>JASAOG010000123.1:47500-1327500 GCA_030265305.1 Biomphalaria pfeifferi | reverse complement strand
AGCTGTAATCGGCATGTCATCTGACATGATATGTACACCTGGGATGTCTCTGAATTCTTGATAAGCATGATTCTGTAGTACTTCACACACTGTTGATATACCAAAGGCATTCTCAAGAATCTGTATCTTCAAATGGAGTATTGAATGTACATAAATAAGAGCTTAGTTCATCCAACTCAGCTTGAAATATGCATCCTTTTGATCAAGTAATCTAAACACTTTTGCTGCTCCCAGTGAACTATTGATTTGATCAAATGTTGGTGTTAAGCTTTCCTATTATATAAATCTATCTACTTATAACTCGGTAGAAACTACCTTAGGTCTTGATATGTCCAGGTGTTCCTGGTTCAGCTGTATTTATGAATAAACAAGTAACACTCGATCAAACACATAAACTTTAATAATCTTTACGACATCTCACACAAGCTGGACTCTCTCTGACAACAAACACACTTCCAGTCATTTGCGCAGAGTGTAAAAATAGATTATACATACATACACACATTCATCCGTGACAGTTGGTATAGTGAAATGTTCTCTCATTATATATTTGTTTAGTTCTTTTCAATTATTTATAGAGTGATGGAGCAACTCAGGGTGCACATTGAATAACAGGTTTTGCATCTGACGTCATTTTAATGTGATATTTCACTGTGTATGTATCGAAAACTTGTTTAGATTTCTTCATCAACTCTTGTGAAACATCATTCTGTTGCTTGACATCATGTCTTCAATGTTTCTGTTTGCTTCAATAAGTTTTAAAGCAATAAATGTCTTCAGTTCTAGAATAGGATTTTTTTCCCCTCTTGGTCACATACAGATCATCTTTAACTTCTCCATCATTAACTTTAAATGTTACAGATGCAACTCCCTTCAGTCCTAATGCTTCATCCCCTAATGCTCGTAGGGTAGTATTTGAGTGCTTTAACTTACTATCAGTTTCTAAATTGTTCCATGTTGACTCCGGTATGACATTGGCTTCTGCTCCCGTGTAAATCTTCATTTGGACAATTTCTCCCATAATATTGACATCATTCGTCCAAACTTTGACACTGCTGTCAGTAAAATTGCCTCAAACCACAAATCATTTACTTGGCTTGTTTGACTTTCATCTTCATCAATGGCATTGAAATGATTAGAACGACATTGCGTGGTGAAATGATTTCACATTTTTGGCATGACTGTTCAAATGCTGGGCTATTGTATTTTCCATGAGATCTACCACAAGAGCTGCAATTTCTAATACTTATTACAGGATTATTTGCCTTTTTTTTAATACTGTTTACTGTCTGGCTTTCAATCTTCTGTCTTCTTTAATTATTAGCAGCATCTACATGTAATCCTTTCATATCTATCATTTGGTTCTGTGTATGCCTGTCAAAAGGAATTATGCTTGCTGCTTTCTCTAAAGTCTATGTCTCTAAGAAGTCTCTCCCTCATCCAATCCGACTGTTTGCAACATACCAATATATCTTGAAGGTTGTTGAGCTTACATTCTTTTGCCAAATTCTTCAACTCAGTATAATACTGTTTAAAAGTTTCACCATTATTCTGATTTCTTGTTAAGAATTTAAATTGGTCATACACGGTGTTGGACTTGGGCAAAAAATGATTTTCAAATATTTCAATTATTTTGTCTACATTATCATCTTCACATACTTCAAAAGTGTTGTAGATGTCGCAAGCAAGTTCACCAATCAGGTTTAACAATAAAGCTTTCTTCACTGGTTTGGGCTTTGTATTCTTTTCAGTGGCGATCATAAGCAGTTCAAAACTTTGTTTCCATTTTTGCCATCTCTTTAACAGATTACCGTCTAGTGACAACGGTTTAGCAGGATAGAATAATTTCATTATACGTGTACATTCTTTGTCTTCCTGTGGCATTTTACGTCTCGAGAGACGATTTTTTTCCCTTTGCAACTTCTTGTGTGACTAAAGAGGCCAATCCTTGATACACAGCTGCGATCACAGGTTGGGCATATATAATCACCAGGCGCCGTTGCATTTTCACCCTTCTTTCTGCTTCTGTTGTGTATGACATCTGCAATCTTTGACCCTACCTTTATGCTCTCTCTCCATGAGGATCTGTCCAGTGCCACCTCTTTCCAGTTGCCAGTGTCAATTTTGAAGAGCTTAATGTCGCGTTTGCATACATCCGTATAACGTAAAAGTGGGCGACCAGCGGCTCTCCTGCCTTCTATTAGATTGCCATACAGGATGTCCAGTGGAAGTCAACCTTCTGGCATTCTACGAACGTGGCCAAGCCAGCCAAGGCATCTGCTGCTGATAACAGAGCAGATGTCCTGGCACCCTGCTCTTTGTAGCACTTCCTCATTGGTTATCTTATCTTGCCACTTTATTTTAAAGATCTGCCTTAGGCATCGGAGTGGAAAACATTCAGCTTTTTTTCCTGCCATGAGTAGGTTGACCATGTTTCACTTCCGTACAGCAAGGTGCTCAACACACAGGTCCGGTAGACTAGGGCTTTATTACTGTTAGTCAGCAATATGTTGTCCCAGACTCTTTTCTGCAGCCGTGACATGGTGGCCATTGCCTTGGCTATCCTGTTGTTTATGTCTTTATCCAGTAGAGTGTTGTTGGATATGATGGAGCCAAGGTAACAAAAGTGATCAACAATTTCTAGTGGTTGGCCATTAATGCTAACTTGAGGTGCAGTGTTTTTGTTTTGGACAAGTATCTTAGTCTTGCTTTGACTGGTGTTTAAGCCGAACTTCTGGCAAGCAGCAGATAATTTGTCAACCAGGCACTGTAGCTGAATATCAGAATCAGCCACAATAGCTGCATCATCAGCATACAGGAGTTCCCTGACGAGTAGCTAGATCAAAACAAAATGAGCTATTGACACCATCTGTATGAATAAAATGTACTTTTAGAAACCACTACGTTCTGTTTTCACAGAGAATAAATAAATTACTGTAGACGATTAAACACAATTAATCAACATGAGACTTTGTCTTGATATAAATAGACATTGAAAACTCATTTTATTACAGCCCATCCTTTTAAGTACTCTCACAAAAACATCCACAACAAATAATGATGTAATATAAACATATTAGCACACTGCTTGCATGCTTATTTTGTTTACATGTTTTGTGAGCCGACAGTCAGTGAAACATTTTTATAGTAAATTAATTTAGTAAATTAATTGTAGTGTAAAGTAAATTGCATAGTGAACCATTTGGCATGATCCTTAAATTAAAATATATTAGGAGAGAGAAAAAAGGAGCATAAAGATTGACATCTTAAATAGGAAATATATGGATTTGGCTTGAGAAAAAAGGAAATATGATATCTGCAAGCTTTGAATAAGTAAGATATGTTAGTACTAAGCTCATGTTTGTGAACCCAAAAACTATTTTCAGTTTAATCTTGACTTAAGTACATCCATAAAGTTTCTGGTACTCCATGTTATCATACTGCTATTTTTCTTGATGCAACTATGGCAGCATATGCATGTGTTCTCAAACATCAAAATGGTTATAAACAAATTTTCCCATTAGAAGGGCTGTGCTCATTTCCAAATTATAGTCGATAAACATAAAATTGTGTTTATGGGAGTTCAAAAACAAAATGTCATCAATTGTCATAGTATAAAAAAAAACATATCAATAATACTGTATTAGCTCAAAAAAAAAATATTTTAAGATATTGTGTTACTCTCTAATACCTAGCAGAAAAACAGTAGAAGAGATGATTCCTTCGGTCTTAATTGAACTGGCTAGACCTACCTTCTGGAGCAGGCTTGTCTTTAAGTGTGACATGAATACGTTCAATTCTGTAATCATAAAGGTGAGAGATGTTCACCACATAATCACCACGAAGAGATTCATATTCTGCTTCGGTCATCCCAGTTGTATTTATATAGGCCTTTTTTGTCACAAGATCATAGACGGTAAACTTTGGTTCTTCTCCAACAAGGTCACTTTTGTTTCTAAAGTGTGTCCACCTGAAAACATTTTATTACACAGTTAATGCATTGATCTTCAAAGTTGATTTATATATATATCCCATTGATCTCTCCATGTCATGTTGTTGCAACTCTTGCTTGGTATGCGTAATTCATTTTGTCGCTGACAATGATGTCCTCATATAACTTAGTGCCACACTTTCATGGAGGACCTCAGAGCAGTGAACACCAGGTGGGAAGAGGCTCCAGACATTTTTGGAGACAGCTTGCTGCCCAGTTCACCAAAGGTGCGGGAGGATCTAAGTAAGTACTAAGTAACTGATCTCTCATAAAATCTCTGGAACCACGTAATGGATTTGCATGAAAAGTCTAATAAAATTTGCTTATTATAATCTATGCCCATTGAAAAGTCATCATTTAAACCTATTAGTTAAGTGTCACCACACCTTCAGTTGTGAAATAGATGCTGACCCCAACATCAATATCAATTTTATGAACTAGACAGCCACTGAGGATAAGGATGCTCCAACGCTCTTTGTAAAATTTCTGTATCTTGTGTTTTTATTGTTCTGTATATTATGCAAATCATCTGCGAATAATCTGACTTTTGTTCCTGAACTAATGCAATTTGGTAAATCGTTTATGTAAATTAAAAATAGTGGTGGACCTAAGACTGTTCCTTGAGGTACGCCTGAGTTTACTGTTAATGGTGTTGATTTAGAGCCATTTATTATTACAGTTTGTTCTCTCCCTATCAGAAAATCTTTAATCCACTGATGCAATGGACCATCAATGCCAAAATATTTTAATTTTTTAAGCAAACTATGGTGGTGAACTTTATCAAAAGATTTGGAAATATCTAGTAAGACAGCATCTATTTGTTCACTATTATCTAAACCATTTGAAAAATCATCAATTAGTCTTATTAGTTGTGTTTCACATGATCTATATTTCCTAAAGCCATGCTGGTATGGGGTGAGGACATTATATTTGTCTAAGTGGTTTATAATGTTGCTACATATCATGTGTTCTAGGATTTTACATCTGATGCTGGTAAGTGATACTGGTCTGTAGTTTCCTGGGTCTGATTTTTTTCCTTTTTTTAAATAGGGCGGTGATATTAGCTTCTTTCCAGTCCTTTGGTACTTTGCCCTGGTTAAGCGATGCCTGAAAGAGTATTTTGAACACTGGGGCTAGCTCATTGCTTAGTTCTTTGAGTAATCTAGCTGAAATACCATCAGATCCAGAAGCTTTATTTGGTTTGGTGTTGGCTAATAGTTTTTGGATTCCATTTTCTTGTACTACTATATCTTCTATGTTGTCTACTTGGTTCAAATTAAGTAATATGTCTTTGTCTCCTGGGGCTGAGAATGCTGATGCAAAGTATTTGTTTAGGATGTTAGCTTTAGTTTCATTATCATTGTGTGTTAAGTTGTCTTCTCCTTTTAATGCCTGTTGTTTCCATTTTCTTAGACTTAATATATATCCATAGGTTTTTATTGTTATCTTTAGATATTATATTGTTTATGTATTTACTCTGCATCTGTCTGCTTACTTTTGGGTTAGGTGTTTAATTTTTATGTACTTTTTATAAACTCTTTCTGCCTTAGTTTCTTTAAATTTTCTATATAGTTTTTCCTTCTGTTTCTTTAATCTATTATTAAACCAGTATTTATTAACTTTGTTTGATGTGTATAAAGTTGTTATATGGTTTTCTATAATGTTTTTAATATATTTTTTATTATGAAATTCCAGAGGTCATCAACTGGTTGGTTAATGTCTCTTTCTAAGAATGTTTGTTGAAAGTTTAATGCAGCTTGATGTAGTTGTGTAAGGTTGCATTTGTTCCAGAGTAAGATTTTTCTTTTGGGTTTTATATTGGCTACTGCTTTTATCTGACTGTATTTTTATGATCTCATGGTCTGATAGACCAGGGATGATATTATAATCTACTACTAATCCAGGTCTGTTGGTTAAGAAGAGATCTAATGTGTTGTTTAATCTAGTTGGCTTTTCAATTATTTGATCTAAACTTTGGTTGTGTAAAGTTTCTATGAAAAGCTCATTTATGTCCTTAAGGTTTTGATGTTTATCTATGGTTAGTGTTTTCCAATTTATATCAGGTAGGTTGAAATCACTCATAATCCAAAAAACTGCATTTTTATTTGCCTCTTTAAGTGTAGAAAACTGATTACATAGTTCTTGCATGTATTCTAAACTAGAATTTGGTGGTCTGTAAATACTGCTTATTATTAGGGATGTTGATGTGATATTAATTTTAAAAAATGTTGATTCTATATTTTTTGAGTTGGGTAAGGTAATTTCTTCTGCTATAAGAGTGTTTTTTATTGCTAAAAGAACTCCTCCATGATTATCAGCCCTATCTTTTCTAAAAATTTCATAATTACTATTGAAAATTTCTGCAACATAAATTTAAGGATGTAGCCAAGTTTCTGTTCCTGCAATTATGTCTGGTTTCTCACATTCTAATAAAAATTTTAAGTCTGCTGTTTTGTTCCTAATGCTTTGAAAATTTATTACTAAGGTTTTAAGGTATTTTGGTATTACTTCTTTAGTACATTTGTTTAATGTAGGTGAATTAGATTTAGCAGATTTAACTGGAGTGGATCTGGCTAGTGGTTGGTGAGTTTGGTTTGGGATGGTGTTTAGGATGTTGTATGGGTTAGAAGTGTCTGCATCAAAGGAATCAAACAGTCCTGATGTAAACTGAGGTAACCCAAACTGTACACAGTGCCATGATGCGTCTTTGTTGCCTAAGGCATAATACACAGGTGTATTCATATGCAGACATGATGCTTAGTACCATTCATCACAGGTGTCACATTGAATGGCTTTCTGTTTCATGGTGCATACTTTTTTGCAGATGTTGCATCTATCTTTAGATAGAGGCCCTGGATTTGATTCTACATCTCCTGCTATTAATATTAAGAGTGATAGGTATTTATTTTGGCTGTGTCTAATTGAGAACTTCCATTTGTGATGGGTAATCTTCTTTTATATTATGGATGTGTATATTAGATTATTTTTGGAGTTGCATTGATCTATAGTGTGATGATTGGTAATGACTGTTTCCTTTTTAAGTTTAGTGTTGACTGATCTGGATCTGTGTTCAATTAGTGTGTATTTAGTAATTATCAGAATAAATAGCCATAGCAATTTCATGTCTAGGAATAATGTCATAATTTACCAAAGTCCAGGTTTATTATGGTTATGACTGCGTTAGATGTGGCAAAACATGTAGGTCACAGCTGGGGCTGCGTAGTCATAGAAAGTACTGCACTCCTCATTTATCTTCGGACTCGAAGACAAGCCTTTTTTTTTTTTCAATTTGCTGTAACTAATTGTTTATGGTTTCTATAAATAGTTCATTTATATACTTCAGGATTTGATGTTGGTGTATGGTTAATGTTTTCCATTTAATGTCTTGGAGATTGAAATCACCTAAGAAAAAAAACACTGCATTTTTTGTTTTTCTTAAACAATTGATAATTATTGTATGAGCCCTAAACTAGAATTTGCTGGATGTTGAGCTGGTTTTACTTTAATGAGTTATTTCTTCTGCTATAAGTGTTTTTTTTATGGCTAACAGAACTCCTCCATGGTTATCTGTTACCATCTTTCCTGAAACTTTCATAATTGCTATTGAACATTTCTGAGAAATAAATGTCAGGATTTTGTCATGTTTCTGTTCCTGCAATTAAGTATGGCTTTTCTCTTTCCAATAAGATTTGTTTCTAGTTTTTGGATGTTTATTTTAAATGGTATTTCTGTTTAGACAAAAAAATATGTTATGGGACGGTTGTTTAAGGTTTAGTAAATTTTACAGGAGTGTATTTAGCTTTGGGTTGGTAAATTAGATTTTTTAGACATGCACAAATGAAATGTTTCAACAAAACCCAATTAAATCCAAATTGCTTATGTGCTACCATACTCCAATGGCTTTTTGTAACCTGTGTCACAGCAAATATTTTACTTTAGTCTTTGCCTTGTGCCTGTGTTGACTTATTTCAGTGCAATAATGTATGTCTATTACAATACTATTTTCATGGAAGGCATTGTTAGGATGGGAGTGAACACCATAACTAAATAGTCATGAAACCAGCTTCACTTCACTTTGTGACATTAAAAGTGCTGGAGTATTCACCATTGTTTTGAACATTGGTTTATATCAGTGTTTCCCAAACTTTTGACTTATGCATACCCTTCTAGAATTTTTTTAACACTGAGTACCCCTGCCCTCCTTCCTCCAAAAAAAAAAAAGGATTTATATATATTTTATATATATTTTAATAACATTCAAATTTTTTTTTTATAGGCCTACATAAACAAAATAATAATTACTCTATCACAACTAACGTATTCAATTAGTGAGTCTGTTTTTGCATGCTTCACACCAAATACATTCTAAAAAAAGCAGAAACATAGTTTTTATATTGAAAAAGTGAGCATATCATCCCTATTCATTTCCTGATCTTTGTAGAAATTTGTCTGAAAATATTAAATAGCGCCATATCTGAGTTTGTAAAAACTTAAAAGGATTTTTAAAATATTATATTCTGATTTATAAACTACATTTTTTTTTAAAATTCATCATAGTTAACTATCTGCAATGCGTACTGCGTACCCCCTACAAACTCTTTCAGTACCCACAGGGGTATGGGTAACCCACTTTGGGAGACACTGGTTAACGTGTATTCCTGGAAATGATGCTCAAAATCATCCAAATTTAAACATGCTCTACCAAAGACTGTCACAGCTAACTTATGCTAACAAAAGTCAAGCCAATAAGCTAGCCACAATGTATTACAAATCTTGTACACATCCTCATTCTCCAAATATTTTTTTTTTTTACTGTGATGCCCAAAATACGGCCCATGGGGCAAAATATGGCCCGCTACGTCGTTCCATCCGGCCCGACAAAACTCAGCACAAAGCGTTGAAAAATTTCCCCCTTTCCAAAAAAAAGATGAACATGTATATTTCCCTATGTTAAGGCAGTCTAGCTTTCATAGATACATTGGTACCATGACCTTTTAAACTTAAATTTGAAATCCTCCAGGAAAGTGAATGGACCTTTACTTTTTTTTTTAGGAACATGATAGTGAGTCAACATATTTGTTTTATAATATATATTTTTATTTATAATTTATATATATAAGTAATGTGGATGTTTTAAAAACAAAAACATAATATGAAACAGGCATATCTGGTACCACTTAACTCTTGGTATTTATGGTATAAACATCATAATAGGAGTTAATAGCTATGAGGAGGATGCGTGGGACCATCCTGCGAAGACCTGTTCAAAAAGGTTTCAACCATCATGAAGGATATTTTTCTTGGGAGAAATTTATGGGAGTGACTACTGATGGCACCAGAAGTATGGATGGATACCACAGAGGACAGGAAGCAAGAGTTATTAGAAAAGTTGTCGAGTCAGAAGGAGCCGGGTGTCTGCAGCTTCATTGCTTTATTCACCAACTAGCACCTCAGTGGCAAGTTTTTGAATCTGGACCAAATGATGAGGTACTAAAGCAGCTTAATGTGTCTGTCCCAAAAGAAAAAAAAAGATCTTATTTCTGAGGCTTATGAAGAATTATATATTTATAGCTTTTATATAGCGCTACTTTCATGCTTATAGCATGCTCAGAGCGCTTTGATCCAATCTCATTTGTGGACCAGTGGGGAGGGGGGGGGGGGTATCTAGGAGTTGGTTTTCCATGCTGCCTTTTATGCGCTCAGTAAACACAACTCTGCCCGAGTTGGGTGTGGAACCTCCAGCCCCCTTCTAGGTAGCCAAGCCAAGCCAAGCTCACACTTAGCCTCTCGACCACGCTTATTCACTGTAAGATTTATGGATTTTCAAATTCCTTAGAATGAAGTATGTTTTTTCAAAAATCCATTAGTGGCCGATGTGTCAATAGCCCTGACATACATCTAACTGGACTTACAAAGCCAGGCATCCCTTCTTGATAAATTTCTAACCATTCAGACAATTGATTTCTACTCCATGTTGCCTGCAGAAAGTTGTCTAAATCCTCTGAAACAAGAGTTAAGGATGGTCACCTTGTTTACTTTTTCAGTGATGAAACAGGCAAAACCAATCTTAAGTCCTTGTATCATGGACAAGAGTCTAGATTCAGTGCTCTGACTTGGTGGCTCATCTATGCAGCCGTATATTCAGAAGTATGTTTTTGAATACAATGCTGACATGCAATTAATGTGTGAATAATTACATGAAAATGATTTCAAGTCAATTTTTTTTTTCATTTGGTGGTGTGGCCCGCGACACGAGTGTTGAAAATTAACATGGCCCACGGACCAAATTAGGTTGGGCATCATTGTCTTAAATAATAAGGAACAAAAAAAAACTTACTTGTAAATGAGTTGTTGGGATATGTCAGTTTTCGCTAAGACTGTTAAATCTATAGAATCTCCCATATCTATCTCTTGATTCACATTGATTTGCTGGGTTAAATCAATAGGCACTGCAGATTTTTATTGTTAAGTCAATTTTATATAAAAATTTCAAAAACAAACAAATGTAATTAACTTAACTTCACCACTTGAACACAAATACATATTTTCCTAATATATTATTTTTTTAATAGACTTTCACTGATTTCAAAGTAATTTATTTTATTTAAATTCATTATTT
Organism: Biomphalaria pfeifferi; assembly: GCA_030265305.1. Classification (NCBI taxonomy): domain Eukaryota; kingdom Metazoa; phylum Mollusca; class Gastropoda; family Planorbidae; genus Biomphalaria; species Biomphalaria pfeifferi. Next base: position 1,316,890 of record JASAOG010000123.1, on the reverse strand, counting down.
CTATTAGTCTATAGGTTGACTGTGTGTATGTGCGTGAAAAGTTAGTTAAATAGTTTAGAGAAAATCTTAGGGATCAATGACATGTCAGGATGTCATAAAGAGCAGTAAATAGGGTTAGTGAGACTGACAACTTTAAAAATGTATAGTTTGTAGATGTACAATTAGTATATTTGAGACTTGTGGGATGCATAATGTGCAACATGATTAATTAGCGTTTGTTTTAGGAGAGGCTATCTTAGGGCTAGAACTTTACATTTCTTAGCATGAAAGATCCATTGAACAAAAGCAAATCAATAACAATAATGATATTGTTTACAATGAGTAAACTGAGTAAATATTTCTATTATTTTATATTGTTACATTAACTTCTTTAATTGATCAAATTTTACAATAAGCTTTTCAACCACATCAAGAAATAATTAAATGAGTAGAAAACATTTGATTAATATTTTATACAACATTTCAAAACTATATGTTAAATGAACCAGATAATTTAGAAGTGCTCTTACAAATAAAAAAAAATTATCCATATAAAATAATTAAGATTTTAAAAATTGGCTAAACAGTCTTGGCCATGGCCTCCATAATAATACTTACAAATTACATTAACACATGCTTCGCCCATCTTCTCTCCATTAGAATTAGACACTATACATAAGACACACATAATATCATCTGGTTTTTTGACTGATTTGATTGTAAGTGAATTAGCCTTGACATCAATTTTGTTCCTGTCTGAAAGGAAAACAAAACATGCATTTCCTATGACATTGTCCACACAAACATTCACCAGAAGACAAATTAAGATTATTAAATATATGTTACAAATAGAGAAAGACCGTGAATGAAAACTAAGCTTTGGAGAGGACAACAAATGAAATAGAGCCTTCTTGTAGTGTAGATGTGGCTTGATTTGCAATGTAATTTAAAAGTATCATTGACTCAATTGAATGTGTTAACAGTAACTCCCTTTATTAGCAAGCAAAAGGAATATTTCCTAGCTTTATTGAAAAAATCTCTAAAAGAAATATTTTTTGTGTGTGTTATAAAAGTTAAATTAAAAACAAGGGCCAAATTTCATCAGAAAATGACTCAAAAAAAATATTATATAAGCATTAGCTTAAAAAAACACTAAAAAACTTTTTAATGAAATTTTTTCATATGTAGGTGACCCAATTCCTGATTCTCAATGCTTACTTGTATGTTGTCCAGTTTGTCTCCCATTGACAAACCAAAGTGCAGGAGATGGAGGTGTCTCCCCAGAAGCTGACCTAGCTTCACATGGAATTGTCACATCTTTATTTTGAGAAACTGTTACATCCCTTGGCGCTTTGTTTTCATAGAAGATGGGCTTACCTTTTCAATAGAAAAACAAGTCTCATTAAAAACTAAAATGCAGTCAGACCATAGTTAGCCGCAATTTTGAACAAACAAAATAAGGTTTATATTTTATATACTCCTGTAGACTATTGTGAGCGATTGAGGTGAGAGCAAAGAGATTTCTTGTAATGACTGTTCAAATGTTTATTACGAATTTTAAAGAAGTACAATTTATTGACAGGAGTGTTTTGTAATCAACAGCTTGGCATTTGAGTTGGTGCACGAGCAAGTAACTTGTGAAAGATGTTTCAGCACCTTGAAATGTTTAAAGATAGGCTAAAAAGCATCTTGATGCAAGAATACTTGCAAAGGTTTCATGTCTAAGGCTGTTGATAAAATTTGATAAAACCTTTTCATCCCTAATAAATTAATGTTTTGCAAGAACTTTCATGTTGCTCCATTTTTAAGTATTATACTTCACTCTTTCAATCATATCAAGTCGTTTCAAACTCATGTAATAAAATATTGTATTTAAAAATTATATTTAAAACTAATTAATGTTTAATTAATTAATTAATTAATAGCCTCTAAATCTATCTAGTTATAGGAAACAATATATTAAAATTAGGCTAATGTAAACCCTCTTTTGCCTGTTTTACAGTACACTGTCATCAAGAATGTTTCTTCAGACAGGAGTGTTACTTTGTTATTTTGGAGTAATGTCTAATGTTCAAGGTCACTAACACAAAGAATTAGGAATAAGGCTATATTAACACATGTACATGCCTTTTAAATATCAATTTAGGAAACACTTACTTGTAACATTAAGAAAAACTTGATGAGGATTACTCTCTCCAAAGTTATTTTTAGCCTTGCAGTAATAATTTCTCTCATCTTGTTCCAATAATTTGTAGATTATGAGAGATCTTCCATTTGATGACACATTGTACTTTTGGTTAGTGCTTATTACTGTGCCATCATCTAATGTCCAAGTGATGGTTGGTAATGGTTGCATTGGGTCACTAATGCAAAAGAAATGTGACACAAATTTCATGAGTAAAAAAATAGATAATAAAATAATAATACAGTAAAATGTTTATCCGGATGTCAGTTGTCCAGAATGATAAATATCCGTACTGCAATTTTTTGTGTTTTTTTTATTTGTTTTATCTAAGTGCTCTTGCTAATGTGAGACCTCATCTATTTACATTGCTTCCTAAACTTAATATATTCCAGATGTCTAGTAGCACATGATTCTGAAATGTGAACAAGTCGATGGATTTAAAGCTTGCAATGCAGTGAGAAGTGTTTGGTGAACTGTCGTGCGAAGCAGGAAACATGGCTTTATCCAAGTTGAAAAGAAAACAATGTGCTGACAATTGAATCGAAGTTGGAAATATTAAATCATCTTGATAAGGGAGAAAGTGGAGCTTCTAATGCCAAGATTTATAACATCAGCCCACTTAAATATAAAAAGAGACACCATTGTGAAATTTGTATCAAAACATGTGGAAAGGGAAACACCGTTCTTTTGAATTTTCTTCACATATTTGGTGAAATGGACCATTTATAGTATTCTGCATTTGGTTATCCAAAGCATCGATTTACCTAGACAATCGTTTATCTGGATAGACCTAACTCCCAGTTAATCTGGATAATCAACATTCTGCTGTAAGAATGATTAAACTCTACTACACTTTCAAAATATCTGAACATTAACCAGAATGCCACTATTAACCATAAAAAAATTAAAAGTGGACTTTCTTTGTAAACAAAAGAGTAACAAAAATAACTTCATATTGGGAAGTGTGGTCAAGAGGCTTAGTACGCTTGAACTTGGCTTGGCTACTTATCAAGGGGGCTCAAGGTTCGACACCCGACTTGAGCAGAGTTATGTTTACTGAGAGCCTAAAGGCAGCATGGTCCACAAATAAGATTAGACCATAGCGCTCTGAGCATGCTATAAGCATAAATGTAGCCCTATATAACAGCAATAATTTAATTTAATTGTGTGACAATAAATTGCTGGGCCATCCCAGTACTACTCTACACTTTCAGTAGCATAAAAGTGACTGTCATGATTGGACAAGCTGACAAGAAAACTTTCTTAATATTTTGTAACACACAGTAACTGTAGTGCTGCCTTTGGTAGGCTTCAAAAACAAGTATGGTCACAGAGAGAATTCAGTACATCTACAAATCTGAAAGTCTGGAGTGCTCTAGTTCTTTCATTACTTTTATATGCTTAAGAGTCTTGGACCTTGAATTCCTGCCACATGAAAAAAGTGAACTTGTTCCAGCTTTGTTAACCTCTCAGCCTCTGAATAAAAGACGGCAAGGATGTTTATTTTTTTTTCAAGAGAGTACAAATTTGTTGCACTTCAATCTTCATTAACTGAATTTTCTTCAAGGATTTGGTTCTAGTCACTCATTCTTTACAATATAACAAAGTAAAGATCATTGCATTAATTGAAAAACAACATTTAAACCGAAATGTAATTAATCTACTTACTATCCACTGAAAATACACTCTAGTCTAGCTGAGTGAGACACCTCTGCCACTATATTTGCAGAAAACCATTTTAGTACAGGAGCTTGACCTGTTAGAAACATTTAAAAACTACTGACAAAAATGTTACAATAATAGGGGTAAAGAAAAGCTAAATATCAAGTACAAAATATGCAACTTGGAGATTGCCAACATTGTAAATACAACTCTACAGACCAAATTTTAATGAGAGAAAATGGTGAATAATGAAAATAAAGGACAGCAATGACCAGGGAACAAACCATGGACCCTTCCGATTAGACCACACTGCACCATGCGAACAAACCATTTGACCCCATTATTATATTTAATTAATCATTTTCAGTCATTAAAACATTTAGTCTCTACTGGTGCCTTTAAGTATGCATCATTATGTTTCAGCATTTAGCTGCACATCTGTATTATAAATACTAGTGTATTTTAGGACATTTATAGGATTTAGGGCACCTGATGTTGGGCATGGAAGGAAGTTTAGCATAGTCTACTACCAACACTTAAGTGTAAAGATTACTTGAGTTAACTTTAAAAATTTTAAACAGCAGAATTCTAAATTTTGAACAGAACATTGTGTAAACCAGCTCTGCTATTCTATATATCTTTACTAAACTTACTTATATTCTTTTAAGCATACCTGGAATCTGGGTTACTGGTGTAACATACAGATTGTATGCATCCCCGAAAACAATGTTAGCACTGCTTCGACCTGAGAGACCACACTTAATACCAAAGGGATCACTAGCATCAGTTGTCTTGGCATAATTTATGTGCAGATCCCCTAAGTTAGAAAATCGTTGAACAAAATATGCTGTAATATTATTACACAAGTAATTCTTCTAACTTAAAATTCTAAAGATGATGATTCTATATGAAAGGATTGTTAGCATTTTTTGTTGTTAAGTTTCTAGCTAAATATATTTTATTTTAATATCTTATCTTATAAATTACAGTGTTATAATCAATAGAAAATTTAATTTCTCTGAACATCTTTATATTTGGTTGAGCTTTTCAAATAGTTCTCTGCCAAACAGATGAGGTCTAGATAAGAGTAATGATAAGATTACTATCAGCAGCATTTTAAACAAAAATCCATTCCATGTAAGTGAGGGATCCAAGGGAATTTACTAGGCTTATAGTAAGCCACAACTGATGGACGACAAGCTGGAATGAAGTTCCAAGAAAAACTGACAGATCACTTTAATAGAATATTTAATGCTTTCAATGCTTCCGGGGCGCTGCACAGCAGGCGACCTGATTATACTGGACTCTTTTTCTAATTTTTTTTTTTCTGTTAATATTTCATGTAATTTGTTACTACTCCAATGTATCAATGGATGTGCACTGGGTCTTTTGGATTCTAATGTTGGTATGGATTTTAATTCGTGTGGAAACGTGTATTTCAGTGAGTGTTTTGTGGTAAGACGGTTGACAGTATGGACTATACACCCGCCATCTTGGAACCTAATACCGAGCCTAAGCCCAAGGCTCTAACCGAACAAATCCCTAGCACAAAACGTAAGAAGAGAGGACGTAGAGGAGGAATACGAGTTAAGTGTAGAAGAAGAGGACAAAGAGGCTTCCTTCCACCCATCGTAACAGGCAATGTTAGGTCTTTACAAAATAAGATGGAAGAATTAACAGGTTGCTGTGAACATCTGTATCAATTTAGAGAGTGTTCCTTAATGTGTTTCACTGAAACCTGGCTCAATGACACGATACCCGACTCTTCTGTTGATCTCGATAAATTTTACGTTTATAGAGCAGACAGAACAATTAATAGTGGGAAGTCAAAAGGAGGAGGACTCGCAATCTATATAAACAGGGAATACTGCAACGCCAATAATGTGAACATTAGGAATAAAATCTGTGACCCTAACATTGAACTTATGTGTGTCACACTTAGGCCTTACTACTTGCCTAGAGAATTCACTCAGGTGTGTGTTGTTGTGTACATACCACCGACGGCTGACACAGCGACTGCGTCGGAAATAATTTTTGATGTGCTTCACAATGTACAATCAAAACACCCGGACTCTGTTTGTATCGTAACTGGAGATTTCAATAACCTAAATATTGACAACACACTGCCAAACTATTGCCAGTATGTCTCCCTCCCCACAAGGCAGGGTAGAACGCTCGACAAATGCTACGTAAACATTAAGCAGGCTTACAAATGTAAAAGTTTGTTCCCACTTGGAGAATCTGACCATGTATTGGTCCATCTTATACCAAATTACAAACCTAATCTTAAAACTACAAAGAGAGTTATAAAAACAGTCAAGATGTGGTCTGAAGAGGCTGTAGAAAAACTACGAGGATGCATTGAGAAAACTAACTGGGAAATCTTTATTGAAAACTGTCCAGACATAAACGAACTAACAGAAACTGTTAACTCATGTCTATCATTCTGCGAGGAGTTAACAATTCCAACAAAAACAATACAAGTCTATGGAAACAATAAGCCTTGGATGACCAAAAAAATCAAACACCTTATTACTGAAAAGAAAACAAAGTATAAGGCTAGCAACGAAGAGTTTATAAATGCTAAACATAAACTGAGAAAAGCAATAATTGAAGGGAAAAAAACATACAAAGAAAAAATTGAGAATTTCTTTGCAAAGAACAACTCAAAACAATGCTGGGAGGGATTAAAGAAAATAACAGGCTGCGCCTCAAAACGAGAACAAATTTCAGTGGCTGATGATGAGAAATTCGCCAATGAACTAAATTATTTTTATTCTCGTTTTGACAAAGAAGATTTTGTTGATCTACACAAAGAACTTTTCAACACTCTGTCCAAAGGAAAACAAGAGCCCTATGTCCATTTTGTAACTGAGGATGAAGTGACCTTGTTATTTAAAAGAGCAGACGTAACAAAAGCTTCTGGACCAGACAAAATTAGTGGCAAGCTGATCAAGCTATGTGCGGAGCAAATCTCTTTTATCTTCTGTCATATCTTTAACCAGTCATTGCAAACGTGCGTAATTCCACACATCTGGAAAACTTCAGAGATCATACCAGTGCCTAAGAAACCAAAAATAGATTGCTTAAATGATTTCCGCCCAGTAGCACTAACACCTATTGTTATGAAATGTTTTGAAAAATATATGCTAAAACAACTTGTAGCAAAAGTCAACAACAGCCTAGACCCTCACCAATTTGCATACAAAGCAGCTAGAGGAACTGAGGATGCCATTCTATTGCTTTTGGACCAGCTTTATAAGCATCTCGATATACCCAAAACATACGCACGAGTCCTCTTCGTAGATTTCTCCTTGGCTTTCAATACCATACAGCCACATCTAATGATAAACAAACTGAGTAACTTAAATGTAAGCCCTTACTTACAAGCATGGGTTCTAAACTTTTTAACCCAACGGCCCCAGTATGTTAAAGTCAACAACACCAAATCGTCAACTCGAGTACTATGTACGGGTGCTCCACAAGGTTGTGTACTTTCTCCTGTACTATACACTCTTTACACTAATGACATAAGAAGCATCTATGACTCAGTTAAACTCATTAAATTCGCTGATGATACTGCCATAGTCGGTCTTATTTCAGGAGACGAAACTCAGTATCGAAGCTCGATAGAAGAGTTTACAAACTGGTGCACCGACAACTTTCTAGAACTGAATGTAACAAAAACTAAAGAACTTATAATAGATTTTAGAAAGAAAAAACATACTATACGTGAACTGCAAATAAACACTACATCTATAGAACAAGTAAAGGCATATAAATATCTAGGTGTTATCATCAACAACAAGCTTTCATGGGAAGACCACCTTGGAACTCTGACAAAGAAGGCAGCCCAGCGACTCTTTTTTCTATACAAACTCAATAGCTTTAAACTAAGCAAGAAGATCCTTGAGACATTTTACCGCGCGACTATGCCGAGTCTGCTAACATACGGAATAACTTGTTGCCAAGGCAACGCCTCATCTAAACTGTCCCGACGTCTAGAAAAAATCATTAAAAAAGCATCTAAAATTACACTTACAACATTGCCACATTTAAAGGAGCTTTTTGAACAAAAGTGCCTAAGAAAAATCGAAAAAATCTTGGAAGACAACGGCCACCCGCTCCATCAGAACTACGACAGGTCGTCGCGAAGTGGGCGACTGCTGTCAATCAAAACAAGAACAGAGCGGTACAAAAACTCGTTCATACCTCACTCGGTCAGACTCTATCACCGCCACTCATTGATCAGGGAACATGAAATGCACCAAGATACCTGTGTGTAGTCGCTGAATGAACTCTTTATGTTGTCTGTTGTATTTGTGTGTATTTTTCTGTTGTGTTGTCTTTATATGAGAAAAGAGTCCTTGTAATCACAACAAATTTCCATAAGGATCAATAAAGCAGTCTTAGTCTTAAGGATGTAAACTATGTCTCAAGAAAAATCATAAGCACAGAGCACCCCTACAAAGATGGAACAAATAGAAAGAAACCTTGAAAAGGTAACTGTCGATATCATTGGACCTTTTAATACACCATCAAAAAGAGGTCATCGATTTATTCTAACACTAACTGACATGACAGCATGATAGCTAGAAGCCATTTCTTTGAAGAACATTACATCTGATGCAATATGTTTATCACTGCTAGACCTTTTCTCAATATATGGTTTTCCCCAAAAAATATTAAGTGATAATGGCAAACAATTTAATTCAAATATCAAGATGTTGGGAATAGCACTAATTCATTTCACTATTTATAGACCACTACAGCTTATGTGTGAAAGGTGGAGCAAACCCTTAATGACAATACTAAATAAAGTTATGAAGGAGCATCCATATGATTGGGATGATATATGGGTTTCTGGCACAGCACAATTTAGGCCATGTTACTATTCCCTTATAAATAAATATGTACACTATAATGTAACATAAATTAAATTGTCTCTAAAAAGATAAATGCATGTTTTTGTTGTGTATTTGTTATATTTTTATGTGAATTTTTATGTGTAAACTTTCCTCCATAAGATTTTGAATTATAGTGGCACAGCACAATTTAGGCCATGTTACTATTCCCTTATAAATAAATATGTACACTATAATGTAACATAAATTAAATTGTCTCTAAAAAGATAAATGCATGTTTTTGTTGTGTATTTGTTATATTTTTATGTGAATTTTTTTGTGTAAACTTTCCTCCATAAGATTTTGAATTATAGTTTTTTGTGCCATTATATGGTTACTTAATGTAAAATTATTATGTGAGTATTATTATTTTGATTTTGGTATGATTAAATTGAATGACTGAAATGGATATTAAAGGATTAATAATTAATAATTAGATTTACTTCAAGTGTAGTAGCCATGGTAAAAATCAAGTTGTGTCACAATTGCCATGATTATTATGTCAGGGTTACACAATTACCATCAGATCTAAGCAAGACTGATATGAGCTTGCATGTCTCATTTTGCTTAACATGTCAAGCAAACAAAACAAAATTGAGAAAATACTTACCATTTTGGTCAATGTACAGTCGACCATCATCTAATTGAAGCTGGTCATTACTTTTAGAATACCAGTTGTGGTTTATACTTTCAGCCACTACTTCAAGTTTGTCCTTTTTACAAAGTAATTTGACATAGTCATATTGTTTGATGATAACTGGTTCAGTACCAAGGTTACTATCCAGTCTCAGAAAGCCTATTTCAAAAAAACAAAACATTACATATAAAGAAATAACTTGTTACAGTCTGTCACAATCCAAAATGGCTAGCATAGCTAACATTTATTATCAGAGGCTTTCCAGTGTGTTCTGACTATAGTGACCACCTGTAAATGTAGTTCTGTGGTCTGAACTATCAGCATGATTTTTGAGAATGTCTAGTTACTGATATAATTTTACAGATCTATATGAAGACTTGCAGTTGTTATAATCTATGTGGTATTTTTCATCTTGAGATCTTTTCCATTTGCAACTTCTCATGTAACTTAAAGAGACTATTTCTTGATACAATAACTTAGTCATTAAACATTATGTTAAGTTGCTGTGTGGCAAAGAAAGCAAAAAGTACCACTCTATTACAAAGTGACATCATCACTCAGTACATATATTTCCCAAATACACATTATTAAATAACTAATTTACAGTTATAAGATTTTAAGCAAACTATATTTCTATATATGACACACTCACGATATTTTTTAATAGTGACTGGTTGAGAGACACTGACAGCTGTAGTTTGCTCCAAAACATTTGATGCATAACATCTGTACTCTCCTTCTTCTCTCTCTGAAAACCCTTTAAAAGTTAAGTCACCAGTGTTGGCATCATAGGTAATGTAGCTACTAGGAGGGATATCTTGGTTATTCCTTTTCCACTGGTAACTAAATTTTAAAAAAAATGAACTCTATTCAAACTAATTAAATGAGAACATTTTAAGATGACTGTAGGAAAAAATTCAAGATAGATCTCAATAAAAAAGAATAATTGTAACCTACATTTAATCACAATTTCAAATTATATAAGTATTGTGTCTTAAAGAGTACACAACAAGAAAACCATTAAAAACTAAATTGTTGAAAAAGACAATGCCTCCATTATTAAGCTTAAAATATAATAAAATAAAAATAAAAAAAGAATTAAAATAATATTTGGTTCAAAGCAGATGCCGAACCAGTGACGACGTCAGTTGCTATGTTTCTGATTCAGCCAGTAGGCAATGCATACTTGTGTGATTATTAATTGGTATTGCTTTTAACCTGTTCCCCCCCTGACTAACCATATTTTCTACATGCCAAGTAAGGTCCTTTTTATTATGCAGTCAGGCGTTAATGACCTGAGCTAGTGTGTTAATGTGTTAAGAAACTTTAGTTACGATTGTTTTCTTTAATTTGCGTTAGTAAGTTTCAATTGGATTATAGTGAAGTTATTGAGTGATTATAGTTGAATTGTGCTTCTGCAATCGGAGAAATACCAGCAACCAGAGAATTAGTTATTTTCTTTAGTTCACTCCCCTGTCATAAAAATTGGTGTCGAAGCGGGATATCACCTACTCTACTTACCAACATGTCTACTTCTAAATGCCTACATAAGCTGCAGATTTGACAAAATCCATAGGAGTTAAAGAGGCAGGACATTGTCATATCAGAAAAAAAAAAAAGAAGCCCTCATTAGCGGTCTGAGAAATACGAGTTTGAAATGAAGGCTGATCTTGCAGAATGTTGAGTGAAATAAAAGAGGAATTTCTAGGGTCAATGTGAGCAATTGCAACTGACCTGAAAAAAGATCTGGAGGAATTCAGAAGTAAGTTATGGGATGAAACTGCCACAGTGAAGTCACAGCTTACAGTAGAGAGGAAGCAAAGATCAAGCCTTTAATGACCAGGTACAGGCAGTCAGAGACAAGCTGGACAAAGTTTAATGCATAAAAACAAATTCAGGATCGAGCAAAACAATAGGAAAGTCAAGCCACCTAATTTTTTAATGGTACAGTTTCGTGAACAGTCTAAAAATTTTTTAGACAATTTGAGGTGGCTGCAAAAGTGAACATTTGGAGTACCAACGATGAAAAAGCAACTGGATTAATGCTAGCATTACGAGGAAAGGCCTCTGAATTTGCTACAGACAGTTAACCACCAGCAAGATTACGAGGCCATTGTTAGAACATTGGAATTGTAATTTGGGGAGGAACACATGAAAAAGGTTAATAGAATTGAAGCAATTGAAGACCCTGCAGCAAAAACCAGGAGAAACGCTACAGGAATTGGTGGTAGATTAGAATAAGTTGACTTGTTTAAATACCTAGGGTCAAACATAAGTGACGGAGGATCAATTAAGAGATAAAAACCAGTTATGACTTGGCATCCACTGTCAATAGCTAACTATGAAAAAATCTATAAAAGTAGCATCAGCTTCCAAGAAAAATTAAGAATGTATTTTTGCTAGTTGTTTCTGTACTCCTTTAATTATGGTTGTGAGAGCCTTTGAGAAAAATGTTACAGAAAAATGCTGGGTATTGAATACCAGGAAAAGAAAACGAGTTTGTATTTTTATTTGCCTGTATTGTATTTTTTACAACACTCTGGCTGGCTGGCAAAAACGAGGAACTCCTCAATACTTTGATGAGATAAAAGCTGAGATGTTGCAGTGATATTGTTAGGTATGACTTAGTCAAAAGTTATCCTTTAAAGTACAGTGGAGGAAACAAGAAGAAAGGGTCAAGAAAAGCGAGCAGTACAATGTAAAAGATCAGACTAGCCTCTTTCATAATATCCTACTAAGAACAGCTGCTGACCAGGACAAGTGGAAGGAATTGGTTACCCAAATATCACAGCACCTATATGACTAAAATAAAGTGATAGATGAGATGACATTGTTACTTTTAGACAGGACCTTTCAAAATGTATACCTTTTGCGTTAGAGGCATCAGTAACAATGTTTACTCAAAACTTTTCAAAGAAAACATTTCAAAAACCATCTCGTGGGCGTCACTGATAAAAGTTTGAGAAACACTGCACTAGTCTTTTCCTTGACTGGAAACAAATTCTACTATGGTCAAACAATTTACACACTTTTTGAAACCAAACAAGTTAAAATGTGTACAGTAAGAAGTGACTACTTACGTTGGTTTTGGTATACCAGTAGCTTCACATTTGACAACAAAGTCAAGTTCACCCTTGTACAAAGTCACTGCTTCAATTGGATTGGTGATGTCTGGAGGGCTAAGTAACACTGGACAAAGAAATCAAATATATACAATTAAATTAAGCAAGCAATGGTTTGAGCGGAATATATTCCTGTTGCATTGAATATAAATAATACTAATATGAAATGTCTTGGAAACAAGCTAGCCAGGAAAACCAGTGACTTAGCAGAATTTAGGTCATTGGTTAATATGCATGATTAAATGCATGATGCGTAAGAGGTAATCATCATCTTTTTTGAAGTAACGTCAGTATTATATAAGATAAGATAATTATGATTGATATTACAAAATTTTTGGTCAAGCTAATATATATATATATAACATGTATTTTTATTTTCAGGCAGAAAAATGTTCAAAATTATAAATAAAATTCCAAAAGCTATTAGGTAGTGGATGACTAAAGGTCATTCACCTCATGAAGAAAGCACACTAAAGAGAACACTAACAAATTCCACTTTTTGTAAACTTTTTTTTTTTTATATATTTCTACAGGCAGTGTCATATATACATATTTTTTACATTAATTTACATTTTATGTAAAGAAGTGATTGATTTAAATTTTAAAAAAATGTATAAAATTTTTAACAAAATGTTTGTTCCTTTACCTTAGACAACTTATATTTGTGTGCATTGTCTGCTTATCAGATCTTGCTTTTCTAAGCTTGTTAAGTTACACTAAAGTTCTTATAAATAAAATCCAAACTACCAATAGTTTGTAAGTGGCCTATGACCTTTTAACTACATCCCTTTCTAATGATAAGTTATTGTAGAGCAATGTGGAAAAATCTCTCTCTCTTAAGCGATTGCAATAATGTGAATGAAAACCTGTCCATTGATCTAAAAACTAATGAAATATGAATGACCCAGATGTTGATTAGATGTTATAAATTACAGACTTATTTATGTTTCAAGTTTACCATTTCTGTAGCAATTGTGGTTTAACAGGGTAGGGTCGCTAGCCCCATGTCAAACCCTCCTCCTTATATTCTACACTTAACCATTTAATGTTACTTCAACAAATCATGTTTTCCTGACTGATTCAGGTTCCATGCTCCATGCTATAATAGCACTAGGGAAGAAGAGCACTTAGTTGCATTCATCAAAGTATATATATATATATATATATGGAATAAAAAATTCAACTTTTTTCTTTTTATGTGTCTGAATAATTTATATACTCCTATATATTTTTAAATACTTTCATGCAATAAGCTTGCTCAGTGCGACTGGTCTAATCTCATTTATGGACCCAAGGGAAGGGGGGGGGAAGGTTTCCATACTGCCGCTAGACCCTCAGCAAACACAATTCAGTTAAAGATGGGATCAATGCTTTTGCCACTCAGCAACACATGTTTTTGTATTCAATAGTTTTGGTGTTTAGTGTTTTAAGTAGTATTCCTACTTTACTTTTTAGTTTTCTGTTCTGGAGTGTCTCTAGATATAGTGGTTTTACTAATAAACCTGACGAATCCATTTTTTGTGTAATTCTAGTGCTATCTTGACTTGGAGGATCCCAAACAAGGGCAAATTGTAATATCATTTTAGCTTTTTAATCTGGAAAATTTCAGGATTTAATTCTTTTTTTCAAGGTGATATTCTTTTCTTATATAATACAGACATTACTTCAAACAAGAAGATGATTACGTCCTACGCGTCATGCATTCAAATATGCATATCAACCCATCAACTGGTTTTCCTCAGGCAACCCATTCCAGAAGGAGCATTTGTACAAATTTGGAACGAGGCTCGTGTGGAGTTTTTTTGATCTCCCATCGAGCGCCTCCCCAGATGGCGGATATGGGAATGCCCTCCAGATAAAATACCCGGGGTGGACCAAAATCAAACCTGCTGCCTTGCAGGAAGTGGAGGGATCCACAAAGGCTAGGGCACCTTACCCGAAAATAAAGGCAGCTATCCAGAGAGCTGAAAGGGGCAGCCCCCAGATGGTTATGCACAGGGCTAACAACTCTGTCATATAAAAAAATACTGTTATGAAAGCTAATACACACAAGAAAACCCGGACAGATCTCAACGGAAAACGACCTAGGCCTGGAAAAGGACATGATTTTTGTTTTGCGACATGGAACGTGCTAAGCCTTTATAGAGCAGGTGCGCTAGCTCAACTTACTGAAGTGTTAAAGAAATATAGGATACCCCTTGTAGCCCTACAGGAAATCAGGTGGAAAGACTCAGACATTCTCAGAACCAAGGGGTATACAATATTTTATTGTGGTGGAAGCACTAACAACTTAGGTAAGGGTTTTGCTGTTAAAAGGGAAATGGTAGGTAATGTCATTGGATTAAAATCTGTAAGTGATAGACTCTGCTCACTACGTTTGAAAGGAAAATTCTTCAACATATCATTTATCAATGTTCATGCCCCTACTGAAGATGCAATGATAACACAAAAGAAGCCTTCTATGATGGACTGGAAAGAATTTATGATGAAGCACCAAAGCATGACATCAAAATAGTCCTAGGAGATTTCAATGCAAAAATTGGAAAGGAACCAGCATTCAGACCAATAATTGGCAAAGAAAGCTTACATGAAGAGACCAACAAAAATGGCATAAGATTAATGGATTTTGCATCAGGAAATAGAATGTCTATCAGCACAAAATTCCAACATAAGAATATTCATAAGGCTACCTGGATCTCACCTGATGGCAACACCCAGAATCAAATAGATCATATACTCATAGATAAGAGACATGAATCAGATATACTAGATGTAAGAAGTTTCAGAGGAGCAAATGCTGACTCAGACCACCTACTAGTAAAAGCTAAACTCAGGGTTTCTGCACCAAAGTCAATATGAATTTCAAGGAGTTTTCCAGGACTTTTCCAGGAGAAATTTTAAAATTCCAGGACATAAAATTCGCGCAAAAAATTACATAACAATTGCTTATTATTATTGCTCATTAATCTTCGAACTTGAAGAGAAGCCTTATTATGTGTATATATATATATATGTTGTCTTTTAATCTAGTAACAACTTGACTGTCATCCCAAAACCTCAAACAAACATTTTTCTTTTCAAAGATTTATTAAAGAACATTACAAATGTTTGCTATTCCATTTTATTAAAAATAAGAAACATTCTTAGAGTTGCCTTCTCTGTGGTGGAAATGTAGGCTACATTTTTAGTTCCTATGTGTATGTAGGCCTAATGTTTTATTAACTGTGCTTAAATCCTCCTCATAAACAGAGCCTGTAACATACAGGCCTATTAGTGTGTTTAGTTGGCATTTGCTTACTGGATAATGGCTTTTGGATTTTTTTTTGGGGGGGAGGGGGGGATTAAACCCATTAGCGTTTTTTTTCCAAGCACAATTTCTTTTTCAACTATGTAGTTTCCCTGTCTTTTACGACCGAAATAACTTTTACGGACTTTCACAGCTGTGTGCGAAATATTTTGCTTAAATCTACAGTAGATCTAGAGTCTAAATCTAAGTAAAAAAATTCGCGGACTTTTCACGGCTGTGAGTGAATTATCTTCACTAGATTCTATGATTTAGTGTAAAATTTAGAGTCTAGATCTACATTTAAGACACTAAAATTCGCGACTTTTCACGGCTGTGTGAGAATTATCTTCCCTTAATCTACCGTAAATCTAGAGTTAAGTCACTAAAAGTCGCGGACTTTTCACAGCTATGTGAGAATTATCTTCACCGAATCTACCGTAAATCCAGACTCTAGATCTAATTTTAGTCACTAAAATTTGCGAGTTTTTCTAGGCTTCACTACATTCTAAAGCTAGTGGTTTAGCGTAAATCTAGAATCTAGCGTATTTCTAGAATAATCTAGACATTAGATGTATCGAAATCGTTAAATTGACTAAAATTCACGAAGTTTTCAAGTTAGGTGTGAATTATCTTCACTAGATCTAAATCTAGATACTATTTCTAGTTAGAGTCTACATGATTTACGCAAAATCACTCTGTTACAAGATTTTAGGTGAGGGAGGGCCCTTCAGAAAAATAATCATTATAATGCCAGGTGAAATGCCCTTGCTTTTAGCCAAGGCCATCTTCAATCACGAGAACACGCTTCTCAAGTGGGTGAAAGGCGGTGTAGACTCGTCACTGGTCAGCTTATTGACACAGCCAGCCCGTAAAAAGTTATGGAACGTAGTTTGGATGAAAATCAACGTGCTCAGTGAAAAAGCGATCCGATAACGATACTAATCTATAAATAGATAAATTCTATCTATTGTCAAGGAGCAGTATACACATTCTGCGCAAACTCGGAAATGCTCATTTCGAATCTATTTCCGCCGCAACGGTGCCGAATTTTTTAATCCCTTTTTTTTTTTTTCGATCGGCGAAATTCCAGGACATTCAACGAGATATTTTAAAATTCCAGGAGATTTCCAGGACTTTTAATTTTTTCTGAAATTCCAGGAGATTCAAGGACATTCTTGAATTTCAGGAGGCCGCGGACACCCTGTAAACTTAGACAAAGAATAAGTACCATACACAATTACCAAAGAAAGAGAGCACAGCAATATGATAGTCAAAAAATCACAAAGGATCCACTTGTTGCAGAAACTTATAGAATTGCACTCCAAACGCAACTAACAACACTAGAAAAGGACAGCGAAAATAACATAAATGAGCATTGGGAAATAATAAAGCTATCAAAAGAACAGCAGAAGAGGTTGAATTGAAACAAAAGAACGAGACAATAGGGGGGGGGGGGGGTATGATGATGAATGCAGACAGACTATAGAAGAGAAAAGCAATGCTACAGAGAGAAACCAGGAACACTAGACAGCAATACAATGAAGCAAGAAGAGAAACCAGGAACACTAGACAGCAATACAATGAAGCAAGAAGAGAAACCAGGAACACTAGACAGCAATACAATGAAGCAAGAAGAGAAACCAGGAACACTAGACAGCAATACAATGAAGCAAGAAGAGAAACCAGGAACACTAGACAGCAATACAATGAAGCAAGAAGAGAAACCAGGAACACTAGACAGCAATACAATGAAGCAAGAAGAGAAACCAGGAACACTAGACAGCAATACAATGAAGCAAGAAGAGAAACCAGGAACACTAGACAGCAATACAATGAAGCAAGAAGAGAAACCAGGAACACTAGACAGCAATACAATGAAGCAAGAAGAGAAACCAGGAACACTGGACAGCAATACAATGAAGCAAGAAGAGAAACCAGGAACACTAGACAGCAATACAATGAAGCAAGAAGAGAAACCAGGAACACTAGACAGCAATACAATGAAGCAAGAAGAGAAACCAGGAACACTAGACAGCAATACAATGAAGCAAGAAGAGAAACCAGGAACACTAGACAGCAATACAATGAAGCAAGAAGAGAAACCAGGAACACTAGACAGCAATACAATGAAGCAAGAAGAGAAACCAGGAACACTAGACAGCAATACAATGAAGCAAGAAGAGAAACCAGGAACACTAGACAGCAATACAATGAAGCAAGAAGAGAAACCAGGAACACTAGACAGCAATACAATGAAGCAAGAAGAGAAACCAGGAACACTAGACAGCAATACAATGAAGCAAGAAGAGAAACCAGGAACACTAGACAGCAATACAATGAAGCAAGAAGAGAAACCAGGAACACTAGACAGCAATACAATGAAGCAAGAAGAGAAACCAGGAACACTAGACAGCAATACAATGAAGCAAGAAGAGAAACCAGGAACACTAGACAGCAATACAATGAAGCAAGAAGAGAAACCAGGAACACTAGACAGCAATACAATGAAGCAAGAAGAGAAACCAGGAACACTAGACAGCAATACAATGAAGCAAGAAGAGAAACCAGGAACACTAGACAGCAATACAATGAAGCAAGAAGAGAAACCAGGAACACTAGACAGCAATACAATGAAGTAAGAAGAAGAGCCACAAAAGTTGTGAGAAAGAAAAACGGGAATGGGAAAAGTCCAAGATTATTCAAATTGAGGAACTAGCAAAGGAGGGAGATATGAGAGGAATGTATATGAAAATTAAATATGAAAAGAACGGATTTCAAGCTAGATCCCACATGTGTGAGAACAAAGATGGTCAGCTTATTACAGAAAACAGCAGGGTCATTGAGAGATGGGCTGAATACTTTGAGGAGATCCTAAATACCACTGAAGATGGAGACAATGGAGAATATGAACTGCCACATGGGGGACCAGATCCCTTAGTGAACCCTCCAACACTCATTGAAACATCAGAAATAATTACAACCATGAAAAATCACAAAGCACCAGGAGAGGACCAAATCACAGCAGAACTAATTAAATATGGAGGGAAAGACTTACATTCCCAAATACACAGACTAATATCAAGAATTTGGGAAGAAGAAGTAATACCAACAGAATGGGAAACAGCTCTTATAACCCCAATACACAAAAAAGGATCCAAGCTAAAGTGCTGTAATTACAAAGGAATATCTCTACTAAATGTGACTTATAAGATACTGTCTAGGCTTATAACTAAGAGGCTTGGAAAATATTCAGAAGAAATCTTAGGTGACTACCAATGTTGTTTCAGACCCAACAAATCCACAACCGATCACATCTTCACACTAAGATGTATACTAGAAAAATGCCATGAATACAACACACCAATCCACCAACTCTTTATAGACTATAAAATGGCTTATGACAGTATCAGAAGGAAATACCTATGTGAGACTCTACAGGATTTTGGAATACTCAACAAGCTGACAAGACTTATACATATGACACTAAACAACTCAAAAAGCAAAGTCATAATACAAGGAGAACACTCACGGGAATTTAGGATTAAACGAGGATTAAGACAAGGAGACGCACTTTCCTGCATGCTTTTCAATTTGACACTGGAGAGAGTTATAAGAAATATACACATACACACGAGGGGAACTATCACTAACTACTTCAGGAGAGAAAACACGGGTCCACAACCAACAGGGACGATATACAGCCAACCTCTACAATTCCTTGCTTATGCCGATGACATTGCCTTATTGGGTAAAGAAACCTCTGACATCGCTAGAGCCTTCACACAACTAGAAGAAGCATCTCGACCAGCAGAACTTGAGGTCAATGACAGTAAAACCAAGTACATCGCAATGACAAGAGACGATCAAACAGAGGGACAGCATATCAAAATCAAAGACCATGAATTTGAAAACGTCCAAACTTTAAAATATCTAGGATGTACTAGTAATTTCAAAAATGACCTACTAACAGAAATAAAGGAAAGAATAGCAGGAGGCAACAGGGCATTTCATAGCACCCACCATTTACTTAAGAGCAAAACTATTTCAAGGAAAACCAAGAAAATAATATACGAAAGCATAATAAGACCAGCAGCAATGTAAGGAAGTGAGACCTGGACACTGACTAAGACATCTGAAAATTTACTTAATACTTGGTAAAGGAAAATTCTTGGGAAAATCTATGGTGCCATACAGGATGAAACAGGGCGGAGGACACCCACTAACCATGAGATATATCAATTGTATGAAGACCCACCAATAGTGGCGGAAATAAAAAAAAGGACTACATTGGGCAGGTCACCTTGAAAGAATGTCAGATAACAGAGGAGCGAAAATCGTATACAGGCAAAAACCAAAAGGCAGACGACCCAAAGGCAGACCCCGAATGCTTCTATCCTGAAGGCTTTCTAAATTTAGTGATTTTACTAGTCAAATGTGAATATTCGTTTGTTATGAATCTCACTTCTCTATTTTGTGTCTGTTCCAGTTTATCAATTTTTTCTTGAGTTGAAGGGTCCCAAATAGAGGATGCATTTTCTATTATTGGCCTAACTAAGGTTAAATACAGTTCTGAGAAAATTTTAGCTAAAACCAAATTCCATGTTCTACCCTGATAAGAGCGTTATTTCTGTAAAATACTTTCCCATAGCACTTCTCCACCTTACAAAACATATTTTTAGAAATTGTACATAATATATTTTTATAGAAGGGAAATTCTTCTAAGGACTATTTAAAGATAGAAGAAAATAAGATTACCATCTGTAATACAATGACTTGAGAAGAAAAAACTGCTGAGCAGCAGTAAGAACATCAGCTGTAACATGTTCGTCTTGTGAGCTTTATTTTTGATCTAATCCTACCTGTAAAAATAATATTTTTTAAACAAACATTTTTTTTTAAGTTTAAGGCTAGCAAAGATAAGTAGAAAAATGTCTGGTTACGCTAAGAACAGTCAATAATTATAGAATTGTTCGTTTCCTTTATTAATTATCACTTACAAGTTTGAGTCTGAATAACTGACTTAATGATATTGAGGCAACTTAGTGAAGTTCAAATATAAAAAAGTAAAGAGGTTGAGATAGACAAAAATACTTCATGGTATTTTGGATTGATTTGTGAAACTTGTAATGATAATGCTCAAGGTTTTATTTATTCTAAAAACACTGAAAACTTCAAACAATGTTTAGAGACATACCTTCCAAGATTCAATACACACAGTAAAACCTAACACACTTTGTCTGAAAACCACACATACATTATTATACTGACTATTGTTAACTGTGTGTTAGGCTCAGGTCGAGGGACACAACTGAGCCTAACACACAGTTAACTACAAACACATCTCCAAATTAAACCTGCAAATGTTATGGAACTACCCACACATTGTGTTAAAAGAACTACACAAACAGCCACAGTTGTTAAACAACCTTTCAAGGCCATAAAAACAGGTATCAAGAGTGATCTATGTTCGTTTAGCACCACAAGCCTTGTCAGTAACTAGAAACTAGACGATAGCTGTATTAAAGTATTTATCTTTCTTGTCAAGTTTCTTTCTGCTGATTTTGTCCTCTCTGACATATGTTTATAAAACCGACTGTCTGTGGGAAAAAAAAACTGTGCTTTTTAAACCTCCACATCTCTCACATGAACAGGTCTATTGACCCCAACAACATTGTGCTGAACTGTATAGATGTGTAGACCTAGATCAACTACAAGGCTGAAAGGCCATTAGAAAAAAAAATGTCCAATAAAATCTACACAAGGAGAAATCTATTACCAGATTGGAGCCATTATTGTATTTTAGTACAGAAATGAGTCTATCCTAAGCCAATATTACCCCAGAACAATATCTAGAATCTAGATAAGTTTTCACTCGCTCATTGGAACATTGCCTTTCTAAATCGAATGACACGTAAAAAAAAAAATAAATCTAGTAGCACAAAGAAACGAGAAATTGTGTGTGTGGTCTAGAAAAGATATTCAAAATTCGTTTTCTTGATATTGAAGAGCTTAGAAAGTTTAGGTGCAACTGTAGATATATAGATTAAGAGAGAGACACAAAGAAAAAAAAATGGGGGGGGGGGGGGGAGTCAAAATATTTGTGTACAATATAATGCCTCTATTGTTTCATACAGATACTAAGATGTTATCAGTGACCACCAAATATTCAAAAAAAATTTTCAACGGTTTTAACTTGTTTTTAATGTATTTTTTTTAACTGCATAAGCTATCTAAATGTAAACTCCATAATAGCAATTTCCTTTTTGAGAATCACTGAAATCAACGCTGGCGTGAAGACAGGCAGAACAGGGTTTTCCAGTATGTAGGCTACACACTATTTATAAGCAAATCAAAATAATAGATCTAGTCCGTCTACAGCTAAACAAGTATACAAGGATGACCCTACTTGTTACAGGAACGGCTTACAATAATCTTGGCCTCCTTCAGTCGTAGAACGACTTCATCGGAGGATACTTTTTCACGTGACTTTAAAGCCCTATTCTGGAGAGATTCCCGTCCACATAGAACGCAGGTAAAGGTGGCACTCGCTTTGGTGTTCGAAAGAGCCAGACATTTTTCGTTTGGCACCCTTTTCTTCCAGAGCTTTCTTTCTCTGTCAATAGCTTTCTTTGTCACCATTTCTCTACATGGTGTTGTCTAGGGCTATGTCTTCCCTGTAAGAATGACAAAATAACTTGAGGCGCTTTACTTTTCAGCTATCTTTGAGCTTTAGGACCCATCTAACGAATTATTGTGACCGTTCACAATGAGTGCGAATAAGACCACCAGGAGCTGCACTGGACATCCATATTTAGAACTCGCAACTTAATTTTTAAAAAGGTGGTCTAAGATAGTGTTGTTGTTTTTTGCTGACAACTGAGGTGCTTACATAAAAAAGTTACCAGATTATAATGCTGTTACATTACAATACACGTTTAATTTCAACGTAGTGGGGTTTTTAATGAAATTATTCTAGATCTATAACAGAAAAAACTTTTTAAAAAAAAAAAGCTTATACGAAGTGTAACTGTATCAATTAGCCATGTAATTAAATTTGTAATAGATCTAGAACAATAACAATAAATCTGTGCGATTAATAATATTTTTATCGATTGTTTTGGTTTCGCGCTATTTCATGCGTTTAGCTTTCTCAATACTGAAAACACTTTCTTGTTCATATTCCTCCATTTTGGTTTTCTTCCCCTTTCAACACGCAATCGCACCATTTCACATTTACACTAAGATGCGCACGTAACACTGTTCATTGTAGTTATCAATTAACGTGTGAGTTTTAACCCAGTATTAATGTTTGAAAAGAATATTTTAAATTAAATACTTCCTCTAATGTCTAACAATATTGAATCAAAACTTTTTTGAAGAAAATATTTCAAAACTTCTGCGCTTACGTCATTCGTCTCAAATGGTCAAATTTTTCAGTAGTGCTTAACATCGTTAAGTTGACGACCTTTGTATAACAAAAACTAAAACGTTCAATGATGTCTCTTTATTAAATAGACTTAAATTTGAGTAACTTTTTTTTTTTACTAGGATAAATATATTGCACTCCAAGAAAATATTTCAATATCGGAACCTCCCACTCCGTTATACGTAAACAGTGACATGTGCTCTTCTTACTACGGGACAAAAAAAAATTCTTTGTACACGACAGAGAAAGAATTGATGAAGTTCAGAACGCAAGAAAACGCTTGGCGGAGCTAACGGCGCTTACCCAGACTACCTTGCTGGATTGAGAGATAACCTGCCGCCTCTCTTTTCGGCTATACAAAACACTTTGAATTTATCTACAAAGCACTGTTTCTGAAGCCGCCAACGGTAAAAGCTTGAGAAAAGCTAATAAGCGCTTTGGAAGCTATAAGTGCTCCTCCAGACCAACTGCGGACTAAGAAGGCAGCAAACGAACATTTTCTGGTTTAAATGGTAGTCGAAGTTTGAACGACACATCATAATGTTATACTGTTTCCGTCTAACAAAGGAAACATCTATACTGATGTTCAGTCTGTTTCTAGTTTTAAAAACCTGGAAAGTAAAATATGCAATAACTATTGAATACATGTTATAAAAATTGTGATTTTATAATAGAATAGATACTCATTTATGTAAAAATCAATGAAAGTTGGTAATTAGTTCACTGTATTGGTTCAACAAAAACAAACTAACGATACCCGGAATTGTTTATTGGAAAAGGTTTAGAGAAAGTTGATTGGTGTCCCCGACCCTAGTGACGCCACTGCCGTAGTTTACGTTTGATGTTTTCGTTTTCTAACTTTATATAAGGATATATCTAGATAAAACAGTATCTTTTTTTTCTTTGGGGGAATTACTTGTTCATTTCTTTATCTTTTTGTCTATCAGTAATAACGATTTTGTTTCTGGTCACGATCAATTACAATTTAAAACATCTGACATTTTAAAGTAACCGATACTGTGACCTACTTCTACCTCTTTCCAGAAACCGGGGTCAGGTCAAAGAAGCCGCAGAAAAACACACGTTTAGTTATAGTCATCCACTCAGGGAAAGAGGTCAGGAAAAAAAAATCTCGTACGTCAGTTTCTAGAAGGTCATAGTTAATAAAATATTCAGAAGTTTCTAGGATTCTGGAAAATACGTTTTAAACAAAGTATAAATTGAGGGAAAGCAAGTTAGTCGGGGTCCTTGCATAGTAACTGTCTTGGCGCTGTGATGAGTTCTTAAACAGTTGCGTGTCCACAAGTTGAAGTTAAAGTTGTATCATTAAGTTGTTTTAGTAATAAGTTATCAGTTAAGTTGTATTAGTAGAAAGTTGAATATTATCAGGCTAATTTAGTCAAGTTGTTATTGAACTGAAAATCTATCCGGCAAGATGATTATGCTTGTGCCATTAAGATATATGAAATGTATTGAAAGAATATAACAATATATCGTCAATAAAAATTTAACAATAAAGAAACTGAAATCATCACAGATACCATTCTTTAGATGTAAGTTGGTGGCGTTGAATGAATGAATGATTATAAGAAATGTATAAAGTAAGAAAAAGTGCATAATTATGTAAATTAAAACCTCTGAAAAACGCTAAGACGTTGGCACTGGTTGCTAGTGAGGACAACAAAAAAATGCAAAAAAAAAAAAACATTTTTGAGCCGATTTATAAGATTATTTTAAATTAGCATTTTTAAAAAGAAGTTCTGAAACCAATTTTTTTCTCCTAATGGTTAACAAACTTCCTTCCAGCAATACTATCGAGAACAAGATGGAAATAGAGACGAGAAGCACTTTTGTCACAAACAGATACCATTAATTTGGAAGCTATGATTACTTCCGAATAATACATCAATTTGTAATAATACGTTCTTTAAACACACACACACATAATTGATCCACTTCTAACAGCCTCCATCACATTACTTTTTCCGTTTTACGATGAAAGACCTGTGCCCGGTTCACGTGGGCAGGTATCAATTAACCTGAGATGTAATGCCGTCGTCAGAATTGCAGTTTTGTTATTTATAACATTTTGTCACGTCAAATGCATAGACCGGCAATTGTTGTTACAGTTGTGCCTAACTCTATTGAAAGATTGTCAAGGCTTGCTCACAAATGGTTCTCAATCCAAAATTAGTTTTTGTTCACATACATCATTCATTTTACTTTTTTTAATGAATAAACGTCTTCGTTCGTTGAAAATTTGTTTTAAAAAAAAGAATGTCAGAGTTCAAGTCCTCTTATTTCATAATAATAATGATAATCTTTTTTATTCGTGCATTATATCTACCAAAAAAATTCAACAAAACATTTTTATCAATAATAAACTTTCACTCGTAAATATTTCTCATTGTCCAAGTACAGCTTCAACTTTGAAAACAAACTGTTCAATCTTACTACCAGTTAGGAAATAAAAAGTAAAAGTAACTTTTTTTTAAAGGATTTACTTTCAAATCTCAAATCATTTGCATAACTCGTACTTGTTCTTGCCTACGTCTATATAACTTTGATAATTAATAGTTAAAACGGGGCGGGTGTTAATGTATCTGCTTATGTGCAAAACAATGATGCATTGTTACGTTTGTGTTGTTTTTGTTACTGCATAGACCATATTAGACGGTTTCTTATTTTGTTTTTTAAGAAGGAAGCGATCCATCTCGTGACCAATGTAAAGACCAACTCAGTTTATACGATCCAAGGTTACTGGTCTCCAAACAAACATACCAACTTAGTTTAAAATAGCCTACTGCGAGTCAAGGTTACTGGGCTCCAAACAAACATACCAACTTAGTTTATAATAGCCTACTGCGAGCCAAGGTTACTGGGATCCAAACAAACATACCAACTTAGTTTATAATAGCCTACTGCGAGCCAAGGTTAGTGGGATCCAAACAAACACACCAACTTAGTTTAAAATAGCCTACTGCGAGTCAAGGTAACTGGGCTCCAAACAAGCACACCAACTTAGTCTAAAATAGCCTACTGCGAGCCAAGGTTACTGGGCTCTAAACAAACACACCAACTTAGTTTAAAATAGCCTACTGCGAGTCAAGGTAACTGGGCTCCAAACAAGCACACCAACTTAGTTTAAAATAGCCTACTGCGAGCCAAGGTTATTGGGCTCCAAACAAACACACCAACTTAGTTTAAAATAGCCTCAAACACCGCATCTCTCGGGGTGCACGCTCTTTCGTACACTCGTGCATGAGGACAAGTACTGTTGATTACTTTTCTCTGACATCCACGTAACCGAACGAGGTAAAGTAATTAGCCCTACCCCCCCCCATCACGTGTTCATTAAAAATTTAGCAGCGTCATTCAATCATAGATAAGGATACTAACACTAAACTTAACATTTTCATTCTAATTAACATGTCATTAAACAAGAAAACTATTTTTAAAAAATTCTCCTTTCAACAACTTAGAGATTATTTTTATGCTAATATGGCGTCGCGCAGTGAAAACTTGCGCATAATTTGTATAGAAGATAAAAATAACCACGTGGCAAAATGTTTACGATTGGTGAATGAGGTCCACTGAAGGCTCTAAAAATAAAAAGAAACACTAAATTATTCTCTATTTTAAAAAAAACAACTTTATACAAATCGGGTAAATCCGATTTTACAGCATTTTATTTTCACACTTAAATTTTTATAACGAAATCTAAAAAAAAAAGGGAATGGAGCATCGCTGTTAGACGCAGATCGAAATCCAATCTTTTTTTTTTATGCCTTTACCTATCCCTAAGTCTGTTGGACCGTTGGGGCACCAAGCAGTCTTTTAGTAATAATAATAATGGCAATGTCTTTGATTCCAGTTTATTTTTACATTCGCATTTTTTCTCTCGGGAGGTGGGATAAAAAATCCTTTTTTTTAAATCTAACATTCCTTAGTAATTAAAATGAAGAAAAAAATCGCTCTACAAGTTGTGTAAAGGATGTATAGTCTTTTTTTTTTTAAAGTATTTTCTTTTCTTGTTATATTCTAAGTGTCACCAAGTCTTCTTATGGGAAAACGTCTAGTATGTTAAAAAATCATTTGACATTATTTTTTATATTTAAAATGATATCAATCTGATTTGAAACAACTTTCTTTGTGCGATTGAGAATAACACCCATTGTCGTGTTTGTGAAGGAATTGTAGTTTGGTCAAGGAAAAAAGATTTATGGTTGCAGATAAGAGTTTTTATTTTTTGGAAAAAAAAAAGGGGGGGGGGGGTGAAGTGTTGCGATAGTATCCTTCAGAACTAACATTAAGATTTATACAGTTTAGGGTTAGAGGAAGAGGGTATCGTCTATTGGCAGGTCATTTACTGGCAATGTTTTAGCTTATGAGTACATGTCTAAGTGACTTAAGCTGTCTTATGCAGTGTCTCCAAACGGAGAGAGGCCTACTCCATCTAGAAGAAGACAAAATCACGTACATGTTAAAAGAATGCCCTGAGAAACGTTTGGTAGCTTATTCAGCTCGGCCAAACTTTTCATTGATGAGAAAACAATCTTCTCCCCAACTCTCTCACATTAGAATAAAACTGCCTTCATTTCAACAACCCCGTTTTGGCCAGTATATTCTAGTATACCGATATGTTAAGTTTAATTGAAACGGCACGCTTTAAAACGCCCTACCAAACACACTCACTTCAGACCTGTGAATATCCTTTCTTTACCCCAACCTTTTCACTTCGCCCCCTTAGAAAATACTTTTTACCCCTGAATTCGATAATATCTGACTATTCATTTAGTTTAACTTTATATCCATCAAATAAAAGTAAAAAAACATTTTAAAACAAAGCATTCACTTCTTTAAATCACCCGTTGCATCCTAGCACACGGTTGTTTTTTTTTTTTTTAATTTTACTGAGAACTAAATGAAGTGGCACAGTTTCAAAGAAGAAACATCACTACATGTATTTAGTCCTCTCTTGACACTTTTTTAAAATTTTGTCAGTCACAGATCTAGAGAAGCACCTTACTTAGAATTACTCATCTCAACAAACAGTATTATACACCCCCTAATTGTAGTCATTTTACTCCAAACACACACACTTTCAAACAGATGTTCCGTTATCATTTGATAACCACACTGATCTAAGGATAATCCCTCACAGTCACTCTGACAATCATTTAGATCTAGAGGAGAATTACATTTAAGCTCTAGATCTGTGTAGAAAAAATAAATTAAAACGCTGAAGGAAATACTTTAGACATTTAAATGTAGGCTAGGAAAAAATATTTGGTCGAACTCGAGAATAAAAAAATCCTTTTTGGTTAATTAAACCGCTGCGATTTAAATCTGTGAAAATGGCTTAATTCTTCTATGCTCACGAAAATAACAGGTTACATTTTTCGTATTTTCCACTCAAGTTCGAGAAAACAGTGATTATCAGTCAGTCACCGGGGTCTAGAATCTATGTATATTTTCAAAATTAGCCGATGCTGTGAATTGTTCCCCTTGCTACTTTTGTAAACAAGGAAAACGAAATTTGTATATAAATTCTTGTGAGTCAGCTGAATGTTAAACATACACAAAAAATTGGGAAAATATGTCTAAGTAACTATACACATTAAGCTTCGGCATTAAAAAAAAAACATACCTAATGTCACAGCTATCCACAAAAAAAAAAACTTTGTAAATAAACACGTAGATCTAAAACTTACAGAATGTTCACTCAATCAAGTGGGGAAACAGATCTACACAAAAGCATTATTCAAATATAAGTTCTACTGTGACCAAGTTCTATACCTCAGAATAAAAAAAAACAGACGCCAGTGCGATGACTTAGAAATTCCCATGTACTAAAAATATAAACTTGGATTACACATGAATTTCCCATCACTTGGATAACTTCAAATCGTTAGTGACTTGTTTCAGGAAAAAAATCGATCGTTAATACTACTCACTGGAAATTCCAAAATAAATTATATTGGCTAGAGAAAGTCAACATGCTATATTTAAGTTTTGTCTTAAAGGGGCGTGGGTACCTTACGAAACACGCCCGTCACAACGTCAAGTGTTTTAAACATTGGGTAGTTTACGAAAGACACAACCCATCTAGTGTCTTAGTCCCTGGGTAGCTTACGAAACACACCCTTTCTAATGTCTTAGTCCCAGTGTAGCTTACGAAACACAACCCCATCTAGTGTCATATACCCTGGGTAGCTTACGAAACATACACCATCTAGTGTCTTAGACCATGTATAGCTTACGAAACACACATTTTATACCCATTTCGTCTGTGTTTTATTTACAAGTTAACGTCATGTGAGGTATTAAGACAAAAAAATGTGTTGATTTAGCTACTTAAAGTATCATAATTATGTTAACTTTTTAATGTACACATGCATACTATTATACACACACAATGATAAGAAGTTCTATTACTTCTAGAGCCGCCATTCCGTCTAGCACTCAACTAGGTGTTAACTAGAGTATCCAGTTGAATGGGTAGATTAAAAAAAGGGGGTGGTATATGTAGAGGAAGGCCCTATATAAAGAGTGTCGACTAGACTATAACGGCATGATGGAATAGGTATGTCAAGTAAACATCTGGACTGCAATTAAGAAGATAAGCAAATGTAGATGGGGCGAACAAGACTACATGAAAGAAATGAGTGTAAAAGAATGCCAACATGATGGAAGTAAAAATATTGCCTAAAGCTAAGTGAGGGCCCATTTAATTTTTTTTTAGTTAGCTTGTTGTAAGATTGCATTTTTTAAAGTATAATTTGTATTACATACTGTCCTCATTAACAAAGAATCATTCATCATTGGCCTCCTTCAGTCCTAGAACAAAGAATTAACACACACAAAAATAACAAAGAAACTCAGATTAGGCCAGATCTCTAGCAATCAAAATTTTTTTTTGTTGGAAATAATAGCTGCAAAAGTTTTAATTTAAATACACTAAACATGCAGCGAGAATATAATACAATATTAACAAAATGTGAACGAATTGTCAGTGAGCGATTTGTCGTTAATCAACTATCAGTGAAGTCGTCTGTGAACGAATTGTTGTGTCCCCACTAAAAACTAGGATAGATTTTTTTATTTCAAAAAAGGAAGTAGATTTTACCTACAATTTTCCCGTGTTAGATATTAAATATTTTCAATATGTTTTTTTATTTAACATTATCACTCAGTGAGCATCTAAAAGCATCTATATACACAGTAAGAGTGGCTAAAGTTGGTATGCAAAGCTACAAAACAACAAGATAAGGAGTACTACCAAATCAAAGGTTTGTTTTATATAAGGTGTTATCAATAAAAAATCTTTTTGGTGTATCAAGTTAGTACCTGACAGACATTCAATAGTTGATACCAGTACTTTGGCCAGTGCAATTTTCTTTTAATAGATACTTATTGAACAGATTGTCTATAACATTCATTTTAGTTTTTTTACTTTAGTAAGGTTTATGTAGTTTATATTCCACACTCTCCTACCTTTTAATAAAGTACCCATTCAGGTCTGGCAATCTATAGGGCAGAGAAAAGCTGACAGTTAAGCTGTGTGTTGTGGCCAGCACAAAAACCAACCGCCTTTATTTTCCCCAACAAATGTGTCACAGATGTGTGTGTGTGTGTTTTTTTTACTTTTTTTTACTTGTATATATTTTAGTCAAAGCCTTAACAGCACTATTACTCAATGACTTAAAATTTTGATATTTAATATATTTTATAACTTATTATAAATATTCAGCACAAAGATTTAAAAATATTACTTAAAAACTCTATAACAATTTAGCTTACATAGTAAATATTAGGCCTATACTTATAGCCTTTAATTACATTTAGGAATAATCATCTTATAGTAGACTGGATATTTGATACTTTGGGTTTTTGGCACATTTTGCCATGTCTGCCCACTAATACAGTGATAACAGTGTAAAGATTTATCAACAACAAATCAATTTTATTTTATTCCTCAAAAATTTTAAGGCTATTTTCACTTATCTTCCTTGAAATATATTTTTAAATTCTGTAAGACAACAATGACTTTAACCATTCTGTACAATGAGTCATGGGTGTACAATTAAAACTGGGAATAGGATTTTGATATAACACAGTTGACTGGGAATATGGTTACAGCCTAAACATACTCATTCACAGTTGATTAAGAATAAGGTGTGTTTTTTTTTTACTATTCCCAGCTGGTAGGGAATAGGTTCAATAGGGACCGCCAGTACTAATTTAATTTTTTTTTTTTAATTTATTGTACATGTACTGATGTAGGTAGGCCTATTGTGGTTTTTAAAAAATGTTTAAAAAGTACTCTTTTAACTAGATCTCTAGATCTAATCAATTCTAATCTAGATAATAAATTATATCTACTTTCAGAGTTAACTTCTAAGTCAAAAAAGTAAGTCACTTCTAAAGATGTTGAGCAGTGGAGTTGAGTGAGCAGTAACTCAGCAGTTCATTAGTTAAGTGTTAAGTTTAATAATAATAATAATCTTTATTGTCCGTATTGAAATTTGTCTTACAATTTGTGCATTACACCAAACAAAAAACATTATAACTATAAGAAACCAAAGTGTACATTCACACCACACTCTCTCATAATTTACATGTGACAAAGTTTATACCAGATTGTTCTTAATTAATGATTTGATTGCTAGGGGAACAAAAGAGTGTTTGTGTCTGTTTGCCTTTGCTATCGGTGTCTTGTATCTTTTTTGTGATGGTAAAATCACAAAATCCTGACACAAAGGGAGATTATTTCGAGGATCTTGTTAGCTTTTTTATAGATGTTTGTCTCAAACAGCTGCCCAAATGGGGTTTGTTTTTTGCCAATGATTTTACCAGCAGCATTTAGGATTCTATAAAGTTTATTCTTATTTTTAATGCTTAGATTGCCATACCAGGCAGTGATATTGAAACTTAAAATATTGCAGATATGAGCGTGATAAAACATAGACAAGGCCTTTTTGCTAACATTGAACGAGGACAGCTTTCTTAGTAATCGTAATCTTTGCTGCCCTTTTTTGCTGATATAATCAGTATTTGCAGTAAAATTTAGTTTATTGTCTAGGATAGTACCAAGGTATTTAAAGGTTTGCACAATGTCAATATTCTCTCCAGCTACAGAAACATTTAAGATCTAGATTCTATAGTAGTTTATTTATTCCGGACATTCACGAATTCTAACATTCCCTGTTTTTTTGTGGGCATTAAATAATTATTTTAATGTTTATTATAAAACTAGTGCGCTGTATAATGTGCTTGTCCATTTTCCAATGATTCTGACCAATTTCCTTCCATTTAGCTGTCTTTTTATGTAAGAAAAACGAATTTCAAAATTGTTAGTCAGGTTGTTGTTTTTTCCTATGTTACCTGGATGACTTTACCTCTTCCTAGGGTTAAGACTATATTTTTTTAATGGGTAAGTCTATACTAATGAGCCCGACAATATTTATTCTGTTTTTGGAGTTATTTGATTCATAAGCCAAGTTGTCTAATTCCATTACAAAAAAAAAAATGAATGGGGTGTCCGAATTAAATTACGATTTTCTTACCAAAATTGATTTCGGACAGCCAGTTTTGGACATCAATAAAAATGATTATATTTGTTCGTTTGTTGTTATTTTTTTAATAGAGAATAAATGGGCAAATGTTCGGAGTGAGCTTGATACATTGAATGAAGTTAAATGCTTAGATCTAGACCTACTAGATAGATCTAGATTTATATAAGAGAATATAGAGGATTCGGTTAGGCAAGAATGGCTATCCTAACCTGTACTATACTACAAAAGATCTCCTGTATTATAAATGTATTAATTAATAAACAAAAAAACACAAACATTCAACACACATCTAATCATGCAAACATAAAATAAGTCTAAAAGTCGGTATAGTAGTCACTATCCCAGTGACCTAACTTAGGTAGAGTAAGTGTGTTCATATTTTTAGTTTTTGTGTTAGTATTTATGCATAATTGTAAGAAATCTTAATGATTTAATGTGAGGGGCTATGCCTGGGGATCTTAAAATTTAGTTAATGTTAATATAGAATTAAAATCTGAGTTTGTTGATGCCTAAATATAGAGACTGTCTGAAATAAATTATGGTGTCCGGAATCAAATAATGTGGGTCAAATTTGTCTGAATTAAATGAAAACACACGGCCTCTTTGACCTTAAATATAATAACAAAGATCTATACTATTATAACTATACTATAGAATCTAGATTCTGACTCTAGATCTCGTAATCTAAACTGCTTTTCCGTTTTACATTAGTGAGTCACGTAAATGCCACAATCATCGAAAATCTCAAACCCAACCTAACGGCTAACGTCAACCCAATCCCCAAAATGAAAGAGCTTGTGTCAAGTAAATATCTAGGTCATAGTCATATCAAGTCCCAGGCAGCCCCACTAACTGAGCAGACGTGATCATTTAATGTGCTTACACTTACAATAACCAACTTCTAGACAATTGTACAGAGCAAATATGATCAAACAATTCAGATTTGGCAACAATTATAAACATTGAGCAATTAGGTTTATATATTAATTTTTAAACACATTGAAAAGAATAGACTACTGAACTTACCTAAATTTTATCAGGTAATAGCGTCTTCCGCATACACATAAAAAGTGTGTCACACACCTCTCCCTTACAATTCCGTGTAGGGTGTGATTCGTCATTCATGACGAACTACACAGAATTTGAAACGCTATGATTTGATTGGCTGAAAGATATCGAGAAAACAGCCTGTTGTTTACGAAGGTGGACTAACAGCGTGGTTGCCCGTGTAACAACTATGGTATGCCTAATAATAGCCCAACAAATTTTATGCCAGCTTTGGCTTGGCGCAGACAACAATTTTAAAAAGAAAAAAAAAGCGTGGGTAGATGTAATCAAGGTCAGAAAAAAATCAAAATCTTGCACCCATTATTTGAAATTTATATTAGATAAGTTAGAGCTACTTTGTATCTAAACCTAGATTTTATATGATCTTGTTCAGGGACGGTCCTACAGATTGCGGGGCCCTATGCTAAACGGATTGCGCGAGCCCAGTCTCGGTAGCGATAAGACTATCATAAGGAAAATAAGTGAAAATTAAGATTTTGTATTAGAAAATAAATTAATCTTTGCTTTTTATTCAAACTTTACTACGTGGAAAATCAAGGTCAAATTAACTTTACGAGCCATCTACAGTAGATGGTAGTTTTCCAACAAAAAGCCAATAAACATTCAGATATGCCTTTTACATTTAGTATCGACAAGCAAAATATCGCTTATAATTTTTTAAGAGGTCGAGATAGATTTAGATCTACTAGTCCACCGGCGGCGTAGCATACGCCGCTATTTTGCTGGGCCGGCCTTAGGCCGCTGCAACCTATGCCACCGCAGTGGGCCCCGCACTTTCATAGAACCCGCGCTAATTCAAGGTGTATAAATTATTAAATTAAACCATTTTATAACTTAAAACAGATTTCCCGCGCCCTCCTGTCGATTTACCAGGAGCTCCTGGAAATTTCCCGAAATTGCAAAATATACGAAAAGGTCCTTAAAATATACGGAAATATATAGCCTACACAAAAATTGTTATTTTGGGGCTTTTCCATATGGAAAACGCCAATCCTACGCGCCATAAGTAAAAACGACATTATGCATTAGCCGTAATTGTGTAATCTGGTGAAAGAAGCTTCTCGCGCCTCAAACTAATGAAGAATTACTTGAGGTCAACAATTCTCAAAGATAGATTGAAACATTTGGTAATTCTTGCTATTGAGGAAACAGAATTATTATGACATATTATTTATATACTGTATGACTTTGCTACATGCAAGGCTCGTAAAGTAATTCTGTACATATTAAAGAATGAATAATATGCATAGACGAATTTATTTTCTAATACAAACTCTTAAATTTCACTTATTAAACGCTTCCCTACCCAAACTTGGCCCCGCGAAATCCGTTTCGCATAGGGCCCCACAATTGTTAAGTCTGGACAGGCTATTTAGTGACCTGTAAATATACATGTTAGATTACTTTTTCTCTTTCCATGACCTCTTGGTCACAATGGTTAAGACCGGCGCTGCTATTTAGTGTTTGTAAATATGTTTTTCTTGTAAAATGTTTTACATTTTTCGGATGTTCCTTCAGAGTTGAAGATAGTTTACTTCCTAGTGCAAACCTCCCTCAAGACGAAAGGGGATGGGAGAGGGCAGGGTTTGACAGTCCAGCGTGCAGCCATCCGTATCGACGTGTGAATACCCACTTGTTCTCCCCCCCCCTCCCCTCTTGTTTTTTCGTGGGATGACTATCCGCAGAAATAAGAGAGTGATATTTCCTTTACTTCTTGTCGTCCAAACTCTTGAGGGAAGAGGAGAATTATATATTCTAGGTGTATAAATTATTAAAGTAAACAATATTATAACTTAAAACAGCTTTCCCGCGCCCTCCTGTCGATTTACCAGGAGCTCCTGGAAATCTCCCGAAATCGTGTAATCTGGTGAAAGAAGCTTCTCGCGCCTCAAAATAATGAAGAATTACTTGAGGTCAACAATTCTCAAAAATAGATTGAAACATTTGGTAATTCTTGCTATTGAGCGGGATCTTCCCTTCTTCCTTATTTACCAGTTTAAATAGCTTAGAATAATTAATATAGTCCTATTATGCAGGTTAATTATGCTGGGTATTATTTTATTTTACTGTTGAATAATTACAATATGTTTAATCTTCGAAGCCTACTGTCCCATTCCGAGATAAAGGAAACGGTCATAACACAGCTTCTTACATGCTCACAAAGAGACCATTCGTTTTGACGTGGCAACGAGCTATTGTTCTAAAATGCCACAGGCTGTGACGATGCAGGTCAGTGTCCAGGTCTCCTATAACGATTGATCTCACTCACACTGAACATGATCTTAAGCTCGCGGTCAACGTATTTGCGTACGCTGCCGCCACTTTTTGTTTTGCAAATAAACCTTGGAAAAACTACTCAGCCCCAAAGATCATCCCATTAACGTGGTAGACTACTTCACATATGTGGGAAGCATAGTTTCAAATGACGCATTGCTTTCAGCCAACGACATAGTCCTATTCACGGATTCGATGTCCGCACTAGAGGCCTTAGAGGGGCTAGAAGGTGTCAGAAGGGTATGGGACGTCCTCACGGTCGGAGGGCGTCTCCTACGATTCGGAGTGAGCATTACTTTACAATGGGTGCCCACCCATTGTTGAGTGGTCAGCCACGACTTGGCTAACCACCTCGCAAAAACCGCGGTCGCAACAGCGCTCGAGCATGATGAACCGTGCACATACCAAAGTGCACGATCCCTGGCCGACAAACGTTTGTTGACACTTTTGTACGATGGCTGGGATTCTTCGGACAAGGGACGTGAGCTCCACATGGCAATGAGTAGACCAGAAAACCTCTGGAAAAAAAACAACAAAAGTCATGTTCCAGAAGTCACCCAATAAAACCTACTCAGCCCCAAGGATCACCGTAAACGGACAGCCCCTTAACGTGGTAGACTATTTCACATATCTAGGTAGTATAGCGTCAAATGGCTAGTGATGGGAACTAAACTAACTTTTAAAAGTTAAACTAAAACTAGTTTTCAACTAAAATAAAGTAGTAAAACTCTTAGTTTATCAAGAATTTCAAAAGATAGTTAAACTAAACTAAAGAAAGTTAATTAAACTATAACAAACTTTTTTTTTGGGGGGGGGGGGGGGGGGGGTTGAACTAGACCTATATAGATATAATCATCCGACTGTATGTGTACGGTTCGATCTTATTCTTTTAACATTCTAGAAATATTTATCTATAATAAAATCAGTATTAAGGAATATGTTTCTTACATAAACGTTAATGCACAATAAAATAAAATGTCTAAATAATATGTGTGCTTGTATTTTTGCCTTGAATTAAAAATAATGGTACTTTTTTTTTTTTAATTATATTAACTTATTATATAACGGAAAATCTTACTTATACTGGTAAAGTTTAAAATCTCATTAAATACCGGCAACATAGATTTAGAATTTCAAATTTAGATCTAGTATCCAAAAGAAATAGAAACGAAATCGTTGGAGTTTTTAAAACATTTGACCTGTTTTATAGTGTAAAATACATGCTTGACTCACCATGCCGATGTGCTATTTTCTTGTCTGACCACTAAAAATACAACTAACATTATTGCATAACCGTTAAACCCGCAAGGGAAAAAAAACTGGGTGATCTTGTCATTATGGACTGCACACTCAGTACCTACACGTGTACGTCTATCTGGCCAGGTTGTTAAAATCAGTTGGACAGTCTATTTACTTTCTGGGCAGGGAGGGTGTATAACTATTTTAGTATAAAGATATATCTACGAACATGCTTGACAAGCCACGCCAGTGTGTTATTTTCTTGTCTGACCTCTCCACATTAAGCAAACACTATTGCATAACGCTTAGTGCAGGGTAGTCTTACAGTATTATCGACTACACACGTACAGTACACTAGGCCTTCATGTGGTCAGGTTGTTAAAATTAGTTCGACACAGTCTATTTACTTTATGGTCAGAGAGGGTGTGGATTAAGATTTTTTTTCTAGAGTTGGTTACCCTAATGCTTTTAGATCTATATAGGCCTATCTGTTGATTTATACTTAATAGATCTCAATAATAAGTCTTAAGACTATAAAAGGGTGTACTTGATGTTCCTGCAGTTAAAAAAAAATTGTTTGCCGTAAATGAATTGATTAAAACCACTAAATATTGACCTAACTCACCAATCAGATTCCCACTAGAAACAGAAATTAAACACCTCCACGTGGCTCACAAAAAAATTTGGAACAACCTCATTCATAATACTGCATAGAAGCTTTTGGCAAAAAATGTTTTATAATACTGCTACTTTCAAGTGCAAATATTTACTCCCATAACTTCTGCCAGGATCTTACTTTACCCTCTTCAAATGCAGACTGTCTAAATAGTTGTTAACTGCATCATTTTTTTTTTTGATAATATAAGTTATTGATATGACATGACCAGAAAACAGGGAGTGCGTTTCAACCCTGACCACATATTGAAAAGTTTTACAAATTTTAATTAAACTTTTTAGTTAGTAACTAAGAAAAATTAATTTAACTACGATTTTAACTAAACTTTTTTTTTCTAGTTAAACAATGGCCTTAACTAATTTTTTTTAGTTAAACTAAAAGTTTCTAACTTTTTAGTTAATTTTTGCCAATTACTACAAATAGCGCCTCACTTTCCAGGGAAGTTGATGGACTGTACAGTGATCTTCAACCTTTTTTGGCCTACCGCTCCATTTCGTCTTTTTTCTTTAATATACCCACCAGCGCCCCCCCCCCCCCCCCATAAGAAAAATACAAAAAAAAAAAAAGAAGCGTGAGAAGGCAAATTTTAATAAAATGTCATTTATTTATTAATTTTCATGCTGTCAAGAACAGATCGTTTTTTATAACTATTATACAAAAATTATATCAAATAACTTTCAGTGATTACAAAGAAAAAATTAATCTCATTGTCATGACTTTCTTTAAAATCCTTTGAATAGTCCCTCTAAAAGTTAATGAATATTAGGGCCTAGTAGGCCTACATTTTTTTTTTGGTTTAATTGTAAGTTTTGTATAATTTTTAATGTAAATATTATTATCGCTGAATTCACTAAAAAATGAAGTTAAGCTAAATTTGTTACGCACTTAATCCAGTTTAACCATGTTGATGGAAAAACTAAAAATAATTACATTTTTGAGCACAGCTTTTGAATTTTACCAGAACATTTAAATGCAACCATATTTCTGTTGTGCATCTTATGTTAACATTCATTTTACTGAAGAAATAATTTGGAAATTAATTTTTTTCATTCAACTCAACTAGAACATCAGTAACAAAACCTAATGAAATACTCAGAACGACACAAAGATTTCTTATTTCATTTGCTAGAACCAATTCAAGTGCCCCTTCTTCCCTAGTACTATTAGAGAATGAAATGGGTTTAAGTCATTGATTAACATGCATGACTAGTTTGACACATGAAATTTTGTAACACAGTTTTGTAAAATTAATACTACCTCAACATCCTTAATAATAGGCAGTATTTACAGACCACCAACTTCTAGCTTAGAATACATGCAAGAACTATGTAATCAGCTTACTAAACTTCAAGAGACAAATAAAAATGCAGTTTTTTTGGATTATGGATGATTTCAACCTACGTGATAAAAATTGAAAAACCCTAACCATAGATAAACACCAAAACCTTAAGGACATAAATGAGCTTTACATAGAAACTTTACACAACCTAAGTTTAGATCAAATCATTAAAAAGCCAACTAGATTAAACAACACATTAGATCTCTTCTTAACCAAAAGACCTGGATTAGTAGTAGATTATGATATCATACCTGGTATATCAGACCATGAGATCATAAAAATACACAGTCAGATATAAGCAGTAGCCAATATAAAACCCAAAAGAAAAATCTTACTCTGGAACAAATGCAATCTAACACAACTACACAAAGCTTTATTAAACATTCAACAAACATTCTTATCAGAAAGAGACATTAACCAACCAGTTGATGACCTCTGGAATTTCATAAAAAACTATCTTAAAAACAGTATAGAAAACCATATAACAACAATATACACATCAAACAAAATAAATAAATGCTGGTTTAATAATAGATTAAAGAAGCTCTGTAAACAGAAGGAAAACCTATATGGAAAATTTAAAGAAACTAAGGCAGAAAGAATTTATAAAAAGTACATAAAAATTAAACACCTAACCCAAAAAGTAAGCAGACAGATGAAGAGTGAATACATAAACAATGTAATATCTAAAGATAACAACAAAAAGCTACGGTCATACATTAAGTCTAAGAAAATGGAAACAACAGGCATAGCACCATTAAAAGGAGAAGACAACTTAACACACAATGATAATGAAACTAAAGCTAACATCCTAAACAAATACTTTGCATCAGCATTCTCAGCCCCAGGAGACAAAGACATATTACTTAATTTGAACCAAGTAGACAACATAGGAGATATAGAAGCACAAGAAAAGGGAATCCAAAAACTATTAGCCAACATCAAACCTTATAAAGCGTCTGGACCTGATGGTATTTCAGCTAGATTACTCAAAGAACTAAGCAATGAGCTAGCCCTAGTGTTCAAAATACTTTTTCAGGCATCTCTTAACCAGGGCAGAGTACCAAGGAACTGGAAAGAAGCTAATGTCACCCCTCTATTTAAAAAAGGAGAAAAATCAGACCCAGGAAACTACAGACCAGTATCACTTACCAGCATCACATGTAAAATCCTAGAACACATAATATGTAGCAACATCATAAACTACTTAGACAAACATAATGTCCTTACTCCATACCAACATGGCTATAGGAAATATAGATCATGTGATACACAACTAATAGGACTAATTGATGATTTTTCAAAAGGTTTAGACAACAGTGAGCAAATAGATGCTATCTTACAAGATTTTTCCAAAGATTTTGATAAAGTTCACCACCATAGTTTGCTTAAAAAATTAAAATATTTTGGCATTAATGGTCCATTGCATCAGTGAATTAAAGATTTTCTGATAGGGAGAGAACAAACTGTAATAATAAATGGCTCTAAATCAACACCAATAACAGTAAACTCAGGCGTACATCAAGGTCTTAGGTCTTAGGTCCACAACTATTTTTAATTTACATAAACGATTTACCACATTGCATTAGTTCAGGAACAAAAGTCAGATTATTCGCAGATGATTGCATAATATATAGAACAATAAAAACACACAAGATACAGACATTTTACAAAGAGAATTAGATGAATTACAGAAATGGGAATCAAATTGGAGCATGTCTTTCCACCCAGAAAAATGTCAGTTATTAAGAGTAACAAAAAAAACTAAAACAAATTAATTCCACTTATCTTATTCATGGCAAACCAGTAACACAGACTAAAAACGCAAAATACCTAGGTGTTATAATAAATGAAAAACTGTCATGGAATCCCCATATTTGATGAAGCTATCAAACAAAGCATTAGGGTTTATTAAAAGAAATTTCTGTAAATCAAATAAAACTAAAATGTTATTGGTTAGGCCAATAATAGAATATGCATCCTCTGTTTGGGACCCCTCAACTCAAGAAAACAATAAGAAACAGACACAAGATAGAGCAGTGAAATTCATAAACGAATATTCATATTTGTCTAGAGTAACACCTTTAGTAAAATCACTAAATTTAGAGTGCCTTCAGGACAGAAGACTTAAAAGTAAAGTAGCTATTATACATACAACACTGATCCATAATCTTCAAATGCAAAAACAAAATTTAATAAAATACTCAGAAAGACACAAAGATAAAGGCACATTCCTCATCCCATATGCTAGGACAAATTTGTACAAATACTCCTTCTTCCCTAGTGCTATTAGAGCATGGAATGGGCTGCCTGAGCTAGCCAGGAAATTTAAGTCATTGGTTAACATGCATGACTGAATACATGGCGCGTAGGACGTAATCATTTTCTTTTTTGAAATAACATCTGTATTATATAAGATAAGATAAGGCGTAGGATATAAACATCTTCTTTTTTGAAGTAACGTTTGTAATATACAAGATAAGATTAGATATTGACATATGTAGATAAAATGAACTATTATCTAAAAAGTGTATAACCTAGTTTGTTTATCAAATCATAATCGTTTATGTGCGCAAAAATAGATACTCGATTACAGCAACTGAGTAAGAATTGAAAATGGGGATTACCGAACTCTAACGTTATTTGTGTTTTTAAATTAGAAGCTAGCTAACTCTAATTAGGCTTTATTTAGTTTGCCAGAGTTAAATCAATATTTTTTATTTGTTTTGTTTCAGTGCACCTCTTTTTTCATCCCTACGCCCCCCCCCCCCCCTGAGACGTCCGTTGAGACGGCTTTAACAGTCTATACATGAGAGGCTCAGAGAAGAACATGCAGGCTTCCGAAGAGGCAGATCATGTGCAGAGCAGATCTTCGTTCTACAAAATATCATAGAACAAAGTCTCGAGTACCAACAACGGCTAACGATCAGTTTCGTAGACTTTAAAAAAGCGTTTGATAGTGTCCACCGAGAATCACTATGGAAAATAGCAAGAGAATACGGCATCCCAGAAAAATTCGTTCAGATCCTACGACACCTATACAGTCAATCTAGTTGCTGCATTAAAACAGAAGAAGGAACAACTGAGTTTTTTTAAAACATCGAGACATTTGTGAGACAGGGGTGCATCCTATCTCCCTTCCGCTTCCTCCTAGCCTTCGACTACATAATTAGGAGAGCAATGAACCAGACTGCCTTTGGCACTCCATGGCGTGAACAAAACCGAAACACGGACTTGGACTTTGCCCATGACGTTGCACTACTCGGGGCTACACATAAAAGCATACAAGAAATGACGGAGAGCCTAGATAGAGAGGCACCCACAATTGACCTCCGCATAAGCTTGGATAAGACTAAAATTTTGCGAAATAAGCAAAGGGTGGCCCCATCAGACTTGGCGAGTCAAAGCTTGAAAAGTTGGACAAGTTTGCATACCTTGGCAGCATCATAACAAATGATGGGATGCCTACCATGATGTAGCGTCCCGAAAAGGAAAGGCGAGGAGCATTTTCCAAAGGCTGCAGCTTATTTGGACAAGCCAAGCCACTGGACTCGAGACAAAAATACACCTTCTCAACACAATCGTCATCCCAACAGCAACATATGAATGTGAGACATGGAAGTCGTCTGTCAAAATTGAGAAAAGACTAAATGTGGCTCAACAAAATTTGCTGAGACGGATTTTCGGAGTCAGGTACACAGTTCGGCCTCAAACAAGGAAATCCTATGTCGAACTGGGAGTCGAACACTTAGTGAGTTTGTGACAGAGCGTCGCATGAGGTTTGCGGGACATGTTCTCTGACAAAATGAACTACGCATACCTAGAGTAGCGATGACATGGAGGCCATTACGAGGAAAGCGCAAACAGGGACGTCCTCGTATAACTTGGCGCCACACCTTCATGGAGGACTTCGGAACAGTAGACACCAAGTGGGAGGAGGCTTCAGACATTGCCAGTGACAGATCTTTGTGGAGACAGCTTGCCGCCCAATGTGCCGAACGGCGCGGGAGGACCTAATGTTTAAAAAAAACGCCCCCTATACTGCCCAGCGCCCGCATACCGCCCCCATGGTGCACAGCTCCCCATAATGCCCCATTGGCTCCAAGCGCCACCCAATTTCACGAAATTGCTTCCTGTGGGAGCTAGCGCCCCCGTTGAAAACCACTGGTATAGAGTGTAGAGGGACTTCTTATAGTCCGGCAGCTACGGTGGGCAGGGCACGTATCTAATATTGGGGAAGAACGTTGCCGAAAGGCAATCTTTTTTACGTGGTAATAGGTGAATGGAGACAACTCAAGGAGACATAGATGTTTATTTACATGGAGACATTACAAACACATAGGATATCTGCCTTGAGCACAGCATCTTCATATCGGCTCTAGACTTGGGCGGAAATCGTTCATTCTTTCTCTAATGTCAACATCCCTACTAGTCCAATCACTAATAGTGCGCACCTTCTGCACTATCTTGGATGGCGGTGTGCATGGCAAGGTTATAACAATATATATAAATTTGTGCGCAGGCTACGGAGAACGCCAATCTTTTAGTTTGTTTTTAATTTTCTAGACTGTAGTGTAGAGGGACTCAAGAGACTTTCTATTCTATTCATTTAGAACTAAAAGAACACAAAGACCAACTCTTCTTATTGATCCCTCATTTTCGTCATTACAAAAATGTTTATAAAATGAGTTTCTCAATAAAATATTCAACCTAGCGAATCACCCTGGTACTCTATTTGATATAAGCTACTTTAGCTACTTATGAATAGTTAAACTAATCTTTATATAATATTAAGTCGCCCCACTTCTGGTATGTTGGCCGATTCGGTGGGCTTGGAAACGGGGGGGGGGGGGGGGATTGCATCTTTGAGTTGGGGATACCGTCAACTTTTTATGCAGAAATCATAGTTATGTGTCCGTCCAGGACAATAACTACATCATATGGAATGTGGATGTTCATCGATGCAGGTGGGGTATACGGCTGGGAGTGGGCTTGTATTGCCATTTGGATGGAGCTATGTGCCTTGTAGTCTGTGTTTATCGCTTTCTCCTTATGCTCCAGTTGGTCTTCCTTTGGTTGAGGGGACGTCGTG
The DNA here is from genome assembly GCA_030265305.1 of Biomphalaria pfeifferi. Classification (NCBI taxonomy): domain Eukaryota; kingdom Metazoa; phylum Mollusca; class Gastropoda; family Planorbidae; genus Biomphalaria; species Biomphalaria pfeifferi. Next base: position 1,272,423 of record JASAOG010000123.1, on the reverse strand, counting down.
TTCGTTGCCTGGCCGATCGTGGCCCTGAGTAAGTAGCGAGGAAGTGGTTGTCATGGCAGTGGTCATCATGGCTGTTTATGTAGCACGTTCCTTCAGCAGGCTTTCTCGGTGGATGCTTTGCAAATGAGCCGTAGGTCCCCAAGTGGTCAAGTTATCAAACAGGTCACCAAACCCAGGCGCATCAAGGAGACATGCCAGTTTGGCAATGGGTAACGTCCAATATGCGCAATTTCTAGTATATATATTGTTACTATCTTCTCAACCAGGCCTTCTGTAAACACTGCTCAACAAAGCATATCTAATACTAGAACTTGACAAGAGTTTCCAATAACAATGTTGCTTTTTAATTACAAATACATCAACAGACAATATAACACAATTGGCTACACTAACTTCAAATGATTTATTGTACACAACAGAACTGCCCTCTAGACACTACTAGTCTCTCTAGCTCTTACAGCTACATTCACGAGGACTCACATGGTACCTCACCGTCCTTACTGCCTTGCTGTCCCAGACTCAACTATCCTTTCTTACACTCTGTTCCTCGCCCGTGAAGGCTTTCGATCACATGACCATAACACGGGTCATATTTGCGTGCATTAGCATTTTGTCCCTTGTTCATCGACAGAGGTTGACCTGTGTGATTGGCCAGAGTCGCTTGTGTAGTAGGTCGCACACACGTTAACCCTGTCAGTCCGCCACTGGAGTTACAACAAAATATTTATTTATTTATTTATTTATGTGTGTGCGCTGTGTGTATGCGTTTATACATAGTGTTAGGGTTTGTTGGGCGTTAAGTTTAGGGTTTGTACTTCCCCTTCAAAAGTTCTGGATCCGCTAGTGCCTGGACTTAATTGCCCACCATATTCCTTACATGTTTATCTCCGTTGATTGGCAGGTAAACAATTAAATATAAATACTTTTATTCCCAACTCTTGCCAGCGAGCATTTTATTATGTTTATCAAATCTACCTTTGGATTTAACTTAAATGTAAACATGCTTCTTATATTATTTACCATTTGATTTTCTTAACTGCATATGTTCACTATTTCTTATATTTTATTCTGGATTTTATTCTACAAATAATTTAGATAATGCTGGGTTTGTATCATATGTTTACCAATATATTATGTGTAGCCCATTTTACACTTTCCTACTTCCTAGTACTTAATACTTAATACCACTTCATACCTACTTCCTAGTACTTGATACTACTTCATACTTACTTCCTAGTACTTGATACCACTCTATGTCTACCTGCTAGTACTTGATAGGACTTCATGCCTACTTCCTAGTACTTGATACTACTTCATACCTACTTCCTAGTACTTGATACCACTCTATGTCTACTTCCTAGTCCGCGGTAGTCTGGCACCCGCACTACTCTGCCCATAACCCAGGGACTTTGGATTGACACTCCTCAAGCACTAAGTCACCAGCGACGCTCTATCCGCTAGTGCGCCATCTCCAGCTACAAACCTTCCAACAAGGAACACAGCCAGCAACGACATCAACAGGACACTCAGATAAGTTCAAAGGCAAAGTGACATTCTCCCTCTCTTCCCCCCACCCTAGCTACGCCACTGGGTAGCAGACTAAAACAGTCTAAAGCAACAAGGCAGAGGGAAAAGCTTCTGAGATCACGATCAAACCAAGGAACCTAAGAGCTAAGTCAATAAGGGCATTTACACGTTTGTACAGTCAGCAGTCAATATGATGAGTAAACCATCTCATTTATCTTTACTTACTTCATATGTTACTTTAGGATGTATGATTATACTCCTTACTTTTTGTAATACCTCCCCTTTCATTTTAATTACACTAAACAATTTTATCTTGCTAACAAAAAGGATTCTTTTCTCTATTGTATGCTACTTGAGTGTTCTGTTTCCGATCTGTAACGCAGAACGAAGAGTCAGAGGTCAGGGCAGACAGTTCATGCAATATTTTTGGTGTCAGAAGAAAAATGTAAGCAGGTCAGGAGGCGCTGGAGACCTTTTCTCTGCTCAACATTAAATTTTATTAACAGTAGGCGGATGTTATCGCTACTGGGTGGGTTTCATCTGTGACACCTCAGTCTACGACCAAGGGGCTAGAGTCGCCTAAGCAACAAGACAACTAGACTAAACTAACTAACTAAAGCAAGAAACAAACTTTACTTGAAATTAATACTAAAAATTAAACTTTATTTACATAAAAATAAATCAATAATAAAATATAATATATACACTAAAGTTGAATAAAAAAAACTATACCTATGCAACTACCAAAAATCAACACTAACAAATCAACCTTACCAATAACTAACTAACTAAATCACTACAACTAGTACACTAGACCTAGATCAACACTAACACTCTACAATAAACTAGTCTAGATATACAATATTCTACTACTACAACCAACCCATAACACTAACACTAAAACAAATCAATAATAAAATATAATATATACACTAAAGTTGAATAAAAAAACTATACCTATGCAACTACCAAAAATCAACACTAACAAATCAACCTTACCAATAACTAACTAACTAAATCACTACAACTACTACACTAGACCTAGATCTACACTAACACCCTACAATAAACTAGTCTAGATATACAATATTCTAACACTACAACCAACCCATAACACTAAAACAAGAACACCTTACGTCCTTACTTAGTACCTTACTATTACTCAGACTAAGGCGACTAAGCCACTAAGCCAACAGTACAGAAACAATAATAACACTAGATCTACAACAGCAGCTTAAAGCAGCAATATTAGATACAGCAGCGGTAATATTCAGCAGTAAAAATAGCCTGCAACATATGAACAAACAAAACTATAAATACTAAATCATATATTCTATTAGATCTAGAACACTCAAAGCAGGACTGATGGGCGCCGCCATCTTTAATACAGCATGTTGACAACTATTATGACAAATAGTCCCAAGTAGAAAATAAAATAACTACCTTAAAATGTAAAGTATATTTACACATAGTGTGACATACATCTAGTAAAAGAAAATATAAAATAGTTACAAACCTACAGGCCGTCCCAGGTACAGGAATAAAAATATTGAAAACAATTACTAGCATTTAAGATCACAAAGACCTCTCGTCACACAGACAGAGATGCTGTACTGACCGTACACTGGTCAATTGTCCAAGAAACAGCATGGACATAGCAATATATACTATCCCGCACTAACCCATATAACTATAGGCGGAAGTACAATTATAAAATCTGACACTAACCTATAAAAAAGAATATACAGAACAGCCTATGAAAATACACATACAAAATAGCTCTGGGAGTATATATAGTATATCTATACACACATATATATATAATTTTATTTTTTCGCGGGGGGGGGGGGCTGAAGGGGGGAGAAGAAAATGCCCCCAACCCCCCCTCCCCGAAAAAAAATCCTGTCTACGCCCATGCTAGCTACGACCCTGCTTTTACCATGAGTATCAGCTTGGGAGGTGCAAGCTCCAGCCAAAATACTGCAGCTGAATTAGTAATAGCCCGGCTGCTAATATGTGCCATCGAAGTGGAAGTGACAAGTGACACCGTTGGGGGGGGGGGGGCAAAATCTGGGATGATTAGGCAGGCTGCAGGTGCTGAGAATCGACATCAGGGGTAGAATTTAGTACCGTAACATTTCTCTACTTTCCAGGCTCTCTGCAAACTGCACCACACGACACAACAAACTTAAAGAACCTTACAACTCTTGGCTCCAAAGTAACAGTAGAAGTTTAATTTCAAATACATCACAAATATTGTACAATTGGCAACAACATTACACTGACTGTCCGAAAACCTAACCTCTGCTCCGGACTGACTTTAACTGACTTTACACGCCATGCTGGTTCTGACTTCGCCTCGTACTGGTCACATTGCGAGGTAATGTGAAGTGTATTGAGTGTATTGACACACTCGCTCTTATACAGGGTCCCTAGGCCTTCTAGAACCGGATGGAACGTTACTTGACCACTTTGGTTGATTACATTCGCCGTGACTTGCGTGCATAATATTTACAATACAGGACCTTCCCAAACTGGCGTGTACTGTTAATCGTCGCGGTTGGTCGCTCGTCTAGCTCTGGCCTTGGGCGATTAGCATAGTCTAAAAACACACACATCACTACCCCCACCTGTGTCACCATCAGTACTCAGTGTTCGCTGATGCCACGGTTCCTTCCTCGAGCCACGGAATTAAGGGTGAGTTCAACAGGAACTGTTCTGTTTTTTTTTTAGTTTTGACACATCGGCACAATTTAGGCAATGTCGTGCCCGTAATCCTTCAAGGATTACTCTCCCTTCATATCACCAGAGCTCAATTCCATACAGTTAAATCATTAAAATCAAGGTCTATTCATCGTTATAATAGTAAAGTTAGTAAAAATTTAATAATTTAGTAAAAATCTTTTGTAAATATTATATGGTCATAATTTCACAAATCAAATCTTCGTAGACAACCTTACCTTTCGGACGAAGCCCAGTACCCTCCCAGGGTCGACATTATTGAACAGTGTTTTTAAGTTGAGCGCTCTAAAAAATTCTCCCCTAATATCCTTGTATCTGGGGCAATCAAATGAGAATATGTTCCACAGTGAGACGAGAGTCACAGTACTCACAGAGTGGGGGCTCCTTTCTCTTCAGCACAAAGAAGTGCGTGATGTAGGTGTGGCCAATCCTAAGTCTGGACATGGTCGTGCTACCACGCCTTGTCAGACCCTTAGATGTGGGCCACCACCTGACATCCGCCAAAAACCTGTCTGAGTTTATTGAGTCTCGATAGGTGGCAGAGGCAATACTTTGTCTCAGGTTCGAGCAGGGAATTCGGGTTCCTGACACCGCTTGATTTAGGTTTTTTCTTTGCTTACCTGTCTGCGGTTTTGTTTCCCTCTATGCCCACATGGGGGGTTGGGAACAGATGAAGGTGACATCCCTATGGTCAGCTGTTATTTGGTCCAAAAGCTTTAGGCTCTTGTGTATCAATGGAATGTCAGTCTTCATCCGTCCCAAAGCTTGCAATGCAGATTTGGAATCGGAGCATATGATACATTTTCTCCTTTTTGATGCTTTGACGGCCATTAGTGCAAGCGATATTGCATGTAATTCGGCCGTTTTGTTCCGAAAGGAGCAGGCAAACGCGACCTTTACATCCAATTGGGATCCGTCGGTGTAAATGGTGCCACAATCTCCGTAGCTCTCCTGCAGTCCCTAAAGTGGACTTGAAGTATGCTTGGGTCTGTATTTTCTTTTTTGAAATTAAGGAGGGATAAATTTAATTTGAGTTTATTCATCAACCAAGGAGGGTTCTGTGGGATTTCTATTTTAGAAATTTGGTCAGTGGGTGAGGTTAGATTTTGGATGGATTCTCTCATTCGAAGGCACAAAGGCTGTATGACGTTAGGCCTTCGTTTGTATAGTTCTACCTCTGTGGGGTTAAATATGGAGTCGAAACCAGGGTTCATGAGGTTGGACTTTAGCTTGACTATATACTGCATTGCAAGCTTTTTCATTCTTATGTCCATGTGGAGTTCTCCAGCCTTCACGTGGAGACTTTGGATTGGTGATGTACGAAACGTGCCGAGACAGAGACGCAGGGCAGCATTTTGTATGGGCGCCTGTATTTTTAGATAAGATTTCCTAGCTGCTCCATATATGATGGATTCCGAGTCCAACTTGGGTCAGATTAAACTCCGATAAAGCAGCAGCAAGGTATCTCTGTTAGCCCTCCATTCCGTATGGGTAAGTACTCTAAGTATATTTAAGTATGTTTAATGACTTTTGGCATTTCTTCTTAAGTTCGTTAATGTGGGGAGAAAATTAAATGTAACGGATGCATGTGTAGTCAGAAGTATTTCTAGAAGACTTAATTAGACTAAGTGCGTGCGTACCTTGTTTGATGTATTTTCAATCATGAGTTCTTGGAAAACATGCACACGTCACAAATATAGATAAGGTACTAAACAGAAACACAGACTCAATGACCAAGTTGACTCAAGGTGAACTTCAAACAAACGTTTATTACAGAATGGGCCAGTCTAGTCTGTCACTATAGAACGATGTTATCCCTTCAAGAGTCTAGCGGTAACTGATTCCTAAAAGTCAATATTAACCTCTAACCCAAAAGTCTATGTCGTCATTCTAAAATATCCGTTCACTGTCAGTACATTAAAGTGCGTACCCCAAACCCAACTAACTAAACTAGCTATCTAACAATGTGGAATCTAGGGTGAGGCCTAAAAATTTTGTAGTTTTCACGACAGGGATCTTCTTTTTGGGTATAAATAGTTCAGGGTCTGGGTGGATTCTTCTTAAGTTACAAAAATTCATGCTAACTGTTTTGGAGTCCGAAAGTTTAAAACCATTATCGTTTGCCCAGTTTTGAATTTTATTTAACATAACTGTAATTTTCTTTCTAAAGTATTCATGTTTTTCCAATGTGTAAAAACGACAAAGACATCAACATACAGAGAGCACTCTATGCGAGGGGACAGAGCCTTAATAATACGGTTAATTTTTATGTTGAACAGGGTTACTGAGAGAATGCTGCCCTGGGGTACACCCATTTCCTGGTCATAAGTGTCATAGGTGGCATAGCCCACTCGAACCTGAAATTTCCTGTCCTTTAGTAATTCCCTCACAAAGCAGGGAAGGTGTCCATTAACCCCCATAAGCTCTAGGTCACGTAGAATGCCATGTTTCCATGTTGTATCAGGCCTTTTCTATGTCGAAAAATACAGCTACTAGATGTTCTCGATTAGCAATGCATTTCTGATGAAAGCTTCCAGCCTTACCAGGTATTCAGTTGTTTTCCGCCCCTGACGGAATTCGCACTGGTAGTTGGAGATTACTTTACCAACCTATTGTTTATCATCCTTTCCATGGTTTTGCAGATGCAACTTGTTAATGCTATTGGTCGATAGTTAGCTGGGTCAGACCTATGTCTTCCTGGTTTGGGTATCGGTATAACTGTGGCTTTCCTCCAGCTGTTTAGGAAAGCGCCTGTTTGCCAGACACAGTTATAGATTTTTAGCAGGATTGCCAATGAGGGTTTGGGAAGAAGCTTGAGGAACTGATAATGGATTTCGTCTTCTCCTGGCGCTGTGTCATGTGATTTGTCCAGCGAGCCTCTCAGTTCTTCAATCGAGAACGGTTTTGTTGTAATCTTCATTGTTCTCTGATCTGAAGTCAATGGGGTGTCTTTCCTCCTTGATTTCGACTTTTTGGAACTCTGGCGTGTAGTGTGCAGTGGATGATTTATCTGCTATTGAGGATGCAAGGCAGTCAGCTATATCTCTGGGGGACGTAACAGTTCGTCCTTGGTTTTTCAAATGCCCAATTGCATTCGATTATTTCCCTTTGATCCGCCTTACTGCCTTCCAAACTGCTCTAACAGAATTTTTAACATCCAGACTGCCGACAAAATTTCTCCAGGAATTCCTTTTGATCGACCGTATGGTTTGTCTAGCCTTTGCTCTAGCTATCTTAAATAGCTTAAGATTTTCCTGGGAAGGATTCTTTATGAATGCAACCAGTCGTTTTTTCCTTTCGCCAATGGCACTTTTGCAAGTTGTATCAAACCATGGTTTGCTAGGCCTTTTTTGAATTTGAGGGGGTAAGGGGAACAACTTTCCTGGCAATATCAACTTGATAGCAAAGATATCAGCTGGGTTCTGTTCATCAATGATATTTTCTGTGATATCCTCGGAGCATCTTTTTTGGAATTGTTCCCAGTCGGCCTTATTCAGTTTCCACAACTGAGGTCGTCCCAATGAGGGAAGATTGTTAGTAATGCTGATTGGGAAGTGATCACTTCCCCGTAGATCGTTGCTAACTGACCTTTTAAAATCGCCCAGAAGTCTGGGACGCAAACGGTGAGGTCAATGCACGTGAGAGATCCAGTTCAGGTCTGTGATGCATCATTAAGCTTGCATAAATCATGTTGGAGAAACATATTCTCCAGCATACGACCTCTTGTGTCAGTGTTGTTGGATCCCCACGTAGTGTTATGCGCATTGAAATCTCCAAAAATTATATAAGGCCGAGGGAGTTGTTTCTTTTGGGTTTAATCGAGCGCCTTGTGGTAGATACAGGCTACAGCAAGTTATAACCTTGTGTAGAATTATCCTAGCTGCTACAGTCTGTAGTGTGGTCTGTAGTTCTACCCTCTCATGTGGGACGCTGTCCTTCACAAGAATACAGACTTCACCTGATGCGCTCTCCGCATCCTCAACATTCCTGCTGTAAGTGCTGTAGCTTCGGAAGCTGATACTATCTTTCAGAAATGTTTCCTGTAAGCAAATAGCTACAGGAGTCTCAAGATTTCATCAGTAGCTGCATTCCTTCATAATTGGCCTTGAGGCCTTGTGAAGTTTCACTGCACAATTCTGTTTTCCATGGCTTATTCTAAATGACCTGTTTGGAGCTTTTAGGCCTTGGGAGGCCCCGGAGGTTTTCCCCTTTATTGCATTGACCTTGGTATTTTTATTCTTGTGTTTGGATGGAGAGGAGGACAACCCCCTTTTGTGGGAGGTATTTCTCTCTGGAGAGGGGAGATCCCTCCGGTTAGAGCGGAGACTTTTTCCTCCTCCCTCACGTTGGGTATCTTCTGTAACTCCCTTGGGGAGTTGGTCAACCTCTAACTCAGTAGATGTTGGGGTGTCTGGCTGGGTTCTCTGAGGAGAACCTGTGTCAGACATAATGTCTCCGGGTTCTCCATTAGTGTTGGTTTTGACATGCTGCTCAGTCTCCATGCTCTCATCAGCGAGCACAGAGAACCTGTTCTTTAGCATGACAACTGGGCTTTCTTTTCTCTTTGGAGGTGTATTTTGTGGCGTTGTTTTCTTCTGCGTTTGGGGGAGGAGGAGGGGGTGGTGGGTCAATATAATAGATAAAGCTGTAACATATTTAACATGTTTGGAGGCTCGTTTGTATAGTTACTTGACTTAGTCTTGGAAGACATTAGGCTGAATAGCGGTTCGCCATTGCGATAAGGCCAAGGACCACGAAGGTCATGAAGTCGTGAAAGGTGCGCGCTTACGTGCAACGGTGGGAAAAAGTAAGTCAATCAGCCAAGAGGAAACTAGGTCAAACACAGTGATAAAGCAGTTTGTATTGTTTATATTGGATGTTACACACATAAACAAGGATGGCAGACAGATTATCACAGATAATAGCCGCTGGAAAAGAAATGGGATTGACTGGAACCGCTTTACAAGAGTGGGTAAAATAAAGAGAGGACAGAGATCGAGATGAAAGAGTTTAAGTAATCGAGATGAAAGAGATTAAGAGAGAGAGAGAAGAAAGAGCTTAAGAGAGAGAGAGAGAAGAAAGAGATAAAGAGAGAAAAGCTGAAGAAAAAGCTAAAGAAAAAGAGGCAGAAGCAAGAATTAAAGAGAAAGAGGCTAATGTAGAAATACATAAATTAAGAATCAGAGAGTTGGAGTTTATGGAGACCAAAGAAGAAATCAAAATCAAAGAGCATATAAAACCTGTAAGGAAGCCAAAGTTGCCACCTTTATTGAGAATGTCTACCAGATTGATGCCTATTGGGCTAGATTTGAAGTACATGCTCAAGCTACAGAAATACCTAAAAACTCATCATCTTCACACATTGTTACAGGGAAAGGCACTGCAAGCTTGTATCAATTTTTCTAAGAAAGTCCTAGAAGAATATGATAATGTGAAGGAAGTATTGATGAAGAGATACAACTTAATAGATGATGGGTATAGACAAAAGTTCCATAAAGCTAAACCAGACAGAAACCAGCCATTTCATGAATTTGTTGAGGACATTACTTGTCCAAAACACAAACACTGCACCTCAAGTAAGCATTAATGGCCAACCACTAGAAACTGTTGATCACTTTTGTTACCTTGGCTCCATCATATCCAACAACACTCTACTGGATAAAGACATAAAAACAACAGGAAAGCCAAGACAATGGCCACCATGTCACGGCTGCAGAAAAGAGTCTGGCACAATATATTGCTGACTAGCAGTACTAAAGCCCTAGTCTACCGGACCTGTGTATTGAGCACATTGCTGTACGGAAGTGAAACATGGTCAACCTACTCATGGCAGGAAAAAAAGCTGAATGTTTTCCACCTCCGATGCATAAGGCGGATCTTTAAAATAAGGTGGCAAGATAAGATAACCAATAAGGAAGTGCTACAAAGAGCAGAGTGCCAGGACATCCACTCTGTTATTATCAGCAGACGCCTTGGCTGGCTTGGCCACGTTCGTAGAATGCCAGTAGGTCGACTTCCACAGGACATCCTGTATGGCGATCTAATAGAAGGCAGGAGAGCCGCTATTCGCCCACGGATGTATGCAAACGCGACACGAAGCTCTTCAAAATCGACACTGGCAACTGGGAAGAGGTGGCACTGGACAGATTCTCATGGAGAGAGAGCACAAAGGAAGGGTCAAAGATTGCAGATGTCATACACAACAAAAGCAGAAAGAAGGGTGAAAATGCAACGGCGCCTGGTGATACATATGCCCAACCTACGACCGTAGCAATGTATCAAGGATTGGTCTCTTTAGTCACACAAGAAGTTGCAAAGGGAAAAGATCGTCTCTCGAGAAAAGAGATATGAATTATCTCCCCATTAACTATTTTACTTTGACGAGAGTTGCGCCCCTTGAACGGACGCTCTCGCCGTTCAATTTCGCTCCATTGTTTATGGCCTACGGCCATATGTAAACAAATCGTCATGGTCTCTGACCACCGTCCATTCCCCCCCCCCTTTTTCTCTTCCAGCTTATGATGTTTAATTGAGATTATTATCGCCCTTACTATGTACATTTTATATTGCTACTACCAGCCATCTATTTTCCAAATCCCATTAGCCATCATCTCCCCATTGTACTCAAAAGCATTTTTAGCAACCTGACGAATTCACCTCAGCCAAGGGCATCGATAAGATGCATGAGAGACATGTCCTAACTTGTCTTTGTTTATCCGCAGCCTCCCTCAGGTGTCTGCCTTTCTAGTATCACCTATTTACTTGGATCTACTATCCAGTGTCATCTGCTCGCTTGACACTACTCAATTGCCTATTGGCCTACCTGCCTATTTGGCTCTACTACTTGGCGCTATCGGCTCTACTTGCCTGCCTTTCTGACAGTCCACTTGTCAACCTATTAGGTACGACGTCCCTATAGACCACGCGTCTGTGCGAGACGTCATAGCTTCGCCGAATCTCCTCAACTCACTTGACTTATCCTGCTAACGACGCTGCCTACGGCAGATAAGCTCTGCCCGCAGCACCCTTGTGCCCACGGTAGCCGACCTTCCGCCCTACTGTGCCCACTACAGATCAGAACTTTGGATTGAGACTCCACACAAACTAAATCACCGGCGACCCTCTACCCACTAGAGCGCTACCTCCAGCTGCAAAACCTCCAGCCAGGATCACTGCCACCTGCTAAATCAGCAGGACAACCAGCTAAGTGCAGAGGACGAAAGTGACATACTCTCTAATTAAGTGCTTAGTATGATGATACAATATTGCTAACGAGATAGATGCAAATCCCTTCCCCTATTTTATTTTACTTTGTATATTTATGTAAATAAATATTCTTTAATTTTTCAACATTTGTATCTTTCTCCATGTTTGTCTCGTTGCGTGTCTGCTTCCGATTTATCTCTGATGGGCCAGTGTGTGGCAATTCAAAAATAATCATCCCCTAGACATCAAACATGCAACGTCATACACGAGGTCCGTCACAGATGTGCACCCTCACCAGTTGACGGGTAAGAAAGTTTAATGTATTACATTTGAGGGAACAATTGAAGAATATCCTACAGCTGTCATTGACATAGATACGCCATTTTTATCTGGAAAAGTTGAAGCATGTGTGTTGGAGAGCTGCCTTGATTCTTGGAAACGTGACTGGCATAACTGAACCTACCATCACAGATATCTACAAGTGGCAAAGGTTAGCAATGTCAGAAATTACATATGCTGTGACAAGATCTCAATCTAATATAATAGATAACATGGGACAACCGATCACACATAGTCAGATTGAACAGCCAAGATCAGATGTAACATCCAGCTATGGATTGAAACAAAAGGAGGACCAAACATTGGTTAAACTTTTTGCATTGGCGGAGAGTCCCACCAGTAAATTTAAAGTGTAAATGGGCTTCTGATGAGACAAGATAGCAAAGAGAAACTACAGCTAGTCGTTTCTGCCGCCGACAGAAACAGAATTTTAGAGTTAGGCCATGACTCACATTTTGCGGGTCATATGGGGACAGCACGAACAAGAAAAAGAATTCTTAATAACTTTTACTGGTCAGGAATATTTTAAAATATGAAAATATATCGTTCAGCGTGTAGCACTTGCGCCAGAACAAAGCCGAGAGATCGTTTACAAAAGCCCCATTACAAGTCACAGATCTGCAAGACCATCTAAAGTGGACATTGGTTGCAAGAGCATTTCCTTTCTAGGATATGTGATTGGAGGACACTCACTGAAACCGCAACCTGAACTACGACAACGGATTATGAATCTACCAAGAGACAGGTCCGTAGTTTATTGGGACTCTGCAACTTCTGTCGAATGTTTATAGCAGATTTTGCAGAGATGACTGAGCCACTCACAAACCTGACCAGAAAGGGAGCACCCAACGTAATCAGATGGTCACATGACTGTGAAGTATCGCTGCAGAAGATAAAAAAGGAACCGATCCTGCGTCTACCTGACTATCAGAAGGAATTCATACTAGCTACTGATGCATCTGCTGTTGCTATCGGGGGATGCTTAGTACAGGAATCACAGGAATTACATCCCGTAATGTACGTCAGTAGAAAGTTGTCTTCAGCGGAACAACGATACAGCACCGTAGAAAGAGAGTGCTTAGCAGTTGTTTGGGCAGTAACCAAGTTGGCCAGATACCTGTTGGGTCAGAAGATTCGTACTCCGCACACATCACGCACCTTTACGCTGTGTAAACACACGTAAGTCGGTGAATTCCAGGGTAACTCGCTGGGCTCTGATGCTTCAGGACTTTCAATTCAAAGTGCAGCATATTCCGGCTAAAGGGCACGTTGTAGCGGACATTCTGTCTTGCTTATCATAGATATAAACCTACATGTGTTGCTTGATCAAAGACTTTGTGTCTTCAACAATTTAGACTTTGTTTCATGATTGTAAGACTGTGTATCTTCAACTAAGACTGTGTATCTTCAACTAAGACTGTGTCTTCAATTGAGACTGTGTCTCCTACTAAGTATGTGTGTCTTCTACTAAGAGTGTGTCTTAGAGGGAAACTCCGATGGTTTTTCAAATTTGAGTTAATGACATATTTAAATTTTAAGTAAAAAGTTGTAATAGTAAACATTTTACCATTTTGTATTTAAATGCTTTATTTAATAAATAAGACAGTAAATTCTTGACATCTCAGAAAAAACGGGGTTCTTTGATATTTTGCTTTTAGGTTAGGCATACGTCACTTCCCTCAACAATACTGAAAGGGAAACTAGATTTGACCAATCGTATCGCTTCATTCTTACAGTAGCTGTTAGGCTGTTAGGCTGAGTGACGGCCTAGTCCAGAAAGGCATCTATATCCCAAGGGTGTCATTATGGATAAAATGCTTGATCTTCCTATCTTTGCAGCCTCTTAATCTTTAGGTACTCTGCCCTCCGTTACAGAAGTCAACACTGAGACTGCTTGCCACGACCCGTCACTGGCTGTGCTGTCAGTAGCCGCAGCTGATTCCTGCTTCTACTCACAGTTGGACTGCCCACGGCATAGACACATTCCGCCAGCCCACAGCAGACAGCTACAGCACCAGCCATATATATATATATATATATATATATAGATAGATAGATAGATAGATAGATAGATAGATAGATAGATAGATAGATAGATAGATATCATGGGCGTAGCCAGGGGGGTTGGGGGTTCAAACCCCCCCCCGAAATAAAATCCCCCGCAAGGGGGGGGTGTCGGAATTTAATGACTGATTTTTTGCTTTGATCTTGTTTATTGTAGGTAAGATTTTAATACTAAACCATCGCTTGCCACAGCACAGTCAGGGGGTTTTGAGTTTTAAACCCCCTACCAGGGGTTTTAGCATTTAAATTCCTCTCTTCTATAAAACAAAAACAAAAATAAAATACAAACGACAATCCTCAAATTCCAAAAGCACAGCTAAGGAAGATTTTGACTTAAAAAACCCCTCCAAAATTTACGATAAACCGCCTCTTCAATATAAAAAAGCAAATTAAACTCTAAAAATTTTAAAGGGGTTTTGAGTATAAACCCCCCCCCCCCCCCCCCCATCTTCAGTAGTGTTTGAAGCTGAAAAGTACCTCTTCAATAAAAAAAAAAAAGGTAATTACGCACTCAAAATGTTATGAGCGTAGCTAAATGGGTTTTGACTCAGTTTTGAGTTTAAACCCCCCTTCAGCGAGGTTTGAAGGTAAAAAATACCTCTTTAATATTAACAACCAAGTAAATTATACACTCAAAATTCTATGAATGCAGTCAAAGGGGTTTTGGGTTTAAACTCCCCTACAGTGGATTTTGAAGCTAAAAATACCTTTTCAATATAAAAAAAACAACATATTACACACTCTAAAATCTATGAGTGTAGCTAAAGGAGTTTTGAGTTTAAACACCCTTTCAGAGGGGTTTGATGCTAAAAAAAAAATACCTCTTCAATATAAAAAAAAAGCAAATTACACACTAAAATTATTTGAGCGTAGCCAAGTCAATTTGGGGTTTTGAGTTTAAACCCCTCTCCTACAGATGGCTTTTTTTTTTAAAGTTTAAAACCCCTACAGATGGTTTTGAATTTAAAATCCACTTACAGAGCGTTTTGAGGTGGAAAACCTCTATCTTCAATATCATTCTAAAGCAAACTACAGTTACCAAATTCTATGACCACAGAAGCCGCATTGACTCTCCGCAAGTAGGCCAGTTTCTAGGTGGTGTTGTAGTCTTTTTAAAAGCACCCTAGTCAGAATCTTGCCAGCAATGCATAGGAGGTATATGCCACAATGGTTATCTCCTAACTGCCTATTTCTCTTGTAGAGATGAATGATGGAACCGTATTTGAACTCTTGGGGTAGTTTCTTTTGTTCCCACATTATCTGGTAGATTTCTGTTAGTTTAGCTGTCAGCTCTGAACTTCAAAGTGAGTATATTTCAGCAGGGATGGAGCCTAGCCCCGGTGCCATACCAGTTGAGAGGTTGGATATTGCAGTAATTACTTCATTGAGCCGGGGAGGATCAGCGAGTAAATGGTTTATTGGGACTTGTTCCAGTCGTGCATGGCTTCGGCGCTAATGCTTGATGGGCAGTTAAGGACGGTACTGAAGTGTTCAGCCTAGCGAACAAGTATTTCCTCCTTGTCTGTGAGAAGTTTGTTTGCATCAGCACTGAATATGGGGGATGAGCCATTTTGCTGAGGGCCATTAAAAGCTTTGATTGAATTAAAAAAACATCCTCAACGTCGGACTGCTCTTGTGGCAAAAGAACTAGCCAGATACAATGTAGATATTTCAGCCGTAAGTGAAACGCGACCTGTAGCCGAGGGACAGTTAACAGAAGTTGGCACATGCCACACGTTCTTCTGGATCGGCAAAAATAGCGAGGAAAGGCTTGAAGCTGGTGTTGGCTTCGAAGTGAAATCCAAATTAGTCAACAAGTTAACAGTATTACCAAAGGCATAAATGACCGTCTAATGACCCTACGCCTACCCCTGACCCCAAGGCGACACGCAAATCTAATAAGCGCCTACGCCCCAATTATATTTAACCAAGACAGCATCAAGGAAATTAATCACTGCAACAGCAACGGTGCATTGTTATTAGACATGTGCGCAGCCCACAAGCTGACTGTAACAAATACTCTTTTCCAGCTACCTCACAGAAAAAAAAGTTATCATGATGCATCCCAGGTTTAAGCACTGGCATCATATAGACTTTATCATTGTCCGTCTGACTGACAAGACGTCAAAGTCACTAAAGCATTATGCGGATCGGACTGTTGGACTGATCATCGCCTAATCTTATCTAAGCTAAAAATATGCATCAAACCACCTAGATGGCCCCAAGAATGCAAGCATGCAAAGCCCCTAAGATGTTGGTAAGCTCACTGACCCAGATATCAAGCAAGAGCTCATCAACAAACTAGACAGTGAAATTAAAGCCCTGCACTTAAACAAAGATGTGGAAAACAGCTGGAATAAACTAAGGGATTCTGTGTACTCTTTGGCTAGCAGTGTCCTCGGTAAGCCAAAACGCAAGCATCAAGATTGGTTTGACGAAAAAAATGGGCAAATCGAGCATCTTTTAACACACTGATTTAAGCCTTTCTGTGTAATCCAGCTTGCCCCCGAAGCAGAAAACGCTACACTAGTGCCGAAGGAGAGGCCCAGCTGACAGTAAAAAAGCAAAAATCTTTTATTATTATTATTATTTATATAGCACTGTTAACAAACAAAATGTAGGCTTAAGGCGCTGTGATAACATTACAAACATTTACACGAGAGCTAAAAATGACAATCTAATCTAAAAAAAAAAATTTAATAGGTAGGTCTTAATGCTCTTCTTGAATGTAGTGTAGCATGTTTTCTGTCTGAAATCAATGGGGAGTGAGTTCCAGGCCTTTGGTCCGTGCATTAAAAAAGCCAGCATGCCGTAGCTTTTGAGGGAAAAACGGGCACCACTAAACGCGTTGAGTCCATTGAGCGCAGAACTATCTGAGTGACATATGGAGTTATCATTTCGGTAAGGTACAATGGCATTTCTTTGTTGTAGTTACACTGATGATAAAGTGGGGCCACCTTGTAGTCGATTCTCGCTTTCACAGAAAGCCAATGGAGTGTGCACAAGAGAGTAGTAGCAGAATCTCGTCTTGTTTTTCTTAGCACTACTTGTGAGGCGTTGTTCTGAATCTGTTGCAGCTTGGCGATTTTGTCATTGGGTATACCTGCCAGCACGACACTGGAGTAGTCAAGGCCGGAGAGTACAAATGCCACAGCTAGCTTTTTTTTTGTTGACTCCCTTTGTTAAATATTGTTGGATCTGGCCTGATCTGTGCAGCTGCAGATAAAGACCTTTGCAGAGATGACTAATGTGTGTGTAGAAAGATTAAGTCAAAGAAAACTAAAAAATTTCGCACTACATGGACCTAATGAACCTGGCAGTTCGCGATAAAAAGTAATATATGCTCTCGACTTTTGAGATGTTATTTCTGTCTTGTCTTCCTTTATCTTGAGCTTATTCTCAACCATCCAATCGCTTACTCTTGCAACTATACCACGGATTTTTGCTGCCAGATGCGACATCTCTGAGGATACTGAGGAATCGTATAACTGTGAGTCATCGGCAAAGAAGTGGTATAAGATGCCGCTAAATGGAGTAGTTTACATAGTGAACAATACTGGGCCTAGAACCGATCCTTAGGGTACTCCGTACTTCAAAAGTAAGCTTGTTGACTATGTCCCGTTAAAAACGACACTTTGGGTATGACTGATCAAGCCAATTCTGGAGCGGAAGATTTTGCCACAGTTTGTGCGTGCATATGCATCTGTTTTAGGGCTAGCTTTCTTTTTCTCTTGACTAAGGCAGCTTCGTTTCTTACGCTCTCGGCGAGGATATATATACTCCCAAATTGAATGGTTAGGTTCGACTGCCCCACCCCGCTAAATCGGCCAACATACTAGAGGGGGTGGCGAAATAATCTAAAAATTGGTTAAAATATAAATAATTAGTATATATTATTAACATAAGTAAAGAATTATTTTAGAAATTGTATGATTTCTCTACTAAATTTCCCACAACCCCCTTGAGAAGGGGGGGGGGAGCGATCGTCTCTACCCCCCCCTCCCCCTGGATCCGCCAGTGACCTAGGTACGCTTATACTCCTGAAGACCAAGTACATAACTGTCTTTTAAAACTTGTGGAGGAAGGGTACTTGTATGTTTACAGATCTATGACCAATGTTATTTGTTTTTAGTTTCTGTTACTTAAAATATTTTTGGTCTTATTTTTTAAAATTAAATTTTACTGTAATTTAAAAAAAAAATGTTTATCTTATCTTTGGAAAAAAAAGTTCTAATAATAATCAAACAACTATTTCTTTCTTCAGTGTTGGCAGTTGTGTCCCAAAGTCTCTCTCTTACACACACACACTCTCTCTCTCTCTTTCCATTTCTCATAGGACTAGTTTTGATCTTACTTTCTCGCTTTCCCTTTCATTTAATTATATTATCACCTCTTCTCTCCAACAATAAACCACTCAAATGGTTATTACAGCCAATATTTGTTACAAAAATATCTTTAATGTTTCAATTGTAAATAATGAAAACATTTTACTTCACTTCACAATTATCTCTTGAATTTCAGGATCAGAGTATTTCCCTTGCAGTAAAATCAAGTCATTGATATCATCACGAAGGAAATACAAAAATGAGTGGTTGGCTATAAAATTAACATCGCCAAGTGCTGATGAGTTGTTAACAGGAATGCTAATGTTAGTATAAAAAAAAGAAGGAGTTGTCATATATGACTCTGAAAACTGGACAGTCGTTTTTTGGACAACATCGGATAAGCGTAGACGAGTATTAGACATTCCGGAAAAATTAGAAGTGTTGGTAAATGCTTCAGACATTCCTAGACTTGAGAGTGCCAAGTTGAAATTTAGCGTGGCGGTCAAGTTAAACCTTGGCATCGACAAATGGACGCTGGTCATTTTTAAGTTAGCAAACAGGTCATGAACGTCAACATTTTCATTAGTAATGATGCTTTCGAGCTCGTGGAGTCCTTTAGAAGATCTGGGCAGAGCAATGTACAATGCAAAGCCTTCGTATTCAAATGGTACTCTTATGACATCGACATTTTTGACGGCGTTTAGCTTCAAAGCGTAGATTGAGCTGTGAGACATGAACTCCGTTGCAACAGGAATTCCATTCAACTTTGTGAACATTCTTTTTTTAGTCATTTCCTTTGGAAATGGATATTGCCATTTGGCAATGAAGATAAATGTATTGATGAGAATTAGAGAGGTATTTCTGTGAATATATCCATTTGTGAACATTGAGGACGTATTTATTCCTGTTTTGTACCATAGCCACTTATTGATTGAAGCTTCAGGTACTTCTGGAAAACTGAAGTCAATATCTTCTATAGTAGCCTCATACAACGTCAAAACGTTTTTCTAAAAACAAAAGTAAAAAGTGTTATTTTTAATTTAAAAAAAATACAGCTAGAAAACGAAGAAAGTTTGTGCAAGTAATTTCTACTGTTTTACATTTGTATGCAATCCAGCGTGTCACCTAGCTGAATACATAGTACGTAAAGAGTGTAAGTTGTTTTAAAAACTCGTAGATGAACAAAATAATTGTCAGACGAACTATCCAGTTTGATTTACATATAGGCTGCACAGCTTAAGCTTCCACTTTCCTATCGGCCCCTTAAAAAAATTGCCCAAGCAATCGATTATCACATAAATACGTAAATGTACAGTAGAATTATTAGTCGCAAGAAGCACTAGATCGCTCCTCGTGGTTGAAGCTGTGAGTCTCGGAGTCTCGAGATTTGAAGCAAGAAGAGTGACCAAGGTGAAAGAGCGCCGAACAAAGAAAAAGATGTGAGAAGCAGGCCTATCTGCAACTGACCTAGTCTACCCATGCCACGTATGCGGCCGGCTTTTAGCTAGGATTGTGACTTTACAGTTATCTTTGAGTCCATAGAAAATGAGAAATGTGCTCATCTTCGACCACGAAGGAGGAGCTATATCAGTCATGTGGTAATAGATCTAGGCTAACAATAAAAAAAGCATTTATAAAATAAAACAAAAGGGAGTAAACGACCTGAATTCAAACACATAGCTCAAGCCTTCTCAGGCTTTTCAAGCCAACGCGGTAACCACTAAGCTAATAGAGAGCCTATGAGAATGGAAGGTTTCTATTTTTCATGTTGTGTTGACTAAGACTAAGTCAACGGTGTATAAAGGGGATTAATTCAGCATATACAGTTAACTACAAATTATTTCCCTGGTTTCATATTAAGCCGACTCTGATTGAATGTATAACTATATTATTTTAGTGTGTTGAGGCTATATATAAGCGGCCCGTTGTAATTCAACGTAGCATACTATAAATCATTTTGTTAAGGGATAGTTAAAATGGGGGAGGGGGAAGTGTCACGGCATTGTTGTAACAACGTAATGACATTTAGAGTGATCGCAAGTCACTGTAATAATCACGGAGGTGACCAACGCTTTAAGGAAAAGCAGATTACACAAAGCCCCAGGTACCGGACAAAGTGAGCAATGAGATGCTAAAAAAGTGGAAACCAAAGAAAGCTATGCGACTTGCTTAATAGGACTTGGATGCAATGGGAATTCTCAAAGGCCTGCAGAGTGGCCACAATAGTCCCGTTACTAAAAAAAAGGAAACGAGGCCGACTGACCTGAGAGCTTGAGACCGATTTCTCTAACATCTTGTGTTGGAAAAATAGCTGAAAGAGTGTTAAACAGAAGGCTCGTGTGGTACTTGGAGGAAATCTTATCGCACCAGAACAGGGCGGGTTCAGGCAAAATAAAAGTGCAATTGATCAAGCGATGGTATTCATTCAGTCAGCAGTTGATGGTTTTAAAGAGAGGCACGATCAGACGCAAGCGCGAATCGACACTGGTAGTATTTTCAGATCTTTTCACAACAGGCCTACGATTGAGTCTGGAGAGAAGGACTGTTGCTAAAATTGATGAACTTCGAGGTATGCTCTAATATATATATATATATATATATATATATATATATATATATATATATATATATATATATATATATATATATATATATATATATATATATATATATATATATATATATATATAGTTCGTCCATCGTGGTTCGATGATGACCACTTTGTCATCCAGGGGGCTGAGGGCTTTGCACTGGGGTTTTATGCCTCCTCATGTGGCTAGTGAGACCTATTTGAGCCCGGAATGTTCGGCCGCACACTGGGCAGGTTATTCCAGCTGGAGCTAGTGTCGTTTGCCTTGCTTTTCTTTTCTGGTGTTTTTCTTCTACCAGCGTTGTTCTTTTTTCCTCAGCAACCTGTGCGCCAGTTTTCACAGCGCGACGCCATGATGCTCTGTCATGTGCCTCTGTCTCCCAGGTGCCTGGGTCTATGCTGAATGCCTTCAGAGAAGCTTTGAGGGTGTCCCTGAAGCGCTTTCTTTGACCACCTTGCGAGCGCTTTCCTTATCTTAGTTGGCCATACAAGAGTCGTTTTTTGATGCGGTGGTCTTCCATTCTGTAGACGTGACCTGCCCATCGCAGCTGGGACTGCATCAGGATTGTGTAGATGCTTTGCAGACACACTCTTCGAAGGACTTCTGAATCTGGTATTTTGTCTTGCCATTTGACATATAGTATTTTTCTCAGACAGGTCATGTGGAAGTGGTTCAGTTTCTTTGCATGTTTACTGTACACTGTCCATGTTTCTGAGGCATAGAGCAATGTAAGGAGGATGACGGCTCTATAGACTCCTAGCTTTGTTATGTGGTGATACTACGTCTGTTCCAGACATTTTTAGACTAATATGTACTGGTGGCTAAAGAACTTCGTAACGGACAAAACGGTTCAGACAGGCTACGGATGTAGCATATCTCGCAAAAGAACACGAGCAAGGTTTACCGCAGGGCTCCTCATTATCATGCACGTTGTTCTTAGTCTACATAAACGATCTTACAGAACGATTGAAGTGTCGATCTCTGCTCTTCGCCGACCACCTGCTAATCTGGAAGATCCGGTACAGCTCTCGCAGCTGAAATCCAACGTGACCTCGTTACGATTTCATGCTACACCCGAATGTGGAAAATGAAAATAAACTGTTAAAAACCGTCCAAACCCTATTCACTTTGGGAAAAGACATTCACCAAGAAGCCATAAATCTTAAAATCGATGGAACCACGCGATCGCCCCCCCCCCCCCACTCGGCCGACCCCCTCCCCCGAAGGGAGGGGCGGACGAATTTTAGTATAGAATTCACACAATTTGTATACGAATTTATTACCTATGTTAATAATATATACTTATTATTTATATTTAAACCTATTTTTAGATTATTTCGCGTCCCCTCTAGTATGTTGGTCGATATGGTGGAGTCGGGAGGGGGCGATGGCATCAATTCCGCCCCCCCCCCTATAAACTTTCGAGTGGAGGGGGGCGGTCTAATTTATATGTGGAAATATTAGCTTGCTAACAGAATCAATTGAATATCTATACGATTAAAACTTGTTTTTGGTATTTTAACCGATCTTTATATTATGTCGTTCCCTGTTTGCCTCTACCTCTACCTGGTTACCTCTACTGCACTTCCCACCTAAAACCTTTGAGTGGGGGGGGGGGGCGGTCCTACTTTTCGGAGAAATCATAGTTTGTGAACAAAATTAGTTGAATTAATATATAAATTTTATATTATGTCGCTCTCTTTCAGGTATTTTTGCCGATTCGGTGGGGTGGGGGGGGGGGGGAGATGCATGTACTGCCCTCCCCACTCTAGCCCTCTGAGTGGGGGAGGGGGAGGCGGTCCTATTTGTATGGAGAAATCATTGTATGTGAACAAAATTAGTCGAATATGTATATAATATAAACTACGCGAACCCATTGTATATTATGTCGCATCACACTCTAATCTCAAATTTTATCACTAGTAAATATAAAATGAAAAAGGGTTGTACCAGGTGGGAGGGGCGATACATGCAATCACCTTCCTCCCATTGGACAAACCAATACTTTTTCTTTTTGTATTATAGTTAAGAAATTACAAAATTAAACAAATCTGTCACTAATATAATTTATACATGCTATAAAATTAAATTCTTATATCGAGTCGCCCCAACCCTATTCTTTAATTCCAAATGCAATCATTAGCAGAAATTATAAAAAGGAGTGAGGATTAATTATTTTCACTCTATCGCCCCCTCCCCTTTCCAGACAGAGTTTATGTAATTTCACATGAAATTATTCTAAGAAAGACTTTGCTTTGGAAAAGTTATAATTCAAACGAAAATTTTCAGTATAAGAGTCATGATTGAGATGAGTTGTAAACTAATCTTTTCCTAGTAGCCTTTTTACAACCTTTACTCAATCTGATATTTTTCTAGTTAAATAAGTTTTGGACTATAACTCACAATTTATGCTTGAATTTTCTTGAATATTATTTATCGAAAATTTGTTTGCGGCTTCGATCCTCAAAGCCTTAATCTAAAGATGTGGGGTATCTTATCTTTTCAAGGAACAAATCGGTTTTATTTGCAATGTATTAAGGGCCTAAAAATTTATATTAGAATATTTTTTAACATTATTCAAAAGGTCCTTTATAATAGGATGAATAATGAGCTTTAGGTCAGGAGAATGCGTTTCTTCAGTGAAGAATGCAAGAAAACGCTTTTTGCGTAGGGGCTTCTCCGCGAACCCCATAAATAATCAGCTGTAGATGTAGGGAGAATGCGTTTCTGGAGTGAAGAATGCAAGACATCGCTTTTGGCGTCAAGGCTTCGCCCCGAACCCCACTGATAAATAATCAGCTGTAGATGTCAGAAGGATGCGTTTCTGCAATGAAAAATGCAAGAAAACGCTTTTTGCGTCGGGGCTTCTCCCCGAACCACACTGGGGAGTCTTGCAGCGCTCCCCCAGACCCCAAGCTTGCAAGAGAAAGGCCTCAACATGACTTTTTTTTCTTTTATTCTCATATATATATATATATATATATATATATATATATATATATATATATATATATATATAGATAGATAGATAGATAGATAGATAGATAGATAGATAGATAGATAGATAGATAGATAGATATAGATATATGCTGTACGCACGTTTATGCATAGGGTTAGGGTTTATTCGGCGTTAGGGTTAGGGTTTGGATAAAAATCGCCCCCCACTCCAAAGTTCTGGATCCGCTAGTGACTCAAGCTCAATCAAATAGAAAGATACACCTTCTTCTGGCAAGGCAAAGTAAGGAAACACGGAGAGGGTTTCGCAGTTAAGAACACAGAGGCCAAATACATATTCTATGACAAATTTCGTCTGCTCTCATCGAAATCTTCGGCGAACTAAATGCACGCGTTGGATCTCATAACTCTGCGTGGGACAGCTGTATTTGATGATTTGGTGTCGGAAAAGTAAAATGAAAATGGACAAAGGCTCTTCGAGGTTTGCCAACTATACTCTCTCTGTGTCACTAATACCTATCTCAAGACTAAACCACAGCACATAGTATCATGGTAGCTCCTCGCTCCAAACACTGGCACCAACTAATGCTTAAAATTGGTTCTATCACAGTGTAGACTGTGACAAAGATCACTCCTTGGTATGTAAGTATGTTGTAAGATCAATCTTCTGCCTTTAAAATATCCACGATACCAAGCAAATTGAAAGATCTCAATCTGATGTAAACAAGATGCACCATCCTGATCTCAAGTTTGCGGAATCTTTTTAACGTGACTACAAAACACCTTTAGTTCAACATACAAAAGACTCCCTTGGACATCTTCGGAAGAAAAATTACAAAAAGAAATGATTGGGAAAAATTCTAAATTGGCTATACTAACAGCTGTCATCATAGCAAAGAGAGATGCATTCGCTACATACAAGGCGAAACCCACACAATGCAACCTGTTAACTCTAAAAGAAGCTAGACCCACTGTACAGAAGACATAATGGATCTGTGCCAATAAATACTGGGCAGAGCTCAGTGAGAATATTCAGCTTGCAGCTCAAGTAGGTAGCATGAGAGGGGTGTATGAAGGAATAAAAAAAAGCACCTCTTAAATCAACCACTGGGGAAATTATCACAGACAAAAGCAAACATATGCACAGATGGTTTGAAGATGACTCTGAACTCTATGCAACAACAAGCTCAATCTCTGGCTCAGCCCTTACAACTATCTACCAATTACCCATAAATTGACTTAATGAATGAGCTAGGCAAAGTACCTACCCTAATAGAACTCAACAAAGCCGTCTGGCAAAGCCCTGGATGCGATGGTATCCCCCACATCTTTCGAAACAGTGCAAAACTACACTAAACAAACCTCTAAACCAACTGCTCTGCAAATGTTGGCAAGAAAGTGCTGTGCCACAGGACCTGCGGGATGCTGAGATCGTCACCCTGTACAAGAACAAAGGGGACAGAAGCGACTGCAACAATTACAGGGGAATTTCCGTCCTAAGTATTGTAGGCAAAATCTTTGTTCGGGAGATACTTCCTAGGCTATAAAAACTCGATGATTGGGTCTATACAGAAACACGGTGTAGCTTTTGCTCAGGGAGACAACGATCGACATGATTTTCTCCATCCGTCATCTTTAGGAAAAGTGCAGAGAACAAAGGATGTCTTTGTATATTGCGTTCATTGACTCGAATAAGGCCTTCGATCTAGTCAACAGAGATGACCTCTTTAAAATTTTACAGATAATAGTCTGTCCACCCAAGTTGCTAAATGTAATTGTCTCCTTCCACCAAAATATCATAAGTACTGTGAAGTTTAAAGGCGCCTGTTTCAGTATAAACAGCGGAGTTAAAACAATGATGTGTTCTGACCCCAATACTTTTTGGTATACTCTTTTCACTGCTAATCCACCACTCGTTTGACAATTCCACCGAAGGCTTCTATCTCCATTCCCGATTTGATCGCAAACTTCTAAATATTACCAGACTGAGGACCAAAATAAGAGATGCTATTCGTGGACGATGCAGCGGTAGAGAATCATTCACAAGAGGAGCTTCAGTCAGTAATGTCTCGCTTCTCTGAGGCCTGTAAAGAGTATGGCTTAACCATTAGCACGAAGAAAACAATTTTATGGGACCACCTGCTACAGCACCACCGTCCATACTCATTGACAATGTCAAGCTGGATGTCGTAACTGAATTTTGCTGCCTTGGATACACAATTCAAGATGACCATCTCTAGAAGAGGAGATTAAAAAAAAACACATAGGAAAGGCCGCATCGACCTTCGCTAGACTGAGACCAAGAGTTTGGGAAAACCAGAAGTTCACTACAGCGACCAAAATAGAGGTTTACAAGGTATGCGTTCTGAGCACGCTACTGTACGACAGTGAGTCGTGGACTACCTATGCAAAGCAAGAAAGAAAACTAAACTCATTTCACATGCGCTGCATCCGAAGGATCTTGAAAATCACATGGCAAGAGTTTGAGTTTGCAATACTGAGATCCTTGCGCGAACAGGTCTTCCCAGCATCTTTATAGTCCTTAAACAACGCCACCTGCAGTGGCTTGGTCTTGTTCGCAGTATGAAGGACAATCGCATCTCGAAAGTAATTCTTTATGGGCAACTCGCGTCTGGCTCAAGAAAAACTGGTCGCTCCCACCTCCGTTACGTGGATGTAATCAACAGTGACCTCAAAACAGTGAACATTGATACTGACCAATGAGAAGACATAGTCCTAGACCGCTCTACGTGAAGAGAAATGGTGACCAACTTGGGTCTCAGCTCAGGAAGAAAAGAGTGCCATTCGAAAAAATGTCTGACTCCTCTACCACCAAAACGAAATCCACCTTTATCTGCGATATATGTCTCTCCAATATAGGGCTATACAATCACATGGAAAGTGTTATACGAGAGAAGGAGGCCAACAACAGTTTATTCTATATTTTTTGTTGTTATCTTCAGTTTTTTTTTCACTCAAACTAATGAACGTTTAATGAAGAATTACTTGGGGTCAAGAATTCTCAAAGATAGATTGAAACGGTAATTCTTGCTATTAAGCGGGATCTATGTAGGAAATAGAATTATTATGACATACTGTATGACTTTGCAACACGCAAGGCTCGTAAAGTAATTCTGTACTTAGTAAAGAATGAATAAAATGCATAGACGAATTTATTTTCTGATACAAACTCTTAAATTTGACTTATCGTCCGCTTCCCTACCCAAACTAGGCCCCGCGAAATCCGTTTTGAATAGGGCCCCACAATGCTTAAGCCCGGCCCTGCTATTTAGTGTTTGTAAATTTTTTGTTTGTAAAATGTTTTACATGTTTCGGATGTTCCTTCAGAGTTGACGAAAGTTTACTTCCTAGTCCAAACCTCCCGCAAGACTAAGGGGGATGGGAGCGGGCAGGGTTAAACAGTCCAACGCGCAGCCATTGTAGCGAGCGGTGAAAATGTGTTCTCCCCCCCACCTCTTGTTTTTTCCGTGGGGGTGATTATCCGCAGAAATAATAGAGTGATCTTTCCTTTACTTCTCGTTTAAACAGTTGAAAGAAGAGAATTATATATATATAGATTATGGCCGGATTTGTTCCTAGGTTTTATATTGCTTATTATGACCGAACACTCCTTTTTATATTATTTTAATAAACGGTGCACATTTTAACGATCAACCTAACACATATTTTTAACCCGTGAATTTGTGTATCTGTTACAATGAGATTTCACGGCCCACTCTCTTTCTTTCTCTCTCTGTTACTCTCTGGACCCCCCCCCCCCCCCCCTTCTGCCATTATTTTTTTTAACTTGCATAGTAAGTTCTCCAAAATAGACTTGATTTGGAAAGATGCGCCGCATAAGGCACACGACACACACGATCTCACATTTTGAACTCGAGTAACACTTTTACTTATCCTCCCTTTACTCAGTTGAATTTTGAAAAGGTAGTCCTTCGTACATATCCCGTTGACCGTTCCCCTTTCTATATTTATCTGGGTACTTTGTTCTCTTAATAAAAAGATATATCATTTTGATAATCGTTTATTAGACCCTTTTCAATGTAGCGAAATGACAATAGATCTAGAATCTTGATTTTCAATGCTATTTGGATGTAGGTGTTTTTTGTTGTTGTTTTTTGACAGTGGTACAAAGTACCATTCATTGCTCTCTCCTTTTTATCTCTCTCGAAAAAGGAAAAAGACTAGTTCTATTGTAATACACCGAATACAAACTCTGAGACCATTTTTTAGACATTTGAAAACAAAAAAGTGAAATGAATTTTCTCAGTTATATAAATCTATGAGAAGCTAACTTAACAATTTCTTTGTAAGCAATTACTAAGAGGTAAGACAAACCTGCAAAATGAACAACTGAACACTTTACTTTGGTTCACCAAAACGCATCAAAGAGTTATTGATAACAAAAATAGAGAAGTTTATTTATTTGCATTAGACCTAGATAAACAAGGTTACAAAAACAGATTGTATGAAAACACACTCAAAATCGGACCCCGAAATGGTCCACCCAGGCATGTAAAAAGGCAGGTTTCAATATTTCAGAAAGAAAATCAGAATAAAATAAGATAACTTTTATTGATGAAATGGAAATTCGGTTTGACTACAATTGACAACATCAGCGTAACTACTTTACAATAACAATATAGATGCACATACGAGCCGACAATGTTTACGTTCACAGCTTAATTGCTCATACCCACTGAAGCTTCTATATGTAACGTGTTTATGTTGTCCACTAGTCATTATGAGAGATATAAAATTAGATAGAGCCATCGTTTGTCTAATACATGCCTAACGGCTGTCTATGTCGGCTCTATTGAAGTTGTTAGTGAACGGATGCTGCGCACTGGGGGAGGGGATAGCTAGGGCTTGTGACCTTTGACCACTGGGGTGGTAATTTGCATACTGGCGAAATGACTCTGGATCAGAAGAATGTTTTTTTGGACATTCCGATGGTCTAGAGGTTAAGTTCGCTTAGTGCGTTATCGCTAGGCGGAGGTGTCGAATCCAGAGTCACAGGTTCGAGCATTCCCTTATTTTCGTACCATTTTAATTCAGTACTTTCTCTCTTAAAAACTTGGTCCCTGGTGCTGCTATTCACTTATGTCTAATGAGCACCTAGGAGGTAAAAAGAACCTCTGTACGAAATTAGATGTGGATAAGTGCGAAAGTTTAAGAGATCTCGTGAACAATGAGTGGTATGTCAGTGAGTGGTAACTTACAGATGTATAGTAGATTTAGAAAAAATAATCTTCTTATAACCTTATACTGCTGAAGTAATGAGGATGCTGGATTAACCCACAAACCATTGGATAGAAGTATTTTCACATCAATGACGTCTTTGAGATCTTGAAGTAAGTCATTATAAGCTGAATGGGGATCAGGTATATCAATTATCTGAAAAAAACATTTCTATTTTAATGGCTTATGTTGCTAAACGTAAAAATTATATATGTCAGACGCAAATAACTCAAATTTTTAGTAAAAGAAATAACAAAATTCATTTCTTTACAAAAGAAGTTACGAAAGTTATATAATACAAAACCGCAAACCTTTATATGCTACAATAAATATAGGTATTTGCGCTCTATTTACAACTTATTTAGGTTGGGGCTGTTTTACTATTACACATCAAGTATCAGAACTTAGAAAAACCTAGGTTCGTTTCTTGTGTAATGCAATTCGATAACACCCATAGACTATATTTATACAGGACTGCCAACTCTGCGCACCACGCCTATATTATTCAATTAAATTAATCCCGTACACCGAGGCGTCCTTGGTTGCAGTGTAGTGTTAGAAGAATGACTTCCGGTGTATTAGTTTACTATATAAAGAAACCATTACTAAAGATAAACACTACGTTCAAAAACTTTTCTTAGTCATAATTTTGGTAACAGTGCGATAGACATAGCCAGATTTTTATAACAACAAAATCTGATTTACCAACTTAAAAAAAGAGCATTTACATAGATAGTGTTCTAGCTAGTTTATGTATATATATATATATATATATATATATATATATATATATATATAATTAAAAACCCATTAAGCCATTTTTTTCCAAAAACAAATTATAGTAGTGTGTATGGTCGTATATGTAGATATAGTCTATAGGCATAGGTCACTAAGTCTGGGTCAAAGTGTACACGTTTACTACGTGTACAATTATTTTTATTGAAGTAGGAACAATGATTCTAGAATTCTATTAGGTGAAGAAAAATTTGGAACAATAATTTTTTATGGCTTTTAGAATAATTGGATGTTATTTAGGATTTAATTAGTTTAAAAAATCAATAACTTGCAGAGCTGAAATTTTTATGCATATTTTTTTAATTAGTCATAAATACACGATTGCTTGTAATTTTTAATGTCTTCATTCTCCATTTATATATATATATATATATATATATATATATATATATATATATATATATATATATAATGCATATTGCATGCTAAAAAAAAACTACAAATAAATTTTTAAAAATAGGTATAGAATCTAGATGTAAATAAAAGTTGGTAAAGATGTCAGTATGTAGGCTCAGGAACTTACTATTATTTTTTTTTTAGACTGACTCACAGGCTTAACTTCTATCACCCATTATAGGCCTATAGGCTACCTAAGTAATAAATGACACTCTCAAAACTGTATTGACTCTTTCATTAATCGCTTATTTCACTCATATTAATAGTATACAATGTAAAAAGAAATTGTCAAATGTGATGAAAAGAGAAATATATTATCCAAGCTGGCATTATCATTCAAACATCGGGAATGTCGTAAAATGTTTATACCGAAGTACCTCGTCTCACATTTTGGAGTTGAACGAAACTTATGCTTATTTACCCTTAGTGTTGGCAATCCTGTATATACATAGTCTATGCTAACACCTTATAGATCTAAATTACATCATTAGTACTAGCCATATGCTACCCGCGGCCCGCGGGTCTTAATTTGCATATCACTGTTGATGTAGTCACTGAGAGTGTTTTGTAAACAATTAAACAAAATAATAATGTTATAAGTAAAGCGAATGCGGAATGCGTGAATGTAAAAATAGTATGAATAGAGCTATCAAGTTAGCTAATGAACCTAAATCCATTTTTTCAAATAAAAATATTTGCTTGTAGGCCTACATATATTTGATTAAAGTCTTTCGGCTAATACATTTGGATTTTCTTGACAAGAGTGACGAATCCCTTTCTATTTCCCTGCATGGAAGGACAGCCATCGGTGCAAACGCTGACACAGTTTTTCCACTGTAGTTTGAAGAGAAAAATGTTTTCGTTCACCACATTGAAAATATCTTCACCTTTGGTTGTAGCTGGTAAGTCTTTGCAAAATAAGAATTCGTTGACACATTTGTCATCCTTTAGGAACCGAATAAAAGCTAGCAGCTGGGCTTTGACTCTAACGTCAGTGGATTCATCAACATGAAGAGACCACAGCAGAGACACTTCATCGTCAGTCACCTCGAAGTGTTCGCAGATTTGATCTTGTAGATCTGACGATAAGTCTTCATTTTTGCGCGAGATAGTATCATTTGACTAAGGAACTTTCTTAACTTTGTCGGCGGCATCGGGTCCTAGAATAGTTTCAACAACTATTGCTAAAGCTGGTGCAATGACTGATTCAGTCTCTGTAATAACAACCTTATAATTTACAATCCATCCCTTTTCTGGCAGCTTTAGGTAGTTTGTAAGTTTCTTAGCTTGTTAATTTTGTTGAGCTCTGATGTTTTCAAAGTATTCCTTAGGTTGCGCTTTTACAGCTGGATGTTTTGTTTTCAAGTGTCTCTTCAATTTGCTTGGAGCAAGGGCCTCATTCGACAGAGCTGAATTGCAGATTAGGCAGAATGGCAATGGAGAATCTTCAGGCCCCGAAGATATGAAACCATATCCGATGTAGTCTCCTTTGTACCTTCATTTGGTTCCTTGCTTTTCATTTAACTATTTCGCAGTTTCATTCTAGCTAACGTATTTCTCCTTGGATAATAATGAATAACGCTTAGTGATAACTTGTTCTTATTAGCATACACCTAAAAAATTTACATGAAACGCATCGCTTATTATTATCGTTACCAATTCAAAAATTGCTGTGCGTCTGCTAAAGAGGCCTACATTTTAGTCATTGTAATAATATAAGTATAGTGGAAAATTTTATAACCTGAATGGCTAACACCCCTTTCCGTCAAAATAGAGCGATCCGATTTTGCAGGGCAGAGAAAATGGGAGAATGCGGACTACTATTACTGGACGTTACAAATGGTGATGTCGCAACATAAAATAAAAATTTAATATTAGGCAGACCTGTGTAACGCTGCACGTATGGCGTTCTGAAAACTCCCGCGGCACATCTGCAAAACACACACAGTTTGAGAAACACTGATCTAAAGGCTACCTAGATGACAGAGATAGATGGTTTACCCAAGCGGAGAATGATTGTGTAAAGATCTATATTCTAGACCTAGATCTACTTGTAAAATAAATAAGTTTTTGTTTGTTTTTGTTTCAATTATGTTAGCTAGATGTAGCCAAATAAAAATTGAAATGTTTTCTGTATAATAGTGTAGATCTAAAATTAGTAAAGATATTAACGCAGTAAAGGTCTCACTGTCTTGTTTACGTTTTATAAAATGAAAGTCGGTTTTAGATTTATTTTTTATTATTATCTTCATTAAAAGTATAGTCAAACGTATATTTAAGAGAGTAAAATATTGAACTCTCAATGATTTAAATCTAAAAATAACGCAAAATAGAGTTTATTCAATTTATTAGTCAAAAGCCAACATCTTTTTTTTAAATTTTATTTAGAGCCGAAAGTTTCTGACCTCAATACACGTTGCCTTGGTGAATACTGTAAACTTTAGGTGACAAAAAGCAATAAAAATATAATTAATAATCAAATCGAACGCGCGAATGTAATTGTTTATATAACATTGTTAGTTTAATTTTATTTAGATCTAGATCTAGAATGTAAACTATTTGAATGCCACAGTAAATAAAAACTTTGAGCCTATTATAGTAAAAGACTATACACTTTGTGTTACCCTAGATACAGTAGGCTGTAGTGTTGACCTAGATACAATTGTATGATGAATGAAATGTTTGTCGACACGGCTAATGTACATGTGTAGCTATGTTGTTAACAGGTCTAAATGCGCATAAGTAAATCTGAAAGAAAAAGTAAATTGAAAAATACTTAAAATTAAACTGAATTGGTAGTTGTAGGCTTAAATGCTTTAAAAAACACAATGGAAAGTAAATAAAAATAATAATAATAATAATAATAATCTTTATTGTCCATATGGAAATTTGTCTTACAATTTGTGCATTACACCAAACAAAACATTGTAACTAGAAAGAAACAAAATGTACATTCCCACCAGAGTCACTCATAATTTGCATGTGAAAAGTTTATATCAAATTGTTTTTATTTAATGATTTGATTGCCAGGGAACAAAAGAGTGTTTGTGTCTGTTTGTCTTTGCTATCGGTGTCTTGTATCTCTTTTGTGATGGTAAAATCACAAAATCCTGACACAAAGGGTGATTCTTTATTTCGAGGCTCTTGTTAGCTTTTTTATGGATGTTTGTCACACACAGCTGCCCAAATGGGATTTGTTTTTTGCCAATAACTTTACCAGCAGCATTTAGGAGTTTATTTTTATTTTTAATGCTCAGATTGCCATACCAGGCAGTCATATTAAAACTTAAAATATTGCAGATGTGAGCGTGATAAAACATAGCCAAGGTCTTTTCACTAACATTAAATGAGGACAGTTTTCTCAGTAATCGTAATCTTTGCTGCCCTTTTTTGCTGATATAATCAGTATTTGCAGTAAAATTTAGTTTATTGTCTAGGATAGTACTAAAGTATTTAAAAGTTTGCACTATTTCAATAGTCTCTCCATCTACAGAAACAATATCATTTTCCTTCTTTTCCCTACGAAAATCAATTATCATTTCTTTGTTTTTTTTAACATTTAATAATAAAAAATTATCTTAACAGTATTTTTCGATGTGTTCTATTTCTCTGAAATACTCATTCACGTCTGAGCTCTCTGAGAGCAGGGCAAGAAGAGCCTCATCATCAGCGAATTTTGTTAAGGAGCAAAAAGGACTATCGGATTGAAAATCATTGGTATACAAAATGAACCACAAAGGCAATGTCACAGCTCCCTGGGGCGACCCTGTGTTAACTATGCGTGCATTTGATATTGCATTGTTTACCCTAACCCTCTGAGATCTCTGGGCCAAAAATTCATTAGGCCATAGTATTATGTATGGACTAATCTTCAACGCTTTCATCTTTTCAATGAGTAAATGAAGTTGTATAGTGTTAAAAGCTGATGAGAAATCAATAAAGAACAATCTTACACAAGTGTTAGGTAAGTACAGATGTTTATAGTCCTAATTAAAAATATTCAGGATGGCATCGTCCCACACCTTTACCCTTTTGGTAAGCAAATTGTAAAGGGTCCAACTTACTACAAAGATCATTCAGAAGAAACATTTTAACCAGTTTTTCTAAACATTTAGACACAATGGAAGTAAGTGAAACATGTCTAAAGCCATTCATTTCCTTTGGTTTGGAAACAGTTAGCACAGGTACAATTATAGGAGACTTCCACATAGATGGTATCTCATGATTTAGTAATGAAGTGGAAAAAATCTCTAGGAAACGTTCAGCTAGTTGTTCAGCACATTCTTTTAAGATTCGTCCTTGTATACCATCAGGACCACCCGCTTTCATTGGGTTGACGTTTTTGAAAATGTTGCAGACTTGCTCTTTAGTAATCGCTAATTATAAACAGTTGTTAAAACTTTGACATCTTCCAGTGCTTTGAGTTTTAGATAATTAAAATCGTTAGTGTCGAAAGAACAATAGAAATCATTTAACTCGTTGGATAATGTTTTGTCGTTTCTTGTAGCAAGGTTATTTTTACTTTTGACTTGTGCTCCTGACATTTTGTTCATCATACCCCACGCCTGTCTCATGTCACTTGTCTTAATCGAGTCCTCCAGCTTGGTGTGGTAGTTTCTCCTCCCTTCCTCAAAAGCGACGCTGAGATTACGTTGTGCTATTTTCCTTTCCTGTCTGTCGCCACTCATATATGCTTACTTTTTGATGATTTCCCGTTTTATTTTTGCAGTGACGCATGGTTTATTGTTGGGGTATATCTTGATACTCTTAGTACTGATAGTCTTAGTACAGAATTTGATGTAATTCGTCACTGCTTCGACCCATTCTTCCCGATTTGAAGTGGTCTCTTCAAACAAATTCCAGTCAGTGCAGTTTAGACAACCCTGTAGTTTGAGAATGTTGTCTTGAGTCTATTCTTGTACGGTTTTCTGAATGACTTTGCCCTCTTTAAGTTTCGTGCGGTAATTAGGCAGCAGTTGTACTGTTTTGTGGTACGATGATCCTAGTGGTGGCTTTTCACGAGATGTGAATGTTAGCTAGAATAATCGTAGGAAATTGTGGGCGAAAAACTCTTCTTCTCAGTCTTTGACGTAGTCCTCCCTTGCCCCTCTTTTCCTTGTAACAGAGGAAGGGTAGAGACAATTTATATGTGCATAACATGGTGGAAGAGGCTTCCTCTTTGAACGAAGTTTGAGGAGTTGGTCTCTACAATAATTGATAGATCTAAGACTAGATCGGCCGCCATCTTGGGTCGCCATTTTCTTCTTTTATTTATATTAGAATAAGTAAAATTGAACAAATCTAGATCTAGTTACGTATGTAATGTAAATACTCATTGTGGAGCCCACCTTGAAAGACAGAAGTCTTCATCTACATAACTAATAATAAATGAACATCCAAAATACATCCATCAAGGCAATAATAAAATTCAATTTGAAAGCACAAATTGCATGTCGCCACAAAAAAATTGTATTACGTAAGTATTTTATTAGTTTAAAAATCTGTGGCATTTTACGTCTCGAGAAACGATCTTTTCCCTTTGCAACTTCTTGTGTGACTAAGGAGGCCAATCCTTGATACACAGCTGCGAGCGCAGGTTGAGCATATATAATCACCAGGCGCCGTTGCATTTTCACCCTTCTTTCTGCTTCTGTTGTGTATGACATCTGCAATCTTTGACCCTTCCTTTATGCTCTCTATCCATGAGGGTCTGTCCAGTGCCACCTCTTCCCAGTTGCCAGTGTCGATTTTGAAGAGCTTCATGTCGCGTTTGCATACATCCGTATAACGTAAACGTGGGCGACCAGCGGCTCTCCTGCCTTCTGTTAGATCGCCATACAGGATGTCCTGTGGAAGTCGACCTACTGGCATTCTACGAACATGGCCAAGCCAGCCAAGGCGTCTGCTGCTGATAACAGAGCGGATGTCCTGGCACCCTGCTCTTTGTAGCACTTCCTCATTGGTTATCTTATCTTGCCACTTTATTTTAAAGATCCGCCTTAGGCATCGGAGGTGGAAAACATTCAGCTTTTTTTCCTGACATGAGTAGGTTGACCATGTTTCACTTCCGTACAGCAAGGTGCTCAACACACAGGTCCGGTAGACTAGGGCTTTATTACTGTTAGTCAGCAATATGTTGTCCCAGACTCTTTTCTGCAGCCGTGACATGGTGGCCATTGCCTTGGCTATCCTGTTGTTTATGTCTTTATCTAGTAGAGTGTTGTCGGATATGATGGAGCCAAGGTAACAAAAGTGATCAACAATTTCTAGTGGTTGGCCATTAATGCTTACTTGAGGTGCAGTGTTTGTGTTTTGGACAAGTATCTTAGTCTTTCTTTGACTGATGTTTAAGCCGAACTTCTGGCAAGCAGCAGATAATTTATCAACCAGGCACTGTAGCTGAATATCAGAATCAGCCACAATAGCTGCATCATCATCATACAGGAGTTCCCTGACGAGTAGCTTCCTAACCTTGGTTTTTGCCCGCAACTTTGATACATTAAATAGTTTTCCAGAGGATCTTGTATGGAGATCCTTCGTTTATGTCGTTGTACGCATAATGCAGTAGACAGGAGAAGAATATGCCAAACAGAGTAGGTGCGAGCACACATCCCTGCTTGACACTACTGCAAACCTGAAAAGGTGCTGATTGGGCTCCATTGAATTTGACAGTGCATTTAGTTTCCTCGTAAAAACACTCAATGAACTGCAGTAGTTTGGGAGGGCAACCTATTTTCCTCAGGAGTTTGAAAAGGCCACTTCTGCTGACCATGTCAAAAGCTTTAGTCAGATCAACAAAAATGATGTAAAGGGGTCTGTCTCTCTCTCTGAATTTCTCCTGCAGTAGTCGTAGAGAAGATATCATATCTACAGTGGATCTACCACTCCTGAATCCACACTGAGACTCTGGGTAGACTCTAGAAGCTATCACTTGCAGCCTGGATAGTGCCACTCTAGCAAAAATCTTGCCCACTATACTGAGGTGGGAGATACCCCTGTAATTGTTCCAGTCACTCCGATCCCCTTTGTTCTTGTATATTGTGACTATAGTTGCGTCACGCATGTCCTGTAGGACATGGCCTGTTTCCCAACAGCGGCAGAGGAGAATATAGAGTTCAGGGAGCAGGAGTGATTCGTTGACTTTCATTACTTCCACTGGGATATCATCACTCCCAGGAGATTTTCTATTTTTAATGCAGTTAATTGCTTTTTTAAGGTCACTAAGGCTCGGAAGATCATCTAGGCATTCCAGTACTGGAAGATCTGGTAGAGAAGCCAGGGCGACATCGTCTACTGTATTCTGAGTGGCATAGACTTCGAGGTCGTGTTCTGTCCATCGTTCTAGCTGCTTGGTTTGATCTGTAATTTTTTCTCCTGATTTGGATAGAAGGGGGGCAGGCTTAGACACTGTTGGGCCCAGGGCCGCTTAAATGCCATCAAATAGAGCTTTGCTATTTCCTGAGTGGAGACTGTCTTGGATTCTGTTGCAGGTATCCCTGCAAAAGTTGTTAGCACATTTTCTAGCCATTTGTTTCGCCTCTTTATTAGCACTTTTGAAGGCCTCCAAAGATCTTGGACTTGGCTTTGTCTTGTGAGCGAGGTGTGCAGATCGCTTTTTCTCGATGCAAGGTTCCATATGTGCTAGATTCGCCTCAAACCAGTCTACATTTTTGTGTTTTTGAGGCCCAAAGGCGGTGATTGCCGAAATGTAGATTACATCTCTTAATTTCTCCCATCTGATAGAGAGTCTTCTTCATCCCTTAACGAGGGGATTGAACTGTTCAGGAGCTCGCCAAAGAGTAGGTGACCCAGAGAAGTGTGCAGTTTAATAATATGCCTTTTTAATGCGCAATAGTATGACCTATTACGTTAATTTCATTTGTACCACTACGCGGCGCATGTAATAGTGCCGCGAGTTACGGAAAAATATGTCCAGACGTTTAAAGCTATTTACATTTAGAGCGAACAATTTTATGTAAAAAAATGTTTTGTAAACTCAAATTTGAAGGTTAATTTTTATTAAATAATGAAATGAATAGACACTTATTTGTATGACATCAGTATCAAATGACGCATTGCTTTAAAGAGAGGTTGATATGTGATCAGGGATAGTCGTGCTTTCGGACGCCTTCAAGCGAGAGTGTGGCGAAATAAGTCGTTCCGCATCAGTGTCAACTAGTGATTCTCTCAACCCCTCTATGTGGATCTGAGACATGAGTACTTTATAGAAAGCAACTAAGACTTCTTAAACGACTTCACCAAAGACCGCAATACAAACGGCGATATTCTTGCAAAATGGTATGAACTTCTTATCCGACAGTCGTCACGCTTTGCAGGGCACTTATTCCGTATGGGGGACGAAGCGACGAACATATTTTTGGCAATCTTTTTTTTTTAAGCAAGCTGCAAGGTTGTCGGAGTAACAGAGATGCCTCACAATAACGCTTCTTTAGAATACTAACGTGATGTTTTTAAGTCTCTTAGGGAAAAATGCGCGATTTTACTTTGTTACTAGGTGCACGTTTTACACTATAACTTTGCATCACTTGATGATTCTTACTAAAGCCATAATAATAAGGCTTGTCTTTGAGTCCGAAGATTAGGGATGAATGCAGCCCCAGCTGTGACCTACATATTTTGCCACATCCAGGGCAAGCATAACCATTGTCCGCAGGTGGTCGATTTAGATTTTCTTTTTGCCGTCTGCGTTTGTCCTCGGCAGCAAATTTTCTTTTGGTCTCAAATGTGTATCCCGCAGCCTTCGTGAGTGACCTCCAGCTGTCTTATTCGTAGGCCGCATACAACCAGGTGCTCTCTTCTATGTCAGCAAAGGAAAGTTGACGCCTAAGCTGGTCTTTGAAACCTTTCCGTGGGGCACCTCTGTTACGTCGACCACCTTTTAGCTCACAAAAAAAGACTGCCTTTGGCATACGTTCGTCTCCCATACGGGATACGTGCCATACCCAGTGCAACTGTCGGACCATAAGAAGTCCCTCTATACTGTCCATATCGGCGTTGGCAAGGACATCACAGTTTGTAGTGTGGTCCTGCCACCGTATGTCCATGATGGAGCGCAAACATCCTTGGTGAAAGCACTCAAGAAGTCTTAGTTGCTTTCTGTAAAGTGTCCATGTCTCATAGCCATAATTAATATATTAATTGCAATATTAAATGTCAGAAAGTAACCATTTTAGAAGTTACACTGCAAAGACTTTCTTCCAAGCCTATAATAGCCCAACAGCTATACGCGAAAGAAGCAATGTAAAACGTTAAGACGTGAGCTGTGGTTTTCTATAGGCCTACTGCTGGGGGGACTTTCTATTCTAATCGCCATGTACAATTACATTGAGAACTAACAGAACGAAAAAGCAACTCTTCGGATTTATAGTCTTTACCCGATCGTTCATTTTCGTTATTACAACAATATTCCCTAAATGACTTCGGATATATATCCTTCATAACAAATTATTCATCCGAGCGAGGCTCGGTCACCTGATATTTGTAGATTAATTTATTATAGAACTATGAATGAAAAGTAATGAAATTAAATGTGCCGATGTATGATTAGTTATTGTGTTTTAAGTGCTTAATAAATTGTTTACTTTTTAATTGTGTATAGCGGTGTTTTTACCTTGTTGTTTATTTTGCTGGTGACCTCCAGCTGTCTCGTTCTGAGGCGGCATGCAACCATGTGCTCTCTTCAGCTAAGTCAGCTACGGCAAGTTGGCGCCTAAGCTTGTCTTTTCAGCGTTTCGGTGTTACGTCGACCACTTTTTAGCGCACCAAAAAAGACTGCCTTTGGCATACATTCGTCTGAGATTCGTCTCCCATACAGGATAGTGCCCTACCCAGCGTAACTGTCGGACTTTAAGAATTTCCTCAATACAGAGGCCGCGGATACACATTTCAGACCAAAAGAAAATCCGCTGCCGAGGACAGACGCAGACGCTAAAAGAAAATCTTAATTGACCACCGGCGGACAATGGCTATGCTTGCCATGAATGTGGCAAAATATGTAGGTCACTGCTGGGGCTGCTTATTTACGGGAAATTCTGAACTCCTCCTTACTATTATTAATATTTTGCTGGTTAATTATTACCATGTGTTCATGTTTCTGTGTCTACTGTCCCACACCAAAACAAAGGAAATGGTCATAACTCATCATCTCTACGCCTTACTTGCTCAAACTGAACATGATATCTAGCTAGCGGTCAACGAGTTTGCGTACGCTGCAGCCTCTTTTGATTTAACTTTAAACCTCGGTAAAAAGCTTGGGGTTAGGGCGTGGTGACGAAAGGCCCAGGAGAGTTCTGAATGGATGGATGTGTAAAAGCAGGCCATATCCCTCCACAGGCTGGGATAAATGGATGTCAAAAGCCGGTATGAACTTCTTATAGTCCGACAGTCAAGCTGGGCAGGGCACGTATCCCGTATGGGGGACGAACATATATTTAATTGCCATGTACAATTACA
The DNA here is from genome assembly GCA_030265305.1 of Biomphalaria pfeifferi. NCBI lineage: Eukaryota > Metazoa > Mollusca > Gastropoda > Planorbidae > Biomphalaria > Biomphalaria pfeifferi. The sequence goes on along the minus strand of JASAOG010000123.1, from coordinate 1,231,751 downwards.
TTTAGAAATAACAGAACACTAAAGCAACTCTTCAGATATGTAGTCTTTATTTGATCATCCATTTTCGTAAGTACAAAAATATTCCCAAAATGACTTCGGGCATATAACCTTTCTTAGGAAATTATTTAACCGAGCGAGGCTCAGCCACCTGATATTGTACATATTATACCAATATATTACACCTTGGGTACTAACAGGAATCGTAACGTATGTATGGTAGCCCTAAAACAAACTTAAGACCCTCCAAAAAAAAGTTGCTCAACTCAAATTAAAGCTATAGTGTTTTATGGATCTAGGCCATGTTTACCATTTCTACATAATGAGACAAGACGGAGAGGTCACGCATGCGCAGAGATGAAAATTTCTTATATCTAAATTAGCCCTAATTCAATTACCATCTATCATGTTTAATTCTGTTGGAGGTTTAAGTTGACAATCTGTCATCTTCAATGAAAACTTTACTATCTAAACTAGACTTAACTAGATCTAGACTACCGTCGTAACTGAATAACCCCGAGACTCTCTAGATTGTCTCTAGATCTACACTTTAGATCTTTTTTTTTTACTTAATTTAAATAGATTTATGAAGTCAAGACTCATTTCCTTTCTAATATACGTATGTGTACTCCAATGGTGATTACTAAATGTACCCAAGTCCTGCGCAATACCACAACGACACATTCAACGACAGAACAAAGATTCAGAATGCCAATTTACAGACATATAACATGTTTATTACATACTCTGTACTATAATACAGAATCCGTTCAGACAATTGAAATATCCAGTATCAACTAAAAAATATAACAGCTTAATTTTAATATTCAATACTGAATAGTGACAAGACAGAAAAATAATTAAAGTCTACACTTCGACTATATCTATATCCAAAAGTCCAACTGTCCTGGACTAGGAACAAAACCACACTGCCTTATTATGAATTACTTTATATTCAACAAAAACATTTCACCAAGTAAAACAATCCAAAACAATAACAGTTTTTGAAGTCAACAACCTGAATTGCCCACCCCCCTTCTCCTCTACAGTAAACAGAAGACCCAGGCTGACCAGAACTCAGTCCTGACAACCACTTATATAAATCTAACTATAACTCTTGTTACCGCTGCCACCATGTTGATTAACAATGAACGATTAATAAGAAAACTCTAAGTAGAAGCTATTGACACCAAATCAGCTGTTTAATTTTACGCCATCTTGGTTGACAACAACAGTTACAAGGGATGTTACTCCCAAACACCGAGTGGTGCAACCTATATAAAACACACATCAACAATCGACACCAGATTGTCACTATTCTAGATCTAGCTCTACCTGCCTAAAGTTTATTAATTATTAGATCTAATAGGCCTACATCAACTATCTAGATTATCCTATCCTATATTATTAGAAGATTATTCTATACTAGTCGACTGGCGGCGTAGCATACGCGCTATTTTGCAGAGCCGGCCTTAGGCCACTGATACCTATGCGACCGCAGTGGGGCCCAGACTTTCACAGGACACACACTTTCATAGGACCCACGCTAATTCAAGGTGTATACATTATTAAATTAAACCATTTTATAACAAAACAGATTTCCCGCGCCCTCCTGTCAATTTACCAGGAGCTCCTGGAAATCTTCCAAAATCGCAAAATATACAAAAAAGGTCCTTGTCATTCAATATGGAAAAGGCCAATCTTTTGCGCGGCATTATGCATCAGCCGTAATTGTGTAATCTGGTGAAAAAAGCTTTTCGAGCCTTAAACTAATGAAGAATTACTTGAGGTCAACAATTCTCGTATATAGATTGAAACATTTGGTAATTTTTGCTATTGAGCGTGATCTATGTTGGAAATAGATGTACTGTACGACTTCGCTACATGCAAGGCTCGTAAAGTAATTCTGTACGTAGTAAAGGATGAATAAATGCAAAGACGAATTTATTTTCTAATAAAAACTCTTAAATTTTACTTATTATCCGTATCCCTACCCAAACTTGGCCCGCGAAATCCGTTTCGCATAGGGCTCTATAATGGTTAAGTCCGGTTATGCTATTTAGTGACGGATGAATACTACTTGCTCCTCGCCCCTCTTTTTTCTTTTTCGACTCTTAAATTAACTAGTATAACTCTCTCCGTCCGAGTTGCAAAAATAAGAGTGATCTTTCCATGGTGTCCAAACTCTTGAGCGTGCTCTGTCGCCTCGATAGTTACTACAGAGTAAATTACCCCCCCCCCCCCTTTTTTTTTTTAAAAGTGATATTTCTTGGTTACAACGGTCCGGCCCTGCTATTTTGTGACTACGTTTAAACTGTTGAGGGACAAGCCGCTATTTTGCATGGCCGATCTTAGGCCACTGATACCTATGCGACCTCAGTGGGCTCCCACTTACAAAGGATCCGCACTTTCATAGGATCCGCTCGAAGTCAAAGTGTATACATTTTTGATTAAACCATTTTATTTTATAACTTAAAACAGATTTACCGCGTCCTCCTGTCGATTTACCAGTAACTCCCGGAAATCTCCCGAAATTGCAAAATATTCGAAAAAGTCCTTAAAATATACGGAATACATTGAAAAAAAATTGTCATTTTGGGGTGTCATTCAATAAGGAAAACGTCAATCCTACGCGCTATTAATAAAAATGGCATTACGCATTAGCCGTAATAGTGTAATCAGGTGAAAGAAGCCTCTCGCACCTCAAACTAATGAAGAATTACTTGATGTCAACAATTCTCAAAGATAGATTGAAACTTTTGGTAATTCTTGCTATTGAGCGGGACCTATGTGGGAAACAGAATTATTATGATATACTGTATGACTTTGCTACACGCAAGTCTCGTAAAGTAATTCTGTACGTAGTAAAAAATGAATAAAATGCATAGACTAATTTATTTTCTAATACAAACTCTTAAATTCGACTTATCGTCCGCTTCCCTACCCAAACTTGGGCCCGCGAAATCCATTTCGAATAGGGCCCCACAATGCTTAAGTCCGGCCCTGCTATTTAGTGTTTGTAAAATGTTTTACATGTTTCGGATGTTCCTTCAGAATTGACGATAGTTTACTTCCTAATCCAAACCTCCCGCATGGGATGGGTGCGGGCAGGGTTTGGCAGTCCAGCGCGCAGCCATCCGTAGCGAGCTGTGAAAACGTGTTCTCCCCCCCCCCCCCTTGTTTTTTTTCGTGGGGTGACTATCCGCAGAAATAAGAGAGTGATCTTCCCATTTACTTCTCGTCTGACCTAATTAAGGAAGAAGAGAATTATATATAAAGATATAGTCTATATCTAGATCTAGAAAAATTATATAGCTAGTCTAGTCTAGATCAGACTCAGTAGACCTAATATACTAATCTTATTATAATTGTCATCGAGTCCGAAGATTAATGAGGGATGCAATATTTCCCGTGGCTAGGCAGCCCCAGCTGTGACTTACAGATTTTCCCAAATCCAGGGCAAGCATAATCATTGAGTTACCATTGTCCACCGATTACGATTTTCTTTTCGCCTTTAGGCCTTAACTAAATATAATAATAACTATAATAATATAATATTAATAACTATAATTATGTGTAAATGAAATCGTCACGACTAACGTGCCATTGAATATTCCACACCCTTTATAGTGCAAAGGATTACTTGCCTATAATAAAGCGTACATGGTCAGCCAATTGCCAATTACAGTTGCTTACAATAATGACTTATCCTTACTACTGTACTTTAGTCGAAGCTCTACTTGTTAGGTTGTTACTTAGTTAGGCCTAATTTAGTTAATTAATTTAAAGGTGTAAAAAATGGGCTTAAATTTAATTAGATAACCAGAATCAAGACGTGTGCACGTACATTGTCGGCCATCAATTCTTGATAAGCCTAGGCTAATCTACTACAACATTAACTTATCTTTACAACAATACTTTAGTGGAAGTTTTACTCATTCCGTTGTTACTTAGAATTTGATTCATTTAGGCCTAACAGTGCAAAAAAAAATTTTGAATTTGATAACTCAAAATCCTACGGCCCCTGCTGGTGCCTATGTACGTAGATCTATCTTTACACTTAAATAGTTACACGCTGTACACTGTATAACAACACCACCTACTCAGCTAGATACAAAGATATAGGCATATTCCTTGTTCCATATGCAGTTACAAATTTTTACAAATACTTCTTCCCTAGTTTGAGTTTTGAGTTTTTGGCACATCGGCACAATTTAGGCCATGTCGTGCCCGTAATCCCTCGATCAAGGATCACTCTTCTTTACAAAAGTTCTAGATCTAATTTTTAAAACTACACTTTGCTCAGATAGTTTTTTATTTTTTATTTTGACACATGAAAATACAATTTGACTACAGTTACACCTTAAGTAAAATCACTAAATTTAGAAAGCCTTCAGGACAGAAGACTTAAAAGTAAAGTAGCAATTATACATAAAACAACTGAACCATAATCTTCAAATACAAAAACAAAATTTAATAAAATACTCAGAAAGACACAAAGATAAAGGTACATTCCTCATCCAATATGCTAGGACAAATTTGTACAAATACTCCTCTTCCCTAGTGCTATTAGAGAATGGAATGAGTTGCCTGAGCTAGCCAGAAAAACCAGTGACTTGACAGAATTTAAGTCATTGGTTAAAATGCATGACTGAATGCATGACGCGTAGGACGTAATCATCTTCTTTTTTGAAGTAACGTCTGTATTATGTAAGATAAGATAAGATAAATTTGTGTTTCAAAAGCATTTTTACATAAATTCGTTCCTTATATCTGCGAATTCAGAATTCCTGACGTACAATCTTTTATTAGACAATACCGAATTTTTACATTCACTCATTCCGCATTCGCTTTACCTATAACATTATTATTTCGTTTGATTGTTTACAAAAAACTCTCAGTAACTATATCGACAGTGATAAGCAAATTAAGACCCGCGGGCCGCGGGTAATATATGTCTAGTCTGTTGATAAAATAAGCTAGAAGAGAAACATTTACCTCTAATGCCTTCTCCATAACATCCCTTGTTTCATTTCTGGCCCCTAGATACGTCATGGATAGTGCGGCATGGATTCCCAGTGGACTGAAAAGTACATTGTCTGATTTGTTGGCTAAATTCCAGTACATGTCTTGAGAAAATAGGCCCACGGCACTAGACAATTCTTGAACATCGACGTCATTGCTTAACTTTAAAGAAACGCAACTCTTAATCGTCATAATCACAAGTTGAATGAAGAATATCTGTAATATTGTAGATTTTACCCCCATCGTTAATAGATTAGTTTGCTTTATTTCCATTTATAATGTTATCCAAAATCGCCAAACAAATAGTCAACATTTGCTTTATTGATTTAATTAAGCAAGTAACATTTCAGTGTTAATAGGCGTGCTCCTTTATTTCTTAACAATGTAGTTGCTGTATACCTATTAGGTGTCATTCTTCTCGAAAAAAATGTTTCCTGCTTGAATAGTTTAATCACTTAAATGCCAATGTTTTGAGCTTGTAATTGCAAAATAGAGAATAAGGCTCTCATCAAGTAAGAATGATTGAAGCCGTAAGAAAAAAAAGATATAGGCCTATAATAATTTTCTTGAAATTATTTATCTTCCTAGTGATAGATGAATATTATCTGATGTTCAAGGGTTAAAAATATTTTAAAATCCAAAGGCCGTTCCTGTGAGTTCTGCCTCTGCTGAATGGATAGTCTGTACTATTAATTACTATTATAATTGCTGTATTGATTTTTCAAGTGTTGGTTTTGGTTTTGCTTTTGTTTTTGTAACAGCCTGCAAAGAAAAATGTCGCTCTTGGTCTTTAAAGGCGCACTTGTTTTTTTAGCGGCCCCCGTAAAGGGAAAAGCGCTATTAGGTTTGTGCAAATGTCCATCTGTCCGTCTGTCACACTCAGATCTCGAAAACTAGAAAAGAAATGAAAAATTTCACCATGCGATGCGGCTTGAAAAGTTTAGGTGCAACGGCTACTTTTGGTTTTCTAAAAACCATTTAGTTTATAAAATTAATTATGCAAGCGAATTATAAAACAATTACGTAAATGTAAAGGAGGCAATGTTACAATAATGTTAACAAAGAAAGACAATTTTTGTGTGTATTTTCAGTATCACAAAGTCAAATATATTTATAAAATGTACAAGAAATGTTCACAACAAATATAAATATAAGTAAAAGGTGTTTTTTTCTGGTAAACTAGCTGCTAAAATTAAAAGAAAAGATTTATATTTGTTTATAAAGGCTAAGATTCCAAAATATTGCAATAGTTTTAAATACCTATATGAGATTGCTCCGGATGTTTTGTGAAAAACAAATCAATGCCAACGAATGTTTGTTTGCTCTTCTAAGTTATATTACATGTGTTTTCCGTGCTATGAACTATGAAAAACTATGAGGTTGTTCCGGACATTGTTTTATAAAAAATATTATGTCAAACAATTATTTGAAATAGCATCATTAACTTACATTACCCTTATATTTTTGGACAATAAGTCACTATTGTTTAATTATCGATATCCAATTTTTCCGTATTTTTAACTTAAAACAAATTTATGTCAAATGATATTTTTTCAAAAATATCGACAATAGGTTGTTCAGGATTTAAAATGAGAAAGTAATTTACTAGAAACGATTATTGAAAAACAATTTTTAGATTTATTTTACATTGAATTTTCTTGCTGAAACATATGTGAGCTTACGCTCCTAGAGCTATTTTTTTGTGTGTATTTTATAGGCTAGAGCTATTTTTTGTATTCTATTTTTCATAGGCTAGTGCCAGAATTAATATTTGTACTTCCACTTTTTGTTATACGGGTTAGGGCGGGTAGTATAAATAGTTAAATCCAGGCTACATCCTGTACAGTTAACCAGCGGTCAGTAAAGCATATCACTGTCTGTGTGACAGTTGATGTTCTTAGTGATCTGGCGTATGATAATTTAATCATTGTTGTATTTCTGTACCTGGGACGGCCTGTAAGTGTAGAAATATTTTATATTTTCTTTTACTAGATCTATGTCACACTATGTGTAAATATGCTAGATATATCTTAATTTCGTTTTTTGGAATATTTTTCAAAAGAGTTGACAGTTGTTCCCAACATGCTGTATTAAAAATGGCGGCGGCCAGCTTAGCCTGATATGAATATGTTGTTCATGCTCTAGATCTAGTAGAATATATGATTTTGTATTTAAGTTTTACATTTATGTATTGCAGGCTATTTTTACTGCTGATAATTACTGCAGAATATAGCTGCTGAAATACATGCTGCTATTTTTACTGCTATTGATAGTATTCAGTATTGTTATTGTTTCTGTAGACTGTAGATCTATTCTAATTCTAGGGAATCCAGTGTTATTGCTGCTTTAAGCTGCTATTACTCTGCTGCATTTATTACTGCTATTGTTATTGCTTTTGTAGATCTAGGGAATCTAAATCTAGTGTTATTTTGTTGTGTTGCCTTAGACCACTTAGTGGCTTAGTTATAGTCTGTTTCTGTTCTTAGTGAATACTAATAGTAAGGTGTTCTTGTTTTGGTTTTAGTTATGGGTTGGTTGTAGTAGTAGAATAGTGTAGATTTGTAGATCTAGGTCTAGTGTAGTAGTTGTAGTGATTTAGTTAGATGGTTAGTTTGTTGGTGTTTGGTAGTGGTGTAGATTTAGAGGGTTTTAGTTAGTTGCTGTGTTCAGTTGTAGTGGTTAGTGTACATATTATATTTTATTATTGATTTTTTTTTGTATATGTAAATAAAGTTTCATTTTGTCTTATTTAATTTCAAGTAAAGTTTCATTGGTGCTTTCATTTAGTTTAGGTTAATATAGTTTAGTATGTCTGGTTACTTAGGTGCCTCTAGCCCCTTGGTCGTAGACTGAGGTGTCACAGATGAAACCCACCCAGTAGCGCTAACATCTGCCTACTGTTATAAAATTTAATGTTGAGCTGAGAATAGGTCTCACTCAGCGCCTCCTGACCTGCTCACACATATTAAGTTTTTTTTTTAATCTGTAAAGAATGTTCCGGATTTGGTTTTGAAAAAGAAATCAACCTACATTATTTAAATTTTCTTACAAATCGTCTCCGAAATTGTTCCAATTTTTATATGAAAATACTACTAACACAAATAACTGTTTGAAATTCCTCTTCTTATAAATAAAACAGATAATATTTTTCTCTACGGATATCTGTTGTTCCGGATTTTTATGATAAACATTTTAACTTTATTTATGTAAAATTGCACTTATGTCGTATATTACATTAAATTTTCTAACTAAACGTTTACAAAAATTTAATTATCGTTAATATTATTTTCCGATTCTTAAGTAAAAAAAACTTCCTAAAACCAAAATATGTTATAAGAATCTCTCCACGAGGCTATGGTACATCTAATTTTCATACGAGACTATTCAAATATTTAAATAACGGTATAACGGACCAACCGACAAAACATTCAACGTTTTCACCTCCCTCCCCATTGGTGTCGCCCAACGACCCCAGACATGCGCTTGAAACTAGTAGACCCTAATGCCACTAAGCTAAGTCGTCCATCTAACGACCTTCAAATCCTAGCACTGGAGACCATTGATGGCTTTTTGAATATACTGATGGGTAGGCATTGATAGATTCTGGAAGAGCAGGCTACGGAGCCTACATCGACTTTCTTGGCTCTTACTCAGTGAAATCTTTGGACCATGTGGTAGTGTTTGCAGCTTTGATGCGGAGACCATGGCAGTCTGTGAAGCCTTAAAGGTCATTGACTCTCAACTCGGCGAATGACATTTGAGGGCAACTCATATTGTTTTGGTCAATGACACAAAATCTGTACTACAGGTTTTGCAAAGCCCTGGACTGTGGCCCCCAATGTCGACACTGTCATCATGGCTTCACACAACATAAAGCAACGCTATGGCACCCCTATGGTACCGAGTCACATAGGTGTTACTGGCAACACTATTGCAGACTCCTTGGCCCAAAGGGAGGGCAAATTCTACCCACAGATCAGGCTGTAATTTTTCATTATGCTCTGGCTATAATTAAAAAAACAGAAATGGAAAAGTGGTTTGAGTGCTGGGACTAGTCCCAAAACGCCCATGGAGTCTGGGAGCGCATGAGGCGTCCTGACCGCACTTCCCCGTGGTGGAGGCTGTCCAGGCCTGAGCAAGCTATTATAGCACAGTGCAGGACAGGCCACTGTCCTGTTGACTCATATTTCTCACGGCTATGGACAAATTTTGATTCACGGTGCCCCCGCTGCGGGTAAGAAGAGGAAACCGTGCCTCATATTCTTTTTGACTGCCCCAGACTTGCTGATCTCCGTCTCGACAGGTCTGGGAAACCCAAAATTCTCGAACTGTATGGCGACATTTATGCACTACGCAAGACAGCAGGGTTTTGTCCAGGGCTTTTGCAAGAGAAGATTTGAGCCTCTCAAGCCCTCACTCAAATGGAGTTTGATGATGATGATGATCTTGCTGATCTCCGCCTCGATAGGTTTGGGAAACTAAAAATTTTCGAACCTTTATGGTGGCTTGTATGCACAAGACAGCAGGGTTTCTGTTTAGGGATTTAGGTTTGAGGTTTAGGGTTTTAGTTTTGAGAAGCTCTTATACATTTCCTATAGTATTTAAAATAGCCACATAAATTTCCCTTCTATATATATAATTCTCTTTGTCGCTCAAGAGTTTGGGCGAGAAGAAGAAGTAAAGGAAAGATCACTCTCTTATTTCTGCGGATAGTCACCCCACGAAAAAAAAGAGGGGGAAAACAAGTATTCACCGGTCACTACGGATGGCTGCCTGGTCGTGCGGTTTGCGCGCTGGACTGTCGTTTGGATTTATCAAACCCTGCCCTCTCCCATCCCCCTTTGTCCTGAAGGAACATCCGAAACAGGTAAAACATTTTACAAACAAACATTTTACAAATACTAAATAGAAGCGTCTGACATAACCATTGTGACCAAGAAGTCATTGAAATAGAACAAGTAATCTACTATGTATATTCACCCGTCACGAAAAAGCAGGGCCGGACTTAACTATTGTGGGGTCCTATGCGTAACGGATTTTGCGGGGCGGATAATAAGTAAAATTTAAGAGTTTGTATTAGAAAATAAATTCGTCTATGCATTTTATACATTCTTTACTACGTACAGAACTACTTTACGAGCCTTGCGTGTAGCGAAGTCATACAATATATCATAATAATTCTGTTTCCTACATAGATCACGCTCAATAGCAAGAATTACCAAATGTTTTAATCTTCTATCTTATCTTATATAACCTCAAGTAATTCTTCATTAGTTTGAGGCGCGAAAAGCTTTTTACACAATTACACCTTGAATTAGCGTGGGTCCTATAAAAGTACGGAGTCCCACTGCGGTCGCATAGGTTGCAGTGGCTTAAGGCTGGCCCTGCAAAATAGTGGCGTATGCTACGCCGACTGTCAAATAGTAGTACTAAAATAGCTAAGATAGTCAACAAACCATGGTCGATGTTAGAGAATTTGATTTTAGAAAGGAAAAAAAAAAGGGTCAGACAAAATTTCCTACTTCATATCATTAAGTCATAAGACTTTAGTGAATCTATCATTGAAATTAAACTTTTAATGTGTGTCTTTTCATTATTTCAACTTGAAGCTCTTAGAGTTTGCCAGCAATTACAAACTCACTGTAGCTAACACGTTATTCCCACACAAAACATCCCAAATAACTACGCTGCACGCCCCATATAATAAAACGCACAGGCAGATCGACTAGACCAGTGGTTCCCAAACTGTTTTGTCCTTGCCATGTTTTCTGGTTTTCCGTAGACCCCTGCATTATTGAATTTTTGAGAATTCATCAATTTCAAATTACACATTTTGTTTAAAACAATTTCACGAGGAGTGAAAAAGTAATTTAAAACTACATTTTAAGATGAATTAATTTTTTAAAATAAATTTATTAACAAAATTCAAATTTAAACCAATTATATAACAGTTAATACATATAACAGACAATCACTAAACACATAGGAAACTTTTTTTTTAAAGGTTTGCAAGCTCACCATCCGTTCCTACAGAGATAATTTTTCAAATAGGGATTTGTTGTTTTATGAAGTAGTTCTTTAAAACATCAAATATTAATGTGCCTTAACTATCATAGTAAAAGTTTTCACAAAGAGCAGTTTTTCTTGGATTTCTTGAGCCATAATTTGAATAAAAAATACATCATTACTAGACAAGGTTGACTCAGCCAGCAGTATCTAGAAATATGTTGTTTGCAGAAATATGTCGTTTGCAAAGAATTACATGAGAAGAAAGAAATATTTGACTATATTCCAAAAGAGCTCAAGAATTAAGTGAACTCTTTAACAAATCCATTGCCCTAACATTCAAAGCTTGACAAACGCCGATGCATCTTAAAAAACAACAACTCATGATGCCTGGACTGGCGTTCGGTGGTCACCTTGCCTTCTCGCATCTCCCATCTGGAGGTTTAAGCTAGGATGTAATCTGAAGTAATTTGTAATTTTTCTTCCAAAGATTTCCAGTGAAGTTTTTGTATGGTGGACTTGAGGTGTTCCCATTTTTCTGTTGCTCTATTTCCAGAGACATTTTTATACTCGCGTTCAAAGGATTCCGCAAACTGTATCTGGAGATCAGGGTGGCACATCTTGCTTACATCCGATTGGGATCTTCCAATCTGCTTGGTATGGTGGGTTTTTTTGGGGAAAAGATTGATTTTACAACATACCAAGGAGTGATCTGTGTCACAGTCTGCATTGTGATAGGACCGGGTAAGCTTGACAAATTTTAAGCACTTTTGTCTTACTATGATTAGGTCTAGTTGGTGTCAGTGTTTGGAGCGAGGGTGCCACCAAGATACTCTATGCTGCGGTTTAGTCTTGAAATAGGTATTAGTGACACAGTGGGAATGTAGTGAGCAAACCTCGAGGATCCTTAGTCCATTTTCATTTACTTTTCCAACACCAAAACGCCCAATACAGCTGTCCCATACAGAGTTGTCAGATCCAACGCGTGCATTGAGGTTGCCGAGGATGATAACCTGTTCCGTATTTGGGATCTCGCTAAGAACAGACGAAAGGTTGTGATAAAACATATCTATGGCCTCTGGTGTGGAACTCGTTGGACTTATCAAAGTCACGTGTCCAATAGATGTGTTAAGGCGTAGTGATAGGAGTCTTTCTGAACCGTTGCACTTCAGCTCTACTGTGTTCAGTAGTGTGTTCTTAACTGCGAAACCAACGCCATGTTCCCTTACTTCACTTTCGGCTTTGCCTTGCCAGAAGAAGATGTAGTCTTTTTCTTTGATTGAACTAGAGTCAGCTAAACGAGTTTCCTGAAGGGCGGCAATGTCTATTTTGAGCCTAGACAGTTCATCGTTTATTATTGCGGATTTTCTGGCATCTTCTATGTCTGGTAAGTTTTCATTAAGTCCAGTTTGTAGAGTACGCACATTCCATGTGCCCAGTTTAAGAGTGGAGCTCCTCTTTTTTTTCTTTATGTCGACTGGTACATTGGCTTTGTGCCTGCTTTTCAGATTGTGTCCAATCCTCGTGTACCCAAACGAGGAAGACAGGCATGACGGGACAGCACCTTATTGGCTGGGGGCTGCCTAGCTTGAGGCAGGCGTTAGCTGTCCATTGGAATCTTAGGATCCTTCCCACCGACAAAATAGGCCCCTGGCGCCCTGCTCTACGTCAATTGAGCATTTGAGCTTATAACCGGAGACTGCCACTTCACGTTTTTGGCCGACGCCAAAGGCGAAGCTGGAGTGTCCTCTCCAATTTTTGAGGTTAGGGATTTGAATAAGTGAGATGAGCAGTTCCCCCCTCTCTGCGCAACTGATGTGACCAAAGGAACGGAATATCCAATACAGTTTGGGATCAGTAGCGCCGCAGGCTCTTTTTGGCTGTAGCACGGTGTACCACAGTCTGCCTAAAGGTCACCAGGTCCTGATTTTTACTCAGGGTTGTCTCCGGAAGCCTTTCCCGAGTTTGTGTTTTGCCGCAAGGCATCGGAGGTTTGGATTCAGAGTTTTCTTTCTCCTTGATTTGTAGCCAACCTAGGCTAACGAGCCCCTCCTGCCCGAAGCTTACTGGTTTAGGATCTTGAAAGTCCCATGGAAAGAAAAAGTGTGCAATACTGAGATCCTTGCGCGATCAGGTATTCCCAGCATCTATATAGCCCTCAGACAACGCCGTTTGCGTCAATCATCTACAGTTGACTTCAGTACAGAATTAAACATCCATCACAATGGACAAGCTCTCATTCGATATACAAGAAAGATGACACTCATTATAAACTATCCCGGCCCTTTTTAGTTTTGATCCAAGAGACGAAACGCGTTAATGTGAACTTTATTAAAAGGAATAAATGTAAATGCGGCTGAAATAATGGCTAATGTAGTTTCACTAAACCTTAGGAGGGAAAGGTCAGTACTGACTTGCTTTATGCGGTGTAAAAGGCTGGATGAATACCTCCCAGCTAGAAAACAAGGGGATGCAGAAGACGTATCCAGATGCAGTCTTTTATGGCTAAATTTCGATTCACGGTGCCGCCACAGCGGGGAAGAAGAGGAAATCGTGCCTCATATTCTTTCCAATTAGTTGGAAATGCAGAAGACGTATCCAGATGCAGTCTTTTATGCATCATGCCACTAGACTTTCTGATAAAGCTGGCCACTCCACCAACCGACAAAACATTCAACGTTTTCATCCCCTTTCCCCTTGGTGTCGCCCAACGATCCCAGAAATACGATTGAAACTAATAGACTTTAATGCAACTAAGCTTAGTCGTTCATCTAAGGACCTTCAAATTCTAGCACTGGAGACCATTAATGCCTTCAAGCCCAGTGCTATTTTTGCATATACTGATGGGTCGGCATTGATAAATTCTGAAAGAGCAGGTTATGGAGCCTACATGGACTTTCTTGGCTCTTACTAAGTAAAAATCTTTGGACCATGTGGTAGTGTTTGCAGTTTTGATGCGGAGACCATAGCAGTGTTATTTAAGACCATTCAAAGTTCTGATGCAACGGCTACTTTTTCTTTTCTGAAAACAAACAAAAAAAAATAATTTTTAAAATCAATTATGCAAGCAGGATTTTTTTTTCATAAAAATACACCAACTTTTACAACTATTCACTATTAATAGTAACAAACACGAGACACTATTTAGAAAGGGGGATGACTATTAACCGTATTTTTAACACATCTATGCAAAATGCATTAAATTAAGTAATCTCAGTCCTACAAACTACATTTATTTACAAAAAATGTTAACTTTTTTTCAAAGAGAAAAAATCTATTTAATATGCATACAAGTGGAATATAATTTAAAACAAAAATTAGTAAGTAATGTTTCCTATTATACACGTGAACTGCACAACAGCATAATGTCGTAAGAACACACAAGTAAAGGGAAAAGGTATAATTTCTCGTAAGGAACAGTATAATTTGATGAGGTTTTGATTTAGAGATTCCCCCTTTACAAAACAATTAGATATATTAGATAATTATTCAATAACATCAATTAGTCCAGGTTCAAATTTAGCTTCAGCTTCACCTATCCCTTAGTCCAGTGATGCCCAACCTAATTCGGGACAAATTAATGATAAAATACAAAAACGAAATGAAATTAACATGAAACTAGGCATATAAGAAGCCCGTGGATCTAGTACTTACATTAATTAATGACCTATATGAAGTATATTTTTTACGCGCAGAAAATTGCTTTATTTCTCTACTTAAACTGTGAGCTAACTTTACGAATAAAATATGTTGGCTTATTATCATATTCCACAAAAGAGTAAAGATCCGTTCACTTCCCTGGTAGTTTCTACATTCATAGTCCCATTTCATAAACACACAAATGTTAAAGGTCTTGGTACCAATTCATCAGAGAAAAGTAAAGGCCCTAACGTAGGTAAAGATACATTTTTCCATTTTTTTTTTTACAGTCGATTTTCTACTCTTTGTGCCGACATTTCGGCGAGCCGGATTAAACAACGCCGCGGGCCGTATTTTGAACATCACTGCCTTAGTCTGATGGACCATTGGGGCACCACTCAAGATTTGTCTACCGTCTTTCTCTTTTTCTCTCAGTTCTTTGCCTTTGATAAAATTTCATTCACTCTTCTTTCTGGTACTGTTGCTGAAGAAAGGTATTTGCGATCCCCTAGGACCTTGTGATGTGGCTATAGAGTTTGAGCTTACGTTTTTTATCAATAGTTAGCAGGTCATCGTGGAGTCAAATCGGTGCATTAGTTCAGTTTCTAATTTCTTCATTTGTGATGCGGTCTTTGTGACACCAAGGATTTCACTATATCTTTATAACTATCAGTTTATCGAATACATATGAATATTAACAATGTAATAATAATAATATTAATAAATCTCCGTATCCTGTGGTATCAAGTCGTCAGTCGAACTAACAATATCGACGAGATAGGGTTGTTGTTGTTAATAATTTGTAGTTCATAGTTACTGATACTCTTTCTAAAAATATTGAAACCTGCCTTTTTATCTACCTGAGCTGACAACTCCGGGAGCCGATTTTGAGTTTGTTTTTCCACACAAACTTTCTTCGTAACCTTGTTTTTTAATATCTTTATTAGTTAGTAAACAAGTATACATAAAATACTTTGTTTTTAAAATTAGATATTTAACTTGACTGGAATATTTTATTTGTTATTCATTATAAGTTTCAGTCATATAGTGGCTTAGTATTACTAACCACTTGTTTTATACATCACGGAAAGTTAATTTCTTTTGTTGATGGGTCGGCAAATTTGCCTTGAAAGAGAATAAGCTGGAGCCTGTCCTCTCTAAGAAAGAAGACGAAATACCTGTTAGCAAAGAAATTGTACGGATTGAGTGGAAGACTATTAGCACTGGTTCTCTCCATGATTATTGCTGTAGCGGCAGCTGCGACTGTGCCGGATTGTTGGACTTCAATGAGAGCTTTTTGAATAATGTAACTCATTTTTGCTGGTTCTCTGGTTATTCCGGAAATGTTTGCTGCAGACGAGAAAGCTTCCGACATACCCATACCAATGAGAACGTTGTTTAGCACCATGTTGGAAGAGAGTTTGAACTTGGGAATCGTCAGGTTTACAAAGGTATCTTGATAACCATGGAAAAAAGTCTCGTCAGAGAAATTTTCTCCAGTTATCTCACCTTCTAGCGTAGACAAAGCAGATTCTGACTTCGGCAAGGCAATGTATAAAGCAAATCTCCTATTGACAAAAGGAATCCTTATGATGTCGCTGTCCATATACTACTTTCTCAAGCTGTATCTATGAATCTGATTCATAAAATCAACCTGTACACTACTGCCGTCTGGCCTGTAGAAATCACCTTTGCGAGTGAGCGCATTCTTAAAGGGCGAGGCCCAGGTGCCGTTGAAAAAGATACTGTTGACCAGGACAAGAAGAGTGTTTCCCGAAAGTGCCCCCGGTTGAAGTACAGAGGGAATTCTATTTTCAGTTTTATTTGCTACCCAGCTATTGATCTGGGCCATCGGCAACAGTGAAATCCAAATTATCCACTTCCGCTTGATAGAAGCAAATGACATCGTTCTGTAAATAAAACAATCTAACGTTTAACATCTAGTATGTTTTTCAAACATTTAAAAACTGAAGTGCTACTATTAACACACTATTTTATATAAATTCTATCTATTGGGAATGTATATTTTCAACAAAGTTATCCTCTATTTGTTTAGTTTTCGATTTTTAAGATCGAGAATAAGATAATTTAAAGGAATAAAATATAATAACATAGAAAACAAAGAGAAAGTGATCTGGAGAAATATATGGGGCAAATATGGTAAGCTAAGGAAAATGTAAGAGAATTGTAAAAAAAGGAAGATTGCGAGAGATTTCTAAATAAATGGATAAACTAAACAATGCCAATGACATTTTGCATTAATAATTTTGTAATCTTATTTACTTTTAAGACAAAAAGATTACAAAAAGTGTTTGTGTTATCACACAAACTCAGAGGCGGCCCCCGTCGGAATCGGATCCTGTCGAATCCGCCTATTCGCAAGGAATATAAAAGACGTGATATTATTTTGATGGTCAAAAGTAATAATTTTTCAAAGATTCATTTGCCGTTGTAAATTATTTTTTATTCTGTTTTACATGTTTCAGATGTCCCTTCTAAGTTAAAAATAATTAACTTCTCGCTGGACGACGGAGGATGGCAGTGAGCAGGGTATGAACCCAGGACCGTCGAGAAAATCAGTTCAGCACGCTAACGCACAACCAGGCATTGCTGGTTTATTAATAATTAATTATTAATTAATAACAAATTGGTTGCAAACTATATAATACACATTACGGAATGACAAATATGTCAGCTGAGCGATTTTAGATAATCTTTCAGCATTGATCTGTAATTGAAAAATTAAAAGAAGAAAAGAACAGATATATCGTGCTAAGTGATGGGAAATAAACTAACTTTTAAAAGATAAACTATAACTAGTTTTCAACTAAAATAAAGTAGTTGAACTAAAAGTTTATCATGAATTTCAAAATATAGTTAAACTAACCTAAAGAAAATTAATTAAACTTTTCATAACTTTTTTTTTGGGGGGGGGGGGGGGTTGAACTAGACCTATGTAGATATAATCATCCGACTATATGCCTAAAGTTCGATCTTATTCTTTTAACATTGTAGAAATATTTATCCATACTAAAATCAGTCATAAGGAATATGTTTCTTACATAAACGTTAATGCGCAATAAAAAAAAAGGTGTCTAAATAATATTTGTGCTTGTATTTTTGCCTTGAATTAAAACCATTAGAAATGAATGATACTCTTTTTTTATGAAATTATATTAACTTATTATGTAACGGAAATCTTACTTATACCGGTAAATTTTAAAATTTCATTAAATAACGTTCATCCATCCCTGTGGTGCGACAGCCAATGGAGGGCTCTGGCCTGCTTCAACACATCCTTCCATTCAGATCTCTGCAGGGCCTTTCGTCTCCATGCCCTAACCCCAAGCTGTTAAATAACATAGATTTAGAATTTCAAATTTAGATCTAGTAACCTAAGAAATAGAGACAAAATCGTTGGAGTTTTAAGAAAAATTTGACCTGTATAACTATTTTATAGTGTAAAATACATGCTGGACTAACCATGCCGATATGGTATTTTCTTGTCTGACCACTAAAAATACAACTAACACTATTGCATAACTGTTAAACGCGCAAGGGAAAAAAAGTTTGGTCTTGTCATTATGGACTGCACACAGTAGGCCTACACTATATAGGCCTACACGTGTACGTCTATCTGGTCAGGTTGGACACACCGTCTATTTACTTTCTGGGCAGGGAGAGTGTGTAACTATTTTAGTGTAAAGATATATCTACGAACATGCTTGACTAGCCACGCCAGTGAGTTATTTTCTTGTCTGACCACTCCACATTAAACAAACACTACTGCATAACGCGTAGTAAAAAAAAATGCAGGGTAGTCTAGTAGTATCATCGACTTCACACGTAAAATATACTAGGCCTACATGTGTATGTCTAGCTGACCAAGTTATTAAAATCAGTTGGACACAGTCTATTTAATTTATATTCAGAGAGGGTGTGGATTAAGATTTTTTTTCTAGTTTTGGTTATCCTAATGCTTTTAGATCTATATTGGCCTAGCTGTCGATTTAGACTTGGATCTCAATAATAAGTCTTAAGATGTTCCTGCAGTTAAAAAATTATTGTTTGCCGCAAATGAATTGATTAAAACCATTAAATATTGACGTAACTCATTAATTACATTCCCACTATAAACAGAAATTAAACACCTCCACGTGGCTCACAGAAAAATTCGGAACAACCCCATTCATAATAGGCCTATTGCATAGAAGCTTTTGGCAAAAAATGTTTAACATTTTATAATACTGCTACTTTCAGTTGCAAATATTTACTCCCATAACTTCTACCAGCATCTTACTTTACCCTCCTCAAATGCAGACTGACTAAATAGCTGTTCACTGTATCATTTTTTTGATAATCAAAGTTATTGATATCACATGACCAGAAAATAGGGATGTGTGTTTTAACCCTCACCACATGTTGAAAAGTTGTACAAATTTTATTTAAACTTTTAGTTGTAACTAAAAAAAATTAATTAAACTACGATTTTAACTAAACTTTTTTTTTCTTGACAATGATCTTGATTAATTTTTTTTAGTTAAACTAAAAGTTTCTAACCTTTGTTAACTTTTGCTCATCACTAATCGTGCTTGTACTTCGATGTTTCAACACAGTTATCAACAGAGCTAACGGCAATGTCATTTAAATGGAACTAGAATAAGGATGTAGATCTACCTAAACCAAACTTCTGATTGAGCACTAATTTAGTTTTAGTGATGAACGCCTTAGCAGCTGCTTGTCAAGAGTTTAGCCTTACAATAAGTCTCTCCAAAACCGAAATCCTGGCACAAGACTTTGCAGAAATACCTGTGATACCTATTGGGAACCATACAATTACGATGGTGCAGAAATTTACCTACTTGGGTTCAACAATGGCCAGTAACCTAGATAAAAACATTGAGCTGAGAAAAAGAACAGGAAAAGCTAGTACAGCATTGGCAAAACTCTCCAAGCGCGTCTGGGAAAATGCCGAATTGACAACAGCAACCAAAATTCTAGTCTACAATGCCTGTGTTGTAAGCACTCTTCTTTATGGCAGTTGGTCAACATACATGTACCAAGAGCACAGATTTGAATAGTTTTTGAGATTGGCCAATATAAACAGCATGTATGCTCTCCTGACACAAAGAAGATTACGCTGGCTCGGACATGTCACCCGCATGCCAAATGGTAGAATCCCGAAAGATATCTTATATGCTGAGCTTGTGGAAGGAGTCAGACCCAAGGGCCGCCCAAGACTAACATATAGAGATGTCTGCAAGCGAAACATGAGAGCCACAGGCATCAGCGAAAATATGTGGGAAAACATAGCCAAAGACCGGAGTGCATGGAGACAGACTGTGCGTGCTGGGACAACCCTTGCTGAGAACAAAAGAATTGAAGCGGACTTAATCAAGAGGGAAAAAAAAAAGCTGCCCTGTCCGTTAGCTCTAAATCAGAGGCATACAGATGTATGAATTGTGGCAAAGTCTGCCGTTCTAGAATTGGCTTGATTAGCCACATCAGGTTCTGCCCCGTCTCAAGATTAAGCCAAAACCAGTGACTCTTTTGGGCGCATCCATTGCCTTTCGAGACAAAAGGAGCCATATACATAGTTTTAGTATATTATAACATTGCAATATTGATCTAGAAGTTTGGAAATCAAAATCTACACTGAAAGTCTAGAAATTGAAATTCTATATTTTGATTTAGTCTATATCAGTCTAAACTAGACCTAGAAATTCTAGATCCAGAATCTGCAATGAATTTAATTAGAAGGAAAATCCAGATCTAGTTTTAAAAATCTAGACATACTGTAAAAAAAATCTAGATCTAGTTTTAAAAATGTAGACTAGATCTAAATCTAACTATTATGCCTTTTTAAAAAAATACAAGTCAGATAACGAGGTTTAATAAACATTACTATACCGAGTTGTTTTAGCATTTCATTTGAAGAATTCATTCCACATGACATCAAGGAAAAAAATCCACATCGTTACACGGCCTAGTTAGACTAAAAAATGTCTTCATTAATACAAGCCAGTTATCGAGGGTTCATAGACATTGGTGCACCGAGTGATTTCTTTTAGCATTTCATTTAAAGAATAGAGTTTTTTTTAGCATTATATTTAAAGAATTCATTCATATGACGTTTAAGGGAAAAAAATTCCAACACGTCACAATGGGCTAGTAACAAAAAAATGTTTTCATTAACACGAGAGATTTAACGAGGGCTCATAATCTGTGATGTACAAAGTTCTAATATAATTTATTTAATTTAAGATAGTAAATATTAATAATAATAATAATAATAATATATATATATTAGCAAAAAAGCCGTATCTTTGTGCGTGTTGTCGGTCAATCTGTCTGTCCGTCATGTTAATATAAAAAAACAAAACAACTAAAATCTATTGAAAATTTGATTAACTTTTAATTTTCCATCCGAAACATCGCAATAGTTTTAAGTATCTATAATAGATTGTTCCGGATGTTTGTAGTGAGAGAAAAAGAGAATTCTAGATAAATCTACTACAGTTAATAACATTTTTGAATGGTCTCGTACGAAAGTTAGATGTACCATAGCCTTGTGGAGAGATTTTTATACCATATTTTGGTGTTAAAAAGTTTTTCCTTAAGAATCGGAAAATAATATTAACGATAATTAGACTTTTAAAAAACATTTAGCTAGAAAATTAAATATAATGTACGACATAAGTGCGATTTTACATAAATAGAGTTAGAATGTTTTTCATAAAATCCGGAACAACCGATATGCGTAAATGAGAAGATTGTGTTTTATTTATTAGAAGAAGGATTTCAAACAGTAATTTGTGTTAGTAGATTTTTCATATAAAATTCGGAACAATTTTGGAGACGATTTGTAAGAAAATTTTAGTAATGTAGGTTGATTCCTTTTTCAAAACCAAATCCGGAACATTCTTTACAGATTAAAAAAACAACTTCTGTTATGTTTCAGCAAGAAAATATTCAATGTAAAATAAGTCAAAAAATTGTTTTTCAATAATCGTTTCTAGTAAATTACTTTCTTATTTTAAAATCCCGAACAACCTTTTGTCGATATTTTTGAAAAAAAATCATTTGACTTAAATTTGAATTAAGTTCAAAAATACGGAACAATAGGATATCGATAATTAAACTATAGTAACTTATTTTCCAGGAATAAAAGGGTAATGTAAGTCAATGAGGCTATTTCAAAGAATCATTTGACATAAAATTTTTATACAATAATATCCGGAACTACTTCATAGTTAATGAAATATAAGTCAGAATAGTGATTTTCATTTAGCATTTACTTTTAAAAAAAACGAACAACATATGATTGATCATATTGTTAGGAATCTCCCTATCCAGGCTCGCTGCAAATTGCACCAAACGACACCACCAACTTAAAGAACTTGACTACTCTGGGCTTCAAAATAACGTAATGGTTTAATGTCAATAAATAACAGTTAACACTGTACAATTGGCAGCACGTAACACAAGACTGTACAAATATCTCTCCGCCGTATCAACTCTTGCACTGGTCTCTCTGTCTCGTCTCGGACTTGTAGTGAGCCGTTGTTACGAACTGTAGATCGGGAAGTTGTGACTGACTGGTCTCTGATACCTTCGCTCTTTATATAGGGTCCCTGCTGGCCTTCTAGAACCGGACAGAACGTCGCTCGACCATTCTGGGTGGTCAGATGACTACATCCCTCGTGACGCTGCTGAGCTCTGTTCACGACATCGATCCTTCCCGAACCATCATGTTGACACTCGTCTCGGCCGAACGTCGTAATTCGTCACGGTTGACCGCTCGTCTAGCGCTGGCCTGGGACGATTTGCGTCGGCTGACTACACACACACACACCACTACCCCCATCTGTGCCACCACCAGGTTTATAACAATATTCTTTTACAACGTTTAAACGTGACGGACAGACAGACCAACAGACAAAACACAAACATAAGCGTCTTTTATTTTAATGGGGGCACTCAATAAAAACTAAATAAAATCTGATTATTTAAAAAAGTTTGAGGGAACCGATTAGTACCATGTCTTGTCGCTGCTTGTCACGCTACTGCACGAAAGTCGCTGCATAAAAAGTCCATTTTAAAAATGTGCGTGATATTTACATACAAAGTGCATTCTTAGCCTTTATAAACAAACATAAGTGTTTTCTTTTAATTTTAGCAGCTATTTGACCAGAAAAAAACCCTATGACTAATATTTATATTTGTTGTTAATACTCCTTATACATTATTATAAATATATTCTGAAAATGCACAAAAGATGTCTTTCTTTGTTAACATAGTGTAACATTACCTCTCTTACATTTATGTAATTGTTTTAGAATTGGTGTGTTTTTATGAAAAAAAATCGCTTGCATAATTAATTTTACAAACGAAACGGTTTGCTTTTAGAAAACCAAAAGTAGCTGTTGCACCTAAACGTTTCAAGCCGCATCGCATGGTGAAATAATATTTTTCATTTTTCTTCTAGTTTTCGAGATCTGAGTGTGACAGAGGGACAGACGGACATTTTGCACAAACCTAATAGCGCTTTTCCCATTTCGGGGGCCGCTAAAAAGTGTTTAAATTTGATTTTACAGTTCTAAAAAGTTTCATAATTATCATATATCTTTTAAAAAAAAAAATTTTATCGACACCTTCTATGTTCTGTACACTTGAAATACCAAAATAGTTAGATATTAATATGCACCATAAATGTAGATCTTTAAATATATATTTGAAAACCAAAAACTTGACTACCCCATTTACGAATGAAAGCTCTCACATTGTATTAACACTATGTTACCATGAACACGAAATAAGTAAGCACTTTTCATTTTAAAAAAATTGTCAGGGACCAACTTTCCCAAATCATTTTTAACGGCCCCCAAAAGGGGATTAGCTGCTATTAGTTTTGTGTGGTCTTCAGTCCGTCCGTCCGGTTTAGATCTCATAAACTAGAAAAGAAAATGAAAATCGTACATCATAATATTTTAGACCTTTCAAAGTTCTGATGCAGCGGCAACTTTTTTCTTTTTCTGAAAGTTAACCATTTTATTTTTAAAATTAACTATGCAAGCAGGTTTTTAATGAAAAACTTCAGGGGAGATAAGTTTTTTTTAAAAGATTACAGACTTCTTCATAACTCAAGCTTTATTTATAAATTCGCGCATTGACAAAAAAAAAAATTGCATCTACGGTCAAAATTGGAAAAGTATGAATGGCTCCTATAACATATATTTTCAATTTATTAAAAAAAACACATTGAATGAAATACCGACTCAAGTGTTTAAAAAAAGAATTCTGATACAAACTTCGCTTTCGTTGTAAGTTTTAAAAAGGACTACCATTCTAACGCACAGTTCTGACGTATCTTGACTATACACTTGACAACAATCTAAATAAGATTAAATAGAGCCCAGATCCAGATCTAGATTTAAATAAAAATGTATATATATATACATATATATATATATATATGAATTACAAATTCGGCAAACAAAAAAAAACAGTCATGTTGAGGCCTTTCTCTTTCAGCAAGGGGGTCTGGGGGAGCGCAGAAACGCATTCTCCTGACATCTACAGCTCATTATTCATCCCATTTGAAAAGAACCTTTTGAATAATGTTTTACTTGAAAAATAAATATTCTAATATGAATTTTTAGGCCCTTACTACATTGCAAATACAACCGATTTGTTCCTTGAAAAGATAAGAAATCCCACAGATTTAGATTAAGGCTTTAAAGATCGCCGCCGAAAAAAAAATTATTCGAAAAATAATATTTTTTTTAAAAAGCTCATTTGTACAATCAAAACAAAATAAAGTCTTGAATATTCCTTGCGAATAGTTGGATCCGACAGGGATCCGACGGGGGCCGCCTCTGAGTTTGTGATAAAACAAACTCTTTTTGTAATCTTGTTTCATATAACTTTTATAAACAAATTATTTATTTTTACAATATAACTTAATTGATATAATTGTATAAATGCGCTGAATGAAAAACAAAGCATATAACTTTTATAAACAAATTATTTATTTTTACAATATAACTTAATTGATATAATTGTATAAATGCGCTGAATGAAAAACAAAGCAACTATTCCTCACCTGATATTCTTGGCTGATAGTATAAATTGGATTCAGCCATATACCGTTGGCTGTATACAACTTAATGTTCTGCAATGCATTAATCTGTTCAATGATGATCTGATAATCCCAGTGTGGATTAGAGACGTTAAATAACTGAAAAATACAGTATTAAAATTAGTGTTTCTATAATTATTTTTTTAATTATACGTGTCAGGTAGGGTGTATGATTAAGGCCATATACAGTTAACCTTTATTTATTGAGGATGTCAAATATTTCTTATGCTACCAAGACCCTGCATTTACTTAGATTGTACAAGTTAATCATAAACATGGATGTTGCCAGGGGGTGGGGTTCCAGCCCCACCCCGAAATAAAATCCTCCCCAATGGGGGGGGGGGGTCGGAATTTAGTGACTGAATTTTTGCTTTGATTTTGTTTATTTTATGTGAGATTTTTTAATACTAGACCATCGCTTGCCCCAGCACAGCCAAGGGGGTTTTAAGTTTAAAACCCGTTTTTACAGTTAAACCCCCCTCTTCTATAAAACAAAACCAAATTGATGCAAACGACAATCCCCAAATTCCCATAGCATAGCTAAGTAAGATTTAGATTTTAAAACCCACTACAAAATTTACAATACCCCCCCTCTTCAATATAAAAAAAGCAAAGTACACATTCAAAATGCTATGAGCTTTGCCAAAGGGGTTTTGACTTTAAAACCCCCTTCAGCGGGGTTTGAAGCTAAAAAATGCCTCTTCAATATAAAAAAGCAAATTACGCCCACGAAATGCTATTAGCGTAGCCGAAGAGGGTTTTGAGTTTAAACACCCCTTCAGCGGGGTTTGATGCTATAAAATACCTCTTCAATATAAAAATAAAGTAAATTACACACTAAACTTCTTTGAGTGTAGCTAAGTCAAGGATGTTTTGAGTTTAAACCTCCCTTCTCCAGATGACTTTTTTTTTTTTAAGTTTAAACCCCCCCCCCCAGATGGTTTTGAGTTTAAAATCCCCCTACAGAGGGTTTTGAGGTTGAAAACCCCCTCTTCAATATTATTCTTAAGCAAATTACTTTCACAAAATTCTATGAGCGTAGCCAAATGGGGTTTTGAATTCGTTTAAAAAATACTCCAGAGATTAGTTTAGATTAGTTTTTTTAGTTTAAAACCCCTCAACAAATGATTTTGACGATAAAAATTTCCTTTTCGATATAAAATCTAAAGCAAACTACATTCACTTAATTCCAAGAACGTAGCCAAGAGAGGTTACAAATTTCTACCAGCGGCTGGGCTCCACTAATAAAGGGCAGTGAATAGTCTGCCAAAATTGAAAAAGACTAAATGTGGCTCAACAAAAAAAGCTAAGACAGGAGTCAATTATAAGAGATCGGGCCTCAATCACGGAAATCCTATGCCAAACTGGGAGTCGACCCCTTAGTAAGTTTATGACAGAGCGTATAAATGATATTTGCGAGACATGTTCTACGACAAAATGAAAATTACACAGAGTTGCGATGACATGGAGGCCATTACGAGGAAAGCGCAAACAAGGGCATCCTAGTACAACATCACGCCACATTTTCATATAGGTCCGCAGAGCAGGTGGATCGTGGTCAGTAAGAATAGCACATTAGGTTTCTGAAATAAAACTTTTTAATAGCAGGATAATGCTTTTAGATACCTCAGAATATGTATTTTGTTGGCTTTCAATACCGGAAATAGTGATCTCGCAGCGCTCACCCAGACCCACTTGTCTACAATTTTTATACTATCTCCAGGAAAAACCTATTCTCGGGTACAATAAACATCTTCCGAAAGAATGAAGTGTCAGAATTTAATAAAGATGAATTATATATACACACACACAAATATATATATATATAAAATATATATTCGGGGGGATTTTTTTCTCCCCTCCCGCGAAAAAAAAATTATATGTATGTATGTGTGTGTGGCAAAATTTCAAAGAAATTATTACTGAAACAAGCAATGAAGTACTAAGCCTTAACCCAAAGAAGAAAAAACAGTGGATTAGTGATGAGACATGGAAATTAATCGAAGAGAGGAATGCGCTAAACAGGAAGTTAACCTAGCAAAAACAAGAAACCGCAAGCAACAATCAAAACAAGACTACCAAGCAGTTTCACAAAAAGTCACCAAAATGCTCAGACAGGACAAACGTTCATTTTACATTAATCTGACAGAACAGGCAGAAGAAGCAGCTGGTAAAGGAGATATAAAACAATTGTACAAAATCACAAAACTTCTCAGTACCAAAAAGGCTAATTGCAATGTTCCAGTCCGAGACAAACACGGAAAACTACTTTCTTCAATAAATGAACAACTTGAAAGATGGAAAGAATATTTTCAAGAAGTGCTCAATAGACCTAAACCACGAAATCCACCAGATCTAAATGCAGGACCAACACTAGACATAAACATGGAAGAAATAAAAAAAGAAGAAATAAGGAATGCACTCAAACAAATGAAGACAGGTAAAGCGGCTGAAATTGACAACATACCACCCGAAGTCCTAAAAGAAGGAGGAAGTGAAATAGTTGACCAAATGCACAAACTATTCAACAAAATTTGGTTAACAGAAACACCTCCGGGTGAGTGGGAAAAGGGCTTGCTAATAAAAATACCAAAGAGTGGAGATCTATCACCATGTGAAAAATGGCGAAGCATCACTTTGCTGTCAGTACCAAGCAAGATTTTCATCAAAATCCTACTAAACAGAATAAAGGGAGCATGCGATGAACACCTAAGGAATGAACAGGCCGGATTAAGAAAAGGGAGATCTTGTGCTGACCAAATAGCTACACTCAGAATAATTGTAGAACAATGTGTCGAATGGCAATCTCCTCTCTATGCAACATTTGTCGACTTTGAAAAAGCTTTTGATAGTGTCTAGAGAGAATCTATCTGAGCTGTAATGAGATATCACGGGATTCCCAATAAAATAATAACCATAATTAAGAACCTTTATGATGGTTTCACCTGCCAAGTAACCCATTGTGGCAAGCTGTCAGAGGAATTTCCAGTCACAACAGGAGTCAAACAGGGATGTCTTCTTTCACCACTCCTGTTCCTTCTAGTATTGGATTGGGTCACAAAAGAAGCCTACTCTAACGCAAGGAAAGGAATCCAATGGACTCTCACACAAAAGCTGGAAGATCTGGAATTGCTGATGACATAGCCCTATTATCACACAGACTACAAGATATGCAAGAAAAGGTCACAGCTTTAAGCGAAGTAGGAAAAGAGTAGGCCTCAAAATAAACCAACAAAAAAACAAAAGTACTTAAAGTAAACAATAAACAAATTGGAGACATAGTACTGGATTCTCAGACAATAGACCAAGTAGGAAATTTTATATACCTTGGGAGTGTAGTCAGTATTTCAGGTGGAACAGATGAAGACATTAAGCGCCGTATAAATCTAGCGCGTCAAACATTTACACAGCTAAAACCAACCTGGACATCTCCTCACATCTCAAACAAGACTAAAATAAGAATCTTTAACTCTTATGTCAAGGCTGTCCTACTGTATGGTTCTGAAACATGGAGAACAACTGAAGCCACAACAAAAAAAAAATACAGACCTTCATCAACAGATGCCTGAGAAATATCCTAAAAATACACTGGTATGACAAAGTAGAAAACGCCAAACTGTGGGAGATGAGTGGCCAGAAAAATATAGAAGTGCAAATCTTAGAGAGGAAGTGGAGATGGATTGGTCACACCCTTAGAAAAGATACCAGCAACAGAGCTAGGCAGGCCTTAGAGTGGAACCCCCAGGGAACAAGACGCAGAGGAAGACCAAAAGAACATGGCGACATAGTGTACTTGAAAAAGCAGAGAAGACCGGGAAAAGCTGGGAAACCATAAAAAAAACTAGCGAGAGACCGTGGAGAGTGGCGTGTTTTTGTCGAGGTCCTATGTTCCATGAGGAACTCAAAGGAGCGATGATGATATGTGTGTCTTTATTACATTCTGATCCTTCATTCATTCGCAAGAGGTTTATTGTGCCCTAGAATAGGTTCTTCATGGAGTTAGTGGAAAAATTGTAGACTCCCCGCCATTGCCAGGAAGGTGGTCTGGGGGAGCGCTAAGAGCACTATTTCTGTTATTGAAAGCCAACAAAATGCATATTCTGAGGTATCTGCAGTGCATTTTCCTGCTATTAAAAATTTTATTTCAAAATTCTAATGTGCTATTCTTTCTGACTTTAGACCCTCCCGCGATGTTTGGCGCATTTGCCGACAAGCTGTTTCCACAAAAATCTGTCACTGGTAATGTCTGAAGCCTCTTCCCACCTGCACCGAGGACCTCCATGAATGTGTGGCGCCAAGTTGTACTAGGATGTCATCGAAACTCTTATTATGCGTAATTCATTTTGTCGGAGAACATGTCCCGCAAACCTCATGCGACGCTCTGTCACCATCTTACTTACTCTCACTTGACGCAGTGGCCTGAGTTAAAAATATTGCAAGGCTTGAGCACTGTCACTGTCTCAGTTGACATTGCCTGATTTAATGTTCACATCATGTTAATAGCTTAAAAGACACGTGGAACTCCTGATGTAGAAAACAGGAAGTTGAATGAATAAAGTTGACTTTGAGTTCAGTCAAGTGAGAAAAGTGGTATCTTTTAGACCGGGCGCTCAAGTGGTATTTTGGTCCGGGACGGACAGTAGCGACTTAGAAAAGTCGAGCAGTATTTACAGTTAGGAAGTATCTTTTAGGCAGTTGATGCCAGTGTTCTTTTTGAGACATGTACTTTTAGTATTATTCTGGATTATTCTGTACAGTGTTACCAGCTGAGATGCGGACGTGATTTGTAATATACTCTGGAGACTTTAACGTATTGGATATTTTTGATACCGCTGTTATGCGGATAGGATTGTTTATTATTTCTTGACTTGTAGCACTAACAAGGAGTGCAGTATTATTATTAATAATTCAAATAAATTTTATATTTGTCTGCTGAAACGGACTTAAGCCAATTTGTGGTATATATGTTTGTCACGCGACAAGAGTACTCCAGGAAGCACGAACCCAGCATTCCACGACATTCGCATTCTTCAATATTACACCATTTAACCTTTTACAAGCACACATCATTAACATATGAAGCCGGCCTCCTCTATATGTCCATTTGTGATTGTGGCCCTGGTTTGTTGATGAAAAGTGCTCGCGCATCAATGACATCATTGAACAAGCAATTAGCCTGTATTTCATCAAACAGGAAAAAGTAACACAGTTTTTCATCAGCGTTTCATCATCCATAGAGTTGTCTTGATTCAAGAAGAAATGCAAAGGTTACTGCGTCAAGATCATTCTCATAGCTCAAGTAAATCACAAACTATCTCAGGAGCACAATGACGCAAGAAAGGCTTAGCATGGGTTTAATGTCAGTGGAGTCACAAATACTAGACAGTATCGATGTAGATGTTGTTATAGATGCCTTTGCTGCACAGAAAGCGCGACGTGAAGCGATATGAATTGAGATTTTTCACTTGTACATTATTTCGCCAAAAAAACAAAACAGTAATATTCATTAAAAGATTCTTAATGATTATTTCTTGTTAATTTTACTGATAAACTATACCAATTTGAATGTAGGCTTATATATTTATTGAGTACATTTTCTCAGGTCATGATGTCGAATGTCAAAAAGCAACCTAACCCTAACCCTAACCCCAAAGAGGTCAATCCCCTCGGGCCCCCAAATCCCTAGCTACGCACCTGAGGGAGGGTGTGGATTAAGATTGTTTTTTTTTCTAGAGTTGGTTATCCTAATGCTTTCAGATATGTATAGATCTAAATTTAGACCTAGATCTCAATAATGACTAAAGACTAGAATCTATAATACCCTTCGACTTTATCTAATGTTTAAGCTATAAAAAGAATGCAGGCATACTTGATGTCCCTGCAGTTAAAAAATTATTGTTTGCCGCAAATGAATTGATTAAAACTACTAAATATTGACCTAACACGCTTATCAGAAGTTAAACACCAAATGTGAGAGAAAACAATTCGGAACAACCCCATTCATAATACTGCTTAGAAGCTTTTGGCAACAATGTTTAACAACATTTTATAATACTGCTACTTTCAAGTGCAGATAATGAATCCCATAACTTCTACCAGCATCTTACTTTACCCTCTTCATATGCAGACTGACAAAATAGTTGTTAACTGCATCATAATTTTTGATAATCAAAGTTGTTGATAACATGTGATCAGAAAACAGGGATATGCCTTACAACCGCTATCACATGTTGAAAAGTTGTACAAATTGTAATTAAACTTTATAGTTCGTAACTAAAAAAATAATTAATCTACGATTTTAACTAAACTTCTTTTTTTCTAGTTAAACTTTGGCCTTAATTATATTTTTTTAGTTAAACTAATAGTTTCTAACTTTTTAGTTAACTTTTGCCTATCACTAAGAGAGAGATAATGATCAGGAAAACTATGGACAGCGAAGAAGCATTCATAAGGTGAATGCCGCGTGAATCTGCGTTTCTGTGAACGGGCATGTCTCTCCAAAGCATAGCGTTGTAGCGTTGTTCATCTCACATCATGTTTTTATTAGGTATTTTAAAGAATACTTTGTGAGTGAAATGAGCAATGATAAAAGTAATTGGAAGGGGAGGCGCCATATTAGCTAAAACTATACCTTTATAGATGGCATTGGAACGATTGATCGCTAGTCTTTGATACAGCTGCTGGGAGAAACTTGTAACAGCATTAGTTAAGCCCACAATGTCTTCAATTGGGCTTGGTGAGGTAGCCTTAGACAAAACGAAATGTCCTACAAATATAGCAACAAGTAACATCTTACTAACTTTTAATGATCTATTATATCTCTTTTATTATTTTAGTGTCAGATTTATATAGAGAGCAATATTACTTTTAAGACCTACGTCGCTATGTCACCTGATACTAATAATATGTCGCTGACGTGAAAACACAACTGTTTAAATAGCTACTGAAATAGTTCAGTCCCTTGTAGAGTCCCTCTCCTGTCGTATTGTTTAATGCAACAAGCGTGTCAAGCTATTTTCCATCCTGTGAAAAACAACCCGGACACTCTATTCTGTACTCATTTATTTCAAAATAAACATTCCGCGGCAGTCAACCTGTACTGACGTGAAAAATAAGATGTTTACAGCCACGTGAAGAACAGGAGAAAAAGAAAAGATATTGTAACAGTGGCGTAATCACTACATCAATTGATCAAAAAGGTCTAGAATATAATCAATTCCTAAGGTCTGGGGAAGCAAGCTTTTTTTTATTAATTAAATAAAATGAATTTCCCATTATTTGCTATTTATAATGAAATACTTTAATGATTTGATAATTATTCAATATGTTCAATAAACTTTAAAGGCAATTCTTTTGAATAATTTTTTAAAATTAATTTACTTATATTTTGCAAAATGAACCAAAAAAAAAAGCTACAATTATTCTACATGATGGTAAAAAAAATGTATTGCATAACCGCATTACAATTCGAAAGAAAGCAAACGAAAAAGTTGATTTAAATAGTCATTAACAATAACATGCTGGAAGAACTAGAAGAGAAATGAAAAATATTATTTCACCATGCTTTGTGGTTTGCAAAGTTTAGGTGCAATGGATACTTTTTTTTCTAAAAACAAACCGTTTAGTTTATAAAATTAATTATGCAAGGAGTAATTGTAAAGCTTCCAAAAAAGGGCAACTTGGCAGACTGCAATAACTAGAGGCGCATTACTCTCCTCTCTGTCCCGGGCAAAGTTTTCAGCACTGTTTTGTTGAGACGGCTTCAACAGTCTGTAGATGAAAGGCTCAGAGAAGAACATGCAGGCTTCCGAAGAGGCAGATCATGTGCAAAACAGATCTTTGCTCAACGAAATATCATAGACCTAAGTCTCGAGTACCAACAACGGCTAACGATCAGTTTCGTAGACTTAAGAAAGCGTTTGATAGTGTCCACCGAGATTCACTATGAAAATAGCAAGAGAATACGGCATTCCAGAAAAATTCGTCCAGATCCTACGACACCTATACAGTCAATCTAGTTGCTGCATTAAAACAGAAGAAGGAACAACCGAGTTTTTTAGCATCGAGACAGATGTGCGACAGGGGTGCATTCTATCTCCCTTCCTCTTCCTCCTAGCCATCGACTACATAATGAGGAGAGCAATGAACCAGACTGCCTTTGGTATTCAATGGCGAGAACAAAAAAGAATGACGGACTTGGGACTTTGCCGATGAAGTGGCACTACTCTTGGCTACAAATAAAAGCATACAAGAAATGACGGAGAGCCTAGATAGAGAGGCACCCAAAATTGGCATCAGCATAAACTTGGATAAGACTAAAATTTTGCGAGTGGGATATAAGTCAAAGGGTGCCAAAGCTTGAAGAGCTGGACAAGTTCACATACCTTGGCAGCATCATAACAATTGATGGGGATGCCGAATAGGAAAGGCAGGGAGCATTTTCCAAAGACTGCAGCCTATTTGGACAAGCCAAGCCATTGGACTCGAGACAAAAATACACCTTCTCAACACAATCGTCATCCCAACAGCAACATATGCATGTGAAACATGGAAGTCAAAATTGAGAAAAGACTAAATGTGGCTCAACAAAAATGGCTAAGACGGATTTTTGGGAGTCAGTTACACAGATGGGGTCTCAAACAAAGAAATCCTATGCCGAATTTGGAGTTGAACACTTAGTCAGGTTGTGACAGAGCGTCGCATGAGGTTTGCGGGACATGTTCTCAGACAAAATGAACTACGCGATGACATGGAGGCCAATACGAGGAAAGCGCCGAAAGGGACGTCCTCGTATAACTTGGCGCCAAACATTCATGGAGGACCTCAGAACAGTGGACACCAAGTGGGAAGAGGATTCAGACATCGCCAGTGACAGATCTTTATGGAGACAGCTTGCCGCCCAATGCGCCGAACGGCGCTGGAGAACCTAAGTAAGTAAGTACGTAGGCTAAGTATTTTTGATTTGCAAGTTTTTGCTGATATTCAACTTTTCCATTCGGGTTTTTAGTTTCTAGATTTTGCCAATGTTAATTTTTTTTCCATTCCGGTTAGGGCCTAATGAGTTTTACCGGATGCGGCCCGCAATCTATTGACGCCACTGTCTAGTAAAGACATTCTGTCTACCACTCTACTAGGTTTTAACTAGAGTATCCGCTGGAAAGGTAGATAAAAAAAAAGGAGAGGGGAGGTATAGGTAGAGGAAAGCCCTAAAGAGTGTTGACCATGATGACATGATGGGACAGATATGTCAATTAAAAAAAAGCTACCCAAGTACCTTGGTGTAACTTTAGATCCCAAACTAACAAGATTACAAAGAGAGTTTGTGTTATCACACAAACTCAGAGGCGGCCCCGTCGGAGTCGGATCCCTGTCGGATCTGCCTATTCGCAAGGAATATTCAAGAGGGGATTTAATTTGGATGGTAAAAGTAATAATGTTACAAAGATTCATTTGCCGTTGTATAAAATGTTTTTTTTTTACATGTTTCGGATGTTCCTTCTAAGTTTAAAATAATTAACTTCGCGCTGGACGATGGAGGATGGCAATGAGCAGGGTATGAACCCTGCCTGGTTGTTTAGTTTGCGTGCTGGACTGTCGTTCGGATTTTCCTATGGTTCCTGGTTCAAACCCTGCATGCTCCTATCCCCTGTCGTCCTACGGGAGATTTGAACTAGGAAGTAAACTATCTTCAACTTTGAAGGAACATCCAAAACATGTAAAACAAACAAACAACCCGGGACCGTAGAGATAATTAGTTCAGCACGCTAACAGCACGACCAGGCATTGCTCTTAATTTAATAATAAACTAGTAGCCTATTATTGATAAAGAGATATATTACATATTACGGCATGACATCTATCGAATATGTACAATAGGCCAATGTTAGACGAGCGATTTTCGATAATTTTTCAGCAGTGATTTGTAATTAAAAAACAAAGAAAAGAAAAGAACAGATATATCGTGCTTGTACTTCGATGTCTCAGCACAGTTAGGCCTATCAACAGAGATATCGGCATTTTTATTTCAATGGAACTAGAATGAGGATGTAGATCTACCTAAATTAAACTTCTGATTTAGCACTCTTAAGATCTATATCTACTAGATCTAGATCTAATATATGAACTAGGAATAATGTAGCTGTAAATTATATAAGATTTATGTAAACAAAATATCATAGATAATCTATCAATATACAGAATGCAACATTAAATTTAAAAATAGTAGATTAGTTTTAGTATATTATAACATTGCAATATTGATCAAAACGTTTGGAAATCAAAATCTACACTTAAAGTCTAGAAATTGAAATTCTACATCTTAATCTAGTCTATATTAATCTAAACTAGATCTAGAAATTCTAGATCTAGACTCTAAAATAGTTTTAATTAGAATATAAATCCAGATCTAGATATACTGTAATAAAAATCTAGATCTAGTTTAAAAAATCTAGCTTAGATCTAAATCAAGATATCATTCCTTTTTAAAACGCGAGTCACATAACGAGGCTTAATAAATATTACTATACCGAGTTCTTTTAGCATTTCATTTGAAGAATTAATTCCATATGACGTCAAAGGAAAAAAAAAAACAATATGTCACACGGCCTAGACTAAAAAACGCCTTCATCAATACGAGCCATTTATCGAGTGTTCATAGACATTGTTGTACTGAGTGCGTTCTTTTAGCATTTCATTTAAAGAATTCATTCCATGTGACGTCAAAGAAAAAAAAAACACTACGTCACACGGCCTAGCTAGACAAAAAATCGCCTTCTACAATACGAGCCATTTATCGAGTGTTCATAGACATTGTTGTACTGAGTGCGTTCTTTTAGCATTTCCTTTAAATAATTCATTCCATGTGACGTC
Source organism: Biomphalaria pfeifferi (assembly GCA_030265305.1). Lineage (NCBI taxonomy): Eukaryota > Metazoa > Mollusca > Gastropoda > Planorbidae > Biomphalaria > Biomphalaria pfeifferi. The sequence goes on along the minus strand of JASAOG010000123.1, from coordinate 1,196,074 downwards.
AAAGAAAAAAAAAACACTACGTCACACGGCCTAGACTAAAAATCGCATTCATCAATACGAGCTATTTATCGAGTTTTCATAGACATTGGTGTACCGAGTTCGTTCTTTTAGCATTACATTTAAAGAGTTCATTTATATGACGTCAAGGAAAAAAAAATTCCATTACCTCACAATAGGCTAGTACCGGTACCATAAAAAATGTCTTTATTTACACGAGATATTTAACGAGGGTTCATAGACATTGGTGCACTGAGTTCTAATAGAATTTATTTGAAGAGGATCAAAGCCGCATTGTTTTTGCGTTTGTCTGTCCGTCATCTTAATATAAAAAAAACAACAACTAAAAGCTAATAAAAATTGATTAACCTTTATTTTACGTTTCAAAACATCGCAATAATTTTAGGTATGAACACAATTGATTTAAGTTTATATAATAGATTGTTCCGGATGTTTGTGTAAATAGTAAAAGAAAAAGAGAGTTCCAGATATTTTAGTTTTAATTTTAATTTTAATTTTAGTTTAATTTAGTTTTTTGGATGGTCTCGTATAAAAATTAGATGTACTACAGCCATGTGGAGAGATTTTCATACCATACTTTGGTGTTTGGATGTTGTTTTCCTTAAAAATCGGAACATAATATTAACGATAATTAGACTTTGTAATGTTTTAGCTAGAAAATTAAATGTACTGTAAGAGAGAAGTGAGTTAAAATATTTTTCATAAAATCCGGAACAACATTTTTTCGTAAATGAGAAGATTATTTGTTTATTAATTAGAAGATGGAGTTCAAATAGTTATTAGGCGTTAGTAGATTTTTAAATAAATTCGGAAATTTTTGGCGACGATTTGTAAAAAAATGTAAGTCGATTTCTTTTCAAAACAAAATCCAGAAATTCTTTATCAATTACAAAACTTTTATGTTATGTTTCAGCAAGAAAACTAAATGTCTAAAAAGTGATTTTCAGTTATCAATTCTAGTAAATTACTTTTTTTTAAAGCCCTAAACAACCTATTATCTCTTTTTTTTAAAATTTGTTTAAAGATGAAAATACGGAACAATTTGATATATATAGTCAAATTATAGATTGGCCAATATGAACAGCATGCATGCTCTCCTGACACAAAGAAGATTACGCTGGCTCGGACATGTCACCCGCATGCCAGATGGTAGAATCCCGAAAGATATCTTATATGCTGAGCTTGTGGAAGGAGTCAGACCCAAGGGCCGCCCAAGACTAACATATAGAGATGTCTGCAAGCGAGACACGAGAGCCACAGGCATCAGCGAAAGTATGTGGGAAAACATAGCTAAAGAGCGGAGTGCATGGAGACAGACTGTGCGTACTGAGTCAACCCTTGCTGAGAACAAAAGAATTGAAGCGGCCTTAATCAAGAGGGAAAAAAAGAAACCTGCCCTGTCCGCTAGCCCTAAATCAGAGGCATACACATGTACAAATTGTGGCAAAGTCTGCCGTTCTAGAATTGGCTTGATTAGCCACATCAGATTCTGCCCCGTCTCAAGATTAAGCCAAAACCAGTGACTCATTTAGAGCCATATATATATATAGTGACGCATTGTCAAATAATAAAGTTGTAATATTAGTCAAGATCATCTAGGCATTCCAGTACTGGAAGATCTGGTAGAGAAGCCAGGGCACATCGTCTACTGTGTTTTGTGTGGCATAGACTTCGAGGTATTGTTCTGTCCAACGTTCTAGCTGCTTGGTTTGATCTGTAATTTTTTCTCCTGATTTGGATAGAAGGGGGGCAGGCTTAGACACTGTTGGACCCAGGGCCGCTTTAATGCCATCAAATAGAGCTTTGCTATTTCTTGAGTGGAGACTGTCTTGGATTCTGTTGCAGGTATCCCTCCAAAAGTTGTTAGCACATTTTCTAGCTATTTGTTTCGCCTCTTTATTAGCAATTTTGAAGGCCTCCAAAGATCTTGGACTTGGCTTTGTCTTGTGAGCGAGGTGTGCAGATCGCTTTTTCTCGATGCAAGGTTCCATATGTGCTAGATTCGCCTCAAACCAGTCTACATTTTGTGTTTTTGGGGCCCAAAGGCGGTGATTGCCGAAATGTAGATTACATCTCTTAATTTCTCCCATCTGATAGAGATGTCTTCTTCATCACTTAACGAGAGGGATTGAACTGTTCAGGAGCTCACCAAAGAGTGCACACTTCTCTGGGTCACCTACATGGTTGACGTTAATTCACCTAGTTCTGGGTTGAGTGGAAGTATAAGCCTTCTTGAGAAGTAGTTTGATTTTGCTTAGCACTAGTGAATGGTCTAAGTGCAGTCCGCACTATGGTATGAACGGGTGTGGATGACACTTTTCAGATCCATCCATCGGGTGATGCATAGGTCAAGCTAGTGCCACCTTTTTGAGCGTGGGTGCTGCCAAGAGACTTTATAGAGTTCCTTGCCAGAGAAGAATGCATTTGTTACACACAGTTCATGAGAGCTACAGAACTCAAGTAGCCTTTGGCCATTGTCATTGATTTTGCCAACACCATGAGGTCCCAAGCATTGTGGCCATGCATCATTTCCATCACCAACACGGGCATTAAAGTTTCCATTTATATAGAGGTGCTCGGATTTTGGAATACTTTTAATTACGTCCTCTAGAGCTTAAAAGAATCTGTCTTTGTCCTCTTCCGGTGCAGCAAGGGTTGGTGATTAAGCACAGATTATATTAACTTTGCCTTGCGGTGATGCAAATTTCATGTGTGCTACTCTTTCATTGCCAATGGGAAACATCGCGATACAGGGGACGAGACTGTTTCTTATTGCGAAGCCGACGCCATGTATACTAGGGCTTTGTTCTGGTTTTTCTTGCCAGTAGAATGTATAGTTGCTTTCTGTAAGAGATCCGCTGTCTGCCAGTCTGGTTTCTTGCAGGCAGGCCACATCAATGTTTAGTCTGCTGAGTTCTCTGTCGATGATAGCTGTTTGACGCATGTCGGTGACGAGTTCAGGGTCAGTATTGAAGCCAGGACACATTGTCCGTATGTTCCACCTTGCTAAACGCATTAATGTTGAGGGTTTTCTTTTGATTGTATTTGCAGGTGCGGGTGAGCAGCTTGCTTTTTGATTTTGTCTTAGCACCAAGCACCCAGTGGTGCGGCAAGCTGTGGCGGAATAGCACTTTACTGTCCGAGGGCTGCTCGGCCTAAGGCAGGCAGTAGCTATCCAGTGAGGCTAAAAAGCCCCTCCTACCGTCAAGAGTGGTCCCTGGCGTTCCAGCTTACGCCAATTAGCTAGGAACTTATCACCGGTAACTACCACTCTCCGTGTTTTTTCCAGACATTACTGTCAGAGATGGAGTGACCTCTCCATTGCTGGGGGAAAGCCTGGGCGGTAAATTTGCGAGTGCTGGGCTGCCCACACGTCAGCACACGCCTCTCTTCCATACTGACCGGGTCCAAAGGGATGGCGAGCCATCACAATTTGGGGACAGGTGGCTGCAGGAGTTTGCCAGAGAGCAGTAGTCTTACTACTGTCCCCCCGCCTACGGGGCTCCAGGACCGGATTTTCTGTTAGGGTTTTCTCCCTTAGCCTTAGACCACACACAAGGCAGTGCGGTTAATGACCTATAGCTAGGGGTTTGCAATTAACTGCATAAAAAATAGAAAATCTCCTGGGAGTGATGGTATCCCAGTGGAAGTAGTGAAAGTCACCGAATCACTCCTGCTCCCTGAACTCTATATTCTCCTCTGCCGCTGTTGGGAAACAGGTCATGTCCCACAGGACATGCTTGACGCAACTATAGTCACAATATACAAGAACAAAGGGGATCGGAGTGACTGCAACAATTACAGGGGTATCTCTCTCCTCAGTATAGTGGGCAAGATCTTTGTTAGAGTGGCACTATCCAGGCTGCAAGTGATAGCTTCTAGAGTCTACCCAGAGTCTCAGTGTGGATTCAGGAGTGGTAGATCCACTGTAGATATGATATCTTCTCTACGACTACTGCAGGAGAAATTCAGAGAGAGAGACAGACCCCTTTACATCGTTTTTGTTGATCTGACTAAAGCTTTTGACATGGTCAGCAGAAGTGGCCTTTTCAAACTCCTGAGGAAAATAGGTTGCCCTCCCAAACTACTGCAGTTCATTGAGTGTTTTCACGAGGAAACTAAATGCACTGTCAAATTCAATGGAGCCCAATCAGCACCTTTTGAGTCTTGCAGTGGTGTCAAGCAGGGATGTGTGCTCGCACCTACTCTGTTTGGCATATTCTTCTCCTGTCTACTGCATTATACGTACAACGACATAAACGAAGGATCTCCATACAAGATCCTCTGGAAAACTATTTAATGTATCAAAGTTGCGGGCAAAAACCAAGGTTAGGAAGCTACTCGTCAGGGAACTCCTGTATGATGATGATGCAGCTATTGTGGCTGATTCTGATATTCAGCTACAGTGCCTGGTTGACAAATTATCTGCTGCTTGCCAGAAGTTCGGCTTAAACATCAGTCAAAGAAAGACTAAGATACTTGTCCAAAACACAAACACTGCACCTCAAGTAAGCATTAATGGCCAACCACTAGAAATTGTTGATCACTTTTGTTACCTTGGCTCCATCATATCCAACAACACTCTACTAGATAAAGACATAAACAACAGGATAGCCAAGGCAATGGCCACCATGTCACGGCTGCAGAAAAGAGTCTGGGACAACATATTGCTGACTAACAGTAATAAAGCCTTAGTCTACCGGACCTGTGTGTTGAGCACCTTGCTGTACGGAAGTGAAACATGGTCAACCTACTCATGTCAGGAAAAAAAGCTGAATGTTTTCCACCTCCGATGCCTAAGGCGGATCTTTAAAATAAGGTGGCAAGATAAGATAACCAATGAGGAAGTGCTACAAAGAGCAGGGTGCCAGGACATCCGCTCTGTTATCAGCAGCAGACGCCTTGGCTGGCTTGGCCACGTTCGTAGAATGCCAGAAGGTCGACTTCCACAGGACATCCCGAGCAGGAGAGCCGCTGGTCGCCCACTATTACGTTATACGGATGTATGCAAACGCGACATGAAGCTCTTCAAAATCGACACTGGCAACTGGGAAGAGGTATCACTGGACAGATCCTCATGGAGAGAGAGAGCATAAAGGAAGGGTCACAGATTCCAGACACAACAGAAGCAGAAAGAAGGGTGAAAATGCAACGGTGCCTGGTGATTATATATGCCCAACCTGCGATCGCAGCTGTGTATCAAGGATTGGCCTCTTTAGTCACACAAGAAGTTGCAAAGGGAAAAGATCGTCTCTCGAGACGTAAAATGCCACAGAATATTAGTCAATTATGCGATTTCAAAAAATCATTAGACATAGTTCATTTTTTATAAAACAATATCCAAAACATTTTTACACTTAATGAAATGTAAGTCAGTATAGAGATTTTGATTTAGCATTAATATGCTATTTACATAAAAAACGGAACAACATATTATTGATAATGTGTTTTTGCAACGTTTAAGCATGGAAATTGAATGTTAGACGAGCAAACAAACATTCGTTGGCGTTGATTAGTTTTGCAGAGCAAATCCGGAACAATTAATTATAGATACTTAGAAACTATTGAGATGTTATTGGAGAAACATTAAAGGGTAATCAGATTTTCAATAGCTTTCAGAGTTGTTGTTTTTTTATCTAAACGTGACGGACAGACCTACCGACAGACAAAACGCACAAAAATAAACCTATTTTATTCTGATAGAGGCACTAAACAAAAAATAAATAAAATCTGAATTTTAAAAAAATTTTCAGAACTAAGTTTAGCACCATGTCAAGGCCGGGCTTTACGTTACTACACAAAAGTCGCTTCATAAAAAGTCCATTTTAAAAAATGTGCGTGATATTTACATACAAAGTGCATTCTTATAAACAAACATGAATGTTTTCTTTGACTTTTAGCAGCTAGTTGACCAGAAAAAACAACTTTAATTAATATTTATATTTGTTGTAAACATTTCTAGTACATTTTATAAAAATATTTTACTTAGTGATACTGAACATACTCAAAAGTTCTCAATCTTTGTTAGCATATTGTAACGTTGCCTCCCTCACATGTACGTAATTGTTTTAGAATTGGTGTATTTTTATGAAAAAATCGATTGCATAATTAATTTTATAAATTAGAAATTTAAATTTAGAAAACCAAAAGTATCCGTTGCACCTAAACTTTTCAAGCCGCATTTAATGGTGAAATAATATTTTTCATATTTTTTCCTAGTTTTCGAGATCTGAGTGTGACAGACGGACATTTTGCACAAACCTAATAGCGGCTTTTTTCTTTACGGGGGCCGCTAAAAATTAACAAAGAAACTCAGATTAGGCCCGATCTCTAACAATCAAATTTTTTTTGGAAATAATAGCTACAAAAGTTTTAATGTAAACAAATTAAACTAGAATATATAATATTAACAATATATTACTATCCAGTGAACGATTTATCTGTTAACAATTTATCTGTGAACGAATTGTCAGTGAACGATTTGTCGTGTGAAAGATCCTGTTGTACCTGTTACCAGTACCTTAATGAGCTGGACAGATCAAGACAACGTTGGGTCTGCGTTCAAGCCTTTTGGTATGGACCTTAAAGACCTCTGTCTATCTGCCGGTGCAGAATGAATGTCAATCAAACCACTCTTAATCTGATCTGTCAAGAGGAAGACATTTTCCACTTGAACCTGAACAGACCTATCTTCTGGACGTGAGACTGTTAGCTGACAATGACTGCGGTGCATTGGACTTTGTTTGCAACGTGGCTGCATGTGATCCTTCAGCTCCCTTGAGAGGCGTCTGTCTGGAAGGTCTGCTGAGACAGCGTGTCCGATCAACGGCTGTGCTGAAGAAAACAGTGCTCGACACTATCTCTTTGTGTGTCAAACGGCCACGTCATCGTCGCAGCAACAGCCTGGTCAACTGGAGAAAGAGAAAGCGGCATTGGAGGAAAACATTGCGGATGGCTTCGTGGGGAAAACGCTCCCTGCCGCCTGTGGCTTTCACTGATCGACCTCCACCTGAATTGTCAAACCTCGGCTGCAGTGTTTCTTTTCGGGACGAAAAATACTAAGACGGGGGCAATGTTATGACTCCGCCATGCGCACCGCCATCCAGGCTAGTGCAGAGGAGCGCACTTCTAGTAACCAGACTAGAAAAGGATGTTGACATTAGGAGAGAAACGATTTCCACCCAAGTAGAGAGCCAATATGGAGATGCTGTACTCAAGGCAGATGCCCTTTGTGTTTGTCATGTCTCCGTGTAAATAAACGTCTGTCTCGTTGAGTTTTCCTCCCTTCAGTTATTACAATATATAGGTTTGTGAATATATATATATATATATATATATATATATATATATATATATATATATATATATATATATATATATATATATATATATATATATATATATATAATATTCTATATAGGTCTGTGCTTTATTCCCGAACTTGAATGTTTACAAATGGCGGATTCAAGCTATAACGCGATTTCGAAATAGATCAACTCAAGTCTATAGATTCCATGTTCTAGATCTAGATCAAATTACTAATAATTTATTTATTAAATATACTTTTTCTAATGTCTAGAATCTTATTCTTGACCTGTAATTCGGTAATTATGTATAATAAATACTAATGACAGCCTAGATTTGGATTGGTCTTAATTGGAATAAATTAAATTTTAAATTATAAATTAGTTAATATCAAATATGAGATTATGACAGATAGTTAAATCTATATCTGTATGAGTGTATATGATTATGATTAGTAAATTTAGTAGTCTTAAAGTTAAACTTAACTTAAGTCTAGACTAGATGAAAGATCAAATAGATCTAGATAATAGTATATAAATATAATCTATATTATAATATTAATATTATAATATAGATGAGATCTATTATAATTATAGTTAGTAAAGTAAAAAAATCTGTGACCGAAAAAAAACTTGACAGTAACTTAAATTCACTGGATTATAGATCTAAAATGTTTTCAAGATATGGGATCGAAACTTCACACTCTTTTTTGTTATTGTGTATTCTGTTAAAGTTTATAAAAAAAAAAAAGACCCAACAATAAAGTCTATGAAAAATGGAATTAAATCGACAAATGAATTTGAGTTCAACAAAAAATTAAACAAATAATGCATTTTAGTCTTCATAAGAGTTGAAATATAAATAAAACAAATCAGACATCTCCAATGTGTCTTATGTTTAATTATAATAATATAATATTTAAATACATATTTATAATATATTTTACATGCATCAGGGAGGTAATTTTTAAAAATAATGAATGTAAATAACACTGTGCAGAAAAATATTTGTTAAAATTTGATGACTATTTTGTTCATAAACTTCATAACAAACTTGTTTATACTTTGTGTGAAGTGATGACAATTATTAATTTTAAAATGCCTGAATATGAATGCTTTAAAAAATTATTATAAATTTAAAATTTTATGCCTTAGACAATAAAATTAGAAAAAAAGAAACATCGAGATTTTATAATTACTGGTATTAAAAAGATTTTTTGCTTGAAATTATGTGCAAGAAGTAACTAATCACTTTAAAAATATTATATGCACATACATTTATTAATTATTATTTATTCATTAATTATCAATTATTTATTAACATCTCTACTAACAATTAATTTACATGTGTGTATTTTAATAGAAAAAAAATATAGAAAGAATAAAAATGAATAGTTAACACACAGAACTAAAAATATGAAAAAAAATAAATTATTATTTGAAAACAGTGATGGTGTCACTAGGGTGGTATATGTAGGGATGTATATATAGCGCACATGTCTTAAGATAAGATAAACTTTGTGTTAAGTAAGAAACCTTGCCGTGAACTTTTAAGTTTTGTCACACTTAAATGATGATTTGAATAATTTTTTTACTATTCATTAAAAAAATTTTTTATTTTACTAATGCTTTATTTGTTTTTCATTTTTCATGATATGGTACAGAGCTTATGCGTGAAGATCTAACTCATCTGAAATATTTACTTATCGAAATTGAATCAGACATAACGGCATGCAATATAATGTCAGCCAGTGCTAAATTAAATGGCAAAGTTCCACTCAGAATCAAAATAATTAGCATGGGAAATGCAGAAGTTGGAAAGGTTAGAATTCCTTTTAATTAATAGATTTTAATAGTTATAATAATTTTGAAGTCATGTTTGCTTTGTTGTGTATGGAAGAGGAGACAGATGTCATTGATGAAATCCAGGTCTTCCAGATGTTGTGTTAAGGTTCATCGTGTGCCGTTTTAGTTGTCTTAGGCTGTCTGTCTCATGACCCAATCATTCACTTACAAAAATACAATAATATATACGTCCTTTTCTTACTCCTGTTTTAACTAGAAATGGATTTATATTACTTGGCATTGTGAGCCATCATGCAAAATGTAGGTTAACCCTAATTGTAAATTGGCTACAAAGCCAAAAAAGTCGATTTATTTATTTATTATTATTTTTTAATGAAATTTTGTATTTCCGATACTTTAAAGCGAATTGAATTTGTAGACACTTCCTTTTCTCTCTTGATTTTAGTAGAACAGAATTTATTTTGCAAATAAAATGTGCTTGATTTTGTTTTTTTGGACTGAATCAAAAGGTAAGATTCTTTTCATTCTCATTTAATACTAAAATGAAAAATCATTGTGAAAAAATATTTCTATAATGTGATGATGTTTTCTTAGCTATAGAATTAAAAATTAGCATTGTTTATTTCAACATAATGTTTTTGTAAGCATTTAAAGAACTGTTGTAAATTTGCTAGGTAGCCCACAAAGAGTCATATTTTCAATACATTAGCTTCAATAGTAGATAAAAGTAGGTGTACAATTTCATTTAAACACCTTATTTTATTTTATTAGCTAGATTATTTGAGTACATTTAGCTTTAAAATGTATTTAAAAAATGGTCTTAGATCATTTCCCTGCACATTGTAGATCTTGATAGATCTATAAGATCTAGAATCTATATTTTTTTTTTTTTTTTTAGAGAATCTATAATAATATTAATGATAATCTAGACATAAATAATAAATTTCAAAATATAGGCCTTATAGATCTAATCAATATTTTTAATTTTCAGATCTAAAGATTGTTATTTGGTTCTCTGAATCCCAGTAATTAAGCTTCTATAGAGAAATTCTGACAGTGAGCTCTCAAGTTGCGTTGAAGATGCAGACATTAAAGATAAGGAAAACCACACAGGTAAAAATAAATATTGAATAAAGAATATAGATGTATATACAATATATTTCAACATTTATGAATATTTAATAATTAACTAAAGGAATCATCATTGACATTAATTTTTGTTATTTCATATTTTTATTGTAGGTAACTTCAAAAGAATCTTTTGCTGATGTAGATGAGCCATCAACACCTACCTATGGATAAAAGATATCTTTTGGAGAGAGAACACAGACATAAAAACAAAACAGCCAAATGTTGGCTGCCTGGTCGTGTTATATGTGCTTTGGAGTGGCATTGCGATGGTGCTAGTTCGAACCAGCCCATCAATATCATCTGTTGACCTGCTGGAAGTTTAAGCTTGATGGAATAATAATTTCTGAAGAAACTTCAGATCTTAACTCATAAAACAGAAAAAAGATTTGTCTTACATTGAAAATCAACCAGGCCAATAACATCTTCTTTTGATTATTTAAGGGACTTTTTAAAAAATGTTTTTATCTTGCGAGCAGATACGTCGGTGATATCTACATCCGACAAGGCGTATACCAGGCTTTAACGGGTTGGTATCTGGCCTCTCAAAACTCTTGCTTATGTTGTATAATGAAGCCATGGATACTCTGTTCATCAAATTTATTGAGGCCTGTGGTACTTATTTATAAATTCATATTGCTCTATGTCCGAAAAGGTTGCAGCCACTGGAATACATACATTGATCAAATCAGCATCAAAATAAAAGTTTGGACATAACTGAAAATTATTAAAAAGGTTAAAAAGAAACCTCATTAAAAGCTATAAATTTGTGTGTATGTACTAAAATAGAGAATGATATTTTTTTATGTTTTTCTATGAAATTTAATATTTCATTATTCTAACAAATTTTGTGTCTATGGTTGTCTGGTTTCTAAAAAAAAAATATATTTTTCTTTAAATTGTAAAATAATATTTTTAAAACTCTATTTTCATTTTATTGGAATTTTCATTATTTTTTTCATTGAGTACATTACTTGTAACATTTAAATAATATTAAATCTATCACAAAATATATATATATATATATATATACCGGTATTAGCAGTGCACCGGTATTAGGAGTGCACCGGATAGTCACTCCGGCTTCTGCCAAATATTCAGGCTTTTTTTTACTATTCAGCCATATTTGGCTCCGGTCGAATATCACTGCTGGATAGTTGACCGAATAGTAAAAAATACACCTATTTAATATGCATAAAGTGGACCTCGTTCCATTAATGTCAGTTATAGAATGTATTAATGTTAATATTACAACATAATAATGTGCTTGAAAATAGGACCTATATGAATATGGACCAAACATCTTTTATTATAAAGACAAGGTGTGTTAATATAAATAGAAATGAAACTTTACATTATAAATGTGATTTACATACAGAGAAGCAATGACTGGCACATGTTTTCATTTTGTCTTGACCTTTGAGTGGGTTAGTTAACATGTTAAGCTGTTATATTCCTTGACTATCTCACGCTGACCAGATGTCTAGCTGTGCGGGTATATCTCTAGACTCTGGAGGTAGAGATGAACAACTCCCACCCCCATTTTTTATTTGTTTAGTCCATCACATTGAGTTTATTGATAGACAGGTGACCACAAGTCAAATGCTATGAGCGTAGGTTTAATGTCAGCATATTGACACTCTCTAGAGGTCACACCTTACGAGGGAACTGAGTTTGTTTACTTGGTATTGGTATTTTGTTTGTTTTCTAGGCACATCGGCGCAATTTAGGCCATTGCATGTCGTGCCGTAATACCTTAGGGTTATTCTCCCTTCGTATCACAAATTTATACAATTAAGTCATTAAAAACTAGGTCTATTCACAGTTAGGATCGTAAAAATTTATTAATTTAATAAAAATCTGTTGTAAATATTACATGTTCACAATTTCTTTGCCCTATCACAAATCTTTATTAGGGTGCTGGATTTCAAGACACACCTTATATAGTTCGTCCATCATGGTTCGATGATGACCACTTTGTCATCCAGGGGACTGAGGGCTTTGCACTGGGGTTTTATGCTTCCTCGTGTGGCTGGTGAGACCTATGTGAGCCCGAAATGTTCGGCTGCACACTGAGCAGGTTATTCCAGCTGGAGCTAGTGTCATTGGTCTTGCTTTTCTTCTCTGGCGTTTTTCTTATGTCAGCGTTGTTCTCTTTTCCTCAACAACCTGTGCGCCTGTTTTCACAGCGCGACGCCATGATGCTCTGTCATGTGCCTCTGTCTCCCAGGTGGCTGGGTCTATACTGAACGCCTTCAGAGATACTTTGAGGGTGTCCCTGAAGCGCTTTCTTTGACCACCTTGCGAGCGCTTTCCTTCGCTTAGTTGGCCATACAAGAGTCGTTTAGGGATGCGTCGGTTTTCCATTCTACAGACGTGTCCTGCCCATCGTAGCTGGGACTACATCAGGATTGTGTGGATGCTTTGCAGACCCCCTCTTCGAAGGATTTCAGTATCTGGTATTTTGTCTTGCCATTTGACATTCAGTATTTTTCTTAGACTTGTCACGTGGAAGTGGTTCAGTTTCTTTGCATGTTTTCTGTACACAGTTCACGTTTCTGAGGCATAGAGCAATGTAGTTAGGATGACAGCTCGATAGATCCCTAGCTTTGTGTTTGTGGTGATACCTCGTCTGTTCCAGACGTTTTTAGACAGTCTGCCATAGGATACACTGGCCTTGGCGATACGCAGGTCGATTTTATTATCGATCTTTCCGTTTCTGGAGCGCGTGCTGCCAAGATATGTGAATCTGTCCACTGCGTTTATATCATGCCCATTTATCTTGACGCTTGGATCCGAGTAGGCTTTCCCTGGAGCAGGCAAATATAAGACTTCGGTCTTTTTTGTGTTGATGGTAAGGCCAAAGTCTGAGCATGCTCTTGAGAAGTCACTGACGATGCTCTGCAGATCATTTTCAGAGCAGGCATTTAGGGCACAGTCGTCAGGAAATAGCAAGTCCCTGATAACTGCTTTTTTTTTTACTTTGCTCTGAGCCGCCACGGGTTGAATATGCCACCGTCAAATTTGTATGTTATATTTATCCCGCTGTTTTCTCTATTTGTGAATGCATTTTGTTATTGGCATTTTCCCTGGAGCTGACTTGCCGCAAAGATCATGTTAATGGTTCGACGCTCTTTTCTGAAGCCGCACTGGCATTCTTGTAGTAGACCCTGTTCAAGGTGTTGCATTAGCCGATTTAGTAGGATGTGTGCGAGGATTTTTTCAGCAATAGAAAGAAGAGATATTCCTCTGTGGTTGTCGCAGATTTGGCGGTTTCCTTTTATGTTGTATAGATGGACTATTGTGGCATCTTTAAAGTCTTGTGGTCCTCTTGTTCCCACATAATTAAGAACAGCTCGTAAAGTCTTTCAATCAGGGCTAATCCACCTTTTTTGTAGACCTCTACGGGAATGGAGTCAGCGCCTGGGGCTTTTCCACTTGCCAGCTGTTGAATGGCAAGATCGGTTTCCTTTAGCGTAGGGGGGGGGGGGTCATCCATTTTTTCATTTATTGGTACTTGCTGTAGCCTGTCTTTGGCCGCTTCATTTATAATGGAAGGTGTATTGAGAACCTTTTCAAAGTGCTCGACCCAGCGTTTTAGGATTTCTTCCTTATCTGTCAATAGGATTGTCCCATCAGCATTTAGTAGAGGGGATGAGCCTGACTTTGTGGGTCCATAGACTTCGTTCATGGCATGGAAGAAGTTCTTCATGTCGTGCCTGTCAGCAAATTCCTGTATTGTTTCCACTTTTTTGCTTAGCCAGGTATCTTGCATTTGGCGTAACTGTTTTTGCACATTTTTGCGATGTTTATGAATGCATCTTTAGTGGACAGGGAGCTTGGGTTGTTCAGATACAATTTATGGAGCTTGTGCTTATCATCTAGTAGTTTTCTGATCTCAGTACTGTTTTCATCAAACCAGTCCTGACACACCACTACACGGGTAATCAGGTATATCTCAAGAGGTAGAGATGAAGAACTCCCACCCCCTTTTATTTGTGCAGTCACCACATTGAGTTCATTGAAAGACAGGTGTGCCGAGTTACTTGGATATACATCTCAGTTAGTAAGCTGGACTAAAGATCACACACTTAAACGAGTGACCTTTTGTTACACAGATGATTTCATAGCCCAGTAAGCAAGTAACTAATTATTTTGTAGGAAAAAATTACAAGGCTCAGATTTGTAAATATTAGAATAAAGGAAAAGGCAAGGCCTATCTTTTAATGGAGCGAAAAAAATCATACTCCTTATTTTATTTATTTAGTCCTTGATACTCAATTTATTGATAGACATTGACCATTTTTAAGCCAGAATGGAAAAACACAACGTGCTACTACACTGTCAATAAATAGTACGTTTTGCTTTTCCTTCATGTTAGCTTGAATATTACTCCTGCGTTAAGTGTCTTGATTTGATAACGATATTGTTAATAATTTGAGAGTGTCAAGTAACTCCTCGTTATTACTGTTTTTTTTTTACTTACAATGCTTACTTAGCCACTGTGTATAAGGCCAGGGCGACTTTTTACACACCCGACACCCAAAGGCTTACTATCGTGCCCTTTTGTAATAGTTACAGAAACCACGATAAAATCAGTAGGCTAATAATTAAGGAAGAAGTTTCTTATAAACGTTCTTTGCACAATGAAATAAAAGAAAGGTGTGTGTGTGTGTATTTTTGCCTTGTATTAAAACCTTTAGAAAGAAAGCTAATTTCATTGTTTAATTCTATTGACTTAGGGATCTTATCTTCTTATATAATACAGACGTTACTTCAAAAAAGATGATTACGTCCTACGCGTCATGCATTTAGTCATGCATATTAACCAATGACTTAAACTCTGCCAAGTCACTGGTTTTCCTGGCTAGCTCAGGCAACCCATTCCATCCTCTAATAGCACTAGGGAAGAAGGAGTATTTGTACAAATTTGTCCTAGCATATGGGACGAGGAATGTGCCTTTATTTTTGTGTCTTTCAGAGTATTTTATTAAATTCTGTTTTTGTATTTGAAGATTATGGTTCATTGTTTTATGTATAATTGCTACTTTACTTTTGAGTCTTCTGTTCTGAAGGCTTTCTAAATTTAGTGATTTTACTAAAGGTGTTACTCTAGTCAAATGTGAGTATTCGTTTGTTATGAATCTCACTGCTCTATTTTGTGTCTGTTCCAGTTTCTTAATGTTTTCTTGAGTTGAGGGGTCCCAAACGAAGGATGTATATTCTATTATTGGCCTAACCAACGTTAAAAAACATTTTAGTTTTATGTTCTTATTTGATTTATAGAAATTTCTTTTAATAAATCCTAATGCTTTTGTTTGATTTTTTTTTATAGTTTTATCAATATGTGGATTCCATGACAGCTTTTCATTTATTAGGTATTTTGCGTTTTTAGTCTGTGTTACTGGTATGCCATGAATAAGATAAGTGGAATTAATTTGTTTTAGTTTTTTTGTTACTCTTAACAACTGACATTTTTCTGGGTGGAAAGACATGCTCCAATTTGATTCCCATTTCTGTAATTCATCTAATTCTCTTTGTAAAATATCTGTGTCTTGTGTTGTTTTTATTGTTCTATATATTATGCAATCGTCTGCAAATAATCTGACTTTTGTTCCTGAAGTAATGCAATTTGGTAAATCGTTTATGTAAATTAAAAATAGTAGTGGACTTAAAGACTGTTCCTTGAAGTACACCTGAGTTTACTGTTATCGGTGTTGATTTAGAGCCATTTATTATTACATTTTGTTCTCTTCCTATCAGAAAATCGTTAATCCACTGATGCAGTGGACCATTAATGCCGAAATATTTTAATTTTTTAAGCAAACTATGGTGGCGAACTTTGTCAAAAGCCTTATAAAAATCTAGTATGATAGAATCTACTTGTTCACTATTATCTAAACCTTTAGAAAAATCATCAATTAGTCCTATTAGTTGTGTTTCACATGATCTATATTTTCTAAAGCCATGTTGGTATGGTGTGTGGACATTATGTTTGTCTAAGTGGTTTATGATGCTGCTACATATTATGTGTTCTAGGATTTTACATGTGATGCTGGTAAGTGATACTGGTCTGTATTTTCCTGGGTCAGATTTTTCTCCTTTTTTAAATAGGGGGGTGACATTAGCTTATTTCCAGTCCTTTGGTACTCTGCCCTGGTTAAGCGAAGCCTGAAAGAGTATTTTGAACACTGGGGCCAGCTCATTGCTTAGTTCTTTGAGTAATCTAGCTGAAATACCATCAGGTCCAGACGCTTTATTTAGTTTGGTGTTGGCTAATAGTTTTTGGATTCCATTTTCTTGTACTACTATATCTTCTATGTTGTCTATTTGGTTCAAATTCAGTAATATGTCTTTGTCTCCTGGGGCTGAGAATGCTGATGCAAAGTATTTGTTTAGGATGTTTGCTTTAGTTTCATTATCATTATGTATTATGTTATGTTCATCTTTTAATGGCGCTATGCCTGTTGTTTCCATTTTCTTAGACTTAATGTATGACCATAGGTTTTTGTTGTTATCTTTAGATATTACATTGTTTATGTATTCACTCTGCAGCTGTCTGCTTACTTTTTGGGTTAAGTGTTTAATTTTTATATACTTTTTGTAAACTCTTTCTGCCTTAGTTTCTTTAAATTTTCTATATAGGTTTTCCTTCTGTTTACAAAGCTTCTTTAGTCTATTATTAAACCAGCATTTATTTATTTTGTTTGTTGTATTTAGTTGGTATATGATTTTCTATAATGCTTTTAAGATGGTTTTTAATGAAATTCCAGAGGTCATCGACTGGTTGGTTAATGTCTTTTTTTAATAAGAATGTTTGTTGAAAGTTTAATGCAGCTTGGTGTAGTTGTGTTAGGTTACATTTATTCCAGAGTAAGATTTTCTTTTGGGTTTTGTATTGGCTACTGCTTTTATCTGACTGTGTATTTTTATGATCTCATGGTCTGATAGACCAGGGATAATATCATAATCAACTACTAATCCAGGTCTGTTGGTTAAGAAGAGATCTAATGTGTTGTTTAATCTAGTTGGCTTTTTAATGATTTGATCTAAACTTAGGTTGTGTAAAGTTTCTATGAAAAGCTCATTTATGTCCTTAAGGTTTTGTTGTTTATCTATGGTTAGTGTTTTCCAATTTATATCAGGTAGGTTGAAATCACCCATAATCCAAAAAAAACTGCATTTTTATTTGTCTCTTTAAGTGTAGTAATCTGATTACATAGTTCCTGCATGTATTCTAAACTAGAATTTGGTGGTCTATAAATGCTGCCTATTATTAGGGATGTTGAGGTGGTATTAATTTTACAAAATGTTGATTCTATATTTTTTGAGTTAGGTAAGGTAATTTTTTCTGCTATAAGAGTGTTTTTTATTGCTAAAAGAACTCCTCCATGATTATCAGCCCTATCTTTTCTAAAAATTTCATAATTACTATTGAAAATTTCTGCAACATAAATTTCAGGATGTAGCCAAGTTTCTGTTCCTGCACTTATGTCTGGTTTCTCACATTCTAATAAAATTTCTAAGTCTGCTGTTTTGTTCCTAATGCTTTGAAAATTTATTACTAAGGTTTTAAGGTATTTTGGTATTACTTCTTTAGTAGGTTTGTTTAGTGAGGCTGTTGTATTAATTTTAGTAGATTTAGGTTTAACAAGAGTGGATCTGGCTAGTGGTTGGTGAGTTTGGTTTGGGATGGTGTTTAGGATGTTGTAGAATCTAGAATTTTGACTAATATATATAGGCCAATATATAGTCTTGTCCTAGATCTAGATCTTGGTCTAGAGTCTAGACTAGTCTAGATTTAATCTTGGTCTAGACATCTAGAACGAAGGTCTGTCACGTTATTCGTTAAAACTAAAAACCAAAGAACTTCTTTAAAAAGAAGCCAAAGGCCTAATAGGGCAGGCTATAATCTAGATTTACATTATAACACATATAGATCTCGATCTAAGTCTAATTGCCTATATAGATCTAGCTGTCATTTTTTTTAAGAAAAAAAGTTTGAAAACTTTAACATCTACAGATGTGACTAAGTTGGATGTGTTGAAAGTTAAATTAAAATGAAATCTTAAATTGAGAAGAACATGTGGAAAGTAGCTAACTAAAAATGTATCTTTAAATTTTGATCAACATGTCATTGAGATACTTGCTCTGATGCAAGATTATAAATACTAATGTTTCTCTATATCTTTTCACAGCTTGATGGCAGAGATTGTAATAACAGTACATTAGCATTGGGATGTATTTATATTTTTATATTAAATTTATTTACATTTTAATTATACTTTGAAGGAGTTACTTTTGGTTAATAGTTTATGAATTTTAGAAAAAAAGTTCAAACTCTATACTACATCTTTAGTTCATGCAATCTTATCAGTGTAAATTTGCTACATAAAGATAATGTAATTTATGACATAAATGTGAGTGATGTTTCTATGGTACAATTTAGTAGCCTGAGGAATTACAGTTTCTATATTTTTATGCAGACTTCTTTTTTTAGACAGTGAATATGTCAAAAATTAATTGAATAGAATAGTTGAGCTTTATTTAAAAGAAACAACTGGTCATTTAATTTGCAGATATAAAAAAGCCTTGTTTAAACATTTTTCAGCACACAAAGAGAGTTCCGATTTTCAGTTATGATTTTCAATTTATAAAATCAGCTTATAGAGTTCAAAGATTCAATAAGAAATAATACAATAGCATTGAGCTAATTGGCTTTGTAGATCATTATGTCTAGAAATCTAAGAAAATTTATGGATTGTATGTCTTTTTTACTATTATTGGTTTGCTATACACTTACAGAAGTCTCTATTAATAAATATGTTATTCAATATTATTATGGAAGAGGATAGAATATAGAAAGTATGGTATATGATTTGTTCGTATTGCTATACTGGTGTCATATATTCGCTCATTAAAGTTTAACGTATTTTGTTTTAGTAAACCATTGCATATTATTTTATATGTACAGCGAAATATTGAAATAAAATATTATTTTTAGTAAGTTATTCTTGTAGATCTATAAATTCCCAGCATTTGGACATAAACTACATGCATGTAGCATTTATAGTTTTTTCGTTACGAACTTTTGAAAATGCAAATTTTTTTTGTGTTTTTTTCCTTCTTTTTTGATACATGCTAAAAATGATAAAATGCAACATTCGGCACAAGTAAGTAAATTCAGAAAATTTTTTGACAACTTTGAAAAACATTGAGCGTATTCTGTTTTTGCTCATTAATGTTTTTACTATGTTTCATCTCTGGCAGTCTTATAGCTTCTCTTTTAATGGCCTTCAAAAACACCGAGTTTGGAAGGCCAAAAAAGAAACTGAAAAAAAAAAGAGTTTTTAAAAATGTGTAACTTTCTTAATACTTGATCTATACATAGAAATTTGGTACCGTATCCTCGGTCTTAGAATCACGAGTTCTATCCAAATAAATAAAGAGATTAGTTTTGTAATCATTTTTAAAAATCGGTTTTGGGTCCCTAGTATTAAGCCCTTGAAGCCAGAACCAGAATCGGTCTTTGGAATTTAAATAACAATCCCGATGATCAGTTGTTAGTCTGAAATTCATGAATACTTACATCCACCCACTATACAAGCCAGATTGCACTTTACTTTTGAGAGATTTACATTAGTAACTAGTTACATATATACTTACATATTTTACATTGACCCTTCCCCACACACCCTTTACAGTTGGTGACCTCGTAAATAAACACACACTCATGCTACACAAATTAGTTAATTAGGCCTATCTGTTTATAAATACTGTTTAGCTTTAATTCATCAATCAGTAACAGAGTTTAAAACAATAAGGTATACAAAAGGAAAAAAAAATACGAATATAGGTATGTTATTTAACAGTTTTGCAAAATGTTCAGCAACACAAGCTATTTTAAAGACATGTAGGTATCCAGCTTCGGCCGAATATCATATGTACTATTCGGCAATATCCGGCTCCGGCCGAATATCAAAAAGCCGATGCACCCCAATATATATATATGAAGATGAATTTTTAAAAATATATTTTATTTTCATTATTTTATTTTAAAAAATGTATACTTTTGCTAAATTTTTGTTACTAAATAAATATCTTTGAATATAATCCATATTATACATTTTAAAATATGTTTTGTACTGTTTTAAATGTTGCATTTTTACAACAATTTAAAAAAGTACTCACTTGTGCTCTATGTTGCAAATTTGCTACAAAGCTACAAAGTCAAAATCTTTTTAGTATGCATATAAGTTGGACATAATTTAAAACAACAATTAATAAGTAGTTTTTCATATTAACGCGTGAACTTCAGCAGATGCACGTGACCTTTTTCAGTTCTGTGGCATTTTACGTCTCGAGAGATGATCTTTTCCCTTTTCAACTTCTTGTGTGACTAGAGGCAAATCCTTGATACATTGCTGCGGTCGTTGGTTGGGCATATGTATCACCAGGCGCCGTTGCATTTTCACCATTCTTTCTGCTTCTATTGTGTATGGCATCTGCAATCCGAGACCCTTCGTAACACTTCCTGATTGGTTATTTTATCTTGCCACCTTATTTTAAAGATCCGCCTTGGGCATCGGAGGTGGAAGACATTCAGCTTTTTTTCCTGCAATGAGTAGGTTGACTATGTTTCACTTCCGTATAGCAAATTGCTTAACACACAGGTCCATTAGATTGAGGCTTTAGTATTGTTAGTCATCAATATATTGTCCCACACTCTGTAACCGTGACATGGTGCTCATTGCTTTGGCTATACTGTTGTTAATGTCTTTATCCAGTAGAGTATTGTTGGATTTGATGGAGCCAAGATAGTTGGACAAGTTCATGTACCTTGGCAGCATCATAACAAATGATGGAGATGCCTACCATGATGTAGCGTGCCGAATAGGAAAGGCAGGGAGCATTTTCCAAAGGCCTATTTGGACTAGCCAAGCCATTGGACTCGAGACAAAAATACACCTTCTCAACACAATCGTCATTCCAACTGCTACATATGCATGTGAGACGTGGAAGTCATCTGTCAAAATTGAGAAAAGACTAGATGTGGCTCAACAGAGATGGCTGTGACGGATTTTGGGAGTCAGTTACACAGATCGGGTCTCAAACAAGGAAATCCTATGCCGAACTGGGAGTCGAACTCTTAGTGAGGTTGTGACTGAGCGCCGCATGAGGTTTGCGGGACAAGTTCTACGTCAAAATGAATTACGCACACCAAGAGTTGCGATAACGTGGAAGCCAAAACGAGGAAAGTGCAAACAGGGACGTCCTCGTATTACTTGGCAACACACCTTCATGGAGGACCTCAGAACAGTGGACACCAGGTGGGAGGAGGCTTCAGACATTACCAGTGACAGATCTTTATGGAGACAGCTTGCCGCCCAATCCGCCGAACGACGCGGGAGGACCTAAGTCTAAGTCAAGATAGCAAAAGTGATCAAAAATTTCTAGTGGTTGGCCATTAATGTTTACTTGTGGAGCAGTATTTGTGTTCTGAACTAGTTAGTCTTGCTTTGACTTTGTTTGTGTTTTGGACAAGTATCTTAGTCTTGCTTTGACTGATGTTTAAGCCGAACTTCTGGCAAGCAGCAGATAGTTTGTCAACCAGGGACTGAAGCTGAATGTCAGAATCAGCCACAATAGTTGCATCATCAGCATACAGTTCCCTGATAAGTATCTTCCTAACCTTGGTTTTTGCTCGCAACCTTGATACATTAAATAGTTTTACAGAGGATCTTGTATGGAGAAACACTATACACTATAGCTACAGAACACTTAACTAAAGGATTTTTTTTTTGAGGAATAAGAGATTGACCCTTCACAAAACAATTAGATCAATTAGATTATCATTATATGACATCAGTTAGGCCAGGTTCACATCTAACTTCACATTCACTTTCACATATCCTTTGGTCTGCTGGACCGATGGGGCACCACACAAGATCTGTCAACCTTCTTTCTCCATTCTTCTGTTATTTTGTCTTGAATAGAATTTTATTCTGATGTTCTTTCTGAAAATATTAAAACCAGCCTTTTTACCTGCCTGGGTGGAACACTTCGGGAGCCGATTTTGAGTTAGTGTTTTCACACAAACTGTCTTTGTAACCTAGTTTTTTTATACTTTGAAAAATTAAAGCGGTCAAACTAAAGTTTTCACAGTGTGGCCAAGTAGCTAGTAATTCTTTTTCCAAAGATATACATCAACTATCAAATTTGAAGGAAAATCGTTGATGCCATTTACGAGAATCACCCATTCACCCAGGTTTTTGTAGGTTTTATTTTTTGACGCGATGAATTTGTAAGCTAAATGGAGGAATAGTTAAAAAAAAAAAGAAATAGGAGTTTTCTGGATGTTTATTGAAAATGCAAAAAAAAAAAAAAAAAAGGAAGGGGGAGTTGTGTTTCTGGCAAAAAAACAAACAAAAACAATATATATATATATATACCCTGGGAAAAAAAATCAACAGCGTTTAATGCTAGTATATTGGCTATATAATTTAGTGTTCTTTTTTATTAACTCTTTCTCTTCTAATTGACGATACCATCGTTGATTTGACCCCATTCAATTAATTGTTGGTTTTAGAAAGTGTAACTTGTGTTATATAAAAAGAGCATGCACTCTCCTATAAATCTATACCAAAAGTAAGGTTTTATGATTACAAAAAAAAATGTTATTGAAGTTTAATGATAACAGGGTAGAATGTGAAAAACGAACAATTCTGTCAGAACGTGGAAAAATAAATACGGAGATAAAGAGTTAAATAGAACATTTACATTTCATCGTTTAGTGTAGCAGCAGTTTACAGTGCAAGATCATTCTTCCCGGTCAACAGTTATTTTAAAATATACACCAATCTACCTTTGATTTTAGTTTGAAATTGGGTCACCTAACCATTACCAAAAAACAAATTTCTTTAAACTTTGCATCACAGAATTGTTGTCATGAACTGGTCACAGTCACTGACATATTTATTTGACATATTTATTATAATTTAATGTTTAGATTGACAAAATCATTAAAGTGCACTTCGAGGAAATAATTACAGTTTTAAATCAGTGTGATTATAAGAGCGCAAGTGACTTAAGTCTAATGTGCTTTATTTTTCAAATCCATTGTGAGGTTGCATTTCTAATTCCCTGGGTGCTAATCCTGTGTACACTTAAATGCTATGTTCAGTGTGGGTAAAACCTTTTGGATCCTACAGCTGCATTGAGATAGAAAACGGTTGTGTATGCAGCTAATTCATTGACGGCAAGTTGAAGCTCCTGCTTAGAATGTGCAATCGTCTGATCACTACACTAGCGAATCCAGAACTTTGGAGTGGGGGGCGGCGATTATTTTCCAAACCCTAACCCTAACGCCCACTAAACCCTAACCCTATGCATAAACATGCGTACAGCACACACACACACACACATTATATATATATGTGTGTGTGTGTGTGAGAATAAAAAAGCAGCATCTCTCAACCTTCGGCAGAAAAACAAAACTGGGGCAGCGCTATAAGGTTCTATTGTGGGATTCAGGGCAAAGCCTCGACGACAGAAGCGTTTTCCTGCTTTTTTTCACTGCAGAAACGTATTCTCCTGACATCTACAGCTCATTATTCATCAATGGAGTTCGGGGCGAAGCCCCGACGCCAAAAGCGTTTTATTGCATTCTTCATTGCAGAAACGTATTCTCCTGACATCTACAGCTTATTAAGGACCTTTTGAATAATGTTGTACTTGAAAAATATTCTAATATGAATTTATAGGCCCCTAATACATTGCAAATAAAACCGATGTGTTCCTTGAAAAGATAAGATACCCCACATATTTAGATTTTGGATTTGAGGATCGCCGAAGAAAAAAAAATTATTCCATAAATAATATTAAAGAAAATTGAGTATAAATTGTGAGTGATAGTCCCAATTCTCTGGAAAGAATTTCAAACTGCATATAGGAAGTGTCGTAGCACAGAGACAGCAGTGGTCAGGGTACTAAATGACTTTTTTCACAATGCCGACATAGGCCACATATCAATACTTTCCATGCTGTACTTTTCGGCAGCCTTTGATACGCTAGACTCGGCTAGACCAATATATTATGATGGCCAGATTCTCTGCTACATTCTGTTTAGCAGGAGTCGTCCTAAAGTGGCTTGGATCCTACCTGACTGAACGCACCCAAAGTGTCGTTGTTAACGGGACAGAATCAACAACTTTGCTCTTGAAGTACGGAGTACCCCAAGGATCCGTTTTAGGCCCAGTACTGTTCACTATCTATACATACCCACTCAGCGGTGTCATACAGGCAACCGGTATCGTATACCAATTCTTTGCCGACGACTCACAGTTATACGATTCCTCAGTACCCTCAGAGGTGTCGCATCTAGCAGCAAAATTCATTTGTACCATTGCAAGGGTGAGCGATTGGATGGTTGAGAATGAGCTCAAGATGAACGAAGACAAGATAGAAATGATTAAGAATGGCACTCGGAACAACATTAAAAAAAGTCGAGAGTACAGATTCCAATTCCATCACGAACTACCAGGTTCTTTATGTCCATGTAGTGCGAAATCTTGCTACACTACATTTAAGAAGAACATTAAGACCTACCCGTTTAAAACTTTTTTATATTTTTTTTTTTCTAGTTTAGCTCTCGTGTTTTGTTTGTAATGTTATCACAGCGACTTGAGCTTATATTTTGTTTGTTAACAGCGCTTTATAATAAAATTATTATTATTATTATAAGCTAATCATTACTTTATTTTGAGTTGTTGAAACAGAAACTAATGATTTAAATTATATCTTTATCTGTTTAAGGTTAAAGTATAATCAGTCACTAATGTTCAGTCTCTTTCGTATCATTTTGTAAAAAAATAAGTGAATGCTATTGTCTGAATATGATGTGTTTGGCTAGAACAGCCTGTGAGGCTACTTGACTTGCCTAGTTTGCAACTATCACCTCAGTATCATCATGTCCGACACTATTTGAGAAATGTAAATAAAAATAGACTGCTAGTTGAACGTGAGGTTTATTTACAGGACATCAATCCAATTTTTATGATGATATTTGATGAATATAATAATTTTTTAGCTTCAATTATAACACATTACTAAGTCCACTACTTGACTTCACATAAACATGTTTCATCAATTTGATCTTAAATTCAGCTTATTACAATTTGTTACAATAACTTTCTACTCATACTGTCTTTCTACGACTACTGTGCTTGACTGACTTCTAACTAAACTAAGTTCTCCAACTAATAATTTCAACTTACTTCATCATCTAACGATTCAACTAACTTCTTTCCACTGCTACTTGTAACTAATTAAAACTCTCGATACAACCTTACTTCTGGTCAGACTTAACTCATGTTCAGTATTCACAGTCACTGTAGTCACAACATTCACTTCAGTACAATAAAGTACAGTAAGTGATCTATTATGCCTGTGACACAAACCACTACTCCTTGCTGGAAACTCCCCTTTACAGAGTATTTGTTAGTGCTATTCAACTTTTTTTCTCTGACATCAACACTTTTGCAGGTTTCTTAGCACATTGTAGCCATCAATATTTCTGCCCTCTTAATGTTTATGACAGACAAATTATAGGCCTGAATAGATTTTAACAATGTCTATTGTACAATTTTGGTGGGACATCACCACATTTATCTTTTTAGTTGTCAACGAACAATCAAAACATTATTAAAATTTGGTTCGACCCATACTTTTCACCATTATTGCAATATTATTTTTTTTATTTCAGAGTTGCATTATCAAACGCTATTGTGAAAAACGATTTGTCAATAAATACTTAACCACTATTGGCATTGATTATGGAGTCACAAAGTATGGTATCATCATTTTCAAACGTATTTTACAAAGCTTATATCAACTCACTGTCTGTCTGTCCGTTAAAAAGTTTGCACACGTTATTTCTCCGACACTCAATCTCAGATCAAGTTGAAATTTCGCACAATTATTTCTCTTACCTGACAATAGAAGAATCAATTTTCAACAAGGTTACAAAGACAGTTTGTGTGGAAACAAACTCAAAATCGGCCCTTGAAGTGGTCCACCCAGGCAGGAAAAAAGGCAGGTTTCAATATTTTCAGAAGAATTTCGGTATAAATATATATATATATATATATAATTCTCTTCATGGATCAAGAGTTTGGACAAGAAGAAGAAGTAAAAAAAAAGATCACTCTTTTATTTCTGCAAGTGGGACGGATAGAGTTCCCTTACGAAAACAAAAAAAGGGAAGAGGGCGGGGGGAGAACTAGTAGTATTCCCCCGTTACAAAATAACAGGGCCGGACCGTTGTTAGCAAGAAAGATCACTCTTTTTTTATTTCTACCCCACGTAAATTTAGCGGCGAAAAAAGAGGGGGGAGGGAGAACAAGTAATCTACTCTGTATTTGCCCGTCACTAAATAGCAGGGCCGGACTCAACCGTTGAGGGGCCCTATGCGAAACGGATTTCGCGAGGCCAAGTTTGGGTAAGGATACGGATAATAAGTGAACTTTAAGAATTTGTATTAGAAAATAAATTCGTTTATGCATTTTATTCAATCTTTACTACGTACATAACTACTTTACGAGCCTTCCGTGTAGTGAAGTCATACAGTATATCATAAAAATTTTATTACCTACGTAGATCACGCTCAATAGCAATAATTACCAAATATTTCAATCTATCTACGAAAATTGTTGACCTCAAGTAATTCTTCATTAGTTTGAGGCGCGAGAAGCTTCTTTCACCAGATTACACAATTACGGGTAATGCATAATGCCGTTTTTATTTATCGCGCAAAGGATTGGCGTTTTGATTGGATCAATAAAATTATCTTATCTTATCTTATATATTTCAGGATTTTTGTTTTTGAGTTTTCTAAAAAATTTAATAATTTCCGGATATTTCCATGACTTTTACGTATATTTTGCACGAGATTTCAAGGAGCTCCTGGTAAATCAGGAGGCTGCGGGAATTCTGTTATAAGTTATAAAATGGTTTAACTTAATATAAATTTAATAATTTATACACCTAGAATTAGCGCGGGTCCTATGAAAGTGCGGGGCCCACTGCGGTCGCATAGTTTGCAGTGGCCTTAGGCCGGCCCTGCAAAATAGCGGCGTATGCTACACCGCCGGTCGACTAGTATCATAATGAAATTCTATCAAAGGCGAATGAGAGAGAAGAATGGAGAAAGAAGGTTGACAGATCATGTGTGGTGCCCCAAAGGTCCAGCAGACCAAGGGATGGGTAAAGGGAATGTGGTTCATAATGTGAACCTGGCCTAACTGATGAAAAACTACTTATTAATTGTTGTTTTAAATTATTTCCAACTTATTGGCATAGTAAATAGACTTTTTTCTTTAAAAAAAGTTAACATTTTTTGTAACTTAGCAATACAATTGTTAAAAAAAAATATTTTTTGACAAAAATCTAAAAACCATTTGCATAAATGTGTTAAAATAATGGTATATATTTATAGCCCTCACTATAAAGCTTCCAGTGTTTGTTACTATTAATAGTGAATAGTTGTTAAAATGGTATATTTTTATGAAAAAACTGCTTTCATAATTGATTTTAAAAATTAGATTTTTCGCTTTCAGAAAAGAAAAAAAGGAGGCGTTGCATTCAGAACTTTGAATGATCTAAAATATGATGTCCGATTTTCTCTTCTAGTTTCTGAGATCTAAACGGGACGGGTGGACAGACCGGCCATACAAAACTAATAGCGTCTTTTCCCCTTTCGGGGACCCCTAAAAAGACTAATTAGTTAATTATCTATTGTTAATTAATTATTTTGTTTGGTATTTCAAAGAAGGGAAAAAATTTACTTGACTGAAGTGGTCGTATAAGCTGAATTAGTCCCCTTTATAAGTTGCCGCTTTAAAACAAACAATAGATAACTATGCAATCCTGTTTGTATAAGAACTTCACTAACAGAGTGGTTAGTATGTCAGCTTGTTCCCTTTTTAAATTTATAAAAGCTTTTAAAAGCGATTACAGTAAAATCCACCCCGATATCCTTTTTTCCACCCCCCCCCCCTTCATTTTCTCAACTCGTCTAAACAAGTGATAGGATCATAGTTTATGGAGAAAGCTAAAAGCACGAAATAGCGCTAAAGAAGAACAATTGGTTAAAATATTTCTAATCGCACAGATTTACTGTTGTTGGTCTAGATCTATTTAACATTTAATACCATGGCTGATTCAAAGTAATTGATGCAATTACACTTTGTATAAGTTTTTTTAAAAAGGATTTTTTGTTGTTTCTTTTTTTGTTACTAAGCTTATATCAACTCATCCTGTCTGTCTGGTAAAAAGTTTGTACACGTTATTTCTCACACACTCAATCTCGGATCAAGCTGAAAATTTGCACAATTATTTTTTTTACCTGACAAAACAAGAATCAGTTTTAAAAAATTAACCAATTAGTTTATTAATATTTGGTAATTCATTATTTTGTTTGGTGTCCAACAAGAGAAAGAAATTTTACTTGATTGATGTGATGGTATAAGTTAAATTACTTTGTACTTTGTAGGTTGCCGCTTTAAAGTTTAAAGATAACTATAAAGCCTTCTATTCTAACACAGTGGTTAGTGTGTTGCCTTGACTTGGCTAAGGTGGCTTGAGCTCTTGAGTTCGAATACAGGTCATCTTTTTTTAGCGGCCCCCGAAAGGGGAAAAGACGCTATTAGTTTTGTGTGGAATGTCTGTCCGTCCGTCCCGTTTAGATCTCGTAAACTAGAAAAGATAGTGAAAATCCGACATCACAATATTTTAGACCATTCAAAGTTCTGATGCAACGGCTACTTTTTTCTTTTCTGAAAGTGAAAAATGTAATTTTTTAAATCACTTATGCAAGCATTTTTTTTCATAAAAATACACTTTTACAACTATTAAATAATAAACACTCAAACAATTGTGGCTCTTTATTAGGGGAGAGATGTAGTAATCCATATGCTTAACACATTTATGCAAACGGTTGAAGAATTTTTGTCAAAAATTTTTAGTTTTGTTATTATATTTGTATTGTTAAGTTATGTAAGTTCTGTTAAACTAAGTACTATATTTACACACGAACAAATGTTTACTATTTTTTTAAATCGAAAAAATCTATTTATTTTTTTTATAAGTTAGAGATAATTTAAAACGAATAGTAATCTTGTAAACTGCATTTTCTTAATTTTTTATAACACGGGCACGCATATGTAATGAGGATTCGAATAAAAGATTGCGCCTTTTCAAAACAATTAGATCAATTATTTGACATCAGTTAGGCCAGAGGAGGCGCGGTGACTGAGCGGTAAAGCGCTTGGATTCCGAACCGGGGCTTCCGGGTTCGAATCCTGGTGAAGACTGGGATTCTCTGCTTCCGAATCCTTGGGCACCTCTGAGTCCACCCAGCTTTAATGGGTACCTGACATTAGTTGGGGAAAAGTAAAGGCGGTTGGTGGTGGCTGACTACATGACACCCTCGTTAACCATAGGCCACAAAAACAAATGAACTTTACATCATCTGCCCTATAGACCACAAGGTCTGAAAGAGGAACTAGTTAGGCCAGGTTCACATCTAACTTTACATTCACTTTCACCTATCCTTGGATCTGCTGGACCGCTGGGGCACTACACAAGATCTGTCAACCTTCTTTCTCCATTCTGATCTGTCATTTGTCTTTGATATAATTTCATTCGGATGTTTTTTTCTGAAAATATTAAAGCCTGCCTGTGTGGACCACTTCGGGGGCCGATTTTGAGTTTGTGTTTCCACACAAACCGTCTGTAACCTTGTTTAAATATATACATGAATTAAAAATGCGATCAGGGTAACATTGACACTGATACCACTTTTATTCTCCCCCCACCCCTTTCTCATCTGGTCCAGACAAAGGATAGGAACATGAGGCGCTAAGTAAAAATAATTGGCAAAACTATTTCTAGTCGCACAAATTTATTTTGCTGGTCTAGATCTATTACAAAGTTAATAACATGACTGATCCAAACTATTTGATACAGCAAGGCTTAATATAAGCTTTTTAAAAAGTTTTTTTTGTATCTTTCACTATTAATTTTCTTTTATTTATAGAATCTGTAACATATTTTTAACACAAATATTAATTCATGTAATGAATGTTAATAGTATTTGCAAGTATTTTCTAAGATGATGTTAACTTTTTCATACAACAGGGTTACTTTACAAGAAAGAGACATCAAAGTAAATATTTTTGATATGGCTGGACATCCCTTGTTTTACGAGGTAATCAAATGTATAAAAAATGCTTCTTTTAGGAATAAAATGTTAGAAATTGAAATTGGTTTTACTTTATGATGTCTTCAATTCGGAAGATTAAGGGCTAGTGCAGTGTCTCACAGGTCTACACATACCCAACCCGCAAAGTCGTTGTCCACCGGAAGTCGATTAATAAGTTTTATCTTAGCCTTCTTAACCTGTCTTCGATGAGGGCTTTTCTTTTGTGTGACTGCAGCCTTTCTGAGATCTCTCCAACTTTCTCTTTTATAGGTCATCTGCTGCCAACTACTTTCCTCTATGCCAGAGAGGGCGAAATGTCGCCTAAGTTCATCTTTTTAGCCATTTTCCAATAAGTTTGTTTAAAAATATTGCCTTTGGCATGCGTTATTCATAGGTGCCGGCCCAGTACAGCTGTCAAACGGTAAATAGTGCTTCTATAATCAACACCAGCCTCCAGCAGAACATGGTTATTTGTAATGTAGTCTTGCCAGCGTATGACCGTTATGAAGCTAAGGCACAGTGGAAACCCTCTGCCCATGCTTCATTCTTAAGGCTTCTTGATGGTTGAGATTGTTCTGGGTTTTGGATTTTTTAAATTGATTTCTAGGCATCGTAACATCTTCACGTTTAGATAGGAAAAAAAAAAAGAAAAGCTATTAAAAATTTGATTTCATTATTTGTCAAAAAATTTGATTAATACCGGTAGGATAAAAAAATCTCGATAACAGGCTGTTCCATATTTTAAAATAGAAAACACATTAAAGCCAAATGATAGCTTGAAAATTGCCCTCCTGACTTATATTGCATTTTATTTTCTTTAAGAGGTTTTGTTTCTTTCGAAATATGTCCTCGTCAATCGAGCTCTTTTCTCAGTTCTTTTAATTCCAGGTCGTCCAGCAGTTCCATTTCTGACACCAGTTGTAACGAATCTCCTTATCCAAGGTCTCTGTAAAATGCACTACACAACACTACCAAGTCAAAGATCTTGACGGCTCAGTGCTCCAAAGTAACATAACACTTTAATGTCCCACAAATCACAGCCAATACTATACAATTGGCAACGCTGACTGTACAAATGCTTCAGCCTGGATATCAAAGGCATTTAAGGCTCCTCAAACGCTTCCATCAAAGTTGCCTTCGCACCATAATGAACATACGCTGGCAAGACAAATACAAATAACTATGTTCTGCTGGAGGCTGGTGTGGACATTATAGAAGCACTAATTACCATTCAACATCTGCTTTGTCGGACACATCCCGCATGGGAGACGACCGCATGCCAAAGTCGATCTTCTTTGGCGAGCTTAAAGGAGGATGTTGCAACAGGGTGCCCCCGTAAGTGCTATAAAGATCTACTCGGGCGCCATTTCGACCTCGCTGGCATAGAGTAAAGTAGCTGGCAGCAGATGGCCTCTGAAAGAGACAGTTGGAGAGCTTTCAGAAAGGCTTCGGAACACACATTTGAGACCCAAAGAAAAGCCCGTCTTGAAGAAGGGGCAGAAGATGGAAAGAAAACTTAAATAGACCACCGGCGGACAACGGCTTTGACTGCAATAGATGCGGAAGAATATGCAGGTCGCAACTGGTTTTGCGTAGTCATATGATACACTGCACTCATTATTTACCTTCGGCTTTTTGAGACAAAATACGAAATGATTCCTAATATCCTACTTTGTTTCTGCATTCTATAGAAACAAAAAAGAATTGCACTGAACCTTCATTGATGTGATATATTTACTTCTTGTTATTTTTTGTTATTTCTTGAGCGCTTCCACCAAAGATGCTTGCGCTCCATCATGGACATACGGTGTCAATACCGCACTACAAACAGTTATGTCCTTGCGAACCCCGGTATGGACAGTCTAGAGGGACTTCTTATGGTCCGGCAGTTACGCTGAGTAGGGTACATATCCCGTATGGGAGACGGACGCATGCCAAAGGAGGTCTTTTTTGGTGAGCTAAAAGGTGGTCGACGTAACAGAGGCGCCCCATGGAAACACTTCAAAGACCAGCTTAGGCGTCAACTTTCCTTGGCTGACATAGAAGAGAGCACCTGGTTGCATGCAGCCTCAGAACGAGACAGCTGGAGGTCACTCACGAAGGCCGCGGGATACACATTTGAGACCAAAAGATAATCCGCTGCCGAAGACAAATGCAGACGGCGAAAAGAAAATCTAAATCGACCACCTGCGGACAATGTTTATGCTTGCCCTGGATGTGTCAAAATATGTAGGTCACAGCTTGGGCTGCGCAGCCATGCTAAATACTGCAATGCTCACTAATCTTCTGACTCGAAGACAAGCCTTATAGCGCCAAAACGACCATGTATAAAACAGGTTTCACTTCCCCGGGTTCCCCACCGCAACAGGCTAATGCAAAACCCAACTAGTAACACCATATCAATTGTCATGATAACTGAACATCGAATAAATGGACATTCGAATTGAACAGTTCATAAATAATCAACATTTGTTCAACAAGAACAATATTTAAAAATAAGCTAATTACAAATTAAACAATATATTTCTTCAACATATGCCAATCAATGAATCATGGATATTTAAATATTGCATTAGTAAATTATACAGATAACACCTGCCACACACACACACACTCAATCTTGGCCCTACTGATCGACAGCTTCGAATACAACAAACAACTCTAGACACAGTCACGGCTCAGAGGGCGAGAAGACGACACTCTTCACCATAGCCCCAAGCCTAACACCCTGAAACAAAAGAAAACCTAGATTCAGCGATGCTGCTACATCACAGAATGTTTCATTAGCGGCACCCGTACCCAAAGATCAACTTACTTACTAAAGCTATCTATTTACGCAAGCACATCATAGGGGTTAAGGTAGATGGGTATACGATGTAATTATCGTCGATGGTCCCTGATCCGACTTTTTCAATCAATCTTTTGCTTTATGGTCGGCGGTTGGGTCTTTTTTTTTTTGGAAACATTTACTACCTCTCTCTCAAAGTTCACTTTATATTTACTTAGGATTTATATTTGGTTGAATTTTACATCTTTACCGCCCCTCCCCCGAATCCCTTTATATCGATGCTAGACATATATGGCCCGCGGGTTTTAATTTGCGTATCACTGTCGATATATCAAATAAGCAAATTCCCGACAGTCACTGAGAGTGTTTTGTAATCAATTACATCTATGTCAAGTTTTATCAAGATTGGTCAAACGGTTTTGATTTCTATTCGTAACATACAAACATACCTACATACATACATACATACATACTGTCACGTATTACAAATTGAATTCTACTTTTAAATGGCTTGCCTAGGGGAACGTGACAATAGAAAAGCAGTTGTGTCACTTGTCTTAAGTCTGAATTTAATCAAAGACTTACAATGAATAATAAAAAAAAATGACACAAGAAATCGGAAGGTAAAATATCAACTTAATGTTTAATCATAATATAACTCAATACAAAATGGAAGGGTTGACCAAAACCCTTTTACAAAAATGGCATGTAAAAATATTACAATACAAGAGTTTGAAAATATAATTACAAATACAAGCAAGCAAGGCCTTGAAAGAAAAAAATCTTAACTTACACGATCAAGTGGTATACCACGCACGGGTCACGCAATGTCTCCGCTATTCTGTCTCACGGCTGTCTCCGTATGTCTGTCCGTCAACGTCACGCGGGCGGTCTTTATATAATCTACCGCGCGTCGATCTCAAGACAAATCTAGGAATTTCTCGAACCAAATACGTCATCAATTTCCCAGATCTAGAACGCTCTTCAAAGAGACAGAAAAAAAAAAAACACCCTCCTTTCAACCAGAGGTACACACACAGGTCAAGGACCGGTCACTGTCTGTGTGGCTTGACTCACCGTGAAAAATAAAAAAAAACTTATTACACAAGGGGCAGACAACCTACAGGTCAAGAAAAAAAAAATAGTATCTAGGCATTGTTACCTAGATACGTAACAATACATACATACATACATACATACATACATACATACATACATACATACATTTGCCTTACTTTCTACTTTATAATATAAGATTATATAATGTGATTTTTCCCACATTCTCATGATTGTTCCTTTTTTTTCCGTTTTGTCGGCTTTACTTTTGTATCATGAAAATGCAGTTAGAATTTGTTATAGTTGCTATTTTTGATAACGTCATTAATAGCCCATAGCCTAAGGATAAAATATACGTTTAAAGGTTTTAATTATGTTCAAAATTTAGGCCGCTATTAAAGAGTGCCTAATTTTCCGGTGCCTAATTTTCCGACTTGTCAAAAAGTGCCTAATTATCAGGTGTCTAAATTTCCGGGTGCCTAAATATCCGGTGTCTAAATTTCCAGTGCCTAAATTTCCAGACACCGTACTTACGTACCGTTAAAACGGTGAAACTGTAAACTGTAGCGTGAACAGCTCAACAGCTAAAAAGGCTATTTCCACTACAAAGACATTACGTGAACTAAGCGTGACGTAAACACACACAATATTCTTGACAACAAAACATGCCCAATTCAAACTACTTCCTTGACATTAAAACACAACTATTAAACACGAAAAGAACACTTCACGCGCGCACGACACTGTCCGAATCAGAAAATGCTTATTTTTTAGCACAGACGAACCGTAGTCGTACCACGCATCATAGAGGCCAACAAAGCACAATTGCAAGACAATTTTTTAAAGGATAATAACTGTTATTATTATATTGGGTACTATACAGAAACACAACACTGAATACACTTTTATTTTAAATACTCAAAATCGCAATAAAGAAATAAAACATAAATAATATCACTCAATCTCTACCTTTTACTACTACTTCAAAACGTCAAAGACTACAGGAACTTCCAGGACCCTGACTAAACATATCTTCTATTTATACTTTTCTGATAGTCTTTTCTACAGGCTAGAAGCTTCTTTTTTCCAATATTTCTTTTAATTGTGGTTTTGTAGAAAACTGAAGTCAGTGATTTTTAACTAGACCTTAATATCCTATTAGTTCATAATAATAATAACATGTGATTACTTGGTGATTTTCCATTGACCTGAAACTTTCTAGAAAAAGGCCACAGCTAACTGTTGCCCGTTGTCCGCCGGTCGTCGATTAGACGCCAACTTTCTTTAACTGACATATAAGATGGAACCTGGCAGCAGGCGACTTCCGAATGAGACAGCTGGATGTTTCTTACAAAGGCCTCATGGTTAATATTCGAGGCCAAAAAAAATCCACAGCCGAGGAAAAGCATAGGCGGCGAAAAAAGAACCTAAATCGACCATGGTTATGTTTGTTCTGGATGTGGCAACATATGAAGGTCGCAGCTGGGATTGCGTAGCCACATAAAATACTGCACTCCTCATAATCTTAGACTCGGAGACGTCTAATTATTATTACTAGATTGACCGGCGGCGTAGCATACGCCGCTGTTTTGCAGGGCCGGCCTTAGGTGACCGCAGTGGGCTCCGCACTTATGCGATCGCAGTGGGCCCCGCACTTTCATAGGACCCGCGCTAATTCTAAGTGTATAAATTATTAAATTAAACCATTGTATAACTTATAACAGATTACCCGCGGCCTCCTGTCAATTTACCAGGAGCTCCTGAAAATCTCCTGAAATGCAAAATATACGAAAAAGTCCTGGAAATATCCGGAAATTATTAAAATCTTTAGAAAACTCATACGAAAAAAAACGGCATTATCCCGTAATTGTGTAATCTGGTGAAAGAAGCTTTTCGAGCATCAAACTAATGAATAGTTACTTTGGTTCAACAATTCTCGTACATAGATTGAAACATTTGTTAATTCTTGCTATTGAACGTGATTTATGTAGGAAATAGATTTTTTTTAATATAC
Organism: Biomphalaria pfeifferi; assembly: GCA_030265305.1. Taxonomy (NCBI): domain Eukaryota; kingdom Metazoa; phylum Mollusca; class Gastropoda; family Planorbidae; genus Biomphalaria; species Biomphalaria pfeifferi. The sequence goes on along the minus strand of JASAOG010000123.1, from coordinate 1,159,700 downwards.
TGTATGACTTCGCTACACGCAAGTCTCGTAAAGTTCGTGGGATAACTCAATCCGCAGAAATAAAAGAATGATCTTTCCTTTATTTCTTCTTCTCGTCCAAACTATTGAGGGAAGAAGAGAATTATATATATATATATATATATATATTTTATTATGTTAGAAACAAACAAGTGTTCATTCTCTAGCACTGTCAGGGTCGATTTTCTCTAAGAGAAACTAAATTCATTGTAGTCCTTTTTATCAGTTTCCACTGAGAAATTTTCTGGTGGTGTGGCAGGTCTGCAGCAGTACCGCCCTCTGATAGGCAATGAGAATCTTCCTAGGAATGTTAAGGGCCTTAAGGGATCTGTGAGGTCAGTTGTCATTATCCCCTCGGTTGGTATAACAATGGGGTATATTGTTAATTAGGATAACGTCCATAAACGCTTAATCTCCAGGCCTAGGTTCCCATATTTGCTTTGTTTTTCCATTTCATTTTTTTTTATTATGAGAGTGGTACGCAATGTCAATAATGGTAGCATTTTTTCTTCTTTTTATCAATGAACAGCAGATCAGGGCGATTAAAATCTACCGTTTTGTCGGTTTAAATAGGCCTATCCCAGTACAACAGATGATCAGTTGACTCGAGAACCTCTTGTGGCGAGTATCTGTAATAAGGAGTATCTTGTTGATTGAATTATGTATCAAAGCCAAGTGTTGATGTATTCATTTTGCAACTTGGTTATGGCGATCTAGGTTGGCAGATTCTGATAAGGCTGAACATCCTGCCTTTATGTGTTCAATTCAATTCAAATGACTCACCCACATTTCCACATTTTTGGCATTTGTCAACAACATTGAGTTTTAGGATATGCCTCTCTTTTTAGTCCTAATTACTTTGTCCTGTATTGCTGTAACAAAGCCTTGTTTCAGGGTAGAGATGCTATGCTTTAAGCTATGTTAAGGAAGCAGCTTTCTTAATGTTGTCACCATCTAACAAAGTCAGTAATTTTCAGTGGAGTGTTTGGTTTTCCCATTGACGAATCTTACGCCCTGAGACGTCCAAACCAACATTAACACCAGCATAGTTTAGGTTTAGAGGAGTTGCTTCGGAGTCGTATTTGCTAAGGAAGGAAACTAGTTTATTGCTGAAGGCGTGCAGTTTTTACCGTATTTTTTAAAACTTTCCTTCTAACAGAATTAGTAGATATTGTGCAATCCACGACCTCCATCCTTCCTGGGCAGGTGTAACCTTATGGTGTAGGACTTTGGGTGTAAGCATCGAAATTTGGTTAGTAGTTTTTTTGTGAGTCTGTCGATATCATGTATGTCGGTGTCACTCCATTCTACGATACCAATCGCGTGAAAGAGCACTGGGACGGCTCAGATATTTATTGCAGTGGTGAGGTTACTGTCAGGCAGTTTAGTGTTGAGGATTTTAGTTTTATTCTAATATATTTATAAAGAGTAGCGGAGCTCAATTCCTCGATGCCTTCAAAAGCAATGTTAGTGTTAGCTGCCATGCCCTTTTGAGTACGCGTGATACCATACAGTCACGGAAGCATTTTACTGTTTTAAGCTGAGTAACTTTTCCTAGGTTTCTACGTATAGCTTTAAATTATCAATGTATAATAGGTGAGACACACTTTTTGTACATTTAGTGTCAACTATGCTGGCACCTGAGATGAACTCCTATTGAAAAATAAAAAACAGAGTGGCAAGGACGAATCCTCCCGTAGTGCTCTGGCAAAAAATTGGGCCGTTAGACGTAATGCCTCGTAGTTACCATACATGTCGAGTGACGGCTCAGACACGTCCCCTCTTAGCTTTTGGAGCTGGGGACACTCGTACAAGATATACGACACTGTTTCGACGCTCTCTCTGCAGTGACGGCATCGGGAGTCATAGTTCGGACGGAACAGGGCGAAATATGCCCCAACAGGACAATGTTCCGTCCTACATTGCTCCTCAACAACCACCACGGATCGTCCCTATCTGGGTGACGCATATACTGCCAGACACCACGGGCTGTGTCGGATTCCTCCCAGGACTTTAACCACTTCTCATAAATGAGTGCTCGGATTTCTGCCGTAGATTGTAAAAACGTGCTTGGTGCTTTGAGGTGAAAGTCAACTCTAAAACCGTTTGTAGTGAGTGCCATGGAGTAATTTAGATAGTGGGTTAATTGCTAGACAAAACCAGAGCGGAGCTAGAGAGTCACACTGGTATATACCCCTCTCTTATGTGGACAGAACCTAGTTTATCACCATTAAGGGGTAGATTTATCTTCCAATTATTATTATTAAATCCACATTTAACCGTTTAGTCATTTTAACTTAACAATTTATTTTAAAGTTCTGAATGTGAATCATTAATTTTTGTTTTAATTTATTGTCTAGGTTCGTAATGAATTTTACAAGGATACTCAAGGTGCAATATTAGTATATGACATAAGTGATAGAGGAAGTTTCACTTCACTTGATCGCTGGCTTGAAGAACTTAATAGTGAAATTAACAACAAAACTGAAGTTGATAGCATCGTTGTATGTGTTTGTGGAAATAAGGTTAGTTTTTTAAAACTTACGATCACAAATAATTACTTTTTGTCAATAATTTGTTTCTTTAATTCCTTTTAGAATAGAGGCTGTATAAATATAAATGTAATCGGCACACTTATATCCTTTCAGATAACATGAAATCTTTATAATACATCTTCTCTATTACCGTGCATTTTTACGTATTTTGTAGCGGCCCCCGAAAGGAGAATAGCCGCTTTAGTTTTGTGTGGTATGTCTGTCGGACAGTCCGTCCCGTTTAGATGTCATAAACTGGAAAAGAAAATGAAAATCGTACATTTTAATATTTTAGACCTTTCAAAGTTTTGATGCAACGGCTACTTTTTTTTTTCCAAAAGTAAGGATGTCAGGTGGCGGCCCACATCTAAGGGTCTGACAAGGCGTGGTAGCACGACCATGTCCAGACTTAGGATTGGCCACACCTACATTACGCACTCCTTTGTGCTGAAGAGAGAGGAGTTCCCACTTTGTGAGTACTGTGACTCTTGTCTCACTGTGGAACATATCCTCATTGATTGCCCCAGATACCAGGATATTAGTGGAAAATTTTTTAGAGCGCACAACTTAAAAACACTTTTCGATAGTGTCGACCCTGGGAAGGTACTGGGCTTTGTCCGGGAGTCGGGGTTGTCTACGAAGATTTGATTTCTGAAATTGTGAACATATAATATTTACAAAAGATTTTACTAAATTATTAAATTTTTACTAACTTTACTATTTTAACTGTGAATAGACCTTGCTTTAAATGATTTAACTGTATGGAATTTAGCTCTGGTGATATGAAGGGAGAGTAATCCTTGAAGGATTACTGGCACTACATGGCCTAAATTGTGCCGATGTGCCAAAAACTCAAAACTCAAACTCCAAAAGTAAACCATTAAATTTTTTTAATTAACTGTAAGCAGATTTTACATAAAAATAAACCACTTTTAAATGAACAAATTCAGGGGAAGTTAACTTTTTAAAAAGGTCATAGACTTCTTCATTAGTAACTCAAGTTAATTTATAGATTCGCGCATTGGTACAAAAAAAAAGTGCCTCCAAGGTCACAATGGAAAAAGTATCAATGACTCATTTTAAATTATATGTTCCATTTATTAACTAACACATTGAATTAAATACTGATTCGGTTGTTGTTAAAAAAAAAATTGATACGAACTTCGCTTTAGTTTTAAGTTAAAAAAAAAAACACTACTTTTATAGCGTGCAATTTTGACAGTATACACTTAACAACAATTTAGATTAGACTAAATATATGCCAAATCTAGATCTAGATAAAACATGTATTGATAATTTGAACACAATTTACATCTGTGAATTATTAAGGCAATAGCTTAGCTTCTGACAGCTTAGGGGTGCAGATTTATTTATCAAGTATACGATAGTATCACATTAAGAAGCTGATCGATCCTGAATAGCAGAATAATAATAAGGCTTGTCCTTGAGTCCGAAGATTAATGAAGAATGTAGTATTTCCCGTGGCTATGCAGCCCCAGCTGTGACCTACATATTTTGCCACAACCAGGGCAAACATAATCATTGTCCGCCAGTGGTCTATTAAGATTTTCTTTTCGCCTTCTGCGTCTGTTTTCGGCAGCGGATTTTCTTTTCGTCTCAAATGTGTATCCCGCGGCCTTTCTGAGTGACCACCAGCTGTATGAGCAAGTACACAGCCCTGCTTCACGCCATTTTCTATTCGGAAATGATCGACAGGTCACCATTGTGTCTAATCTGGCCTTTTTGTCCCACATGAAACTGCTTGAGAATGGAACATCTAAATCTCAAAGAGATATTTAGATCTAAAAATATATGTACATATTTATATTAACTCTATTAGGCACTGGCGGATCCGGGGGGGGGGGGGGTCCGTAGGGGTAATCGCCCCTTGGGTGGTGGTGGTGGGGGGGGGGGGGGGATTACATCTACTGCCCGTCTCACTCTAGCCCTCTAAGTGGATGGGGGCGGTCATATTTTTTATGGAGAAATCCTAGTTTGTGAACAAAATTAGTTGAATTATTGATAATTTGAATCCATTTGTAAATTATGTCGCATCACACTCTTCTCAAATTTTATAAATAGTAAATATAAAATAAAAAATGGTTGTACCAGGTGGGAGGACATGCAATCGGACAGAGCAATATTTTGTCTTTTTGTATTTTAGTTAAGAAATTACAAAATTAAAAAAAAAATCTGTCACTTATATAATTTATATATGCTATAAATTAAATTGTTATATCGAGTCGCCCCATCCCCTATTCTTTAATGCCAAATGCAATCATTAACAGAAATTATAAAAAGAGCGAGGATAATCGTTTTCACTCTACCGCTCCCCTCCTATTTCCAGACAAAAAACATGTAGTTTCAAAACAGAATAGTCAAATATGACTACAGAGTTTATGTAATTGCACATGAATTTATCATAATTATTTTAAGAAAGACTTTGTTTTAGAAAATTTAGAATTCATAGGAAATTTTTTAGTATAAGAGTAACAATTGAGATGAGTTTTGAGCCCAAATATTCTTTTCCTAGTCGTTTTTTTTTTCTAGTTAAATAAATTTGGGACTATAACTCACAATTTATACTTCAATCCTAAAAATGCAAAAAATCTAGTTGATCCAATTAATGTTTCCCATTTCCGAATTTTTTTTTTGTTTAGAGCTTTGAAATATAATTCTGTAACAAAACAAAGTTACAAACATGCCTCTTGAACAAAACGTATCACCTACATATGATCTTTGTTTTTTAGATGTATTTTTCAAATATTTTTTTTCGGCGGCCATCCTCAAAGCCTTAATCTAAATCTGCGGGGTATCTTATCTTTTCAAGGAAAAAATCGGTTGTATTTGTATTTGTATTTGCCTATAAATACATATCTGAATATTTTTCAAGTAAAGCATAATACAAAAAGTCATTTTTTTAATAGTATGAATAATGAGCTGTAGATTTCAGGAGAATGCGTTTCTGCAATAATGCAAGAAAACGTTTTTGGCGTCGGGTCTTCGCCCCGAATCCCATTCTAAGAGCTTTCAACGCTACCCTAGACGCAATTTATAATTCATCAATACTTTCTTAACTCAAATACGAACACTAAATATACATCAACTCTAACTCCTTATATTCATGAATATCGATAATACTTTAATACTTAATAAAGCACACAATTATATCACTCTTATGAAATAGTAATACACAAAACACCATTCCATCAACTTATAAATATATAAATGCAAAAATACCAGTCCAGGAAGTAAACATCCAACCTTCCGGGACCGGGAGCAAAACCTTACTGACTTAACACATTCTCTCGCACATTCAACGAAGACTTAATCACTCAGTTCACAACACGTGCAACACTTCGCATTCATAACAAGGGGATATAACAATCATATCAAAATATCAAACTAACATTCATTCTCGCCATACCTCTCCCTGACATGGATCCGCTAGTGCTATCAGGCCTATATCAAGTTTAGATCTATACATTGTCTTAGATGCAGCCTAGTTACTAGTGTTAACCACATTTATGGAAATCTATATCTAGATATGATAGGTGACATATAAATAGCTTTTCACGTCTCAAAGACGTTTTTATTTAAATTATTCAATTTTCGTTGTTTATATAGATCCGATTCAAGAATTGCTATAGAATTGTTAATTAACCGTATGTTCTAATTATCTTCATTGTTTTATTCCATTACAATTTTAATTTGAATGCAAAGTAAAGCAATAAATTTGACAAGCATATAATGAAGTAGAACTGTTCCAAATTTCAAGCTGCTATCTATAATGTTTACAGAGTTATGAATGATACATATTCATTTTCGGTCACAGTTTTTCGTATACTTTCTATAGTCCAATTTTATAAACATGAAAATGCCTTAGCTTCTCTCCCAAGTGACATAAAAAGATATTCTTGGTATCGCCGTGGTCCCAACATCAAGCTCTACACATCTAGATAATTTTTGTTGTAGTATATTAATTTAAAAAATTTGTCAAAGTAGGCTAGCTAAGACATTTAGATCTATATTAGAATTCATATGTCTTACTTTACACGTTTAGTCTAAAAATTTCTAGGCCAGTTTGATCATGATTACTAGATCTAGTCACATCTAGGGCCTGGCGGTAATAGTGTACTTGATCACTTTCACCAAAGATGCTTGCACTCCATCATGGACATACGGTCGCAAGACCGCACTACAAACAACGATGGGTAGGGCACGTATTTCGTATGGGAGATGCTTAATGCAGTCTTTTTTGGTGAGCTAAAAAGTGGTCGACGTAACATAGGTGCCCCACGGAAACTCTTTAAAGACTAGCTTAGGCGCTTACTTGCCATAGCAGAAATAGAAAATAACACCTGGTTGAATGCGGTCTCAGATCGAGACAGACAGCCGGAGGTCATTCACTAAGGCCGCGTGAATTTGAAACCTATAGGAAATCCGCTGACGAGAACAGACGCAGACGGCGTAAAGAAAATCCTAATCGACCATTGGTGAACAATGGTTATGCTTGCTCTGGTTGTGGGAAAATATGTAGTTCACAGCTGCGGCTGCGTATCGACGGAAAATGTTGCATTTCTTATTAATCTTCGGACTCGATGAAAAGCATTATTATTATTGTATTGGTTTATTAGGTCTTGGCGTTGAAAAGTAGATCTATAAGTAGAAGTATACTCAATATTGTATAGATAGTAGATCTACTGAGTAGATTTATAAGTAGAAGTATATTCAATACTAGTCGACCGGCGGCGTAGCATACGCCGCTGTTTTGCAGGCCACAGCAACCTATCCAACCGCAGTGGGCCCCACACTTTCATAGGACCCGCGCTAATTCTATGTATAAATTATTAAATTAAACCATTTTATAACTTATAACAGATTTCTCGCGGCCGCCTGATTTACCAGGAGCTCCTGGAAATCTCCTGAAATTATAAAATATATGAAAAAGTCATGGAAATCTCAGGAAATTATTACAAATCTTTTGAAAACTCATACAAATGTCATGAAATATATAGACAAAAATTGTCATTTTGGGGTGTCATTCAATATGGAAAACGCCAATCCTACGGGTGATAATAAAAACGGCATTATGCATTAGCCGTAATTGTGTAATCTGGTGAATGAAGCTTCTCGCGCCTCAAAGTAATGATGAATTACTTTAGTTCAATAATTCTCGTAAACATGTTGCTATTGTTGCAATTGAGCGTGATTTCTGTAGCATACGCCGCTATTTTGCAGGGCTGGCCTTAGGTGACCGCAATGGGTTCCGCACTTATGCAGGACTGCCAATGAGGGTTCGGGAAGGTGCTTGAGGAACTGGTAATGGATTTCATCTTCCCCAGGCGCTGTGTCATGTGACTTGTCCAGCGATTCCCTCATTTCCTCAAGCTAGAACGGTTTGTTGTAGTCTTTATTGTTCTCTGACCTGGGGTGTCTTTCCTCCCTGGTTTTGACTTTTTGGAACTCTGGCGTGTAGTGTGCAGTGGATGACTTTTCTGCTATTTAGGATGCAAGGAAGTCAGCTATTTCTCTGGGTGAGGTGACAGTTCGTCCTTGGTTTTTCAAATGCCCTATTGCATTTGATTTTTTCCCTTTGATTCGCCTTACTGCCTTCCAAACCGCTCTAGCAGAAGTTTTGGCATCCAGACTGCCGACAAAACTTCTCCAGGAATTCCTTTTGGCTGACCGTATGGTTTGTCTAGCCTTTGCTCTAGCTATCCTGAATAGCTTTAGGTTTTCCTGGGAAAGATTCTTTATAAATGCAGCCAGTCGTTTTTTCCTATCGCCAATAGCACTTTTGCAAGCTGTATCAAACCATGGTTTGCTAGGCCGTTTTGGATTTGCGGAGGTTAGGGGGACAACTTTCCTGGCTATACTAAGTAGCTTGCTAGCAAAGGTATCAGCTGGGTTCTGTTCATCGAGGATATTTTCTGTGATATCCTCGGAGCATCTCTTTTGGCATTGTCCCAATCGGCCTTATTCAGTTTCCACCGCTGAGGTCGTCCCAATGAGGGGAGATTGTTAGTAATGATGATTGGGAAGTGATCACTTCCCCGTAGATCATTGCTAACTGACCATTTAAAGTCGTCCAGAAGTCCAGGGACGCATACGTTGAGGTCAATGCATTTGAGAGATCCAGTTCCTGGGTGCAAGTAGGTCGGTGATGCATCATTAAGTATGCATAAATCATGTTGGAGGAAGATATCCTCCAGCATACGACCTCTTGTGTCGGTATTGTTGGATCCCCACATGGTGTTATGGGCATTGAAATCTCCAAGGATTATATAAGGGGGAGTTGTTTCAATAGGTCCTCCATGTCTGTTGGGTTTAATGGAGCGCCTGGTGGTAGTTACAGGCTGCAACAAGTGATAAACTTGCGAAGGGTTATCCTAGCTGCTACGGCCTGTAGTGTGCTCTGTAGTTCTACCCTCTCATTGGGGATGCTGTCCTTCACAAGGATACATACTCCACCTGATGCTCTCTCTGCATCCTCAACATTCTTGCTGTAAGAACTGTAGCTTCGGAAACTGATGCTATCTTTCAAAAATGTTTCCTGTAAGCAGACAGCTACAGGAGTCTCAGAGTCCATCAGTAGCTGCATTTTCATCATAATTGGCCTTGAGGCCTCTTCAATTCCACTGTACAATTCTGGAATCCATGGCTTATTCTAAATGACCTACTTGGAGCTATTTGGCCTTGGGAGGCCCCCGGAGGGGTTTCCCTTTATTCCAGTGACCTTGGTATTTTTATTCTTGGGTTTGGATGGCGAGGAGGACAACCCCCTTTTGGGGGAAGTCTTTCTCTATGGAGAGGGGAGATCCCTCTGGTTAGAGCGGAGGTTATTTCCTCCTCTCTCGCCTCGGGCATCCTCTCCAATTTGATTTCTCCCCTTAGGGAGTTGTTTAACCTCTAATTCAGTAGAGGTTGGGGTGTCTGGCTGGGTTCTCTGAGGAGAACCTGTGTCAGACATGATGTCTCCGGGTTCTCCCGGAGTGCTGATTTCGACATGCTGCTCAGTCTCCATGCTCTCATCAGCGAGCACAGAGAACCTGTTCTTTAGCATGACAACAGGGCTTTCTTGTTTCTTCGGAGGTGTGTTCTTTGGCGGTGTTTTCTTCTGAGTTGGAGGAGGAGGAGGGGGTGGTGGGGTCAATGTGTCCGTCTGTGTGGCTATGGATCTTCCTATCTTAGCAACAGCCTGGTCGTATGTCTTTGTCAAGCCAAATTGGCCCTTGGGTAGGGCCAATACAGCCGATTTCGCCTGGCTGAAGGTACATCCATTTCTTGCCTTGTACTCCTGCATGGCAACCTCCTGTTTCCACACAGGGCAGTCCATGGAGTAGGCTGAGTGGCCAGCGTGACAGTTTGGGCATTTGAACTGGGCTGTGCAGCCCTTGTCCTCATGACCCTCTCCAGCACATCTGGCACACACAGTATTCCTCTTGCAGACTGCCGCGCCGTGTCCATAACCCTGGCTCTTGAAGCACCTCATGGGGTTAGGTATGTAGGGCCTCACTGGAACTCGTAGGTATCCTGCCTTCACAAACTCTAGCGGCGTCCTAGTTCCGAATGTGAGGATAATAGTGGCGGTCTTGACCTCTTCACCATCCCTGCGCCTGGTAATGCGCCGGGCATAGGTGACTCCTTCAATGCCCTCCACTATTTCCTTCTCGGAACATTCCAGTAGGTCCCTAGAGCTGATTGCATCTCTGCTGGTGTTCAGACTCTTGTGTGGCATGACTTCCACTTGGAGATCACAGAGTCCTCTGCATCTTAAAAGCCCATCACCTGTATCTTGCTATATACTTCTACAAGAAGTTCCATTGACTTGTGTAGGTTAGACACACTCCTTGGCTCTCCAACTACTAACTGGAGTCCCTTATAGATAAGAAAAGGGTTCAGCTTTGTCAGGCTTTTCCCCTCTTCTGTGCACCTGACCACCAAAAATGATGGCCAGGTAGTACAGCTTTTTGTGGCCTCCTCCATTTTTGCCTCAATACGGCGTCTCTTGCCCAGACTTAAATCTGGGGCAAGTAGTTTATTGTTGTTTTTTTTGTCCATATATATATTTTTGTTAGTTCGGCACCTGTGCTCCCCACCCGCCATCGAGTCCAACAAGGGGACAGGCCATTCGGAAGTCCAGAATGAGCCCGCCAGGGCTACACAGGTGCTATACTCAGTCAGCTGCTGCATCGGACATGTGTCCGATACAGCAGCTCCCTGATTGACCCTCCAGCCACCTCCCTCTTCGACCTATGCTGGTAGCTCGGCATGACCAGCCGGTTGACCCAGAGCGGGCCATCTGGGCTTCAGGTCTAGGGGAACTTGGAGCCAAAGTATTGTGTTGTGGTGGTTTATCCACAAATAGCCACCACTCAAACACCAGGATCTCTTTATCCCCCCTTTATCCCCCCTTACCCGTCGCAGTCCACGGCAAACGGACTGGTCTAGGACGTAGTGAGATTTTAGAGATAAGGAGACAGAGGGATGATCAATGAAGGCAGACTGAGGAAAAGAGGAGGCAGACATAATGATAGAAAAGAAGTAGGGCACTTTTGAGCTCCAAGCTAAAGAAAGAGAAGCGCAGTTTCACGTCATGTCTCGAGACGCTGTGTATATATACATATATATATATATAAAGAGAGAGAGAGAGAGAGATCTAAGATTGCAATAATTATCAGAGTGAATGTGAGGGATTATTTTTAGATCAGTGTGATTTTTTTTCAAAGAACACGGAGCATTTGAGAAAATTACTACAGTTTGAAATGTAGAGTGAATATAAGGTCCTATTAAAAGTGTGATTGGGAAGATGTATAATACGATTTGTGGTGATAAGTTACCCTAAATACGGTGCATCTCTAGATAATTAGAAATATGTCACAAATTCCGTATTTTTAGAGTTTTTTAAAATTCTTTCTCCCTAAGTCTTCTTCATAGACTTTTTTATACTTATTATTATACTGGAAACCGTGGAAACCGAAAACAAATTATTATCATATCATTATCAAATTATTATTAAGTTGGTGGTGTATGGTGCAGTTTGCAGAGAGCCTGGATAGTGAGATTCGTAACAATATATATAGATCTAGAGTCTAGGTACTATTATAATTGTGATTAGTCAAAAGCTTGCTGTCAGAGTCACTCAAATTTATCACAGCATTAATCATTATTTACTATTATTTATTTATTATTTATCTATTTTATTTTAATTATTTCCCAGTCCTATCCCCAATTTCATCGCCCGCCCCACCTTCTCCTCTTCAGGCTAGACTTGGTCCACCACCTTGGCGTCTTTTCATTTATCTCCCCTTGACAGGGATAAAGATAAAAACAGTCTATTAGATCTTACCGGCCGGATGTCTGACGGGGGCAGTTGACACCACCTTGGGTGGAATGCAAGTCAATCTTTCTTCTAACCCCCCCTTCTCCCACGTCTCTCTTTGATATAGGAGATCACTCGAACCAACACGCCTATTGACCTCTCCAAGGTGCGACTCTTGTCGGATTCACCCACGTGTAAGATAAATCTTAAGCCTAGGACATTTCCTGCTTCCGCCCACATTTTCCAGGCTTATATATAAGGTAGATTAAATCAAGCCAGTCCCTCTCATTTCTCTATCGCTGTCAATCGAGTCTGGACTATATCATTTATTCTTACTCCTAGAGGAATACCTGGTGGTAAGCCGAACTTAATCACAAGTTCCACTTAATTACTTAGTGCATATTTCTCATTGGATATCATCATGTGTATTTTATTATTTCATTTATATTTAATTAGTACATTGTGTATTTCTTACGGTCGTAAGTAGAAAACATAAACATGGCATATGTATTTATTTATGCATTGCATTGATCTATTAATGCTACTTTGCTCAATTGATCGTTGATGCAACCAAATATATATATCCGCCTTGATAATTTTACTAGCGCACTGATACTGCGTTTAGAGAAGATATATATGAATTATCTCCCCTTTACTTATTTTACTATAACGAGAGTTGCGCCCCTTGAACGGACGCTCTCCCCATTCGAGCTCGCTCCATTGTTCTCGGCCGACGGTCGTATGTAAACAAACGTCATGGTCGCTGACCACCGTCCATTTCTCCCTCCCCCCCCCTTTTCTATTTCCAACTTGTGTTGTTTATTTGAGATTATTATTTCCCCTTTTTATGTACATTTTTATATTGCTACTATCAGCCTTCTATTTTCCAAATCCCATTGGTCATCATCTCCCCTTTGTGCTCTAAAGCAATTTTACCAATCTGACGAATGCACCTCAGTCGAGGGCATCGATAAGATGCATGAGAGACATGTCCTAACTTGTCTTTATTTATCAGCAGCCTCCCTCAGGTGTCTGCCTACTTGCTGTTCAGTGTCTACTCGACACTATTCAACTATTGCCTATTTGTTTGGATCACGTGCTTATTGCCTATTTACCTGCCTATTTATTTGGCATTGTCTGCCTAGTCAATTGCCTATTTGATATTGAGTATCATCTTCTGCCTACTGGGATCCACTCAACTATTTACTTGGTGCTTTCGGCTCTACTTGCCTGCCTATTCGACAGCCCAACTGTCAACTTAATAGGTACGACGTCCCTATAGACCCAGAGCCTGTGCGAGACGTCATAGCTCCGCCTGAACTTCGTAACTCACTGGACATATCCTTTTCACTACGCTGCCCACGGCAGATCCGCTCTGCCCGCAGTACCCTTCTGCCCACGGTAGCCGACCACCCGCCCTACTGTGCCCACTACAGATATCAGAACTTTGGATTGAGACTCCACGAGAACTGTATCACCGGCGTCCCTCTACCGCTAGAGCGCCACTTCCAGCTGCAGAACCTCAAGCCAGGACACCGCCAGCTGAGACCCAAGGAGGACAACCAGCAAAGTTCAGAAGACAAAGTGACATAGAGTGATGATTAAACATAGTATTGCTTAGAGATAGATGCAAACCCTCCCCCTTTTTATTCTTCTATGTAAATATTTATGTAAATAAATATTCTTCATTTTTAACTTTGTATCTATCTTTCATTGCTTGTCTCGTTGCGTGTCTGCTCCCGATTTATATGCTGACGAGTTGGTATGTGATAGTTTCAAAAATAATCATCCCCTCATTAAACGCGCCAAACACACGTCACTTTCACCAACCTGTCACAATAATACATGTAGACCTACTATTTTAAGAGTGAATTCAATGGCTCAAGAAGCTTATTAATGATTTTATGTTAGTATATTTAATATCCCCCATATAGAGCCCCATTTCCAATGATAGTGTCTTGACATAGCGGTGTGCACGACACATAAATGGGAACTATCAAAATGCATGTCAACATGGAAGCTATAGCGAACGAATGTTAAAAATGCTTTAGAAACACAAAATTTGATTAAAATATGAAATGAATTGACTTTATTTTATATGTTAATGTGTTAAGTATAAAGTAGATCGTTCCTCTTTCAATTAGATGTAGAATTAGAGTTAGATCTAGACTCTCTAGAGTCTAGACTTAGATGTAGGCTTTGATAGCTGAATGGGATTATAAAGTACTTCAGGACGTCTAAATTCGCAGATATAAGGAACGAATTTATGTAAAAATGCGTTTGAAAGACAAATTAAAAGCCTAATTTTATTAAATAGTGAAATCAATAGACTATATATTTGTAATTTTCATGTGTCAAGGTAAAAAATTATCTGTGCAGAGTGTAATTTTAAAAATTAGATCTAGATCCTTTCGATCTTCTCTCATGTAAACATGATAAACATGGCCTAGATCCATAAAATAGGAATACTTTCATAGAGCTGGGAAACTTTTTTTTGAGGGTCTTAAGTTTGTTTTATGGCTACTATACATACGTCTAGGTTCCTGTTAGTACCCAAGGAACATTTATTCTAAGTTTTATTAAGATTGTCAAACGGTTTTGATTTCTATTCGTAATATAATACATACATATATACGCCTTACTTTCTACTTTATAGTTTACTAGCCTGACATTACCCGCGGCCTGCGGGCCTTAGTTTGTGTTTACTATTCTAGTGGATTGGATTTAGATGTATGTTAAACTTAGCTAATGATCCTTTTAAGTTTTTCTCTTTCGCTACGAAAATAAAAATAGTTTTGCGAAAATGGGTTTACCCGAAGCTGATACATTCATATCTATTAAAAACGAAAGGAGCGATAGATAAATCCTATACTCTTAAGCGAGCAATTCTTGTATGTATGTTTATATATTTATATATAAATTTTATTTCGAAAACGGCTCTAACGATTTTCTTTAAAATTTCATGGTATGTGCATATTAGTGAGAAAAAAAATCTCAACTCATTGGCCACATCGGGAAAACTCGAGGTCGTCCGTTATATCGGTTTGAAAATGCCTCATTATCAAAAAATTAATTTTGGCCCTAATGTTTTATGAAAGAAAATTTTCCATGACGTGAACGGGAAAAACGCTGCTTACGTCACTAGGCTTATCGCAGTACACTAAAATATTTCTTTACAAACAAGAACGAGTTTTAAAATATTTCTTTACAAACAAGAACGAGTTTTAAAATATTTCTTTACAAACAAGAACGAGTTTTAAAATATTTCTTTACAAACAAGAACGAGTTTTAAAGAATCAAGAGACCTAATTAAACATTTGCGCACCATCTTATTGTAGATTGATTTATTATAGAAATATGAAAGAAAAGTAATGAAATTAAATGTACCGATGCATAATTAGTTATTGTGTTTTAAGTGCGTAATAAATTGTTTACTCTTTAATTGCGTATAGCGGTATAGATACCTTTTACTTTGTTGTTTATTTTGCTGGTGACCTCCAGCTGTCTCGTTCTGAGGCCGCATGCAACCATGTGCTCTCTTCTGTCAGCTAAGGCAAGTTGACGCCTAAGCTGGTCTTTTAAGCATTTCGGCGTTACGTCGACCACTTTTTTAGCTCACCAAAAAAGACTGCCTTTGGCATGCGTTCGTCTGAGATTCGTCTCCCATACAGGATACTGCTCTATCCAGCGTAACTGTCGGACTTAAAGAATTCCCTCTATACAAAGGCCGCAGATACACATTTGAGGCAAAAAAAAATCTGCTGTCGAGGACAGACGCAGACGCAAAAAGAGAATCTTAATCGAGCACCGCGGACAATGGTTATGCTTGCCCTGGGTGTGGCAAAATATGTAGGTTACAGCTGGGGCTGCGTTGTCACGGGAAATACTGCAATCCTCATTAATTTTGGGACTCAGAGACAAGTCTTATTATTATCATTATTTTGCTGGTGAATTATTACCATGTATTCATGCTTCGGTGTCTACTGTCCCGTACCAAAACAAGGAAATTGCCATAACACAGCTTCTCTACTTGCTCACACTAAACATGATATCCATCTAGCGGTCAACGAGTTTGCGTACGCTGCAGCCTATTTTGATTTAACTATAAACCTCGGTAAAAAGCTTGGATGTTAGGGCGTAGTGACGGAAGGCCCAGGAGAGATCTGAATGGAGGGATCTGTAAAAGGAGGCCATATCCCTCCACGGGCTGTAGCACCTCTGGGATTGATGGATGGATGACAAAAAACCGGTATGAACCTCTTATAGTCCGACAGTCAGGCTGGGCAGGGCACGTATTCCGTATGGGGACGAACATATTGTTCGGCGTTAAAGAGGTGCCCCACGGAAACGTTTCTTTAGAAAACTAATGCAATGATTTAAGTCTATTAAATTTTACTTTTACTTTGTCACAAAGTACCTTATAACGTAGAGATTTGCGTCACTTGATGTTTCGTATTAAAGCCATAATGAATATACTAATTCCATAATTAAATGTCTGAAGGTAACCATCTGAGAAGTTACACTGCAAAGACTTTCTTCCAAGCCAATAATAGTAGGCCTACAATAGTTTTACGCAAAAGATGGATTGTGAAACTATAAGACGGATGTGAGCTGTGGTTGGTCTAGACTATAGGAGGACTTAAGAGACTTTATATTTAATCGCCATGTACAATTACATTTAGAACTAACAGAACACTAAAGCAACTCTTCAGATTAGTAGTCTTTATACGATCGTTCATTTTTTGTAATTACAAAAATATTCCCAAAATGACTTCGGGTATATAACCTTCCTTAAGAAATTATTTAACCGAGTGAGGCTCGGCCACCTGATATTAGGATATAAAGTACAATTAAAACGGGTTTACCCGATTTGTTAAATGAATAGGATTAAAAGTAAGTCAGGACGTTCTGAATTCGCAGATATATGGAACGAATTTATGTAAAAATGCTTTTGAAACACAAAATTGAAGGTTAATTTTATTACGTAATGAAATCAATAGACTTTTGTATTTTCATGTGTCAAAGTAAAAAACTATTGTGCAAAGTGTAATTCTTAAAATTAGATCTAGACCCTTTCGATCTTTTCTCATGTAAATATGGCCTAGAAGCCCTAGATCGATGAATTTATAATGCTATCATAGAGTTGGTCAACTTTTTTTTTTGAGGGCCTTAAGTTTGTTTTAGGGCTACAATACATACACTACGGTCTAAGTTAGCACTCAAGGAACATTTCTGCCAAGTTTTATCAAGATTGGTCAAACGATTCTATTCGTAACATAAATACATACATACATACATACATTTGCCTTACTTTCTACTTTATAATATAGACTAGCCGGACATTACCTTAGTTTGTGTATTACTAATCTAGTGGATTGGATTTATATATATACATATATATATATATATGTCAACTAAGCAGTGGCGTAGGTAGGGTATTTGATGCCCCCCCCCAACAAAAAGTTATTTTTTTCTCCAAAAGGTTTGTGCATTTAATGTTAAAGTATTGTTAATTTGGAAAAAAATCTATTTTAAAAAAAAGATACTACAAATAAATCTTACTAGCAATTAATCAATAATTTTATCATCTTTTTTAGCTGCCCCCAAAAAGGGAAAAGACGCTATTAATTTGTGTTGAAAGTCTGTACGTCCGTCAGTATGTCCGTTCCCTTTAGACAAGAAAAGATAGTGAAAATCTGACATCATAATATTTTAAACCATTCAAAGTTCTAATGCAATGGCTACTTTTTCTTTTTTTGAAAGCGAAAAATCTAATTTTTTAAATCACTTATACAAATTATTTTTTTTTTTAAATACACCACTTTTACAACTATTCACTATTCATAATAACGAACATGGGAGGCTCGTTAGTGAGGGAGACTATTATTTACCATATTATAACTCATTTATGCAAATGGTTTTAGATTTTTTGTCAAACATTTTTTTTTACATTTGTATTGCTAAGTTATGTAAGTTTTGTCATACTAACTCCTACATTAACATTTTATAAAACTCTAGATCTCAACAACCCTTGTTTCGTTAGTTGGAGGCTTCTGAACAAACTGAGACAACATTGATGTCTCTTTCTATTCATAGGAAATTTGTTTTTGTCAATATTTCTATGAATACCATCAAGATTGATAATAATTTCTAGAAGAATTTGGTCCAATGAAAAAAAAAATCCATCCGCAGCTCTTATATGTGTGTTTCTACAAATTCTACGTGCTTTTGTCTGTTTTTTTCATGCAGCCAATATTGCACTAATTTTGGAAGTTTAATTCAGCCTTAACATGTCAGGTGTAGGCTACTGTCCAATAAAAATGAAATTTTTAAAAATTGTTTCACTTGCTGTAGGATTTGATTCGTAATCGTCCAAAGTTACAATAAACTCGTTTGTATTTGTGGGGACATTTACGCATTCGGTGTGGAACTAAACTTGGTTCGAAGCACATGTTATGTCAGGAGTGGTTTGTTCTTGGATAATGGTTTCACCAAATCCAAGAAATTGTTTTCATTTTTGACCCTCCAATACTTCTTTAACTTAGTGATGTCCACGGAGTTCCAGAATTTGCTTTGAGAGAAAACGAATGATGTCCAAGATTCTCTTTAGATAATCTCTGTACTTTTTCCCTATTCTTTAATTAAATCTTACGCCTTGGCGCCTTGCTGTCAATACAGCTCCCTACTCGCAGACAACTAAAAGTTCCCTCCAAGCGATTTTTGAATGTGAGCTCTGTTGGTCTCATTTATAGTTTTCCATTTTCATAGAAAACCTTCATTACTCATTGAATTTGTCGTTGGATTTAAATGTAGATGTACTTTACCTTGTTGAGAAGAGTAAGCAGGGGTAGCACAAACAAAATTTTGTTTAGTAATACATCCACTTTCTCAAAACTTTGGCATTAGCTGGAAGAAGGAGACTTTCCAAAGCTTTCTTGCCTGTTCTATTGCTGAGTTTGTGTTTACATTTCAACATTACAATGATCTCGAGATGAAACAAAAAAATACACCGAAAATAAAAGTAAAAATGTAAAAATATGGACATTAAAATTGATAAGAAGAAGTGAATTCTTTCCAGAATGACTAAAACTAAAAAGAATCACAATGAAATGAAAATAGGCTACAAAAGTTAACTAGAGTTAAGAGCATATTAATAAAATCTAGATTTTTAATAAAAAAAAATGTACCAACACAACTTTGTCCCTCATTAAAATACAGAACATTGAACAATGAATGTACCATGTGACCCTGAAGAAAGTGTAAAAGTGCGTTGGCTTCAGAGCTTTAAACAAATGTAATTAAATTGATTCAAGATAATCTGCAGCTTAAACGTATTGTAAGGAAGCATATAGGAGAAAAACAGCAGCGAAATAAATGCATTTGTTAGTGTTTCTTCCTTTGTTATACAAATGTGTAAATTTTACAAAGTTTATCCTCGGCTTGATGCCCATCATCACTTGATGCCCTGTGCTGCCTGCACCACCCGCACACTGCTAGCTACTCCACTGCAACTAAGATAATGTTCCTTTCAAGTTTTTCTCGTTCGCCACTAAAAGTATTTCTGCGAAAATGGGTTTACCCGTTAAGCCGATTTTAGTTTTGTTTATCTGGCACACACACAAGAGGAACTTCAGTCACTAATGTCCCGCTTCTATCAGGCCTGTAAAGAATATGGCTTAACTATTAGCACGAAGAAAACAAATGTTATGGGACCACCTGCTACAGCACCACCCTCCATCCTCATAGACGATAACAAGCTGGACGCCGTAAACGAATTCTGCTATCTGGGATCCACAATTCAAGATGACCTGTCTCTAGAAGAGGAAATAAAAAAATGCATAGGGAAGGCTGCCTCGACCTTCGCTAGACTCAGTCCAAGGGTTTGGGAAAACCAGAAGCTCACTACAGTGACCAAAATGGAAGTCTACAAGTCATGCGTTATGGGTACACTACTGTATGGCAGTGAATCATGGACCACCTACGCAAAGCAAGAGAGAAAAACTAAACTTATTTCATTTGCGATGTCTCGTAGGATCTTGAAAATCACATGGAAAGAAAAAGTGTGCAATACTGAGATCCTTGGGCGAACAGGTATTCCCAGCATCTTCAAAGCCCTCAGACACCGCCGCTTGCGCTGGCTTGGACATGTTCGCCGGATGGAGGACAATCGCATCCCGAAAGTCATCCTCTACGGACAACTCGCGACTGCCTCAAGAAAAACTGGTCGCCCCCACCTCCGTTACATAGATGTAATAAAATGGGACCTCAAATCAGTGAACATCAATACTGACCATTGGGAACACATAGCTCTAGACCGCACCAGATGAAGAGAGACAGTGACCAAGAAAGCTATGGATAGTGAAAAAACATGGGTCTCAGCTCAGGAAGAAAAACGTACAATACGAGAAATGACCAGCTCCTTTACCACCGAAGCAAAAGCCTGCGATATTTGTGAACGTGAGTGTCTCTCCAAAATAGGGCTCCACAGCCACATTAGGAAGTGTGCGAGACGAACCATAGTCGTTCTACGACTGAAGGAGGCCAACTGAATATATATATATAGATACATTCTTGCGACTAGCCTTGATCTTGTGTCACGCCTGAGGAATTTTTTTTTATATGGA
This sequence comes from Biomphalaria pfeifferi, assembly GCA_030265305.1. Classification (NCBI taxonomy): domain Eukaryota; kingdom Metazoa; phylum Mollusca; class Gastropoda; family Planorbidae; genus Biomphalaria; species Biomphalaria pfeifferi. The sequence continues at coordinate 1,139,199 of JASAOG010000123.1, read as the reverse complement.
TGTTTATTGAGGTACCGGTACTCTTCTGTTTCATATGGCTTTGCCTTTCTGCATATATTGTGATGCATTGCTAAAAAAAAGTACGGTACTTCGGATATAATTGAATATTAATGTGTGTGTTTTTTAAAATCATTTTAACAATTTCTTTTCGGTCATTATTAATCTTTGGACTCGAAGACAAGCTTTATTATTAATATGTATATTTTTTACAGACAGATCTTAAAAGACAAGTTGATGAATCTGAGGGACAATTGTGGGCTGATTCACATGGGTTTCATTTTTTTGAGACATCAGCATTAACTGGAGAAGGGGTGAATGAGCTATTTCAGGTCAGAAAAACTTATGTATCTAGTTTTATTATTTTTAATGGATTATTGTAAATTTTTAAAACGCTTAAACCAAAAAAAAACAACTTTTTTTAGATACTGACACAGATTCTCACCAACAAAAAAGACGACTAATTAAATAATTGATTTGTGACGTCATGTGAAAAATTAATCTACAATATATTCTTGGTCCTGAACATTTGCTTATAATCACTTATTCTCCCACTTGCCATGGATGCTAAAATACAAACATTTTACCTGTTCATACTTAGGAAAACTAAGCCATTTTGAAGATCGAAACCGTAGCGTTTAAATTTACCTAAAAGTTTTTAGAATAAACTTTTAAAAAATACTTTTATTAAGCGTATTTGTATCAATTAGTTTGTGTCAGTCGTATATTTACATTTATAATAGATCTAGACTAACAAATATTTTTACCAAATGTTTTTGTTTAGCGCTATTTCATGCTTTTAGCTTTCTCAATAAGGGTCCCAAACCAACACACTAATCACTGTGCCAGCAAAGTGCTTATGAAAACAGAAGGTTTAATAGTTATTTACTGTCTGTTTCTCTCTTTCTCTCTGCAAAGTATAAAGTGGACTAATTCAACTTATGTCACCACATTAGTTATATACAATTTCTTTCCCATGTTCGATACCAAACAAAATAATTAATTACCAATTGTTAATTAAATATATATTTTTTTTAAATTCTTATTTCGTCTTGTAAAAAAAAAAATTGTTCAAAACTTCTCCCTGATCCGAGAATGGGTGTGGGAGAAATAACGTGTACCAACTATTTAACAGACAGGCAAAGTGAGATGATATAAGATTTGTAAAAAAGGATTTTTTATTTCTAATTTCTACCAACTATGTCTTTGAAAGTAGACTTTTTAATGCCTAAAATACAAAACTATAGTCCTTCCGCTTTAAGCACTTGTTAACTTTTTTGGTGCGTACCTTTCTTTTGTTCGTTTTTTGTTTTTTTAAATGTTTATTTCTTCACCAATATAACTCTCCTCTGGGCTCTAGGTGTAGATAGTTGAGAGTGAATAGAATCAGAGTGAGAGTGAGTGATCCTTAGATCAATGTTATTATCTGTGTGAAAGCGTGTGTGTGTGGAGGAAATTACAAGAATTTGAAATATAAAGACTAGTTAATGATAAAAACGACTAGATCTAGCTCTACAACTAGGCCTCTATTCTAAATCGAACAATTAAAAATCTAAAAAAATTATATAAGGTGAATATAAGGGCCTATTATAGCTCCTCCTTCGTGGTCGAAGATAAGCCATTTTTCATTTCCTATGAACTCGAAGATGGCTATAGAGTCCAATCCTCCTTTAAAAACCCAGCCACACACATAGCATGGGTAAATTGAGTCTAATGCAGATAAGATAGTGAATGTCGAATAAGTTAAATAATAACAGGGAACCGTCGAATGTCGTCAAGCTAAATCTCTACGTTCATAACAAAGCTCCTTTCTCCCTAAAACTTTCAAAAATAGTCTGTTTACATCGGTTTCTATTTTGCAATTCTTTTTCAAAACCTAGTCTAGTTTTACTAGTCGCGTCATTGTCTCAGTCAAAACTTTCCCTATTTACGAAACTAATTCATAATCGTGCCATAAAACAACTGTAGGATTTCAAGGTCAAACAAGTTCACCTGATGAATTTTTCTTAGCATAGGCCTTATGTGGAAGGTGTTTAGCTTTTTGATGTGGCGGGAACATAAGGTACAGGACTTTGAAGAATACTAGAGTGAAGAGAGGACTACGGCACAGTAGACTTTCATTTTTGTAGATATGCTGAGTCCTCTCCGTTGCCATACTTGTCCTTGAAGTCTAACAAAAGCAGCTTTGGCACGTGCAACATGGAAGTCTACCTCGTCATCAAGGTTGGCATTTGCTGATATGGTACTTCCCGAATAAACAATTTTTTTAAAGTTTTGTACGTTTTTTTGGCCATCTATGAGGATGTTTGGTTCTGTGACTAATTTATTTGGAAAAGGTTGGTCTTTTTTAAATTGGTGCTGAGGCCCACATTTTTGTAGGCGTTGGCGAAGAAAGACAAGCTCTTTTGAAAGTCTTCTTCATTGAAGGTATGTAGGGAGGTATGTAGGGCACAAGTCATCTGTGAAGAGCTGGTCTCTGATGCACTCATATTTTACTTTACTCTTAAGCCTTTGAATAGTGAATATACTTGCATCAGTGCGATATCGTATGTAAACTCCGACGCTTTATTTGCGAAAGACATCCTTCAATACAGCGGTGAACATTAAACTGAACCTGCTTCGCTCCATTTGAGACAGGAAAAGGCTTAGAGTGTTCTCCGTTGTCTTGGACTTTTGCTTGCTTGCCTGTCATCATGAAATAGGCCCACCAATTTTATGAATTGGTCTGAGCATCCACATGATTTGCCAAAGTCTTTCAAGACTGACGTTATCAAATACTTTGGTGAGATTTATGAATGCAGTGTAGAGATTGGATTTCGCTCTCTTCATTTATCCTGGAGTTGGCGGACTCCAAAGGTCATGTCGACCGTGCCTCTACCCTGCCTAAAGCCGCATTGACTCTCCAGAAGCAATCCAGCTTCTAGTTGGTGTTGTAGTCTGTATCAGCACCTAGCTAGGATTTTACCAGCAATGGAAAGGAGGGATGTGCTACGATGGTTATCGCATATGTATTTCCATTCTTCTTTTAGAGATGAATAATTGAAGCATCTTTGAACTCTTGGGGTAATTTCCTTTGTGTATTTGTATATATATATATCCTTATCCTTATATATTTCCCACATTATAAAGGTAAGTCTCTCTTAATTTACCTGTCATACGCGTATATTTAATCAGGGATGGAGTCTAATTCCAGTGCCTTACCAGTTGAGAGGTTAAATATTGCAGCCGCGGAGGATCACCAAATGAATTTTTTTATTGGGACTTGTTTCAGGCTTGCAATGGCTTCAGTGCTAATGCTTGATGGACAGTTAAGGACGGTGCTGAAGTGTTCAGCCCAGCGAACTAGTATTTCCCCCTTATCTGTAAGAAGTTTCTTTCCATCAATGCTGAATTTGGGAGATAAGCCATTGGGTTGATTGAATTAAAAACATTTTAATGTGTTGTTTTTTTTGCTAAGCCAGGACTCATTGCTGTTGCAGTGACCAGTGCTGTATCTGCCCAGAACATTTCTTCTAAAGCGTGTGTGTGTATTTTTTTGGGCTGTATAGTGAGAGAGAGAGTGAGTGAGAGAGAGAGTGAGTTAGAGTGAGAGAGAGAGAGAGTGGGTGAGTGAGTGAGTGTGAGTGAGAGAGTGAGTGTGAGTGAGTGAGTGAGTGAGGGTGAGCGAGTGAGTAAGTGTGAGTGTGAGTGAGTGTGACTGAGTGAGCGTGAGTGAGTGAGTGAGTGTGATTGAGTGAGTGAGCGTGTGTGAGTGAGTGAGAGAGTGAGAGAGTGAGCGTGACTGAGATATTGAGCGTTAGTGAGAGAGTGAGCGTGAGTGAGAGAGAGAGAGTGAATGAGAGAGAGAGTGAGTGTGAGTGAGAGAGTGAGCGTGAGTGTGAGCGAGAGTGAGAGAGAGAGTAAGAGAGAGAGAGAGAGTGAGTGTGAGAGTGAATGTTAGTGTGAATGTGAGTGTGAGAGTGAGAGTAAGTGTCAGAGTAAGATTGAGATTGAGAGAGAGTGAGAGAGAGAGTGATGAGTGTGTGAGAGAGTGTGAGAGTGAGTGTGTGTGTGTGTGTGTCTTATGTGTTGGGTGTTATTGAAAGAAGACTTTACTTGCACAAAATTTACATACATGCAAAGCTTTGGTTTTAGACATTCAACAAAGAGTGATATAGTATTTACAGTACCGGTATTCGAAAATTTATGTACAAAATAAAATAAAACAAGTTTAAAAAGACAATGTGGAAACACAAACTCAAAATCTGGCCTAACTGATGTCATATATTACAGAGTTGCCTACAAGTACGCATCTTGCGTATTTTGTACGCAAATGGACTCGAAAATACGCAAGTACGGTTTTATCATCTCAAAATATGCATTTCCCCCTCTAAAGCAGAAAACGAAAAAAACATTTATTTAAAAAAAAAAATCTTGCTAGTCATATATATACATCAGTACGTCAATGCCTGGAAATGGACTATTCCTATTAGATCTACCACGAGATAGATCTAGTATCGCATTTGTTTTTTCGCGCGAGCTGACGCGCGAAGATTTAAATATTTAAGATTTAAATATTTACTAGGTCTAGATCTTACTGATCTAAATAAAGTTGAGTTCCTTTCAATGTGTCAACTTATATGAAGTCTTCAAAGTAATTGGGAATTAATTGATTAGTCCTAGTTCATCTAGACTGGATATAGAACCAGAGATGTCAGGCACCTTATAATGGAATGTACGTAAATCTAGATTTAGAATTGAGAATTGTGTAATCTAAATAAAGATCTAGATTTTTTCTAGATTTAGATATAAATCTAGATTCTAGATTTAAATCTATTTCTAGTCTGCATTCTAGCTCTAGATATGACCAGGAGTGTAATAGACTTAGATTTAGACTACTGGCTAGATTAGTAATCAATGTAGGTTTAGATGTCACTCTAGTAGAAGAGGTACCTCAAAAACTCAAGGCAAAAGATATCTGTAACTAGATCTAGATCTAAAATTAAATATACCCAAAAGAAGCAATTTTGTATCAATTAGGGAATCTAAAATATGCACATTAAAAACAATCAACTGTTAATGAAGCTGCTTACAGATCTAGATCTATTCTAAATTTGGATTTGATTTTTTTTATATGAAAGTGAGAAGGGCAGAGGTTTTCATAGAAGAAACATTGGTTGCGATTAATCTGTCTTTTAGCATGATAAAGGGAATGAAACTGATGTTCCATGACCATAACTTGCAGAATGTACCTTCTGTGGTAGCTACTGTTATAGTCACTAGCGACTAGCTAGGTTCCATTACTTATGAAGGCCTAAGTTCAAAGAATGAAATCAGGGGCATTAAAAGGCAGACTCAATAGCAAAGCTTTTTTATATTAGAATGAAGTTCAATGACTAATTAGGATTATCTGCCTGAAAAACAAAAATTTAAAATGTTTATTATTAGTGATTGTAGAGGATGCCAAAGCTTTCATTGCTAAAAGCAACAAGATTACAAAGAGAGTTTGTGTTGCCACACAAACTCAAAGGCGTCCCCGTGGGAGACGGATCCCTGTCGGATCCGCATTTTCGCAAGGAATATTCAAGACGTGATTTTGTTTTGATTGTTAAAAGTAATAATATTTCAAAGATTAATTTGGCGTTGTAAAAAAATGTTGTTTTTTTTATGTAAAATCTGCCGCTGGTCGACGGAGGATGGCATCGAGCAGGGTATGAAACCGAGACCGTAGAGATAATCAGTCCTGCGCGCTAACCGCACGACCAGGCATTGCTCTTAACCTAATGACAAACTGGTTACAAACTAATAGCCTATTATTGATAATATACCTACACATTACGGAATGACAACTACCGGATATGTACAATATGTCAGAAGAGCGATTTTAGATAATCATTTGGTATTGAGCATTTTCATTTAAATGGGATTAGAATGAGGATGTAGATCTACCAAAATTGAACTTTAAACTTCTAATTTAGCACTCAATATCTATATCTACTAGATCTAGATATAAAATATATATTTGGGATAGTGTAGATGTAATTTAGATAAGATTTATGTAAAAAAAACACTAGCTAATCAATTAATAGACTAATTGCAATATTAAATTTTAAAATTGTAGATTAGTTTTAGTATTTTATAGCATTGCAATATTGACATATTAACAATCGAGACTTTAGAAATAAAAATCTACACTAGAAGTCTAGAAATTAAAATTATAGATCTTGATTTAGTCTAAACATGGCTGTCTGGTATTGCGCTTTGCTGGACTGTCGTTTGGATTCATCAATGGTCCCAGGCTCAAACCCTGCCCGCTCCCATCCCCCATCGTTCTGCGGGAGGTTTGGACTACAACTCTGAAGGAACATCAGAAACATGTAAAACAACAAATATTCTAAACTAGAATAAGAAATTCTAGATCTACATTCTACAATGATTTTAATTAGAACTTAAATCTAAATCTAGTTTTAAAAATCTAGCTGTATTGTAAAATAAAGATCTAGATCTAGTGAAAAAAATCTAGCTCTGGTGTAAAAAAAAAAACTTGATCTAGTGTAAAAAATCTAGATTAGATCTAAATCTAGCTATTATGTCTTTTTAAAATGCGAGTCACATTACGAGGGTTAATAAACATTACTATACCGAGTTGTTTTAGCATTTCATTTAAAGAAATAACTCCATATGACGTCGAAGGAAAAAATTCCATTACGTCACACGTCCTAGTTAGACTAAAAAATGTCTTCTATACGAGCAGCTTTTTGAGGGTTCATAGACATTGGTGCACCGAGTGAGTTCTTTTAGCATTTCATTTGATGGGCTAGTTAGACTAAATATATATATATATATATAAATCCGTTTTAGGACGCCGTTGTTTATCACCAGAGAGTCCCATTGTGCCCAGTAAGCCTTGGTAATCTCTCCCGTACTCGAAATTTGATGCCAATCAGGGCGTTGTTCAACGTCCTTCCATTGCAAAATTGGGGCATTATGATCATAAGATCATAAGATCATTGCCAAGTGACAAGAACGTTATCCATCTAACATAGTCTATAAAAGTCTAAGACAAAGACTAAAAGTGTAAATATTTTGATTTATTTACAAAATGTCTTATATAACTTTATGCTGTTTTAACTTTAGGATAGCTTCCTTTCATGTATGTTATGTGTTTGAATGATTTAATTTTAGTCTTTCCTGGGTATATTTCTTGATATTTAGGAAAATACGCAGTTGCCCCTCAAAATACGCATTTCCAGGTCTGGGAATACGCATTTCCCTTTTGGCATGTAGGCATCTCTGCATATAATGATTATTTAATTGATCTAATTGTTTTGTATAGTGTAAATTCCAAGTCTCAATGAAAAAAAATCTTAACTCCATATGACGTCAAAGGAAAAAAATTCCATTACGTCACACGTCCTAGTTAGACTAAAAAATGTCTTCTATACGAGCAGCTTTTTGAGGGTTCATACACATTGGTGCACCGAGGAAAATCTTTTTCCTTTAAATTTTTTTTTTTACTCTAACTAGGTGTCCGGCATTGATATCGTCATACTGCAGTACACGCGATAATAAGGAAAACTACTTATTAATGTATGTTCTGAATTATGTTCACTTATATGCATATTAAATAGTTTTCTTTTTTTTTTAAAGTAAACAATTTTTTTGTGTAAATGTAGTAGTTAATATGACAGAACTTACTTAACTTAGCAATACATTTGTACAAGAAAAAAATTTGCATAAATGTGTTTAAAATATGGTAAATAGTCGTCTCCCTTACTTAATAGTGCATTTAAAAAAAAACAAACTGCTTTCATAGTTGATTTTAAAAATTAAATTTTTTACTTTCAGTAAAGAAAAAAGCCGTTGCATCAGAACTTTGAAAGGTCTAAAACATTGATGCCCAACCTAATTCAACCTGCGGGCCAATTTAACTTCCGACTCTCGTGTCACGGGCCACCTGCCCGAAAAGGTACCTAATCGAAATGAAATTGACCTGAAAGAAATGATTAGTAACTTATGGATCTATGACTTACTACTTACTCTCTTTTTTTTTACGCGTCATAAAATGTGAGGAAAATTATAGCTAGCTAGGCAACGAATCATTTTTTTTGGTAAATATTCCCATCGATCCTCCCATTTCTATGCGCAATTTACAAATATTTTTATTCGCGGCTCAAACCAAGAATGCCATAATATTTGTTTTATAATGTCGTTTATAAGTTTGGTAAAAAAAAACAACAGCCTCGCCTTCTTTACAAATCAAATATGTTGGTTTATTATCATTAAAAAAAAAGAGAGATCCGTTCACTTTTTCTGGTAGATTGTAAATTCCACTTGTAGTTTCTTTAACTCTTCCATTTCATAAACGTACAAATATTAAAGGTCATGGTGCCAATCCATCAGAGGGCAAGATTTTTAAAGCATTTTTTTGCGGGGAAAAAAGAGGGGACTTTCTACTCTTTGTGCCGACTTTTTGGCGGGCCGTTTTTTTTTTCGCATCACTGGTCTAAAATATCATGATGTCGGATTTTCAATATCTTTTCTAGTTTACGAGGTCTAAGTGGGACGGACGGAATGACGGACAGACAGACCACACAAAACTAATAATGTCTATTTTCTTTCGGCGGCCGCTAAAAGGAATATAGAATGTAACTATAAACGTATGTGATTATAGGAAGTACAATCTGAGGTTAGGTTGAATCATCATCTGATGTTATATGGAAATGATTTGAATGTCATTAGCCGCGAAGCTTATCTTTTGAGCCAGTCACGAGTTCTCAGCTAAGGTTGTTAAGCCGGTGACTGGGTCTCTTCCAGGGCTGCTCAATCAGTGACGAGATCTCAGCTAGGGCTGCTCAGTCGGTGGCGAAGTATCAGCTAGGGTTGCGGTAAGAGTTCTGAGCCAAGGGCAGATCACCTAAGCGGGATAGGAGCACCAATCCAAGAAAAAGTGAAAATATTTTTGAAAGCTGATACGGCAGAGTTGTCCCGCTCGGCTTAAGCGCTGGCATGCAAATGAACAAGAAAAACGCACGTTGATTCAAGTCAGCAGTACTAAATCAAACCGTCCTGAACGTCGTACTGTCCTTGTGGCAAGAGAACTAGCTAAAGAACTAAAAGATCATTACTTTTCTAAGACAAAATAATTGTTTGGGGCGACTCCCCCTTAGAGCTAAAAAAGAATTTACGTACATAAAAATCTATATATGTATAGGTCTGTGAATCGATCATTCGCGGATAAGAATTTATTTCCGGTTTCCAGTCTAGTATAATATATAGGTCTATGCTCAAGACGCTGTAATAACATTATAGACACAAACACGAGAGCTAAAATGACAAACTAATCTACAAAAGTTTTAAACAGGTAGGTCTTAATGTTCTTTTTGAAAGTAGTGTAGCATGTTGTCTATCTCAGATCAATGGGGAGTGAGTTCCAAACCTTTGGTCCGTGCACTGAAAAAGCACGCAGACCGTAGCTTTTGAGTGAGAAACGTGGCACCAAACGTTGAGTCCATTGAGCGCAGTGCTCTCTGAGGGACATATGGAGTGATCAGTTCACTAAGGTACAAGGGCATCTCATTATTATATATACACTGGCCACCTTGTAGTTGATTCTCGCTTTCACGGGAAGCCAATGGAGCGTGCGTAAGAGCGTAGAAGCAGGATCTCGTCTTGTTTTTCTAAGGACTATTCGTGCGGCGTTGTTCTGAATTCGTTGCAACTTGGCGATTTTGTCATCGGGTATACTTGCTAGCACGGCGTTGCAGTAGTCAAGGCGGGAGAGTATGAATGCCACAGCTAGCTCCGTTGTTAAATATGGTCGGATCTGCCCTAATCTGCGCAGCTGCAGATAAAGACCCTTGCAGAGCTGACTTATGTGTGGGTCGAAAGATAGAGTTGACTCGAAGAAAACTCCAAGATTCCGCACTACATGGACATAAGGAACCTGGCAATTCGTGATAAAAAGAGAATCTGTTCTCTCAACTTTTGAGTCGTTGTTCCGAGTGTTAATCTTAATAATTTCTGTCTTGTCTTCGTTCATCTTGAGTTTATTTTCAATCATCCAATTCGCGATGAATTTGTAAGCTAAATAGAGGAATAGTTAAAAAAAAAGAAATAGGAGGTTTCTGGATGTTTATTGAAAATGCAAAAAAAAAGGGGGGGAGGGTGTTACTGGCAAAACAACAACAACAACAATATATATTTTCCCTGGGAAAAAAATCAACTGCGTTAAATGCTAGTATATTAGCTATATATGATAGTGTTCTATTTTATTAAATAGAACATTTACATTTCATCGTTTAGTGTAGCAGCAGTTTACAGTGCAAGATCATTCTTCCCGGTCAACAGTTATTTTAAAATATACACCAATCTACCTTTGATTTTAGTTTGAAATTGGGCCACCTAACCATTACCAAAAAAAAAATTACTTTAAACTTTGCATCACAGAATTGTTGTCATGAACTGGTCACAGTCAGTCACTGACATATTTATTTGACATATTTATTATAATTTAATGTTGAGATTGACAAAATCATTAAAGTGCACTTCGAGGAAATAATTACAGTTTAGCTCAGTGTGATTATAAGAGCGCAAGTGACTTAAGTCCAATGTGTTTTATTTTTCAAGTACATTGTGAGGTTGCATTTTTAATTCCCTGGGTGCAAATCCTGTGTACACTTAAAAGCTATGTTCAGTGTGGGTGAAACCTTTTGGATCCTACAGCTGCATTGAGATGAGAAAACGGTTGTGTAGGCACCAAATTCTTGACGGCAAGTAGAAGCTCTTGCTTAGTGTGTGCAATCATCTGATCACTATGAGATCAACTATAGTCATCATATAACAGTCACACAAGGTGACCAATAAGTGTCGATAGCTGGAATTTAAAAAATGTGCATAAGCAATTAGCAGATATGGTTGGCAAAAGATATTGATAAGATTATAATCTCCAATCTTTCAAAATTCTCTTTTTTGCGAGTTTCAGTGTGTCTCTGAAGATTATGTCAAGAGTCTTATTTTAATGATGTCAAATAGGTCATGTGACCTTGATTCCATTCAACTTCCTTGCTCCTTGAATGTTTAAATGAGCTTTTACCCATAATTACTAACATTGTGAACTCTTCACTGATTTCAGGCATTGTACCACTGCAATTTAAGAATGCACTTGTCAGGCCCTTATTAAAGATATCCAGTCTTGATCAAGAATGTCTAGAAAACTCTCTCCCGGTATCAAATCTTCCCTTCCTGTCAAAGCGCATCGTGTAAGCCCAAATTCTTCCACATCTTGAATAGTACTATCTCTTGAAAGAATTTCAAACTGCATATAGAGGAACTTATACGGAGAAACACACCTTCGTTAACCTCGTTGTACGCATAATGCAGTAGACAAGAGAAGAATATGCAAAATAGAGTAGGTACGAGCGAGCACACATGCCTGCTTGACACCACTGCTAACCTCAAAAGGTACTGATTGGGCTCCATTGAATTTGACAGTACATTTCGTTTCCTCATGAAAGCACTCAATGAACTTCAGTAGTTTGGGAGAGCAACTTATTTTCCTTAGGAGTTTGAAAAGGCCAATTCTGCTGACCATGGCAAAGGCTTTAGTCAGATCAACAAAAACGATGTAAAGGGGTCTGTCTCTCTCTGAATTTCTCCTGCAGTAGTCGTAAAGAGGATATCGTGTCTATGGTGGATCTACCACTCCTGAATCCACCCTAGACTCTAGAAGCTATTACTTGCAGCCTGGATAGTGCCACTCTAGCAAAGATTTTGCCAACTATGCTGAGGAGATAGATACCCCTATAACTGTTGCAGTCATTCCGATCCCCTTTGTTCTTATATATTGTGACTGTATTTGCGTCACGCATGTCCTGTGGGACATGACTTGCTTCACAGCAGAGGGAAAGGAGATTATAGGGTTCAGGGAGAAGGAGTGATTCGTTGACCTTAACTACTTCCGCTGCTATGCCATCACTTCTTAGAGATTTTCTATTTTTCATGCAGTTAATTGCTTTTTTTGAGATCACCAAGGCTCGGAAGCTCACCTAGGCATTCCAATGCTGGAAGATCTGGTAGAGAAGCCAGGGCGACATCGTCTACTGTATTCTGTGTGGCATAGACATCGAGGTAGTGTTCTGTCCATCGTTCTAGCTGCTTGGTTTGATCCGTAATTTTTTCTCCAGATTTTGATAGAAGGGGGACAGGGTTAGACACTGTTGGACCCAGGGCCGCTTTAATGCCATCAAACAGATCTTTACTATTTCCCAAGTAGAGACTTTCTTGAATTCTGTTGCAGGTATTCCGCCAAAAGTTGTTAACACGTTGTCAAGCCATTTGTTTTGCCTCTTTATTTGCAGTTTTGAAGGCTTGTAAAGATTTTTAGATTTTTAACTAGGCTTTGTCATGTGAGCAAGGTGTGCAGATCGCTTTTTCTCGATGCAAGGTTCCATCTGTGCTAGATTCGCCTCAAACCAGTCTACATTTTTGTGTTTTTGATGTCTAAAGGCCGTACTTGCTGAACTAAAGATTACATCTCTTAATTTCTCCAATCTGATAGAGATGTCTTCTACGTCACTTATCGAAGGGATTGAACTTTCAGGAGCTCGCCAAATAGTGCAGACTTCTCTGGGTCACCTACATGGTTGACGTTAATTTGCCTAGTTCCAGGTTGACTTGAAGTTTTAAACTTTCTTGAGAAGTAGTTTGATTTTGCTTAGCACTAGTGAATGGTCTGAGTTGGTATGAGCGGCTGTGGATGACACTATTCAGATCCATCCTTCGAGTGATGCAGAGGTCAAGCTGGTGTCACCTTTTTGAGTGTGGGTGCTATTTATGTCTCCATTTATATAGAGGTGCTCGGACTTTGTGATATTTTTAATTACATCCTCCAGAGCTTAAATCTGTCTTTGTCCTCTTCCAGTGCTGCAAGGGTTGGTGAGTAAGCACAGATTATATTAACTTTGCCTTGCAGTGATGCACATTTCATGTGAGCTACTCTTTTATTGCCTATGGGGTACATCGCAATGCAGGGTACGAGACTGTTTCTTATTGCCAAGCGGACGCCATGTATTCTGGGGCTTTGTTCTGGTTTTCCTTGCCAGTAGAATGTATAATTGCTTTCTATACGAGATCCACTGTCTGCCAGTCTCGTTTCTTGCAGACAGGCCACATCAATGTTTAGTCTGTTGAGTTCTCTGTCGATGACAGCTGTTTGACGCATGTCGGTGACGACTTCAGGGTCAGTATTGAAGCCAGAACACATTGTCCGTATGTTCCAGCTTGCAAAACGCATTAATGTTGAGGGTTTTCTTTTGATTGTATTGGCAGGTGCGGATGAGAAGCTTGCTTTTTTATTTTGTCATAGCACCAACACCCAGTGGTGCTGCAAGCTGTGGCGGGATAGCACTTTATTGTCCGAGGCTGCTCGGCTTAAGGCAGGGAGTAGCTATCCAGTGAGGCTAAAAAGCCCCTCCTATCGTTAAGAGTGGCCCACTGGCTTTCCAGCTTACGCAAATCAGCTAGGAATTTATCACCGGTAACTACCACTCTCCGTGTTTTTTTTTTCAGAGACATTACTGTCAGAGATGGAGTGACCTCTCCATTGCTGGGGGAAAGCCTGGGCGGTAAATTTGCGAGTGCTGGGCTGCCCACACGTTAGCACACGCATCTCTTCCATACTGACCGGTTCCATCACAATTTGGGGTCAGGTGGCTGCAGGAGTTTGCCAGAGAGCAGTAGTCTTACTACCGTCCCCCCGCTGACGGGGCTCCAAGACCGGATTTTCTGTTAGGGTTTACTCCCTTAGCCTTAACCTTGCAGGGACACACATAAGGCAGTGCGGCTATTGACCTATCACTAGGGGTGTGGTTTGTGAGTAGCAGGGCGTGTCCGCACGCCGACGGGCCAAACATCCTCCGAGACCCTTGCAGATTTGCCTGAGGCTTCACGGCCTCAGTTTCCATCTGTCACCATGAGGAGGTACTGCATAGGACTTGCTGTGGAGAGGCTATGTACTGGCAGGAGAGACTTACAAATTGCTCCATTTTCACAGATGCTAGCCAGCTTTGACAACAAGTTAAGCTACTACATTAGACGCTTCACACAGCATTGGGACAAACAAATATGTAAATTAAATGTATGAGATATAATATTTATCTAAAATATATATGGTTGGAAATTGCAAAACGGCTAGAAATCACGATAACATATAATGTTTTGAAAATAAAAAAGAGGATATGGAAAAGACAGATGTAAATAATTTCTAAATCATTTTTTTTTTTGGAATATTGGTCTCTTATAGATACTTTTTTTGCTACTAGCAGGTTGTTGATGTTCCAATTTAACCCCGCCTTCTCTATCATAAACCAAATATATTTATTACAATTTTCGCGAAGGTATGATTGTGGAAACACAAACTCAAAATCGGCCCCCGAAGTGGTCCACCCTGGCAGGTAAAAAGGGTGGTTTCAATATTTTCAGAAAGAACATCAGAATAAAATTCTATCAAAGAAAAATGACAGAAGAATGGAGAAAAAAGGTTGACAGATCTTGTGTGGTGCCCCAGCGGTCCAGCAGACCAAGGGATAGGTGAAAGTGAATGAGAAGTTAGATGTGAACCTGGCCTAACTGATGTCTTATAATGAATATCTAATTGATCTAATTAATTTGTAAAGGGTCTCTCTCTTATTCAAATCCTCAAGAAAAAAAAATTTGTCAGTATAAATACATATATTCCGGTGTTCTACGGCCATAGGAAAGTTCACGCGATAATATGAAAAAATACTTATTATATGCATTTTAAATAGATTTTTTCTCTTTAAAAAAAAGAAAACTTTGTTTTTGTAAATGTAGTAGTTAGCATGACAGAACTTACATAACTTAGCAATACAAATGAAATTAAAAAAATGTTGAACAAAATGTTTAAGGCCATTCTCTATTGCATGTCAAAAGCATAGCCTCCTGTGTTTGTTACTATTAATAGTGAATAGTTTTAAAAGTGGTGTATTTTAATGAAAAAAACTGCTTGCATAAGTGATTTTAAAAATTTCATTTTTCGCTTTCAGAAAAGAAAAAGTAGCCTTTGCATCAGAACTTTGAATGGTCTAAAATATTTTGGTGTCAGGTTTTCACTATCTTTTCTAGTTTAGGAGATCTAAATGGGACGGACAGACGACAGATATTCCACACAAAACTAATAGCGTCTTTTCCCCTTTCGGGGCCGCTAAAAAAAAGTTCGAATTTAAAAAAAGAAAAAGGTTTCATACACGCATTATTAAACACAAACACACACATACATATAATCAAAATTAAAAAAAAAACACTAGTTTCCCTAACTTTCAACACTGCCCAATGAAATTTAACAATCTGCATTTCCTTTATATTTGTTACGATCAATGATGTGCTAGATGTCACGTTGAATATGAACTTGATCTAAACTGCACAATCAATGATCGTGGTTGCCGAGGATCTAGAAATCGTCAGTTGATAAGATGATCATTTAGAAGTTGCTAGTTGATAAGATGATCATCTAAAAGTTGCCAGTTGATAAGAGGATCATCTAGAAGTTGCTAGTCGATAAGACGATCTAAGTACACTATTATATATTCAATGAAGAAACTTCTCCTCGTCAAATACAAATACTTTAATTCAAAACTTGGAAAAGCTATTCACAATAGTTACAATGATATACTGTGATTAAATAAAACATAAAAATATATATTTCTACTAAATTAAATGATCTACACAATAATATGATCATGTCATCTTCCTTTGAGTTCCAACACGAGACTGGCGGTAATATCTAGAATCTTTCAGACCTTTGGGCGTTTACCATGTGACTCATCTCCTTGTCGCTTGGTTAGTCAATTGACCAATAAAATATTCTAGTACAGGTCTTACGTAACTAGTATAGGTCTTTTTCAGGATGTTGTGATTATCTCCCCAATCTGTGCCAGCTAATTTTTTCAAGAGGGATAGTCTCTGGATGCCTTTACTCTGTGTTTTATCTATTTGGCTTTTCCAGGTTAGTCTCGGGTCATAGGTGACTCCAAGATATGTAGGGCTGTCATTTTTTCCTAAAGCTTCCTTATCTAATGTTAATTTTATTGTTTGTTGTTTTGTTGACAGTGAGTATATGGTATATGTTGTCTTTTTTGTGTTGATGGACATGCTCCAGTCTTTGGACCAATTATTGAGTATATCGAGAGCATCTGGTAATCGAAACTTCGATGTTCCTACATATTCTTCTGTGCTAATTAAAGCAAGGTCAACTGCATACATGCTGCTTTTAACTTTTCTTGGTAGGTTTTGATTTAGATCGTTTATGAATATTAGGAAAAGTGTTGGGGATAGGACTCCTCCTTGGGGGACACCATTTTTTATACCCACTGTGTGGCTTCTTTGTCCTTGCATGCAAACAAAGGCTTTTCTATATTTAGATATTCCTTTATCCAGTTGTACATTCTGTGGGATATGTGATGCTGGATTAGCTTGAGCAAGAGACCTTGTTCCCAGACTTTGTCAAATGCTTTTTCTAAGTCAACCCACACAATTGTTGTTGGCTTCTTTTCTTGAAAGCCGTCTTCTATTTCTTGTGTGATGAAGGCGATTTGATCTTCTGTTGATCTGCCTTTTCTAAAGCCAGCCTGGGACTCAGCAGCCCAAACCAACCTAAGAAAAATAGACAAGGTTCAAAATATTGGTCTAAGGATAATGACAGGAGCAATCAAAACAACACCCATAAGAGCTATGGAAGAAACTGCTGCCCTGATCTCTCTGGATGAAAGAAGAAAAATAAAAATCCTTTCCCAATTCACTAAATTAGAAACCTTGGAGAGGCATCCACTCAGAACAAAAAACCACAAAACTGGCACAAAAAAACCGTCTCCAAAAGACCAATTTCATACAGGAATCTCTAAACCTAAAAAAGAAACACCAACTTGAAAAATTACTCTGGAATCCTCGATACACTATAATGAATCTCCATCCTGGGACGAAAGCCCTCTTTCTACTATAAGGGACCATATTGAAAACATAAAAAGAAAATCTGATTACAGACCAACAGAGCTCAAGAAAATAGTGAACTGTTTTCTACATACCAATTATCCTAGCAATCAGTGGATCAGAGTTTACACGGATGGCTCATCCCATAAAGTCTCCACAAATGGAGTAGCTGGAATACTTATCGAATGGCCAGATGGAGGAAAACTAGAAAATCCATTGCAACTGGAGAGCTCTCTGACAGTCACAGAGCAGAAAGGGAAGCACTAGCACTAACTGCTACCATGCTAGCAAATCATCCAAGTTCCCCACAGTCAGATTGTTTTTCTAACCGATGCGAAAACAACCCTCCAGAGCTTGCAAAACTCTGATTCCTCTTATATTAAAAACCTCAGATCAGCACTTACAAAGCTCAACAACAACAGCAAAAAAACTGTTATTCAATGGATCCCAGCTCATATAGAACTAGAAGGAAATGAGAAGGCTGACACACTCGCCAAGAGTGGGAGAACCAACTCACTAATAAACTCTGCACTCTATCCAGAAGAATTGAAGAAATTAATTGTAAATAAAATAAATGAGAAATGGACGAGCTCTCATCCAAATCACAAGAAAGATGACGCTTACTATAAGCTATCCCGACAAGACCAACGTCTAATCTTTCGACTCAGGACCGGACACAACAGAATGCGACAACACATGTACCGGAAGCTCAAAATTGGAGCCAGTTAAATCTGCCCATGTGGAGTATCACCAGAGAATGCCGACCACCTCCTCCAAAACTGCTCTCTTTACCAAGAGGCCCATATAAGACATTGGCCCCAAATCACCCCAATAGAAAGAAAACTATATGGAGAGCTCCCTGATTTGGAAACCACTGCGCAGTTCATCTCATGTATTGGTCTAGTCATCTGAACACTCCAACATAACAGTGAGAACGAAGAAGAAGAAGGTTGCTGCATGCTTGGGATCCCCCGAGCTAGCTGAAATCTTGCCGACAAGCCTTGAGCTAAATATAGACAAAGCGTACGTGACATATTACCCCCCGCTTTCTTAAGCATTTGTATGGTAATAGAAATGCGTATAAAATAATACATATAAAATGTCATCATTTTGAAATATGAAAAATAATTATGACATTATAACTCATTTGGTTAGTACTAGTGTGAAAATGTACATATCTAAAAACATTACATATGAAAATAAAAAATGGTTGAGATATTACAATATGATTGTAGTTGCATAGTAAGTTGCAATATTTAATCAATGAATAATTACATTTGTAGTCATGGTTCATAGAATAAAAATATGTGTAATGTCTTGAAATATAACGACTGTACACTTGATGTAACTTTCGAAATGAAATAAAATGCTAATAAAATATGATGAAGATGAGTGTCTTTTCTTAGAAGGTACTTTGGATCTGTAATAAACATATTACAAACTTAACAATCTGATAAAATATCTGTGAAGAGAAAATGTAATGACGAAACTAAGTAATTAACTATATACATCTGGATAGTGTGTCAGCGAATACATTCAAGTGACCTGGTATTGTCTTGACATCAAACTGGTAGTCCATGAAATGTAGACTCCAACGTGTTAATCGTCCGTTCGCCATCTTCTTCGAATTCAGGAAAGCTAGTGGTGCATGGTCTGTAAGTAGTGTGAAGTGTGCACCCAATAAATATTTGGTGAATTTGGAAATGGCCCAGATAATGGCCACACATTCACGATCAATAGTGGAGTATCTAGTTTCGGCTGGTGAGAATTTCCTGCTGATAAAAAATACAGGATGTAAAGTCCCTTGGAAATCCTGCATTAAACATGCTCCTATGGCTGATGAAGATGCGTCGGTGGCGAGATGAAAAGGCTTTTCTCGGTTCGGGAGTCTGAGTATACTGTCTCTGGAAAAAGTTGCTTTCATATTTTTAATTTTGTCATGTAGTTCCGTAGACCATGGAATCTTAATAGGTTGGCCTTTCTTTGTGAGATTGGTCAAAGTTGATGTGAGTGCTGTGTAATTAGGAATGAATGTTCTGTAAAAATTACACAGTCCCAGAATGCTTCTAACTTGCTTCTTAGTTGTGGGAACTTTGATGTCTAAAATGTGTTTGATGATATCTTCTTGTGGTTGAAGTGAATTGTAACTAACTCGATGACCTAGGAAAGATACATCAGTCATGGCTAATTCAACCTTGCTGGGTTTTATCGTGAAGCCGTATTGTTGTATTATGTTGAAGACTTCATGTAATCCTTTCATGTGTTCATTCCATGTTTTATGGAATATGCAAATGTCATCTATGTAAGATACTGTGTCTTTGGTTAAGTATTCTATGTATAGCTCTGTTAAAAGTGCTGCTAGCGTTGACCAATCCGAATGGCATATAGTTGAACTGGAATAGTCCAAAAGCTGTAATGAAGGCGGTAAAAGGTTTGGATTCCTCCTTCATAGGTATCTGGTAATAACCTCTAGATAAATCTAGTTTGGTGAAAAATCTTGCCTCTGAAAATTGTGACATTAGATCTTCAGGCTTTGGCATAGGATATGAATCGAGGCGAGTTATTTTGTTTAATTGTCTGAACTCGACACACGTTCTTGGAGTTAATGCTTGTTTACGTTTGACAAGTACAATTGGTGCAGCATATGGTGAATTTGAATGTTCTATGATGCCTTGCTCTAAAAGTTGATTAATTTCCTGTTGAAGAAAATCTCTGTAGTGTATAGGTAAAGGATAAGGTCTTAATTTTGTAGGCTTGGAATCTGTAAGTATGATTTTATGTTCGACAATGGAAGTTTTTCCTTGAACATCTGTGAATATTTCTGAATGTTCTTTGAGAATGTTTGTCAATTCTTCTTGTCTTTGAGGTGATAATTTATCAATTTTTATATCTTGCCAAAATTCAGTTTGCTTCGAAGATGTATCTGGCATTATGAAATCATTGCAATCAGCCATATCATTTTCTTCTTCTTCAGGTATGACTGCTAAACATGACATAACTCTTTCTGTTTGTTCTGTACTTGTATCATCATCTGTTTCAGTATTATACTTTTGTAGCATGTTGATATGGTATATTTTCTTCTTGTTATGAATGTCAATTTCATAATCAACATCTGTGATTTTTCTGAGTACTGGGAATGGACCTTGCCATTTGATAAATAGCTTGTTGTTCTTGTCTGGTAACAATAAACATATTTTGTCTCCTGGTTCAAATTGTCTGAGTTTTCTGGTTTTGTTGACTCTAGCTTGAGTATTTCTGTTTGATTTAGCTGTGGCTTCTTTAGCTTGCTCACATGCTGATGGGACTAAGTTCCTGGTATTTGACACGTGCTGAGATGCTGTTTTTGTCTCTGATGAGTTTGAATCTGGTTGTATAGTGGATTTTTTGATATTTGCATTGTTACATTGGCGATCTTGTTTGTCGTATAAATTGTCTATGTATATATTGCAGCACTAAAGGGTAGTGTTCTTGAATTCTTGTATAAGACTTGAGTTATATAGTCTTTGTTGCCAATGATTAAGGATGGACATGTGGGAGATGGGGATGGACTTGTGATAGTTAGGGATGGGCATTCAGTGAGTAGTGATGTCCATGTTGGCTTGCTTATCAACTTCGTTGCTTAACTTGATTGTATTGTATTGCCTTTAAAACGTTTCATTTGGCAAACTTGGCAAGAGCTTACATACTTCTTGACATCTTTGGTGATGCTTGGCCAATAGAATTCTTGAAGGATTCTTCTCTTCGTTCTGGTTACACCCATATGACCTGCGTGTGGAAGATTATGTCCTGTTGCCAATATTTCTTTTCTGTATTTCTGAGGTACTATTACTTGTTGTATTGTTTCATTTTTATTGTGACTGTTCTTCATGAGAAGACCATTTTGAAAATATGGTTCATTTGTGAATTTTGATTGTTTGTTTGCTTGCGCCTTCTTGTAAAGTCTTTGCAATGATGAATCGATCTTTTGTTCATATTTGAATTCATCATGATTGAATTGTGGCAGTACATTGTCATTGTCAGTTAATGCACTGATTACTGGTTGTTTCATTCTGAATGGTCTGTACTGGTGTCTTAGGTATTGATTCATTTTGGCTTGCTCGTTCGGATTCGAAATGTTCTTTTGGTTTGGTCATTGATCTGGTTACTACAGCATAACATTCTTGATTTAGTTCAATGTTATTTGCCCACTCTAAAAGTTCTTGTGGGGTGCAGTCTCTGACTCCTTCAACGTTGCCAATGATTAAGTCTACTGGTAAGTTGCGGACAACCAAGGCTTCGGTTGGACCACTAAAGAATGGCGTCGTAATGTGTATCATGGCTTCAGGTAGACTGCTAACAGTGCCATTGAATGCTGTAGCTTGAACTAATTTGCCTGTTAGTTGGTTTAGCTTGACAAAACGTTCCTTGATTATTATAGATGTGCTTCCGGTGTCACGTAGCCCCTGTACTTTCTGATTTCCTACCAGACCTGGATAAAATTTAAGACCATTTGTTTTAGCTATGACAGTCATGGTTGAATGTTCCGCGCTATCATTTCTGGTAGAAAAGTTCTTCTTGTATACATAGCGTGGTTTAGAGTCTTGAGAGTGTAACGAGGTCTATCATTACATCTTTGATTTCTTGTAGATTGCTTGCCATAGTATGGATTGTTGGTGTTGAACTGTTTCCTTCTTCATTCATGAACTTGATGACTTTTCATATGACAATGTGAGCATTCTATAATGTTGGTGCGGCATTGAGGAGCAAGATGTCCTATATTGTTGCATCTGTTGCAAATTATTTTGTCATACTTTGTATTCTGTGAATTTCTTTTGTCTTGAGAAAAACAAAGTTTTCGTCTGCTGCTGGTTTGACTGGCTTGTTTGGATACGCAGCTTTATATTGTCTTATGATTTTGGTTAACGTTGGAATATCTGAAGGACTTCTTTCAATAATATAAGATTGGATGTCTTCTGAATGAGCATGAGTGATGTTATCAATTATGATATGTTGTCTGATAGCTTGATAAGTGTTTTCCACTTTGGCAAGAGATATCCATCTGTCGAACCACATGGTCATGTTGGACACGAAAATTTGAGGATTGTCATCTTGTTTTGGTCTTGCGCTATAGAATTTCTATAACTCACCGATTTTCAGATCGCTGGTATCTCTCTGATAGCAGAAGTACATTCCAACTAGGATCAATAATATCCCCGGTAAAAAGAAATAATGTCACAATCTCCAAATCAAATTTACATATCCTGATTTACTAACATAAACTAAAGAAAACAATCCTCAATCTTCAGTGGAGAAATCCAAAATCATAACTAAAGTTTCTTATCACATTTACACACTAGTTCAGGTCATTTACGCCCAACAGCATAAACAAAAATAACCCTACTTCGCACGTGGAAAGTCAGGGAGGAACAGGGTTACAATAATATCATTGCAACTAACAAAACAATTCTTTGCAGCTAAGTGTTACATAAACATGCGAATATTTTTTTTCAGGTACTATTTGAAGGTGTTGTAAGGACTTGCGAAAATGGTGGGAAACGAGAGCCTATTGCTATACAACTTGGTTACACCAAAGAACAGATTGAGGCCATTCAGAGACTAAAGAATGCTAAAAATGATTATGAAAGACTTGGCCTATATCCAGGAGCCTCTAAGTAAGTGCTATTACCCTATAATTTATCTTGCCCTTTAATTACCAAACTTGAGAGTAGTGAAATTCAAAGCAAATAGTATTTTTAAGCACATTGAAAGCTCAAGATAATTCAGCTTTAGACACTTCAAGGCTATAAAGTGTTTTATAATCCCCCAAACATTCAAAATTTTTCATATCAAAATACTAGCTCTTCCAAAACATTAAAAAATTTAAGGATGTTCAAGAAATTTCGCATCGTTATTTTAAAAATTGATATTCCAAATTGGTAATATCCTTAGGTACTCATCAACTCATCATGTGAGAAGTCCGTTTGCAAAAAAATACTATGTAAAAGCTGAATAATAAAAATATATGCATTTTTATAAGCATCTGAATCCAATGTACAACCTGCGATGCCACCGATTTTAAACTCAATCGGCACTTGCCGTTCACTTGAACAAATCATCTGCTTGGAGAGTGAGAAATAGCAGTGCATGTAACATAGTTCCAACCATATAGCTTACGTCCATGCTTTTATTTCGTTTCCACGATCCATAGTCGTTTCTCGATATGACTCCTTCAAGCCTAGCACCATTTAGCCCTACACATTATATATAACTAATAAGATTGAAAAGATTGTTTGTGGTTTGACACATACTCAGAGGCGGCACACGAAAGGGTCGTCCATGTTTGATAAAAAATCAGAGTTTATGAACTACAGATATCCATACATTGAATCTTGCAATAACACACTCAATGAAGAGATTCCTGCTTGTCGCCTTTCTGAATACGAGCAGCGTGAACGTTTCGTTTTTCTACGTGAAGAGTTAAAAATTCAATAGTAACATTGGTGTCCGTTGAGTGTGCACTACATTTCAACAATACGAACTACCTAAGTTTTTATATTAAAGGTGCTCGAATATATGAAGTGATCATAGGCCCGTAGGGATCACTTTTGCCCAACCTTCTGGATACCTCGAAAGCTTGGAGTCTTTTTCGAAACCTTGAGTTCAAAGATACGGCGCGTATGGCCACCCCATTATTTACAATCAGTGGGGACCGGGCCTTGAGTAAAAAAAAAAAAAAAAAAGATGATAAAAAGACCGCCACTTCTATAGTCCTCAACAAGGTGCGTAAAAGACTGGAGAAGAAGCCGGACTTTAAAACTTGGGCACGAGCAAAGCGCTTTTCTGTAGTGCTGAACTGGACAGAGCGATAGCAAAGTGAAAAAATCGAAAAGGTTTGGGATCAAACATGGTCTTACATGGTTAAACAGCATAGCGAAGGACAAGCTCTTGGAGTGAATCAAAATTGAATGGAATCAAGTCTAACCAGGGCCTGGATCTGTGCAATCATTGTCCTTTACTCAAAAAGGGCAAAGACGCGACTAATGTGGAATTCTACAAACTCATTTAACTAACCTCCACAATTGGCAAAATTGCTGATAGTTGGTTAACGATCGACGCGTGTGGAGCTTCGAGACAACCGATTTCCAGGCGCCAGAGCAAGCTGGCTATTTTGGGCAAATTTGAGCCCAATCGACAAGGTCAGTGTATTCATGCAGTAGGTGGCCGATGTATTTCAGAAGTCCTAGAGCACATATGCAGTATTTATTAAGCTAAAACAGGCATATGACTAACTATAGGCAGCCCTTCGAGCAAATCTTCACTGTCTCCTCGTTTTGTCAAGAGTGGCAGATTCAAATGATATATATATATATATATATATATATATATATATTTATTTATTTATTTATTTGGTTCGATGATGACCACTTTTGTCATCCACGGGGCTGAGCATTCAGAGGACTAGACCAATATATGGTTTCCAAATAAGGGAGCTCTCCATATAGTTTTCTTTCTATTGGGGTGTTTTTGGGCCAGTGTCTTATACGGGCCTCTTGGTAAAGAGAGAAGTTTTGGATGACGTGGTCGGCATTCTCTGGTGATACTTCACATGGACAGATTAATAATAAGCGGTTGTCGACTATATCTGGCCGTGAAGGTCTATACAAGTAAAACAGCCATCGAATCTCTCGATCATGTGCTGGCTCGGTCTCTACGGTTTATTTATGGCACTTATGGGAAAATTTGAGTGCTAAAGCTGGTCTCTCCACCGAATGAGTGCTAATCCGTAAGATAAGCACGTGCCAGCCTTGGAGGTATGTGCTCAGCCCTTCAATAAAGTTAACACTAAACGGACTAGAGGCAGGCATAAAGAGACATCCGATTTCGGACCTACTTCTCAAAATTGGCGTAATTACCCGTCGGAAGGTCTACATGGACGGGTCAGTTCTGAAGGAGCTGTAAGAGTCGGGTATAAGACTAATCTTGCAGCATTTTTCGCATAGCATCTATTGCCGTAAGAGAAATCATAGCCTATAAACCCCGTTTACGAATGATGAAGGCGTGATGTTGGCTCACGAGAAATACAATTGGAGGTTAGCTACCAACTCAGACGTCTCAGACCCTGTTGGAATAATATCGCTATGCATGTATGGCTTTAAATGTTTGACAAATTAGGGGTATGGTGCAGTGGTCTGCTTCCCTCTTATGAAATTGATAGGTCCTGACGAAAGCTTAGTTGAAAGCAATTAAGAACGCTATGTACATAGAAAAGCGAAATGAAGAGAGATCGGAAACAACATCAGCTGTTGTCCTCTATACAAAATCATTTGCGTACCTACAAGCTCTTAAAGGCTTCAAATCATGGCCTACTTCACAATGACATTCATTGAGCTCAGTTAAGACGTCAGGTATAAATGGTTGTTGTTGCCTTATATCGTGGAACGACTATGGTTCATTGCTAAAAAGATATGAGATGAAAGCATGGGCATTAGCTATGGTTGGAAGGATGTCGCCCACACAGCAGTCCCCCTTCCATCCAATAAGGTGATCTATCCAAAAGTACCTGATATTGTTTGGAAATATAGAGTTGAAACTAGGTGCTGAAACAAATGTGATACATACATATATTAGACATAAATGAATAGCAGCACCAGGGACCAAGTTTTTTAAGAGAGAAAGTAGTGAATTAAAATGCTACAAAATATAGTTTGGAATCTGCAGCTTGGCAGATTCTGCCATGGTGTTGCAATGTGTGCTGCAATCTGCTTAAAAGTCACCGCACCGGCACAATATGGTGATATAATGCATTTCATCCCATTGTAGAATCAGCAGTTAAGAAAATTCTCACCGTTTGGCAAAGCCGGGAACACTCATAGAGCTACCAGTGGAACCGCAAATATTTGAAAAAGCATGAGCAATGATCTGTGAGAGTCTAAGTGATACAAACGCTGGGATCAGTGCAATTAGGATAAGAATTGTAGAAGAATATCTAACGCTTAAATAGATCGGAACAGGAACACATCCTCCACTGTTCTGCTTCAGCACGAAACAGTATTCCACGATAAGCGAGATTAAGAAAGAGATAGCAATGATGCAAACGGGATCTCTCTATATACGGAGAAATTTCGAAAAATACTGCCAACTTCCTAGAACATTCTGCTACAGACTAGTCTCAGCGCTTGACCCTTACCAATGGTTGGTAATACCCCTTAAAGAGTTTGAGCTATTAACTTAGTTCTTGTTTTTTTTTTATTGCACGTTTTGCTTATTTAAAAAAAAATAGGGAATCAAACTACTGTGATCTACTTGATACATTGCATACCAATTGAACATCAGTTCAATAACTCAATTATGACCGAAATCAGCTTCCAATTGA
This sequence comes from Biomphalaria pfeifferi, assembly GCA_030265305.1. Classification (NCBI taxonomy): domain Eukaryota; kingdom Metazoa; phylum Mollusca; class Gastropoda; family Planorbidae; genus Biomphalaria; species Biomphalaria pfeifferi. The sequence goes on along the minus strand of JASAOG010000123.1, from coordinate 1,112,867 downwards.
GACAACATATCTTTGATCTGTGATTTCTGGTACATATACGGTATTAGAAAATGTTTACCACTGTATGCATTACAGCGTCGAGATATTGGAATTTCGGGTTTTATTACTTATGCAATAGACGAGATGTCGGTTCCCCGACAAAATAGCGCGAAAAAAATAGCGCCGACAAAATAGCGCGAACAAAATATTTTAAAGTCATTTTACAATAAATACTTTATATATCCGAAAATATGAATAGAGCCAATATTTTCCTTTTCATTCTAATGTTATCATTATTTTTCAGTCATTTAGCAGAAAACACTTTAGATATCGAAAAATATGCATGACTTATACGGCTCCTTTTGTCTCGAAAGGCAATGGATGCGCCCAAATGAGTCACTGGTTTTGGTTTAATCTTGAGACGGGGCAGAACCAGGTGTGGCTAATCAAGCCAATTCTAGAGCGGCAGACTTTGCCACAATTCATGCATGTGTAATCTGATTCAAGGCTAGCGGACAGGGCGGCTTTCTTTTTTTCCCTCTTGATTAAGGTCGCTTCGTTTCTTTTACTCTCAGCGAGGATCGTCCCTTCACGAACAGTCTCCATCACTCTGGTCTTTGGCTATTTCTTCCCACATACTTTCGTTGATGTCTGTGGCTCTCGTGTCTCTCTTGCAGACATCTCTATATGTTAGTCTTGGGTGGCCCTTGGGTCTGCCTCCCACCACAAGCTCAGCATATAAAATATCTTTCGGGATTCTACCATCTGGCATGCGGGTGACATGTCCGAGCCAGCGTAAACTTGTTTGTCAGGAGAGCATACATGCTGTTCATATTGGCGTCTCAGGCTGCGCAAGTGGAAACTATTCAAATCTGTGCTCTTGGTACATGTATGTTGACCAGCTTTCACTGCCATAAAGAAGAGTGCTTACAACACAGGCATTGTAGACTAGAATTTTGGTTGCTGTTGTCAATTCGGCATTTTCCCAGACGCGCTTGGAGAGTTTGCCAATGCTGTAGTAGCTTTTCCTGTTCTTTTTCTCAGCTCAATGTTTATATCTAGGTTACTGGCCATTGTTGAACCCAAGTAGGTAAATTCCTGCACCACCGTAATTGTGTGGTTCCCAATAGGTATCACAGGTATTTCTGCAACGTCTTGTGCCAGGATTTCGGTCTTGGCGAGACTTATTGTAAGGCTAAGCTTTTGACAAGCAGCTTCCAAGGCCTTCACTAGTTTCTATAGACCTCCTTGTGAATGACACGAGTGCCGCGTCATCGGCGAACGGCATCTCCCTAATCAAGATACGACGTCTTTTCGTTTTGGCTTTAATACGTGCCAGGTTAAAAAGCCTTCCATCGGATCTACTGTGAATATATATTCCGTCTTCCGCTGGTTAGTACGACTGAGAAAATGATGCCAAATAGTGTTGGAGCTAGTACCCATCCTTGTTTTACACCTCTCTTGATGGAGAATGACCTGGAGGAGGAACTTTCAAACTGCACAGTGCCCTGCATATTTTCGTGAAAAGCTGACTTTGGACAGCCGATTCTCTCTAGTACATCAAACAGACCGCTTCTTCTAGCAAGGTCTAAAGCCTTGGTCAAATCAATAAATGCTATGAAGAGGGGCTGCTTTTGTTCTCTGCTTTTCTCCTGTAGCTGCCGCAAAGAGAAAATCATATCCGTTGTAAAATCTACCTGCCCTAAACCCACACTGCGACTCACGTTCTGCCAAGATCTGTAATCGCTTTAGTAATAGTCTAGCAAAAGCCTTTCCAACTATGCTAAGCAGTGAGATGCCTCTATAATTGTTACAATCAGAGCGGTCGCCTTTATTTTTATAAATTGTAACTATGTTGGAGACTTTCAATTCCTGGGGGACCATTCCTTGTTCCCAGCACAAGCTTAGCTGTTCGTGGAGTGCCTTGATTAGCGTATGTTTTCCAGCCTGAATGACTTCAGCAGGAATGTCATCTCCTCCGGGTGCTTTCCCGTGTGCAAGAATGTAAATAGCTACGCTCAGCTCCTTTGCTGAGGGCGTTTCATCTAATTCCCTCAAAACTGGAAGTGATGGGAAGTTGGAAACAGCAATTGGTGAGATGGCGTTGTCAATCTGGTAGAGTTCTGCATAGTGCTCTACCCATCGCTCCATTTGCAGCGCACGATCACTGATGATTGACTATTGAATTGAGCGGAGCACACTTGCTTGTGTGAGGTCCAAAGGCTTTTCTCATGCCCTCGTATAGTCCTCTTATGTTACCACAGTCAGCACAAGATTGAATATCTTCACATAGTTCCTGCCAGTATTTGTTAGCGCACTGTCTCGCTATTTTTGGGCAGCTCTGAGCCTTTTTAAGTTGCTTGGGGTGGGATCCTTCTTGTAGATTAGCATGGCTGCTCTCTTGTTCGTAGTGGCAGTTTCCATTTCTGGTAGACTAGCTTCAAACAGTCTTCGCTTTTTTCGGTTTTGTTCCCAAACCAGCGATGATGTTTGGTAGATTGTATCACGTATGAACGTCCAGCTTTTTTCTACCTCAGTCACAGAGAAGTTTTTAAAAGCTTCCTCTAATTTGTTCTCAAATTCAGTGCGAAATTCTGTGCGACGATCAGTATTTTTTGTGCTAGTGGTATTCAGGTGTGATTTTCTTTTTCCCTATGATGTGTGGATCTTAGTTGGCAGTAGTCATGTCTGGTAGGACACTAAAGTATGATCAATATCACAAACCGCGCTTTGGTAGCAACGTGTCTGCAGTATATTTGCAATGTCCCTTTTTCGTGTCAATATCATATCCAGCTGGTGCCAGTGCCCAGACTTAGGGTGCCTCCATGAGACACTTTTTCTTCTAGCCAGTTTTATTGCTGCTTAGCTGTGAGCTCTTTTGCAGATTGTGCCAAGGAAAAAAAGTGTGCTGTTTTCTTCAGTTGTTCAACACTGCCGTACAGCATGTTGGTTATGTTGTGCTGTAGTGGAAGTAGGGTCTGCCTAAGGAGGGTTAGGAAGGGGCATTCAAAGAGGATATGGTTTACGGTTTCATAAGGGTGGGCGCGGTGTCTGCAAAGGTGGAGTTGTGTGGAGTTTATTTTGTTCAGATGATTATGTAATAGAGGTGTGTGTCATGTTCTTAGTTGGAAAATTAAATTGTAGATTGTTCTTTGCAGGGGAGGAAGTAAATACTGTCCAGTTTGTTAGGCATAGTCATTTCTTTGTACATGGCTCTGCCTGTGTTTCCTGATGCCCATTGGTTGAGCAATGCTCTTTGTTAATATTGACTAACTTGACCACCATAGGGTGAGGTAGTTAACAGGTCTATCTGGTTGTTCCATAGATGAACCTGCCTTTGATAGCTTATCTGCCTTTTCATTTCCCTTGACGCCAATGTGTCCAGGGATCCCCTGTAGTGTGATATTGATATTTAATTTTGAGATCATCTGATGGATTATCACAATTAGTGTTGTCAACTCTCTTGGGCTGATGAGGTGCTGTTGTTAAGTGCTTGCAGAGTGGATTGGGAGTCTGTAAAGACAACAATATCTGAATAATTTGTCTGTAGTGCTATGGTAATTGCCTCAATTTCGGCTTGAAAGTTTGAGCAGTAATCGCCACAGGGTGCACTTATTTCAAAGTGTTTATTTTTAGGGAAGACCAGGAAGGCACCAAGACCGGTATTGATGGTGGCTTTGAATATACCGATCCGTCGATATATATATATAGATATCTGTTTTTGGATAGCTTTCAATTGTTTCGAGCGTGCCTACTTTGAGCTCCACTGGATTTGATTCTTTTGTTAAGGTGTTATTTAGTAAATGTGTTTTAATGGTTGGTTGTTTGTAATTTAGTCCAGGCGTTATGTTTGAAAATCTGTTAATTTTAGTGTTTTAGGGCTAGTTCGTCAGTAAATTGTATCAGAGTTTTTTGCTTTTTAGTTGTTTTTCCTATTTCTCTGTGTTAGTAGTTTATTAGGATGATCGTCCTCCAACCTTCTGTATCTCTCAATAGCTTCTAATGCTGCTCTGTTGCGCCTTAACTTCTTCTTTTTCTTCTTCTTGAAACTGTCAGGTAGAGTTGAGTCTTCGGCTCTTGAAACTCTAGGCCAGAAAATGTGAACAAGAGCTCCCTCTCACCGGCCTGAAACGGTGGGTCAGACTCACGGCCGCGTACATTAAGACCCCCGCCATTTTCCTTTTCTATACCAGGATAACCGTGCGGGACACGCAATTTATGTGACGGCCCCTTGAGGAACAGCGCCTGGATTGTGACAAGGTTGTGGGAGCTTTTTTACAACTCCTCGCAGTGCAATAAGGATGCTCTCGCACCCCCTTAGACACCCCCACGGGAGTCTTGTTTTGCTACCCTTTAGCCTAATCGTTTCCTCCTACGATCGTTTGCACCCACTATGAGGCAGGGTAGCATGCCCAGGGCGCCTTAACTGTTTGCTGCTTGTCTGTTGTTTTTTTTCCATTAGATGACTTATCACAGGCAGTCCTGGAAGAAACTACCATGCGCAGACCTTTTACGAGGCGACGTCTGAGCTCGTATGGATTTTTCGTAAAATTCCTTGGCATTTAGTGTAGGCTGGGTGTTTTCTCAGGCTTTCTTTTTTTAATATATAATCCCCGCATTTTAAGGAAATTTTTTGGTCTTGGCAATTTTCTCCATTACTGACATAAAAAGAACATCTGGGTCTAAGACTGTAACCGGAATATCCATGGGACAAGGTGGGGTTGGCCAATGGTCCATTCTCCGCCATCCACAGAACTCTCCAAATGAAGCTATTCTGAAGTAGAAAGCTTAAGGTTGACTGTGCCCTGAGTATGCCTTGTGGAATCGTCACATCCTGGATCCAGACCCCTTCACGCTATCACATTCACCAGACCTAGAAAAAACTTTTTGATAGATTTATATCCAGTAGTAGAGTGTAGTGAGACATAGACCTCCGTCTGGGGTAGTGCAATCCAGACCTCCGTCAAAAAGCACCTATTATTCGCTTTGTGAAATGCAAGTGGAAAGGCAGTGGGGTTATTTATTACTCTTGGTCATTTCCAAGCCCCGATATCGCCACAAAGTGGAGGTTTGGAGTCAGAGATTTCCTTCTACTAGATGGGTTGCGTTATTTAGGCTGACATTCCCCATCGACACGAAGCTAAACTGGTTTTAAGGCGCCAGTGTTCCGCCTTTCATCCCTTCTCCCTCCTGTCAGTTTGTAAGAAAAGGTTCCGCCGGATATTTTTGGAAAAATCAGATGTGAATGCCAGGAACTGGATTTAACTGTGAGAGGCATTTAGAGACGCAAGCCTTGGGAGCATTTCTTGGAAAGTGGGAGCTTATCCCCACTTTCACACCCGGCATTGACAGTCCTTGGAACCCCTCCATGAGACACAGTGCTGTGATTTTGTTCAGAAGTATGTGTTGGTAATGCAGAGCTTATGGTATGTGCAGATTTTAAGCAGTCTTTGTCCTTTCTCATTCATCCTTCTGATTCCAAAAAAGCACAAGGCACTCTGGCCGGCCGGTGTAATCTTATCCTACTCTGGAATTGAAGTCACCTAGAAGAATCATATGCTCTTTTTGAGGAATGTTCGCAATGGCTTCTTTGAGGTCTTCATAGAATTTGTCTTTGTCCTCTTGAAGCGAACATAGTGTGGAGGCATAGGCACTAATTAGAGTGACTTTTCCAGATTATATCATACTTATGCTTAGTAGCCGTTTCGAGCCACCAACTGGAGGGACTATCATGGGAAGAAGACTGTTCTTGACAGCAAAGCCCACACCATGTATTCGAGTCTCATCCTGTGCTTTCCCTTTCCAAAAGAAAGTGTAGTAAGCCTCGCGGAGCATGCCGTTTTCGGCCAGTGGGGTTTCTTGCAGGGCTGCAAAGTCAATGTGTAGCCTTTTCAGATTATGACTGCCTTCTTCCTTGCGTCGTCTACCTGCCTAAGATCATCAGTGAGACCAGGACACATTGTCCTGACATTCCATGTGGCCATTCGCATGATAGGGATTTTCTTTTTAAGTTTAATTTTTCTTCTTTTGTTGCTTGGTGCAAGTTTCCAGCCTACTTGTCGTTTTAAACTAAGCTCAGCACCTAACTGACTGGGGGCTGCCCATGTTAAGGCGGACGGTAGCTGATCAGTGAGGCGCGAAGACCTCTCCCACCTTCAGAGACAACCCGTGGCGTCCATTCAAGTTAGACTGTTGTCTCCTGTGCTGATTTAGCCGTAAATTTTCATTCTAGTAATCATTATTTTTCAGTCATTTTGCTGGAAACACTTTAGATATCGTAAAATATGCAAAGCTTATGCAAGACTTATAATAAGCTTAAATGAATAAATTCAAAATATGACATTTATTTTTATTCAAAAAAAAAACACGCAAAGAGACCTCCATACGTGTCAGCTTTACACACGCACACACAAAACTTTCATAAAGTTAAATTGTATGCAATGTCACATAGAAACTTCACCACTGACTTATTTCCTTACATTGGCAATGTAGCTGCAAGACGTCTGTTTGTCTTCCTTGCAGCTCTACTTCGTTCTCAGAATCTTCTTTTCAGTGTTCTCCTGTTCTCTGAGGAAATGAGAAATTAACTTTAGACATTGGGAGGGGCAGAGGGTGGCCCTCAATAGATAGCTGAAATGCATAGTGCATTCCCTCCAATGAAGTGTTTTTTTCGTGGCATATTGTGAAGTACTTGATCTCTTACATTGCATAATGCTTTCGGAATCTTGGAGTCACTTTTCGATTTCGTCTCCGGCGACCAATTTAGTTGTCCTCCCAATAGTCATACAAATTCCCTACAACATCTGGCCGAGCATCATTTAAGTTCTTCGAAGGCAGTATTTACATCGGCAGGTGGTACCAACATTTGACGAGATAAATGATCGACATCTTAACTAATCCAGACACACCTCGGTTTTCCAATGTTGCGACAATGTTGGTTTCATTAACGAGAGATGTCCTAGATAATTAAGATTTCTGATTAGACTATAACAAACATGTGTAACACACAGATCGACATATCCTAGTCCAGTACTCCTTCATCGGGGTCACCAAAGTCCAAAAACATATTTTTTTGCAAGTTATGGATTTTAAACCTTAGTGAAAAGGAAAGGAGAACGAGATAAAATTTTAAAGGACTCTCTTCCTCTGCAAATATGGCATACTTTTAGATCTATTAACATTGAAGAAGATAGAGGCCTCCACGAAAAATGCTGCCCATGACTTTCACTTACTAAAATCCGGTACTTTAATAGACATCATATGTTAGTCCGCACTATTTTGTCTTGCGCTATTTTATCGGGAAATTTTGCGCTATTTTGTCGGGTCATCCAGGATGTCATATAGTAAGTACATCGTAGGCCTGCATGTACTTCACTTTCTTTAAATCTGTCACCAAAGAAATACTTGCAATCTAACATATCACAAGTGAATAACAACATGAAAATTATGTAACTATGTTTTCTTTTGCCAGAGATGATGTAAATAAAGCTTACAGAAAACTAGCTGTACTTCTTCATCCAGATAAAAGTATTGCACCAGGGAGTGAGGATGCTTTTAAACTGCTTGTAACTGCTAGAACAGCCTTGTTGAAAAGATGTTAAGTTTAGCAGTAAATATACATTTTAGCATAGACTATATATAAATGGACTGCCAACACTAAGGTAACTAAGCATAAGTCCCGTTCACCGAGGCGTCCTTGGTTGCATGACAAATTGACTTCCGGTAGATTTTTTTACTCTATAAAGAAACCATTCCCGAAGATTTTTACCGCCACTTTTACAGCAAATCATGAATGAAAACTTAATTGTCATAGAAGATGTTACAGAGTTAATTGTGCACAAACCAATTTGTGACTTAGATCTATAACTGTAAAGCTTTATAACTGATTTTCTTAGCCAATATAGACTAATTAGCCAAGCCTGTATTTCGTGTATTTTCTTGTTTACGACATTAATTGAATTGTTATGCCAGTTTGGATTATTTGTTTTAAAAATCAAATTTGACAATTTACACACATCTCGCATGGTGAATGAACATATGGCAAAATAAGTCTTTTTTGTGAGCTAAAAGGTGGGCGACGTAACAAAGATGACCCATGGAGATTCTCTAAAGACCAGCTTAGGCGCCAACTTGCCTTAGCTGACCTAGAAGACAACACCTACTTCAATAGAAAGTTGTTTTTTTCCATCACATTAGACAACTAATTTTTTTTAACAATGTATATTCTAAATGTGATTTAAATAAGAGATTTACTGAAATATTCAATACATTTTTGAGAGTGTCATTTATTATATTTGTTTATAATGGGAGATATAGGCCTAAGTTAAGTCTGCGAGAGAGTCTGTCTAAATAAAATAACAATAGTGAGTCAATAAGCCTACACTCTTTACCAACTTTTGTTTAGATCTATATAGTAATGAAAAATCAACCATAAAAAATTAAGTAAATGATGTATTTATGACTAACTGAAAAATCTGAATTAATATTTCGGCCTTCAATTATTAGTTGTCATCCCAAATAACATCCAATTCTTTTAAAAGCTATAAAAAGATCTGATACTGTTCCAAATATTTATTCTCCTAATAAAATTCTAGAATCAATTGAAAGTGATTGTACACGTAAACATGTAGACTTTCACACAAATGCATGTAGTGACCTATGGCAATAAACTTTATCGTCAAGTACGACCGTACACACTACTATATAGTTTCTTTATTTTATTAATAAACTAGATAAAACACTATTTATGTAAATGCACCAGTAAAAGTTGGTAAAATCATAATGTTTTTATAAAAATCTGGCTAAATCAGAATTTGTTTTTATAAAAATCTGGCTATCCCTATAGTGCTGTTAACAAAATTATGACTAATAATAGATCTACTTTGAACGTCAAAACCGTCAAGTTGCTAGATTCATCATCCGTGTGTGTCTTATAAACCCAGAGAATCAGGATCTAGTCTAGATCTCTATTTGGTAATCATGAAGATGAGCGTCAAAAATTAATGATTCACCGAAAATTCAAATTTAAAAAAAAATACAATTAGTAAATGTAAATAGTGTTTTTAAAAGATTTTCTTGTAAAAAAGAGAACTTTTATATTTACATGACATCAACAAAAAGTATTAGCGACGTTAAGGTTGCTCAGCACGCTGCCATTTTGTTTACAATGATGTCACAGAGGTGTTGCCAACTTAGTTTTCTGAGATTTTCTTTTTGTTACACTTGCTTAAACCGGTGATGCACGCTTGTTTGTAGGCATAAATTATATAATTAACTATGTAAACTCTTTTTTTTTAATAATTATATTAATAAAGTTGCAATAACACAAATATATGCTGAACTTGTTTTTTTGTGTTGATTTGCTTTTTTTTTTTTTTTGTTAAGTCAATAGCCTAGATCTAAATATACGATAAATATTATGTTTTGTTCTGTTGTATTTGAGTCACTGGTAAAATAGTAATCCTGTGGCAGTTTCTAATATTTATGTGATTTTGGCCAATATAGAGCGAGAAAGGATGACATTGTGACCCGCTTCTATTGAACCACGGAAAAAATAATCGGCCAGGCTATACGCCATTTAAGAAAAAAGTCAAGCTGTAGTAGCCGTGTAAAAAAAAAACGTAGAAGGAAATCCAAGGCTAGTAACTAAGTAGGCTAGTAGTCGATCGACCTGAGAGTTTGAAGATTTTAGAAAAGTAGCGATGTAAAGAGAAGTGATTAGGTCACAGTAGAAGTCACGTGAGAATTTAAGCAATTATAAAAGTCTTTATGAAGTAATTGACTAGTTTTATGTGTTGAAATTGATGTGCTCGTCTTTAATAGTAGTTAAGTATCTGGGCAACAAGCTGCTAAGAACATGTAGATTTCATTTCACATCAAGACATTTCATTGTATATTTCATAGACAAGATATTTCGGGTGTTCATGGGCGCCCGCAGGATTTTTTGCAGGGGGATGCAAGTTACCACCTATGGCTCAAAGTCGTAGCTTCAATTTTTTCCCCCGAGCATATTAAAGAAAAGAACTGGTGTCCCCTCGCCCCCACCCCTACCTATACGATATTAATTTAACTGTAAAAGCATGACCCGTAGGACGTATTCATCTTCTTTTTTTGAAGTAACGTCTGTATGTTATAAGATTAGTAGATAAATAGGCCTACTTGTTTCATGCTTTTGCTTCATTTTAGGATGTAAACAAAACAGGTTGAACTGAGCATTATTATTGCTTGAAAAGAGAGACGTAAACGAAGAAACTAACGAATCCAGATACGGACTGTAAAGCAGTGTTCTTTAATAATCCCAAAATCCAAACTTGGTGTGTCTGTCGACTACAAATTATCGGCAACACTAATTCATTAGCTAGTTTGTCTGCCAATAGTCTCGCCTTCCTCAAGATGCCATCCCTGAAGTGTTCCTAACCATGGTCAGTTTGGTTTTTGATTATATAATTAATGTGACTGCTGCTGTGCTTTTGAGCGGCCACTTATGCTAAGATGGACAGACTGCAACGTACAACGCGGAAACTGGTTCAAGAACAGATGAATAATTGATTACAATTAAAACACCCATCAGAAGCACACGAGAAGCAGGCACTGATTACACATAAAGCAGTTTGTCTGTTTTCACTTATAGTAGGCCTAACTATTTTAAAATGCACCAAACATGTTGTTTTGTTTGTTCGTAAAATGTTTTACATGTTTCGGATGTTCCTTCAGAGTTGAAGATAATTACTTCCTAGTCCAAACCTCTCGCAGGACGGCGGGGGATTGGAGCGTGCAGGATTTGAACCCTTGACCATTGATAAATCTGAACGACAATCCAGCGCGCAAACCGCACGACCAGGCAGCCATCCAACTCAAAGATCTTCTCAAATTGACAGTTGACTAGAATTTTTCCTCCAAGACAAAAAGAAAATAACATTTTATCATATTCTAGGCCTTTACTAAATATAATGATAGCTATAATTATGTGCAAAGGAAAAAATAATCGTCACGACTACGTGCTACAGAATTTTGAATTGCAAGCCCATAATAAAGCGTACATGGTCGGACATGATCTACAGATTAGCTTATTCTAGTTTATTACAATTATATAGCTTATCCTCATAAACTTTATTTCAGGGAAATCACTATATGCTAAGTTGCTTCGTATCAGAAGTTTATTGATTTGAAGGTGTAAAAAAACATGACAACTCTCTCACGCGCTTAAAGATTGCACGAAACAGGAAAGGCTCAAAATTAACTATCAAACAATTTACAGCCCAGACACCAGAATATAACATCTGGCATAGGTTTCTGTCACATACTCGTTTGAAATTCAATGTGACATGAAGTGAGTTAATAGTCATTTGACTATCTCGTGCCTTATTTACGAAGAAATAATTGGTCTGTATTTGACTACGGGGTGAAAACCTCAGTTACCTTTTGGACTCCTGAGAGTAAAGAGATGTATGTATGTATTGTGTAAGATAGTGATGCCCAAAATACGACCCGCGGGCCAGATCCGGCCCGCGAATCGGTTCCATCGGCCCACCGAAATGTCGGCACAAAGTGTAGCAAATCCGCTACTTCCCCCTCCTAAAGAAAAGGTTTAAAAATGTCTCTTCACCTACGTAAGGGCCCTCAATTTTTCTCAGATTGATTGTTATCATGACCTTTAACATTTGTGCGTTTATGAAATTGGACTCCCCCAGAAAAAAAGTAAAAAGACCTTTACTTGTTGGTAAATAAAGTGTGGTTGTTTTAAATAAAAAAAAAAGAAACGCACATAAACGGCATTATAAAACAAATTTGACGTCTTTCGAATAAAAAGATTGCTAAACAAAGTCTAGAGATTCGAAGATTAATGTTAATATTTACCAAAAAGAGACAAGAAAATGAGTCGTTGGTAAAGCTAGCTACACTGTTGCTCATATTTTTAGTCGAGAAATGATGCTGTATTCTGAGGCATGGAAAAAAAAAGATACTATTATCCCATTAGTGAATGTAAGTGCTAGATCCCCGTTTTTCTAATCAAATAGTTTCAGGTCAATTTCTTTCGTTTTTGTACCTCTCCTTTATCTGGCCCGCGACACCAGTGTCGGAAATTAAAATGGCCCGCAGGTCGATTTATGTTGGGCATCACTGTTGTACGAGATGTAATATAAATGGGTTCTAAGTGATGTATTTCCATGGCTGGAGTTGCCAAATTATTATGCACTATTTTATTAGGATTATTAAACGTTTTGTCTGTTGAGACGATGCTTGCTTCTAAATATATGTGTTGTGGTCAAATTACTAAGTGAACTTAGTGGCACTACGCAACAACAAAATTGATCAGGATAAAGTTATTTAATGTTTGCACAAAGAACATTCTAACAAGGCCAGAAGAGGCCCTAATGCTATACAAATAAACATTCGCGTTATCAGCATATGTCAAAGATATGACAGTTTCGAAAAAGCTTATGGACCTGATGTAATCAGAAGAAAAAGGGAACATTATTGAACCCCAACCCCCCTGGCTACGCCTATGCCCAGTAGCGGCCTTAGGGGGTGGCAAGTGGGACAACCTCCCCAGGCCCCGCGATTGGAGATTCCCTTGACACTTTCAGCTTCGAAAACCAGAACAGTTCTCTTATATACTCAATATCTCTGGAAATCTTTCCAGGCATCTTTATAATACCAAATACTATTTCTATGTAAGCTCTTAACATGACATAAACTTCAGCAGCACGAGGTTTCTGTCTAATTGTAGCACAACGAATAACGTGATTAAAGAAAAATTAGAAAAGTAAAACTGCTGTAGCGCGCAGTCTTAATAAAAATTCTAGCGATTGTACAGTACCTTTAAGAATACAACACCGCATATCATGGGAGAACAGAGAAACAAACAAACAACGGTGATAGCCGAAGTCGACCCAACCATGCAAGTACATCTTCGAAGAATTAAGAACGCCGAGGCTCACGGCCATTACATCGGGCATAGGATTCAAAACGAACATATGAACATTATGGCATCAGAAGTAAAAGGGAACATTATTGATAAAATCAAACTTGCAAAATATTTTCCCGTCATTCTTGACTACACACCTGATGTTAGCCACAAAGAGCTGATGTCCTTTATATTGAGTTTTTTAGACGTATCTTAATGTTGACAACTTAACAGGAAAGGGTTAGTCATGGCGCTTCTTGCTGCGCTGGTGAACGTTGGTCAGGACATCGCCTATTGTCGTGTCCAGGGATACAAATACAATGGTGTAAACTTGAAGGGAAAGCACCAAGGAGTCCAACCACACATTATTCGCATCAACAATCGACCTTTTGCGCTCTTCTTGCGGCGGCCATAATCTTAACCTTCAGAGTGTTTAGCAGAAATATTATTATGTAGTTTGTTGATTGTTCATGAACAAATGTCTTAATCATTAGTTTCGTTGATTAAACTTTAAGGCAAAATCTTTCATAAAGTACATTATGTAATGTAGTCAAACGGCCAATAGTACAGTACATATGTAAGGTACTATGTTTTGTAGCAAAAATAAAACCTACAGCATTAGAGGCGGACGAGACATTAGCGTGATGTGATGTGGTATGGATATATAGCCTACACTTACGGCTTAGGGCCCCGCGCACTGCTAAGGCCGCCTCTGCCCATGTCTCCTTCAGTGGAGTCCATTAGGGCGTCGGCGCCATAGGCGCCATTATCCCGTTGATTGTTAGAAAGGCTTTTATCCAACCACCAGGCCTGGACATGGGGCTCTTCACCTGTCCTGTCTGAGGCCTCCAGAGTGTCGAAGTCCGACAGCCATCAACAAATACAAGACAGGACAATTACAGTAGGCCTACACACGCAAGTATCTTTTTTCCATAAATTGTGAGAAGTCACCTTCCAGGAGCTTCTTGTAAACCAGAAGACCACGTAAAATCTGGTATAAGTTATAAAATGGTTTCGTTTTAATAATTTACCCCTAGGATTATAGTGGGTTCTATGACAGTGCGTGGCTCACTGCAATCGCATATGTTGCAGTGACCTAAGGCAGGCTCTGAAAAATATCGGCGTATGCTACTCACTGTATAATAATAAGCTTTTTTTTTACATAAATGAATTAACCTTTTTAACATCGTTTACCGTACTTTCAAAATACAGCAAGAGAAATAAATAAATAGAAATTGCTATATGACAAGCGTGAGAGACATAAAACGCTTGGGCTTGTGATAGCTACATATAAAGAGGGTCGAGGTTCTCAACATCGGACTCAATCATAGTTGTGCTTACTGAGCAACTAAAAGCAATCCTGAAAACATTGTCCCTGGATACCTCCCCCCCCCCCCCCCACCAGTGATCCTGAAAACAGATTGGACCATAGTGCTTTGGGCATGCTATAAGCATGAAAAAATGCTCTGTATGAAAATAAAAACTATTTAAAATAATATGGAATCTGGTCTAGCAATTCATAAAAACTATTTTTTAAAAATCTCAATCCAGATCTTGTCCTATAAAATACAGACGTAGGTAATTCACACAAAAAAAAGTATGTACTCAGAGATTGTAATAATTCATAATTCAGTGACAATGAAAAGTAACATCTATTTAGCACACACACAAAAATTGATTGCAATAAATCTAAAAAAAAAAAAGAACTATTTTATTGAGGTCTAAATTATTTTGTCTAACATTAATACATCTGTACATAATGGGTGTTTCTTATTTTTAGTTGGCAGCACTTAATGATGCCAAAATTATTTTTGATAAACAAATCTGGATTTATTTTTGGCCAGGAAGAGACAGCAAGGAATTCTGGGTAATAATAGATCTAGATGATCATTAGCTTCATCTGACTTAGCTTGTTCATGGCTAATCTAAATCACTAAGTGATAAATGTGACTTCCTGACTTTTTAACTTCGTCTTAAGTCTTAGCCCTTAGCTTCTTCATTTGTGAATCATGATTGGAAGTGCTTGGCCCACAGATCATTCTTTTAAGATCAACTTTATCTTTACTAATGTCTAATCAGTTTAATCTATATCTAGTTTATATCTACTTTATATAATAACAATAGACCTAGACTCTTATATCTGTATTCTATGATCTATACTGACTATACATCTAGAATCTGTATATCTAGATCTATTCCTATGCACTGATTATAAAGATTTAATGTTTCTGATGAGCAATACTACTGTCGACAGCCATTGCCAATTATCCTACTCATGTACTAGATCTGGCTCTATTGATCACTACTCATATCTTGCCTTGATAAAAACAACTGTACTAGTTTGGATTAGACATTCTAATTGGTTCTATTTTCTTTTTTTGATTATTCTCACGTATTCCAGTTGGCTGAGTAGTTACCAAATTGTGCTATTATTCACTGTAGATCTAGATCTTAACTTTTAAGTATCAAAGAAGTAAAAAAAGGATGATGAATGGTACTCAAAGTGCTTTAATTGCTACCATTCAATGTGTTGATTCAAGTATTTATTCTTATCCCTAAGAGTTTATCAATAGGATGGATGCCACAAAACTCACTTGCTATGTCAGAAACTCTTCCTATGAAACTTTCAGTAAGTAAAAAAAAAAAGTCAAGTTTTCCTTTTCAGACCTTGTGGTCTATAGGGCAGATGATGTAAAGATCATCTGTTTCTGTGGCCTATGGTTAACCAAGGTGTCATGTGGCCTCCACAACGACCAACCACCTTTACTTTCCCCTTCTAATGTCAGGTACCCATTAGAGCTGGGTTGACTCAGACTCAAATAAAAAATCCCAGTCTTCACCAGGATTCGAACTCTGGTTCGGAAGCCAAGCACTTTACTGCTAAGCCACAGCACCTCTTTCCAGTAAGTAGGGCAGCTTAAAATTTAATACTTTAATCTTAGTGCAAAAAGAATAAAAGCAGTCTTCAAATTCTACCTTTAAATTTGCAAAGATATGTTCATATTTTAATGTATGCAGTAAAAAAATTGTTTCAAACACTCAGTACAATATTCAATTACTCTTTTTATCTGGGTTACCTCAGAATGCATGTGCAGAAAATTTCCTGAAGTTGTTTTTAAATCTGTTCCCTTCACTTTCAAGTGCTTTAAATGATTCATTAAATTTTTATAATATTACTGAATAAAATGTCAAAGATTAAATATTGTTATTATTATACTATTCCTTTTTTTTGTAATACGTTTGCATCTATTTTTGTTTCATATGTTCGCATTGCATTTTTTATGTAAAACTTCTAATATACTTTACTAAACTCCTAATATACTTTATAAGGAACGGTTTTGTTAGATGTTTTAAGAATTGATTTTATCCATATGGAAGTTTGGTACTATATGAAACTAAGATTGAATTGGTGACTTGTTATGAATTTAATGTATGTTGTTTCATCAACAATTCTAGAATTTGTCCAATGCCTGTGATCCTCTGAGTTGGAGAATGTGCTGCATAATACTTACCAGTACCTTGCTGATAGCTGGAAGTTCATGAATATTATGTTGTCCTTGATTTGATTATTTTGAAAACTACCATTTCTGAAGACTTGAGCATTATTTCTATAATTTAAAAATATCTTCAGGAAATATGGTGTTTATAATATTAAGAAATTGAAGATAATATTGTTCTTACTAATATTAATATTTTGGCATAGTTATTTGAAAATAATCTTAAACATATTTTGTTCATTGTATATATACATTTAATAAATAGTTGTCCAACTTTGAACAATTGTATACTCAATTATCAAACATTTTGTTGTTTTTTTTTACTGTAAATGTAACTTGAAGCAAGTTAACTAGCACACTAAAAAGATTTAAAAAACAATACTGTATGCTTTAACTAACATGAGACTTAAAGCTTATTGGCTTAATAAAATAGAAAGCACATCATTACTTCAATATTCACTTGTCAATAAATGATAGCATTATTCAATTTTTAGTTACATGTTCAGACTATTAAATGTTATTATTTAAATTATAGCAACTTTCTCTTTCAGTCAAGCTTTAAAACGTCATTCCTTTAAAAAGTCTACAATAATAAGTTAATGTCAATGTAGTATTGTTCAGACACTTACAAGCTTAATCATCTAAACATCAAAAAAAAAAATGTTTGTATGGTTTTCATTTGTTTGTACATCAAATATGTATTAATATAATTATCATTTTTAAATGAAAAATTAAATACTGAAGATGACCATTTCTGATATATTCTCATTTCACAAAACAAACAGAATATTATCAGAAATTTCATCCCTTCATTGTAACTGTAACAGGCTTCATAAAAAAAATGGAGTGACAATCAAATCAGGTTTTTGGAAGTAGTATGCTCCTTTTGTAAAAAAAAAGAAACATGCCTTTTAAAAAAATTTTAGATAAAATTTTTCTTGGCTGACTTGAGTAGAAAGTAATAGAAATATGAACTTCATTTAGCAATATGCTCACACTTAGCTGAAGTGGTTTTTACTAGTGAAAATTGTTAGTCCAAATAAGCTATTAAAACTACTGTCAGCTTCACATGAAAAGTTTTACAGTTCTTCCTCTTAGACTTTTAGCTATTATCTATCAAGAGCAGGGTAAAAAAGGTTGGTAGATTGGATGGAAGGCTTCTTAAACTGGCTTGACCAAAACAGGACGAAATATCCTGATTAGGGAACTGATATTTAAAGACGATGCGGCTCTCACTACCATTCGCAATAATGATTACTAAGGCTAGTCAATACTTCGACAACTGCGGATCAATAATTCAGTCTTACAATAAATCTCACCAAGACAGAAAAAAGGGCATAAAAAGTCAACATCATCAAACTCCATTTGAGTGAGGGATTGAGAGGCTCAAATCCTCTATTGCAAAAGCCCTGGACAGAAACCCCGCTGTATTGCGTAGTGCATACATGTCACCATAAAGGTCGAGAATTTTTGGTTTCCCTGACCTGTTGAGACGGAGATCAGCCAGTCAGGGCAGACAAACAGAATATGGGGGCACCGTTTGGCCATACCCGTGAGAAATAGCCAACAGGACAGTGGCCTGTCCTGCACTGTGTTATAATAGGTTACCATAAAACGTCACAGAATATACTGAAATGTGTGATTCCTCCTTTTTCTATTTTATCATTCAAAAGCCGCATGTAACCAAGATGCTGTCTTCTGTCAGCTAAGGCAAGTTGGCGCCTAAGCTGGTCTTTAAAGAATCTCCATGGGTCATCTTGTTACATCGACCACCTTTTAGCTCACCAAAAAAAAAAAAAAGACTTATTTTGCCATATGTTCATTCACCATGCGAGATGTGTGTAAATTGTCAAATGTAATTTACTAAGAAAATAATCCCAACTGGCATCACAATTCAATCAATGTCGTAAACAAGAAAATACACGAAATACAGGCTTGGCTAATTAGTCTATATTGGCTAAGAAAACCAATTATAAAGCTTTACAGTTATAGATCTAAGTCACAAATTGGTTTGTGCACACTTAACTCTGAAACATCTTCTATGGCAATTAAGTTTTCATTCATGATTTGCTGTAAAAGTGGCGGTAAAAATCTTCGGGAAGGGTTTCTTTATATAGTAAAAAAATCTACCGGAAGTCAATTTGTCATGCAACCAAGGACGCCTCGGTGAACGGGACTTATTTATTAAAAAATATAGGCTTAGTGCGCAGAGATGGCAGTCCATGTAATATATAGTCTATGATTTTAGTTAGTCTGCTTTAGTACTAAATTCTTTTTTTGTATCTGAGTACTGAAGTAATTTTTTGTAACAAATAAAATGCAATTAAATATGAATGTAACAGAAGGTGTGTAATGGTAATTTATGTTGCATGAAAAAATATTTTAAAATATATGAACATGTTTCTGATACCATATACCAACACATGTAAATGTTTCTGATTTGAAGAGCCAGGCTTGTTCCATGAAATTCTTTATTTATTTCTATATTTGGAATTTAAATTGAACATCAGTAGAATACACTTAATTAAAGTGGCAGGGAATATGAAATAGAAGAGTTTGAATTACACTTCATCAAGGAAGAATAATATAAATATCTTAGCAAGTTACTTTTCTTGTTAATGAAGTTCTCAAATGTGAGGGTAGTTTATGTTTAAAACATGTATTTTCTCCGCAGAGGACTTCAACATGATAAACTTCGCGATGCTATACTGAATATAATTCAGAAAATAGCGATATGTATAGTATGTGATAGTGATTAAACAAAGTATAGGGTGTATTTGACGGGATGAGAAAGGAGTAAGATCATATCCAATCCAGACTAGGTTAGTGACTACGTGATGTAATCTCCTTCGTTAAGCACATATTGACAATAGTTTAACACTACCACACTGTAGGAAGGATAAAGCTGTTGAAATTTCAAAAGGCGTACACGTACAGCGCAAAAGTTTCGATGTTTTATTTGAATTATATGACGTAAACTGCGAAATAATTATTTTGTTCAATAAGCTCAAAAAGAAACAAAATTCAGGAAAAGAAGAGTTCAAATTATACAGTATGCCGATAGATGCGATTTCACTGTAACTAGACTTATTCGTATATTTGGGTTTAGATCGGAGAAAGTGCTCCTTAATAATGTTAAGAAAGAAGTGAAGTTTTTTTTTCTACATTTGTGAAATATACTCTCTTTTTCGTAAAAAGTAATTGTGCTATGAATGTATTTCTAAAAAAAAAAAAAAAAAGCTGTCTGAAATGGTTTTCAATATTTCCATAGTACATTTAATAACTTGGTTGATTAGTTAATTTAAATAATATGAAACATCATTTAGGGATATTGTATAATCCTCTATCCTCTTTTTTTTTTTTACTTTATTACAGAAATCTAATTTTCATTCTATATATTTTTATTTCTCGGGCTCAATCTTTTTTTAAAACAAGTTTTGTTTCGGTCTACTTTCTGTAATGTTTATATTCCTTGTTTTATATTTCGATAAAAGTAAAAGAAAATGTTGCTAATGGTGACTTGGACGATTGTTTACATTTTTTGACACGTTTTGTCTTAGATTTTAAAATATATTTTATTTGACACTTAACAAAACATAACGAAGGCTGAAAGTGTCACATTACACTGTGATGGCAAAATGGTCGTACGTCGGTTTGAAACTTTTGTCACTTAACTTCACGATACAAGCAAGATGTCACAATGATGTGATTATCAGATTAGGAAAATGCTATTAACACTGTTTATAATTTAGAAAATAGAGATATGTGATAGTGATTAATCAAAGTATAGGGTGTATGAGGGAGGAGTGGGATCATCACATCCAATCCAGACTAGGTTAGTGACTACTTGATGTAACATCCAATTTGGGTTTGCTTGGTAGAGGGACAGATAGCCCTTAAAGGCAAGATATTGCCTTAAATTGTTTTGTATGTTTTGGAATTTAAGATTATTTTATTCCAGCCCTAACCTCCCGAAAGACAACGGAGTATTACGGCGGGCAGCGTCCTAACCTGGGACAGTCTAGAGCGCATACCAAACCGTGTGCCAAATAAACCTAGCCATAAATGGGGGAAGGAGAAGAGGATTCACAAGCCAAATGTAGATGTGGAGGAGGTGTTGGGCGCTTCCGATTCAACGTAACATATACTAGAATTTACCTTCCTAAAGTATGTCAAAATGCGGTCCGTTTCATTGAAACTGAACAAAAAAAAGTTCCCGCCATAATACTATGTGGCATTAAAAAAAAAAGGGGGGGGGTGAGTTCAACCGTTTTATTGAAAGTAAAAAAGAAAGGGAGGGTCACTGGTCAAAATAAATGATATTTACCTTGGAACCAATGTACTTGCATAACGGTGTTTAATGCTAGTTGATAATATAAATCAAAGCTGACAAATTTTCTGGGCTTCATCTAAATTATTTAATCGATCATTTTTAGAACCACCTCCAGCGGAGTTTGAAGCTATAAACCACCTCTTCAATATATAAATTATATATATGTATATTATATATATATAAGCCTATACACTCAAAATCTATTAGCTTGGCCATGGGAGCCATTAGAACTCAATAAAGCCATAGACAGCATGGCTGCCATCAAAGCGCCTGGATGCGACGGTATATCCCCCAGATCTTCTGAAACAATGCAAAACTACACTAAGCCAACCTCTACATGAACTGCTCTACAAATGTTAGCAAGAAGGTGCTGTGCCACAAGACCCTGTACAAGAACAAAGGTGACAGAAGCAACTGCAACAACTACAGGTGAATCTCTCTCCTAAGCATTGTAGACAAAGTCTTTGCTCGAGTGATACTGGCCCCAACCGGTAGTGGCACACTCACAAGAGAAGCTTCAGTCATTAATGTCCTGCTTCTCTAAGGCTTGCGAAGAGTATGGCCTAACCATTAGCACAAAGAAAACTAATGTTATGGGACCATCTGTTACAGCACCACCATCCATCTTCATTGCCGATAACAAGCTAGATGCCGTAAACGAATTCTGCTACCTTGGATCTACAATCCAAGGCGACCTGTCACTAGAAGAGGGAATAAAAAACGCATAAGGAAGGCCGCATCAACCTTCGCTAGACTCCGACCGAGAGTTTGGGAAAACCAGAAGCTCACCACAGCGACCAAAATCTACTATACGGCAGCGAGACGTAGACTACCTACACAAAATGAGAGAAAATCAAACTCATTCCACTTGCGCTGCCTTCAAAGGATCTTAAAAATAACATGGAAAGAAAGAGTATGTAATACTGAGATCCTCGCGAGAACAGGCCTTCCCAGCATCTTTACGGTCCTCATGGAACGCCGCCTGCGCTGGCTCGGACATGTTCGACGGATGGAGAACAATCGCATCCCGAAAATCATTTTGTACTGGCAACTTGCGTCTGGCTCAAGTAAAAATGGTCGCCCCCACCTCCGTGTGGTAAAAAGGGATTTAAAATCAGTCAACATTGAGACTGACCATGGGAAGACATAGCGTTAGACCGCACAAGTTAGAGAGAGACGGTGACCAAGAAAGCTATAGACAGCGAGACAACATGGGCCTCGATTCTTGAAAAAAAAGCGTGCCACACGGAAAATGGCCAGCTCCACTAATACCAAAGAGAAAGCCACCTTGACATGCAATAAATGTGGACGGCAGTGTCTCTCCAAAAATGGGCTCCACAGCCATATGAAAAAAGTGTTCGAGATGAACCATAGTCGTTTCAAGACTGAATAAGGCCAATGAGGGGGAGGGGGAGTTCCCCCCCTTTCCTCCAAAGGGCTTTAAGTTTAAAACCCCTCCAGATGGTTTTGAGTTTAAAATCCCCCTACAGATACTTTTGAGTTTGAACCTCCCCCCCACCCCTCATCAATATTATTCTAAAGCAAGCTACAGTCACCGAATTCTATGAGTGTTAAAAAAAATAGATGGTTATGACGAAAAAACTTCCCCTTTCGATATAAATCTAATTCCATAAACGTTGCCAAGGGAGGTTACACATTTCTACCAATCGCTGGGCTCCATTAATAAAGTGCAGTGAATAGCATAAAAGTCATCTGCCGAAATTGAAAAAAAAAAAGACTTAATGTAGCTCAACAAAGATGGCTAAGACAGATTTTATGAGTCAGTTATACAACTCATAGATATCGGGTCTCAAACAAGGAAATCCTATGCCGAACTGGGAGTCAACCACTTAGTGAGGTTGTGACAGTGTCGCATGAGGTTTGCAGGACATGTTCTCCAACAAAATGAATTATGCTTACCAAGAGTTGCGGTGACATGGAGGCCATTACGGGGAAAGCGCAAACAGGGACGCCCTCGTATAACGTGGCGTCACTTTTTCATGGAGAACCTCAGAGCAGTGTACACCAGGTGGGAAAAGCTTCAGACATTGCCAGTGACAGATTTTGGTGGAGACAGCTTGCTACCCATTGCGCCTAACGGCACTTGAGGATCTAGGTCCTAAGTAAGTAAGAAAGAAAAGCAGATTAAGTTTTTGAACTAATATTTTAAAAAGCAGTATAATGAGCTGTCCATACCTCAGAATATGCTTTTGTTTGTTTTAATTACCGAATATGGAGCCTGGCGGCGGGGCTCCTTCCCGAACCCCGCTGGGGGAGTTCAAAGCGCTCCCTCAGACCCCCGGGGTGTCTACATTTGTTCTTTCATAAACTCCAGGAAGAACCTATTCTATGGTACAATAAACGACTTCCGAAAGAATGAAGAGTCAGAACACACACATATATATATATATATATATATATATATATATATATATATATATATATATATACACACACACACACACACATAAGTGGTATTCCACGTTAAGGGGCTGTCTGTTTACTGTGATCCTTGGGGCTGAGTATGTTTCATTGGGTGACTTCTGGAACCTGACTTCTATTTTCCCGAGGTTTATAGATAGACCGAAAGGCGGCAGCGTATGCAAATTCGTTTACCGCGTTCTGGAGGTCATGTTCATTCTGACCTAGCAGGGCGGAGTCATCAGCATAGAGAAGCTCCGTTATGACCATCTCCTTTGTTCTTGTATGGGATAGTAGACGCCGGAGATTAAACACATTGCCGTCAGAACGAAACCGAATGTAGATGCCTTCATGCATTCGCTGCCTTATTTGACCCAGCATTACGCCAAAGAAGAGTAGAGTAAGGGCTTCACGCCATTTTGGGAAGTGATCAGAAAGGGCACCACTTCACATATCTAGGTAGTATAGTGTCAAATGAAGCCTCACTTTCAAGGGAAGTTGACAACGTCTGGCCAGGGCTAGTAGCGCTTTTGGATGCCTTCCGGCGATAGTTGGGAAGAACAAATCGCGCTGCTGGCCTACAAAAATCAATGTCTACCAGGCGGTGGTTCTCTCAACCCTTCGTTATAGCTCTGAGACATGGATACTATTGTTACGTATCTAGGTAACAATGCCTAGATACTATTTTTTTTTCTTGACCTGTAGGTTGTCTGCCCCCTTGTGTAATAAGTTTTTTTTTATTTTTCACGGTGAGTCAAGCCACACAGACAGTGACCGGTCCTTGACCTATGTGTGTACCTCTGGTTGAAAGGAGGGTGTTTTTTTTTTTTTTTTCTTTTCTTCTGTCTCTTTGAAGAGCGTTCTAGATCTGGGTGTTGATGCCTTTCTGTTCTAGAAATTACCAGATATCGACGCGCGGTAGATTATATAAAGACCGCTCGCGTAACGTTGACAGACAGACATACGGAGACAGCCGTGAGACAGAATAGCGGAGACATTGCGTGACCCGTGCGTGGTATACCAATTGATCGTGTAAGTTAAGATTTTTCTTTTTTTCAAGGCCTTGCTTGTATTTGTAATTATATTTTCAAACTCTGGTATTGTAATATTTTTACATGCCATTTTTGTAAAAGGGTTTTGGTCAACCCTTCCATTTTGTATTGAGTTATATTATGATTAAACATTAAGTTGATATTTTACCTTCCGATTTCTTGTGTCATTTTTTTTTTATTATTCATTGTAAGTCTTTGATTAAATTCAGACTTAAGACAAGTGACACAACTGCTTTTCTATTGTCACGTTCCCCTAGGCAAGCCATTTAAAAGTAGAATTCAATTTGTAATACGTGACACTATATAAAAAGCAACTAATACTTCTTGAGCGCTTTCACCAAAGATGCTTGCGCTCCATCATGGACATATAGTGGCAGGACTGCACTACAAACAGCGATGTCTTTGCGAACGCCGGTATAGACAGTATAGAGGGGCTTCTTATGGTCCGACAGCTACGCTCCCATATGGGAGACGAACGTATGCCAAAGGCAGTCTGTTTTGGTGAGCTAAAAGGTGGTCGACGTAACAGAGGCGCCCCACCTTCAAAGACCAGCTCAGGCGTCAACTTTCCTTGGCTGACATAGAAGAGAGCACCTGGCTGCATGCGGCGTCGGAACGAGACAGCTAGAGGTCACTCACGAAGGCCGCGGGATACACATTTGAGACCAAAAGAAAATCTTCTGCCGAGGACAAACGCCAAAGACAAGCCTTTATATATGTATATACTAGCCTGACATTACCCGCGGCCTGCGGGTCTAAGTTTGTGTTTACTAATCTAGTGGATTGGATATAGATGTTTGTTTAAATTATCTAATGATCCTTTCAAGTTTTTTCTCTTTCGCTACGAAAATAAAATAAGTTGTGCGAAAATGGGTTTACCCGAATTCGATACATACATATCTATTAAAAACGAAGTGAGCGATAGCACGATTTGTTAAATGAATGGGATAATAAAGTAAACATTTAAACGAAATAATTTTTAATACGCGATTAATGAATGAATATAGATCTAGACCTATCTATATAGATCTTATCTTCTTATCTTATATAATACAGATGTTACTTCAAAAAAGAAGATGATTACGTCCTACGCGTCATGCATTTAGTCATGCATATTAACCAATGACTTAAATTCTGCCAAGTCACTGGTTTTTCTAGCTAGCTCAGGCAACCCATTCCATGCTCTAATAGCACTAGGGAAGAAGGAGTATTTGTACAAATTTGTCCTAGCATATGGGACGAGGAATGTACCTTTATTTTTGTGTCTTTCAGAGTATTTTATTAAATTTTGTTTTTGTATTTGAAGATTGTGGTTCAGTGTTTTATGTATAATTGCTACTTTACTTTTGAGTCTTCTGTCCTGAAGGCTTTCCAAATTTAGTGATTTTACTAATGGTGTTACCCTAGTCAAATGTGAATATTCGTTTGTTATGAATCTCACTACTCTATTTTGTGTCTGTTCCAGTTTCTTAATGTTTTCTTGAGTTGAGGTGCCCCACACGGTGGATGCATATTCTATTATTGGCCCAGCCTAGGTTAAATAACATTTTAGTTTTATGTTCTTATTTGATTTATAGAAATTTCTTTTAATAAATCCTAATGCTTTGTTTGATTTTTTTATAGTTTCATCAATATGTGGATTCCATGACCGTTTTTCATTTATTATAACACCTAGGTATTTTGCGTTTTTAGTCTGTGTTACTGGTATGCCATGAATAAGATAAGTGGAATTAATTTGTTTTAGTTTTTTTGTTACTCTTAACAACTGACATTTTTCTGGGTGGAAAGACATGCTCCAATTTGATTCCCATTTCTGTAATTCATCTAATTCTCTTTCCTTTAGGTACACCTGAGTTTACTGTTATTGGTGTTGATTTAGAGCCATTTATTATTACAGTTTGTTCTCTCCCTATCAGAAAATCTTTAATCCACTGATGCAGTGGACCATTAATGCCGAAATATTTTAATTTTTTAAGCAAACTATGGTGGTGAACTTTGTCAAAAGCCTTGGGAAAATCCAGTAAGATAGCATCTATTTGTTCACTATTATCTAAACCTTTTGAAAAATCATCAATTGTTGTGTTTCACATGATCTATATTTCCTAAAGCCATGTTGGTATGGGGTGAGGACATTATGTTTGTCAAAGTGGTTTATGATGTTGCTACATATTATGTGTTCTAGTATTTTACATGTGATGCTGGTAAGTGATACTGGTCTGTAGTTTCCTGGATCAGATTTTTCTCCTTTTTTAAATAGGGGGGTGACATTAGCTTCTTTCCAGTCCTTTGGTACTCTGCCCTGGTTAAGCGATGCCTGAAAGAGTATTTTGAACACTGGGGCCAGCTCATTGCTTAGTTCTTTGAGTAATCTAGCTGGAATACCATCAGGTCCAGACGCTTTATTTGGTTTGGTGTTGGCTAATAGTTTTTGAATTCCATTTTCTTGTACTACTAAATCTTCTATGTTGTCTACTTGGTTCAAATTAAGAAATATGTCTTTGTCTCCTGGGGCTGAGAATGCTGATGCAAAGTATTTGTTTAGGATGTTTGCTTTAGTTTCATTATCATTATGTATTATGTTATGTTCATCTTTTAATGGCGCTATGCCTGTTGTTTCCATTTTCTTAGACTTAATGTATGACCATAGGTTTTTGTTGTTATCTTTAGATATTACATTGTTTATGTATTCACTCTGCAGCTGTCTGCTTACTTTTTGGGTTAGGTGTTTAATTTTTATATACTTTTTGTAAACTCTTTCTGCCTTGGTTTCTTTAAATTTTCTATATAGGTTTTCCTTCTGTTTACAAAGCTTCTTTAGTCTATTATTAATCTAGGCCTATCTCAACACGGCTTCGCAGCTTTCGTAAACGAATGTATTAAAAATGCTTTAGATAACCAAATTTGAATGTTAATTTGATCAAAATATGAAATGAATGGACGATAATTAGTACGTTCATGTATTAAAGTATAAAACTATCTGTGTGAAGAGAAGTTTTATCATCTTAGAGTTTTAGATCTAACATTACGGTATTGTCTAATGAAAGAATGTTCGTCAGGAAATCTGTAGTCACAGATATAAGGAACTAATGTATGTAAAAAATGGTTCTGAAACACCAATTTGAAGGTTAAGTTTATTATATAAAGAAATCAATGGACCTTCTTTTGTATTTCCATGTGTCAAAGTAAAAAACTATCTGCGCAAAGTGTATTTCTTAAAATTAGATCTAGATCTAAATCCTTTCGATTTTTTCTCATGTCAACATTGTAAACATGGCCTAGATCCATAAATACTATAGCTTTAATAGAGTCCGACAACTTTATTTTTTTAGGGTCTTAAGTCTGTTTTAGGGCTACAATACATACACTACGGTCTAAGTTAGTACCCAAGGAACATTCCTGCCAAGTTTTATCATGATTGGTCAAGCGGTTTTTATTTCTATTCGTCACATACATACATACAAACATACACCTCTCATTCTACTTTATAATATAAGATAAATTTATTGTTTATTGTTAATGCTCAGATTGCCATACCAGGCAGTGATATTGAAATTTAAAATATTGCAGATGTGAGCGTGATAAAACATAGCCAAGGCTTTTTCGCTAACATTAAACTAGGACAGTTTTCTTATTAATCGTAATCTTTGCTGGCCTTTTTTGCTGATATAATCAGTATTTGCATTAAAATTTAGTTTATTGTTTAGGATAGTACCAAGGTATTTAAAGGTTTGCACTATTTCAATAGTCTCTCCAGCTACAGAAACAATATCATTTTCCTTCTTTTCCCTACGAAAATCAATTATCATTTCTTTGTTGTTGTTTTTTTACATTTAATAATAAAAAATTATCTTTAGTATTTTTCAATGTGTTCTATTTCTCTGAAATATTCATTTACTTCTGAGCTCTCTGAGAGCAGGGCAAGAAGAGCCGCATCATCAGCGAATTTTGTGAGCAAAAAGAACTATCGGATTGAAAATCATTGGTGTACAAAATGAACCCCATTGGCGATGTCACAGCCCCCTGGGGCGCCCCTGTGTTAACTATGCGTTCATTTGATATAACATTGTTTACCCTAACCCTGTGAGATCTCTGGGCCAAAAATTCATTAGCCCATAGTATTATGTATGGACTAATCTTCAACGCTTTCATCTTTTCAATGAGTAAATAAAGTTGTATTGTGTTAAAAGCTGATGAGAAATAAATAAAGAACAATCTTACATAAGTGTTCGGTAAGTCCAGATGTTTGTAGACACAATTTAAAATATTTAGGATGGCATCGTCTACATCTTTACCCTTTTGGTAAGCAAATTTACTCTTTTTACATTTACGGCATGTCTGTCCTAATGCTGGGCAATTGTATTTTCCTTGAGATCTACAACAAGATCTGCACTCTCTAATGATACTTGTTACATGATTCTTTGCAATTTTTTCCTGTGAGGTTTTGACTGGCTTTCAATCTTTTGTCTTCTTTAATTTATAAGCAGCATTTACATATAGTCCTTTCATATCTATCATTTGGTTCTGGGTATGCTTTTCTGATGAGGTCATCTCGAAGGTTGTCACACTTGCATTCTTTTGCCAAATTCTTCAAATCAGTATAATACTGTTCAAACGTTTCACCGTCTTTCTGACTTTCTGTGAAGAATTTAAATCTGTCATACACAGTGTTAGACTTAAACAAAAAATTATTCTCAAACCTTTCAATTACTTTGTCTTCAGTCTCATCTACACATACTTGAAAAGTTCACCAACCAGGTGCAACAATAAAGCTTTCTTCACTGGCTCGACCCTGGGAAGGTACTGGGCTTTGTCCGGGAGGTGGGGTTGTCTATAAAGATTTGATTTTTGAATTGTGAACATATAATATTTACATAAGATTTTTACCAAATTATTATATTTTTACTACCTTTATGTGAGCTGGCGCTACTAGATCTAATTTTTGACCTAATTTTATCTAATTTATATTATTTACATAGGCCAGGGCTATGATGTTGGTAATTTAGTGTCCTTTTTAATTTTTATAGTTCAGTGCTGAGTATTTTGTAGTTTCCGCTATTTATAACTTTCTGCTAGTTTTAGTCTTTTTCTGTTATTTGTTTTTACTCGTAGAGGAAAAGTAGTTTTTAAAATAGTTAACTAGCCTTAGAGCTGTGGATGTTATTTCCTATTTTTTGTCCCTGGTTAGTTCTGCTTATTTTTGTCTTTGGCATTAGCGTTGGATTGGTTGTTATTTTTTGTATCAGTTTATGTGTAGGTCTGTAAACGGTATAGAGCCCCCATATGAGTTTAGAATAGAAATAACTTTTTATCTTCCTTTTTGTATTTTTGTAGATTTAAATTTTAAGATTCTCTTTTTAATGCTGTTTAATTTGGTATATAATGTTGTGTAGTCCGTGTCTTTAGTAATTTGCTAGATTTTATTGTTGTGTAAGGCTAGGTACAAATTAGGGAAATAGGTAGTCCAGTTTAGTTTTAGATAATTAGCGTGACGTCATGCTCTCCGATATGTTCGCGCTGACCAGTTATAGCTAGCTCCGGAACCACGTTGATATCTCTTTTGTCTTGACCAGTGGTCAGTGCTGACAGTGGTGCCTGTATAAAGTTATTTTTGTGTAGTGTAATTTCAGCTGGGACCGCCTGTAAGTTGGAAAATGTTTTTATTTTTGCTTTCTTTCGTTTGTATTTGTATTGATTGTTTCTGCAGCTATTGCTATAGTCTAGATGCAGACTGATTAGTGTAGTGGCATCACTGGCTAGTTAATTAGCCATGATTACCTCTGATGGAGCCGGAAGTTCTGTAGACTTAGGTAGCGTCACCCCCCTTGCGCCAGCCTTAATGCTTTTTGCTTTTCTATACTATGTCTATGTGTAAATATTTTATTATTTTATGTTTCCTATGTATTTTTATGAATATTTTATCGTTAGGATAACCACTCTATTTAAGTTGGCATTTTGTCCTACTTTTTAATGTAAAAGATGGCTGCGGCCTAAGCATCGCTGTCATGGCGGCTTGTTTAGTCTTATCTACTGTTATCTAGATCTAGCTTATGTTTGTTGTAGCCTAGCCTGACCTGTGTTGGTTGTGGCTGGGACTTTAATAACTCAGGTATTGCTTTTATTAGCTACATGTAGGTAATTGAAATTACCTCATGCTTGTATTATGTGTATGTGCTAACTAGGTCTAGACCAGTCCAGTCTAATATATGTGTTATAGTCCATTATTATTATTTTTGTTTAATATTGTCTTATGTTTGTTTATTTTGTAATTGCAGGCTATAATTACTGCATTACGGCCTAACTGTCTGCCTTACGGCCTGCCTTAAGGCCTAACTGCCTTACGGCCTAACTGCCTTATTTCGGCTGTAGTTCTGCTGTACTGCTGCTAGTAGTTTACTGTTTAGTGTTGGGGTAATTTAGGTTATTTGAGGGTTGATTAATTATTTAGTAGTGCGTATATATAGTTTTTGTTTATTTCTAAGTTTATTTTCATTTTCGTATTCACCTATATTTTTATTGCTTTGTAAGTTGGTTGTAAATAAAGTGTATATAAGTTCCTTTTAGAATTTCAGTTTATTATTTTATTTTTAGTTAGCTAGTTTAGTTTAGTTTAGTTTAATTGTGCTGTCTGGTTGCTTAGGCTACTCTAGCTCCTTGGTCGCAGACCGAGGTGCACAGATTGGGCCCACCCAGTAGAGCTACCACCTGCCTACTGTTTTTTAAATAAACAAATGTTGAGCAGCAGCAAGTAACAAAAAGGGCCTCACTCAGTAGCGCCACCCTGACCCGCTCACATTTACTATTTTAACTGTGAATAGAACTTGTTTTTAATGATTTAACTGTATAGAATTTAGTCCTTGTTATTTAAAGGAAGAGTGATCCTTAAAGGATTACGGGCTAAATTGTGCCGATGTGCCTAAACTCAAAACTCAAACTAGTATTCTTTTCAGTGGCGACCATAAACATTTCAAAACTTTGTCTCCATTTTTTCCATCTTTCAGATAAATTACCGTTTAATGACAACGGTTTAGGAGGATCGAATAATTCCATTATTCGTATAGATTCTAGATTCTATGTCTAGATCTAGAACAAAATGAACTAACGACACCACTTGATACAAATAAAATGTACTTTTAGCAAATTAGAAACCACTACCTGTTACCAGCGTTTTAAACCAATATGACTAGATCTGACACCTAATCTGACATCAAATCTGACACCAGATCTGATAACAAATCTGATCCCACTTCTGACACCGTGTTCTGTTGTCACAAATAAATAAATAAAATAATGTAGACATTAATTAATAATAATAATAACAACAGAAACTTTGTGTTTAGACAAGTAGACATAGAAAACTATCTTTTTTTATTACGTCACATCCTACTTTCTCAAAAAACATTCACAATAAACAATGAAGCAATATTAACATATTAGCACAGTCATAATGGAGTTTTCTCAGCTGACAGATCGTTTAGGACATATTTTTTATAGAATGTCTTTATCGACAGCCTTCATTTTGAAACCTTGCCACGAGTGATCATGGTGTTGTTTTTTTTTTTTTTTTTTTGTTTTTAGTTTATTTTTTTACATATTTCAACGTGAAGAAACATTTTTCCCAAGTTACTTGTGTACATTACAGCGTAAGCACTAACTATAAGCTTGATGATAATTATGCTCTCATCAATTAATTGTACGTCTTTAAAATGTAGTAACGTCATTTGCACAGCTATTGCTAGACAATCTTCGTTGTCGCGACAATCTAAGCAGTTGAAGAAGCAAATGTATATTCGAGAATTTTATAATTTAAATCTACATCTTCGTGGATAAGCGTTAGTGTTTCTTCGTGAACAATATTACCATGAGGTTCAACAAGGCTCCTGAATCGTGTATACTTAACTAGTGAGGAGTAATATCAATTCTTGATTTCTATTTCTTACTTTTTCTTCACTTTTTTTCGATCCATGTTTGGTCACATGTTTTAAAGTTTTAAATGTGATTTGTGACTTCTTAGAGGAGAAATCATAGGATCTTACGACGAACTGACCAACCCAGTAATATGATGTAGCCTACATGTGACTTGACACATCATCTGAGACAATTCGTCTTCATTGGAATTATAGACTACTTCATGCGATGCTAGCTCATAACATCGAGCGGTAATAATTATACATTTAGGGTCCTGTTCAGTGGCGTAGGGATTGGGGCAGGGGGCTTGACCTTTATGGGCCCCTGCATTTGACATTCAATCATGACATGAAATAATGGCGTATTATTTAAAAAGTAATGTAAAAAAAATCGGACACTTAAGTATTTTCAAATTCAGAACCCCCCCCCTTTTTCTATAAACTTACCCAAGTATCTTCTCAAGCCAACATGGTAACCATTCTGTTACTGGAGAGCTTATGAATATGGAAGACCCTATAGTTATATATTCTATAGTCTCGTCCTATTTTTCGGGTTTGTGTTCAATAAGACTCAAACGGCGCTCTATAACGAGGACTAATTCAGCTTATAAACAACACTTCCGTCAATGGGCTTTGCTGAACATAAAATATATATAGGAAAGGACCAATGGCGAACGCTTTTGTGCCAGTTTTTAGTTTAGAATTTATAACTCCGCAATGTTTAAACATATTAAAAAAATGAAAACATCTGCGGACTCCTCAGCTATTGGGCAATAAAACTAAATTTGACTTTTTCCATATCAGCTATTAAATTTATAATTCAAGTCAAATTGCGGTAGGGGTCGGACCTAATCAGCGACGCAATTTTCGCGGGAGTCATAATAAGCGAAAGGCCGTAAAAAATAGCGAAATATCATGTTAAAATATAGGAAATTATGCTTCAATTAGTTCTATTATCTAATTTCTTCCATGAAGCATTATAACTATTGTCCTCCTTGTGGCATTAGGCCTAAATTTGTTTTCACTTTTCTCGTGCTCCACATCTCCTTTCTCTGCTTGGAACTGATGTCTATATAGCCTACGAAACTTGCGATCATTTTTTTTTTTTTTAAAGAAAGAAAGAAACTACAAAATTCTATCTCGCCACCTTCCTATAGGCTAGTCCACGTCGTACTACTCTCCATTTCATAAACTCTCGTTACTGCAACTATTTTTTTTAAAGAACTTATGTTTAGTGCACTTAATCACCATCAACTCGATCCCCCCCCACACACACACACGCTGATTGACCCAAAGGCAGATCCCGAATGCGATGGATTGATGATGTATGGAGACAGATCTACAACAGCTTGGGTTTCGGGCAAGGAGACGAAAGGCTCAGGAGAGATCTTGTAATTTTATACATGTATATTATATGGTCAGTGGTGTAGCTAGGGTGGGGGGAGGAGGGGGAGAATTTGAAAATTCGCCCCGGGCCCCCACTTGACGGGTCCCCGAAATGAGTAATTTCTACATTAAAAATTAAATATTATGCAAAAAGCAGGGGCCCCCAAAGAGGTCAAACCCCCGGGCCCCCAAACGATGGACAATTCTTAGCTACGCCCCTGTATATGGTAATTCTTAATTTTATTACCAAATATATAGTTCGCGTTTTTTTCCGATCCTGAAATCGAATATATTCTCCTGGAAAACTCTTGGAAATCTGAAATCCTAATCTCAGAATGTGGAGAAACCCTGTGAAAATTATTTCTGCACTTCTTTTAAACATTTATACACATATTAATATTGTTATAACCTTGCCATGCACACTGCCATCCAAGATAGTGCAGAAAGAAGGTGCGCACTATCAGTGACATGACAAGTCAGATGTTGACAGAGGTGACAAACGATTTCCTCCCAAGTAGAGAGAGCCAATATGGAGATGCTGTACTCAAGGCAGATGCCCTTTGTGTTTGTTATGTCTCTATGTAAATAAACGTCTATGTCCTCGTTGAGTTTGCCTCACTTAAGTTATTACATTGGTCTCAGAAGGGGAATCATAGGCGACTCAACGAGAAGAGGTAGGATTCAATCACAATGGCATCGTTGAAACAACTAGACCAGCTTTTAGTTAAAGAGCTAAGGCAGGAACTTCGATACAGACGCCTGAAGCTTGGTGGTAGCAAGAAGGTGCTTACAGCTTGTCTCCGGCAATCCCTAATTGATGAAGACGAAGATCCGGAGACCTACCTATTTGAAATTGAACCGGAGATTTATGAGCTTATTGGCAAGATAAATGAAGGTATTGATGCAACGTGAACAAATTAACAGTATGGGGAAAAAGGTAGATAAAATGGTGTCTCAAGTAAACTCGTTGGTAAAGAAGTTGCGTGGTCAAGACGGTGGCTGCACAAACAGCGGTGACGGAGACGCTGGGAATTGGAGCGCCGTCTGTGTCTGTGTTGTGGGCAAGTCTTGTGGTTGTGACTTTCAAGACGAGAAACGTGACAACGATTGCTGTGATGATCTCGAATCGAACGGAAAGAGACAAATGAAGAAACTGAAGACTGTTACGTGCCTGAAGCGTTTGTTCCT
Source organism: Biomphalaria pfeifferi (assembly GCA_030265305.1). Classification (NCBI taxonomy): domain Eukaryota; kingdom Metazoa; phylum Mollusca; class Gastropoda; family Planorbidae; genus Biomphalaria; species Biomphalaria pfeifferi. The sequence goes on along the minus strand of JASAOG010000123.1, from coordinate 1,078,200 downwards.
TTTGTACCTGTTACTAGTACCTTAACTGAAGTTTGTTATGTGCCTGAAGCGTTTGTTCCTGTTGTACCTGTTACCAGTACCTCAATGAGCCGGACGGAGCAAGACAACGTTGGGTCTGCGTTCAAACCTATTGCTATGGACTTTAAAGACCTCTGCCTATCTGTCGGTGCTCACGAGGGAAATTCGAAGCTTGACAACTACCTCCAGAGGTTTAGCATGAACTGTACGTGCGGGCATCACACATAGAATTTAGATGCCAAGAAAACCACCAACAGGGCATATGTACTTCTACCATCATCATCGACATTGGTATAGATGAATGTAAATCTGAGCTGTCAAGAGGAAGACATTTTCCACTTGATCCTGAAGAGACCTATATTCTGGACTTGAGACTTATCTGAGGATGACTTCGGTGCATTGGACTTTGTTTGCAACGTGGCTGCATGTGAACCTGCAGTCTCCTTCAAAGGCGTCTGTCAGGAGGGTCTGCAGAAACAGCGTGCCCGAGCAACGGCTGTGTTGAGGAAAACAGGGCTTGACACTATCTCCATGTGTGTCAAAAGGCCACGTCATCGTCTCAACAACAGCCTGATCAACTGGAGAAAGAGAAAGCGGCACCAGAGGAAAACAGTGCGGATGCCTTCGTGGGGAACACGCTCCCGCCGCCTGTGACTCCCACTGATCGACCTCCACCTGAACTGTCAAATCTCTACTACATTGTTTCTTTTCGAGACGAAAAGTGCTAAGAAAGGGGCAATGTTATAACCTTGCCATGCACACCGCCATCCAAGATAGTGCAGAAAGAAGGTGCGCACTATCAGTGACCAGACAAGTCGGATGTTGACAGAGGTGACAAACGATTTCCTCCCAAGTAGAGAGAGCCAATATGGAGATGCTGTAACTCAAGGCAGATGCCCTTTGTGTTTGTCATGTCTCTATGTAAATAAACGTCTATGTCCTCGTTGAGTTGCCTCACTTAAGTTATTACAATATCATTAATTAGTAACAAGAGGTTAACCAGCCAGTTAAAAAAATGGAGGACGGCAAAACAGAGGTCCCCCGTTTAAGCTCTGTTAACATCAACTGAAGCGTCATTTCACCCTCACTGGCATAGAGGAAAGTAACTGCCAGCATATATGACCTCTGAGAGCTGCGAGTCAAACATTTTAGACGGAAAGAAAATGCGGGAAAATATGCAGGTCGCAACTGGGCGTAGTCATGTGAAACACGTACTACACTCATCCTTAATCTTCGAAATCGAAGACATTGGGTTAAGGTTAAAAACAGGCCTATTATTTTAATATTTTAGTTTACAAACAATAACAATAGATAAGACAAAAAGAAAAACAGATTAAATCCGTAACTAAATTATTATTAATGGCTTTTTAAGCTTATAATAGGGATTTCGCTGAATAGGTTTTCAGTTAAAAAGGTCATTTTGAGCGAACACCCCATAATATTTTTTTTTCAACGGAATGAATAGCCTTAGCTATTCTAGCTAACTATTTTCTCATCGATTTAGAAGCATAATATGCAATTTCTTTTCGGCCGATGTCCATTGGTGCTTTAAAATCGCCTTAAGTTCGGACCTACTCTCGCTTATTCGGAAACGTTTTGATAATGAAATTTCCATTCATGTCAACTTTGACCTTCAGCTATGCTTTATGGTATTAGGGAAAACGAAAGTGAATATGTGGGAAATGTAGAAAAATGGAGTCTTTGTAATACTATTTTATTAGTTCTGCAGTTACTTTTGAAATAAATAAGAATGGATAAAAATTACGGGGAGGTATTCGCTTTATATGCCATTTCGCTGATGGGCTTTCCTAAATGTGTCAGACGCGAATAGCCCAATTTTTCTTTTAAAAAAATGACAAAAGTCATTTCTCTATAGAAGAAGTTACGAGGCTATATAAAATTCAACCACAGATATACTACAATAAATAAAGGTTTTTGATTTCTAGTTACGATTTATTTAGGTATCTGCTATTTTACTATTACATACCAAGTATTAGAGTTTAGAATAACCCAGGTTGTTTCTATTAGCTGACACCGCATATCATCTCTCCATTACTGTATTTAGATCTATAATCTAATTATAGTCTAGATCTATATTTTAAAAATCGAATCTAGTAATAGTATAGATTCTATCTTGAGACTAGAGTGCCGAGTCTATCCTATGCTATGCCTATAGTCAATTTTTTAAATTAGAATAAAGTCTAGATATTACTGAAGACTAAAGTTTATTAATTCTTAGATTATTAGATATAGACATAGGACATAGATCTAATAATAGGTTACTTTAATACATTCACTATAATCTATACTTAATCTAGTAGACTAGAGATCTGTCTATAGATCTATCTATAATCTAGATCTATACAATATTCATTATAAAACTTCTACTTGTTTAATAAGTTAGTCTACTTAGACTTAGATCTATGTCTAAGTCTAGATCTAAATCCATTATGGATTATTAATAGATTTACTTTTCAATGCCTAGACCTAATAATAAAATTGCTAATGATGTCTAATGACTGATTATTTTTATTTTTTAAATAGTAATAGGCCTAATAGATCTAGGTCTAGACTCTACTTAAATCCAGTCTAAAGTAATGACTGTCTAAGACTCTAGATGATTGAGACTTTCACATAAAGGTGTTGTTAATAATACGGCATGTCGGCTGAAATCTTATCTTATGTTATATAATACAGACGTTACTTCAAAAAAGAAAAAATTAAGCTGTATGCTAAGTATCTTCTATATATATAATTCTCTTCTTCCCTCAAGATTTTTGTCGAGTAGCAAGAAGCAAAGGAAAGATCATTCTGCGGATAGTCCACGAGAAAACATGAAAAAGGGGGGGGGGGGGGAGAGTACGTCACAAAATAGCAGGGACCGTTGCAACATCATCTTTTTTTTTTATTTCTACCTCACGAAAAAAAAAAAGGGGGGGGGGGGGGAAGTAATGTACTCTGTAGCAACTATCGAGGCGACAGAACACGCTCAAAACTTTGGACACAATGGAAAGATCACTCTTTAATTTTGCAACTCGGACGGAGGGAGTTATCCTAGGTAATTTAAGAGGCGAAAATAAATGGCAATTTTCGTCTATATACTTCAGGAGATTTGTATAAGTTTTCAAAAGATTTTAATTATTTCCGGATATTTCCAGGACTTTTTCGTATATTTTGCAATTACAGGAGATTTCCAAGACCTCCTATTAAATCGACAGGAGGCCGCGGGAAATCTTATAAGTTACACCTAAAATTAGCGCGGGTCCTATAAAAGTGCGGGGCCCACTACGGTCGCATAGGCTGCAGTGGCCTAAGGTTGGCCCTGCAAAATAGCGGCGTATGCTACACAGCCGGTCGATTAGTACACATATAAAGTGATTTTTTTTGTAAAAAAAAAAGTGCCGGTACTCAGTAATAGATTTTCTAACTTTCAACTACTAATAAATTAGCAATTAACTTTGAAATACAAGAAAAGTAATCATTTTTCCCGACATTGAAAAAAGGTGCCGGTATCCCGTGCCGGTGCGTACCTTCACAAAAATATATGTATATCTCAATCTTCTTTCATAAATTTTTTTTTTGCGGGGTTATGCTACGTAATACATTGATACCGGATCGATTCATATAGGGCCTAAGTATACAAGCAGGATCTCGAGCATTGGATACGTTTATTTTTTTAAATACACATTTTTATGGAAGAGGCAATATATTATTTATTTGAAGTTTGTAACTTCATAAATTCAGACCATAAATTTTTACATTAATATCTACACAATTAGAAGAGATGGACTGACTCATAGCGTACATTGTGTACATTTGCAAAAAACACAAACTCTCTTTGTAATATTAACAGTGAGACTTTCAAAACTATTAAAAATAATTCTTTAGAATATTTTAGAATAAGGATATAAACAGAAATTTGCCATATGACTTTGTCTAATAGAAAAAAATGAAAATTCATGCAGTTATTTTTAGTTACCTAGTAATATAAAATATATTGAACTAACACGTACATTCATCATAATGCAGTCATGTGATTTTTCGTTTATGAACATAAAATTATTTAGGACCAATATTTTACAAAGGCTACGAGGAGAAATCAGGTACACTTATTAGGATAAAACACGACCCCTTTACTCAAGAAAAATTTAAGAAACTAGAACAGACACAAAATAGACAGTGACATTCATAAGAAACTAATATTCAAAATTGATTAGAGTAACACCTTTTAAAGTAATCATTTAAAGTTTAAAATCACTACAATTTTTTTTAACAATTATTTTGTGTATGAAATTGTGTATCGGAAAATGTCGGGTACATGAAATAAGCTAGTCCTAAAAAACAACAACACAGATCTTGGGTAAAATACTCATCTAATAAGGTACTGTAAATCTGTAGTTTCACGCGCTAGTTTCAGGTCTTTTATTTTTATAGCCTCTATCGGGTTATATCCCAATTACCCGTATTTTTGTGCAGAATTTTGTTCTCTATCAGGCACACTTAAAATTATAGCATAATAATGTCAGTTTAATTTAAAAAGAGAACTGAAAAATGCAAAGATTTATAAGGAAAAAAGCCACTTCCGGCATAATTTGCGATTCGGCTTTTTAATCAAAGAAACGAAACGGACTAGTCCAACATAGCCCATTACTATTACTTTACCTTGTTCGAGATATCAAACAAAATAATTTATAACCAATAATTAATAAACTAATTGGTTACTTTTTTTTAAATTGATTATTTTGTTGTGAGGTAAAATAGATAATTGTGCACTATTTCAGCTTATTCCGAGATTGGGTTTTGGAGAAATAATGTGTACAAACTTTTTATCAGACAGACAGAGTTGATATAAACTATGTAAAAAACGAAAACATAGGCCTCATGTTACTTCATCGCTTAAAGTGTATAAAGCATTGACGCTTACCAGAAGCACAGTAAAGGGGCACAGGCAATTTTTTTTTTTTTTTTTTACAGAAAATTAGGCTAGTATTGAGCAGTAAAATCTGTTAAGATCTTATACAACACAAACATTACTTCAAAAAAGATGATTACGTCCTACACGTCATGCATCTAGTCATGCATGTTAACCAATGACTTAAATTCTGCCAAGTCACTGGTTTACCTGGCTGGCTCAGGCAACTCATTCCATGCTCTAATAGCACTATGGAGGAAGAAGCATTCTATAGCATAGAATGTGTCTTTTTGAGTATTTTATTAGATTTTGTGTTTGAAGATTATTTTTAAGTGTTTTATGTATAATTGCTACTTAACTTTTAAGTCTTCTCTCGGCCTTAAGGCTTTCTAAATTTAGTGATTTTACTAAAGATGTTACTCTTAGGCAGATGTGTATATTCGTTAGTTATGAATCTCACTGCTCTATTTTGTGTCTGTTCCAGTTCCTTAATATTTTCTTGAGTTGAGGGGTCCCAAACAGAGGAAGCATATATATATTCCATTATTTGGTTAAATAAGATTTTAGTTTTATGTTCTTATTTGATTGATATAAAATTTTTTTAATAAACCATAAGGCTTTGATTTTTTGATAGTTTCAGAAAATCCTTAATCCACTGATGCAATGGACCATCAATGCCAAAATATTTTAATTTTTTTAAGCCAACTATGGTGGTGAACTTTGTCAAAAGCCTTGGAAAAATCTAACAAGATAGCATCTATTTGCTCAATATTATCTAAACCTTCTGACAAATCATCAATTAGTTTTGTGTTTCACATGATGTTTGTCTAAGTGGTTTTAAATGTTGCTACAAATTAACGAAGACCTATCACGTTAACGGGACTTGTAATTCAAAGTGGCCCATTCGACGGTCCGATTGGGGTATCGGACCAACTGACATTTATCTGAATGCCCATATAGCCAGTCCAACCAAATCTGACCTATCATTGTTTCTTTTACATGATTCTGATATTCCCTCGATTTTTTTTTTACATCCTAGTTCCAACATCCCTATACACGGGCAGCGTTCGAACACGGGACTATTGATACAATTCCTAGCGCATACCCCATGACCAGGCAGCCATCCATAGATCGCATATTGGTATGTATTAATGAAGTAGTCAAAACCTTTACTGATTTTGGGGGGGGGGGGGGGGGGGGGGGAAGGTCGATGATGTATGTACTATTGTATATTATAGTGAATTTTCATCATAACTTCTCATGCCCAAATGGCCGCGCCAGAAGGGCTACTCCATGGTAGACATACGGGCGTGTATATAGTGTCTGACCTTAGTGACCCTTGAGAAGGGGCCTTCGTGACAGACTGACAGTAACGTGGCGTTGCCGGCGGACAAAAATAGTTAAGTCATAAAAATGCTTGGATATGATATTTCTTATAGACTTATTTGACTCCTGAGATAGGCTCATTACTTATTTATATTGTATGAGCCGAAATAGAGTAGAGGCAACATGCCAGTAAGAGAAGGAAAGGGGGGAGGGAACAGCAAAAATAATGGTGGGAAAAGCGAGATTTTAAGTGGCTCACGGAGGAAAAACATTGTTTTTTAAATTGCCTTTCTATAGCGCATCTTTCATGTTTATGCTCAGTGTACTATGGTGCAATATCTTTTGTGGACATATGTGTGTGTGTATGGGACGGGCAAATGCGAGAAGATTACCATGCTGTCTTTAGGCGCTCAGCCAGTCGGGTTTTGGACTTGTTCATCTTGAAGGTAGCTAAACAGCTTATTCCACTCAACCATTAGTTACTTCTATCAAGTGACTTAAATCTAATGCAATATGTATTAATGGAACTTTTCCAAAAGTGACATTCTATATATAATTTTTAAACAATTATTTCAATAAAATGTCTTTTAAGAAAAGGCCAATTCCTACTATGTTCTTTATTTGCACCAATTTATAATGACCAGTAAATTATTTACAATTTCTTTTTTAATTCTCAACATTACTAGTAAAATGGAATGACAAAAAAAAATAATCACAGTCAATTAAATTTTTTTGGTCAGGCTATATCATTCAACAATAAATACTTTCTAAAAAAAAAACTAAAAAGAAGCACATATAATACAAACAGTTAACAAACATTCACTGAGCTACCCTTACTCCAAACAAAGATGATGCTAGAAGACACTGGTCCTGTAAAAGAGCTAAACATTTAAGGAAATACATATATTGTATACTGGCAAATGAGCAATTAGTTGAGATCATTGCTGCATTAGTTTGATACTTTTGTTAAGTGTTACTTGTGGAAAGGGTATAATAGTCAAAAGGTGACATTTAGCCCTTGAAAACAGTACAATCAATTCATTAGTTTTTTTATTTTTGATGTGGTACCTAGAGAACATATTTTATAGGTAAACACTATCAGTTCACACCAATTCCAAACATGCTGCATACATATTACATATATAAAGGCAGCTTAAAGAACCAAATTTTTAATGAGAGTAAATGGTGAAATAAGGGACAGTATATATGAAACATATAACCAAAACATCAATAAGAGTACCTGCCAAGAATATATTAAAAAGTCAGTAAAAACAATAAAAAGTAATATATATATATATATATATATATATTATATATATATCAAAACTCTAATTGAAGAAACAGCATATTAAGAAAATCTGTAGTTGTGATTTCAGGAAACAGTTGTTCTATAAATACATCCATATAAGTGTACAGGAAATGCCTGAAAAAAAAAAAAAAAGACAACTACAATTTATTTGTCCTATTGTAAACAAAATTAAAAATGAAATAAACCATGTACTAGAGGAAAATGACTACTGTACTTCTTATTTTATTACAAAGCTTATATCAATTCACCCAGTCTGTCAAGTAAAAAGTTTGTACATGCTATTTCTCTGACACCCAATCTCAGATTAAGCAGAAATTTTGCACAATTATTTCTTTTACCTGACAACACAAGAATCAATTTTTTAAAAATTAACCAATTTGTTAATTGACTATTGGTAATTAATAATGTTTGGTATATCAAATAAGGGAAAGAAATTGTACTAGACTGAACTGTTGGTATAAGCTGAATTAATCCCCTTCACAAGTCACTCCTTTAAAGTAAGTTTGCAACAAACAATAGATAACTATACAATCTTTATATTTGCCTCATAAACAGAGTGTTTAGTGTGTCGGCTTGAGCCATGAGCTCAAATTCATGTCATTTATTTTATTTTTTAAAAAGTGATTAGGGTAAAATTCATCCAGATATCCAATTCTTTCTCCTCCCCCCCCCCCCCCCCTTTATTTTTTTAAAAAGTATTTTTTATGTTTGTCTTGTTCAAATTCTCTCACATTCACTTTAGGAACCAGTGGTGTAGCTAGGGAGATGGTGAAAATCCCCCACCCCCCGACCCCCCAAATGTATGTCAGAATTTTTTTTTACATTAAATATTAAGCCAATGCCATGTTATCTTGCTGTTCATGTTGTTATGTAACTTAGTGACCATGTTGCATATATTCCACACATTAGACATATACTTATTAAGTACATTAAATCATGTCATGATGTTGAATGTTAAAATGCAGGGGCCCTTAAAGAGGCCAAGCTACCCGGACGCCCAAATCCCTTGCTACGCCACTGTTAGGGACATCTTGAGAAGGTGCGAAGAATCATGAAACTGTTTTGTCTGCTTCATCTTTCCAAAATAATATGCAAACCAAGCTATGAAATGTGAATAAAATATTGATGTTTCTTTTGTCACAAATTACAAATGTATAGTGAACTTGATCCTTAAACAAACAGACTACAATTTTAGTATAAACTCACTTCTATTGAATATCAGGTTTAAACAAGTAAAATACAAAAAAATACTTTTAAAAAAACAAAGCTTATGTTAAGTGTATCAATTAGTTTGGATCAGTCATGTAATTAAATTTATTATAAGCCTCAGACAACAATCTATAAAGGAGACTACTTCAGCTTATACCCCCACTTCAGTCAAGTACTATTTCTTTCTCTTGTTTGAGATACCAAACAAAGTAATTTATTACCTATAGTGACTTTTCAAGAGAATGTTCAGACTTTGGCCTCACTATAAACACAAAAAAAGACTTATATTTACCTGCTCCAGGCAAAGCTTACTTGGATCCAAGCATTAAGATTAATGGACATGGTATAAATGCAGTGGAAAGATTCACCTATCTTAGCAGCACACTCTTTAGAAACGGAAAGTTCGATAATGAAATTGACCTGCGTATAGCCAAGGTCAGTGCAGAATGTCTGGAACAGATGAAATACCACGAACACAAAGCTAGGGTCTATCGAGCTGTCATCCTCCTTACATTGCTACATGCCTCAGAGACGTGGACAATATATAGAAAACATGCAAAAAAACTGAACCACTTCCACATGACCTGTTACAGAAAAATACTGAATGTTAGATGCCAAGATAAAATACCAGATACCTTAGTCCTTTAAAGAACCACACAATCCTGATGCAGTCCCAGATGTGATGGGCAGGACACATCTGCGGAATGGAAGACCGCTGCATCCCTAAATGTCTCCTGTATGGCCAATTAAGGGAAGGAAAGTGCTCACAAGGTGGACAAAGAAAATGCTTCAGGGACACCCTCAAAGCTTCTCTGAAAGCCTTTAGCATTGACCAAGCCATCTGGGAGACAGAGCACCATGGCATTGCGCTTTTAACACAAATTGCAGAGGACAAGGAAATAGTGCTGGCAGAAGAAAAGCATTAGAGAAAAAAGCAAGGCCTATGATACTAGCTCCAGCTGGAATAACCTGCCCAGTGTGCAGCCAAACATTTCGGGCTAACATGAGGAGGCACAAAACCCCAGTGCAAAGCCCTCAGCCCCCTGGATGACAAAAGTAGTCATCATAGAACCACAATAGACAAACTATATAATATTCTTTGGTAATTCTTTGCCCCTACTAATGAATTAGAAAGAATTTATAATGAGGCAAAAATGCATGACATCAAAATAGTACTTTCAGTGACAAAAATTGGAAAAGAAGCTTCATTAATACTAACATTCGGCAAAGGAAGCTTACATGAAGAGACCAACAATAATGGACAGAGATTAGTGCATTTTGCCTCAGGAAAAGGAATGTCTATCAGCAGCACTAAATTCCAACAGAAGAATATTCACAAAGCAACCTGGATCTCACCGAATGGAAACACCTGAAATAAAATACATTCTATACTCATAGACAAGAGGCACGGATCTGATATACTAGTTGTAAGAGGTTTTAGAGGAACAGATGCTGACTCAGACCACCTACTTGTAAAAGCCAAATTTGGAAAAAGAGTAAGAACTCTATACAATCACTAAAGAAAAAGAACACAACAATATGATTGTTAAAAACTTACAAAATACCCAGAAGAGGTAGTCAGATTTAAGAGAGGAACAGGAGAATCAGATGGTATGATGACGAATGCAGACATGTTATAGAAGAGAAAAACAAAGCTTGGATAATAATGCTATAGAGAGAGAGACCAGAAACACTAGACAGTGATACAATGATACCGGTAAAAACAGATGGATGGTGTGCTTGAAGTGAGACTGGATAGTGTTGGTTCTTACAGTATTGTAGACATAATGGATAATTGGTGACACAAACTAACATTACATTGATGCTAATTTTTGGTAGGCTTGAGACAATTATAAAATAGTTATTATAATTTTTTTATAATTTAGGTTAAAAAGTGTGAAAAATAAATTTAGAAAAAATTGCTCACTTGTTTAGTTGCTGTTTTTCAATGCTATTTAGAAACAGATCCACCATATCTTCACTTTGTTTAATGCCAATGACAGACTTGAGTAGCTCTGCAGGACAAAAAGGGATGAAAGATAGTGTTATAAAGTAATGTTAGTCCACTGTCATTTTCATTGAAAGAATTTTGATTTGATAAAATTACTTTGCAATAATATTAAAGCTGGGAGCATTGGTAGCTGAGTGGTAAAGCGATTGGCTTCCAAACCAATGTATGGGGTTCGAATCCTGGTGGAGACTGGGATTTTTAATTTCCGTATCTTTGGGCGCCTCTGAGTCCACCCAGCTCTAATGGGTACCTGACATTAGTTGGGGAAAAGTAAAGGCGGTTGGTCGGTGTGCTGGCCACATAACAACGTTGTTAACCGTAGGCCACATAAACAGATGACCCTTATATCATCTGCCCTATACATCACAAGGTCTGAAAGGGGAACTTTTTATTTTTTAAATATTAAAGCTGTTTGATTAGCATCCATAATACCTTTTTTTTTTTTTTTTAGAAACCACTGCCAAGACCAAAACTGATTTTCCCCACAAATTTGATTTTAGATTTTTTTTCAACCACTTGAAAGTGAAGAAAATAATAAAGTAATCCAAAATGATTTCCACACTACACCTGTTGATTAGTTCCTGTCCTGTGCCACTGGGAAAAGCCCCCGTTGTCATGCGACTTTGGGGGTGTGGGTGCATGTAATTAAAATCAATTAATTACTAAATTAATTAGTTTTGGTGCCATTAGGTCTAGAGCTTTTAAACGCCACCATAGACTGTACACACAGGTAGCATACAAAATTACTTTAGTTTAAAAAAAGATATAAATTTTTAGTGTAATAAAAGGTAAAAAGGGAAGGGATGACAATGGTGAGAAGAATAAAGATAAATACTAAAGTAACCTGTTTATGAGTGAAGATAAATGATATTATTAAATCATCTTATTGACTGCTGACTGTACAAATATGTACATGCCCTATTGTTTGTTTCACATAGCTCATATGTTCCTGTATTTGGTGGTTGTCTCAGAAACTTATCTCTATGCCTTGGTGCTGTTGATCGTTTTAGTTTGCTAGCATGAGCATCAGCTTGGAAGGAGCCAGCTCCAGCTGAAATACTGCAGTTGAATTAAGAATAATTTTAGCTAGACACCGTGGGGATAGACAGGATGAATTACATTAAGCTCTGTGTTTTTTATTTCAGCGTCATTGCAGCTAGAGATACCGACTGGTTCCTGTCTGCTGCTGTATCCGAATCGTTGATTCCTCCATGCTGCAAGATCTTTATCTGATTTCCTGGGTAATCATTCAACGGTTGGTCTCGCTGAACAATGCTAAGCCAGTGTATTCATATAAAAGGGCATTGTGTTTTCTCCTAGAGCATAGCCATCAATTCAATTGACACTTAGAAACAATGCAGGTCAATATGATCACATCAGTACATAAGAGAATAATCATAATGTTAACATAATCAAGAACAGTGGATAGGGGTCAGTGACCATGACGCCATTGTTTAATCAGCAATTCAAGGGACGCAACTCTTGTCTAAGCTAATTGGACAAGATGAGGAAATTCAATATTAATCTCTAAGAACAGTGTCATTGCGTAAAAAAAAGATAATCAAAGTGATCAGGGTGATCAGCTGAGATGATAAAAAAGACATGTGCTGGTAGTACGGAAATAGGGATTGGGCAGGAAAGCATGTGATAGACAATGTGAAAGGTCAAGGTAGATAATGTGGTATCCAATCAAGATTAGGGCCTCCCATTTATTTGCCAATGAAGTATTAAGAACACTTGGTCAGAGGTCAAGTGACCTACACGCAGGGTCTAGACAAAGGGTGATGAAAGGAGCTCATAGTCTTGAGCTATCAGACCTGAACAGAATAATATAGCCATAGGCCAGATGAGTAAGCTCATGAGTAGCAAATGTGGTTTGATTTAGGAAAGTCAAATGTGCTAAGAGAAGGTGGGGAATAATAGTCTGGACATACACATTTTCACGGTACTTAATATGCCAAACATAAAATAATTAATTTCTGCATAATATATTGAAGTTCATTGTTCTTGCTCAGTAGACAGATCATCACAGTTCCCAATCTTTATATTAATACTCTGTCAAGGACATTGCTTTTTTTCCCCATCTCCCTCATACATACATTTGGTTCAAGAATTCTAGTATGTGTGATGTAGAATAGAAACAGTGCCACCAAATATATACTTTGCCCCTGCATTAATATATATATATATGTCACCTTTTGACTTGGAAGACAATGAATGGGCCCAGTTTTAGTTTCTTCTTGAGATAGGGCAGAATCTTGTGTGTCTATTCAAGCCAATTCTGAAGCAGCAAAGTTTGCCACAGTTTTCATATGCGTATGCATCTGTTTTAGGGCTAGCTGATATAGCAGCTTTCTTTCTCTTGACAAAGGCTATACCAGAACGCACAGTCTGTCAACGTACTGTCCGATCTTAGCCTATTTCCTCCCACAAACTTTCATTGATGTCTGTTGTTCTCATCTCTTGCTTGCAGATATATTTGTAGTTTAGTCTTGGGTGGCCCTTGGGTCTGATTCCCTCCACTAGCTCAGCATAGAGGATGTCTTTAGGAATTTGTAACATATTGGTATTATATGTACATTTGCACACTAGCGCGTCAGTGGTCATCAACGAATCACGATGGTTGTCTTGACTGGCACAAGTTCTCTAGAGTCTAGACATTGGTCTATATCTGTCTGTTTCGTTTGTTCCAACAGTTTGCTGTTCATTGTCTTCATCTGTATCATAGTATCCAAAGATGTCTTCATGAAAACTCTTGTTCAAAAAGCGTTGATTTCTTCTGTATGTTTTTCCATCGTTTGTCTTTATGATCTGGGTGATGAATGTTTTTTTATGACAACTGCTTTCTGCCATGTTTGTCCTTGACGAACTCTCACTTTCTCTCCGACGGAGTAATCTTTAGGTAGTCTTGATTTTGCATCTTATTTCACTTTGCTTTTCATCTGTCGTTCGTTGAGTAATGTCACTGCATTTTCAGCTACCGATGGTTTCAATAGTTTGGGATCAGTTGGAATGATGTCCCAGAGTCTTCTACTCATCAGCAGTTGTGATGGTGAATACGGCAGTCCGCTTATCTGAGTATTTCTATACTCAAGCATAGCGAGATATGGATCTTTCCCACTTTTGTATGCTTTGAATCCTTTTGCTTTTGCACAAAACATAAACAACAAACAATGACGTAATATCATATATTAGCACAGAATCTTCTTCATGCTGTGGAAAATTAAGAATTTTTTACTTATCTGGAATTCTGGTCAAAAATTCTGTGCCCAATTAATATAGTTCAGAAGAAACTACAAAAATCTGGACTGCACATACGAGAAGCTGCTGAAAGAGCTAGTACCCTTTCATGCTTTCTGCAAAATGATGAGAAACTGACAAAAACCCAATCCATCGAAAAAGCAAAAGAAGGTAGTGAATACCATGTAATCAAAACAACGGGAAGAAAGAAAAGACTTGATGGGAAGTTGAGTTCTAATGTAGGACTGTCAATAGAACTGCAATTCAAACGTGTTGCGACAGTGCTGGACAGATTTCATATGGAGATGAAGGGCAGATTACAAAGGCTGGAAAGAAAATGGATACCTTTGGGCTTCTTCTTGAACCAAGACACCTGTTGGTTGACAAACTGTGTTACTTTTTCCTGTTTGTGTGATGAAATAAATGGCAAATCGCTTGTTCAATGATGGCATTGATGCACAAGCACTTTTCATCAACAAACCAGTAATACAATCACCAATAGACATATTGTGGAAACAGGCTTCATATGGTAATTACGTGTGTTCAAACTTTGCAACCTCCCCCGAATACCGCTAACTCAAGCCGCTTCCATTGTGTCATGTGAGAGATCATTCTCAAAGCTCAAGTTCATAAAAAACTATCTGAGGAGCACAATGACGCAAGAAAGGCTTATCATGGCTTTAAAGTCAGTGAAGTCACAAATACTAGAAAGTATCGATGTAGATGATGTTATAGATGTCTTTGCTGCACAGAATGCACGACGTTTAGCGATATGAATTGAGATTAGTCACTTGTGCATTATTTAGCTAATGAAACAACAGTATTATTTATTTAAAAAGTCTTTATGATTATTTTTGTTAATTTTGTTAAGTTTACTGATATACTGAACCAATTTGATTTTGGCCCTATATATTTTTTGCGTACGTCATGTCGAATGTCAAAAAGCAAAAAGCCCACCGGGCCCCCATATCCCTAGCTACGCCC
Organism: Biomphalaria pfeifferi; assembly: GCA_030265305.1. Taxonomy (NCBI): domain Eukaryota; kingdom Metazoa; phylum Mollusca; class Gastropoda; family Planorbidae; genus Biomphalaria; species Biomphalaria pfeifferi. The sequence continues at coordinate 1,063,191 of JASAOG010000123.1, read as the reverse complement.
CTGGGACTGTGAAGTATAGTATTTGTTACTGTGACCTAGAAATATTTTTGTTTGATTAAGAATAAAAAATTACTACAATGAAAAAAAACTATACTGTCCTTGTAATATCTTAGTAGGGTTCAAGGGTAGACGCACTGGTCTTTACGAAAACAAACAAACTATTTCACCCTGTTCACGAGCCCCCATGTGACCTAGAAATAGGATAGATCATAAGACCAGTGACCTGTACTGTACTGGCAAGTTAGTCCAGTGGTACTTTGTGGTCCCAATTATATTATCTAGGCTAATAACTATAGCCTCTAGATGTACAAAATTACTGAGACAGACAAGTAATAATTCTGAGATGTCAGTTGCAACAGAAAAGGAGTTTATTTACAAACAAAAGAAAAAGATCATGAAAAATATAAATGGCAATAAAGGCTCACAAAAGAAAATGACATAATGAAACAAAGCAAAGTAGCAAGACAGTTTCCGGTCAATATATTAAAAGGACCACCATCATAGAGGCACAATAATGTCTTATGCCGAAAAACCAAAAATATGGTTTACAATAATATCATACATGCATTAACAATGAAATGACGTCATTCATGAGACATTTTATGTCAAAAACCAAAGCGAGGGTTTACATTAGTTTACAATAATATCTTACATGCATTAACAATGAAATGACGTCATTCATGAGACACACTACTGTCTCGTATCTAAACAAAAGATGTCTTTCAAAAAAAAAAAAACATACAGAAGAGGATAAGAGACTAAGTAGACCTATACCATTTACATAAATCAATTTAGTACTAACAAATCGATAAAGTCTACTTAGCTCATTATCGAAATACTCTTCCCACAACAGTGGCACACTCCTCTTGAGTAACACAACAATAGTAACAACAAAAGTATTTAACATAATATAGAGTAACTTACATCTATCGAACACTTTCGTTTTAAGGTACTTATCGAACACCCCATTGTATTTTTTAAAATTCTCCTTTATTTCGATGATTATGACAAAACTAGTCTATTCCTATTGTGCATCGTCCATTTCTTTATAGTTACGTTATATTTAGTTTCATTTTCACCCGAGGATAATTTTTTTACTTATATTTAAAGTGCAATGGTAATATTGGTATAAACATTTCACTTTTTTTTACTCTTGGGAAGAGTGAAGTGAGTCTCGGGTTAAGGGTATTTTTTAATGCCAATGATACTTCAGCTCAACAAAACCTATATAATACGCTTCTAATTAGGCTGAGAAATATTTGCAACTATTTTTTTAAAAGTGTCCTTTGCTACCTAAACATGAAAATTGAGGTTTAAAAGGGGGTGTTCGATAATAGCTGTTTTTATATAAGCAATCTCAGCTTCGTAAAATATCGAACACCATTTTAATGTTAAAAATAAACATCAAAGGGATATAGCCCAAAGAAGGCAAAATATTTAAATTATATATTTTTTAATTGTTATTTTTTTAAATAATGTAATGCAAAGTACATATATAAATTAATCATATGTTACAATTTGTATCAGCTATTTGTGGTTTACCGTAAATGTGCTATATTTTTTTTTAAGTAAATAACTAAGTGTACCCATTTTAAAAGCTTGACACATATAGCTTGATGCTAATAGCATTATTGCATGCCGCACATTTGAAACAGAGTGGAATGTATTCAGTTGTGTTTTTTTTTCTCAGATGCCCCATTCTTTTAACATCTGAATTATCTTCTTATCTTATCTTATATAATACAGACGTTACTTCAAAAAAGAAGATGATTACGTCCTGGGTGGAAAGACATGCTCCAATTTGATTCCCATTTCTGTAATTCATCTAATTCTCTTTGTAAAATATCTGTGTCTTGTGTTGTTTTTATTGTTCTATATATTATGCAATCGTCTGCAAATAATCTGACTTTTGTCCCTGAAGTAATGCAATTTGGTAAATCATTTATGTAAATTAAAAATAGTAGTGGACCCAAGACTGTTCTTTGAGGTACACCTGAGTTTACTGTTATCGGTGTTGATTTAGAGCCATTTATTATTACAGTTTGTTCTCTCCCTATCAGAAAATCTTTAATCCACTGATGCAGAAGACCATTAATGCCAAAATATTTATATTTTTTAAGCAAACTATGGTGGTGAACTTTGTCAAAAGCGTTAGAAAAATCTAGTAAGATAGCATCTATTTGTTCACTATTATCTAAACCTTTTGAAAAATCATCAATTAGTCCTATTAGTTGTGTTTCACATGATCTATATTTCCTAAAGCCATGTTGGTATGGTGTGAGGACATTTTGTTTGTCTAAGTGGTTTATGATGTTGCTATATATTATGTGTTCTAGGATTTTACATGTGATGCTGGTTAGTGATACTGGTCTGTAGTTTCCTGGGTCAGATTTTTCTCCTTTTTTAAATAGGTGGGTGACATTAGCTTCTTTCCAGTCCTTTGGTACTCTGCCCTGGTTAAGCGAAGCCTGAAAGAGTATTTTGAACACTGGGGCCAGCTCATTGCTTAGTTCTTTGAGTAATCTAGCTGGAATACCATCAGGTCCAGACACTTTATTTGGTTTGGTGTTGGCTAATAGTTTTTGAATTCCATTTTCTTGTACTACTATATCTTCTATGTTGTCTACTTGGTTCAAATTCAGTAATATGTCTTTGTCTCCTGGGGCTGAGAATGCTGATGCAAAGTATTTGTTTAGGATGTTTGCTTTAGTTTCATTATCATTATGTATTATGTTATGTTCATCTTTTAATGGCGCTATGCCTGTTGTTTCCATTTTCTTAGACTTAATGTATGACCATAGGTTTTTGTTTGTTTTTTATGTGTTATAAACCAATACCTAGCGCATGTGCTTGATGTGAAGCACGAAAGGGCAAAGGGGGAGGTACAGAATGCAGATATGGTATTTTGAAATAAAAATGTCTTGGGCAGGTAAAAAAAAAAAAAGGGGGGGGGAGAGAAACAGTCAAGACACTGTATCCAGAGATCATCAATAATTGATAGACCATTAGAATGTGACGTCAGCCTCAAATACATAGAGTCAGTTGTGCTTCTCGATCTAGACGTGTGGCGCCGGGTCTATACAATTATATATATATATATATATTTGCCATAAAGTATGATAAAGCTCATAATGCGCTACAAAGACACTCCTTTGAAACATCACAAATACACAAAATAATAACAATAACACATTGAACCACTCTCTTATTCTGCCTACACCCCCTTACCTGCGCTTCTACTCTTTAACATTCACACTTTTTCAGTGCAAAGTAACAAAGTAAATTTCAAGACCCAATCTAAACGCAGCCACCAGACTAACACACAACAAAAAAAAAAGGTCAGTGATAGCGTAACACACAGGTGTAAACCAGGCCATCAACACAGTCCCAAAACATTGTTCAAGTTGTAGTAAGAACAATGTTGAGGGGAAAGGGGGAGGAGCCATCAGCTGAGTACCTACAGTCAAGCCGCTAATTAGGTCACAAACACTAGGCTTGATAGATACGTAGTATATATAGATATGTTGTTTGTGTGTGTGTGACAAATGCTAAGCGTGCTCTAAAATACGGTGTTGTTGTAATATCGAGCACTGACTTTTGGGCTGATACATACACTGAGCATGCTAGATCAGCGGCTAGTTACGTAGGGCCGCGTACTGTATGTTTTGTTTTTAGGTCAACTGTTGTGTCCTGCAATGACTTGGGGAGGGCGGGATTATCTATTGGCTACCAAAGCTTATTAGGCTCTCCCCCAAATAAATAATATCTGGATTTATTAATGGCCTTATATCTCAAAATAGCTTAGACCTAAATAAGTACTGGTACGGTAATGTGTCGGTAATGCGTTACTGGGCTTAGCACCATCAGTTTCTAAGCATAGCTGATCAGTGATCCTTCGATGTGGAGCATGTGAAAATGACTAAAATCTGTCTGTCTTGACATGGCGTAAAAAGAAAATGATATAAATAAAAAAAAATAGATTATAACACTTTTGAAACACCATACTTTTCACAAAATTTTAAGATTATAACACTTTTAAAACACCATACTTCTCGTGTGTTTGATAAGTTCTTAATATGTTTGATAAGATAAGATAAAGGTAAAACTGTGTTCGATAATTTAAGCTTTTGAAAGCATCGACCTCACCCACTTTAACATCAAATATAAGTTTAACTTTGAGTAGTAATGTAATAAAACATGTCTACTTTGTAAGAAAAATGGATGAGGAATTCATAGATACAATCATTTTTTTTCTAGGTCAAATTTTTACGGAGATACACAAATTCAAACATAACAATGTCGGCGACCGAGCTTAACTTGTTCGATAAACGTAAGTTACTGTAGATTTACTTTAGTTCAAACTACACTGGTCAGTTGAAAGACTCAAGAGAGAGTGGCAATTGTAAACAGTTAACAGGGACTTAAATCAAGTAATAAAGGGGACTAACTCTAATTTAAAAAATGGTAATTCTGCAGGAGTTCAAGTTTAGACTGTAATCTTGTATCTTGGGTTTTCTCTCTGATTTGGGTTTTTGTTTGTTTTTATTTTTGAAGCTAAAAAATATGCTAAATCTAGCTTTACCGGTATCATCTAGTCCTAATAAGTCTATTAATTAGACATAATCTTTTTAACTGCTAGAACTAGACTAATTACTATATTAATATGACAAGGTTCTTAAAGGCAATAAAGCTCAATTAATTTTTGGTAATAAACTGTGCTGATATTTATTGTAGGCCTAGTTAAATTTAGATTCTCTATATCAGAATAATTCAGAATAGATATAGACAATATGAATATTTAACAATTAAAAAGAAGACAGAACAATAAGAAACGTATTGTATTGACACCAAGTCAAAATTAAAAGAAAAAATAGCATTGCTTTGAAACCACAGAAGTAATGTTAATTCTTGGTATTTTTTAAGACACTATCTTGGGATTTCTTTGGAACATAAACAATAACAATATAGTAATAAAGATGGCTGCCCCTTGAACTCCTGCAGAATTACCAAAAGGTAGCCACCCTTATTGTCCCTCTTGTCACAGTTACGATGCTCATGCTCTTGGGATAATTATTCTCTCCCCTTTCATTAGAAGGCCATCCGCATAGGTCAGTACATCTGCAAGTGACCAATAGTGTTCAAGTTCTGGTACAATATGATGCTTGTCTGGCAAACCGTTCAGTGTGTACTGTTTCAACATCTGCTTTTTATTGTCTATTTTGACTGCATCTTTAACTTTATTTAACATTATATCTGGGAGGGCCAGTCCTGCAGTGTTGATAGAGGTGTCAGGAAAATCTTCCTGCTCTGGCAAAGGGTCTCTGCTTAGCGTGTCGGCAATCTGTAATCTGTTTCCTTTGGTATACTTGTACTGAACAACGTATTGGTACAAACGCATCATTAAGCTTTGAAGCCTTTTAGGTGCACAACTGAGGGGTTTATTGAGTATATTTTCCAATGGTTTATGATCATTTTGTATGATTATCGTTCTGCCGTACGTGTACTGGTCAAATTTTTCTAGAGTTTAGTATTTAAGAGTTTAAAAGACACGTGGAATTCCTGATGTAGAAAATAGGAAGTAGAATGAATAAAGTTGACTTTGAGTTCAGTCAAGTCAAGTGAAGTCAGTGAAGTCAAGTGGAATACTTTGGACCGGGTGGTCAAGTAAAGTGTTATCCTCTATACGAGGCAGTCTAGTATATTCTGTGGGCTCAGTTATCCTTTCCAGAATTCCTCGTTGAACTAATGAGTTCAATTCGGCTCTGACTTTCTCTTTTAATGCTACAAGAATTCTTCTGCATGGTAGGACTTTGGGCATCACTGTTTTGTCTATTTTCAATGTAGCCAAGCCCAAGTCACCGAGTGCGTCAATGTTTTGATGTTTGTTTCGACTTTGGCAATAAATCGGTCTTCATTTATGTGAATGAGTTCCATCTTCCTTAGTGTTGATAATCCTAGCAGGCATGTTAGATCATTTGGTACTACCACATACTCTACATTGAATTTCTCATTGGTCTTTAGATTGGTGGTTACCAACGTAGCTTTTCCTTTTGGTTCCAATACCATCTAATTCCACATAGTTAACCTCTGGGATGTCGGTACTATCTGGTCTGGGCACTGTCCACTTGAAATCTGACTCTTTGGTTGTTGATCATCATAACGGTAGTCATCCTATGCTTTTTGGGGCAATTCATTGCCATTACCCATTAAGTTTAGAGTGTAGCTTCTTCTTCTGTGTCTGAATCTATGTTGTTCTGTGTCTTTCCTTGAGTAATGCTGTATATTTTCCTTTTGCAGACTGATGCAAAATGATTCCTGCCTCCACAAATGTGACATGATTTTCCCCAGGCCGGACATTTTTCCTTTTTGTATTCATGGTCGCCCTTGCAAAATTTACATGCTTTCCTTTATCTTGGCCCTTTGTCACTCAGTTGATATTCCTTTCTGTATTTTGAGCCTTAGATGTTGAGATTCTTTCAATCGTTGGTTTGTCCAAAAGTTTGTTTCATCATTCTCTGATATCCTTCATTTGTGATCTTTCATATATCCTACACACATCTATGCATTTCTGTAGGGTTAGTTTATCGTCTTGCAACAGTTTCATCTTCAAGTGTTCACTTCTAACCCCTAAGATAATTCGGTTCCTAAACAGACTCTTCTAGTTTATCAAAATTGCAGCTGAATGCCAGTTTCTTCAGGGCAGTTATGTACGAGTCAATGTTCTCGTCCTCTTCTTGTCTTCTCATGTTGAAGACATATCTCTCAAAGGTTTCGTTGGTTCTCCCAACATAGAACTCTTCAAAACTCTTTAAAATTTCATTTATTTTTGTCTCTTGCCCTTTTCCAAATTAGACACGTCTGCTGCCTCACTTCCAATTAAGGTCATCAGTGTTGCTATCCGTATATCCTATATCTCTGTAGTGTTTCGTGGCCTTTTAATAGTTATCACAGTTTCTTCTGAATCTTTTACAATTGGCCGCCATATTGCCTGTTTGCAATAGCGGTTGTGGCACTGGGAAATATCTGTTAGCAGTTGCCATTTTAGCTACTGATTTCTTATATATTCCTCAAGATTCTCTAGGTTATAGTTTACCTTTATTAGATGTGTACACAGGCAGCCACCATGTTACGATGGAACTTAAATATGAATACACTTGAAATAAGAACACTCTCAGGTAATCACAAACAAGTTTAATCAGCCATCTTGGCTACCAAAGTAGTTTCCCCTGTGCATGGGCACAACCCTAACATATAACATTCCATCAACAGTATTAGTCCCCCCCACCACAAAAAAAAAAATTAAACAAAGTTACAATGACAGTTTGTGTGGAAACACAAACTCAAAATCGGCACCCGAAGTGGTCCACCCAGGGAGGTAAAAAGGCAGGTTACAATATTATCAGAATGAAATTCTATCAAAGACAAATGACAGAGAAGAATGGAGAAAAAAGGTTAACAGATCTTGTGTGGTGCTCCAGCGGTCCAGCAGACCAAAGGATAGGTGAAAGTGAATGTGAAGTTAGATGTGAACCTGGCCTAACTGATAACTTATCATGAATATCTAATTGATCTAATTGTTTTGTAAAGGGTCAATGTCTTATTCCTCAAGAAAAAAAACATTTCTGTAAAACGGTCCAGCAGGTGAAAGTGAAGAAGTTCAATGTGAACCTAACCTAACTGATGTCATATAATGATTATCTAATTGATATAATTGTTCTGTAAAGGGTCAATCATTTATTCAAAGCCTCAGGGAAAAAAAAACATTTCTGTAAAAAAAATAAAAATTCTCCCCTTCCTTTAGTTTAGTGTTCCATGGCTATGGCACCGCGCGATAATATGAAAAACTACTTATTAATTGTTGTCATACTAGTTAGATTTTTTCTCATTTAAAATTTTTTTTTTTTAAGTAATAGTTAGCATGACATAACTTATTTAACTTAGAAATACATTGTAAAAAAAAATTTTCACAAAAAATCTAAAACCGTTTGCATAAATGTGTTAAAAATATGGTAAATAGCCATCTCCCTTACTAAAAAGCCTCCTGTGTTTGTTACTATTAATAGCGAATAGTTGTAAAAATGGTGTATTTTTATGAAAAAACTGCTTGCATAGTTGATTTTAAATTTAAATTTTTCACTTTCAGAAAAGAAAAAAGTAGCCGTTGCATCAAAACTTTGAATGGTCTAAAATATCATGATGTCAGATTTATACATTTTATAACAAACATTTATGGTTGATTTTGATTTTAGGCACATCGGCACAATTTAGGCCATGTCGTGCCTGCAGTCCCTTATGGACTACTCTCTCTCTACATAACAAGGACAAACATTTATGGAACGAGATCCACTTTATGCATATTAATAGGTACAAGGTGAACTTTTTACTATCCAGCCAACTATCCTGCAGTGATATTCGGTTGGAGCCAAATATGATTGAATAATAATAATCATTGCTTTAGTCCAATAATACCAGTAATAATACTATGCACATCATAATTGGACTTGACTAGGAAAAATACTATGGAGTAATACTGTTGACTTACTTGGCAGAAAATTTGACAAGCATTTTTTTGCCTCAACTCTGGCGAAAGCTTTCTGCATGTCTGATGTTAATGAAGAGTTTCCAAAATTAAAATGACCTTGTGGCCATACAATTTCTCTTAAGTGTTTCAGGTAAGACACAATTCGGTCTTCAGTGGTGAATTTGGTGACTGTATTCTGTAGAGCCCTGAGACATATTAAAAGTAAAAGGTTAAGTTCTCTAATGATGTTGTTTTGAATGTATAAATAACCAGCATAAGACACAGCGTTCCTAAGCTTTATATTGTTTATCATGGTCAGAACAATCTCTCTTGTTTTTGAAATTTCAATTTACAGGCCATATTTTAACAATCTCCCCTAACATACTATTTACCTCATGAATTAGTGTATCTGTTACAATGAAATTAAATTGCCTGATTTCTTTCCTTTGTTTCTAGAACTTACATTTTTATTAATTTTTTCACCATATTTCATTGACTTGGATTTGGAACGATGCGCTTTATAATGCCACCGACCTCCCAGCCACAACAAAAAAAAGCTAGTCCTCTGTACAATCTCAGAATATTCTTTGGCTTTTCAATATTAAATATATCTTATGCAGCTTTTTGACCATTACCCTCTTACACACACACACACCCAATTTCACACATTTCAGCCCTTTTCTATTACAACCCTTAACTTTTGAATTTATATACAGCATCTATGGTTAGTTTGACCTTTTTTTTCATCCTTTAATCATAAGACAATCAATGTATGGCAGGGGTTCTCAACCTGTGAGTTGCTTTGAATGACCATATGTCAGGGGTTGCTTATGACTTTCAAAAATTTTGGTTTTCATATATTTTACATCCCAGTTTTTTTTTTTGTCGTTTCAAATTTGTAACTTAACAAACACATTTGTACCATAGATGGTCTACATTTACATTTAATAAATGATATAATGGGACATTACGCACATCTACTACCCACAACAGAAAATGATGAAATGATCTGAAGCATCAATTTAATCAAATAAATAGTGTGGGAGACATACTAAGAAACTGACATTACCAGAGGATACAGAAGGCACCTTTAGCGAATCTAACATCAATGTGTGAAGGTAGACATTTTTCCATTTGTAATTACCGATATAATATTATGTAGCAGCATAAATATTTTGAAATTACTATCTGTCAAATGCGCTGCTTAACTTCATTGTGGGATTGTAAAGGTTCTAGCACGTCAAAGAGCAATTGAAACTAGTAATAGGGCATCGTTTTATATTTATTGCAAAACATCCTAAGAACATGGATCTCTATGTTAGAGGAGAAAATGTAATGATCTTTTAGCGATTTGGTTTTACTTCAAAAGTTCAAGCAGGAACTGAAAAACTCCAATGTAATGAAGTTCTATCTGCCGAATGAAGCCAAACTGAAATGTGCAAGTTTTGTTGATAAGTACATCCAGTATGATGTCAATAGATTCAGACTTACCTCAGGGGGCAAATACCATTATCAAAACAAATTGACCTTTGAACCTTCTTATTTGGTGGCTCTCAGAATTGACAGAACTTTGAAATCTCACACCATTGAGGAGATGTGAATATTGCCAGTGGTCAAATACATTGTTCGAGTCATGATTGGAGCCAAATCCGTTAATAAGTTTAGTGCAGTTTCATTATCTGATGATACTGTTCACAGGAAATTAGTTGACATGTCTACTAATAGCATTGATCATGCAATTCAGAAAATGATATCTTCTCCACTTCTAATAGTGTCCAACTTGATGAATTCATAGACGTTGCCAATGTTTAATTACTGGTTTACGTGATTTTAAAGACACGTTCCCTTTTTGGAAACCTGTTAAAACAACTTATTTAGAACGTTATTTAATTGACAAAGTTGGTTCATTTTTGAAAGATATTTGTGGTGCCTGCATAGATGGTGCTCCAATTACTTATATAAAGCTTTTGCTATGTTTAGTTTATATGAAAATACACTATGTATGTCCACCTACATTTTGATTATGATTATATAATATGAGCAAAATGAAATTTACATAGGCTTATGAACACAATAAATTTTACAGTTGTGTCGCCGCCTAGTGGTGAATCGTGTTAAGGGGTCACCGATCAAAAAAGGTTGAGAACCGCTGATGTATGGTATTGGAATGCTCCATACCCCTTCCCCACATTACATTAATTTTGGTTTTGTGTCCTCTAAATATCAATATAAGGACATATAAATTTAGTTTTATTAATTGTAATCGTTTATTTGATCCCTTTTGAATGTAGAGAAATGACAGTGAAACAGTGCTCTCTATTTCCATCTCTCAAAAATAAAAAGAAATAGACTCTAGACCTTTTTTTTTTATGCTATTAGGATTTTAAACATTTCATTTAGAGCATGTGTAAAAGAAAGTGGAAATCAGTAAGGCTCTTAAAGTTGACTTCTTTAAAAATACAGGAAGCATTTTTTTGTAATACTTCTATTTATACTATTGGGAAAAATACAGAAAGTAAAATACATAAGTTTAATAGAAAGCTTGCAGTTTTTCATGAAAAGTGGTGTTCAGATTGAGAATCTTTTAAATCCATGTCTCAGTAAGCACCTAACTGGTAAAGGGAACCTTTGTACAAAATTTCATGTGAGATCTCTTGATACATAACTCAGTCAGTGGTATTAAACAAACATAATATAGATATATATATTATAATAAAGTTTCTTTAAGGGGACATATTTATCTTGTCAAACTGAAATGTTGAACATTGTAGCAAACATGGAATGTGTCAGGTATTAAACAATATTATGAAATTATGAATGACCTAATAAACTTGAACTAGTTGAATTTTTTCTATTAAGGCAAGGTTTAGGGTTAGGCTTTAGAACTTGAAAAACTTATATGCTCTTCACTCTTCACTGAACAAGTGTAATATGCTTGAGTTTTGTAGTTGTGAATAATTTAAGTGTGCCATTTCTGTCTATTGCGATTGTGAGGAGTAAGTATTCTTGTTATTCTTAAAGCTGAGCTGGTTCAGACTAATTTTAAGACATGAATTACTGTCAAAAGTCATTCTTCAAGGTACAGTGGATGGAACATGAAGAAAAGGTCATCCAAAGAAATGCTGGCTGGACAATGGAAAAGAATGAACTGGCCTCTTTCTTGATGGCCTACTAAGAACAGCTGCTGACTAGATAATGGAGGGATTTGGTTATGTCAACTCTCACAACACCCCTACAACAAAAGTCAAGGGAAATATGGGATATAATTTAGTGCAGAACAGGTACACTAGGTTGTTTTTTTAAGATGTGAAGGAAAAGACAAACAAATTACCCATTCAATATTTTGGCTAGTATTAACTGTAAAGATTTAAGAACTTTGTCCCTACAAAGCCAATGATCTTGAAGTCCTAGAGCTAACAGTTCAAGAACCACTGAACATTTTGGTTTATCAGAATCTAAAAAAAAAAAAAAAAAAAAAAAAAGGCATAGGTTAAAGAGCTAGATAATAATCACACAATGTTTTACAAGTTTTAAAGCTCAGGTAAGATAAATAAAGCAGTTTTAATGTCCATAATATTTTTAACCCTAAAAAATGTACACTACCGGTATACATTTTTAAAAAAGTATGATAAATGTTGAGTCATTTGTTACAGCTAGTATTAATAAAATTATCAACATTTTTCATCTGTATGCGCTATGTCCAGTACTGGGGAAAAAAGTAAAGGCAAACAAAAGAAGTGATGGGAAGACATTTAGGAATGGACAGATGTGTCAGTGACAGAGTCACTTATCGCGGCAAAAGACACTGAAATGAAGAGAGACGGTCAACAGATTATGAAGTGAAGGAGGCATACTTTAATATTGTACAGTATAAGACAAATATCTATGTTGTTCAATTAGATTCAACTTAACTCATTTACAAAAAAACACAACTTTATTGAATTAACATTCATATGCGCCACATCAAATCCAATGTTGAATTCTTCATATACAACATATATCCTATAACCCAGGACTTTAAAATAATACTCCATTACAATTGGAAAGTATAACTTTTTCATATTAAATAAATATAATAGATACTCCAAAAAAAAACTAGCACATCACTTTATTCTTTTTACATTTTTTATCCTTCATTCCAGCATCTTGTTTTCTGACCTATTTCCACACAGTCCTGACTTGTACAGTTTCTTAGCTGTTCACTCAGCCTTGTACAATAAAAGTCAACTGGTTTTTCCATACATACATACAATCACTACTAGTCACTCAAAACAAACTATCACATCTCCCTCCTTAAAAACATTCAGACATCACTATACACAGAAATTTCAATAAATAATATTATCCTTTACCTATCCTTTAGTCTATTGGACAGTTGGGCACCATGCAAGACTTGTCGACCCTCTTTCTCCATTCCTCTCTGTTTTTTGCCTTAGTTAGAACCTCTTTCAATGGCAGGCCTGTCCATTTTTTATGTTGTCCTCCCATCACTTTCTCTGTCTGCCTCTTCTTTTTCCTGGTACTGTTCCTGAAGGAAGGTCTTTGCAAGCCTAGAAGATCTTGTAATATGGCCATATATTTAGCAGGTCATCATGGCGTGGGGTCCAATCGCTGCAGTAACCCTGTCTCTAATCGCTTAGTTTGTGATGCGGTCTTTGAATGTGATACCAAGAATATTTATGTAGCATCTCAATTCCATTGCTACGATCCTCTCTAGCTCTGCAGTCAGTGTACAAGACTCACAAGCATATAAAAATGTGGCCATGACCAGGGAGCGCATCAGTTTGATTTTGGTGCCTTTGTCTTTCCATTTTAAATTTTGAAAGGACTGCTGTGGACTGTGCTATTGGGACCAGCAGTTCAGGTTTCGTTTCCTCATCTGAGACAATAGCTCTGATGTATTTGAAGCTGCTAACACTAGTCAGCTTTTCACCTCCAATACTGATGCCCCTTTTAAAGCTCTGCTGGCTATTGGTCGTAATTTGCATTTTTTCAGCATTTATTTGCATACCATATGCTGCCGAAGTCTTGTCAATGGCATCACCAAGTCAGTTAGTTCTTCTTCTGTCCCTGCTAGGCCATCAATGTCATCTGTGAAGCGCAAGTTAGTAATTCTTCTTCCTCCAATGCCTACAGTACCTTCATAGCCCTCAAGAGCATCTTCCATTATGCATTCAAGGAAGATAATGAAAAGTGTGAAAGTAGCAGCCTTGTCTTACTCCAACTGTGGTTTTGAACCAGTCCCCAGTATTATTGTTGAAGTACACCACACTGGTGGCATCCTTGTAGAGGTTCTAGATAACTTTAATTATGTTTTTTATTATGTTATACTTGTCCATTGTCGGCCAGAGTGCCCCCATGCCATACTCGATTAAAAGCTTTCTTGAAATCAAGAAAGACTATTATCGATTTTAGTCGATTTAATTTAATTTTTAAAATTACTTTGCTGTGATGGCTTATAAGGCTGATGGTGCGATAGTTATGACAGAGTTGTAAATTGCCTTTCTTTGGAAGGGTGATGATGAGTGATTGGGTACAGGGTTTGGGCCATTCTCCTGACAGCCAAATCATACAAAGTGCGTTTATCATGGGTTCTCCTCCCGCCTGTAGAAGTTCACCAGGAATGTTGTCAACTCCAGCCAATTTTCCCTTTTTTTCAGGGCTTTTACTGCTGATGCTACTTCCGAGCAGAAGTAAATAATATTATCAATAGTAACAATATGATATGTAGTAGAAACCAAGAATTTAGGTTTACAAATAGAGAAATTTATCATATCACCATTGCATTAAAATAAATAGAAATAGATATATCTAAATATCTGCATCAGGGTACTGTACTGGTGTCCAACTTGCCTGCTGTTACCACTGGCAGGGGATTGATAGTAGTCTGTTCATGTAGCATGTTTAATGTATCTCTCACTTTCTCTGGCTGTGTAGGTTGTATATTAATGACTGTCTCTGGGATGTCCATTTAAAAAATATCAGTGTCTCTTAACATTCTCCTATTTCTGCGGTATGTTACTCCATTGGGTGTTTTTACCCAGTAGCATCTTGGGGTCTCTGCTTTTGAGATGACCACTGCTGGTTCCCATAAGCCACCAGGTTTCTTTTGCATCCACACTCTGCTCCCAGGCTGAATTTGTGGTCGCTCTGTGTGTCTTGCCATTTTGTCATAATATTGTTCTTGATGACTTTTTCTTATTTTCTAAGCATTGTCCACTTCATTTTTTGTCTGGGATTTGAGGTCTGAGATAGGCTTCAGTTGTAAGATTTGTTCTCAGATTGCACTCCATGAGCAGCCATGCATGTGAAGGTCCATCAGGTAATTGAGCATTTTGAAAATGCAAGAGGGCTATATATGGGTCTTGACCTGATATTCTAGCTTTGATGTCGGTATGGCCCATTCTGCCATAAATTACATTGTCGATATCTGGAGCTAACCGTAATGTGCTTAAATCCCCAGCTTTTATAGAATTTGAGAAATTCTTTACAAGCAAAGGAGGGTCCAATGTCACTAATTACTTCCCTAGGGATACTATGTTGAGCAAAATGTGATTTCATATGCATGATCACATCTGAAGCTTTTAGTGTTGGGATAAGATTTATGTCAAAGAATTTACTATAGTGATCTACAAAATATAAATGGTTCTCACTAAGATACTCAAAAATATCAGCTCCGATCTTTTCCCTAGGAAGTACAGGAGTATCATGAGGTAACAATGGCTCCTTTTGCTGGGACTTCTGGTGTTCGTTACACACTGCACAAATAGATACTATATCTATAATCTGTTTTGACATTTCAGGTCAGAAGAACACCTCCTTAGGTGTAACAAGACATCTATCGCACCAAAGATAGCCTTGGTGAAGTCTTTGAAGCATCTCTTTCTGCAATTCTTTTGGTTTTTATTAGCCTTTCTTCTTTGAAAAGTAAACCATTGCTTTCACAAAGTTTTTCTTTAAATCCTGAATATAGTTGTATTTCTTGTGGAATGGCAGCTCTCTTGTTTGGCCAGCCTATGAAAATTTGATTCTTTTATAATCTTAAAACAGCAGCAAATGTTCATATATTCAAAGGTTTGTGATCTTTTTCAACTTTTATTGGTTGTCCATACACATAATAATGGAAATGTTCAACTCCAAAGACAATGGCAAGCATTAATTTTTCTATTTGTGCTTTTAATTTTGCACAGTCTGTAAGAGATGCGTAAGCCACTGACCTTTCATTTTGCATTAATACTGCTCCAAGTCTCTCCTGAAAAGCATCCACAGACATCTTGACTGGCTGTGAAACATCATAAAAGGCTAAAACAGGAAAGGTTGTGATCTAACTATTTAATCTACAGCCATCTGATGCTGTTCCAACCACATCCACTTGTTTTGTTTTGTTTAAGTAATTCTTTTAATGGGGCAGCTATTTCTGACAAGTTCTGTAAGAATTTACCAAGATAATTAATCATGCACAAAAATCTTTTTAGTTCCTTGCGATTGTATTGCTTCAATCTTTGAGTCATCAAGCTTTATACCACTATCTGTAATGATATGTCCTACAAAATTGTCTTCTTGTATTCTTGGCTACATTTAGATGGCTTTAGTTTGATTCCTTTCCTTCTTACTACATCAAGAATTTTCTTAAGTCTATTGTCATTCTCTTCTAACGTTCTACCTGCCATCAATGGTGACCTGACAAAATGGCACAGACTAAATAGCGCAAAATTTCCCAACAAAATAGCACGAGACTAAATAGAGAGGACTTATATATGATGTGTATAAAAGTACCGGATTATTAGTACTTTAATGTCCTAAGCAGCATTTTTGTTGATGTCTCTATCTTTTTCAATATTAATAGATCTGAAAGTATGCCATATTTGCAGAGAATGAGAGTACTTAAAATTTTATATCAATCCCCTTTTTCACCAAAATTGCTAAATATAGGATTTTGAAATGTGGTGACCCAGTTCAAGCAGTGATAGAATTTCTATGTGACATTTCCTACAAGTTAACTTTGTGAAAGTTTGTGTGTGTGTGTGTGTATATATAAATCTGACAAGTATCTTTACCTGTTTTCAAAGTACACTTTTGGAATGTAAATAAATGATAATATTTTGAAATTATTCATTTTAGCTTATTATAATTTTTGCTTACTGTTTGTATATTTATGTTTCCTGCAAAATGACTGAAAAATAATGATAACATTAAAACAAAAAATATTGGCTCTATTCATATTTTACGATATCTTAAGTATTTCTTTCAAAATGACAAATATATTTTTTCTGCGCTATTTTGTTTGCGCGAGTTTGTACGCAGTATTTTGTTGATTAACTCCAAACTTCTCATACATTTATGTCTTCTGATGACATAATCACACATAATCATAGTTCACACAAATATTCATCTTTTGTGTACTTTTCCACACTCACACTTTATCTGAAAGCTTTAAGCAACCAAATATTTTTTAATTTATATAATATATATATATATATATATATATATATAATTTCTTCTAATGTAATTATATATATGTAATTATATATATATTAGTTTATCTGACCTTGATCTTGAGTAGTTATATGAGTTTGTAAATCAAATATAAGGTCCTCTATTTCTACTTTAAATATTTCTGCTTTCTGATCAGTTTTCTGAAACATACCATGTGTTTAATGTTTGTGTCATAAATATAAGACACATTATAAAATAAAATTAACTAAACACTGGACACTTATAACTTATACTTATACTTATAATGACAATCTTAAGGGAACTACCAATCTTTTACCAAGCATGTCCCCAGGTGGTGGATGGGGAAAATCCCTTAGATATAAGGGTTAGCTGTGAATATCAAATAAACAGCCATGGAACAACTGGTTTGCAGTCATGGAGGATGAGGTGGGGTATTCCAGTGGTTAGGATATTCACTTAAAACATCTAAAAAAATCCAGGAAAATGACTGCAAAATGCAAGTATAGGGTGTTAAACTCTAAACCCGGTAGATAAAACTCGTTAACTAGGAATAGTAATTCATCTTGGAGAGACAACTCCAAAATAAAACAACTGCTGCCTTTGCAGATGATCTTGGCTGATCAAAGGCTATGGAAGCATACCCAGAAAGAAAACCAGGCTGAAGCAGGAGTCAAAGGGTCTCTTGGCACATAACACAGTGACATGCAACCTCATCTATGTTGGAGCTCAGAAATGATTCTTATATATGTGACATCCTACCTGTGGAATCCCACTGCACAGGTAGGGGGCTGGGCTCTTTACCTTGAAGGAGCCCACACAAGAGAGCTGGAGGTTCTTTTAACTCTGCTTTTGGAGCCAGAAGCAGTGATCAAAAAGTAAAAATTACTGGCCAACACTCCAAGACAAAAAAAACTAAAAATCCTTCAATGAAATACAGAGGGCATCCAAAAGAAAAAAGAAGCTTTGAAAATATTTCTTCATGAAAATGAAATAGATGTAGCCTGCATCCAAGAAACCCACTTAAAAAACAACTTTTGTTTCTTCATTAGAGGCTACATCTGTATCAGACAAGATAGAGAAAACAGACCTAAAGGAGGAAGCCTCACCCTTATAAAAAATTACATTCCTACCACTGATATAACACTACACAACTCAGCAGAATCAGAAATAATGGGCATAAAACTGATACTTTCAGAGGGAAACTTAAATATCTTCAATTGCTACTGCCATCCAGACAAGGAACTTAACCTAGAACACATACAAATCAACAACCATGTCGAATATCTGGTTATAGGGGATATGAACAGTCTCTCAGAGTTGGGCCACCCAGATCTCAATGCCAAGGGAGAAGAAATAGAAGAATGGCAAGCAGAAAAATCTTATCTTGTTAAATAAGCCTGATGATAAACCAACATTCTTCTCCAGAGCTTGGTTAACATCCTCCACTCCAGATCTAGCCTTTGCAACCAATAATATCTATTTAAAAATGCACGAGAGATGTACCTGACCAGCTAGCCACAAGTGACCACAGGCCCATACTTATCTGTATTGATATCACCTACAAAACACAAAACTCTACTATGACTATAAAAAAAGCAAACTGGAGTCTATTCTCAAAACTAACAGACTGCATCAATAAACTGTAAATCGAACCAGGTGAACAAATCATACTCAGCTTTCATCAAAGGAAACCTTTTAGCAGCTAAAGAGTCTATTCCTAGAGGAGTGAGAAAGATTATATTCCTAACTGGTCTGATTACCTACAACAAGCAAAAAAAAAACTGTTACAGATCTTTAATGCTAGCTGGAAATCAGGCAGAATCCCAAACATCAGGAAGAAAGCTATTATGATCCCCATACTAAAGTATGGCAAACAAAGAAACAAACTCGACAGCTACCGCCCAATTAGCCTCACCAGCTGTACATGAAAACTAATAGAAAGAGTGGTAAATAACATTCACTTGGATCCTTGAGTCAAACAATCTACTTACTGAAGCCCAAGCTGGAGATTGAAGATGGATTTCAAGAAAAGAAGCCAACAATGATTGTCTGGGTTAACTTGGAAAAAGCATTGGATAAAGTCTGGGAACAAGGCCTGTTCCTCAAGTTAATAGACCATCACATATCCCACAGAATGTACAAATGGATAAAAGAATATCTGAACAATCGAAAAACTTTAGTCTGCATGCAAGGACAAAGAAGTCACACTATGGGCATAAAAAATGGTGTTCCCCAAGGAGGAGTTCTGTCCCCATCACTGTTCCTAATATATATTAATGATCTAAACCAAAACCTACCAAGAAAAATCAAAAGCAGCATGTATGCAGATGACCTCCCCTTAATCAGTACTGAAGAATATCAACACCAAAATGACAACATATACCATCTTCTCACTATCAACAAAACAGCAAACAATAAAATTAACAGTTGATAAGGAAGCTCTAGAAAAAAATGACAGTCCTACATATCTTGGAGTCACATATGACATGAGACTAACTAGGAAAAAAACAAATAGAAAAAATACAAAGTAATGGCATCCAAAGATTACCCCTTATGCAAAAATTAGCTGGCAGTGACTGAGGAGCTTATCATAACATTCTAAAGACATATACCAGTTGCATCAGACCCACTCTAGAATACGGTGCCAGCAGCCTTAGGACAGGGGCTATAAAAATAACACCCATTAGAGCCATGGAGGAAATTGCTACTCTGATCTCTTCAGATGAAAGAAGAGGAAAAAAAAACCTGTCCCACTTCACCAAAATAGAATCCTCATACAAATCCACTCAAATCCAAACTCCACAGAACCTTAAAAAGAAATTACACTTAGAAAATATAACTATTGAGTCAATGAAGCAGCATAATGCTTTTCCTTCCTGGGAGCAGAGTTCACTCCCTCCTATAAGAGACAGTATTGAAAAAGTAACAAAAATATCCAATCACAACTAAACAGCGCTCAAGGAATTAGTGAACTCTTTTCTAAAAACCCATTACCCCAAAAAACAATGGGTCAGAGTTTACACAGATGGATCCACTCAAAAATCCAACACAAATGGAGGAACTGGCATATCAATGGAGAAAGACTGGAAAAGTCAATTGCAACTGACAATCTCTCAGACAGCCATAGGGCAGAAAGGCAAGCCCTTGAACTAGCAGCTACCATACTAATAAACTACAAAATCTTGAATCTATTGAGCCTTTAACTCTTTCTCTCCATAATTATTTACCACATTCTGGTGGAATCAACACTGGTATCGTCAGTTAGGAGAGAAAGAGTTAAATCCTATAGAAAATATTTCTTTTGCTTACCTGGTCTTCACATATACCAGTCAAATGTATTTCCTTGTGGTCATTTACAAGCTGGTTACACATGGCCATCAGAATATTGATTGGGTCTGCTTCATGAAACTATTAAACATAGATATGATACTTTGAAATAATGAATCATATGTTTAAATAAAAAATTAAGATTATGCCTTTTTCTTCTTCTTCTAGCCAGCTTTTTTGCTGCTGAGCTGTGAGCTCTTTTGCAGACTGTGCCAAGGAAAAAAAATGTGCTGATTTCTTCAGTTGTTATGCCTAATTATATAATTATTATGCCCAAGTTTTGAATAATTTACAACAACGAAACTATTACCACTAAGAAATTTTACAACGATTTTAATTAGAATATAAATCCAGATCTAGTTAAAAAATCTAGATCTAGTTTTAAAAATCTATATTAAATCTAAATCTAGCTATCATGCCTTTTTAAAATACGAGTCAGATAACAATGGTTTAATAAACATTACTAAACCGAGTTCTTTTAACATTTTATTTGAAGAATTCATTCCATATGACGTCAAAGGAAAAAAATCCACTACATCACACGGCCTAGTTAGACTAAAAAATGTCTTTATCAATACGAGTCACTTATCAAGGGTTCATAGACATTGGTGCACCAAGTTTTTTTTTTAGCATTACATTTAAAGAATTCATTCATATGACGTCAAAGGAAAAAAAATTCCATTGCCTCACAATGGGCAAGTAACAAAAAAAAATGTTAACACGAGAGATTTAACGAGGGTGCACTGAGTTCTAATAGAATTCAATTAAATATATTATATATATATATATATATAAGGATTAAAGTCGCATTTTTTGTGTGTTTTGTCTGTCAGTCTGTCTGTCCGTCATGATAATATCAAAAATAAAAACAACTAAAAGCTATTGAAAATTTGATTAACCTTTAATTTTCCTTCCAAAACATCGCAAATAGTTTTAAGTATCTATAATAGATTGTTCCGGATGTCTATATATATATATATATATAGTGAGAGAAAAAGAGAATTCTCGTAAAATCTAATACCGTTAATTAAATTGTTGGAATGGTCTCGTATGAAAATTAGATGTATTATAGCCCTGCAGAGAGATTTTTATACCATATTTTGGTGTTAGGAAGTTGTTTTCCTTAAATATCGGAACATAATACACAAGACACAGAACTTTTACAAAGAGAATTAGATGAATTACAGAAATGGGAATCAACCTGGAGCATGTCTTTCCACCCAGAAAAATGTCAGTTATTAAGAGTAACAAAAAAATTAAAACAAATTAATTCCACTTATCTTATCCATGGTAAACCAGTAACGCAGACTAAAAACCCAAAATACCTAGGTGTTATAATAAATGAAAAACTGTCATGGAATCCCCTTATTGATGAAACTATAAAAAAATCAAACAAAGCATTAGAGTTTATTAGAAGAAATTTCTATAAATCAAATAAGAACATAAAACAAAAATGTTTTTTAACCTTGGTTAGGCCAATAATAGAATATGCATCCTCTGTTTGGGACCCATAAACTCAAGAAAACATTAAGAAACTGGAACAGACACAAAATAAAGCAGTGAGATTCACAACAAGTGAATATTCACATTTGACCTTTAGTAAAATCACTAAATTTAGAAAGCCTTCAGGATAGAAGACTTAAAAGTAAAGTAGCAATTATATATAAAACACTGAACCATAATCTTCAAATACAAAAACAAAATTTAATAAAATACTCAGAAAGACACAAAGATAAAGGCACATTCCTCGTTCCATATGCTAGGACAAATTTGTACAAAAGCTCCTTCTTCCCTAGCGCATTTTAGAGCATGGAGTGGGTTGCCTGAACTAGCCAGGAAAACCAGTTTAGGTCATTGGTTAATATGCATGACTAAATGCATGACGCGTAGGAAGTAATCATCTTCTTTTTTGAAGTAACGACTGTATCATATAAGAAGAATAAGAAGAATTGCCTCCCTTACATTTATGTAATTGTTTTAGAATTGGTGTATTTTTATGAAAAAATTGCTTGCATAATTAATTTTGTAAATTAAACGGTTTGGTTTTAGAAAACCAAAAATAGCCTTTGCACCTAAACTTTTCAAGCCGCATCACATGGTAAAATAATATTTTTTATATCTCTTCTTCATTTCGAGATCTGAGTGTGATGGATGGACATTTCGCACAAACCTAATAGCGGCTTTTCCCCTTAAGGGAGTCACTAAAAAAAAAGTTAAAATAGGAAGAACTAAAATATGTATACTATGATCTAGAGATTCTGCTTCGATAACCAAAAACAACATCATATAGCCAACAACATTGTACAGATAAACTTAACTAAAAGTCTCTTTTGTGTGTTTTTTTTGTTTGTTTATAGCTGATAGCCCAAAAGATGTGTGCTTCTACTTTAGTCCAGAAGGGTTTCTTATATGTATGTCTACTGTATTTTTCTACAACTTGCAGAATTAAATTTAAATACACTGTTATCTTAGAGTAAAGGAAAATGTTTAAAAAAAATAAATAAACACAATCTCAGTGTCTCATACATTTAAATTTTCACTACGAACTGGCAGATGGGGGGGGGGGGGGGGGGAGGGCAATCTATTTAATCATTAGTAAATATAAAATAGAGAAGGGAGGGAGATGGTAACTGATTGCTTTCATTCAACTCCCCCACCTGAAGAAAAAGTGAATGTAGTGCACTGGCAAAGGAAGGGTAGTAGTTGGAATCATCTCCCCCTATTTGTGTATATGGAGGCAGGAGCGAGTTCTTTTTGTGGAGATATTGCACAATTTGGGTAAGTTATATATGCTTCTTTTACACTCTAGATTGAGTCCCCCTTCTAATTTGAAAAGGAAAAGTTTAGTAAATATAAAATGATGAGCAAAGACAGAATCCAGTGATTCCACTCTACCATCTCAGTTCTTCAAGTGAGAACGGCTTGTTATAGTCTTGATTATTCTCTGATCTGAAATCAATGGGATGTCTCTCCTCCCTGACTTTAATTTATGGGCACAACATGGGCTATATTGTGCAGAAAACCCTACATATCAAATACCAAATGACTTCTGTATGGGAGCTGTGTGCAGGAAAGCTCTCCCAGAGGTATTCATGTTTTTGCTATATGTAAAATTAACAAATTCATCAACATACAGAAAGCACTCTATGACAGGCACAGAGCCTTTATAATGCTGTTTATTTTTATATTCAACAGAGTTACTGAAAGAATGCTGCCCTGGGGTACACCCATCTCCTGGTCATTAGTGCCAGAAGAGTTGTTCACTGAACCTGAAATTTCAGGTCCTTTAGGAATTCCCCCTCATTAAGCAGGGAATGTGTCCCTTTAGCCCCATAAGCTCTAGGTCCCATAGAATGCCATGTTTCCTGGTTGTATCATATGCCTTTTCTATATCCAAAAATACAGCTACTAGATGTTCTTGTCTAATAAATGCATTCCTGATGAAAGACTCCAGCCTTACCAGGTGGTAAGTTGTTGTATGCCTCTGCCAGAATCCACACTGGCAGTTAAGAGATAAATTTATTTCTCTCAAGGAACCTGACCAGCCTATCATTTATCATCCTTTCCATGGTTTTGTAGATGCAGCTTGATAGTGCTATTGGGGGATAGTTAGCTTGGTCCAACCCATCTCTTCCAGGTTTAGGTATTGGTATAACTGTTGCTTTCCTCCAGCTGTTTGAGAAAGCATCTGATTGCCAAACACAGATATAGTTTTTTAGCAGGTTTCAGGAAGATGTTTGAAACATGGCGTAGCCATGTTTGAAACATGGGCGTAGCGGAGGGGGGGCGGGGGGGGGGGCATCAACACCCACCCCACTACCAAAATGAAAGTGGAACTTTGTGGCTGATTTTTTGCTTTGATTTTTGTTTATTTTTGCTCAGATTTTAATATTAAACCATCACTTGCCCCAGCTCAGCCAAGGGGGGTTTTGAGCTTAAAATCCCCTTCCAGATGTTTTGCAGTTTATACAAAAAAAATTAATGCAAATGACAATCCCCAAATTCCAAGACCATAGCCAAGGGGGATTTTGAGTTTAAAACCCCCTCCAAAATTTTTGTTATTATAAAACCCCCTCTTCAATGTTAGACTTAAGCATACATCAGTCACCAGATTCTATGAGCATAGCTAAGAGGGGTTTTGTGTTTAAAAATCCCCTCTATAGGGTTTTATATTAAAACCCCATCCAGAGAGTTTTGAGTTTAAGCCCCTACAGCAGGGTTTGAAGCTATAAACCACCTCTTCAATATAAAAAAGCAAACTAAACACTCAAAATTCTATGAGTGTAGCCATGTTTTTTTTTAGTTTAAGCCCCCTCCTCCAAAGGTTTTGAGTTTAATGTCCCCCTACAGATAGTTTTGAGGTTGCAAACCCCCTCATCAATATTATTCTAAGGCAAACTATAGTCCCCTAATTCTATGAGTGTAGATACTGGGTTTTGAGTTTGTTTTTAAAAAAACTCCAGGAGGATATTTTTTAGTTTAAAATTCCCCCAACAGATGGTTTTGACATTAAAACTTCCCTTTTCAATATGAAATCTAAAGCAAACTACAGTCACCAAATTCCAAGAACATTGCCAAGAGAAGTTACACGTTTCTACCAGTTGCTGGGCTCAAATGAAAAAAAGCCCCCCTTCCCCTCAAAAGTTCTGGATCTACCATTGTTTTCACAGCCTATATGTAATAAACCTTCTTTGAAAGAATAGCAGTAAAAGAATCCAATATAAAAACAACTAACTCTGTTTAGGCTCAAATTAAGTTAAAATCAAAATAAAAAAGAATTAAATTCTCTTATAAAAATAAAGTTCGTCTGAAAATTGTGGGCTAGAGCAGTCTACATTATTTTTTATTAGCCACCTCTCACGTGGGATCTACATTTACTTGCTATTTAAAACTTATTGCATTGATAACTCAATGCTACATACTTTTTTTTTAGTGCATTTATTTTCCCTTTTTCTAGTGCACTTAAATATGAATAAACAAAGTCGCTAGACCAATCAGGTTGTTGTGACCAATATTCTAGACAGACATGATTATAAATATTGTAAAATCTAATTAAATTGTATAATTTAAACTAAAAGAAATAAATAGTATACTAACAATTTTAAAATCATCTTAAGCTACTTTATGAAGTTTTCAATCAAAGGGAATGAGAAAATGTCAGTAATAAATGTTACAATAAACTAAATTTTAGTTCAACAAGATAGAAACTCACTTGCTCAGTTGCAAAGTCTGACACAAATTCAATATAATCAGGATCTATCTGAATTTTATTACAAGCAAGTTTTTCATCAGATATATCACGGCCTTTTAATCCAGAAATCATTTCCTGAGGAATGTTGGGAATCATTTTGATTCTGTCCATCACTCCTGTCACACTGCGCATCAAAAACTAAATGATTTAAGAAATAAAATAACACATGTCAGATGATGAAATGATACCTACTAAATTATTAGAATTTTAAAAATTTGATTTTATAAACCTTTTAAAAAAAATGTTCCTTAAAAGATCATCAGTTTATGAAATAGACTGTTTTTGTATGTTATGATTGAATGCTTATTTTTTATATATTCTACTAAGTGAGCCCACAGAAAAATTTGAAGAAAATTATAACTTTGAATAAGTTTAGAATCAAATTATTTCATGAGGGTAATAGATTGAACAGGTAGTGCAAAAAGTAATTTAGTGATTTTTAAAAAGTTTAAAATAGAGGATATAATGGATAGTGGAGAATTTATCATGGCTCGGATGCCCTTCAAGATACATCAATATTCTGAAGCAACTGCATGAGGGTCACAAAGATCAAATCAGATACTCATTTCTCAAAAGAAAATGGTGTGAAACAGGGTTGTGTGCTTGCTCCAGACAGTGCAAAGCTAAATAGATTGAAACAATGCCTGCATGAGGGCATCTACATCAAGTTTCATACCAATCGTAGCATATTTAACATATTGCAATTGCTTTCCCTTACTAAAATTAAAGAGATGATAGCTATCGAGCAGGAGCTTTAACTTGCCATCCAAGAGTTTGCCGATGCTGATGCCTCATTTGATCTGTCTGTCAACCTCAAAAAAATGGAGGTCATACTTCAGTAGTTCCCAAACACAATTAATCCATCTCCACAAATCAATGTGCATGGCCACTTTCTTAATGTTGTTGGCCACTTTACCTACTTGGGCAGCAGTCCAATGATGTGTCAGTCTCAAGAGAAACAGATAACTGTCTTGCTAAGAGTAAGTGTGCTTTTGGTCACCTACAACTGAGAGTATGTCGGAATAGGTCTCTTCACCTAACAACAAAAATTAATGTTTATAAAGCAGTGGTTCTCACCACATTTAAGTATGGCTGAGACCTGGGTGCTCTATCAACGGCATCTAAGGCTCCTTGAACACTTCAATTGAAGGTGCCTCCACTTTATAATAAGCATAGATTGGCAAAACTAAACTACAAATAACTATGTTCTGTTAGTGTGGACAGTTGCATTGGATGGAACACTTATCCCGCATGGGGGACAATGATCTTTAGCAGGCTTACAGAAGGACTTCATAACAGAGCTGCCCCTCGAAAGTGCTATAAAGATCAGTACACACATTTGAGGCAAAGAGGAAAGCCCTTGTAGAGGACAGGCGCAGAATACGAGATGAGATCAAATGAGGAAAAATATGCAGGTCGCAACTGGATTTGCATAGCTATGTGCAACACTCAACTCATCCTTAATTTTCAGAATTGTAGATATTACCATTATTATTATTATTGTTTTCTTTTTTTTGTTGTTTGCTATTATATTGGGGGTTCTGCAAGGTTGTCAATGCCAGAAGCAGTAATGATTATAAGCACTCCACTACCTATAAAATGCCTCTCAAACAACCAGTCCAACTCTTTAGCCTTCACATATGGCTCAGATACCGGCATTGAGTCTGGAAGAACTGCTTTCACTAACTGAAGAAGGGGCAAAGGAGAGTAAATGGTGCATAAACTAGTAAGCTTCAGGCATAGGGGTTTTTTACCCATTGCTGGTTACCCCTTTGGTGCTTTGCAACTATACCCAATCATGGGAAAGGCTTTGGGAGTCAACTTTGAGGAAAAATCAGTGCTTCCCCCAAACTGTAATAGCACTTGCTGCTCCTTCAGATACATCAGCTGCATGGAGAGAAAGGAACTGATGTGTGGGCAAAATCGTTCCAAACACAGCTAATGCCCAAGCATTCATATCATTTCCATAACAAGATCCATGTCACTTTGCAACTGAAGGCCATAACATAATTATATTGGGTGTCACATGTTTATTATGTTTGTTTGAATTGAATATCTTGATGAGATAAACTTGTGACATATGCAGGTTCGAAGGTGCCATAATTATGGTTCAAACACTTTAATAATCAATAAAGTAACAAAAAGCTATCTTTTCTAGAGTTTTAATTATTTTAAACTCAAACTTGAAAATAATAAATGTATGTACAAAAGATATATAAAGCAGATACAGAATACAGTAATAATGATTTTAAAAAATGAGTAACTATTTTCTTTCAAACTAGCGACTTCTAAGTCTAACTTTCTAGCTCTCTCTCGTCCCAAGCTACTACTCCTCTGTTTATATCTTTCCTTAAAACAATCTAGAACCTGGCATCACAATACCCTTGACCCTTTTACTTTTAATTTCCTTTGTCTGTTGTTTTTTAATTTAACCTGTTAATAATATTTCCCTGCTGTAGCCTTTAACTAAGTTTTAATTGGCGTCTCTCTGACATCTCAGCATGATAACACGTGACCTAATTTGAGATAGGTAAACTGTCCTCATTTTGTGAACATTGAGGTGTCACCAGGGACATGACATTGGGTAACCATGATTGGATGTTTAGAGCTTTAAATATCTTTTAATGTGCTACATAACTGTAGGAGGTTTTGAGAGATACTATTTTTGTATAATTCCAGGGGGCTTTAAACACTCTATATAATCTGTTGTTATTCTTGTATTTGAATGGATATGCTATGTATGATTTAGAAAACTTAAAAGTATGGAAAACACACCCACCATCTTGGAAATTAATAATGTCACTACTCAACAAATCCCCAGCACAAAACATAGGAAAAGGGGACATAGAGGAGTAATACAGGTTAAGTGTAAAAGGACTGGGGGACATACTTCTCCTCATCGTAAAAGGCAACAAAATAAGATGGAATATTTCACAGGTTACTTTGATCAACTATACCATTTTTGAAAGCAGACATTGATTTGTTTCATGGAAACCTGGCTCAATTAGACAAAATTTGTGACCTAAATATTTAACTTAGGCCTTACAAAATGCCCAGAGAGGTCACTCAGGTTTGTATAATTATTGTGTACATATACATACCACCCATGGCTGAAAAGGATTTTGAGGGCATGTCATTTGATGTACAATCAAATATCAAGATTCTGTATTGCCACTGGAGAATTCATTAACCTATATACTCCTTCCCGACAAGGCAGAGTTGAATGTTTGAAAGATGCTATATAGCTCCTCCTTCGTGGTCAAGGATGAGCATATTTCTCATTTCCTATGGACTCGAAGATGACTGTAAAGGTCAATCCTTGCTTTAAAAGTCTGGCTGCATATGTGGCATGGGTGGGTTAGATCAGTTGCAGATACTTCTTCTCTCAGCTTTTTGTTTGTTCAGCGCTCTTTCGTCCTGGCCACTCTTCTTGCTTCAAATTTTGAGACTCAGAGACTCACAGCTTCTCGCCATGAGGAGCGATTGAGAGCTAGTGCTTATCGCATTCCTTGAAGGAGATCTTGAGAGTGTCTTTGTAGCGCTTGTATTGGCCACCCTAGGAGCGCTTTCCTGCACACAATTCCCCATACAAAAGTCGTTTGGGAAAGCAATTGTCTGGCATGCGGACTACATGTCCTGCCCATCAAAGTTAGGACCTTTTTACTGTCGCATTGGTACTGTAAATGTTGAACAGATTTAAGATATCTGTGTCTGGTAAGTGGTCGGAGCAATCCACCTTATAGATACTCCTTAGCGAAGGTGGAAAGAGTTTAGCTTTTTGGTGTGGCAGGAATATAGGGTCCAGGACTCTGATGCATATAGGAGTGACTGGAGAACTACAGCACTGTACACTTTCAGTTTTGTGGATATGCTGAGTCCTTTCCATTGCCACACTTTTTCTTGAAGTCTGCCAAAAGCAGCACTGGCACGAGCAACACGGAAGTCAACCTCATCATCTAGGTTGGCGTTTGCTGATATAGTGCATCCCAGATAGACAAACTTTTTGACGTTTACTCATTTCTGGCCATCTATGAGAATGTCTGGTTCTGTGACAGCTTTATTTGGAGGAGGTTGATGCAGCACTTTTTACATTAATGGTGAGGCCAAAATTTTTGCAGGCATTAGCGAAGAGGGACAGGCTCTTTTGAAGTTCTTCTTCGTTTAAGGCATTTAGGGCACAAACATCAGCGAATAGCAGGTCTCTGATGCAGTCCTGGTTTACCTTGGTCCTTGCCTTGAGTCTCTGAGAATTGAATAAACTTGCATTGGTGTGATATTGAATGCCAACTCCAATGCTTTCTGTACGAAAGACATCTTTCAGCATGGCAGTGAACATTATGCTGAAAAGCATTTGAGGCAGCCCACAGCCCTGCTTCACGCTATTTGAGACAGGAAAAGGCTTGGAGTAGTCTCCGTTGTCTTGGACTCTTGCTTGCATGTCATCATGGAATTGGGGCACCATTTGTTATGCATTAATCCGGGCAGCCGAATTTGGACATGATTTGCCAAAGGCCTTCATTGGTCAATTCTATGAATGGAGTATAGAGATTTGAATTTTGCTCTCTACATTTCTCTTGGAGTTGGCAGACTGCAAAGATCATGTCAACCGTGCCTCTACCCTTCCTGAAGCCGCATTGACTCTCCGGAAGTAGGCCAGTTTCAAGGTGGTGTTGTAGTAGATAGTAGTTTTCCAACAAAAAGCCGATAAACATTCAGATCTGCCTTTTACATATAGGCCTACTATCGACTAGCAAATTATCATGTTTTTTTTTTAAAGAGGTTGAGATAGATTTAGATCTATATTTATATGCCAGTGACTATTAAAGTAAATTAGGTATTTGAACTTCTTGTTTTGGTTAAAATTCACCTTATTATTACATTTTTATTAAATGAAAGCTGACAATGCCCTTTAGTTTTTAAGCGCAGTTTTGTCTGTTTTTAAGGAGATTTGCATGAGTTTTCAGAAGATTTTATTAATTTCAGGAGATTTTTATGCCTTTTTTGTATATTTTGTAATTTCAAGAGAATTCCAGGAACCCTTTAATAATGAGTTAAAAATTATTTAATAATTTACACCTAGAATTCGCACGGGGCCTATGTTGCAGTGGCCTAAGACCGGCCCTGGGTATGTACTCCCAGGTTATGAATGTGAAAAGTCTTGCTTGTGTTATGAACTGAATGATTTAGTCTTCCTTGAATATGCTAGAGAGTGTCAGTTAGTGAGGTCTTTTCCCCAGTCCAGGAAGGTTGGACAGTTGCTTCCTGGATTGGTGTTTGTGTATATATTCTTCTTGTGTATAAAGTAACATTTCTTAAGAGTTGTTATAATTGTGTGCTTTATTAAATATTAAAGTATTATCGTTATTTACGGATAGTTGGAGTTGAAGTGTGTTTGTAATAATTGTTATTAGAAGTAATATTTAATTGTAACCCCTAACAAGCCAAGCCAAGCCAAAAAAAGAACCCAGACACTAGCTAAGTTGGAAAAATTTTAGAAGACAACCACACCAATGGATCATAAGTCATAAAACATGGAAGCTTCTGTCATTTAAGGCAAGAGCCAAAATGTATTTGTTCTTAATCTATGGGACTGTATCAGCACTAGTTGACTAGGGAAACTGAAAAAGATCAAGAAGTCTTTGTTGTCACTCAATGAACTTCCTTTGTGTTGTGTCTGTTCTCTTTTGTGAAATGATGTATTAAATTAATCCTTGCAATCACAACACATTTCCAATAAGGATCAATAAAGCATTCTTAGTCTTTAAAATCTAAGTATTTTTGTGATAACAGCTTTAGTTTAGATAACTTCACCTTATCAATCCTAGGTACCAAGACATCAGGTGATTTCTTTACAAAAGCTATGTGAGAACTTCCCTCATAGGCTAAAAACTCTCTCAGATCAGGTCCATTACAAATAGCCTCATTTGTGATCAAATCCTTATAAAAGATATAAATAGTAAGAATCAAATCCTTGATAAAATAAATATTAGATATATTAGCATAGATGTGGCTTAATATGTTGGGTTTTGTTCCTTTAGATAACTGTACACCAATTACCAAACTAAATAATAATAATAATCTTTATTATACTTTAAGAAATGTGTCTTACAATTTGTGCATTACAACAACAAAACATTATAAGTATAGAAAACCAAAATATACATTCAGACCAGACTTAGTCATAATTTATATGTGAAAAGTAAAAGTTTTTATCAGTTGAATTTTATTCAATGATTTGATTTCCTGATGGGACAAAAGATTTTGCTTGTCTTTGCTATCAGTGGCTTGTATGTCTTTTGTGATGGTAAAATCACAAAATCCTTACCCAAAGGGTGATTTTTTATTTCTAGAATTATTTTAGCTTTCTTATAAATGTTTTTCTCAAAGAGCAGCCCAAATGGCTTTGTTTTTTTTGGCAAAAACGTTACCAACAGCATTTAGGATCCTAAGAAGTTTATTGTTTTTAAATGTTCAGATATCAGTGATATCAAAACTTAAAATATTGCAGATGTGGAGTGTGATTAAACATGAGCAATGCCTTTTTTCCTTAACATTAAATGAGGACATTTTCCTAAGTAATCTTTGCTGGCATTTTTTGCTAATATAATCAGTATTTGCAGTCAAATTTAATTTATTGTCTAAGATAGTACCAATGTAGGGTATTTAAAAGTTTGCACTATTTCAATATAAAAAAATTATCTTTACATTATTTTGCAATGTTCAATTTCTCTGAAATAATTTACGTCTTATCTTTCTGAGAGCAGGGCAAGAAGAACCTCATCATCAGTGAATTTAGGAGCAAAAGGCCTATAGGATTGAAAATCATTAGTGTACAAAATGAACCACAATGGCGATGATACAGCCCCCTGCGGTGCCCATGTGTTAACTATATGTGCATTTGAAATTACATTGTTTTCCCTAACCCTCTGAGGTCTATGGGTAAAAAATTCATTAACCCTAGTATATGCTTTCATTTTTTCAATAAGTAAATGAAGTTGTATGGTATTAAAAGCTGATGAGAAATCAATAAAGAACAATTTTACATAAGTGTTAGGTAAGTCTAGATATTTGTAGACAATTTTGAGTATTTAGGATGGCATTGTCTACACCTTTATTCTTTCGGTAAGCAAATTGTAAAGGGTCTAACTTATTACAGAGGTCATTCAGGAGAAAAACATTATGTTCATGATACATTAAGCCTGCCTCGTGTCACTTATCTTAAATGAGTCTTCTAGCTTGGTGCGGTAGTTTCTCCTCCCTCAAGAGCAATGTTGAGATTTCATTAAGCTCTTTTCCTATCCTGTCTGTCGCCACTCTTAAATAAGCTCTTTTTTTTTTTTCATTTCTCATTTTATTTTTCCAGTGACCCATGGTTTATTATTGGGATAGATCTTGATACCATTACTCTTAGTACTGATACACATGTTTTCACAGAATTTAATGTAATTTGTCACCCATTCTTCCAGATTAAAAAAAACTCCAGTCGGTGCAGTCTGGATAACCCTGTAGTTTGAGGATATTGTCTTGAGACCATTCTTGTATGTTTTTTTAAAATTACTTTGCCCTCTTAAGTTTCGTGTGGTAATTAGGCAGCAGATGTAATATTTTTGGTCCGATGATCCTAGTGGTGGCTTCCACGAGATGTGATAATAATAATAATTATAGCTTTTATATAGCGCTACTTGCATGCTTATAGCATGCTCAAAGCGCTATGGTCCTATCTCATTTGTGGACCAGTAGGGGTAGGGGGTATCTGGGAGAAGGTTTGTGCTCAGTAAACACAAGTCTGCTTGAGTCGGGTGTTGAACCTCGAGCCCCTTTAATAGGTAGCCAAGCTAAGCCAAGTTCAAGCGTACTTAGCCTCTTGACCACGCTTCCCACCCCTTTGATGTTACAGTAACATAAGTCCAGAGTTCTGTTCTCTCTTGTAGGGCATTAGATGTGCTGATAGAAGATCGGTAGGTCAACCTTCAAAGTGAATTTATTAAAATCACCCAGTTATAATTACTGGTGCATCTGGTGACCTTGTCTGAAACTCATTCACTATGGCAGTGACGATTTCAGCTGCAACTTCTGTTTTGGCTGTAGGTGGAACATAAACCAAGACAATATATATAGCATCAAAGTCTTGTAGCAAATAAAAAGGTCTCAATGAGAGCTCCATTAGTTCCGGATCAGGTCAGCACATTTTCTTTTTAACCCCATAGTTGTCACAGTACCTGATGCTGATGTACAAACACAGCCATCCCCCTCCCCTGCCTTTCTTTTTCATAGACTCAGCCATTCTGTCAGATCTAACAATCGATTAAAAATAAACCAATAAGTCAATTAATTATTGGTAATTAATTTTTTTAGTTTAGTAGGTATCAAAAAGGGAAATAACTTCTACTTTATTGAGACATATAGTTGCAAGTTAGATAAGTTGTGTTTTTTTGTTGTTGTTGTTTCTTATTATTTTTATATTTTGCTTGTTCTGTAATGAGCTCACAATTTCTGTTCTAAAAGGTTATTTTGTTTCTGACAACTTTTTTGGCCTTTTTCTTGTTGCATTCTATATTTCTATTGCTGTCTGGTGTTTGCGCTTTCTCTTGGTAAGACAATCCTATTGACCGATAAAGAAGAAATCCTAAAACGCTGGGCCAAGCACTTTGAAATGGTTTTCATTATAAATGAAGTAGACATAGACAGGCTACAGCAAGTACCAATAAATGAAAAAATGGATGACCCC
This sequence comes from Biomphalaria pfeifferi, assembly GCA_030265305.1. Classification (NCBI taxonomy): domain Eukaryota; kingdom Metazoa; phylum Mollusca; class Gastropoda; family Planorbidae; genus Biomphalaria; species Biomphalaria pfeifferi. Next base: position 1,028,907 of record JASAOG010000123.1, on the reverse strand, counting down.
CCCCCCCCCTTACGCTAAAGGAAACCGATCTTGCCATTCAACAGCTGGCAAGCGGAAAAGCCCCAGGCGCTGACTTCATTCCCGTGACTCCATTCCCATGAACTGTTCTTAATTATGTGGGAACAAGAGTCAATACCACAAGTCTTTAAAGATGCCACAATTGTCCATCTATACAAGCGAAAAGGAAACCGTCAAATCTGCAACAACCACAGAGGAATATCTCTTCTCTCTATTGCTGGGAAAATCCTTGCATGCATCCTACTAAAACGGCTCATGCAACACATGCTCTACTACCAGAAAGCCAGTGCGGCTTCAGAAAAGAGTGTGGAACCATTGACATGATCTTTGCGGCAAGGCAGCTCCAGGAAAAATGCCAAGAACAAAATTCTGACCTCTTCTCAATATATGTAGACCTAACAAAAGCATTGGACACTGTTAGCAGAGAAGGACTCTGGAAGATTATGTCAAAGTATGGTTGTCCACAAAAATTCATAACCATGGTGAGACTATTTCATGATGGCATGAAGGCTCGTGTCCAGGAAAGTGGAGACAGAAAGTGCTGACAAATAAAGAAAACAACATGATAAATATAACATACAGATTTGATGGTGGCCTATTAAACCCAAAGCAGCTCAAAGCAAAATCAAAAATAAAATCAGAAGTAATCAGGGACTTGCTATTTGCTGACAACTGTGCTCTAAATGCCTGCTCTGAAAATGATCTGCAGAGCATCATCAGTGACTTCTCAAGAGCATGCTCAGACTTTGGCCTTACCATTAACACAAAAAAGATTGAAGTCTTATATTTGCATGCTCCAGGGAAAGTTTACTTGGATCAAAGCATCAAGATAAATGGACATGATATAAACGCAGAGGACAGATTCACATATCTTGGCAGCACACTCTCCAGAAATGGAAAGATTGATAATGAAATGGACCTGTGTATTACCAATGGCAGACTGTCTAAAAACGCCTGGAAAAGATGAGGTATCAACACAAATACAAAGCTAGGGATTTATCGAGCTGTCATCCTCCCTACATTGCTCTATGCCTCAGAAATGTGGACAGTGTACAGAAAACATGCAAAGAAACTGAACCACTTCCACATGATATATCTAAGAAAAATACTGAATGTCAAATGGCAAGACAAAACACCAGATACTGAAGTTCTTCGGAGAGCTGGTTTGCAAAGCATCCACACAATCCTGATGCAGTCCCAGCTGCGATGGGCAGGACACATCTGCAGAATGGAAGACCGCCACATCCCTAAACGACTCTTGTACTAAGCGAAGGCAAGCGCTCACAAGGCGGTCAAAGAAAATGCTTCAGGGACACCCTCAAAGCTTCTCTGAAGGCGTTCAGCATAGACCCAGCCACCTGGGAGACAGAGGCACATGACAGAGCATCATGGCGTCGTGCTGTGAAAACTGGCGCACAGGTTGCTGAGGAAAAGAGAACAACAATGGCAGAAGAGAAATGCCAGAGAAGAAAAGAAAGGCCAATGACACTAACTCCAGCTGGAATAACCTGCCCAGTGTGCAGCCAAACATTCCGGGCTCACATAGGTCTCACCAGTCTGGCTGCCTGGTCGTGTGGTTTGTGCGTTGGACTGTCATTCGGATTTATCGACGGTCGGGGGTTCAAACCCTGCCCGCTCCCATCCCCCGTCGTCCTGCGGGAGGTTTGGACTAGGAAGTAAATTATCTTTAACTCTGAAGGAACATCTGAAACAAGTAAAACAAACAAACAAACAGTCACATTAGGAGGCACAAAACCCCAGTGCAAAGCCCTCAGCCCACTGGATGACAAAGTGGTCATCATCAAACCACGATGGACGAACTATATATTCTTTCTCTTGGTAGCAATATCAAGATCAATTTTTTCTCTTCTATAATATGTATGCTTTCATTCTTATACCATTCAATTATCCTATTCCTCTTCTTTTTATGACAATGTGTTTTATATTTCGTGGTTTTTTAATATAACTTACAATGATAGTTGCAATTTGATTCCAAAGATTTAGGATCAGTTCAGCATTCCATTTGACCATGCAAACCTAGTTGTGACCTGCATATTTTACTGTATGATGCAGACAAAGTTGTTTTCTGGCAGAATTCTATTTAAGTATTGCCTTCTGTGCCTGTCTTTGACAAGGGCTTTTCTTTTGAATCTCAAATTTGGGTTTTTATAATCTTAAGCTAAAATTTAGTGCTACTGATAGACTTTCCTTTTTATGAGGCAAAGTTTATTAATTCTGTACAATTAATGTAAGTTTTCTTTGATAAATGTTGGTCTAAATGCTGATTCTTTTCCAATTTAGGCAAAGAAATCTACTACAACTATTTTGATGTCCAGCTTTGTTGCCTTATCATTCATTCTTTCCAGTCAATCATTCATAGAAGGCTTCTTTCATTTGCAGATTTTATTGGGATATACATAATGATAAATTTTATGTTGAAAAAATTACCCTTTAAATATATTAAGCAGAGCCTATCATTTTAAGGTTTAAATCTAATTACATTTTTTGTGGATACCATTTCCTTTTTAACAGCAGATCCCATACCACTAGTCCTGAAACTGTCAGAATCATTCCATCTGATTTCCAAGATGTTTTTATTTTTTTTTTTAATGTTTCATAATGTTTGGCTAGCACATCTGTAGCAAATCAAACACTGTGTCCTTTTTCAGGCAGAGGTCTTTTTCCATTGTGATCAGCACATTTTTTTTATGTACTATAGTTTTGGAATAATTTTATTATACTTTTCCATTGTTCCCCAGAGTAAAAATCAAAAACAATATTTTTAAAAGAATGATTTCAATGGATCTCATTCACCAATCCTAAACAAACTACATTTTGCCACATGGTTCTCTATATCTTCTAGACAAATTATGCAATCCATAAAGGTTGTCATGTGATATGTAATTTTCATTGTTTTATCAATATTATCAAAAGGCTAAATGTTGTTTGTTTAAGATTGGTGAATGAGGTCCATTCAGAAAAAAAAAAAGAATTTTAAAATATAATATACTACCGGTATATAATTTTTGTAAGCTATGTAATTTAAATTTCAGAAAATATTAGTGTTTTTTTTTACCTTCAAATATTTTTCTAAAAATATCCTTCTTGTTTCTACAGTTTCTTTATCTAATGTTTTGAAAGGTATTGTAGGCCAACGCTTTGGAACTTTGAGGCCTTTCAAGAATAGAATTTCAAGATTTATATTAAGATCAGAAGATTGTCTAATAGCTAAATATAACATAATAATCATAACAAGAATAACAAGAAGCATATTATCACAAAAAGTTTAAGTTTGGATGCTTTATTTCTGAATGTCTGCTGGATCAAAATCTGTATTGTAGTAATTTCTGAATCTAAGGACTTGTTTTTTCCCCTCAGTGACTTGAGTCAATCAAGCAGAAACACAAACAGTAATTAAAATGTCAAACACTTTAATTAAACAAACTTGATCTCATTTATATTTTGATCTATTTTATCTTCCAAAAAATGATCAAAGGTGAAAGGAGAAGAAGGAAAGTATTTCATGCTGGAGAAACTCCTAAATTATTTTAACTCTTTCAAGTAAGACCCACAAAATTGTGGTTGAAATTTTCACAGTAAACAATAGTCATAGGCCATGCTTCTTGAGCTAAGCAAATGGTCTAGTGCAAGCACACTAGGAAAAAGAAGTGGTCCTAACAGTTGTTCAGTTTTCACTGCAGAGTTGTATACAGGGCACGGCTCCTAACGAAAACTTAACAAAAGAAAAGTGGACATTTCTCGTCTAAAATATTAAGTTTAAGTATAAGTTTAAGAATATTAAGTATTAAGAAGCAGGACGTCTTGGTAACACCCTTTTGGCACCATGGTTTTGGCAATAAATATGTAGACATATATTGTAAATTAGTCTTTCGAAAGATAAATTGCTTTTGTTACATATGTTACAATTATGTGCATTTTTATATGTTCACTTTTTTCCATAAGATTTTGAATCATAATTTGTTATATTATGCTATTATATGGCCACTACATGTCAAATTTGTTAATGTTATGAAGATTTTAATATTAATCACTAAGAATTTATAAAGTGGCTTTTCATTTTATGTGTGTGTGTGTCACTAGTGGATCCAGAACTTTGGAGTTGGGGGGAGGGGATTTTTTTCCTAACCCCCAGAAAATTCTAACCCTATGCATATATATATATATATATACATACAGTGCTTTTTTGTGACAGTATGCACTGGCATAGAGGCACCTTTTTCAAAGTGGGGAAAAAGTATTAAAAAGAAAAAAAAAAAAATAACAGCCATGTTGAGGCCTTTCTCTTGACAGCTAAGGGGTCTGGAGGAGTGCTGTAAGCTCCCTGAGTGGCCCCGACACCAAAAGAGTTTTCTTGCATTCTTCACTGCAGAAACGCATTCTCCTGACACCTACAGCTCATTATTCATCCTATTAAAAAATTACCTCTTGAATATTTTACTTGAAAAATATTCTAATATGAATTTATAGGCCCTATTACTACATTGCAAATACAACCGATTAGTTCCTTGAAAAGATAAGATACCCCACATATTTTAAATTAAGGCTTTGAGGATCACCGCCGAAAAAAATAATAATTTCAAAAATAATATTTAAAAAAAACAACTCATTTGTAAGTGATACATTTTGTTCAGTAAGCATGATTATAACTTTGTTTTGTTACAGAACTATAATTCAAAGCTCTAAGCACAAAATTTCTGAAGTGGGAGGAGAAATTAAGTGGCCGATTAGATTCTACTCCAAATTTTTTGCATTTTTAGGATTCAATTTTTTTAAATTTTTTTAAAAATATTTTTGTCTTTTTTTTTAAATATTTGTTTTGTTTTTAACTATCCTCCTTGAAAGGCTTTGTCCTCCTTATAAATCCTGTTTGGCCATTTAAATGTCTTGTAAATCTAACCTAGCTATTACCAAATGATGTGACTAAGGTTTTTCATTATTCTCTAAATTATTTCCAGCTAGATTCCATTAAGCAGTTTTCTAATGGCTTCAGCTTTATCTTCAATAACAAAAATGGTTGGATCTAATTGAAGCATCACAACCCAGAAATTATAAATGTTGCTTTAAAGGAAATTTCACTTAGACAAGTTTCTAGGAACTTCAATATACCAGTTGCCACCCTCCCTAATAATTTAATCTTTGTGGGAGGCATCCTATCATTTCATGAAAGAAACTTTTGATGAGGAAGAGAATTTTTTAAAATGGCTTATCTACCTGTCTATCGCCATGGGTTTGGAAAAACAAATTCTGAAGTTGGAGAGACACTAAAGGTCTTTATAATAGCTTCCATAGATCCTACAGTTCAATAGCCATCATAAGACACCCACAAACAATATTGCTGTATGGTTTCTATAAGAAGACACACAGAACTGGTTTTACGAACCCCTCTAGTCTAGCTGCTATTTCGCGTACTGATGTAGAAAAATGGTTCCTTTAAGACTAAATCAACAGCATTGACCCTTTATAAATGATCCAACCCGCATCTTCATCGCTGATGAAAGCGGATCTATAATTGACCTGAAAAGACAGGCAGTGTTATTGCGTGAAAAGGCAGTAAGCATGTAAGCCTATACATGGTTACCTCAGACGGTGACGGTGCTAATGTGTAAAAATGCAGCAAGACGGTCTACCCATCCTCTATTAATTTATACATACAAAAGTAATCCCTGTAAAAATCTACTGCAAGACTTCCCTGATGCCTTATTACAAATTCCAGAAGAGGGTTGGATAACAACTTCTATATTCTATTCATGGCCTAAGAGAGAACCCTTTATTCCTGCTACCATCCTTATTCCTAAACCTATTATTCTCTTAGTTGACAGTCATGCAAGCCATACTTCTCTGTACTGTATCATGTCTCATGCTAGCCACCTCGGTACAGCATCTTGACCAGACTTTCATTTAGAGCCATATGAAAAGCGCGCTATAAGGACAAACGCCCTCAAGAAGAATGTGTTGCCATGACCAACGATGGGATTAATCTATAGAGTCCTTTGGAGAAGTTTTGCAGAAAGTCTGAGGTAAAGTGGAAGCACCCGAGATAGCCTCAAGCTGCTATAGGACTGCGACAAATTATCCCTTCAACCCAAACAAATTATTATTACACAAGCGACTACCTCAAAAGAAATGAGGTTTATGTTTCGATCAACAATATCAACATTTGTACCTCCCCCTCCCTTTTCAAAAGTTATTGGGGAGAGGGCGATTAAATTTATCGCCAACACTCCCTGACATAAAATAAATATTGTATAATATTATTATTTAATCTAAAGTATTTATATAGTAACTAAATATTTACACAAATTGCTTAATAAATTATCAATTTCAAAAACTCATCCTTAACCTCAGGGGTTGGTGATGGAGTAAAGATGAAGCAATGAGCAGAGAATTATCTCTACATCCCCTCAATTGAATCCTGTGATGTCTATATTATATAATGACTCTTAATCCGGAGTCATTATTTCCACACATTCTCATGATTGTCATTTTTTTTTCTCCTGTTTTGTCAGCTTTTCTTTTGTATCATTACAGTTGCTATTTTTAATAACATTATCAATAGCCCAGAGCCTAAGGATAAAATATACGTTAAAACTTTCAAATTATGTTCAAAATTAATGTCGCTATTAAAGAGTGCCTAATTTTCCGCCTTATCAAAAGTACCTAAATTTCTGGGTGCCTAAATATCCCATAAAGTGAATAGACAAACAACTAGTAAGGTAATCTGTGGAGGCCATCGTGAGAATCCTGTCAGCTAGAGGTCCCCCACAGAGCATGGTGGTGATATATAGGAATATGAAGAAATTCCCAGTGAAGCACAGTGGTGAAGAGTTAGAGTCACTCCTGTAGACTGAAAGAAATCCTTCGCAGACGGCAAAGGGTTCATGGAGATAACCTGCATTCTGATACATTAAATAGACTTTTTCAAAGCTAGACATATGGAAAGTTTTTAAGAAAAATATTTCGGACATAAATTGTTGAACCAAGCCAAAGTTTAAAAATTGAAAAGGTGAAGGTGGAGATGGCGGTGCTGCCTGAAGATGGTCTGCTCAGCTGGGCATTGATTGCACTGATCAGATGAGTAGTTGTAGCACCTCAATTATGTAAAGATTAATATATTAATACCTTATATATATTAATATATTTCTACATTACATTAACACACACACAGACAAATATATAAGTGTGGTAGTATGTTTAACAAAATAAATTTATGGCACTGTAATTAAATAATGCTTACTTTTCAGATATTTTTTGTAAGCCTGTTGTCCCTCTAACCTTGACTGAAGATTAGTGAATTCACGATATCTTCTCTTTACTATACCAGTACGCATCACAGATTTGCCTTCTTCAGTAAAATACAAAGCTTCATACTACAGAGATTATAATATTAGAATTAACAAGTTATTAAATATATAACATTAGTAATAGTCAATTTTAAACAATTATGATCCTAATAAAAAATTATGCCTGATCTGAAATTTATAAGTCTATACAAAAGAAATCTCTGTATTTGTCTCAAATTTTGTAGCTATGAGCAATATGTACAAAATTAGCTTATAAAGGGTTTCAACCCTGGAGTAGGTAATAAATCTCTTTTTGTGTGTGTGTGAATATCATCCTGCTCAAAATTGTGATTGTAATGTTTCTGTTAAAAGTAAAGTTCTCCTTTCAGACCTGCAATCTAAAGGGCAGATGATGTAAAGGTCATCTGTTTCTATGACCTAAGGTTAACGAGGGTGTCATGTGGCCAGCACAGCAACCAACAACCTTTACTTTTTCCCAATAATGTCAGGTACCCATTAGAGTTGGTTGGACTCAGAGGCACCCAAGATCCCGAAATTAAAAATTCCAGTCTTCAGTAGGATTTGAACCTGGGACCCCGGTTCAGAAGCCAAACATTTTACTGCTCAGCCACCATGCCTCCTGTTTCTGTTAGCTATTAATTATTAAGAATGCCTCTCAGAGACTCTACCTTTCTTACCTATTTTTCTTTGCTCTATTTGGGGAAAAAAAATAGTTTAAATTTAGAATATAATGAGATTAACGGCTAACGATCAGTTTTGTGGACTTCAAAAAAGCGTTTGATAGTGTCCACCGAGAATCACTATGGAAAATAGTTAGAGAATACGGTATCCCAGAAAAATTCGTCCAGATCCTACGACACTTTTACAGTCAGTCTAGTTGCTGCATTAAAACAGAAGAGGGAACAACAGAGTTTTTTACAATTGAGACAGGTGTGAGAGAGGCGTGCATCTTATTTCCCTTTCTTTTCCTCCTAGCCATCAACTAAATAATGAGGAGAGCAATGAACCAGACTGCCTTTGGTATTCCATGGCATGAACAACTCCGATTGACAGACTTGGACTTTGCTGCTGATTTTGCACTACTCGGGGCTACAAATAAATGCATTCAAGAAATGACGGAGAGCCTAGACAGAGAGGCACCCAAAATTGGCCTCCGCATAAACTTGGATAAGACTAAAATTATGCGAGTGGGATATAAGGCAAAGGGTGTCCCCGTCAGACTTGGCGAGTCAAAGCTTGAAGAGCTGGACAAGTTCACGTACCTTGGCAGCATCATAACAAATGATGGAGATGCTTACCATGATGTAGCGTGCCAAATAGGAAAGGCAGGGAGCATTTTCCAAAGGCCTATTTGGACTAGGCAAGCCATTGGACTCGAGACAAAAATACAGCTTCTCAACACAATCGTCATTCCAACTGCTACATTTGCATGTGAGACGTGGAAGTCATCTGTCAAAATTGAGAAAAGACTAGATGTGGCTCAACAGAGATGGCTGAGACGGATTTTGGGAGTCAGTTACACAGATCGGGTCTCGAACAAGGAAATCCTATGCCGAACTGGAAGTCGAACTCTTAGTGAGGTTGTGACTGAGCGCCGCATGAGGTTTGCGGGACAAGTTCTACGTCAAAATGAATTACGCACACCAAGAGTTGCGATAACGTGGAAGCCAAAACGAGGAAAGTGCAAACAGGGACGTCCTCGTATTACTTGGCAACACACCTTCATGGAGGACCTCAGAACAGTGGACACCAGGTGGGAGGAGGCTTCAGACATTGCCAGTGACAGATCTTTATGGAGACAGCTTGCCGCCCAATGCGCCGAACGGCGCGGGAGGACCTAAGTCTAAGTCTAAGTAAGAGATTAAGTTTATGTTTTTTATGTTTATAAAAGTAACAATTCAACACTTACCTCTATTGTATACAGTGAGTAAGTTGAAGAACTTTTTTCATCCCGAAATGGAAATGCTTCAGGTATGGCAATATCCTGAAATATCCTCATGTCCTCAGAAATAGAAGGGTTTATTTGCTCAATCTCATCTTTTGACACAATAGCATCATTCCAGTTTAAGGACATATCCCTTGGCAAAGGTTTGAGATCAGTGTACTCAATGAGGCTAGTAAACACTTGAGATGTTGATGATGATAAACTTAAAAAGCTTGCTAATCCTGTGCTTGATATTAAATCAGTTTCTAGGTATGCAGGAGAAATTAAATTAGTTCTTTCTACTAAAACATCATCCACTAATACCTCAGGTGTATATAAGTCACTATCTAATTCTTTTTTCAAAGTTGAAGATTCAGTAAAAAGTGTTAAACATTTGCTGTTTTTTATGTTTTGCTGTGGCTCACTAGATTTTAAATCGGTAATTTTTTTTTTAAATAATGTATATTTTGGAAAAGAGTTTGACGTTTCAACAGCAATGCCATCACTGATTGTTAAATAGCTTTTTTCACCCTCTACCAACAAGCTTGGCAGCTGATGCAATGGTAGATAATGTGAATTTGGATCAACACCTGATACAGTGTTTTGTTGACCATCTATTACATCTTCTTGCTGATCAGAGTTTTCTTTCAGGGCTGTCAATGCCAATTCAGATGAATTGATTTCAGTCAAATTACAGGGAGTATCCATAAACATTTGAGCATTCATATTATCTTTCTGCAAATCAGTGGTAAGTTCAACATGGCTTTCGGGGGATGTATACTTATGATCTAGATATTCACTGTCTATATTTTTTAAGAAGGTATTGACAGGACTGTGATTTTGAGCAGACAAATGTGATTCAGAACTTTTTAGTTGATCTAGAAATTCCAAATTATTACCATGATAATCAGCTTTTCCAATCAGATCAGCTTCCTTTAATGTATAGATGTGATGACTAAATTTATCATTTGTGACCATTTCATTGATTTTAGTATTTAATTTCAAAGGTTCTTCAGTTACATTCCAATCATCATTTAAAATAACTTTTTTCTGAGATGTTGCAAGAATAATTGCTTCCAAAAGCCAGTCAGGATCTGATATTAAGTTAATAGCAGGAATGAAAATTTTGCTTGTAAGAATCTCTATTAATAAAATTTTAACTGAGATGCCATGCAGCAGATGTGGTTCAGCTAAACTGGAAAGAAGCAAGTTTACAATACCTCTCATGTATTTAATTTCATTAGATGTAGATTGCACAGCATAATGAATGTCTACTTTTTTACAGAAAGCTTCATCCACAGTTAAACATTTCTTAATATTGTCATTTTGAAAGACTTTCAAATTATCCCTCTCATAAATCAGCTTAGCTTTTTTAAATGAGGCAAAATGATGCTGATAAAGCTGTAAAAATGCAATAACTAATATTTCTGTATGCTTTTGGTAACAATGCTCAGCTAGGTTTATGAAGGTTTGTTGCAATAACTGTTTTATATCTTTGGGAAATAGTGAATCACTGGAGATAGGAGAAAACCATGAATTCACAAAATCTCGAAATATTAAAAGCTGTATGGAGTTTAATTCTAAAACAACTGACTTGGGGATGTTTTCAGCCTTTTTCAAGTTTTTATTTCTTTGAATCCATTGCAAATCATTTACTAAATTTACTTGTTGTTCAAGTGATTCATTTGATATAGATCTAGATGAATTATATGAGTGAGAGTTAGATATATTATCCAGTTTATCTTTCTTTTGCAAAATATAATAATATAAATCAAGATCATTGAAAAAATAGTCCAATCCCCATAATGATGATATATTTAATATATTGTGCAATAAACCATTCAAACAATAATAATCCTGTGTTGCTATTATGTTTGATATTTTTAATCCTAAAAAAACACTTGTAATGTACACAACTAGTAACGTCCAGCTAGAACATATCCATGAACAAAAGCAAACAAGTAGAAAAAGTAAAGATAATTTTTGTACACTTAAGTATCCAGATAAATGTAAATTTCCTAAATCTGAGACTGAGTTTATTAATTGTGAATCCATTGTAATGATATCTCCAAGCTTGCCATTCAATATACACTGAGACCCTAGGGTATGTCTAGAGTCTAGTGTGAAGTTCGTCTTAGATTCAAGCCTAGAATTTGGAATAAAAAAAATGTATAGAATAGATCGAGTATAGATCTACTTTATAGATCTAGATAAGGTTATGATTGTTTTTAGAGAATAGAGTAGAATACTTCAAGTTCATTGTTCATCGTAATATTGACCCTCAAGAGTTCAAAATGTGTAGTTGAATCCCAGGCCGGGCCAAGCCAATACAGTTCAAAACTAGAATTTAAATAGGTCTACATTCATACTAAATCAAGATACTTGTATCATATCAAATCATGGTATGTACTAAGACTGGGCCTACTACTTTTGGTAATTGCAGCATTGCATTGGGCATGATTATGATTGGTAAATTCGCTTAAGACTTAGATACTAGGCAGTCTAAGTCAAGTCACACTAACTACTAAACTTTACTAAATTAAAACTTAAAACTAGATCTACTCATGATCTAGATCTAATTCTAGACCTAGAATACTAGTCTCCTCTAAACTCTAGACATTTAGTTTATTAATTTAAATAACAGTTACAATTATTATAATTAGGTCTAGAGTCTATATTGTAATATACTTATAATATTAATTATTATATAGACCTACGTCACCTAGTATAGATTATAGACCTATTACTATTACTACTATTAGTATTACTATTAGCATATTATAATTTATATAATATTATTAATATACTTGACTGACTGGTTGATGCCTAGAATTTTACACGTCTATAGACACTATAATCTATAAAATACTAGTCTATTAAGGGTAATTTAAGTCTATATATACATATTACTAGATCTAGATCTAGTATTCTAGTCTACCTATTCAGGCTATTGAATTAGCCAGAATTGACTATTGGTATATAATCTAATATTATTATATAAGGAAGTAAAAGCTTCTGCCTTTATTGTTTACACTGTCTAGAGAGTGTTTGCGTTTCACACTGAACTATGTAATATAAAAGAAGCTCCTCTCTTCACGCCATTTTTAAGCCTCCATGTACTAAGGCTAAGGCTCCATACTGGGATTAATTCATTACAGCACGGTCCAGGTATCTGGCAGTGCTCTGTAGGGTCTGCTTGTCTCCGTACAAAGCGAGACCCCCCGCATGCACCATGTCTATCTGTTGTTAGACACTTAGTTTGTATTTTTAGTTAAACAGAGACGCACCATAGACGCCATAATAGACGCATTTTGAACGTGACTAGTGACTCTTTGACTTAGATGGGCTAGAGACTAATTAATGACAGAAAATCAGTTGGTGAAAGGATTCCATAGGGTTAGACATCAAACTGTTCAACGGAGTTTCAGACTCGTCTCTTTACTGTTAAAACCGGTGGTACTTGTTTTGCTTGTGTGTAAATTGCACTGGAATACACCCGAACAAGAAACTCATACATTTGCAGAGTAATCTGTCATAATCTAACAGTCATCAACAATTTAACTACAAGACAGGCATGCATCCTTCACAGTATTTCAAGACTAGTATCTTCAAAATCACTAGCGGGTCCAGAACTTTGGAGTTGGGGGGGGGGGGGGGGGCGAATTTGTTCACAACCCTAACCCTATGCATAAACGTGCGAACAGCACACACACACACACATATATATATATAACGCCTTTGTCGTCGGGGCTTCGCCCTAGAATCCATTGATGATTAATGAGCTGTAGATGTCAGGAGAATGCGTTTCTACAGTGAAGAATGCAAGAAAACGCTTTTGTCGTCGGGGTTTCGCCCCGAACTCTATTGATGAGTAATTGTAGATGTCAGGAGAATACGTTTCTGTTATCGTCAAAATCATCTGTTGTGGATTTGAAACTAAAAAATCTGTTTATTTTTCTTAATTCAAAACCCCATTTAGCTACGGTCTTAGAATTTGGTAACTGTAGTTTGCTTTACAATAATATTGAAGATGAGGAGTTAGGAGGGGTTTTAAACTTTTAAGAAAAGCCATCTGTAGGAGAGGGGTTTAAACTCAAAACCCCCAATTGGCTTGGCTATGCTTAAATAATTTTAGTGTGTAATTTGCTCAAAACCCCTTTTGGCAACTCTCATAGCATTTTGAGTGCGTAATTTGTTTTTTTATTTATATTGAAGAGTTATTTTTTTAGCTTCAAACTCCACTGGAGGGAGTTTAAACTCAAAACCCTTTTGACATAGAATTTTGAGTGTATAATTTGCTTTGTTTTGAAATATTAAAGAGGTATTTTTTTACCTTCAAACCCCGCTGAAAGGGGTTTAAACGCTCATAACATATTAAGTGCATAATTATTTTTTTTCATATTGAAGAAGCATTTTTGGTTTCAACTGAGTCGAAACCCATTAACAATACGCTCATAACATTTTGAGTGCGTAATTTGCTTTTTTTTTTATATTGAAGAGGTATTTTTTAGTTTCAAACCCTACTGTGCTCTTGGAATTTGGGGATAGTCGTTTGCTTTTTTTTTATTTTGTTTTTAGAAGAGAGGGATTTGACCAAAAAACCCTAGTATGGAGTTTTAAATTCAAAACCCCCTGATTGGGGTTTGAACTCAACCCCCTCTGGAAGGGAGATTTAAACTCAAAACCCCCTAATAGGGGTTTTAAACTCAACCCATGGTAGAATAAACTTTTTATTAATGGGTTAAAAATCAATAACAAGATTGACGGGGAAGTAATTGCTATGATTGACGTATAGAAGGGAAAACAGAGGAACATCTTGCACAATACTATCGCATTGTTTCTAGCAAAGCAAAAGTTGGTATATGGTGGCGAATTGAAGACTTTTCATTGAATTTTTTTCTTGGGATTGTGGAAATGTTATCCAAATACGACACAGTGCTGAAGAATTTATATAAGCTTTACCAAAACTCAGAAAGTTTATGTATGTTTTAGCAAACCAATTAATGGATATACTTATCTGAGACATACATGCTGCAAGGTACTCTGGTATCTTTGCATGTTGAAGCTGTAAGATATATTAACAGTATCAGTATAATGTTGAAATGACAGAAATGTAGGATATTCCAAAAGCTGATGGTATCAGTTCTGATAATTTAAAACGCCTAGAAAGAACAGGCTTAAAGTATTGATACGATGAACTCGGGGACATAGTAATACAATGACATACAAATAGTAATGTCAAGGATTCATGAAAAAGTACAGTCAGTATTAATGAAGAAAAGAAACTTGAATGGATGTGTACACCGTTTACTTAAGCTATGTGGTCGAAATTCTTAGAAAATGGTTTGGATATACATTTTCTAGGTTTTCTAGAAAAATGTTTTCTTTCTTTGACGCTGTTACTAATCGATAGGATATATTAATTAATTAATTAACTGGCTGGAGTGCTCATCGTTAGACCCATGAAAGAACGATTTTATGAAAGTGTAACGCTCTCTGAAAAAACACTAGAGAAGCAGCGCAAAGACGATTGTCAGCTAGGCAAGTGAATGCAATGCATGCATAACTTTCATTGCTTGACTTTCTTGTTGGCAGATGTACTGTAAAAAGTCTACTTAACACAAGAGTTAATGAAGGTGCTGAAACAAATGTGATACCTACATATATTAGACATAAATGAATAACAGCACCAGGGACAGAGTTTTTAAGAGAGAAAGTAGTGAATTAAAATACTACGAAAATAAAATGCGCCGACCGAGGCACAAACCTGTGACACTGACAAAGCCATGCTAAGCCTTTCTTGCGTCATTGGTACGAGATTTTTTATTTTCTTGAGCTTTGACAATGATCACATCACAATGGAAGAGGCTTGTGACATATGCAGTTCAGACGTTTGTAGTTTCTTCTGAACTAGGATGATTTGATCAGAATTCCAGATAAGCAAAAAATTAATAATTTGCCACTGCATGAAGATTCTGTGCATTCTTTCAGTTGATTCAGAAAATTTCTCAACAGATTCATAATTTTGTCGAGATGCAAGGAAACTGCCAACGTAGTCCAAACTTGTATTACTCATTTACTCATCAGGTTTCAAAATTTCAAACTAACCAGTGAATGACTCTTCCTTTATTCGATTATTTCAAAGTGGTAGTGATGTTTTGTAACAAATTCTGCAAGAAATTTAAAAAATGCTACGGAGTTCCCAGGATTGGGTAAATGTTTTTCGTTGTGGCCACATAAGCTAAACGCTTCAGAATACTGCTTTTTTCAAAATTTTAGCATGAAACATATGGAACAGTTCATCTGGTTCTTGGTTCTGCCATAAGCTTTTCTTCTAGCTTCCACTTCAAAAAAAGCTTGTCAGTCGTAGAGTCCTTGTTCTTTTAGTGTTTCTTCTATTTATTGTTGATTGGTTTCAACCAACTCCAGGTTTGCTTAATGGACTAGATGTCTTTTCTGATGCAAAACAAAATAGACATCGCAAGTGTGAAGTCTTTGCACTTAGCTTCAGCTTCTTCCAGTTTTGGAGAAAGGGATTTTGGGAGACCATCACCCTAACCCCTAACCCTTCAGATGTTTTCTTTGAATGCTGCAAAAGGTATTCCTCTGGAGTTTCCTCAGCACTACTTCTCTCATCAAGAGACATTTTCACTTCCTCTACTGCTGTATATTTGTATGAATCATCTGAACAGTGATACTTTTTTCGACTCCTCCATGACCATGCCAGTTTTTTATTAATCTAATAATGGCTTCTTTTTTTATTTTGAGCATCCAATCGTGAAGTTAACAAAATTTTAAATATAGTTAAGAAGGAGATCAGCAATTACTATTAAGAAATTAGATGACCAAGACAAAATAAAATTTATTTCTCCTAAATCTAGACAAAGACCTAACGCTAGAGTGTGATTATGACAATCCGGACGATTTGCAAGTGACTTTATCAGGGACAGAAGTTGACCCTTAGCAAAGCTATAGAAACTGGACAACAATTCCATGTCTCAAAGCAAAGTGAAAATGGAGTTTTAGCAATCGAGACAGTCATACAATGTAAAATAAGAAAAAAAACTGGTTTCAAATGCGCAGAAAAAGAGATTAATCTGGTAGTTGACAGCCAACAGTGAAGTACCTGTTAGCTGGTATAAAAAAAAGCTCAAAGTAAAACTTGTTTATTCTGCAAAGTCTTACATTAGTCACGTCATTAATGAAGTGCTTCCTTGAAAAACAAGAGGTGAAAAAAAGAGAACAATTTTGATTGGTGACACAGCATACTACAACGGGCATAGAAGACGAGATACAAAGAGAATACAAGATTCAGCTTGAGGAAAGTGCTAAAGGAGATCCCCACGTCGCTTAGCAGCAAGAAAGTTGCAAGCTGATGGAATTATTACTCCAGTACATGAACCTACTGAATTGGTTTAGCTACATGGTTGTTTCGTTCATGAATAACAAAGTTATTGATCCAAAAGATCTCAATAAAGCAATAAGATGGAAACATCACCAACGACGAAAACTTTGAAGATTTCAGGTTCGGAGATACTCGGTTCTGATCAAGAAAACATTTCTCTCTAAATCAATGAGTATCTCAGCACTGACGCCCTGGCCCCACTGCCTT
This sequence comes from Biomphalaria pfeifferi, assembly GCA_030265305.1. Taxonomy (NCBI): domain Eukaryota; kingdom Metazoa; phylum Mollusca; class Gastropoda; family Planorbidae; genus Biomphalaria; species Biomphalaria pfeifferi. Next base: position 1,012,031 of record JASAOG010000123.1, on the reverse strand, counting down.
ATGTAGCCTAGCCTTTTTGATAGCGAAAGCCACCTCCATCATAGTGAAGGGCTCCGAGAATGTTTCCGTCCCAGCCTTGCCGTCGACCCACTTGCGTTTTTCATTGGAAAAGTGTTTGTTCAAAGCCTCCGCTCTCTTTTTGTCAGTAATAACAGGGCCATCTGGCGTTTGCAGGGGTTCCGCTACCCTCGGTTCCCCAACTCCAGCCAAATTGTTTAACTTCCATGCCTGCCGTCCATCCGCAAGGTCCAGGTTCGAACAAACGTCCGACCACTTTTTAAGCGATTCCTCCGACACTATATCTCTTACCAATGCCGTAAGTTTATTATAGGCTCGTCTCGTCTGTCGAGCATGCCTTCTTCGTGCTGCTTTTCGTTGCCTGACAAGACGTGCCAACTTTCGAGACCAAAAGGATCGGTATCTGCGATTGCCACTGGTTCGCGGAATGGCCTACGAGCCGCCGATAAAAGAGCCTTCACAAAGAGACTGTAAGTTGCGTCAATATTATCAAAATCAATATCAAGTTTTTCCATCCGATGCACATGAAAAGTTGCCAGTCCGCCTTAGCGTACACCCACTTACGTCTAGGGCAGGCTGGTCTTTTTGTCGTACAGAATACACAATAGAGTGGTAGATGATCCGATCCCAAGTCTCCCAAGACATCTAGTCGACACTTCGCAACTATGCCCGCAGACACCATGCACAAATCTAGTTTCGATTCCCCTCCATGCCGGAGTGGATAAATGTACTAGGGGAATCAACGCCATTGAGAACCAAACGTTTCATCGCACATGTCAATAACCTTCTGTCCGGAGAGATCGGTTGTTTTGCAACCTATGACCTGGATTTTGGCATTGAAATCACCCGCCACTATTGTTCTGGTGTTGGAGAGGCTTGAGGACACTTCGCTGTGGATTATAGACATTTAGGCATTCAAATCTCTGTCCATTCTTGAATATTTCCAATAGGAGTGTGTCGGTCTCACCACATCCCCTTCACACGAGCAAGCAAAGGATTTCTGACAAAAGTGACTAACTTCTGACATTTTACACAGGGACAGGTAAAGGCCGTAAAGCGCGAGAGCGAGGGCACTCGTTGCCAGCTTCCTGCACTATCGACCTCGAGTTTCGACAACAGCTCTTGAGTCTCAATTAAATGATTAAATGATATGATTCTGAGTTGCCCAATGGATGACCATGTTTGGGCCTAGAGGGATCGGCTATACTAAGTGTACGTTTGAGCTTTTCCCGGTCACATTTGGTGTGGGGGGTCACGACTTCCCCGTCCGTGGCATTAGTAGGGTAACTTAGCTCGACTTGCATCGAGGGGCGTTGGCCACCCGGCAACAACCCTGGGTTAGTTTTTGCTGTCAATATCATAATATAATAAAGGTGGACATCTTGAAGATCAACGACGGTAGCTAACTTTTCGAACACCAACCCGTCGTCAGGATTGGTAGAACGGGCCTATCAGATGAGTAATGCCCATACTCAAGGTTAATAGATAAATTTTGTAAAGCCATATGAGTGAAATTACCCGAGTGCGGGCAAAACTGGTTGCATGTTAGACTGTTGGATTCGATCTCCTCAGGTGGAACTCGTGTTCGCTGAGCTAGCTTCCAATGTCACGCTTGCCGCGAATACCTTGTGGTATATAATGAGATTGTCTAGTTCGCCATCAGTGAAGCGACTGGATGCAATGTCGTGCATCTGGGAACGCACCTTCTAAAGGCTACGGCGTTTATGGGGCGCGCCTCGCATTCCCGCGCACCCTAATCCAACTTTTAACCAGGCACCCACACATTGGGTTGGACATCCTGGATTTTACGAGCACTGCCCACTTGGCCTTTAAAACCGTGGGCAGAGGGGATCCCCGTTGGCCGCTGTTAGAGGCGTTCACAGCGTTACCAAGGTCCGCCACGAGAAGGCCGGGATCACCAGAGGACCTCCGTGTCTGAACCAACCAATACGTTAGAAACTTTTTATTGACCGATACATATTGGAGGTTCATCAATTTTAACAACATTCCCTCTCCAAACCCTATCATACGCTCTTGTCTGTACAATGGAAATTGGTCTTAAGCTTTCTTGGATGTTAACGTTACCTTTTTCTAAGAATTTGAACAATGGTAGCCAATATCCACGCCTTTGGGAAATCTTGATTCCAAGTCCGATTCAGTAACCCGTGCATATTTAGCATCTCTGCGCTGATGCCATCTGGCCCTGCTGCTTTGTGAATTCTAGCCATTTTAATAGCGAAAGCCACAACCATCATTGTCGACAAACCTGCGTTTTTCTTTTGCTTTTCTAATGCGATCGAGGGCCACCGATATGGAAGTTTTCTTATGAGCTTTTGAGACCGCAGCAAAATGGGTATTCAAAGCCTCGGCGCTTTTTATTTCAGTTGTAACAGGGCCACCTGGTGTCTGTAGAGAGTTTCCGCTACCCTCGGTTCCGCCAGTTGTTCCATCCGACCAATTTTTAAGCGATTCTTCTGACACCAAACCAATATGCCTTGAGGCTCGTCTCGTTTCTTCTGTTTCTTTGGTCTGATAAAACGTGCCATCTTTCGATACCAAAATGACCGGCATCTGCGTTTGCCATTTGTTCGCGGTATAGCTCTGCGAGCCGCAGTCGAAAAGCCTTCACAAAAGTGCATATAGTTGATGTCCTCAAAATCAATATTAAATTTGTCCAGGAGTGCATTGGATGCACTCCTAAAGATTTACCAGTCCGCCTTAGCGTACAGCAACTTACGCCTAGGACAGTTTTCTTTGTCGTTATGAGATCAATTGTGACCGAGATCAATTTTGACCGAGATCAATTGTGACCATTATTAGCGGCAGATGATCCGACTCTTTGCTACATCCGCAGTCACGTCTGGTTTCGACTCCCCTTTTATGCCCGGAGTGAAAATGTTGTCGAAAAAGCAAAAAAGGTAGTGAATAATATGGATTCCCTGTAATAAAACAACCAGAAGAAAGAAAAGACTTGTTGCGAAGTTGTTCTAATGTAGGACTGTCAATAGAACTACAATTCAAAAATGTTGCAGCAGAAGTGCTGGACATATTTCATAATGAGATGAAGGGCAGATTACAAAGGCTGGAAAGAAAATGGATACCTTTGGGTTTCTTCTTGAACCAAGATTGCTGTTGGATGATGACACGCTTATGACGTTACTTTTTCCTGTTTGAATAATTATATAAATGACAAATCGCTTGTTCAATGATGCACAAAAAAAGAAAAAAAGTAAGTTCATCAAAAACTATCAGAGGAGCAATGACGCAAGAAAATGTTATCATTGCTTTAATGTCAATGGGCACAAATACTAGAAAGTATCGATGTAGATGATGTAGATGCTGCACAGAATGCACGACGTTAAACGATATGAATTGAGATTTGTCACGTGCATTATTTAGCTAATGTTGGAAGTCGAATAAAATGCAAGGGGCCCCCAAAGATCGCGAATCTACACTAGGTTTAAACTAATCTAGAATATAGACTTGACCTAGCATCTAGATATATATAATCTAGGTCTAGAATAGAATTTGTATGACTTTAAATCTTAAAATTACTATTGATCAGGATTAGATTTAGATGTAGATTTAGATGTAGATGTAGTTGGCCTTCTGGTTAATATTGCACTATGCTGTTCCCATCACTTTCAATTCTAAATGTGATAATTTAATTTCAAATCTTGCCTCTATTGGGTAATTTATGTTGTTGTCAAGTGTATCATAAAGATATGTCAAATACGCGTTATAAAAGTGGTCTTTTTTAGCGGCCCCCGAAAGGGAAAAGTCGCTATTAGTTTTGTGCGAAATGTCTGTCCGTCTGTCCGTCCGTCCCGTTTAGATCTCGTAAAATAGAAAAGATATTTAGAAATACGACATCAAAATATTTTAGACCATTCAAAGTTCTGATGCAACGGCTACTTTTTTTTTAGGAAAATCGAAAAAATCTAATTTTTAAAATCAGTTATGCAAGCAGTTTTTTTAAAGAGAAAAAGCTAATTTGCATTATAAGTTAAAACGAATAGTAATCTTGTAAATGTCATTTTCGTGAACTAATTTTTATTGCGGAAATGTTTTCTTTTGTTTGTTTATTTTGAGCATTTGATTGAGTCTTTTCAAAACAATTACATCTATCATAAGATTTCAGTTAGGCCAGGAGAGGCGTGGCAGCTGAGCGGTAAAGCGCTTGGCTTCAGAACCGGGGGTCCCGGGTTCGAATCCTGGTGAAGACTGGGATTTTCAACTTCTGTATCCTCTGTCCACCCAGCTCCAATGGGTACCTGTGCTGGCTACATGACACCCCAGTTAACCATAGGCCACAAAAACAGATGAACTTTACTGCCCTATAGACCACAAGGTCTGAAAGGGGAACTAGTTAGGCAAGGTTCACATCTAACTTTGCATTCACTTGCACCTATCCTTTGATCTGCTGTACCGTTGGGGCACTATACAGGGTCTGTCATTCTTTCTCCTTTCTTATTAGTCTCATTAGTCTTTGATATAATTTCATTTGAACTGACGGACAGATGGTCGGACAGACAGGCGCATTTTCCCCTTTCGGGGGCCGCTTAAAATCTCTAACCGGATCATTTACAAATTTTAAAAAAATAATGTTGGTTATTCAGAATGTTATTACGACTTTTACGGAGCACCCAAAAAAAAATGTCCTCGACTACATTACGCTTATTGTAGATGTACTTGCGCTATATGTTCTCTTATGTTCATTGCATTTTTACCAGGAGATATGCTATGATTTCAAGAAAGCACATCATTTTTAGCCAACATCCCTTTCATAAAGCCCAGAACCCGCTAGACGACGGGGAGCAGCCACGGACCTCGCTAAAAAAGCTTACAAACCTCATTACTTTGGAGTGAAAGCCTGCTGCATAACGCTTAAAAGGCTTAAAATACCACTTTCTTTCATAACCAACGTATACACCTGTTCATAACATTCCCCAAACCCTTCCACCCCTACTGTGGTTCTCAAGAGGGCGCTTTAATGAACTTATTGTAGTTTAGGTAGCGCCAACTTTGAAAGATTAAGAAACACTGGTTTATAAGCTCGCGGAAAGCCATTGCATTAGTTTTGGTGTCGCATAGTTGGAGTTACCATTGTGAGATTTGTACTGAACTTGTGTTACTGCTGGTGTCAAATGTCAAGTTTCTTTATAGATTCCTTTTCTTACATTTTTATTTATTAAAATAAAAGTATTAGTCTTAGTTGCATGTCTGGTCCATGATCAGGGGTCCATTGGCGAACCCGGCCCCCTCGCGGCGGACTTGGAAACGCTGCAAACGCCTCTAGCAGCGGCTGGAATCCCCTCCGTCGACGGTTTTCAAGGCCAAGTGGATGGAGCTCGAAAAATCCAGATGTCCAACCGAATATGTGGGTGCCTGGTGCCAGGCGCGCCCCATAAACGCCGTAGGCTCTAGAATGTACGTTGCATCGTCGCCTCACTAATGGCGAGTCGAGACAATCTCTCATTATACCGCAGACACCAAAAACAAATCTGGTTTCGATTCCCCTCCATGCCCGGAGTAATGGATGTGTTTGGGAAATTGCGTCGTTGAGGAAAACCAAATTTGTTCCATCACATAGGTCGAGTACCTTCTCTCCCGAGAGATCGGTTGTCGAACAATCTAGAACCTGAATTTTGGCATTGAAATCACCCGCATCACTACCGTTCTGGTGCTGGAGAGGCTTTGTAAACGAGTGTAAGGACACTTCGGGGTAGATTATAGACATTTAGGCATTTAGTCCATCCTTAAATATTTCAACAAAAAGTGTGTCGGTCTTACCACAACCCCGTGAGGCTGAATCCTTCACACGAGCAATGCCCTTATAAAAATCCATGTAGAGTCTAGCTAAGTCGACCTTTTGTACCGTCAAATAACAACAGCTATCCTGGGCATTGTTTATTCCTCGAACAGACTCAGCCTACTAGTCAAAACGTCTGTAAACAGGGAAAAACGAGAACGTTGTACCGACACCTGTTCAAGGTTAAACTTGAGGGATAGCTCTAATTAGGCTTGGAGTCTTCTGAGAAATCTCGAAAATGCTGGGCGTACGAAAACAGCAACCCCATTATCTTCACCCACCAAAGAAGAAAATTGCCACCTTGTTAAACAAATATTTTGCTAAGATCAACGGCTGCCAAGAAGTCCCCAATGTCCAAAGCCATTGATAAAGCTGATGAAAAAAATGACCGAAATGAACCACAGACCTTAAGTGCTGAGAGAACGATGAACTCCTCCTTCTCTATAGGCGAGCTTAATGCTGCCATAAGGTATTGCCAGCTTAAAAAGGCTCCCGGGCCGGATGGTATCACACCCGAAATGCTTAAGCATGTAGGGGGAAAGAAAAGGTCGTGCTCTTGGCATTCGTAAATAGAACCATCTGCCCAGGGCCTGGAAACGAGCCACCATTATTCCTATACCAAAAAAGGGAAAAGATGCTTCCACTGCTGAGGGCTACAGGCTCAACTCACTCACACTTTGTGTGGGAAAGATGGCTGAAAAAATGGTAAATGAGCGTCTGGTTTGGTACCTTAATAGTGCCCGTATTATAGCTCCAGAACAGGCTGGTTTCAGGGCTGGAATGTCCGCTATAGACCAAGTCAACATCTTTGTGCAGAGCGTTGCAGATGGATTCCAAAGGACCGAAAGCACATACGCAGTCTTCATTGACTTAAAACAGGCATATGATAAAGTATGGCGGCCTGGTTTGCTTCATAAGATAAGAGCCGTGGGGGTGCGTGGACGGATATATTACTGGATTAAAGACTTCTTCAAGAGCGTACAATAAGAACAAGGATGTACGGAGAAGTCTCAGGGGAAATGATCATCGAGTACGGCCTCCCCCAGGGCTCCGTCCTGTCATGCGCCCTTTTCAAGGCCTTCATAAATTACCAATACCCCCCCCCCATTTCAACACTGTCATCATGGCTTCACATAACATTAAACATCGCTATGGCACCCCTGTAATTATGCAGTCGGTACCGAGTCACATAGATGTGAAAGGCAAGACAATTGCAGACTCTTTGGCCCACCAGGGTGGGCAAATTCCACCCACAGATCAGGCTTTCATCACGCCCTGGCTATAATACAAAAAACACAAATGGAAAAGTGGTTTGAGTGCCAAAAAGCCTGTGGAGTCTGGGAGCGCATGAGGCACCCTGACCGCACTTCCCCGTGGTGGAGGCTGTCCAGGCCTGAGCAAGCTATTATAGCATAGTGCAGGACAGGCCACTGTCCTGTTAGCTTATAGTTCTCGCGGCTATGGCCAAATTTTAATTCACGGTGCCCCCGCTGCGGGGAAGAAGAGGAAACCGTGCCTCATATTCTGTTTGACTGCCCCAGACTTGCTGATCTCAGTCTCGACAGGTCTGGGAAACCCAAAATTCTCGACCTGTATGGCGACATTTATGCACTACGCAAGACAGCAGGGTTTCTGTCCAGGGCTTTTGCAAGAGAGGATTTAAAGAGCGTGTGCAATACGCTAACGGGCTTTACCAGCGTCGTTAGTCCCAACTACCGGATGTAGGACATCCAAAAAATTCTTCTCTATGGGCAACTCGCGTCTGGCTCAAGAAAAACGTCGCCCCACCCCCTTTACGTGGATGTTATAAAACGGGATTTAAAATCAGTGAACATTGATACTGACCGTTATGTCATATAACCCTAGACTGCACTAAAAGAGAGACGGTGACCATTAAAACTATAGAGCGAGAAAACATAGCAGATATTGACTCCCATAACTTCTACCAGCATCTTACTTAACCATCTTCAAATGCAGACAAAATTGTTAGCTGCATCATGTTTTTGATAATCAAAGTTGTTCTCACATGATCAGCAAACAGGGATGTGCATTTTAACCGCTACCACTTCAATAGCTGGTGACTTTACAGACATTACTGACCTAGACCAGGTAGATACCCAGCAAAACAACTAGATGGAACTATACAAAAAGCTAACTGTACAGCTTTTTCACAAGACTATCAAGAACAAAAAGGAACCTACTCAACTAGTCTCCAAAATCTTACAAGCAGCGAAAAAACACATCCCTCGAGGTCAAATTAAGAAATACAAACCTTTTTGGACAGAGAATTATATAAATGGCCAGAAAAAAAAACTACAAGAGAGAACAAGACAAAAAAAAATAAAACATAGCCTACAAAATTAAAACAAGAAAAGAAAAAGTAGACCACAACCTGTGAACAACTAGATCTAAACAAGGATGGTGAAAAAGCCTGGACCCTTCTGCTTTGGCTAGTAGGAAAGAAACAAATCACAAACCCCCAACCTATAAAAGGCAATGATGACCTAATAACAGAAAACCTTAAAAAGGCCAAAACCTTCAATAAATATGTTGCCAGCATCAAGTCAAAACCAAGAAAACAACAACCAGGCCTTTAGTAATATCCTAAAGAAACAAGAAAAAGCTCTAACAGACAACTCTGACACTTACTCAGCTAATAATGCCCTAAAAAATCCCCTGGACCCGATAAAATAACAAATAAAATGATCCGGGGACTAGGACTGCAGGCCCAAAACTGTATACTTAACTATCAACCAAACATCCAACGGCAGAAAAAAATTATCAATAACCGTCTTTATTGGTGGCTAGAAAGTGCTTGCTCACTCCACAATGCACAAGCTTGCTTCAGGAAAGCAAGTAGAACAGAAGACCACCTCTTTCGTTTTATCCAGGACACAGTAGAAGGGTTTCATGAAAACAAGCCCACTACATTTACGTTTATTATTATCTGCCCCAACATGTGTTGTGGCGTAAGCTATTAAGTAGGTATCATAATAATAATAATGTATGGCTTTTTATTAGCTAAATGAAGGTAATAATATTTACCTCATGCATTTAGGTATGTGTATGTGCTAGACTAGGTCTAGTTCATTATTATTTTGTTATATGTTATATGTTATATCTTATGTTTTATGTATTTGTAATGCAGGCTATAATTCCTGCCTAACTGTCTGCCGCAGTTACTATTGTTGCCCTATAGCTGTTGCCTTATAGCTGTTGCCTTATAGCTGTTGCCTTATAGCTGTTGCCTTATAGCTGTTGTTTTATTGTTGCTGTACAGCTGCCATTATTTAGTAGCTTACGGCTCTACAGCAGGCTTTATTTGTTAGGCTCAGTTCGGTAGGGTTGATCAATCGTTTAGTAGGTTTTATTACTGTTGTTTTGGTTTCATGTAAATATAAGTATATATGTTGTTTTATAAATTTAGTTGGTTGTTTTATTTTTAGTTTGTTTTCTTTTAGTTTAATTTTATTTGATTGTGCTGTCAGTTGCTTAGGCGACTCTAGCCCCTTGGTCGCAGACCGAGGTACACAGATTGGGCCCGCCCAGTAGAGCTACCACCTGCCTACTGTTATAAATTAACATGTTGAGTAGCAGATAACAAAAAGGCCTCACTCAGTAGCGCCACCCTGACCTGCTCACAGTTATATGGGTTAGGACGGGTAGTATAAATAGTTAAATCCATGTAACAACCTTTACAGTTGACCAGTGGTCAGTAAAGTATATCACTGTGTGACAGTTGATGATCTTAGTGATCTGGCGTATACTTATTTAATCATTTCTATATTTCTGTATCTGGGATGGCCTGTAAGTGTAGAAATATTTTATATTTTCTTTTACTAGATCTATGTCACACTGTGTGTAAATGTTTTTATTTATGTATGCATGTATTATGTATTATCACTGCTGAAATACATGCTGCTGTATCTAATATTGCTGCCCTGCTATAATTGCTGTTGTAGATCTAGACTATTTTTATTTTGTTTTTGTAGAGTGCCTTAGTCTTAGTATTAGACTTAGTGGTTTAGTCTGTTCTTAGCCTTAGTGAAGTAGTAGTAAGGTACTAAGGTGTTCTTGTTTTGGTTTTAGTTATGGGTTGGTTGTAGTAGTACAATATTGTAGATCTAGACTAGTTTATTGTGTTTTTGTGTAGATCTTGGTCAATTGTAGTAGTTGTAGTGATTTAGTTAGTTGGTTTTATCAGTTTGTGTTAGATAGTTGGTTTCGTTAGTTTGTTGGTGTTTGTATTGGTGAATATTTAGAGGGTTTTAGTTAGTTGCTGGGTTCAGTTGTAGTGCTTATATATTAAATTTTTTTATTGATTTTTTGTATATGTAAATTTTGTCTTACTTAATTTTAAGTAAAGTTTCGTTGGTGCTTTCATTTAGTTTAAGTACGTATAGTCTAGTTGTCTGGTTACTTAGCTGACTCTAGCCCCTTGGTCGTAGACTGAGGTGTCATAGATGAAATCCGCCCAGTAGCGCTAACATCTGCCTACTGTTAAAATTTAATGTTGAGCAGAAACGGATCAAACCAACTATCTAACTAAATCACTACAACTACTACACTAGACCTAGATCTACACTATCACTAAAACAAGAACACCTTAGTACCTTAATATTCACTAAGAACAGACTTAGCCACCAGGTCTAAGCCGACTAAGGTAATACTACAAAAACAAAAACAGCAGCAATAACAATAACAATTATATTCAGCAGAGTAATAGCTGCAGTATTAGATACAGCAGCATGTATTTCAGCAGTAATAATAGCAGGCCGTCTCAGGTACAGAATAATAAAACAATTACACGACAGACCACAAAGATCTTCTGACCACTGGTCAAATGTACACTCAACTGTTTTAAGACAGCATGTACATAACTTTTTATACTATCCCGCACTAACCTAATTAAAAATATGCGGAAGTAGAATTATAGAATCTATAAAACCTATAAAAATAAAATATATAAAAATAGATCTAACCTATACAACAAAAATACATATAAAAAAAGCTCTGGGAGCGCAAGCTCACATATACAATATTGAATATACTTCTACTTATAGATCTACTTTTCAACTCCAAGACCTTGCACCGTATGTCCATGATGGAGCATAAGCATCTTTATTGAAAGCGTTCAATTAGTCTTGGTTGTTTTATGCATAATACTGATGTTTCAGAGCCATTTAGAAAGGTTGAGAGAACCATTTAGATTCTATTTTTACTATAATAACCTAAATATATATTATAGAAGTAGATTCTACAGTTACAATTCAAATTGAACTTGAATATTTATGATTATATAGATTACAGATTATAACTAGATTTTTTTTTATAGATTTATGACTATCATGACAATGCCATGACATGTGGGAGATCAATTTTTGAACAACTATAATTAGTGGACTTCATCTAAAACAAGTTCATACATATTTTCACTTGCGATTTTTTAATATATTTAAACCTGGTAGTGACACAGATGGTGTGGTTTGTGTAGACAGCCGACGCAAATCGCCCAACCCAGCTCTAGACGAGCGGTCAACCGTGACGAGCAACGACGGTCAGCCAAGATAGTTCTGGAAAGATAGGTGTTGTGAGTAGAGCTCAGGAGCGTCACGAGGGATGTAGTCATCTGACCACCCAGAATGCTCGGTTCTAGAAGGCCATACAGGAAAATATAAAGAGTCGCAGTCAAGACGGTTCACTACAGCACAGTTCAGTGTGGTTCAGCGGTGTGGTTCTTTACGGCGTATCACGACGCTTCAGTGTGGAGTACTGTCAAGTACAGTCAAGAACAGCGTCTTGATCTTGGTCTGCGATCGAGTCCGACACAACGAGCCCAGTGTGTGAAGTCCTAAACTGTTGAACCCAGTGCAAGCCCTGAACGTGACGGAGAGGCCAGTGCAAGGGTTGGTACGGTGTTGACGAAGAAATATTTGTACAGCCTGTGTTACGTGTTTCCAATTGTAATTTATTGAACATTAAAGTATTACGTTACTTTGGAGTCCTGAGTTGTCAAGTTCTTGGTGTGAGGTGCAGTTTGCAGAGAACCAAGATAGCGAGATTCGTTACAATATATAAGCTTAGCATTATTTTGGACCAATGTCTCACAACGGCAGATGAGAGAAACGAAGTATAAACATCTGGAGAAAACACGACCCTTAACGCAAGAGGACATTAATAAACTAGAACAGACACTAAATAGACAGTGAGATTCATAACAAACGAATAGTGACAATTGATTTGCAGTAACATCTTTTTAGAAGCACCTTTTTAGAAATTACTAAAAGTTTTAAAATCACATTTTATATTTTTACAATTATTTTGTGTGTGAAATTGTGTATCGGAAAATGACGGGTACTTGAAATAAGCTAGTCCTAAAAAAAAAAACATATCTTGTAAATGACTTATCAAACAAAGTACTGTAAATGTGTAGTTTCACTCGCTAGTTTCAGGTTTTTTGTTTTGATCCCAACTACCCACAATTTTTTTTCTCAATTTGATACACTAAAATTATAGCCTAATAATAATAATAATTTTAAAATGAGAACTGAAAAATGCAAAGATATATAAGGAAAATGGTACTTCCGGCCCTATTTTCTAATTCTAGTTTTAAACCAATGAAACGAAACGCTTAAGCGTAACAAGCCCATTTAGATCTAAAACTAATTGCAGATTGCAATGGGATTTGTTGATGAACATACAAATTATATATGTCTCAGACTCGAATAGCCCATTTTTTCAGTAAAAGAAATTACAAAAGTAATTTCTCTATAGAAAAAGTTACGAAGGCTATATAATATACAACCAGAGACCTATATATATACTACAATAAATATAGGTTTTTATTTCTAGTTACGATTTATTTAGGTAGGTGCTGTTTTACTATTACATACCAAGTATTAGAGTTTAGAAAAACCCAGGGTTTCTTGTGCAACGCTATTAGCTAACACCGCATACCATCTCTCCATTAGTATATTTAGATCTACAATCTTGTCTAGATCTATATATAAAAATCGAATAGATCTAGTAATAGTATAGATTCTATCTTGAGACTAGATTGCCGAGTCTATGCAATTTTTTATTAGAATAAAGTCTAGATATCACTAAAGACTAAAGCTTATTAATTATTAGATTATTAGATATAGACATAGGACATAGATCTAATAATACTGTAATACATTTACTATCAGGGGCGGACTGGCTATATGGGCAAATGCCCGGTGGGCCGGTACCAAATGGGTCGCGACCAAAGGTAAAAATAAAATTCAATGCAGACTTTTTTAAAAAGTGACAGCAGCAAGACACAGGCCCGAACATGTTTTCTAATTTGTTTTTTTAAATTCTTATTACAATTAATTTTGTTTAAAATTCAACAAGAATATCAAGAAAAATACACTATACACTGTACGTATTATCATTTGCAAAACGTTAGACTGTACTTTCTACCATGCACTAGCGGCTTTGATGTCTTTGAGGCTGTGTTTGGCATGGACCTTTGATTGCGAGGACGTAAAAAATTTAAGGCGGGATGGATGTGAGCTTGCACTCCCAGAGATATTTTTATATGTAAACTTAGCTATTTTTATATGTAATTTTCTTTTTCTTTTATAGGTCAGAGCTATTTTATGTATTCAATTTTATATAGGCTAGTGCCAGAATTAATTATTGTACTTCCGCTTTTTGTTATATGGGTTAGGGCGGGTAGTATAAATAGTTGAATCCATCCTACATCCTGTACAATTGACCAGCGGTCAGTAATGTATATCACTGTCTGTGTGACAGTTGATGATCTTAGTGATCTGGCGTATTCTTATTTAATCATTTCTATATTTCTGTACCTGGGAAGGCCTGTAAGTGTATATTTTCTTTTACTAGATCTATGTCACACTGTGTGTAAATATGCTGGATATATTTTAATTTAGTTTTATTTTTTAGTTGGCAGTTGTTCCCAACATGCTGTATTAAAGATGGCGGCGCTCATCAGGCCTGCTTTGAGTGTTCTAGATCTAAATGAATATATGATTTTGTATTTATAGTTTTGCATTTATGTATTGCAAGCTATTATTACTGCTGAATATAGCTGCTGAAATACATGCTGCTATTTTTACTGCTACTATAACTGCTGAAACCTCTGCTGCATTTATTACTGCTATTCACAGTATTCAGTATTGTTACTGTTTCTGTAGATCTAGACTAATTCTAGGGAATCTAGTGTTATTTTGTTTCTGTGGTGTTGCCTTAGTCGGCTTTGTAGCTTGGTTTGGTTAGTTTGTTGGTGTTTGTAGTAGTGAAGGTTTAGTAGCAGGGGGTTAGTATCAGTTGTAGTGGTTAGTGTAGATATTCTATTTTATTATTGATTTATTTTTTTTATATGTAGATAAAGTTTCATTTTGTCTTATTACTTAGGTGACTCGCAGACCGAGGTGCACAGATTGAACCCACCCAGTAGCGCTAACATCTGCATACTGTTAAAAGGTCTCACTCAGTGCCTCTTAACCTGCTCACATTCGTGTCAAAATGCATTTTTAAAAACAACATCAGTATTCCATTCAATAAGTTAGTTAATAAATCGAAAATATATTTTATCATGATTCATTGACACTTTTCCATTGTGACCTTAGATGCAAATTTTTTTTTTACCAATGCGCGAATCTATGAATGAAGATTTGAGTTATTAATGAAGAAATCTGTGATCTTTTTAAAATACTTACTTTCCCTGAAGTTTTTTATTAAAATGTAGTGTATTTTTTAAAGTCTGCTTGCATAGATAATTTTAAAAAATTTGATTGTTCACTATCGGAAAAGAAAAAAGTAGTCGTTACATCAGAACTTTGAATGATCTAAAATATCATGATGTCCGATTTTCATTTTCTCTTCTAGTTTCTGAGATCTAAACGGGACGAACGGATGGACAAAGAAACCACACAAAACTAATAGCCGCTTTTCCCCTTTCGGGGGCCCCTAAAAAACATTTTCAATCTACAAAGAATTTACGAATTTGTCTAAAGTTTCCATAAGCCTGCGGGAATAAGTAGCATTTCAAAGCACTACTGTTATTGAGGACTGGTTTTAGATTGAACAGTTTTGTCATGTATGATGCAGTAACGGAAAAGAATATTGTTTCGATGGTTAAAAATTGATTTGATTAAAAATTATAACAAACCCATATGTTAACAATTATTCAAAATATGAGGGGTCGGTATGTTGTTTCCTTTGGGTCACAAAATAAAAGCAAGGTAATTATAATAATTATCGCTACTTTATAACGCTACTTTCATGCTCAGAGCGCTATAGTCCAATCTCATTTGTGGACTAGTGATGGGAGGTGATCTAGGAGAAAGTTTTCCGTGCTGCCTTTAGGCACTCAGTAAACACAACACTGCTCGAGTCGGGTGTCGGATCTCAAGCATCCTTCATAGGTAGCCAAGTTCAAGTGTACTAAGCCTCTCGACCACGCTTCCCGCTGTAACAACAACATTAATAACAAAAAGCATGCACACTAACCTTAACAAAAGAAATAATAACAATAACACCATATCAACAGTCACATGTTTAAGAAACATTTACCTTTATCCGAATTTGTGTTGCAAATCTGTGCAAATCTCAAATCAGCAGATACAACTATCATAAAACAAGTCTATCAGCAGATACAACTATCATAAAACAAGTCTATCAGCAGATACAACTATCATAAAACAAGTCTATCAGCAGATACAACTATCATACAGCAAGTCTATTAGCAGATATCTATCAAGTCGATTGAATTAGAGATTAAATACATTCACATTACTTCTTTGTTTCTATTCCTATATTGAACGAGTATATTATTTATTATGAAAACTCTCTAGCGTTGTGAAGCAGGCATTCTTTAAAAAACTATTGTCACTAGCAAAACCTATTATATAATTTTTATAATTCATTTTGTATGCATTTCTCATTGCTTTTAACTGTTTTCCCAAAAAATTTGTTTTATTCTAAAGATTTGACATGAAGTTATACAATGGAAACAAAACAATGAAAACCATTACACCAACAATAGATTACATTTTAAACAAACAAACAAAAAAAACAGCGAAGAAAAGCTTTTCATTTTAAAGAGAAAATAGTGGGACTAGTTCAAGAATAGTAGTTCTAGATCTAGATTTAATGACTCCAATTTAAATTTGAAATAAAAAAATATTAGGGGAAAACGACAATAAGTATTCACTAACATTGTTTTGAAAACCAGGGATTTATGTAATTTATGGTTGTTTTTTAAAGACACAAATTTGGAATTTTTCGGAATGTAAATATATATTAAAAAAAAAAAACAAAGGCGCAGACATGGTGTCATACAGAATTACCCAAATATTCATTCATGTTTAGGTGTCACTGTATTTTGTGTTTTCTGTTGACTACGGTAAAGTGCTGTGTGTGTTTAAACACTGCAGGAACAATCGGTGAATGCGTAAGAATGTTAAAAGCTGAAAGAAAATGTCAACATATAAAAGGTTTATTGTAGTTTTATTTCAAAAGATAAAATTTTCCAGCTTTTTCTACAGCTTTTATTGTTTTTTGTGCAATCTGAGCAGCAATGTTCGTTCCATTACGTATTGTGTCGAATGAAACCAGGCTTGGATCAGGCTTGGGATACGTGAAATGATAGGCTGAAAGAGAAGAAATAAGAAACAAAGTACTAAGTCAGTATTCTGGCAAAATAATGAAGATATAAAGTATTAATGAACAAGAAGTAAACAAAGTTAGCAAGATGCAAAAATTAATGAACAAGAAGTAAACAAAGTTAGCAAGGTACAAAGTATTAATGAACAAGAAGTAACAAAATTAGCAAGATACAAAGTATTAATGAACAAGAAGTTAACAAAGTTAGCTAGATACAAAGTATTAATGAACAAGAAGTGGAGAAGTTAGCAAGATACAAATATTAATGAACAAGAAGTAAAAAAAAGTTATCAAGATACAAAGTATTAATGAACGAGAAGTAAACAAAGTAATGGGGTTAATATTCTAGCAAGAGACAAAGTAGTAATGAACAAAAAAAGCTCCTTTACGTAAAGAGTACATTGAACATTTCTAATACAGCACTGCAGTGTAATATTTGTATGACATTATTTATTGTGAACCTCTTCAGATTTATTTCTTATTGTAAGCTTACGTTACCATCCTCAGCCCTCCCCCTCCTCCAGCAGGATATCTACGATCTTATCGTATGTCGGTGGCGTTTCAAGTTTTTTAAAAATGAAAAATATTTTTTAAAGCTAATAATCAAAATGCTAAACAAAGTTGCTTGTGTGCTACTTACTGTATACGAAATAGAAAGTCCTTGACACAACGCTTACTATTGTGTGCTGAATAATAGGCAGAATACTATTATAGAATGTTGCGCATTTTCCTAAAAGTGCAGCAGCTCGTTATCGTGCAGTAGTTCAGTTAAGACTTATTCAGTATGATTCCGTTACATCAATACCCAACACAAAGAACAATAAAACAAAGACTTTGGAGGGCGCAGTCGTCATCGTTCAATATTCCACAATATCTGCTTCACACAAATTTTGATTGATATTGTAGAGCGAATACTTTGAAGTCCAACTACCATTTTTTCCAGGAAAATTGGTTACCATAACATTGGTATACTCTTCACAGAGAACAAAAACAGTGTTATAAAGAATTTCTAGAGCGCCGTCGTTCTGATAAAAGTTAACTGCTATATTGAATGCCAGAACGTAGCCATTTGAGAAGTTACACTGCCAAGACTACTAAGCCAATATTAGGCCAGTGAAAAACGACAACGCGAGCTAGACGGCAGTGAAACATAATTCACTTGCCTTGTACTATGACATTTAGAATAGAGCATATAAGTAAGTTTTTCTTTTTTCCGCAAGGTTGTTAACGCCGGAAGTGGTAATGGTCTTAAGCCCATCATTACCTACAAAGTGCTTCCAATTGCATGCGTCTCAAATAGCCTCTGACAACCAGTCCAACTCCTGGCCTTCACGTGTGGCTCAGTTACTGAGCCTGGCGGAACCGTTACCACAGACAGGAGAAGGGGCAAAGGCGAGCAACTGGCGCCTAAACCAGTAAGCTTCGGGCAGAAGGGGCTCGTTAGCCTTGGTTGGCTACCCATCTAGAAGGAAAACTGAATCCAAACCTCCGCTGATCTGCGGCTATACCCAAACACGGGAAAGGCTTCGGGAGACAACCCTGAGGAAAAATCAGGAGCTGGTGACCCTTAGGCAGAATGTGGCACACCGTTCTACAGCCTGGCAGATCCTGCGGCGCTACTGATCCCAAACTGTACTGGATACTCCGTTAATTTGGTCACATCAGCTGCGCGGAGAGGGGGGAACTGCTGTGTGGGCGACATCGTTCCGACCATAAACAATGCCCAGGCTAAAAAACTGGAGAGGACACTCTAGCTTCGCCTTAGGCATCGGCCAAACACGGGAAGTGGCAGTCATCGGTTATAAGCTCAAATGCTCAATTGACGTAGAGCAGGGCGCCAGGGGCCACTTTCGTCGGTGGGAGGGATCCTAGGATTCCAATGGACAGCTACCGCCCGCCTCAAGCTGGGCAGCCCCCACCCAATAAGGTGCTGTCCCGTCATGCCTGTCTTCCTCGTTTGGGTACACGAGGATAGGACAAAATCTGAACAGGCACAAAGCCAATGTACCAGTCGACATGAAGAAAAAAAAAGAGGAGCTCCACTCTTAAACTGGGCACGTGGAATGTGCGTACTCTACAAACTGGACTTAATGAAAACCTCCCAGACATAGAAGAAAATCTGCAATAATAAACGATGAACTGTCCAGGCTCAAAGTAGACATAGCCGCCCTTCAGGAAACTCGTTTAGCTGACTCTGGATCAATCAAAGAAAAAGACTACTTCTTCTGGCAAGGCAAAGCCGAAAGTGAAGTAAGGGAACATGGCGTTGGTTTTGCAGTTAAGAACACACTACTGAACACAGTAGAGCTGAAGTGCAACGGTTCAGAAAGACTCCTATCACTACGCCTTAACATATCTATTGGACATGTGACTTTAATATGCCTACGCTCCTACTCTGAGTTCCACACCAGAGGCCCAAGATATGTTTTATGACAACCTTTCGTCTGCTCTTAGCGAGATCCCAACCACGGAACAGGTTATCATCCTCGGCGACCTCAATGCACGCGTTGGATCTGACAACTCTGCATGGGACAGTTGTATAGGGCGTTTTGGTGTCGGAAAAGTAAATGAAAACGGACAAAGGCTCCTCGAGATTTGCTCACTTACACTCCCTCTGCGTCACTAATACCTATTTCAAAACTAAACCGCAGCACAGAGTATCTTGGCGGCACCCTCGCTCCAAACATTGGCACCAACTAGATCTAATCATGGTAAGACAAAAGTGCTTAAAATTTGTAAAGCTTACCAGGTCCTACCACAGTGCAGACTGCGACACAGATCACTCCTTGGTATGTTGTAAGATCAATCTCCTCCCCAAAAAAATCAACCATACCAAGCAGATTGGAAGACCCCAATCGAATGTAAGCAAGATGTGTCAACCTGATCTCCAGATACAGTTTGCGGAATCTTTTGAACGCGAGTACAAAAATATCTCTGAGAATACAGCAACAGAAAAATGGGAATACCTCAAGTCCACCATACAAAAGACTTCCCTGAAAATCTTTGGAAGAAAAATTACAAAACAAAATGATTGGTTCGACTCTAAAGCAGTTATTTTAGCACCTATCATCAGAGCAAAGAGAGATGCACTCGCTACTTACAAGGCAAAGCCTACCCAACGCAACCTGCTAAACCGGAAAGAAGCTAGAGCCAATGCACAGAGGACAGCAAGGATCTGTGCCAATGAATACTGGGTAGAGCTCAGTGAGAGTATTCAGCTCGCAGCCCAAGTGGGCAACATAAGAGGGATGTACGAAGCCTTTTGGCTCTCGGACCCTCCCAAAACAAGACAGCACCTCTGAAATCAACCACTGGGGAAATTATCACAGACAAGTGCCAACAAATTTAAGCTTATATATTTATTAAGTACATTATCTCATGTCATAGTGTCGAAAGTCAAAATGCAAGGGGCCCCCAAAGAGGTCAATCCCCCCGGGCCCCCAAATCCCTAGCTAGTTAATATTTACCCGAAATCATTTCTGGAAAAAAAAAAACTTGCTTATCATTCATCATCATCATCATCATTGGCCTCCTTCAGTCGTAGGACGACTATGGTTCATCTCAGAGCGCATTTCCTCATGTGGCTTTCGAGCCCTATTTTGGAGAGACACTCCCGTCCACAGATAAGCGCAAGTTAGGGTCCCCTTGGCTTTTGCTTCGGTGGTAGAGGAGCTGGCCGTTTTCCGGTTTGTGCGTTTTTCTTCCTGGGCTGAGACCCATGTACTTTCACTGTCCATAGCTTTCTTTGTCACTGTCTCTCTCTACCCTCTCTCCATCTAGAGCTATGTCTTCCCAATTGTCAGTATTGATGTTCACTGATTTGAGGTCACGTTTTATTACATCTATGTAACGGAGGTGGGGGCGACCAGTTTTTCTTGTGCCAGTCGCGAGTTGACCATAGAGGATGACTTTCGGGATGCGCTTGTCCTCCATCCGGCGAACATGTCCAAGCCAGCGCAAACGGCGTTGTCTGAGGGCTGTAAAGATGCTGGGAATACCTGATCGCGCAAGGATCTCAGTATTGCACACTTTTTCTTTTCATGTGACATTCAAGATCCTACGGAGACCTCAAATGGAATGAGTTCAGTTTTCTCTCTTGCTTTGCTCAGGTGGTCCATGATTTACTGCCATACAGCAGTGTACTCATAACGCATGCCTTGTAGACTACCATTTTGGTCACCGTAGTTAGCTTATGGTTTTCCCAAACTCTTAGTCTGAGTAGCGAATGTCGAGGCAGCTTTCCCTATGCGTTTTTTCATCTCCTCTTCTAGGGACAGGTCATCTGTAATTGTGGATCCCAGATTACAGAAATCGTTTACGGCGTCCAGCTTGTTATCGTCAATGAGGATGGAGGGTGGTGCTGTAGTAGGTGGTCCCATAACATTTGTTTTCTTCGTGCTAATAGTCAAGCCATATTCTTTACAGGCCCGAGAGGAGCGGGACATTAGTGACTGAAGTTCCTCTTGCGTGTGTGCCACTACCGCTGCGTCTTCCGCGAATAGCATATCTCTTACGAGGGTGGCTATGATTTTAGTTTTGGCCCTCAGTCTGGCAATATTTGGGAGTTTGCCATCAAATCTGGAATGGAGATAGATGCCTTCGATGGATTTGTCAAACGCGTTGTGGATTAGCAGTGAAAATAGTATTTCAAAGAGGGTTGGGGCCAGGACACATCCTTGTTTAACTCCGCTGTTTATACTGAAACTTTTAGAGCTGGCACCGCTAAATTGCACTGTACCCATCATATTTTGGTGGAAAGATATGATTACATTTAGTAACTTGGGTGGACAGCCTATCATCTGTAAAATTTTAAAGAGGCCATCTCTGCTAACTAGGTCGAAGGCCTTTGTCAAGTTTCTAAACGCAATGTAAAAAGGCATCCTTTGTTCTCTGCACTTTTCCTGGAGTTGGCGGATGGAGAAAATCATGTCAATCGTGGATCTCCCTAAGCGAAAGCCGCATTGTGATTCTGGATGGACCCGATCAGCGAGTTTTTATAGCCTGCGAAGTATCACTCGAGCAAAGACTTTGCCTACAATACTTAAGAGGGAGATTCCTCTGTAATTGTTGCGGTCGCTTCTGTCACCTTTGTTCTTATACAGTGTAATGATTTTAGCATCCCGCAGGTCTTGTGGCACAGCACCTTCTTGCCAACA
Source organism: Biomphalaria pfeifferi (assembly GCA_030265305.1). NCBI lineage: Eukaryota > Metazoa > Mollusca > Gastropoda > Planorbidae > Biomphalaria > Biomphalaria pfeifferi. Next base: position 990,386 of record JASAOG010000123.1, on the reverse strand, counting down.
TTTGCAAAGCAGTTCGTGTAGAGGTTGGATTAGAGTAGTTTTGCATTGTTTTAGAATATCTGGTGGGATACCATCGCATCCGGGTGCTTTGCGGGCAGCAATGTTGTCTATGGCTTTGTTGAGCTCTGAAAGGGTGGGTGTTTTGTCTAGCTTGTTCATTGTGGGTAATTGTATAATGGTCAGACTGAGCTTGTTGTGGCGTAGAGCTCAGAGTAATGTTCAACCCATCTGTGCATTTGTTGGCACTTGTCTGTGATAATTTCATACAGTGCGATGCTAGAGACACCTACCGGATTACATACTAGTCAGATCGGGCGATGTTAGAGACACCTACCGGATTACAGTCAGGCAGTGCAATGTTAGAGACACCTACATGATTATTATTATTTTAGCTTGTCCATGGTGGTTCGATGATGACCACTTTTGTCATCCAGGGGGCTGAAGGCTTTGCACTGTGGCTTTGTGCCTCTTCATGTGGCTGGTGAGACCTATATGAGCCCGAAATGTTTGGTGCACTCTGGACAGGTTTTTCCAGCTAGAGCTAGTGTTATTGGCCTTGCTTTTTTTCTCTGACGCTTTACTTCTGCCAGCGCTTTTTTCATGTCCTCAGCAATTTGTGCGCCTGTTTTTACAGTGCGACGCCATGATGCTCTATCATGTGCTTCTGTCTCCCAGGTGGCTGGGTCAATGCTGAAAGCATTTTCTTTGTCCTCCTTGTGAGCGCTTTCCTTCGCTTAATTGGCCATACGGCGGTCTTCCATTCTGCAGTGGTGTTTTGCCCATCTGGATTGTCTGGATGCTTTGCAAGCATGCTCTTCGAAGGACTTCAGTATCTGGTATTTTTTAACATTCAGTATTTTTCTGAGACAGGTCATGTGGAAGTGGTTTAGTTAGTTTGTTGTTTTTTTGCATGTATTCTATATACTCTGTCCATGTTTCTGAAGCATAGAGCAATGTAGGGAGGATGACAGCTCGATAGACTTAATGTTTGTGAGTTACCTCGTCTATTCCAGACTTTTTTAAACAGTCTGCCATATGATGCAATAGCCTTGGTGATACGAAGGTTGACTTAAGTCTTTTTTGTGTTCATATTGAGGCCAAATTCTGAACACCCTCTAGAGGCCTATCGAAAAATGGAGTAGGCCTATCGAACAGTAGAGTATGTGTATCAACAAGTGGAGTAGACATATGGAACAGTGGAGTAGGTCTATCGAAGTGGAGTAGACCTATCGAATAGTGGTGTAGGCCTATCGAAGTGAAGTAGACCTATCGAATAGTGGAGTAGAGCTATCGAACAGTGCAGGAGGTCTATCGAACAGTGGATTAGGTCTATCGAACAGTGGGGTAGACCTATCGAACAGTGGTGTAGGCTTATCGAACAGTGGAGTAGACCTATCGAACAGTGGAGTAGATCTATCGAACAGAGGAGTAGGTCTATTGAACAATGGAGTAGGTATATCGAACATTACAGTAGACATGAGAGACACGAAGTAGGTCTACAGAGAGTCTAAATCAGCCTACAAAGAAGCAGATCACGAAATAGATGCTGGTGGAAACTATTTTGAGCATAATTGGGCCTATCAATTCTCTTCTTTGACCAGTTATTGACATAATCTTATTTGATAATGCGCTGCACAACTTACTCATTAAGTTCTTCAAATGTTTCATTTATACAGGCCAAGAGATACTTCTTTAATAGCAGGAATGAAAATTTTGCTTGTAAGAATCTCTATTAATAAAATTTTAACTGAGATGCCATGCAGCAGATGTGGTTCAGCTAAACTGGAAAGAAGCAAGTTTACAATACCTCTCATGTATTTAATTTCATTAGATGTAGATTGCACAGCATAATGAATGTCTACTTTTTTACAGAAAGCTTCATCCACAGTTAAACATTTCTTAATATTGTCATTTTGAAAGACTTTCAAATTATCCCTCTCATAAATCAGCTTAGCTTTTTTAAATGAGGCAAAATGATGCTGATAAAGCTGTAAAAATGCAATAACTAATATTTCTGTATGCTTTTGGTAACAATGCTCAGCTAGGTTTATGAAGGTTTGTTGCAATAACTGTTTTATATCTTTGGGAAATAGTGAATCACTGGAGATAGGAGAAAACCATGAATTCACAAAATCTCGAAATATTAAAAGCTGTATGGAGTTTAATTCTAAAACAACTGACTTGGGGATGTTTTCAGCCTTTTTCAAGTTTTTATTTCTTTGAATCCATTGCAAATCATTTACTAAATTTACTTGTTGTTCAAGTGATTCATTTGATATAGATCTAGATGAATTATATGAGTGAGAGTTAGATATATTATCCAGTTTATCTTTCTTTTGCAAAATATAATAATATAAATCAAGATCATTGAAAAAATAGTCCAATCCCCATAATGATGATATATTTAATATATTGTGCAATAAACCATTCAAACAATAATAATCCTGTGTTGCTATTATGTTTGATATTTTTAATCCTAAAAAAACACTTGTAATGTACACAACTAGTAACGTCCAGCTAGAACATATCCATGAACAAAAGCAAACAAGTAGAAAAAGTAAAGATAATTTTTGTACACTTAAGTATCCAGATAAATGTAAATTTCCTAAATCTGAGACTGAGTTTATTAATTGTGAATCCATTGTAATGATATCTCCAAGCTTGCCATTCAATATACACTGAGACCCTAGGGTATGTCTAGAGTCTAGTGTGAAGTTCGTCTTAGATTCAAGCCTAGAATTTGGAATAAAAAAAATGTATAGAATAGATCGAGTATAGATCTACTTTATAGATCTAGATAAGGTTATGATTGTTTTTAGAGAATAGAGTAGAATACTTCAAGTTCATTGTTCATCGTAATATTGACCCTCAAGAGTTCAAAATGTGTAGTTGAATCCCAGGCCGGGCCAAGCCAATACAGTTCAAAACTAGAATTTAAATAGGTCTACATTCATACTAAATCAAGATACTTGTATCATATCAAATCATGGTATGTACTAAGACTGGGCCTACTACTTTTGGTAATTGCAGCATTGCATTGGGCATGATTATGATTGGTAAATTCGCTTAAGACTTAGATACTAGGCAGTCTAAGTCAAGTCACACTAACTACTAAACTTTACTAAATTAAAACTTAAAACTAGATCTACTCATGATCTAGATCTAATTCTAGACCTAGAATACTAGTCTCCTCTAAACTCTAGACATTTAGTTTATTAATTTAAATAACAGTTACAATTATTATAATTAGGTCTAGAGTCTATATTGTAATATACTTATAATATTAATTATTATATAGACCTACGTCACCTAGTATAGATTATAGACCTATTACTATTACTACTATTAGTATTACTATTAGCATATTATAATTTATATAATATTATTAATATACTTGACTGACTGGTTGATGCCTAGAATTTTACACGTCTATAGACACTATAATCTATAAAATACTAGTCTATTAAGGGTAATTTAAGTCTATATATACATATTACTAGATCTAGATCTAGTATTCTAGTCTACCTATTCAGGCTATTGAATTAGCCAGAATTGACTATTGGTATATAATCTAATATTATTATATAAGGAAGTAAAAGCTTCTGCCTTTATTGTTTACACTGTCTAGAGAGTGTTTGCGTTTCACACTGAACTATGTAATATAAAAGAAGCTCCTCTCTTCACGCCATTTTTAAGCCTCCATGTACTAAGGCTAAGGCTCCATACTGGGATTAATTCATTACAGCACGGTCCAGGTATCTGGCAGTGCTCTGTAGGGTCTGCTTGTCTCCGTACAAAGCGAGACCCCCCGCATGCACCATGTCTATCTGTTGTTAGACACTTAGTTTGTATTTTTAGTTAAACAGAGACGCACCATAGACGCCATAATAGACGCATTTTGAACGTGACTAGTGACTCTTTGACTTAGATGGGCTAGAGACTAATTAATGACAGAAAATCAGTTGGTGAAAGGATTCCATAGGGTTAGACATCAAACTGTTCAACGGAGTTTCAGACTCGTCTCTTTACTGTTAAAACCGGTGGTACTTGTTTTGCTTGTGTGTAAATTGCACTGGAATACACCCGAACAAGAAACTCATACATTTGCAGAGTAATCTGTCATAATCTAACAGTCATCAACAATTTAACTACAAGACAGGCATGCATCCTTCACAGTATTTCAAGACTAGTATCTTCAAAATCACTAGCGGGTCCAGAACTTTGGAGTTGGGGGGGGGGGGCGAATTTGTTCACAACCCTAACCCTATGCATAAACGTGCGAACAGCACACACACACACACATATATATATATAACGCCTTTGTCGTCGGGGCTTCGCCCTAGAATCCATTGATGATTAATGAGCTGTAGATGTCAGGAGAATGCGTTTCTACAGTGAAGAATGCAAGAAAACGCTTTTGTCGTCGGGGTTTCGCCCCGAACTCTATTGATGAGTAATTGTAGATGTCAGGAGAATACGTTTCTGTTATCGTCAAAATCATCTGTTGTGGATTTGAAACTAAAAAATCTGTTTATTTTTCTTAATTCAAAACCCCATTTAGCTACGGTCTTAGAATTTGGTAACTGTAGTTTGCTTTACAATAATATTGAAGATGAGGAGTTAGGAGGGGTTTTAAACTTTTAAGAAAAGCCATCTGTAGGAGAGGGGTTTAAACTCAAAACCCCCAATTGGCTTGGCTATGCTTAAATAATTTTAGTGTGTAATTTGCTCAAAACCCCTTTTGGCAACTCTCATAGCATTTTGAGTGCGTAATTTGTTTTTTTATTTATATTGAAGAGTTATTTTTTTAGCTTCAAACTCCACTGGAGGGAGTTTAAACTCAAAACCCTTTTGACATAGAATTTTGAGTGTATAATTTGCTTTGTTTTGAAATATTAAAGAGGTATTTTTTTACCTTCAAACCCCGCTGAAAGGGGTTTAAACGCTCATAACATATTGTGCATAATTATTTTTTTTCATATTGAAGAAGCATTTTTGGTTTCAACTGAGTCGAAACCCATTAACAATACGCTCATAACATTTTGAGTGCGTAATTTGCTTTTTTTTTTATATTGAAGAGGTATTTTTTAGTTTCAAACCCTACTGTGCTCTTGGAATTTGGGGATAGTCGTTTGCTTTTTTTTTATTTTGTTTTTAGAAGAGAGGGATTTGACCAAAAAACCCTAGTATGGAGTTTTAAATTCAAAACCCCCTGATTGGGGTTTGAACTCAACCCCCTCTGGAAGGGAGATTTAAACTCAAAACCCCCTAATAGGGGTTTTAAACTCAACCCATGGTAGAATAAACTTTTTATTAATGGGTTAAAAATCAATAACAAGATTGACGGGGAAGTAATTGCTATGATTGACGTATAGAAGGGAAAACAGAGGAACATCTTGCACAATACTATCGCATTGTTTCTAGCAAAGCAAAAGTTGGTATATGGTGGCGAATTGAAGACTTTTCATTGAATTTTTTTCTTGGGATTGTGGAAATGTTATCCAAATACGACACAGTGCTGAAGAATTTATATAAGCTTTACCAAAACTCAGAAAGTTTATGTATGTTTTAGCAAACCAATTAATGGATATACTTATCTGAGACATACATGCTGCAAGGTACTCTGGTATCTTTGCATGTTGAAGCTGTAAGATATATTAACAGTATCAGTATAATGTTGAAATGACAGAAATGTAGGATATTCCAAAAGCTGATGGTATCAGTTCTGATAATTTAAAACGCCTAGAAAGAACAGGCTTAAAGTATTGATACGATGAACTCGGGGACATAGTAATACAATGACATACAAATAGTAATGTCAAGGATTCATGAAAAAGTACAGTCAGTATTAATGAAGAAAAGAAACTTGAATGGATGTGTACACCGTTTACTTAAGCTATGTGGTCGAAATTCTTAGAAAATGGTTTGGATATACATTTTCTAGGTTTTCTAGAAAAATGTTTTCTTTCTTTGACGCTGTTACTAATCGATAGGATATATTAATTAATTAATTAACTGGCTGGAGTGCTCATCGTTAGACCCATGAAAGAACGATTTTATGAAAGTGTAACGCTCTCTGAAAAAACACTAGAGAAGCAGCGCAAAGACGATTGTCAGCTAGGCAAGTGAATGCAATGCATGCATAACTTTCATTGCTTGACTTTCTTGTTGGCAGATGTACTGTAAAAAGTCTACTTAACACAAGAGTTAATGAAGGTGCTGAAACAAATGTGATACCTACATATATTAGACATAAATGAATAACAGCACCAGGGACAGAGTTTTTAAGAGAGAAAGTAGTGAATTAAAATACTACGAAAATAAAATGCGCCGACCGAGGCACAAACCTGTGACACTGACAAAGCCATGCTAAGCCTTTCTTGCGTCATTGGTACGAGATTTTTTATTTTCTTGAGCTTTGACAATGATCACATCACAATGGAAGAGGCTTGTGACATATGCAGTTCAGACGTTTGTAGTTTCTTCTGAACTAGGATGATTTGATCAGAATTCCAGATAAGCAAAAAATTAATAATTTGCCACTGCATGAAGATTCTGTGCATTCTTTCAGTTGATTCAGAAAATTTCTCAACAGATTCATAATTTTGTCGAGATGCAAGGAAACTGCCAACGTAGTCCAAACTTGTATTACTCATTTACTCATCAGGTTTCAAAATTTCAAACTAACCAGTGAATGACTCTTCCTTTATTCGATTATTTCAAAGTGGTAGTGATGTTTTGTAACAAATTCTGCAAGAAATTTAAAAAATGCTACGGAGTTCCCAGGATTGGGTAAATGTTTTTCGTTGTGGCCACATAAGCTAAACGCTTCAGAATACTGCTTTTTTCAAAATTTTAGCATGAAACATATGGAACAGTTCATCTGGTTCTTGGTTCTGCCATAAGCTTTTCTTCTAGCTTCCACTTCAAAAAAAGCTTGTCAGTCGTAGAGTCCTTGTTCTTTTAGTGTTTCTTCTATTTATTGTTGATTGGTTTCAACCAACTCCAGGTTTGCTTAATGGACTAGATGTCTTTTCTGATGCAAAACAAAATAGACATCGCAAGTGTGAAGTCTTTGCACTTAGCTTCAGCTTCTTCCAGTTTTGGAGAAAGGGATTTTGGGAGACCATCACCCTAACCCCTAACCCTTCAGATGTTTTCTTTGAATGCTGCAAAAGGTATTCCTCTGGAGTTTCCTCAGCACTACTTCTCTCATCAAGAGACATTTTCACTTCCTCTACTGCTGTATATTTGTATGAATCATCTGAACAGTGATACTTTTTTCGACTCCTCCATGACCATGCCAGTTTTTTATTAATCTAATAATGGCTTCTTTTTTTATTTTGAGCATCCAATCGTGAAGTTAACAAAATTTTAAATATAGTTAAGAAGGAGATCAGCAATTACTATTAAGAAATTAGATGACCAAGACAAAATAAAATTTATTTCTCCTAAATCTAGACAAAGACCTAACGCTAGAGTGTGATTATGACAATCCGGACGATTTGCAAGTGACTTTATCAGGGACAGAAGTTGACCCTTAGCAAAGCTATAGAAACTGGACAACAATTCCATGTCTCAAAGCAAAGTGAAAATGGAGTTTTAGCAATCGAGACAGTCATACAATGTAAAATAAGAAAAAAAACTGGTTTCAAATGCGCAGAAAAAGAGATTAATCTGGTAGTTGACAGCCAACAGTGAAGTACCTGTTAGCTGGTATAAAAAAAAGCTCAAAGTAAAACTTGTTTATTCTGCAAAGTCTTACATTAGTCACGTCATTAATGAAGTGCTTCCTTGAAAAACAAGAGGTGAAAAAAAGAGAACAATTTTGATTGGTGACACAGCATACTACAACGGGCATAGAAGACGAGATACAAAGAGAATACAAGATTCAGCTTGAGGAAAGTGCTAAAGGAGATCCCCACGTCGCTTAGCAGCAAGAAAGTTGCAAGCTGATGGAATTATTACTCCAGTACATGAACCTACTGAATTGGTTTAGCTACATGGTTGTTTCGTTCATGAATAACAAAGTTATTGATCCAAAAGATCTCAATAAAGCAATAAGATGGAAACATCACCAACGACGAAAACTTTGAAGATTTCAGGTTCGGAGATACTCGGTTTTGATCAAGAAAACATTTCTCTCTAAATCAATGAGTATCTCAGCACTGACGCCCTGGCCCCACTGCCTTATGTAGCCTAGCCTTTTTGATAGCGAAAGCCACCTCCATCATAGTGAAGGGCTCCGAGAATGTTTCCGTCCCAGCCTTGCCGTCGACCCACTTGCGTTTTTCATTGGAAAAGTGTTTGTTCAAAGCCTCCGCTCTCTTTTTGTCAGTAATAACAGGGCCATCTGGCGTTTGCAGGGGTTCCGCTACCCTCGGTTCCCCAACTCCAGCCAAATTGTTTAACTTCCATGCCTGCCGTCCATCCGCAAGGTCCAGGTTCGAACAAACGTCCGACCACTTTTTAAGCGATTCCTCCGACACTATATCTCTTACCAATGCCGTAAGTTTATTATAGGCTCGTCTCGTCTCTCTGTCGAGCATGCCTTCTTCGTGCTGCTTTTCGTTGCCTGACAAGACGTGCCAACTTTCGAGACCAAAAGGATCGGTATCTGCGATTGCCACTGGTTCGCGGAATGGCCTACGAGCCGCCGATAAAAGAGCCTTCACAAAGAGACTGTAAGTTGCGTCAATATTATCAAAATCAATATCAAGTTTTTCCATCCGATGCACATGAAAAGTTGCCAGTCCGCCTTAGCGTACACCCACTTACGTCTAGGGCAGGCTGGTCTTTTTGTCGTACAGAATACACAATAGAGTGGTAGATGATCCGATCCCAAGTCTCCCAAGACATCTAGTCGACACTTCGCAACTATGCCCGCAGACACCATGCACAAATCTAGTTTCGATTCCCCTCCATGCCGGAGTGGATAAATGTACTAGGGGAATCAACGCCATTGAGAACCAAACGTTTCATCGCACATGTCAATAACCTTCTGTCCGGAGAGATCGGTTGTTTTGCAACCTATGACCTGGATTTTGGCATTGAAATCACCCGCCACTATTGTTCTGGTGTTGGAGAGGCTTGAGGACACTTCGCTGTGGATTATAGACATTTAGGCATTCAAATCTCTGTCCATTCTTGAATATTTCCAATAGGAGTGTGTCGGTCTCACCACATCCCCTTCACACGAGCAAGCAAAGGATTTCTGACAAAAGTGACTAACTTCTGACATTTTACACAGGGACAGGTAAAGGCCGTAAAGCGCGAGAGCGAGGGCACTCGTTGCCAGCTTCCTGCACTATCGACCTCGAGTTTCGACAACAGCTCTTGAGTCTCAATTAAATGATTAAATGATATGATTCTGAGTTGCCCAATGGATGACCATGTTTGGGCCTAGAGGGATCGGCTATACTAAGTGTACGTTTGAGCTTTTCCCGGTCACATTTGGTGTGGGGGGTCACGACTTCCCCGTCCGTGGCATTAGTAGGGTAACTTAGCTCGACTTGCATCGAGGGGCGTTGGCCACCCGGCAACAACCCTGGGTTAGTTTTTGCTGTCAATATCATAATATAATAAAGGTGGACATCTTGAAGATCAACGACGGTAGCTAACTTTTCGAACACCAACCCGTCGTCAGGATTGGTAGAACGGGCCTATCAGATGAGTAATGCCCATACTCAAGGTTAATAGATAAATTTTGTAAAGCCATATGAGTGAAATTACCCGAGTGCGGGCAAAACTGGTTGCATGTTAGACTGTTGGATTCGATCTCCTCAGGTGGAACTCGTGTTCGCTGAGCTAGCTTCCAATGTCACGCTTGCCGCGAATACCTTGTGGTATATAATGAGATTGTCTAGTTCGCCATCAGTGAAGCGACTGGATGCAATGTCGTGCATCTGGGAACGCACCTTCTAAAGGCTACGGCGTTTATGGGGCGCGCCTCGCATTCCCGCGCACCCTAATCCAACTTTTAACCAGGCACCCACACATTGGGTTGGACATCCTGGATTTTACGAGCACTGCCCACTTGGCCTTTAAAACCGTGGGCAGAGGGGATCCCCGTTGGCCGCTGTTAGAGGCGTTCACAGCGTTACCAAGGTCCGCCACGAGAAGGCCGGGATCACCAGAGGACCTCCGTGTCTGAACCAACCAATACGTTAGAAACTTTTTATTGACCGATACATATTGGAGGTTCATCAATTTTAACAACATTCCCTCTCCAAACCCTATCATACGCTCTTGTCTGTACAATGGAAATTGGTCTTAAGCTTTCTTGGATGTTAACGTTACCTTTTTCTAAGAATTTGAACAATGGTAGCCAATATCCACGCCTTTGGGAAATCTTGATTCCAAGTCCGATTCAGTAACCCGTGCATATTTAGCATCTCTGCGCTGATGCCATCTGGCCCTGCTGCTTTGTGAATTCTAGCCATTTTAATAGCGAAAGCCACAACCATCATTGTCGACAAACCTGCGTTTTTCTTTTGCTTTTCTAATGCGATCGAGGGCCACCGATATGGAAGTTTTCTTATGAGCTTTTGAGACCGCAGCAAAATGGGTATTCAAAGCCTCGGCGCTTTTTATTTCAGTTGTAACAGGGCCACCTGGTGTCTGTAGAGAGTTTCCGCTACCCTCGGTTCCGCCAGTTGTTCCATCCGACCAATTTTTAAGCGATTCTTCTGACACCAAACCAATATGCCTTGAGGCTCGTCTCGTTTCTTCTGTTTCTTTGGTCTGATAAAACGTGCCATCTTTCGATACCAAAATGACCGGCATCTGCGTTTGCCATTTGTTCGCGGTATAGCTCTGCGAGCCGCAGTCGAAAAGCCTTCACAAAAGTGCATATAGTTGATGTCCTCAAAATCAATATTAAATTTGTCCAGGAGTGCATTGGATGCACTCCTAAAGATTTACCAGTCCGCCTTAGCGTACAGCAACTTACGCCTAGGACAGTTTTCTTTGTCGTTATGAGATCAATTGTGACCGAGATCAATTTTGACCGAGATCAATTGTGACCATTATTAGCGGCAGATGATCCGACTCTTTGCTACATCCGCAGTCACGTCTGGTTTCGACTCCCCTTTTATGCCCGGAGTGAAAATGTTGTCGAAAAAGCAAAAAAGGTAGTGAATAATATGGATTCCCTGTAATAAAACAACCAGAAGAAAGAAAAGACTTGTTGCGAAGTTGTTCTAATGTAGGACTGTCAATAGAACTACAATTCAAAAATGTTGCAGCAGAAGTGCTGGACATATTTCATAATGAGATGAAGGGCAGATTACAAAGGCTGGAAAGAAAATGGATACCTTTGGGTTTCTTCTTGAACCAAGATTGCTGTTGGATGATGACACGCTTATGACGTTACTTTTTCCTGTTTGAATAATTATATAAATGACAAATCGCTTGTTCAATGATGCACAAAAAAAGAAAAAAAGTAAGTTCATCAAAAACTATCAGAGGAGCAATGACGCAAGAAAATGTTATCATTGCTTTAATGTCAATGGGCACAAATACTAGAAAGTATCGATGTAGATGATGTAGATGCTGCACAGAATGCACGACGTTAAACGATATGAATTGAGATTTGTCACGTGCATTATTTAGCTAATGTTGGAAGTCGAATAAAATGCAAGGGGCCCCCAAAGATCGCGAATCTACACTAGGTTTAAACTAATCTAGAATATAGACTTGACCTAGCATCTAGATATATATAATCTAGGTCTAGAATAGAATTTGTATGACTTTAAATCTTAAAATTACTATTGATCAGGATTAGATTTAGATGTAGATTTAGATGTAGATGTAGTTGGCCTTCTGGTTAATATTGCACTATGCTGTTCCCATCACTTTCAATTCTAAATGTGATAATTTAATTTCAAATCTTGCCTCTATTGGGTAATTTATGTTGTTGTCAAGTGTATCATAAAGATATGTCAAATACGCGTTATAAAAGTGGTCTTTTTTAGCGGCCCCCGAAAGGGAAAAGTCGCTATTAGTTTTGTGCGAAATGTCTGTCCGTCTGTCCGTCCGTCCCGTTTAGATCTCGTAAAATAGAAAAGATATTTAGAAATACGACATCAAAATATTTTAGACCATTCAAAGTTCTGATGCAACGGCTACTTTTTTTTTAGGAAAATCGAAAAAATCTAATTTTTAAAATCAGTTATGCAAGCAGTTTTTTTAAAGAGAAAAAGCTAATTTGCATTATAAGTTAAAACGAATAGTAATCTTGTAAATGTCATTTTCGTGAACTAATTTTTATTGCGGAAATGTTTTCTTTTGTTTGTTTATTTTGAGCATTTGATTGAGTCTTTTCAAAACAATTACATCTATCATAAGATTTCAGTTAGGCCAGGAGAGGCGTGGCAGCTGAGCGGTAAAGCGCTTGGCTTCAGAACCGGGGGTCCCGGGTTCGAATCCTGGTGAAGACTGGGATTTTCAACTTCTGTATCCTCTGTCCACCCAGCTCCAATGGGTACCTGTGCTGGCTACATGACACCCCAGTTAACCATAGGCCACAAAAACAGATGAACTTTACTGCCCTATAGACCACAAGGTCTGAAAGGGGAACTAGTTAGGCAAGGTTCACATCTAACTTTGCATTCACTTGCACCTATCCTTTGATCTGCTGTACCGTTGGGGCACTATACAGGGTCTGTCATTCTTTCTCCTTTCTTATTAGTCTCATTAGTCTTTGATATAATTTCATTTGAACTGACGGACAGATGGTCGGACAGACAGGCGCATTTTCCCCTTTCGGGGGCCGCTTAAAATCTCTAACCGGATCATTTACAAATTTTAAAAAAATAATGTTGGTTATTCAGAATGTTATTACGACTTTTACGGAGCACCCAAAAAAAAATGTCCTCGACTACATTACGCTTATTGTAGATGTACTTGCGCTATATGTTCTCTTATGTTCATTGCATTTTTACCAGGAGATATGCTATGATTTCAAGAAAGCACATCATTTTTAGCCAACATCCCTTTCATAAAGCCCAGAACCCGCTAGACGACGGGGAGCAGCCACGGACCTCGCTAAAAAAGCTTACAAACCTCATTACTTTGGAGTGAAAGCCTGCTGCATAACGCTTAAAAGGCTTAAAATACCACTTTCTTTCATAACCAACGTATACACCTGTTCATAACATTCCCCAAACCCTTCCACCCCTACTGTGGTTCTCAAGAGGGCGCTTTAATGAACTTATTGTAGTTTAGGTAGCGCCAACTTTGAAAGATTAAGAAACACTGGTTTATAAGCTCGCGGAAAGCCATTGCATTAGTTTTGGTGTCGCATAGTTGGAGTTACCATTGTGAGATTTGTACTGAACTTGTGTTACTGCTGGTGTCAAATGTCAAGTTTCTTTATAGATTCCTTTTCTTACATTTTTATTTATTAAAATAAAAGTATTAGTCTTAGTTGCATGTCTGGTCCATGATCAGGGGTCCATTGGCGAACCCGGCCCCCTCGCGGCGGACTTGGAAACGCTGCAAACGCCTCTAGCAGCGGCTGGAATCCCCTCCGTCGACGGTTTTCAAGGCCAAGTGGATGGAGCTCGAAAAATCCAGATGTCCAACCGAATATGTGGGTGCCTGGTGCCAGGCGCGCCCCATAAACGCCGTAGGCTCTAGAATGTACGTTGCATCGTCGCCTCACTAATGGCGAGTCGAGACAATCTCTCATTATACCGCAGACACCAAAAACAAATCTGGTTTCGATTCCCCTCCATGCCCGGAGTAATGGATGTGTTTGGGAAATTGCGTCGTTGAGGAAAACCAAATTTGTTCCATCACATAGGTCGAGTACCTTCTCTCCCGAGAGATCGGTTGTCGAACAATCTAGAACCTGAATTTTGGCATTGAAATCACCCGCATCACTACCGTTCTGGTGCTGGAGAGGCTTTGTAAACGAGTGTAAGGACACTTCGGGGTAGATTATAGACATTTAGGCATTTAGTCCATCCTTAAATATTTCAACAAAAAGTGTGTCGGTCTTACCACAACCCCGTGAGGCTGAATCCTTCACACGAGCAATGCCCTTATAAAAATCCATGTAGAGTCTAGCTAAGTCGACCTTTTGTACCGTCAAATAACAACAGCTATCCTGGGCATTGTTTATTCCTCGAACAGACTCAGCCTACTAGTCAAAACGTCTGTAAACAGGGAAAAACGAGAACGTTGTACCGACACCTGTTCAAGGTTAAACTTGAGGGATAGCTCTAATTAGGCTTGGAGTCTTCTGAGAAATCTCGAAAATGCTGGGCGTACGAAAACAGCAACCCCATTATCTTCACCCACCAAAGAAGAAAATTGCCACCTTGTTAAACAAATATTTTGCTAAGATCAACGGCTGCCAAGAAGTCCCCAATGTCCAAAGCCATTGATAAAGCTGATGAAAAAAATGACCGAAATGAACCACAGACCTTAAGTGCTGAGAGAACGATGAACTCCTCCTTCTCTATAGGCGAGCTTAATGCTGCCATAAGGTATTGCCAGCTTAAAAAGGCTCCCGGGCCGGATGGTATCACACCCGAAATGCTTAAGCATGTAGGGGGAAAGAAAAGGTCGTGCTCTTGGCATTCGTAAATAGAACCATCTGCCCAGGGCCTGGAAACGAGCCACCATTATTCCTATACCAAAAAAGGGAAAAGATGCTTCCACTGCTGAGGGCTACAGGCTCAACTCACTCACACTTTGTGTGGGAAAGATGGCTGAAAAAATGGTAAATGAGCGTCTGGTTTGGTACCTTAATAGTGCCCGTATTATAGCTCCAGAACAGGCTGGTTTCAGGGCTGGAATGTCCGCTATAGACCAAGTCAACATCTTTGTGCAGAGCGTTGCAGATGGATTCCAAAGGACCGAAAGCACATACGCAGTCTTCATTGACTTAAAACAGGCATATGATAAAGTATGGCGGCCTGGTTTGCTTCATAAGATAAGAGCCGTGGGGGTGCGTGGACGGATATATTACTGGATTAAAGACTTCTTCAAGAGCGTACAATAAGAACAAGGATGTACGGAGAAGTCTCAGGGGAAATGATCATCGAGTACGGCCTCCCCCAGGGCTCCGTCCTGTCATGCGCCCTTTTCAAGGCCTTCATAAATTACCAATACCCCCCCCCCCATTTCAACACTGTCATCATGGCTTCACATAACATTAAACATCGCTATGGCACCCCTGTAATTATGCAGTCGGTACCGAGTCACATAGATGTGAAAGGCAAGACAATTGCAGACTCTTTGGCCCACCAGGGTGGGCAAATTCCACCCACAGATCAGGCTTTCATCACGCCCTGGCTATAATACAAAAAACACAAATGGAAAAGTGGTTTGAGTGCCAAAAAGCCTGTGGAGTCTGGGAGCGCATGAGGCACCCTGACCGCACTTCCCCGTGGTGGAGGCTGTCCAGGCCTGAGCAAGCTATTATAGCATAGTGCAGGACAGGCCACTGTCCTGTTAGCTTATAGTTCTCGCGGCTATGGCCAAATTTTAATTCACGGTGCCCCCGCTGCGGGGAAGAAGAGGAAACCGTGCCTCATATTCTGTTTGACTGCCCCAGACTTGCTGATCTCAGTCTCGACAGGTCTGGGAAACCCAAAATTCTCGACCTGTATGGCGACATTTATGCACTACGCAAGACAGCAGGGTTTCTGTCCAGGGCTTTTGCAAGAGAGGATTTAAAGAGCGTGTGCAATACGCTAACGGGCTTTACCAGCGTCGTTAGTCCCAACTACCGGATGTAGGACATCCAAAAAATTCTTCTCTATGGGCAACTCGCGTCTGGCTCAAGAAAAACGTCGCCCCACCCCCTTTACGTGGATGTTATAAAACGGGATTTAAAATCAGTGAACATTGATACTGACCGTTATGTCATATAACCCTAGACTGCACTAAAAGAGAGACGGTGACCATTAAAACTATAGAGCGAGAAAACATAGCAGATATTGACTCCCATAACTTCTACCAGCATCTTACTTAACCATCTTCAAATGCAGACAAAATTGTTAGCTGCATCATGTTTTTGATAATCAAAGTTGTTCTCACATGATCAGCAAACAGGGATGTGCATTTTAACCGCTACCACTTCAATAGCTGGTGACTTTACAGACATTACTGACCTAGACCAGGTAGATACCCAGCAAAACAACTAGATGGAACTATACAAAAAGCTAACTGTACAGCTTTTTCACAAGACTATCAAGAACAAAAAGGAACCTACTCAACTAGTCTCCAAAATCTTACAAGCAGCGAAAAAACACATCCCTCGAGGTCAAATTAAGAAATACAAACCTTTTTGGACAGAGAATTATATAAATGGCCAGAAAAAAAAAACTACAAGAGAGAACAAGACAAAAAAAAATAAAACATAGCCTACAAAATTAAAACAAGAAAAGAAAAAGTAGACCACAACCTGTGAACAACTAGATCTAAACAAGGATGGTGAAAAAGCCTGGACCCTTCTGCTTTGGCTAGTAGGAAAGAAACAAATCACAAACCCCCAACCTATAAAAGGCAATGATGACCTAATAACAGAAAACCTTAAAAAGGCCAAAACCTTCAATAAATATGTTGCCAGCATCAAGTCAAAACCAAGAAAACAACAACCAGGCCTTTAGTAATATCCTAAAGAAACAAGAAAAAGCTCTAACAGACAACTCTGACACTTACTCAGCTAATAATGCCCTAAAAAATCCCCTGGACCCGATAAAATAACAAATAAAATGATCCGGGGACTAGGACTGCAGGCCCAAAACTGTATACTTAACTATCAACCAAACATCCAACGGCAGAAAAAAATTATCAATAACCGTCTTTATTGGTGGCTAGAAAGTGCTTGCTCACTCCACAATGCACAAGCTTGCTTCAGGAAAGCAAGTAGAACAGAAGACCACCTCTTTCGTTTTATCCAGGACACAGTAGAAGGGTTTCATGAAAACAAGCCCACTACATTTACGTTTATTATTATCTGCCCCAACATGTGTTGTGGCGTAAGCTATTAAGTAGGTATCATAATAATAATAATGTATGGCTTTTTATTAGCTAAATGAAGGTAATAATATTTACCTCATGCATTTAGGTATGTGTATGTGCTAGACTAGGTCTAGTTCATTATTATTTTGTTATATGTTATATGTTATATCTTATGTTTTATGTATTTGTAATGCAGGCTATAATTCCTGCCTAACTGTCTGCCGCAGTTACTATTGTTGCCCTATAGCTGTTGCCTTATAGCTGTTGCCTTATAGCTGTTGCCTTATAGCTGTTGCCTTATAGCTGTTGTTTTATTGTTGCTGTACAGCTGCCATTATTTAGTAGCTTACGGCTCTACAGCAGGCTTTATTTGTTAGGCTCAGTTCGGTAGGGTTGATCAATCGTTTAGTAGGTTTTATTACTGTTGTTTTGGTTTCATGTAAATATAAGTATATATGTTGTTTTATAAATTTAGTTGGTTGTTTTATTTTTAGTTTGTTTTCTTTTAGTTTAATTTTATTTGATTGTGCTGTCAGTTGCTTAGGCGACTCTAGCCCCTTGGTCGCAGACCGAGGTACACAGATTGGGCCCGCCCAGTAGAGCTACCACCTGCCTACTGTTATAAATTAACATGTTGAGTAGCAGATAACAAAAAGGCCTCACTCAGTAGCGCCACCCTGACCTGCTCACAGTTATATGGGTTAGGACGGGTAGTATAAATAGTTAAATCCATGTAACAACCTTTACAGTTGACCAGTGGTCAGTAAAGTATATCACTGTGTGACAGTTGATGATCTTAGTGATCTGGCGTATACTTATTTAATCATTTCTATATTTCTGTATCTGGGATGGCCTGTAAGTGTAGAAATATTTTATATTTTCTTTTACTAGATCTATGTCACACTGTGTGTAAATGTTTTTATTTATGTATGCATGTATTATGTATTATCACTGCTGAAATACATGCTGCTGTATCTAATATTGCTGCCCTGCTATAATTGCTGTTGTAGATCTAGACTATTTTTATTTTGTTTTTGTAGAGTGCCTTAGTCTTAGTCTTAGACTTAGTGGTTTAGTCTGTTCTTAGCCTTAGTGAAGTAGTAGTAAGGTACTAAGGTGTTCTTGTTTTAGTTTTAGTTATGGGTTGGTTGTAGTAGTACAATATTGTAGATCTAGACTAGTTTATTGTGTTTTTGTGTAGATCTTGGTCAATTGTAGTAGTTGTAGTGATTTAGTTAGTTGGTTTTATCAGTTTGTGTTAGATAGTTGGTTTCGTTAGTTTGTTGGTGTTTGTATTGGTGAATATTTAGAGGGTTTTAGTTAGTTGCTGGGTTCAGTTGTAGTGCTTATATATTAAATTTTTTTATTGATTTTTTGTATATGTAAATTTTGTCTTACTTAATTTTAAGTAAAGTTTCGTTGGTGCTTTCATTTAGTTTAAGTACGTATAGTCTAGTTGTCTGGTTACTTAGCTGACTCTAGCCCCTTGGTCGTAGACTGAGGTGTCATAGATGAAATCCGCCCAGTAGCGCTAACATCTGCCTACTGTTAAAATTTAATGTTGAGCAGAAACGGATCAAACCAACTATCTAACTAAATCACTACAACTACTACACTAGACCTAGATCTACACTATCACTAAAACAAGAACACCTTAGTACCTTAATATTCACTAAGAACAGACTTAGCCACCAGGTCTAAGCCGACTAAGGTAATACTACAAAAACAAAAACAGCAGCAATAACAATAACAATTATATTCAGCAGAGTAATAGCTGCAGTATTAGATACAGCAGCATGTATTTCAGCAGTAATAATAGCAGGCCGTCTCAGGTACAGAATAATAAAACAATTACACGACAGACCACAAAGATCTTCTGACCACTGGTCAAATGTACACTCAACTGTTTTAAGACAGCATGTACATAACTTTTTATACTATCCCGCACTAACCTAATTAAAAATATGCGGAAGTAGAATTATAGAATCTATAAAACCTATAAAAATAAAATATATAAAAATAGATCTAACCTATACAACAAAAATACATATAAAAAAAGCTCTGGGAGCGCAAGCTCACATATACAATATTGAATATACTTCTACTTATAGATCTACTTTTCAACTCCAAGACCTTGCACCGTATGTCCATGATGGAGCATAAGCATCTTTATTGAAAGCGTTCAATTAGTCTTGGTTGTTTTATGCATAATACTGATGTTTCAGAGCCATTTAGAAAGGTTGAGAGAACCATTTAGATTCTATTTTTACTATAATAACCTAAATATATATTATAGAAGTAGATTCTACAGTTACAATTCAAATTGAACTTGAATATTTATGATTATATAGATTACAGATTATAACTAGATTTTTTTTTATAGATTTATGACTATCATGACAATGCCATGACATGTGGGAGATCAATTTTTGAACAACTATAATTAGTGGACTTCATCTAAAACAAGTTCATACATATTTTCACTTGCGATTTTTTAATATATTTAAACCTGGTAGTGACACAGATGGTGTGGTTTGTGTAGACAGCCGACGCAAATCGCCCAACCCAGCTCTAGACGAGCGGTCAACCGTGACGAGCAACGACGGTCAGCCAAGATAGTTCTGGAAAGATAGGTGTTGTGAGTAGAGCTCAGGAGCGTCACGAGGGATGTAGTCATCTGACCACCCAGAATGCTCGGTTCTAGAAGGCCATACAGGAAAATATAAAGAGTCGCAGTCAAGACGGTTCACTACAGCACAGTTCAGTGTGGTTCAGCGGTGTGGTTCTTTACGGCGTATCACGACGCTTCAGTGTGGAGTACTGTCAAGTACAGTCAAGAACAGCGTCTTGATCTTGGTCTGCGATCGAGTCCGACACAACGAGCCCAGTGTGTGAAGTCCTAAACTGTTGAACCCAGTGCAAGCCCTGAACGTGACGGAGAGGCCAGTGCAAGGGTTGGTACGGTGTTGACGAAGAAATATTTGTACAGCCTGTGTTACGTGTTTCCAATTGTAATTTATTGAACATTAAAGTATTACGTTACTTTGGAGTCCTGAGTTGTCAAGTTCTTGGTGTGAGGTGCAGTTTGCAGAGAACCAAGATAGCGAGATTCGTTACAATATATAAGCTTAGCATTATTTTGGACCAATGTCTCACAACGGCAGATGAGAGAAACGAAGTATAAACATCTGGAGAAAACACGACCCTTAACGCAAGAGGACATTAATAAACTAGAACAGACACTAAATAGACAGTGAGATTCATAACAAACGAATAGTGACAATTGATTTGCAGTAACATCTTTTTAGAAGCACCTTTTTAGAAATTACTAAAAGTTTTAAAATCACATTTTATATTTTTACAATTATTTTGTGTGTGAAATTGTGTATCGGAAAATGACGGGTACTTGAAATAAGCTAGTCCTAAAAAAAAAACATATCTTGTAAATGACTTATCAAACAAAGTACTGTAAATGTGTAGTTTCACTCGCTAGTTTCAGGTTTTTTGTTTTGATCCCAACTACCCACAATTTTTTTTCTCAATTTGATACACTAAAATTATAGCCTAATAATAATAATAATTTTAAAATGAGAACTGAAAAATGCAAAGATATATAAGGAAAATGGTACTTCCGGCCCTATTTTCTAATTCTAGTTTTAAACCAATGAAACGAAACGCTTAAGCGTAACAAGCCCATTTAGATCTAAAACTAATTGCAGATTGCAATGGGATTTGTTGATGAACATACAAATTATATATGTCTCAGACTCGAATAGCCCATTTTTTCAGTAAAAGAAATTACAAAAGTAATTTCTCTATAGAAAAAGTTACGAAGGCTATATAATATACAACCAGAGACCTATATATATACTACAATAAATATAGGTTTTTATTTCTAGTTACGATTTATTTAGGTAGGTGCTGTTTTACTATTACATACCAAGTATTAGAGTTTAGAAAAACCCAGGGTTTCTTGTGCAACGCTATTAGCTAACACCGCATACCATCTCTCCATTAGTATATTTAGATCTACAATCTTGTCTAGATCTATATATAAAAATCGAATAGATCTAGTAATAGTATAGATTCTATCTTGAGACTAGATTGCCGAGTCTATGCAATTTTTTATTAGAATAAAGTCTAGATATCACTAAAGACTAAAGCTTATTAATTATTAGATTATTAGATATAGACATAGGACATAGATCTAATAATACTGTAATACATTTACTATCAGGGGCGGACTGGCTATATGGGCAAATGCCCGGTGGGCCGGTACCAAATGGGTCGCGACCAAAGGTAAAAATAAAATTCAATGCAGACTTTTTTAAAAAGTGACAGCAGCAAGACACAGGCCCGAACATGTTTTCTAATTTGTTTTTTTAAATTCTTATTACAATTAATTTTGTTTAAAATTCAACAAGAATATCAAGAAAAATACACTATACACTGTACGTATTATTTTGCAAAACGTTAGACTGTACTTTCTACCATGCACTAGCGGCTTTGATGTCTTTGAGGCTGTGTTTGGCATGGACCTTTGATTGCGAGGACGTAAAAAATTTAAGGCGGGATGGATGTGAGCTTGCACTCCCAGAGATATTTTTATATGTAAACTTAGCTATTTTTATATGTAATTTTCTTTTTCTTTTATAGGTCAGAGCTATTTTATGTATTCAATTTTATATAGGCTAGTGCCAGAATTAATTATTGTACTTCCGCTTTTTGTTATATGGGTTAGGGCGGGTAGTATAAATAGTTGAATCCATCCTACATCCTGTACAATTGACCAGCGGTCAGTAATGTATATCACTGTCTGTGTGACAGTTGATGATCTTAGTGATCTGGCGTATTCTTATTTAATCATTTCTATATTTCTGTACCTGGGAAGGCCTGTAAGTGTATATTTTCTTTTACTAGATCTATGTCACACTGTGTGTAAATATGCTGGATATATTTTAATTTAGTTTTATTTTTTAGTTGGCAGTTGTTCCCAACATGCTGTATTAAAGATGGCGGCGCTCATCAGGCCTGCTTTGAGTGTTCTAGATCTAAATGAATATATGATTTTGTATTTATAGTTTTGCATTTATGTATTGCAAGCTATTATTACTGCTGAATATAGCTGCTGAAATACATGCTGCTATTTTTACTGCTACTATAACTGCTGAAACCTCTGCTGCATTTATTACTGCTATTCACAGTATTCAGTATTGTTACTGTTTCTGTAGATCTAGACTAATTCTAGGGAATCTAGTGTTATTTTGTTTCTGTGGTGTTGCCTTAGTCGGCTTTGTAGCTTGGTTTGGTTAGTTTGTTGGTGTTTGTAGTAGTGAAGGTTTAGTAGCAGGGGGTTAGTATCAGTTGTAGTGGTTAGTGTAGATATTCTATTTTATTATTGATTTATTTTTTTTATATGTAGATAAAGTTTCATTTTGTCTTATTACTTAGGTGACTCGCAGACCGAGGTGCACAGATTGAACCCACCCAGTAGCGCTAACATCTGCATACTGTTAAAAGGTCTCACTCAGTGCCTCTTAACCTGCTCACATTCGTGTCAAAATGCATTTTTAAAAACAACATCAGTATTCCATTCAATAAGTTAGTTAATAAATCGAAAATATATTTTATCATGATTCATTGACACTTTTCCATTGTGACCTTAGATGCAAATTTTTTTTTTACCAATGCGCGAATCTATGAATGAAGATTTGAGTTATTAATGAAGAAATCTGTGATCTTTTTAAAATACTTACTTTCCCTGAAGTTTTTTATTAAAATGTAGTGTATTTTTTAAAGTCTGCTTGCATAGATAATTTTAAAAAATTTGATTGTTCACTATCGGAAAAGAAAAAAGTAGTCGTTACATCAGAACTTTGAATGATCTAAAATATCATGATGTCCGATTTTCATTTTCTCTTCTAGTTTCTGAGATCTAAACGGGACGAACGGATGGACAAAGAAACCACACAAAACTAATAGCCGCTTTTCCCCTTTCGGGGGCCCCTAAAAAACATTTTCAATCTACAAAGAATTTACGAATTTGTCTAAAGTTTCCATAAGCCTGCGGGAATAAGTAGCATTTCAAAGCACTACTGTTATTGAGGACTGGTTTTAGATTGAACAGTTTTGTCATGTATGATGCAGTAACGGAAAAGAATATTGTTTCGATGGTTAAAAATTGATTTGATTAAAAATTATAACAAACCCATATGTTAACAATTATTCAAAATATGAGGGGTCGGTATGTTGTTTCCTTTGGGTCACAAAATAAAAGCAAGGTAATTATAATAATTATCGCTACTTTATAACGCTACTTTCATGCTCAGAGCGATATAGTCCAATCTCATTTGTGGACTAGTGATGGGAGGTGATCTAGGAGAAAGTTTTCCGTGCTGCCTTTAGGCACTCAGTAAACACAACACTGCTCGAGTCGGGTGTCGGATCTCAAGCATCCTTCATAGGTAGCCAAGTTCAAGTGTACTAAGCCTCTCGACCACGCTTCCCGCTGTAACAACAACATTAATAACAAAAAGCATGCACACTAACCTTAACAAAAGAAATAATAACAATAACACCATATCAACAGTCACATGTTTAAGAAACATTTACCTTTATCCGAATTTGTGTTGCAAATCTGTGCAAATCTCAAATCAGCAGATACAACTATCATAAAACAAGTCTATCAGCAGATACAACTATCATAAAACAAGTCTATCAGCAGATACAACTATCATAAAACAAGTCTATCAGCAGATACAACTATCATACAACAAAACTATCAACAGATACAACTATCATACAAGTCTATCAGCAGATACAACTATCATACAGCAAGTCTATTAGCAGATATCTATCAAGTCGATTGAATTAGAGATTAAATACATTCACATTACTTCTTTGTTTCTATTCCTATATTGAACGAGTATATTATTTATTATGAAAACTCTCTAGCGTTGTGAAGCAGGCATTCTTTAAAAAACTATTGTCACTAGCAAAACCTATTATATAATTTTTATAATTCATTTTGTATGCATTTCTCATTGCTTTTAACTGTTTTCCCAAAAAATTTGTTTTATTCTAAAGATTTGACATGAAGTTATACAATGGAAACAAAACAATGAAAACCATTACACCAACAATAGATTACATTTTAAACAAACAAACAAAAAAAACAGCGAAGAAAAGCTTTTCATTTTAAAGAGAAAATAGTGGGACTAGTTCAAGAATAGTAGTTCTAGATCTAGATTTAATGACTCCAATTTAAATTTGAAATAAAAAAATATTAGGGGAAAACGACAATAAGTATTCACTAACATTGTTTTGAAAACCAAGGATTTATGTAATTTATGGTTGTTTTTTAAAGACACAAATTTGGAATTTTTCGGAATGTAAATATATATTAAAAAAAAAAAACAAAGGCGCAGACATGGTGTCATACAGAATTACCCAAATATTCATTCATGTTTAGGTGTCACTGTATTTTGTGTTTTCTGTTGACTACGGTAAAGTGCTGTGTGTGTTTAAACACTGCAGGAACAATCGGTGAATGCGTAAGAATGTTAAAAGCTGAAAGAAAATGTCAACATATAAAAGGTTTATTGTAGTTTTATTTCAAAAGATAAAATTTTCCAGCTTTTTCTACAGCTTTTATTGTTTTTTGTGCAATCTGAGCAGCAATGTTCGTTCCATTACGTATTGTGTCGAATGAAACCAGGCTTGGATCAGGCTTGGGATACGTGAAATGATAGGCTGAAAGAGAAGAAATAAGAAACAAAGTACTGAGTCAGTATTCTGGCAAAATAATGAAGATATAAAGTATTAATGAACAAGAAGTAAACAAAGTTAGCAAGATGCAAAAATTAATGAACAAGAAGTAAACAAAGTTAGCAAGGTACAAAGTATTAATGAACAAGAAGTAACAAAATTAGCAAGATACAAAGTATTAATGAACAAGAAGTTAACAAAGTTAGCTAGATACAAAGTATTAATGAACAAGAAGTGGAGAAGTTAGCAAGATACAAATATTAATGAACAAGAAGTAAAAAAAAGTTATCAAGATACAAAGTATTAATGAACTTGAATTAATTAATTAATTAATTAATGAATTAATGAATGAGAAGTAAACAAAGTAATGGGGTTAATATTCTAGCAAGAGACAAAGTAGTAATGAACAAAAAAAGCTCCTTTACGTAAAGAGTACATTGAACATTTCTAATACAGCACTGCAGTGTAATATTTGTATGACATTATTTATTGTGAACCTCTTCAGATTTATTTCTTATTGTAAGCTTACGTTACCATCCTCAGCCCTCCCCCTCCTCCAGCAGGATATCTACGATCTTATCGTATGTCGGTGGCGTTTCAAGTTTTTTAAAAATGAAAAATATTTTTTAAAGCTAATAATCAAAATGCTAAACAAAGTTGCTTGTGTGCTACTTACTGTATACGAAATAGAAAGTCCTTGACACAACGCTTACTATTGTGTGCTGAATAATAGGCAGAATACTATTATAGAATGTTGCGCATTTTCCTAAAAGTGCAGCAGCTCGTTATCGTGCAGTAGTTCAGTTAAGACTTATTCAGTATGATTCCGTTACATCAATACCCAACACAAAGAACAATAAAACAAAGACTTTGGAGGGCGCAGTCGTCATCGTTCAATATTCCACAATATCTGCTTCACACAAATTTTGATTGATATTGTAGAGCGAATACTTTGAAGTCCAACTACCATTTTTTCCAGGAAAATTGGTTACCATAACATTGGTATACTCTTCACAGAGAACAAAAACAGTGTTATAAAGAATTTCTAGAGCGCCGTCGTTCTGATAAAAGTTAACTGCTATATTGAATGCCAGAACGTAGCCATTTGAGAAGTTACACTGCCAAGACTACTAAGCCAATATTAGGCCAGTGAAAAACGACAACGCGAGCTAGACGGCAGTGAAACATAATTCACTTGCCTTGTACTATGACATTTAGAATAGAGCATATAAGTAAGTTTTTCTTTTTTCCGCAAGGTTGTTAACGCCGGAAGTGGTAATGGTCTTAAGCCCATCATTACCTACAAAGTGCTTCCAATTGCATGCGTCTCAAATAGCCTCTGACAACCAGTCCAACTCCTGGCCTTCACGTGTGGCTCAGTTACTGAGCCTGGCGGAACCGTTACCACAGACAGGAGAAGGGGCAAAGGCGAGCAACTGGCGCCTAAACCAGTAAGCTTCGGGCAGAAGGGGCTCGTTAGCCTTGGTTGGCTACCCATCTAGAAGGAAAACTGAATCCAAACCTCCGCTGATCTGCGGCTATACCCAAACACGGGAAAGGCTTCGGGAGACAACCCTGAGGAAAAATCAGGAGCTGGTGACCCTTAGGCAGAATGTGGCACACCGTTCTACAGCCTGGCAGATCCTGCGGCGCTACTGATCCCAAACTGTACTGGATACTCCGTTAATTTGGTCACATCAGCTGCGCGGAGAGGGGGGAACTGCTGTGTGGGCGACATCGTTCCGACCATAAACAATGCCCAGGCTAAAAAACTGGAGAGGACACTCTAGCTTCGCCTTAGGCATCGGCCAAACACGGGAAGTGGCAGTCATCGGTTATAAGCTCAAATGCTCAATTGACGTAGAGCAGGGCGCCAGGGGCCACTTTCGTCGGTGGGAGGGATCCTAGGATTCCAATGGACAGCTACCGCCCGCCTCAAGCTGGGCAGCCCCCACCCAATAAGGTGCTGTCCCGTCATGCCTGTCTTCCTCGTTTGGGTACACGAGGATAGGACAAAATCTGAACAGGCACAAAGCCAATGTACCAGTCGACATGAAGAAAAAAAAAGAGGAGCTCCACTCTTAAACTGGGCACGTGGAATGTGCGTACTCTACAAACTGGACTTAATGAAAACCTCCCAGACATAGAAGAAAATCTGCAATAATAAACGATGAACTGTCCAGGCTCAAAGTAGACATAGCCGCCCTTCAGGAAACTCGTTTAGCTGACTCTGGATCAATCAAAGAAAAAGACTACTTCTTCTGGCAAGGCAAAGCCGAAAGTGAAGTAAGGGAACATGGCGTTGGTTTTGCAGTTAAGAACACACTACTGAACACAGTAGAGCTGAAGTGCAACGGTTCAGAAAGACTCCTATCACTACGCCTTAACATATCTATTGGACATGTGACTTTAATATGCCTACGCTCCTACTCTGAGTTCCACACCAGAGGCCCAAGATATGTTTTATGACAACCTTTCGTCTGCTCTTAGCGAGATCCCAACCACGGAACAGGTTATCATCCTCGGCGACCTCAATGCACGCGTTGGATCTGACAACTCTGCATGGGACAGTTGTATAGGGCGTTTTGGTGTCGGAAAAGTAAATGAAAACGGACAAAGGCTCCTCGAGATTTGCTCACTTACACTCCCTCTGCGTCACTAATACCTATTTCAAAACTAAACCGCAGCACAGAGTATCTTGGCGGCACCCTCGCTCCAAACATTGGCACCAACTAGATCTAATCATGGTAAGACAAAAGTGCTTAAAATTTGTAAAGCTTACCAGGTCCTACCACAGTGCAGACTGCGACACAGATCACTCCTTGGTATGTTGTAAGATCAATCTCCTCCCCAAAAAAATCAACCATACCAAGCAGATTGGAAGACCCCAATCGAATGTAAGCAAGATGTGTCAACCTGATCTCCAGATACAGTTTGCGGAATCTTTTGAACGCGAGTACAAAAATATCTCTGAGAATACAGCAACAGAAAAATGGGAATACCTCAAGTCCACCATACAAAAGACTTCCCTGAAAATCTTTGGAAGAAAAATTACAAAACAAAATGATTGGTTCGACTCTAAAGCAGTTATTTTAGCACCTATCATCAGAGCAAAGAGAGATGCACTCGCTACTTACAAGGCAAAGCCTACCCAACGCAACCTGCTAAACCGGAAAGAAGCTAGAGCCAATGCACAGAGGACAGCAAGGATCTGTGCCAATGAATACTGGGTAGAGCTCAGTGAGAGTATTCAGCTCGCAGCCCAAGTGGGCAACATAAGAGGGATGTACGAAGCCTTTTGGCTCTCGGACCCTCCCAAAACAAGACAGCACCTCTGAAATCAACCACTGGGGAAATTATCACAGACAAGTGCCAACAAATTTAAGCTTATATATTTATTAAGTACATTATCTCATGTCATAGTGTCGAAAGTCAAAATGCAAGGGGCCCCCAAAGAGGTCAATCCCCCCGGGCCCCCAAATCCCTAGCTAGTTAATATTTACCCGAAATCATTTCTGGAAAAAAAAAAACTTGCTTATCATTCATCATCATCATCATCATTGGCCTCCTTCAGTCGTAGGACGACTATGGTTCATCTCAGAGCGCATTTCCTCATGTGGCTTTCGAGCCCTATTTTGGAGAGACACTCCCGTCCACAGATAAGCGCAAGTTAGGGTCCCCTTGGCTTTTGCTTCGGTGGTAGAGGAGCTGGCCGTTTTCCGGTTTGTGCGTTTTTCTTCCTGGGCTGAGACCCATGTACTTTCACTGTCCATAGCTTTCTTTGTCACTGTCTCTCTCTACCCTCTCTCCATCTAGAGCTATGTCTTCCCAATTGTCAGTATTGATGTTCACTGATTTGAGGTCACGTTTTATTACATCTATGTAACGGAGGTGGGGGCGACCAGTTTTTCTTGTGCCAGTCGCGAGTTGACCATAGAGGATGACTTTCGGGATGCGCTTGTCCTCCATCCGGCGAACATGTCCAAGCCAGCGCAAACGGCGTTGTCTGAGGGCTGTAAAGATGCTGGGAATACCTGATCGCGCAAGGATCTCAGTATTGCACACTTTTTCTTTTCATGTGACATTCAAGATCCTACGGAGACCTCAAATGGAATGAGTTCAGTTTTCTCTCTTGCTTTGCTCAGGTGGTCCATGATTTACTGCCATACAGCAGTGTACTCATAACGCATGCCTTGTAGACTACCATTTTGGTCACCGTAGTTAGCTTATGGTTTTCCCAAACTCTTAGTCTGAGTAGCGAATGTCGAGGCAGCTTTCCCTATGCGTTTTTTCATCTCCTCTTCTAGGGACAGGTCATCTGTAATTGTGGATCCCAGATTACAGAAATCGTTTACGGCGTCCAGCTTGTTATCGTCAATGAGGATGGAGGGTGGTGCTGTAGTAGGTGGTCCCATAACATTTGTTTTCTTCGTGCTAATAGTCAAGCCATATTCTTTACAGGCCCGAGAGGAGCGGGACATTAGTGACTGAAGTTCCTCTTGCGTGTGTGCCACTACCGCTGCGTCTTCCGCGAATAGCATATCTCTTACGAGGGTGGCTATGATTTTAGTTTTGGCCCTCAGTCTGGCAATATTTGGGAGTTTGCCATCAAATCTGGAATGGAGATAGATGCCTTCGATGGATTTGTCAAACGCGTTGTGGATTAGCAGTGAAAATAGTATTTCAAAGAGGGTTGGGGCCAGGACACATCCTTGTTTAACTCCGCTGTTTATACTGAAACTTTTAGAGCTGGCACCGCTAAATTGCACTGTACCCATCATATTTTGGTGGAAAGATATGATTACATTTAGTAACTTGGGTGGACAGCCTATCATCTGTAAAATTTTAAAGAGGCCATCTCTGCTAACTAGGTCGAAGGCCTTTGTCAAGTTTCTAAACGCAATGTAAAAAGGCATCCTTTGTTCTCTGCACTTTTCCTGGAGTTGGCGGATGGAGAAAATCATGTCAATCGTGGATCTCCCTAAGCGAAAGCCGCATTGTGATTCTGGATGGACCCGATCAGCGAGTTTTTATAGCCTGCGAAGTATCACTCGAGCAAAGACTTTGCCTACAATACTTAAGAGGGAGATTCCTCTGTAATTGTTGCGGTCGCTTCTGTCACCTTTGTTCTTATACAGTGTAATGATTTTAGCATCCCGCAGGTCTTGTGGCACAGCACCTTCTTGCCAACATTTGCAAAGCAGTTCGTGTAGAGGTTGGATTAGAGTAGTTTTGCATTGTTTTAGAATATCTGGTGGGATACCATCGCATCCGGGTGCTTTGCGGGCAGCAATGTTGTCTATGGCTTTGTTGAGCTCTGAAAGGGTGGGTGTTTTGTCTAGCTTGTTCATTGTGGGTAATTGTATAATGGTCAGACTGAGCTTGTTGTGGCGTAGAGCTCAGAGTAATGTTCAACCCATCTGTGCATTTGTTGGCACTTGTCTGTGATAATTTCATACAGTGCGATGCTAGAGACACCTACCGGATTACATACTAGTCAGATCGGGCGATGTTAGAGACACCTACCGGATTACAGTCAGGCAGTGCAATGTTAGAGACACCTACATGATTATTATTATTTTAGCTTGTCCATGGTGGTTCGATGATGACCACTTTTGTCATCCAGGGGGCTGAAGGCTTTGCACTGGGGCTTTGTGCCTCTTCATGTGGCTGGTGAGACCTATATGAGCCCGAAATGTTTGGTGCACTCTGGACAGGTTTTTCCAGCTAGAGCTAGTGTTATTGGCCTTGCTTTTTTTCTCTGACGCTTTACTTCTGCCAGCGCTTTTTTCATGTCCTCAGCAATTTGTGCGCCTGTTTTTACAGTGCGACGCCATGATGCTCTATCATGTGCTTCTGTCTCCCAGGTGGCTGGGTCAATGCTGAAAGCATTTTCTTTGTCCTCCTTGTGAGCGCTTTCCTTCGCTTAATTGGCCATACGGCGGTCTTCCATTCTGCAGTGGTGTTTTGCCCATCTGGATTGTCTGGATGCTTTGCAAGCATGCTCTTCGAAGGACTTCAGTATCTGGTATTTTTTAACATTCAGTATTTTTCTGAGACAGGTCATGTGGAAGTGGTTTAGTTAGTTTGTTGTTTTTTTGCATGTATTCTATATACTCTGTCCATGTTTCTGAAGCATAGAGCAATGTAGGGAGGATGACAGCTCGATAGACTTAATGTTTGTGAGTTACCTCGTCTATTCCAGACTTTTTTAAACAGTCTGCCATATGATGCAATAGCCTTGGTGATACGAAGGTTGACTTAAGTCTTTTTTGTGTTCATATTGAGGCCAAATTCTGAACACCCTCTAGAGGCCTATCGAAAAATGGAGTAGGCCTATCGAACAGTAGAGTATGTGTATCAACAAGTGGAGTAGACATATGGAACAGTGGAGTAGGTCTATCGAAGTGGAGTAGACCTATCGAATAGTGGTGTAGGCCTATCGAAGTGAAGTAGACCTATCGAATAGTGGAGTAGAGCTATCGAACAGTGCAGGAGGTCTATCGAACAGTGGATTAGGTCTATCGAACAGTGGGGTAGACCTATCGAACAGTGGTGTAGGCTTATCGAACAGTGGAGTAGACCTATCGAACAGTGGAGTAGATCTATCGAACAGAGGAGTAGGTCTATTGAACAATGGAGTAGGTATATCGAACATTACAGTAGACATGAGAGACACGAAGTAGGTCTACAGAGAGTCTAAATCAGCCTACAAAGAAGCAGATCACGAAATAGATGCTGGTGGAAACTATTTTGAGCATAATTGGGCCTATCAATTCTCTTCTTTGACCAGTTATTGACATAATCTTATTTGATAATGCGCTGCACAACTTACTCATTAAGTTCTTCAAATGTTTCATTTATACAGGCCAAGAGATACTTCTTTGGATCTATTTGCTTACCATTATATTTACATCTAATGAACACAAAAAGAAACATCTGAAAGTCTCAACACATACCTAATGGCTCGTTCAGGGAAAAATTCCCCGTCGGCTTCTTGCTGTCAGAGTAAGAACGTATATAGTCAGGGTGCCAGGTTGGATGACAAATGTTGATATAGCAGATAATCTGAAGAGGAAAAAAAGGATAAAAGTAAAAATGCATTTTATTTATTGACCCCCCCCCCCCCCAGCAAATTTTCTACTTCTCTTATTAAAACTAATCAAATTCTATAGACTCTTTATTAAAACTAATCAAATTCTATAGACTCTATAGAGTTTGCAGCGCGCGAGTGTTTGGCATGCGTTGGGTGTAGGGAAGGATGGATCATGGTGTGCAATATGTTTAGTCATAACAGATAAACGGGAAGCAGACAATAGAGAAAGATACAATAATTTGATTTTAAACCATGCACTTATGTCTTCCTGGAAGTGTTGATATTTTAATCTAATTTTTCGCTTGGTATAGGGAAATAATTTTCTTTGCAAAGCTTGTTAGCATTAAGTACATTTCTTTTTACTGCCGATTAACCAACGCTTTCCGAACCTCTGGTGGCTCAGAAACTTTTAGATTGCGCCAGTGAGAGCTGCTCTTTCATAGGGGAATTTGAACTCTTGGGACAGCCCCAACATTTTCATGAACATTAAACCAATTCTTTCCTAAAGGAATTTAAACTCTTGGGACAGCCTCAACATTTCATGAAAATAAAACCAATTCTTTCCTAGGGAAATTTGAACTCTTGGGACAGCCCCAACATTTCATGAACATTATAACCGATTCTTTCCTAGGGGTTTTTGAACTCTTGGGACAGCCCCAACATTTCATGAACATTAAAACCAATTCTCTAATGACATGGACTTATTTTCATGAACATCATATAATTTTTTAGAGACACCTCATTAGCATAGTTAAAAGAACATATAATAAGGCTAGTCTTCTAGTCCTAAAATTAGTGAGGAATGCAGTATTTCCCGTGGCTGCGCAGCCCCAGCTGAGACCTACATATTTTGCCACAACCAGGGCAAACATAACCATTGTCGCAGGTGGTCGATTTAGATTTTGTTTTCGACATCTGCGTTTGTCCTCGGCTGCAGATTTTCTTTTGGTCTAAAATGTGTATCCCGCGGCCTTCCTCCTGCTGTCTCGTTCTGAGGCCGCATGCAACCAGGTGCTCTCTTCTATGTCAGCCAAGGAAAAATGAAGCCTAAGCTGGTCTTTGAAGCTTTTCCGTGGGGCGTCTCTGTTACGTCGACCACCTTTTAGCTCACCAAAAAAGACTGCCTTTGGCATACGTTCGTCTCCCATACGGGATACGTGCCCTACCTAGCGTAACAGTCGGACCAAAAGAAGTCCCTCTATACTGTCCATACCGGCATTCGCAAGTACATCGCTGTATGTAATGCGGTCTTGCCACCGAATGTCCATGATGGAGCGCAAGCATCTTTGGTGGAGGCGCTCAAGAAGTCTTAGATGTTTCCTGTATAGTGTAAATGTCTCAGAGTCATACAGAAGGGTTGAGAGAACCATCGCCTGGTAGACACTAATTTTTGTAGGCAGGCGGAGCGATCTGTTCCGCCAAACTCTCGCCTGAAGGCATCAAAAAGCGCTACTGGCCCTGGCAAGACGGTTATCAACTTCCCTTGAAAGTGAGGCGTCATTTGACACTATACTATCTAGATATGTGAAGTGGTCTACCACATTAAGGGGCTGTCCGTTTACGGTGATCATTGGGGCTGAGTATGTTTTATTGGGTGACTTTTGGAACATGACTTCTGTTTTCCCGAAGTTTATAGATAGACCGAAAGAGGCGGCAGCGTATGCCAATTCGTTTACCGCGTTCTGGAGGTCATGTGACGTCAGAACGAAACCGGATATAGATGCCTTCATGCAATTTCTGCCTCATTTGACCCAACATTACGCCAAAGCAGATAACGAATAGAGTAAGAGCTAGTACACATATAATGAACATTAAAAGAATGTTTTGAATGTTCTTACCTGAAGTTGTTCATAAATGTAGACAGATTCAGGATTCAGTTCAAATACTTTGTAGGGCATCAATATTCCATTGTAACCCCAATCAGCATCTTTCTCAAGCCTTTACAAAATGAGTAATTTCATTACGGACAGATTATGATAGAGATTACAAATTTCAAATGTGTGAAAAGTTACTGTTTATGAAAAAAAAAGGTTTATGAATAGAACTCTGTACCTTTGGATTTAAACTCCAATGCTCTGCGGGCTCAACTCCAATGCTCAAGGGTCAACTAAGCAAGAGACTTAGACTAATTTTACAATCTATTGGCAAACTGAATCGATTTTAGCCAAACACCAGTAGTTTTTATTTTTTTATTTTTGTTATTTTATATCGTCCGATTTTCGTACCTGTTACTTTTACCTGTTACTCTAGTTAAAGAACTGCAAGCGACTCGTTCCTTTCATACTTGATCAGTTTCTATGGAGTCGAGAAGATCAAGTGGGAGATCTTGCTCCAGTTTTGTAATGGACTGGGTACGACTGAGTACGACTTATTTGGAATACATCTTCTAAACGTCCACATTTCTTGTAGTTGTACCACTATTTAGTTGGACTGAAATGCTCCAAGATATACACAATGATGTCATGGAAATTCACTTGAAATGAACCATACGCTAGATAATGTAGGCCAAAAAGTTTTACTGGAAGAATACTATCAATGTGTGGGGTTTGTGTGGTGGGCTTACAACATCAAACAAGGGAGACCAATACAATAGTCGTCTTATATTTCCTCTCTATCGATGTGGCGTGTCCTTGTATGGAAATTAGATGAGGTAGTTATTTTCTATTTTGCAAAAAAAAATAAAACAATAATTTTTTGCCTAATCAAAAGTTCTGCTTAAATATTCCAAGATTACAAGCAAAAGTGAAAAGTTAAACAACTCTACGTAGCCGTTTACAGATTATACTCGAGCTTATTTGTGTGAGCTATGAACATGACTGTAGATATCTTCCAATTCATCATGAGTGCACTTTATTACCACAGAGCATGAAAGACTCACTATAAATAGGTTCTAAGAAAAATACTAATAAGAGAAACACTGCTTGGTAGTTATTGATTTATTTTTTTTAGGCCTGGAGGCCCTGGCCAGACGGTTAAAAACTTCCCTTGAAAGAGATACGTCATTTGTACTATCTTTCCTAAATATATGAAGTAGTCTACCACGTTAATGGGCTGTCCATTAACGATGATCTTTGGGGTTGAGTAGGATTTATTTGGTGAATTCTAGAACATGTCTTCAGTTTTCCCGAGGTTTATAGATAAACCAAAAGAGACGGCAGCGTATGTAAAATTGATCATGTTCTTTGTGAGCTAGCAGGGCTCTGTTATGACCATTTTTTTCATTTTGTATGAGACATTAGACGTCAAATGTTGAACACATTGTTGTCTGAGTGCAACCTGACCTAGATGATTTGTGCAATCGCTGCCTCATTTGATTCAGCATTACGCCAAAGAAGATAGCGAATAGAGTAGGTTCAAGTACATGGCCCTGCTTCACGCCATTTTCTATTGGGAAGTGATCAAACAGGTCACCATTGAGTCTAATCTGGCCTTTTTGTCCCAAATGAAACTGCTTGAGAATGGATAGGAACGCAGGTGGGCATCGAGCCTGGTCAAAATCCTTCATTTGCCATCGCGACTGACCGTGTCGAAGGCTTTGGTGAGGTTCACAAAGGCAGGTTTAGGTTCTGCTCTATGCATTTTTCTTTCAATTGTCGCAAAACAAATATGTCAGATGTATCTGACCTAAGCAGTAGGGTTGATCGGTCAAGCAAGACTCTTGCAAAGATCTTTCCCGCTGACAGAAGTATAATGCCTCGAGATTTGGAGGATCTAGACTTGTCGCCCCTTTTGTAAATTGATATATTAACGGCATCTTGAAGCTCTGGTGGAACAACGTATTTCTCTCAGCATAGAGCGAATGCACCGGAAGAGGACAAAGACATATTCTTCCAAACGTTAGGGGAGGTAATTTAATGCCGAGTAGTTGCTGAAAAAGATGCTTGGCAAAAATGTTTCGGAACTTATAGTGTTTGCAAGATTATTGACCAATGCCAAAGGCTACTGTAGCACTACGAACTGTGCATAACAAACACATACTTCTCTGGTTAAAAATGTCACAAAATGTCTTGGCGACACCCACGCTAAAAAAAAGTGGCAGCAGCTTGACTAATGCTCCGATCCCTGTATTTAGGAGCAGTCCGATCACAGATAGACTACAGCCTACCTTTGCGAATTTATGGCTCTAGTAGAGCTCTTGAACAACTTGATAAAATACAGTCCTAAGCACTAAGATTTGTCTGTGTAACCTTTAGGACAAGTCCAGTAAATGCGGCTGAAATAATGGCTAATGTAGGTCCACTAAACCTTAGGAGGGAAAGGTCAGTACTGACCTGCTTTGAGCGGTATAAAAGGCTGGATGAATACCTCCCAGGTAGAAAACTAGTGGATGGTTGGCGATGCAGTAGACGTATTCAGATGCAGTCTTTTATGCATCATGCCAATAGACTATCTCAAAAAGCTGGCCTCTCCACCAACCGACAAAACATTCAACGTTTTCATCCCCTTCCCCCTTGGTGTCGCCCAACGACCCCAGACATACGCTTGAAATTAGTAGACCCTAATGCCATTAAGCTAAGTCGTTCATCTAACGACCTTCAAATTCTAGCATTGGAGACCATTAATACCTTGAATCCCAGTGCTATTTTTGCATACACCGATGGGTTGGCATCGATAGATTCTGAAAGAGCAGGCTATGGAGGGACATTTGAGGGCAACACAGATTGTTGTGGTCACTGACTCAAAATCTGTACTACATATTTTGCAAAGCCCCGACCATGGTCTCCCAATATCGACACTGTCACCATGGCTTCACACAACATAAAACAACGATATGGCCCCCCTGTAATAATGCAGTGGGTACCGAGTCCCATAGGTGTGACTGGCAGCATTATTGCAGACTCCTTGGCCCACCAGGGCGGGCAAATCCACCCACTGAGCAGGCTGTAAGTTTTCATTATGCTCTAGCTATAATTAAAAAAACAGAATTGGAAAAGTGGTTTGAGTGCTGGGAAAGGTTAAAAAAATAAACCGTGGAGTCTGGGAGCGCATGAGGCGCCCGGACCGCACTTCCCCGTGGTGGAGGCTGTCCAGGCCTGGGCAAGCTATTATGGCACAGTGCAGGACAATTAATGGTCCTGTTGGCTCATATTTCTCACGGCTATGACCACATTTTGATTCACGGTGCCCCGCTGCGGAGAAGAGGAAACCGTGCCTCTTATTCTATTTGACTGCCCCAGACCTGCTGATCTCCGTCTCGACAGGTCTGGGAAACAAAAAATTCTTGACCTGTAGGGCGACATTTATGCACTACGCAAGACAGCGGTGTTTCTGTCCAGGGCTTTTGCAAGAGAGGATTTGAGCCTCTCAAGCCCTCACTCAAATGGAGTTTGATGATGATGATGATGACCACTGCATCCCTTGGAAGTTGGATATGAAAAGTATAATTTACACTCGCTTATACCATAGAACAGACTGCAACTGTGACCATTCGATAGTGTTAAGCAAATCAAACTATTTGTCAAGAAGGCTTATACTTTCAGTCAACCTAGGACTATTCGAATAAACATTAATCATGTTCGTGTTCCAGAGAAATCTGCATTCGTTGGCGAGCTCCTGAAAAGATCAATACCCTTGATAAGTGAGGAAGAAGACATCTCTATCGGGAGAAACTAAGAGATGCAATCTACAGCTAAGCACTTACTACCTTTGGTCCTCAAAAAACACAAAATGTAGACTGGTTTGGTGCAAATCTTACAAACATTAAATTTTGCATCGCTCACAATGCAATCCTAGCTTAAAATCTCTACAGGCTTTCAAAATTGCTAATAAAGAGGCAAAACAAATGGCTAAATAATGTGCTAACAACGTTTGCAAAGATACATTCCACATAATTCAAGAAAGTCTGTCCTTGTGAAATAGCAAAGCTCTGTTTGATGGCATAATAGCTGCATTGGGTCCACCTGGGCCCTTCTTTCAAAATCTGGGGAAAAAAATATGGATCAAACCAAGTAGCTAGCGAATACAGTAGACATTGTCGCCTTGACCTCTCTACCAGATCTTGTAGTAAAGGAATGAGCTAGAGCCCTGATGATCTTTAAAAAGCAATAAATAACATGAAAAATATCAAATCTCGAGAAAGTGATGGCATTCCAACCAAACACTTCTGCTCCCATAACCCTGCCGCTGCTGGGAATTGGGTCATGTCTTACAGGACATACGTGAAGCAAATATAGTCACAATTTATAAGAACAAAGGAAATCGGAAACCCTAATCCAACAATTATAGGGGTATCTCTCTCCTCAGCATAGTTGGCAAAATATTTGCTAGAGTTGCATATCCACTATAGATAGTATATTCTCCCTAAGACTACTGCATGAGAAATAGCTAGAAAAATATAGACACCTATATATCGTGTTTGGTAATCTGACAAAAGCCTTTGACATGGGCAGCAGAAGTGGTCTACTCGAATACCCTCCCAATTTACTAAAATTCATTATGTGTTTTTATGAGCAAACAAAATGTACTGTGAAATTTAATGGAGCCATAATCAGGTCAGTAGTGGTGACAAGCAGGGATGTGATTTCCTGCCTACTGCATAATGCTTACAGCGACAACTAATGTATATTTCTTCATACAAGATCCTCTGGAAAAGTTTTTAATGTATCCAGATGAGGGCAAAAACTAAAGTTAAAAAGGTAACACTCAGAGTACACTGTCCAGTGTCTTGACGCAACCATCCTCGCTGCGGTCACTGATTGAATAGCTCTAGCTGAGACCTCATCACCGACTAAGTAGCCATGGATAAAGACCTCGTCAGTGACTGAGTAGCCCTAGCTGAGACCTCGTCGCTGAATGAATAGCCCTAGCTGAGATCTCGTCGCTGATTGAATAGCTCTAGCTGAGACCTCGTCGCTGATTGAATAGCCCTAGCTGAGAACTCGTGACCGACTGAGCAGCCCTAGCTGAGACCTCGTCGCTGACTAAATAGCCATAGATAAGACCTCGTCACCGAATGAGTAGCCCTGGTTTAACCACATCAGCTGAGATTAAGATAAGCCTCACTTGCCCATAAAATCTAATGATGATTTAAACCTAACATCAGATTGTACTTCCGTTGATCCCTTAATTTTAAATTTGACATTCCTTTCCTAAATAAATGTCCATATATTATTCATGACATTTTACACTTTGTTGTTTGTCTATAGCTAGATTTGTGCCCTTATGTTTGTCTTCTTTCAATAGCACTTAAGACTTAAGACAGCCAGCACACATACACACACTGCACTTGTCATACAAACCTGTAACTGCAAGGATTGGCCTCTTTAGTCACATGAGAAGCTGCTTAGGGCAAAGAGTATCTCTCGATACGTAAAATGCCACAGATAGACAGTAAACATGAATGATTTAAATGTATACATTTACCAAAATGTGTCCAGAAATGTGTAGAGAAATGGAGATTTCGCCCTTGACATTAATACTCCCATATTTATAGCTCTTGGCCATTCGCCGTAGTCTGGCCAATCATAAGACATTAACGTGGGATATTTTCGAATCTCTTCACTAACTGGGTTACCCCAAATGACATCTCGGTCCTGAAAGAGAAGAGCATCAAGATCTAAAGCTTCATTTCTTAACCAGCAGTAC
The DNA here is from genome assembly GCA_030265305.1 of Biomphalaria pfeifferi. Lineage (NCBI taxonomy): Eukaryota > Metazoa > Mollusca > Gastropoda > Planorbidae > Biomphalaria > Biomphalaria pfeifferi. The sequence goes on along the minus strand of JASAOG010000123.1, from coordinate 950,959 downwards.
CCCAAAGCTACGCCTGTTGATTTGTTCCCAGGCTATATTATTTATTTTGCCATGGACCCCTATTTTTCTTACTTTAAAGAAAACTAATTTTAATAGTTCCACAGCAACCCCCTTCCACCCCGTATTTACATATGACCAACAAATTGTATTACATGTATCTATGACGTTAAATTGTAGCAGTCCGTAAATTTGAGTAACACTTCTCTTCGCCTCTCCCACTCTCCATCTTAATAAATATTCTTCACTGACTGACTATTCTTCTGCTTTTCAGTTCAGAATCAAACTTTTGGCTCTTTGGATATGTTTTGTTTTAAGGTTTACTCATCAACCAAGAAGGGCTCTGTGGGATTTCTATTTTAGATACTTGGTGTCAAGGAGTGGGGTTAAAATTTGGATGGATTCTCTCATTCGAATCCCAACGGCTGTGTGACGTTAGGCCTTCGATTGTATAGTTCTACATCTGTAGGGTTAAATATGGAGTCAAAAGCAGGGTTCGTGGGATTGGATTTAGCTTTGCAATCTTTTTCATTCTTATGTCTATGGGGAGTTATCCAGCCTCCACGTGACTTTGGGATTGGTAATGTACGAAGCGCGCCGAGACAGAGCCGCAGGGCAGCATTTTGTATGAACTCCACTATTTTTAGATACGATTTCCTAGCTCCTCCATATATAATGGATCCGTAGTCTAACTTGGATATGAACAGACTCCGATATAGCTCTGTCAGCTCCCCAGTCCGTATTGCTAAATAATCTGAGTATGTTTAATGACATGGGGCATTTCTTCTTTAGTTTTTTTAATATGGGGGAAAAATAAAATTTCAATGTAGGGTAAGGCCTAAAAATTTTGTAGTTTAAACAACAGAGATCTTCTTTCTATCTAAAAATAAATCAAGGTCTGGGTGGATTCCCCTTTAATTACTGAAAATGCATGCTGACAGTTTTTTGGAATTTAAAGCCATTATAGTTTGTCCAATTTTGATTTTATTTAAACATAATTGTAATTTTCTTTCTAAAGTACTCATGTTTTTGCCATATGTAAAAATGACAAAGTTATCAACATACAGAGAGCACAGAACCTTTAAAATGCTGTTTATTTTTACATTGTTTTTATATTAAAAAGAGTTACTGAAGGAATGCAGCCTGCCGCCTTACTGCCTTGAAACCGCAGAGGTTTTGGCATCCAGAGTGCCGACAAAATTTCTCCAAGAATTCTTATTGGCTAGCCATATGGTTTGTCTAGCCTTCGCTCTATCTATCTTGAATAGCTTTAGATTTTACTGGAAAAGATTCTTTATAAATGCAGCCAGTCGTTTTTTTCCAATCGCCAATAGCACTTTTGCAAGCTGTATCAAACTATGGTTTCCTAGGCCGTTTTGGATTTGCGGAGATTAGGGGTACAACTTTCCAGGCAATATCAAGTAGCTTGCTAGATAAGATATCAGCTGGGTTCTGTTCATTAAGAATATTTTCTGTGATAGCCTTAGAGCATCTTTTTTGGAATTGTCCTCAATCGGCTTTATTCAGCTTCCATCATTGAGGTCGTCCCAATGAAGGGAGATTGTTAGTGGTCACTTCCCCGTAGATCATAGCTTTCTGGCCATTTAAGAACGTCCAGAAGTACAAGGACGCATATGGTGAGTTCAATGCAAGTGAGATATACAGTTCTTGGATGCAAGTAAGTCGGTGATGCATCATTAAGTATGCATAAATAATTTTGGATGAAGATATCCTCCAGCATACAACCTCTTGTGTCAGTATTAATGGATCCCCACATAGTGTTATGAGCATTGAAGTCTCCAGGGATTGTATAGGCCGAGGAAGCTATTCTACTAGTTTCTCAATGTCTGCTGGATTCAATGAAGCGCCTGACTTCTGCATCGTAGGAGCCCATCAGAGTGTATCTTGCTATCAACTTCTACGAGAAGTTCAAATGATTTGTGCAAATTCGATACTCTCCTACTACTGGGTAGATGAGAAAAGGACTCATCTTTGGTCAGGTAGCAAAGCTTTATGTGGCCTCCTCCTTGTTTTCTTCTATTCTTCGTCTCTTGCCATTAGACATAAATCTGGTGGAAGTAGAGTTATCTTTTCTTTTTTTGTTGTTGTCCATATACATTTAACGTTGTGCTCCCCCACCCGCCACCGAGTCCAACGAGGAGACGAGTCATTCGGATGTCCAGAATGAGCCCGCCAATGCTACCCAGGTGCTATGCTCAGTCAGCTGCTACATCGGACATGTGTCCGATACAGCAGCTCCCTGATTGACCCTTTAGCCACTGCCCCCCACTGCTTAGCGTGACAAGCCGGTTGAGGGTTAGGGACATTTGGGCCTCAGATCTAGAGGACATAGAGCCAAAGTACTGTGTCGTAATAATTTATCCTCGGACAGACACCTACTCAAATAACAGGATCTCTCCCCATACCCGCCACAGTCCACGGCATACGAACTGGTCTAAGTCGTAGGGAGATTTTTAAGATAAGAAGACAGAGAGATGGATAATGAAGGCAGACTAAAGAAAAGAGGAGGCAGACAGTGAAAAGAAGTAAGGCACTATTGAGCTTCAAAAGTCTGAGCAAAGAGAAGCGCAGTTTAACGTGTTGAGAACACTATTCTCTAAAAACACGACTAGAAAGGCGGCTGTTCTTTGCAGAGCATATCAGTTTCTTTTTCACTCAAAGGGCCATTGTTTTGGTGTAGCATCGTGCACTGATAAAACAAATGGTTTCTTCGTACTGTCAACAATGTGAGTCGAAGTTCGCCTTGAACTTGGCAAAGTATGGGCAGTGCCCCGTTCTGTACCTAGTGAGCGGAGGATTTTCCAGCTACCCGTCGCCTCAGCGTGGCGCCTCCGTGGAAACGTCTAGGGGTGGACCTAGATAGGCTAAGAACGAGTAGCGAACCAGGCCTTCTGGCAGGTCTCCCTGGGTGAGCTTTTTTTTTTTTTTTATCTCACTCGGGGTGAGGGATGGAACAAGTAACCTGCAACCCAGTCCAAAAAGTCCGCCACGCCGTTCCACAAAAGGTGTCGTCATCAGTTCCGGATTGCTGGATTGGCGACACTCGCACGGAACAGTGGCGGTTACATTATAGGAATATGAGACAAGCTCCCCGCAGTTAGCACTGTTTCCGGCCACTTACAGCGAGTGGACCCGTGCCGGGACGGTGCGCTGTGTACACGGCACGGCCTGGTTTTGTCCAGTCAGGAAACTGATATGGCCGTTTACCGTTGGGAGCCCTCAGACAGGACAGGGGTGAAGAGCCCCATGTCCAGGCCTGGTGGTTCGATAAAAGCCTTTCTAACCACTAACGGGATAATGGCGCCTACGGCGCCGATTCCCTACTGGACTTCATCGAAGGTACCTGGTGAGAGTCTTCCTACCTGCCCACCATTCGTAGGTCCCTTCAAATTCTTCCACACTTCCCTGCCTGTGTTTCCTTTTTCCACATTTTAGCGCCACTTTTCTGTCATCCATTCGCAAACAATCGCCAGGGCCTGCTCAAAGTTCTGTGGGTCCAGTTAGGTGACGAACTTGGCTAATAAGTCAGCTTTCACGTTTCCTTCAATACCGACACGCCCTGGTATGTACTGTATTGTCCGAATACTGTGTTTTTCTTCGCGGTGTCCCTCGCACGCCAGTGTTTTGGCCAGTGGTTCCGGGAGTGTCATAGCAGAGTTATCAATGGCTTGCATGCATGATAATGAATCTGTGAATAGCACAATAAGACTGGGTTGTGCTGATTTCTCCTCGAGTCTTTCCTCAATGCTTTTTGAATAGCTACTATTTCTGCTACGTAATTGCTCGTACCAGAACAATAATAACAATAATATATCAATAATAACTTCGTTTAGATGTGACTCCATCTTTGGATCCTCTCTTCTCCCTCACCCTTTCAACACGCATTCGCACCACATTCACGCGCTATGCTGGGCACGCAACACATTCCTTGTTCCTTGTTCGAAAAGTTCGATTTCTTTTAGCCCATTGTCCAAACATATTAAATAACAATTTGAAATTCTAACTTCTCAACAACATGTACTAAGAAACACAAGAATCCCAACAAAGTACTTATTAATTGTACCAACAATATCTACATTCTTCTCTTATGCCTGTACAAAACACCCTCATTCCAGCCGCAATCAAATAGTTAACAAACTAAATCTATCTTGCTCTATGCATACCCTAACCCAGACAACATGACCCTGCATATAACTAACTTACCACACTCCTAATGCCATAGATTTAAACACGATGCCTTTTTACTTCTTAGTATCATCATGCTTTTATTGACGTTTCTTTAAGGTATTTCTAACACAACAGTTCGATAATTTTCTTACAAATATAATTTTAATGGAACAAAATCAAAACAAGATGCATTGTACAAAATCAACGTGTCTACTTTCTACTACTTATATTCTTTTACATTTCCTATCTAACCTTTACAAAACTTCTATAATGTGGTAGCCTTATATGTATAGGCAACAATGGCATTCTATTTATAACAAATATATTTATTCAGTGAAGATTAGAACAATAATTAGTATCCATCATTCCCACCTTTCCTAATCTTATCTATATAATTCTAACATTATTGACATGCCATCCTTTCCCTTTCTCTCCTTTGCAATGCTGTCCCATTGTGATCCCACTTCAGAATGGTCTAGCTGTACTGTTTTCTAGACTGCTGATAGCCCTCTCTTTTCTCGTATACACCTCTCCACTATTGTTCCTTAATTCTTTAACTCTGATTAACTGTTGACACTGTCTCCTAGTATATCCCCTTATCCCACAATTAAAGCATAAGATGTATGGATTTGTACGTCTGTATGTGGTTTTCAATAGCTTTCCCCATATGCCCCCCTGATAATTTTTTTTGCCCATTCCAATTGCATTTTTTTCTTTTATAATGTTAATTCTTTCTTCTCACTATTTCTCTTACCCATTTCATCTGATTGATGTGATCTTATGTCTTCTTCCATATCGCCATTTCTACATCGAGTAGATATTTCTAATATTTCTTCCAATTTTCTATCTACATTTCTGAACATATTTTCACCCCATGAATGTTCACAATAATTAAATCTCACCCTGATCTACAACACAAGCTTTCACTGACCCTGTAAAATACGGTGTGTCAATACTAACTCTAGCAATCGATAATTGTACAATCTCCCATTAAACAAAACACACTTTCTAGATTCGCCTGTACATACAGAGTCTTCCACTAATTTCTAATTCACTCCAATGATGGTGCTCCCTGTGTCCCTTATGGTATTGGCTGTCTTGTTCCCTACGAATGTCTGTAAAAACTCCAATGTATCAGATGACAATGATAAACCTTGTTCTATTCCACCTTTCTCCCAACCTTTTCTTTCCTGTTTCCTTGATATCGTACGTTGCGGTTATCATATTGTCTTTCATATGTACCACGTCTATTATGTTAAAGGCAACTATTTCTTCTATATCACTGCCTCTAGATAATTTCTTCTTCGGATGTGTCTCTTTATAAGCCCTTATTAGTCTTACTATGTCTTCTATGGATTTCGGTTTCCTCTCCAACAATATTTTTAATGCTTCCTGACACTCGTAAATTGCTTTGTCCAGCATGAAAAATATCTTAAGACTGCCAAAGGTTTTTTCTACCTCAGCGGTTTCTATCCAGTTATCGAAATGGATGCTCATTCTGTCCAGGAATGAGGGTCATCCTCTGGTTCTATCTTACAATTAACAAACTGTTGGTGATAAAAAGCCTCGGTTTTCCCGAAAGTTCGAAGTAGTTGCTCATTCACAACATTGTAGTTGCCCCGGTTCATACATATTTTTGAAGGGACCTTCGTGGTAAATGATCTAGACAATAAGAATGTCCATTTGTCTTCAAGGTATTCCAGTTCTCTCATTTCTATTTCGAACTTCTTCAGAAAAATGGCAATGTCTATTTTGTCTTCGTTGAATATCACACCTCTATATTTGACCAGTTTATTCCCTGTAGTGTCACTGTCTTTTATCGCTCTATGTTTCTTGGTCTGTTTTTAACTTTTTCACCGCCGTCTCCTTTTTCAAAGCCAATCTCTTCTATAGCTACTAATTCTTTTTTCTTTTCTCTTTTAATTGCAATCTTTTCGTTTTCCCCCTTTTTTAAAAACTAGCTCCACCCACTTGGCCTTGAAAACAGTAGACGAAGGAGATCCCAGTTAGCCGCCGCTAGAGACGTTCGCAGCGTTACCATGGCTGCCAAGGGGAGACAGGGACCATCTGTGGAGGATTCTTTCTCGGTGGGAAGTGGGGAGGGGATAGGGCAGAGTAAAAAACCGTACTAAGAATCATTTGGACAGAGCCATAACTTCCGCATCGAAACTGCAAATGTGATTTTAAAAAAAGTAAAAATTTTAGTTGTCTTTGAGATAAAAGAAATGCACAAGTGCACCCATGTTAAAAAAATGCCCCCTTTGAAAATATCTAACTACATCCACTTCATCCGCTTCACTAAACTTTCATAGTGATTAATTAGCTAATAAACATGTGTTTGTTGATATATTGGGACACTACCTGATAAGCACCTCCATATTTCATCAGAATTAAAGATCTCAAAATGTCTGACTGGTGAGCAAGTACACGAACTTTTTGTTGATATACTGTCTCGATGTTCTCTATCTGTAAAGAGAACACGCGAAATCATTGGATTATGAAACCATTTTACTTTCAGCACTATTAATATTACAATAGCCATATTCAACTTGTAACTTCGTGGAAACTTGCCAGAACCTTATAGGTGGAACCTGAACAGGATCTCGATTTTTCTAGGTATTAGAACTTGCTGTATATGGTTTGGAAAATTGCTACCTTGGTCACAGAGGTGAAGTATAAAAAACAAACAAACCAATGAGTTTAATTTGTCTAGAGAACGAGAAAATCTTTATCTTGAACGGACTGTACATCTTCGGGTATTTCCGCATTCCTTGACTGTTCAGAACAATTTTTGGGAGACCTCTCCTAAGTCTAGATCTAAAGGCCTATCATTGGAATAGTATAAAGTTTAGTAGATCTCTAACTTCACTTAACCATATATATTGAAAGATATTGAAAGTCCGACATCATGATATTTTAGACCTTCCGAAGTTCTGATGCAACGGCTACTTTTTTTCTTTTCTGAAAGCGAAAACTTTAATTTTTAAATTCAACTATGCAAGCAGTTTTATTTTTCATAAAAATACACCTTTTTTACAACTATTCACTATTAATAGTAACAAACATGGGAAGCCTTTTAGTAAGGGAGATGACATTTTACCATATTTTTAACACATTTATGCAAACGTTTCAAATTTTTTTTTAAAAAGTTTTTTCTACAAATGTATTGCAAAGTTAAGCAAGTTCTATTATACTAACTACTACATTTACACACAAACAAAATACTTTTTTCTTAAAGAGAAAAAAATCTATTTAATATGCATATACCCACAAAAAGCTGAGAATAGAAGAAGCAGGCCTATCTGCAACTGACCAAACCTACCCAAGCAGCACATACTACCGGCTTTTTAAAGCTAGGATTGGACTTAAGAGTCATCTTCGAGCCCATAGGAAATGAGATCACGAAGAAAGAGTTATATGTAAGTGGAACATAAATTAAAACAAAAATTAATACGTAGTTTTTCATATTATCGCGTGAACTGTAGCGCGGCGCCACATCAATCGGACACTTAACATAAGGGACATTGTTTGTTTTTTATGGAAATGTTATTGTTTTTTCTTGAGGCTTTGAATAAGAAATTTACCCTTTACAAAACAATTAGATCAATTAGATTATCATTATATGAAATCAGTAAGGCCAGGTTCACATCTAACTTCACCTTCACTTTCACTTATTCCTTGGTCGGTGACTAGAAATTTAGACACCGGATATTTAGGTAACCGGAAAATTAGGCACTCTTTTATTAGCGACCTTAATTTTGAAAATAATTTTAAAAATTTAACGTATATTTTATCCTATAATTTTTTTTTAAAGGGACGTATGAAGGAATAAAAAAAGGCTCTCTGACCCTCCCAAAACAAGTCAGCACCTTTTAAATCAACCACTGGGAAAATTATCACAGAAAAATCCCAACAAATGCACAGATAGGTTGAACATTACTCTGAGCTCTATGCCACAACAAGCTCAGTCTCTGACTCAGCCCTTAAGGATATCATACAATTACCGACAATGAACGAGCTAGACGAAATACCAACTCTGTTAGAGCTCAACAAAGTCATAGACAACATTGCTGCCCTCAAAAAACCCGGATGCGATGGTACCCCCCAGATCTTCTAAAACAATGCAAAACTACTCTAATCCAACCTATACACGAACTGCTTTGCAAATGTTGGCAAGAAGGTGCTGTGCCACAAGATCTGCGGGACGCTACCTGACAAATGCGGGGGTGGAGCATGGTCGACCTGCTCGTGGCGGGAGGGAAGGCTGGGTGTTTTCCACCTCCGATGCCTAGGGCAGCAGAGATGGCCTCTTTACAATTTTGAAGATAATAGGCTTAGGCTTTCCACCCAAGCTACTAAATGTAATCGTATCTTTCCACCAAAATATGATGGGTACAGTGTAATTCAACGGTGCCAGCTCCGAAATTTTCAGTATAAACAGCAAAACAAGGATGTGTCCTGGCCCCAACCCTCTTTGAAATACTATTTTTACTGCTAATCCATAACGCGTTTGACAAATCCACTGAAGGCATCTATCTCCATTCCAGATTTGATGGCAAACTCCTAAATATTGCCAGACTGAGGGCCAAAACTAAAATCAGAGACACCCTCGTAAGAGATATGTTATTTGCAGAAGACGCAGCGGTAGTGGCACACTCACAAGAGAAACCAGTGGGAGTAGGGGTATCTGGGTATCTAGGTTCCGCAAGGTTGTTAACGCCGGAAGTGGTAATGGTCTTAAGCCCATCATTACCTATAAAGTGCTTCCAATGGCATGCGTCTCAAATAGCCTCTGACAACCAGTCCAACTCCTGGCCTTCACGTGTGACTCAGTTACTGAGGTTTTTTTTTTGTTTGTTTTTTATTTTGGGCACATCGGCACAATTTAGGCCATGTCGTGCCTGCAGTCCCTCAAGGGCCACTCTCCCTCCTCACAACAAGGGCCAGATTCCATACAGTCAAATCATTAAAATCAAGGTCTCTGTGGCATTTTACGTCTCGAGAGATGATCTTTTCCCTTTGCAACTTCTTGTGTGACTAAATAGGCCAATCCTTGATACACAGCTGCAATCGCAGGTTGGGCATATATAATCACCAGGCGCCGTTGCATTTTCACCCTTCTTTCTGCTTCTGTTGTGTATGACCTGCAATCTTTGACCTTCCTTTATGCTCTCTCTCCATGAGGACCCGTCCAGTGCCACCTCCTCCCAGCCGCCAGTGTCGACCCTGAAGAGCCCCATGTCGCGTCTGCACACATCCGCATAACGTAACAGTGGGCGACCAGCGGCTCTCCCGCCCTCCACCAGATCGCCACACAGGACGTCCCGCGGAAGTCGACCCTCCGGCACTCCACGAACGCGGCCAAGCCAGCCAAGGCGTCCGCCGCCGACAACAGAGCGGACGCCCCGGCACCCCGCCCCCCGCAGCACCCCCCCCCCCCCACCGGCCATCCCATCCTGCCACCCCACTCCAAAGATCCGCCCTAGGCATCGGAGGTGGAAAACTTTAAAATTGTAAAGAGGCCATCTCTGCTGCCCTAGGCATCGGAGGTGGAAAACACCCAGCCTCCCCTCCCGCCACGAGCAGGTCGACCATGCTCCACCCCCGCATTTGTCAGGTAGCATCCCGCAGATCTTGTGGCACAGCACCTTCTTGCCAACATTTGCAAAGCAGTTCGTGTATAGGTTGGATTAGAGTAGTTTTGCATTGTTTTAGAAGATCTGGGGGGTACCATCGCATCCGGGTTTTTTGAGGGCAGCAATGTTGTCTATGGCTTTGTTGAGCTCTAACAGGGTTGGTATTTCGTCTAGCTCGTTCATTAAAATCAAGGTCTATTCACAGTAAAAATAGTAGAGGTCGTAAAAATTTAATAATTGGATAAAAATCTAATGTAAAAAGTACATGTTTACAAATTCATAAATCGTAGACAACCCCACTTCCCGGATAAAGTCCAGTACCTTCCTAGGGTCGACATTATTGAATAGTGTTTTTAAATTAGTGGCTCTAAAATATTTCTCCCTGACATCCTGGTATCTGGGGCAGTCGATGAGGATATGTTCCACGGTGAGGCGAGAGTCACAATACTCACAAAGTGGGGGCTCTTCTTTCTTCAGATTAAAAGAGTGCATGATGTAGGTGTGTCCAAACCTAAGTCTGGACATGGTCGTGCTACCACGCCTTGTCAGACCCTTAGAAGTGGACCGCCACCTGACATCCGTCACAATCTGCCTGAGTTTATTGTGAGTCTCAGCCTCCCATCGGTCCTGCCACTCTTGGTAGGTGGCAGAGGCAATACTTTGTCTCAGGTGCGAGCAGGGAATTTGGGTTCCTGACACCGCATGATTTAGGGCTCTCTTTGCTTCTCTGTCTGCGGCTTCGTTTCCCTCAATGCCCACATGGGAGGGGACCCAGATGAAGGTGACATCCCTTTGGTCGGCTGTTATTTGGTCCAACAGTTTCAGGCTCTTATGTACCAATGGAATGTTAGTCTTCATCCGCCCCAAAGCTTGCAATGCAGATTTGGAGTCGGAGCAGATTATAAATTTCCTCCTTTCTGATGCGTTGACGGCCATAAGTGCAAGCGATATTGCATGCAATTCGGCCGTAAAGATGGAGCAGTCATCGTGGAGTCTACGGGAGATTGTTTTGTTCCGAAAGGTGCAGGCTCACGCGACCTTTCCATCCATTTTGGATCCGTCTGTGTAGATGGTGCCACAATCTCCGTAGCTCTCTTGCAGTTCCCTAAAGTGGACTTGTAGTATGCTTGGGTCTGTATTTTATTTTTTGAAATTAAGGAGGGATAAATTTAATTTGGGTTTATTCATTAGCCAAGGAGGATTCTAAGGGGTTTCTATTTTAGAGATTTGGTCAATGGGTGGGGTTAAATTTTGGATGGGTTCTCTCATTCGAAGGCCTAACGGCTGTATGACGTTAGGCCTTCGATTGTATAATTCTACCTCTGTGGGGTTAAATATGGAGTCGAAAGCAGGGTTCGTGGGGTTGGATTTTAGCTTCACTATATACTGCATTGCGAGCTTTTTCATTCTTATATCCATGGGGAGTTTTCCAGCCTCCACATGGAGGCTTGGGATAGGTGATGTACGAAACGCGCCGAGACAGAGACGCAAGGCAGCATTTTGTATTGGTTCCAGTATTTTTAGGTACGACTTCCTTGCTGCTCCATATATTATGGATCCGTAGTCTAGCTTGGATCGAATTAGACTTCGATATAGCAGCAGCAAGGTATCTCTGTCAGCTCCCCAGTCCGTATGGCTGAGTACTCTAAGTATGTTTAATGACTTTTGGCATTTCCTCTTAAGTTTCTTAATGTGGGGGAGAAAATTAAATTTGGAATCTAGAGTGAGGCCTAAAAATTTTGTAGTCTAGCTTGGATCGAATTAGACTTCGATATAGCAGCAGCAAGGTATCTCTGTCAGCTCCCCAGTCCGTATGGCTGAGTACTCTAAGTATGTTTAATGACTTTTGGCATTTCCTCTTAAGTTTCTTAATGTGGGGGAGAAAATTAAATTTGGAATCTAGAGTGAGGCCTAAAAATTTTGTAGTCTAGCTTGGATCGAATTAGACTTCGATATAGCAGCAGCAAGGTATCTCTGTCAGCTCCCCAGTCCGTATGGCTGAGTACTCTAAGTATGTTTAATGACTTTTGGCATTTCCTCTTAAGTTTCTTAATGTGGGGGAGAAAATTAAATTTGGAATCTAGAGTGAGGCCTAAAAATTTTGTAGTTTTCACGACAGGGATCTTCTTTTTGTGTATAAATAGTTCAGGCTCTTAAATTACAAAAATGCATACTAACTGTTTTGAAGTCCGAAAATTTATAATCATTATCGTTTGCCCAATTTTGAATTTTGTTTAAACATAACTGTAATTTTCTTTCTAAGGTGTTCATGTTTTTCCCATAAGTAAAAATGACAAAGTCATCAACATACAAAGAGCACTCTATGCCAGGGGACAGAGCATTTATGATGCTATTTATTTTAATGTTGAACAGGGTGACTGACAGAATGCTGCTGGGGTACACGCCAGAGTTCCAAAAAGTCAAAACCAGGGAGGAAAGACACTCCATTGATTTCAGGTCAGAGAACAATGAAGACTACAACAAACCGTTCTCGCTTGAAGAATTGAGGGAATCGCTAGACAAGTCACATGACACAGCGCCTGGAGAAGATGAAATCCATTACCAGTTCCTCAAGCACACACGCAAGAGGAACTTCAGTCACTAATGTCCCGCTCCTCTCAGGCCTGTAAAGAATATGGCTTGACTATTAACACGAAGAAAACAAATGTTATGGGACCACCTGCTACAGCACCACCCTCCATCCTCATAGACGATAACAAGCTGGACGCCGTAAACGAATTCTGCTATCTGGGATCCACAATTACATCACCTGTCCCTAGAAGAGGAGATGAAAAACGCATAGGGAAGGCTGCCTCGACATTCGAGGGACTCAGACCAAGAGTTTGGGAAAACCATAAGCTAACTACGGTGACGCTAATGCCAAGGTTCTTTCCTCCAGCCACGGAGGGTGGGTTCAACAGGAACAGGAGTTCTGGAAGTCGTTGTACTGAGCCCTGAGAGCTAATGGGAATTCAGATATAGTACCTGGGAGGATTCAATGATTCGAATCCAGAAGCACGAAGAAGGAAGTATGTAGATTTAGCAATAGGCATGAATTCCGCATCAAACAGAAAGTATGGGGATTCTGAAACAGGCAGGAATTCCAAGTAATAGGAATCAGTCGGTTTCTCCAGTCGCAATCAGGCTGAAACAAAACACCGTGCTAAATATATTCAACATATAAAAGGGTATCGTGTTCTCCTCGGGCATAAGCCGTCAACCAGAGAATCGGTTCAATTGGCACATACAAACGATGCATGTCAATAAGATCAAGATCAGATCACTACAATGGAAATGATCATAATACAAGTAGGGGGAGGTAAACAGAAACAAGAAAATCAAGGCGATCAGCCGAGATAAAAGAAATAAAGTAAGATGTACAAATATACAAAAGGTTGCGACAATGATCAATTGATGCAATGTACAGAAAATAGTATTAACACATGGTAGACATAAGTTAATGCAATTAAAAATGTACACATGAAATAATTATGTGTCCTACTTACGCAAGTTAGAAATACACAATGCACATATTAAGTATATATGAAATAAGCAAAGTCCAAATGACAAAAGTTCAGCAATGAACATAATCTGACCACTAGGTCCAAGTGAACAGAACAAGAAGTAAGGAACTGAATGGTCAATGAACGCCCTTCAACATTCTAAATAAAGTATGGCGACTGCTGGCGATTGGGGAAGTCTGAGCCTTATATGTAGCTTGGCCGGAAATAGGCACAGCATGTAATAGATCACGTGATAGGTCAAGATTGATAATGTGACATACGGTCAAGATTAGCGCTGAATTGCTAATGAGGTATTAAGAACACCTGGCTAGAGGTCAAACATGCCGTGTGCTCAGGGTCTAGACAAAGGGTCGGTAGTCTGGCTGTCTCGCAACATGAAAGTAGCTCAGATCGAATCGCGCTTGCGATAAAGTTTATCATAGTTAACAAGGTTGACAGACTTGACACTAGAATAGAATAATGGAGGCTTGCCCTGATGGGCTAACTGGTATGTAGTAAATGTAGTTTGACATTCGTACTAAGAGAAGGGGAGATAAGCCAAGGAACATGACAACGTGATTGTCAATGTGAAGAAAAGGTGGGGTTTTGGGGGTAAAATTGGACTTAAAAAATGGAAAATAATAAGGATGAAATAAATACATAATAATTGATGCTGTGATAAAATTGAGTGACACTGTCAGCATTGTCAGTGACAATGGTTTAAAATGATCAGGATCTTCGTGCATTTTAACTCTCTAGTATTGTAGAATATTTAGGGGGTCTAATTTACAGTGGGTTCAAGTCAATGTTGATAGTTCGAATTTTACAAATGTATGGCGTTTGTTAGATATGAAAAAAAGACATTCGTGACGATTTATTTTTCCCAGCCTTTATTAGTTCACACAACAGGAGACTGTAGATCTTAAATGTGATGAAAAAAAAAAGTATGTAAGAGAACAACATTGATTGGAATATTTGTGTTGGAAAGAGCACAGGTGGAGCAAAAACTATTGTCACTATGGAACACTGTAAAAACCTTTACACCGAAATCCACCAACGAGTCTTCTATCTCAGAAAGTTAAGAAAATTTAAAATGGACAAAACAATAATTAAACTTTTCTATACAGCAATCATCAGCAGTCTAATTAACTTTGCTATCACCTTGTAGTAGTGGTATGGCATCATCGATTAAATAGCCTAATAAAAAAAATCATCGTATACTTAATACCTTACCTACCATTGTACAAGTTTTTTGTTATAACATAAAGTATACATATAAAATACTACTAAGGTGGCAGATTATGACAACCTTTTAGATCTTGCTGATACGTTGGGATTGAAGAGAAATGACATCATCAAGTTTGTTCAGTCCAAATTGAACCAAGAATATCAGAGAGAGAAAGAAAGAGAATCAGCCAAAAAGAAAACCAACAGATTTTGATTAACATGCATGACTAGATTGACACATGAAACGGGCAGGACGTAATTATCTTCTTTTTTAAAATAACGTCTCTTATATATAAGATAAGACAATGTTGAGAACGATTGACTACTGCAGATTGAAAAATGTAAAGAGAAGAGAAAGAGAAACTTGTTATCTACAAAATGTTTAGGGTCTCTAGATTATTGACTTTAAAAAAAAAATGAAAATCAAGATCATAGTAGAAAGTGGATTAAATTTGACTTAAAGATGTTTACAAAACCTACAAAAACAAAAGTGACGTTCTCTGTTTGGAGTCTCCTCCACCATTTCCCAACAGGAACTTGGTCTCCATGGACATAGACTCTGTGGATCAATCATTTGTTCAAGTCAAACCTTGACCGCATTATAAATATTATACATAAACAAACGTTATAGTTTATAAACATTTTAAATATTCTTACATGTTTATCTTGTGAAACACTGCACTCATCCTTAATCTTAAGAATCGAAGTCATTACCGTGATATATATATGTATGTATGCATGCATGCATGTATGCATGTATGTATAGATGTATGTATGTATGTATGTATGTATGTATGTATGTATGTATGTATGTATGTATGTATGTATGTATGTATAGATGTATAGATGTAGATCTATATAAGAGTGAATTCAAGGGCTCAATATGCTTATTAATTATTGTTGTTAGTATATTTAATATCCACCATAGAGGTCGGCAACACTTTTTGAGGGTTTTAAGCTTGTTTAAGGGCAACTTTACATATGTTACTATTTTAGTTAGTTTCCAAGGAACATTTATGCCAGGATTTATCAAGATTGCTCCAACGGTTTTGATTTCTATTCTGTACATTCACATATACGCCTTACTTTATGCTTTAGATTATATATATATATGTATATATATATATCGCTTTCAGAAGATAAAAAAAGTAGCTATTGCGCCTAAACTCTGTATGTTGCACGATATAAGGAAATAGGAGTTTTATTTGTTTAGACCCAAACATGCAAGGAGTGCGAGACAAGACAAATACTGTATCCTCTTCCGAGTCCACGCTAAATGCTGAACATTGGTCATTAAATTATTAATTTTAAGCCTTTAGAAAGAAATGTCTATTTGAGTGACAAACTAAATGTCATTTATCATCAAAAAGAAAACATCACCTGTGTACTGACCTTTCAAAACCTCCAACATACAAAGCAGAGAGTACGCTCATATAATGAGAAAATGTCCATTCCACAGACTTGTTATCTTTTGCCAGTGAAATGTAGTGACTAATAGCTGGTATAACATCATTAGGGTCCTGAAAAATGTATGATAGATTTACTATGGGGAGAAAAGAAGTAGCTCTCAGCTTTATTCAGTCATAGCAAGTCAAGAGATCTATCTATCTATCTATCTATCTATCTATCTAGTTTGTCTATCTATCTATTCTGCAGATGAGAGATGCAGATCTCTCTCTGTCTCTCTCTCATATATATGTGTGTGAGTGTGTGTAATTAAATAACTCTACTAGAATACCAATATCATGGCTTTATTCACAATATTAGACTACAGTAAACAGTGAACGAGCACAAACACGCCTCACATGACATTGTTGAAGTACTATGAACACACACACTGGACATGGCCTTCTGACAAGCTGGACACACGCAGAAAATAAACAAATCAGTTACACTACAATCGCCCGCCTTAAAGTTATAGGAACATAAACATGTCAATAATAGAAAACGAAACATAGATTCCTAAGAAGTATCGCTACAGAATACTTACAGTATTTCTCTATTGAAAAAGCATTATATAACCCTGAGGAGCACAGGCAATCGGGGGTAGCCTTTATGGTAAAACAATCTCTTGCCAAGAAACTACTAGATATCCCTGTTGGTCACTCAGACCCACTGATGTCGCTCAGACTACCGTTAGATGGCTCTAGATACGTCACTATTATCAGTGCTTACGCTTCCACGCTGCAGGCAGAGCCTGAAACCAAGGAAAGATTCTACGCTGACCTGAGGAGAGACCTGTGCAAGGTGGACACTACTGACAAACTCCTTATCATGGGTGACTTGAACGCTCGAGTCAACAGCGCTTGGCCAGGTGTTCTAGGTAGGCATGGCATTGGCAACTGCAACGATAACGGCAGGCTCCTATTGGAACTCTCCTCTAAAGCAAAGCTTGCGATAACCAACACATTCTTTCAACAAAAAAAGCCGCTTCAAGACCACGTGGATGCATCCATGCTCAAAGCACTGACACCTGTTGGATTACATAATAGTGTAACGACCCGTTTTAGCTCACTCAAGGTCCAAGCATTTATTTAATTTATTTAAACATTTTGACCATGAATTTTACTAATTTAGCCCAACAAGCGCTAAAAACACAGCAACCAACAATCCAATCCAACACCACCCCCTTTGGCACCAATGTCACATCTTACCTTCCCCATCTTGACACGTGCAACATTAGACTCTTGACAAGAGTACACTCCCTCTACCTATCTTGGCAAACATCCATTGACCCAACCCCCTTTCGGGAGCGCTGGCCACTTCAAAGAGCCCATTCAACTTAACCCATCGGGCAACGCTGATCGTCTAGCGCTAGCCAGTGTCAAGGTATAATCTCCTTTGATCTGACCAAGCTCTGATAATCTCCCCTTCACATCCTCTGTCCACCTGGGCAGAAAGACAGAGGGACGCGAGGGGACCAACTTCCTGGTCTTTCAAATCGCGCCTTCAAGCAATATCTATCCCCAGGAACTCTCGTCTCGGTCAAGCGGGAAATTCTTTTTCGAAGACGCCAGATAGTCTACACCACATTTGCTGCTTATCGCTCACCGCTCTTGCTTAACCTCCTATCCATCTTTAAATGGACAAACCTCTGGGCCCGAGATCTCATTCACGCTAGAGACCTGCTTGGTAGCGCATCGATCTCTTGCTTGAGCTCTACATATTTTCATCCCCTATTTCTTATACTTTGGATTGGTGGTATGTAACTTTGTTAAGTGCTTGAGAACCATTTTACTTTGTTGTGTATATATTAGTGCATTTATTTACTGCATTAGTTGAGTACATATTTGTGTATTTCTTATCATGGATAATGTAAGTAGATCACTTTATGTATTATATTCTATATCACGACTTTTGAGGCTAAATATTCAAAGTCATTCCCTGTATCTGGACTAGAATTTATTACTAATTCTTACCACATGTATTTAGCTATCTAGCTATTATTAACTTATCGTTAATAAATTATCGCTCACCACGAGCTGTTGATATATTATTAATTACTTGGCAGGGAATTATCATAACATTTATGTAACATGTCTTATCACCAAATATGTATCTATTCTCACCCCTCTGTAGGGAGCTCCTTTAATATTTATAATATGGGCCATGTTGGCCAAAACATATTACTTAGGTAAAGTCATGTTCACTTACGTTTATTCTAGTTCGGGGACTTCGTCCCAGCTCTAATTACTTATGCGAAAGCATGGGCGAGTATCAGTCGTAGATTCCCCCTTCCATCTAATTTATATAAGCAATATGTACCATTGCTATTCACCGTGACTGGTGACCCTACTTGTAGCACTTTATTACTTATCAGTATTTATTGTTTCCCTTTATGGGAGCTCAAATTATTATGGTTATACCCCTTGATTGGATACAATATTTATTTGTTAGCTCCCTTTACCATTTAATGAGACTAGCTTATAGTTTATCTTCATCATTCTGAAGATATCCTTCACGGTATGGCATCTACTCTCCCGTGGAATCATTACGGCTAAACCGATTATACATCATGTCGTTGCAGCTTTTATTTATAGGCAATATCCACTTGGAGACTTAGCAACCTAACGCTGATACCATCTATCATGTACCCACTTTCGTATAACTGTGGTAGCCTGTTGGTACGTACTTGGTACTTCAAAAGTGGGCAAGGTCAGCGCTCCTTCTCGAGTTAGAGCGTCAGCCACGGCATTGCCCATCACGCCGTAGTGCATGAAGATGACAGCTCCAATAAGTAGGCGGATTTCATTTGCGGCGCCTAATGCCTCTGCCACCTTTTGGGACTTTCCCCCTAAGATAGCCAAAGATTGGAGGCAGGACTGGGAATCGGTAACCATAAACAAAGGTAGTCGCAACGGTTATGTTTTTGGAGCAAGTGTTTAAGTGAGATTGTTATCGCCGTTGAGTTCAGCGTGAAAGCTTGTCTGGTTCATGGTCTGGTAACAGTTAGGCCCCATACCCAGCTCTTACGGGGTCATTCAGAACCGACCCGTCAGTGGCACCAGATCTGCCGATACAGGCCTACTTACTTTTCACAAGTGTCCAATCGACAACGCTAGCCACAGACCCGTCACTGGCTTGACAGACAGTAGCCGCAGAAGAGCCCTGCAGCTACGAACAGTTAGACTGCATCCGGCGCCTGGACCCACTACGTCAGCCCACCAGCAGACAGCGTCTGCACCAGCCACACTAGTCTCATCAGTGCAGCATCGGACACAAAGCTAAGCAACAAGCCTAATGACACTCAGACCACTTGGCTCCTAGTATCTAATGATGACATATTAATTTATGTAAATACGCTAGATCCCATCCTAGCTACTGTACAGTATTACACCTCTTTGATTATTTCTTTTGTATAATAAACCTGTACATAATTTTACATCTAAAACTTAGTATTGTTGCCTGCATTTTAAACGCTGTGCCTGTATGTATATAATTGTGTGCAAGTGTGGGTTCTCACTCTATAAAACCCCCATAGATACCCTAAAACGGCCAAATTTTAATCCACCTTGTCACAAATAGTGAGGCAGTGTGATGTCAGAAATGTGACGCACACTAGAGTAATGCCCAGTGCCGACTGTTACACGGACCATCGTCTTGTCCGGACGAAGCTAAACATTACCATCAAGTTGGTAAAACAAGGTGGCCTGCCTATAGCAAAGAAGTTAGATATCGAAAGGCTGGCTGACGTACGAGAGCGCTTCAGTGCACTACTCGAGGAGGCTGATCTTCGAAAGCCCCAGGACGACGACCCAGTGAGTAACTGGAGCCAGCTAAAAGCAATACTTCAGGACGTGACTGCCAAAGTCGTGGAATACTACAAAACCCAACAGCGACTGGTTTGATGCGAACAATACCGCAATTCAAGAACTTTTAAAGAATAAGCACAAACACTATCGCTCTGTTCTTGCAAACGCTAATGACAAAGCAGCCAGAACTCTCTATAAAGCTTCTTGCCACACTCTGCAGTCAAAGGTCAGGGAACTAAAAAAAAAATGGTGGCTTGAGCTGTCCATAAACATGCTGAGGCATGCTGACACTGATGACACACGCTCTTTCTATGAGTCGCTTCGATGTGCCTATGGCCCAACTTACCAGACTAGTGCACCGCTAAGATCATTCGATGGTTCTACCCTATTAACTAGCAAGGCGGACATACTAAATCGCTGGACAGAACACTACAGTATGCTGTTTATTGTTAAAAGACACGTATCGGAGGAATTGCTGGCAAATGTCCCAGAGAAAACTATGAGAGAGGAGCTCGACGACCCACCGACATCTGAGGGAATTGAGACAACAATATCTTAATTAAAAAAAACACAAGGCACCTAGCTCTGATGGACTTCCCGCTGAAATATTTAAATTGGGTGGTGTCGCCCTAACCGAGAGGCTAACACTGTTCGCTCTATGCTGGGAGAAATGCATGGTCCCACCTGAACTTCGAGATTCCGTAATCATATTCCTATACAAAAGGGATGACAAGTCTAACTTCTCCAACTATCGAGGCATTACAATTCTGTAAGTAGAAGTAAAGATCTTTGCTCGAGTGTTGTTTGACCGACTAACTCACGTTTTAGTGAACGAGGTCTTATCTGAAAGCCAATGTGGTTTCAGAGCCGGTAGAGGTACATCTGACATGATATAATATGTTCTGCGACAAATACAAGAAAATGCAAAGGGTAAAATTTAAACCTATACGCTGCCATTGTGGACCTCACCAAGGCTTTCGACATGGTCAGTCGCGATGGTTTGTGGAGGATTTGGCCAGGCTGGGATGCCCATCTACCTATCCATTCTCAAGCAGTTTCACGTGGGACAAAGAGGCCAGATCAGACACAATGGTGCCCTTTCTGATCACTTCCTAATAGAAAATGGCGTGAAGCAGGGCTGTGTACTTACTCCTACTCTATTCGCTATCTTCTTTGGCGTAATGCTGGGTCAAATGAGGCAGAAATTGCACGAAGGCATCTATATCCGGTTTCGTTCCCATACAAAAACAAAGACAAAGAAGATGGTCATAACGGAGCTTCTCTATGCCGATGATTGCGCCCTGCTAGCTCACAATGAACATGATCTCCAGAACGCGGTAAACGAATTTGCATACGCTGGTGCCTCTTTCGGTCTATCTATAAATCTCGGGAAAACATGTCATGTTCCAGAAGTCACCCAATAAAACATACTCAGCCCCAAGGATCACCGTAAACTGACAGCTCCTTAATGTGGTAGACCACTTCACATATCTAGATAGTATAGTGTCAAGTGACGCCTCACTTTCAAGGGAACCAGGTGCCCTCTACTATGTCTGCTAAGGCAAGTTGGCTCCTAAGCTGGTCTTTAAAGCGTTTTCGTTGGGCAACTCTGTTACGTCGACCACCTTTTAGCTCGCCAAAATGACTGCTTTCGGCATTCGTTCGTCCCCCATACGGGATACGTGCCCTGTTCAGCGTAACTGTCGGAACATAAGAAGTCCCTCTATACTTATCTATACTGTCCATACCGGCGTTCGCAAGGACATCGCTGTTTGTAGTGCTGTCTGGCCAGCGCATGCAAATACGTTGACCGCTATCTGGAGATCATGCTCATTGTGGGCTAGCAGGATGCAATCATCGGCATAGAGAAGCTCTGTATGACCATCTCCTTTGTTTTTGTATGGGATAGTTGACGTCGAGGATTGAACACATTGCCGTTTGAACGAAACCGGATGTAGATGCCTACGTGCAATCACTGCCTCATTCGACCCAGCATTATGCCAAAGAAGATACTGAATAGAGTAAGAGCAAGTACACTGCCCTGCTTCATGCCAGTTTCTAATGGGAAATGATCAGACAGGTCACCATTGTGTCTAATCTGGCCTTTTTGTCCCACATGAAACTGCGTGAGAATGAATAGGAGTGTAGTTGGGCATCCGAGCCTGGCCTAATTCCTATACAAACCATCGACCGTGTCGAAAGCCTTGGTGAGGTCCACAAAGGCAGCGTTTATATAGTATACAAGACTTTCATCTAGTCTAAAATCAATACTCAGTCCCAGACTAGAGTTACAGTCTAGAGTAAATTCTGATCATATTTCTACTATATTTATAACCTAGATATATTCTAGAAGTAGATCTATACTGATTCTATAGTTACAACGCTGATCCAACTTGAATATTTATGATTATATAGATAACATATTATAACTAGATTTTATAGATCTATGACTATTAGGACAATGCCCATGGCATGTGTGAGATCAATTTTTCAAAGCAACTATAATTAATGGACTTCATCTAAAACAAGTTCATTCATATATTCACATACGATTTTTTTTATATTTATAAGTTTATCATTTATTTTGGACCAATGTCTCACAGACGCCGATAAAAGAAATCAGGTATAAACATCAGGAGAAAACACGACCCATTATCTCAATAAAACATTAAGAAAAACTGACACAAAATCGACAGTGACATTCATAACTAAAGAATATTCACAATTGATTACAGTAAGCCTTTTTAAGAACCCTTTTAAAAAATCATTAAAAGTTTTAAAATCACTACTATTTTCATTTCTACAATTATTTTTGTGTGTGAAATTGTGTATAGGAAAATTCCGGGTATTTTAAGTAAACTAGTTCTAAAAAATACACAGATCTTGGGTAAAAGACTCAATCAATGTAAATGTGTAGCTCCACACGCTTATTTCAGGTACACTCACAGCCTAATAATGTTCGTTTATTTTAAAATGAGAACTGAAAAATGCAAAAGATATATAAGGAAAAAGGTACTTCCGGCCCAATTAACTTATTCTAGTTTTAAACCAAAGAAACGAAATGCATAAGCGCAACAAAGCCCATTAATTATATAGCTAGATCAGTTTGATTTCAATGAAAGTAAACAATGACTACTCATAAACTCATAGACACTATAATACAGCATGGTAAAGATATTTCGTTACCTGGCTTTGTTTCGCACCCATCAGACGAGGTGTTCCATAAAAAAATGTTCTGGCCACTTCTGCGAATGGAGAACTTACATTAATTATATTTTCTGGATATATTTTTTCTGGCAGCACGAGACATGGAGATATAATGTACTTATCGAATTGTGGAACCTGTGAGTACTGTTCCATTTGTTTGTTGAATTGCTCTAAGTTCACACAATGGTAAGTCTTGTTCAGTATTTCTTCTCTATACATTTCAAACGTAGACGTTTTATTGATTAGTCCAAATTTGCTGTAAACTATCATCTGCTCACTGGAAACTGATCCAGCTACCATATAGGTCAACTGGTCTAGTTGTTTCCAAATTTCTGGAATATACGTCAACGCTGCTCTCTCACCAAAATATATGCCTCCTCCTACACTAGCAGCCAATTGTTCCAAAGCAAAGTTAAGAGAGTCTATAGTGCCGCACCTAAGTTGTTTGTTAGTATGCCTAAGAACAAGTTGAGGTAAGGATTGCCTCAATTCTTGAAACCACATGTCGTAGAGGCTAAACTTTGGAAGTTCGTTATAATGAAATATTATTTTGACAGGTCGCAGCAGGCGTACAAAACTTAGAAATCCAATGGAATCTGCAAAGCGAAACTTTTTGGAACCACACCAAGTGAAATGTACAGTGTTTGGAATATCTTCGGGACTAAGTCGGACACTTTGTAAAGATCCGTGAACAATGTCTCTCAGAAGTTCCCGAAACACTCTTAAACGTTCCTCGTCGTTTTCTCCTTTACAGTTTTCAGTCGCTTCTTTTGTGTCGACCTTAAAAAATGATGCGTTTGAAATCGCATTCAGAAGTGCTCGATTATTTACTGCTGGAAAAATGTGCTTTTTAATGTTTAGAATAGTAATTTTTTTAATAGGCATAAAATGTTTCACATAGAAAGTTAGTTCAAAACAGGTAAAACATAAAAAAAATAAAAACAACGATTTTAGAATGACACTAGATTTCATGATAGTTTCGGAAGCGATATTTAGACTTTTAACCAACGTTTTCAACTCTTAAATCACTTTTTAAGTTAGTTCAGTTTTGTACTGGCTAGTAACAGCTGACATTGATTAGTAAGTTTCTTATTTGTTTTGTTGTAGCAGATCTATTGAAAACATGCATCTTGTGGTACGAGATTTCTAATCAGTGATACGACATCCTGGTTCAATAGTTAACAGAAATAACAAGGGCGTGCCTGGGCGGCTAGACTTTTCATTGGCTGTTTGGGCCACATCTATTTATTGTATTGACTAAAACCAAAGGTAAAGTATTTTTCTTATTTAATAACTAATTTTTTCTCCCACTTCCCATTTTCGGATCAAGTTGATATTTTCAACAATTATTTATTGTCCATGAAAATATACATGAATAAAAAAAACAACTTATTTGCTATTTGTGATAATTTTTATATACAAAAAGGGATTTAAACCCTGCTGTATGACTGATTCTGCGTTTTTTTCCTACATTAGATTTGTGTTTTTATTAAATGTATTTTTCATATACTTTTTACTTGTTGCGATACTATCATTTAAGTTTAGATATTAAAAAAAACACACACACACACAAAACACTAAAAGTAAAAGCTGTAGTAAAAATATCCCATTTCAACATATCGCGTAACGTGTTAAATATATGTTTACTTTACATTTAAAGTATAACATAAGTGTCTACATTTACTCTATCTAATTACAAATACATACAGCGTCAGAACATTGTATAATGTTGTTAACATTCTGTATACACCGACGCGTTTAGAAACAAAATTACAACGGCAACATAGCCCCAGGATGACCTGATAACTATTGACAAAAAACGCAAAATGACAAGGTCCTCGGGGCTTCCAAAGATATTTCTTCAGGGAACAGCACCAGAAAAAATAAAGAAGAGACAGGCTTGAAAAAAGATCTGAAGACAAACCGAAAAGGATGAAAGGACGGTGCTGTCATTCAAAGAGATTATCTCCTAGGCAAAAGAGAAATGGAGAAAGACGGTCAACCAGAGGCGTAGTGAGCAAAACGTGCATTCCCTGAGGATGGCGCCCTGGGCATCGTGCCTCCATCTCACTACGCTTCTGCGGTCAACAAATGTGTGGTGCCCCAACGGATCAACGGACAAAGGGATTGGTAATGGTGATATACCACGTTCTCGATGTCATTATTTGCCTAGCCAGATTTGAAAACTTCGATATGTCTTCATCTTCCTAAATATTAACTTGACACTGTCTTGCCCAGCCATCCCATCCTCCTTATTCTTTGAACCTGCCCCTCTAAAGTGTGAAACACCAACAGGTAACCCAATCTTCACACGGTGAGCGACATGGCTTAACGTCTCATTCCCAATACAATTTTTTCTAGCCTCCTAATTCTCTCTGTCCTTTTTATTTTGTCTCTTTCATCCAACAAACAAAGGGCCCGCAACCCCTCGCAACTTAGTTCACTCTTGACATTTCTTTTTTAGTTTGTCAGTCATGGATCTTGTTCTAGAGAGGCACCTTATTTAGAATAAACACATCCTCAGAAATCGTATTACACACACACAAACACTCTGGGTCTTATTACCTTCCTCCTAACTTTTCGATTTAATAGAGTGTTGTTGTTTTTTGTTGTTTCTCATTCAATAAAACTCCCACCTTAGGGCCAGTTTGTTAAGCATATGTCACTTTAAGTTGGAACGGCCCGCATTAAGACACCATCCCAAAGGCATTCACTGAGCTGTGAATTATATATTACTTTTCTCTGCCCCCACACTTTTCGCCCCTTGAAACTTAAAATTTTACGTCTAACTGGCACCGCCCCCGCAAACATCTACCCGTGAATTCGATCAGCGGTATCCCTCCCCTCCCTCACGCCTTAGAGTCCTACATACAATTTCTGAGTTGGCTATTCAACTCTTTATAGAATTATTTAAAAGGCTCTCTTATTCTTTTCGGCCGAAGCCTTTTTTTTATTATTGCGTCTTGCACATCGAAGGCTCACAAAATATTTCGGCTAACCTCTACCCTACAATTTTACGCTCCCCAAACATAATTTTAACCCAAAACATATATGCATGTCACGTTCACTTAGAACGGCCCCCTTATATCGACCTTCTAGACAAAAAGAAAGCATACTTCTTACCTGAGAATTTTGGTATCACTTTCCCTCGGCGTTCTAGTACCACCTCATCGTGGTCGCCAAGTGAACAGCCCACTCTTTTGGAGTGGCCAAGGGTGCTGGCTGCTTGCCGCTGATGAATGAACAGCCGGCAAGTTTAAAAGTGCAAACAAAGGGGTTATGTCCAGCCCCCCCCCCCTGTGGGACCCGGGGCAACGGTTAGTAGCAGACTCACCGATTCTCTGAAAAGCGGATAGCGCTGGACACCAACTCGAGGGTTGGTCGGGTTCTCCTCGAACTCGGCTTATTCGCGGGTCTCTCTTTGGGCAAAGACTGGACTTACTAGAGCGGTCTTAGCGAGCTGTGTCGGGCAGTCTGGTTGGCGTCCACGAGCTAGGCTCTAACTAGCTCGTTCCCTGGTGCGCTAGTGGAGGAATTCGCCGCGATAAATGGCAATTCCAATACTTGGAATGTCAAGAAATGTGTACCATCCCACTCCTGCCCTGCAGGAAACTATTTTTCCAAGCTGTGGCGGTGATTGCTGAGGAGATTCTTTCTTGCCCTCCATGGTGACATGAGTATAGGCCATGCACGCTGCTGCATGAGAGCAGTACTTAAGGCCGCCAACGGCCTTAATCATACATAAATGACATTACAGACACGAAAAAAAAGCGGGCACGAGCAGACCCGAACAGGCTCCGCGTCCCAGGTAGCGGGCGTCAGGCCTGGGCATAAAAAATTCCACTACTGGTCGCCCCGCTACCTCGATGAGGAGGAATTTGTCGGGTCGTGACAAATGGGCTAAAATTCCTCCACCAAAATCCCCTTCTCAACGATCACTGCATTCGTACCTCCTTCGGAAGTCCGATTCGAATAAGGTTGATGGACGTCAGCCACAACCTCCTGTCGATAAAGATACGCGTTAGGCAGAACTGACTGGAATCCATAAATGACTAGAGCCCCCGGCTCTCATAAAAACAATCAGACACTAGTAAGATCCAACCCACCTCAGAGACCAAGCCCATTAACACTAGGTCCCTCTCGATTCTACAAATTTAACATTTGTGGGGTCATACCCAAGATTTTAGAGCTCTTAAATTTGCTTAGTGTACTATACATGTGTAGTTGATGATGCTACAAGACCACCCTTTTGTTTTTTAATTTCTTGTTATGCAATAGTGTTTGCTCAATGTTTAGGGTCAAACAAGAAAATAACACACTGGCATGGTTAGTCAAGCATGTACGTAGATCTATCTTTACACTAAAAATAGTTACACACCCTCCTTACCCAAAAAGTAAATCGACTGTACATGTGTCCGACAGACGTACACCTGTAGACCTAGTGTACTGTACTGTGCAGCCCATAATGACAAGACCACTCCGCATTGTTTTCCTGGCGCGTTTAACGATTATGCAATAGTGTTTGTTTTATATTGTGAGTGGACAAGGAAATAACTAAATGACTTGGTTAGTCAAGCATGTATTTATACTAAAATAGTTACACAGGTTAAATGTTACATAAAACTTCAAAAAATTCATATCTATATAAACCCTAGTAACTACATCTCAATGTGAAATTCTAAATCTATTTTATTTAATAAGATTTTATACTTTATCGGCATAAGTAAAATTTTTCGTTAAATAATAAGTTAATATACTTTTTAAAAAAATTAAAGTATCCTTCGTAATCGTTTCTAAAGGATTTAATTCAAAGCTAAAATACAAGCATACATTTATTGACTTCTTTTTCAAAACATGTTTTATCTCGTATCGCGTGGTATATAATTTTACTATGGAGAAATATTTCTACAATGTTAAAGAATGGGCTTTGTTGCTGAACATAAAAATTATATATATATGTGTCAGACGCGAATAGCCCAATTTTTCAATAAAAGAAATTACAAGTCATTTCTCTATAGAAGAAGTTACGAAGGCTATATAATATACAACCAGAGACCTATATATACTACAATAAATATAGGTTTTTAATTTCTAGTTACGATTTATTTAGGTAGGTGCTGTTTTACTATTACACACCAAGGATTAGAGTTTAGATAAACCCAGGTTCGTTTCTTGTGCAACGCTATTAGCTAACACCGCATATCATCTCTCCATTAGTATATTTAGATCTATAATCTAATTCTAGTCTATTATTATATATAAAAATCGAAAGTCTAGATATTACTCAAGACTAAAGTTTATTTATTATTAGATATAGACATAGGACATAGATCTAATAATACTGCAATACATTTACTATACTCTTTACTTAATCTACTAGACTAGAGATCTAGGCCTATCTATAGATCTATCTATAATCTAGTCAATCTAGATCTATACAATATTCATTATTTAATAAGTTAGTACTTAGACTTAGATATATTATAGTTTATTAATATATTTACTTTTCAATGCCTAGACGTAATTATTTTTATTTGATTATTTTTATTTTTGTATAGTAATAGGTGTACTAGATCTAGGTCTCTTAACTCTAAATGTTTGAGACTTTCACAAATAGGTGCTGCAAATAATACGGCATGTGGGCTGAAAGTAAGCTGTATACAAAGTATACATATATAAAGTGCTTTTTTTTGTAAAAAAAATAGATGATGTACTTAGTGATAGATTGCCTCACTTTCAACTACTAATAAATTAACAATTAACGTTGAGATACTAGAAAAGTAATTATTTTTCCCGACATTCAAAAAAGGTGCCGGTACCCCGTACCAGTGCATACCGTCACAAAAATATATGTATATCTCAATCTTCTTTCATTTAATTTTATTTTGCGGGGTTATTGCTACTTAATACATTGATACCGGATCGATTTATATATGGCCTAAGTATACAAGCAGGATCTCGTGCATTGGATAAATTTATTTTTTAAATACAAAGTTTTATGGAAGAGGCAATATATTAGATGTTTGTAGCTTGTAACTTCATAAATTCAGGCTAAAAATATCGAAGCCTACACTTTTAATCTCATTGAAGAGATGGACTGACTCATAGTGCACATTTGCAAAAACACAAACTCTCTTTGCAATCTTATCAGTTAGACTTTCAAAACTATTAAAAATAAATAAAAAATTAGTGATTATTTTTAATATATACTTCTGTTAATATTCCTTTTTAGAATAAGGATATCAACAAAAATTTGCCATATGACTTTATCTAACAGAAAAAAAACAAAAACTTACGTCTATTTATGCGGTTATTTATAGTTACCTAGTAATATAAAATATACTGAACTAACACGTACATTCATCATAATGCAGCCATGCGATTTTTCGTTTATGAACGTAGCATTATTTAGGACCAATATTTTACAAAGGCTGCTTGAAGAAATCAGGTATACCCATTAGGAACAATTTTAGAAACTAGAGCAGACACAAAATAGACAGTGACATTCATAAAAAAAATAAAAAAAAATAAATTCAAAATTGATTAGAGTAACACCTTTTTAAGTAATCATTTAAAGTTTGTAATCAAAATCACTACAATTTTTTTTCAACAATTATTTTGTGTATGAAATTGTGTATCGGAAAATGCCGGGTGCTTGAAATAAGCTAGCGCTAAAAAAAACAGCACAGATCTTGGGTAAAATAGTGTTATAAACCTGGTGGTGGCACAAATGAGTGGTGTGAGTGTAGTCAGCCGACGCAAATTTTCCCAGGCCAGCGCTAGACGAGCGGTCAACCGTGACGACGGTCAGCCGAGACGAGTGTCAACACGACGGTTCGGGAAGGATCGACGTCGTGAACAGAGCTCAGGAGCGTCACGAGAGTTGTAGTCATCTGACCATCCAGAAACGTCGAGCGGCGTTCCGTCCGGTTCTAGAAGGCCAGTAGGGACCGTATATAAAGAGCGGAGGTGTCCAGTCAAGACGGTTCACGACAGGGCTCAGAACTCGGTCGATTACAGCACAGTTCAACGGTGTGGTTCTGTACGGAGCATTACGACGGTTCAGTGCGGAGTACTGTCAAGTACAGTTGAGACGACTGGCGTCTTGATCTTGGTCTGCGATCGAGTCCGACACAACGAACCTAGTGTGTTAAGTCAGTCCTGAACTGTTGAACCCAGTGCAAGAACGAGACGGAGAGGCCCGTGCAAGACTTAATACGGCGGTACGGTGTTATCGGAGAGATATTTGTACAGTGTACAGTATTGGCTGTTATTTATTCAACTATTAAAGTGTTACGTTACTTTGGAGCCCTGAATGTCAGTTTCTTTAAGTTGGTGATGTATGGTGCAGTTTGCAGAGAGCCTGTATTCTTAACAATACTTTGCAAATAAAGTACTGTAAATGTGTAGTTTCACGCGTTAGTTTCAGGTCTTTTCTTTTTATAGCCTCTATCGGGTTTGATCACAACTACCCGTATTTTTGTGCAGATTTTTTTCTCTATCAGGCACACTTAAAATTAAAGCATAATAATGTCAGTTTAATTTAAAAAGAGAACTAAAAAATGCAAAGATATATATAAGGAAAATGGTACTTCCGGCCCACTACTTTTTAATCAAAGAAACGAAACGGACTAGACCAACATTGCCCATTGAGCTTATCAGAAGATTTTATTGATGACGTAGCTGGCTGTGGTGGAGGGCTTGCAGCTGGAGATAGCACTCTAGCAGGTAGAGGGTTGACGATGACTCAGTCCAAGTGTCACCGGAGTCGATTGTGGGGACGGTAGTGCGGTTGGCAGGCTACCAAGGGGCGTGATAAGTACTGTAGGCAGAAAGGGTCTATAGAGTGTAGAGGTAGTAGAAGTATCAAGATCAAGAAGTATGTGGCAATCGTAGGTGTGATCGTAGTACCAAGTTCTGTCACATAAGTATATACGTAGGAGTGACCACAGCATCTCCATATATTCATTTAGCGTACACTTATATTTTTGAAAATAATAATTATTAACCTTATCCATACATTCAAAATTAATAACATGTTACAATCATAAAGAGAAACAAAAAAATTTATTCCTCTTCCAAAATTCGATAAATTGGCAACACGAAAAAAAAATTATTGACTTAGGTAGTGAGCTAGCTACAGTTGTGTACAAATGACTTGACAAGACTTTCCCCTCGCAAATAAAAATTAATATCTCCGTTGTCATTTGTCATACAAACTAGACCTAGATCTAGACCTAGTTATAGATCTAAATTGGAAACAGCATTTGGTGAGATGGCGTTTTCAATCTGGTAGAGTTCTGCATAGTGCTCTATCCATCGCTCCATTAGCAGCACACGATCACTGATGATTGACTTTTGAATTGAGCGTGGCACACTTGCTTGTCTGAGGTCCAAAGGCTTTTCTCATGCCCTCGTATAGTCCTCTTATGTTACCACAGTCGGCACAAGATTGAATATCTTCGCATAGCTCCTGCCAGTATTTGTTAGCACACTGTCTCGCTACTCTTTGGGCATTGTTGTATTGTTTTTTCTACCTCAGTCACTGAGAAGTTTTTAAAAGCTTCCTCTAATTTGTTCTCAAATTCGGTGCAAAGATCAGTATTTTTTGTGCAAGTGGTATTCAGGCGTGGTTTTCTTTTTCCCTGTGATGTGTGGATCTTAGTTGGCAGCAGTCTTGTCCGGCAGGACACTAAAGTATGATCAGTATCACAATCCGCGCTTTGGTAACTACGTGTCAGCAGTATATTTCCAATGTCCCTTTTTCGTGTCAGTATCATATCCATATGAAGCCAGTGCCCAGACCTAGGGTGCCTCCATGAGACACAGTGCTGTGGTTTTGTTCTTAAGTAGGTGTTGGTAATGCAGAGCTTATGGTATGTGCAGAATTCAAGCAGTCTTTGTCCGTTCTCATTCATCTTTCCGATTCCAAAAAGCCCAAGGCAGTCTGATCAGGTAGTGTGATCTGATCCTACTCTAGCATTGAAGTCACCTAGAAGGATCATATGTTCTTTTGAGGAATGTTTACAATGGCTTCTTTGAGGTCTTCGTAGAACTTGTCTTTGTCCTCCTGAAGTAATTAAACTTTTGGTTAATCACAAATAGAAAAAATTAGTTAAACTAAACTAAGAAACCTTAGTTAAACTTTTACTATTTTGACCTTTTTTAACGACGAAACAGCCAAACATGAAAAATTTAAAGCACAACCAAACTCTTTAGCTAAATGTTATAAACATTTATTTGTGCACATGAAAAAAGATTTAAATGTCTTTATGGGATACATGTAGATCTTAATAGAATCACTAGAATGATACTATTATAGAAAGAAATTAGAAGTCCAAGTTCTAATATAAGTTACCTTTAGAAGTAATGATAAAACTGCATGTTGACTCTCTAAATAATTCTAGATTCTAGAATATTCTGGATCTAATATCTTCTACAAACGAAATGATCAGAAATATAATCTGGATCTAGAATTAGACCTAGATCAAATAATTAATATTTTAATCTAAAAATAATCTAAGAAATACTAGTTACTATTACTACTACTTACTAGATCTAAAATCTAGATAGTCTAGTAGATATCTTAGTAACTCTAGATCTAGAGATTTTAGATTATTATAATTATGATTATAACTAGATATGGGTATTTAGAACTATATACTCTAGTAGATAATACTAGATCTAGATAGTAGATATAAGTATAACTACAATAGAAGTAGATGTAGATCTAGTCTAGATCTAGTTAATTTAGTATTAGATCTAGTATAATGACGACTATTATTAATATTATACTCATTATAGATCTATCATCTATGCATCTTAGGTCTTAGTATAA
This sequence comes from Biomphalaria pfeifferi, assembly GCA_030265305.1. Lineage (NCBI taxonomy): Eukaryota > Metazoa > Mollusca > Gastropoda > Planorbidae > Biomphalaria > Biomphalaria pfeifferi. The sequence goes on along the minus strand of JASAOG010000123.1, from coordinate 918,111 downwards.
TAAGTAATCTAGATATATCTAATCTAGAATCTAATTCTAGAATAGTAGAATCTCTAAACTAATAGATCTAGCCTAATAAAGTAAAGTAATATAGATTTCAATTAATAGATCTAAATCTATATTAATTATTACTGACTTACAATTTTAAATTTACATCTAGATCTAATTTAAGACTAACACTACTAAGAGTTAGATTCTAGTTAAGACTAAAATAATTAGTCTGGATCTATCTAGTAAAAAGTTTTAAAATAAAAAGAGTCGACATTTCTTTTAGATCTATAGTAAAGCAAAATTCTTTGTCTGCAGCTATACAGGAACACACTGGTGTTTAATGAAAAGCAGCAAAATGTAGATCTATAGAAGCAAGGAATTATCAGGATTTATCAAGCAGCGAAACTTGCTAGAAATATAATGAACACGTTTATTTTTCTCGCCTTTCAAATACCTTGAATTGGCGGGAATAGCGGCCATTATAAGGTAAAGGTCAAAAGGCTTCTTGTGACCCGTGCACCCTCTAGCTTATTATCCTCTCTATTATCCGTTATATATTCTCCAAATTAAATAGATCTAAATATTTAATGGTATGTATGTTAAAAAAGTTTGTAAAATTTGTAATTAAACTTTTTAGTTTGTAACTAAAAAAATAATTAAACTAGGATTTTAACTAAACTTTTTTAAAATTAAACTTTGGCCTTAACTAATATTTTTAGGTTAAACTAAAAGTTAGCAAGTTCTAGAAAGTTGTTAGTGCACCAGTTTGTAAACTCTTCAATCGGGCTTCGATGCTGAGTTTCGTCTCCTGAAATAAGACCGACTATGACAGTATCATCAGTAAATTTAACGTCTTTAACTGAGTCATAGATGCTTCTTGTGTCATTAGTGTAAAGAGTGTACAGTACAGGAGAAAGTACACAAACTTGTGGAGCACCTGTACATAGTACTCGAATTGACGATTTGGTGTTGGTGACTTTAACTTACTGAGGACGTTGGGTTAAAAAGTTTAGAATCCATACTTGTACGTAAAGGCTGACATTCAAGTTACTCAGTTTGATTATCATTAGATGTGACTGTATGGTATTGAAAGCCGAGGAGAAATCTACGAAGAGCACTCGTGCATATGTTTTGGGTGTATCGAGATGCTTGTAAAGCTGGTCCAAAAGCAATAGAATTGCATTCTCAGTTGCCCTATATGCAAATTGGTGAGGGTCTAGGCTGTTTTTGACTTTTGCTACAAGTTCTTTAAGCATATATTTTTCAAAATATTTCATAACTATAGATGTTAGTGCTACTGGGCGGAAATCATTTAAGCTATCTTGGTTTGGTTTATTTGGTACTGGCATGATCTCTGAAGTTTTCCAGATGTGTGGAATTACGCACGTTTGCAACGACTGGTTAAAGATGTGACAGAAGATAAAAGAGATTTGTTCGCACATAGCTTGATCAGCTTGCCACTAATTTTATCTGGTCCAGAAGCTTTTGTTACGTTTACTCTTCTAATAATAAGGTCACCTCATCTTCAGTTACAAAATTGTCGTAGGGTTCTTGTTTTCCTTTGGTCAGAGTGTTGAAACTTTCTTTCTGTAGGTCAACAGAATCTTCTTTATCGAAACGAGAATAAAAATAATTTCGTTCGTTGGCGAATTTCTCCTCATCATCCACTGATAACACAAGGCGACACAATTTTTGTGTCTCTGAAATAACTATGATTTCCTGTTAGCTTATACATCCAAATGATCAAAAATAGTATTTGTTTTCCCAAAAGTTTGGGTTTGTGGTCAGGACATTGATAGTTCAGATCACGTATTGGATAGCATTATACAACGTTTAAAATACATGTAAGACTTAAAAAACACTTATGATGTTTGACAAAGTCTTCACAAACATGGTCCATACAGATGAATAAAAGTCAAAAATTGCATGTTCTTTTAGACTGACGATTATAGACTAAATCACTATCACGGATTAGGCCCCAGATATAGTCCCCCATCATATTCTCGGTATACTGTCCTTGGTATCGACGTTCAAATTCCTTCAGGTCTTGTTGGAACCTTTCTCCTTGTTTCTCTGAGTATGCTCCCATATTCTCCTTGAAATTACGCAGATGAGCATCTAGGATGTGAACCTTTAACGACATTCTGCATCCCATAGAATGATAGTTTCTCACAAGTGTCTCCACCAGCTCCACATAATTCTCGGCCATATGATTTCCTAAGGAATCCCTGAACAACTGCGATGAAGCTGCCCCAAGCTGCCTTCTGGATATCTGTGAGACTGTTAAGAAATTGCTGAGACTCCATTATTTTCTTTATTTGTGGTCCCACAAAGATCCCAGCTTTCACTTTGGCCTCTGACAACTTGGGGAAGAATTCTTTTAGGTATTTCACAGCTGCCGACTCTTTACCCAGAGCTGTAACAAACTGCTTCATGAGCCCCAGCTTGATGTGCAAAGGAGGCATTAGAACTTTCTTAGGATCCACTAGAGGCTCACACTGACATTGCTACTCCCAATGGTAAAGTTGGTCCGTTCTGGCCAATCCAGACGATGGTAGTGTTGCTTGGTGTCTCTGCTATCCCAATGACAAAGATAGCATGGAAACTTGGTGAAACCACCCTGAAGACCCATTAAGAATGCCACCATCTTAAAATCACCAATTACCTCCCAACCATACTGTTCATAGTTTAGAGCCTGCAGAAGCTGTCTGACGCTATTGTACTCCTCCTTAAGTTGTGCTGAGTGAGCCACTGGGATAGAAGGTAGCTGATTGCCATTGTGGAGAAGAACAGCTTTCAGGCTGCGGGAAGAACTATCGATGAAGAGACGACAATCCTGTGGGTTGCAGGGTATCCCTATTGCATCGAACAGACCTTTCACATCATGGCAGTAGCAAAGGTTATCATGAAGGGTGAAAAAGACTGAAAATCTTTGATGCCGTTTTCTCTGACATGTAACTTGAACACTCTTATCTAACAGGTTCCACTGTTTCAGTCGGGATGTCAGAAGCTCAGCTTTAGCTTTGGTGAGACCAAGATCTCTCACTAAATCATTGAGGTCATCTTGGTTAGGAAAGTGAGGTATTCCTTCATCATCCGCTTGAAAAACATCAACATCCTCAGCATCACTAGCGATACTACTGTCAGTGTATTCTGCGGTGGTTTGGGAATGGGAAGATCAGGGGAATGTGGAACTGGGGCGATCGAAGAAGGGATATCAGGATAGAGCACAGCAGTTGCATTTTTGCCAGATCAATGCTTTGATGGATCTACCATGCAAAAATAGCAGTTGTTCAGATGATCTGTAGGCTCTCGCCAAATTCTTGGTATCGCTAACTTCATGCTTCTCTTCTCCCCCCTGAACCAACCTTCTAAAGTCTTCTTGCAGCAGTCACAACTAACATGTCGAGCCCAAGATTTATCTAGATCTCCAACTGGCATGCCAAAGTAGGATTTATATGCTTCCTTCATTGTTGCTGATGTTGTCAAAGAATGTTTCTTTGCACGTTTCTTTATGAATTCGCCGCAAACATAACAGAAGGCATCTGCTGGATAGGTGCAACCTCTAGATGCCATATTTTACATAAAGTCAATGAAGTCACTGATTTCAATCAACAATCAATATTCACAATGATTTTATCTGAAAAATCTAAAAAAATTCAGACATATATTTAAAGGTACAAAATCAATTCATACATTGAAATGCATATACACTGCAAAACAGAAAATGTTAGACAGCAGTGACAAAACCAAAGTTTTGCCTGAATAAATGAATTATAATAGGTGTTCTGGACCTAAGAAACAAGAAAAGAACAATTTCTTGTAGGGAACAAGAAAAAAAATTTTTTTTGTTGCCTTGTGTAATCGTTCTCGTCTTGTGGCGCAGCCTGTTAGTTTCTTTAATCCTTCCCAGCATGCTTTTGAGTTGTTATTTTCAAAGAAAGTCTCAATTTTTTCTTTGTATGTTTTTTTAGCGGCCCCCGTAAGGGAAAAAGCGCTATTAGGTTTGTGCAAAATGTCCGTCTGTCTGTCTGTCACACTCAGATCTCGAAAACTAGAAGAGATATGAAAAATATTATTTCACCATTAAATGCGGCTTGAAAAGTTTAGGCGCAACGCTACTTTTGGATTTCTAAAAGCAAACCGTTTAATTTATAAAATTAATTATGCAAGCGATTTTTTCATAAAAATACACCAATTCTAAAAAATAACGTAAATGTAAAGGACGCAATGTTACAAGATGCTAACAAAGATGGACAATTCTTGTGTATTTTCAGTATCACCAAGTCAAATATTTTTATAAAATGTACTAAAAAAGTTTACAACAAATTTAAATATTAATTAAAGGTGTTTTTTCTGGTCAACTAAGTGCTAAAATTAAAAGAAAACATTTATTTTTGTTTATAAAGGCTAAGAATGCACTTTGTATGTAAATATCACGCACATTTTTTAAAATGGACTTTTTATGCAGCGACTTTCGTATAGTAGCGTAAAGCCCGGCCTTGACATGGGACTGGCCCAATTTCTTAAACTTTTTTTAAAAATCAGATTTTATTTATTTTTTGTTTAGTGCCCTCATCAGAAAAAAAAGGTTTATTTTGTGCGTTTTGTCTGTCGGTAGGTCTGTCCGTCACGATCAGATAAAACTACAACTCTAAAAGCTATTGAAAATCTGATTTACCCTTTAATGTTCCTCCCGTAACATCTCAATAGTATTAAGTATCTAAAATTGATTGTTCCGGATTTTTTTGCAAAACTAATCAACGCCAACAAATGTTTGTTTGCTCTTCTAACTTATATTACATTCAATTTCCATGCTTAAACGTTGCAAAAATACATTATCAATAACATGTTGTTCCGTTTTTTATGTAAATAGCATATTAATGCTAAATCAAAAACTCTATACTGACTTATATTTCATTAAGTGTAATAATGTTAGGGATATTGTTTTATAAAACATGAATTATGCCTAATGATTGTTTGAAATCGCATAATTGACTAATATTACACTTATATTATTTGACAATGCGTCACTATAATTTGGTTATCGATATCAAATTGTTCCGTATTTTCGTCTTTAAACAAATTGTAAAAATATCGACAATAGGTTGTTCAGGGCTTTAAACAAAGTAGTATTGATTACTGAAAATTACTTTTTAGACATTTAATTTTCTTGCTGAAACATAACATAAGTGTTTTGTAATCGATAAAGAATGTTCCGGATTTTGTTTCTTACAAATCGTCGCCAGAAATTTCCGAATTTATTTAAAAATCTACTAACGCAAAATAATTGTTTGAACTCCCTCTTCTAATTAATAAACAAATAATCTTCTCATTTACGAAATAATGTTGTTACGGATTTTTATGAAAAATATTTTAACTTACTTCTCTCTTACAGTGCATTTAACTTTCTACCTAAAACATTAAAAAATCTAATTATCGTTAATATTATGTTCCGATTTTTAAGGAAAACAACATCCAAACACCAAAGTAAGGTATGAAAATCTCTCCATATGGCTGTAGTACATCTAATTTTTGTACGAGACCATCCAAAAAATTTAATTAACGGTATTACATTTATCTGAAATTCTCTTTTTCTTTTACTATTTATACAAACATCCGGAACAATCTAATATATAAAGTTTTCAATTGTGTTCATACCTAAAATTATTGCGATATTTTGAAACGTAAAATAAAGGTTAATCAATTTTTAATACCTTTTAGTTTTTTTTATATATTAAGATGACGGACAGACCGACTGACAGACAAAACGCAAAAACAATGCGGCTTTGATCTCTTTAAATAAATTCTATTAGAACTCAATGCACCAATGTTAATGAACCCTCGTTAAATATCTGGTGTAAATAAAGGCACTTTTTTATGGTACCGGTACTAGCCTATTGTGAGGTAATGGAATTTTTTTTTCGACGTCATATAAATGGACTCTTTAAATGTAATGCTAAAAGAACGCACTCTGTGCACCAATGTTTATTAACCCTCGAAAAATTGCTCGTATTGATGAAACCATATTTTAGTCTAACTAAGCCGTGTGACGTAGTGTTGTTTTTTCCTTTGACGTCATATGGAATGAATTCTTTAAATGAAATGCTTAAAGAACGCACTCGGTGCACCAATGTCTATGAACACTCGATAAATGGCTCGTATTGATGAAGGCGTGTTTTTAGTCTAGGCTGTGTGACGTAGTATTTTTTTTCCCTTTGACGTTATGTGGAATTAATTCTTCAAATGAAATGCTAAAAGAACTCGGTATAGTGATGTTTATTAAGCCTCGTTATGTGACTCGCGTTTAAAAAAGGAAATATCTTGATTTAGATCTAATCTAGATTTTTTAAACTAGATCTAGATTTTTATTACAGTGTATCTAGATCTGGATTTATATTCTAATTAGAATTATTTTAGAGTCTAGATCTAGAATTTCTAGATCTAGTTTAGACTAAAATAGACTAGATTAAGATGTAGAATTTCAATTTCTAGACTTAAAGTGTAGATTTTGATTTCCAAACGTTTTGATCAATATTGCAATGTTATAATTTACTAAAACTAATCTACTATTTTTAAATTTAATGTTGCATTCAGTCTATTGATAGATTATCTAGGATATTTTTTACACAAATTTTATCTAAATTATAGCTACATTATTCCATGTTCATATTCTAGATCTAGATCTAGTCGATATAGATCTTAAGAGTGCTAAATCAGAAGTTTAATTTAGGTAGATCTACATCCTCATTCTAGTTCCATTTAAATAAAAATGCCGATATCTCTGTTGATAGGCCTAACTGTGCTGAGACATCGAAGTACAAGCACGATATATCTGTTCTTTTCTTTTCTTTGTTTTTTAATTACAAATCACTGCTGAAAAATTATCGAAAATCGCTCGTCTAACATTGGCCTATTGTACATATTCCATAGATGTCATGCCGTAATGTGTAATATATCTCTTTATCAATAATAGGCTATTAGTTTATTATCAAGTTCAGAGCAATGCCTGGTGGTGCTGTTAGCGTGCTAACTAATTATCTCTACGGTCCCGGGTTGTTTGTTTGTTTTACATGTTTCGGATGTTCCTTTAGAGTTGAAGATAGTTTACTTCCTAGTCCAAACCTCCCGTAGGACGACGGGGGATGGAAGCATGCAGGGTTTGAGCCAGGGACCATCGATAAATCCGAACGACAGTCCAGCACGCAAACTGAACGTCCAGGCAGGGTTCATACCCTGCTTGTTGCCATCCTCCATCGTCCAGCGAGAAGCTAATTATTTTAAACATAGAAGAAACACCCGAAACATGTAAAACAAAAAAAAAAAAAAAAAAACATTTTTTACAACGGCAAATGAATCTTTGAAACATTATGACTTTTGACCATCAAAATTAGATCACCTCTTGAATATTCTTTGCGAATAGGCAGATCCGACAGGGATCCGACTTCGACGGGGGCCGCCTCTGAGTTTGTGTAACACAAACTCTCTCTGTAATCTTGTTTTCCTTCAATTATTGCTTTTCTCGGTGCATTTTAGGCATTTATAAGCTCTTCGTTGCTAGCCTTATACTTTGTTTTTTTTTTTTTTCAATAATGAGGTGTTTGATTTATTTGGTCATCCAGGGCTTATTGTTTCCATAGATTTGTATTGCTTTTGTTGAAATTATTAACTCCTCGCAGAATAATAGATACGAGTTAACAGTTTCTGTTAGTTCGCTTATGTCTAAACAGATCTCAATGAAGATTTCCCTGTTAGTTTTCTCAATGCATCCTCGTAGTTTTTCTACAGCCTCTTCTGACAACATCTTGACCATTTTTATTACTCTCTTTGTTATTTTAAGAGTAGCTTTGTAATTAGGTATAAAATGGAATGATATGCAGTCAGATTCTATAAGTGGGAACAAACTTTTATATTTGTAAGCCTGCTTAATGTTTACGTAGCATTTGTCGAGCGTTCCACCCTGCCTTGTGGGGAGGGAGACGTACTGGCTAAAGTTTGACAGTGTGTTGTCAATATTCAGGTTGTTGAAATCTCCAGTTACGATTAAACAGAGTTTGGGTGTTTTGATTCTACATTGTGAAGCACATCAAAAATTACGTCCGTCGCAATCGTTGTGTCAGCCGTCGGTGGTATGTTCACAACAATAACACACACCTGTGTGAATTCTCTAGGCAAGTAGTAAAGCCTAAGTGTGACACACATAAGTTCAATGTTAGGGTCACAAAACAATTCAATGTAGTCCCAAAGCGCGAAATAATTACTTCGACTTCAAATGTTTCTCAATATCCGGAAAGAGTTTCCACGAGCTAGAGCTGGTTGTTCAATATGGCGTCAGTCGTGAGGCAAATCATGTCCTAATTCGGCTGCCCGTATCAATTCATAACAATGGTGCGCCTATTCCATGATGACATACAAGCAAGAGTCCAAGACAACGGAGACTACTCCAAGCTTTTTCCAGTCTCAAATGGCGTGAAGCAGGGCTGTATGCTGGCTCCAACGCTTTTCAGCATAATGGCACTAGGGAAGAAAGAGCATTTGTAATGTGTCTCTATCTTTGTGTCATTCTTGAATGACAATGTAAGCAAGCTTTTGACATGTCACAATCCAGTTTTTGTAATGTGGCCAATGAGTTAAGAATATCTATCTAATTTATACACATGTACCATGAAATTTTAAAGAGAACCGTTAGAGTAGTTTTCGAATGAAAATTTACATATAAATTAATTTTTTCCATAATAAAACAAACTAATGTAACGGTCTGTCTATTCCACCTGATACACTGACTACACTCCCAAGGTATGTAAAATTATCTACTTGGTCTATGGTCTGAGAATCCAGCTCTATGTCTCCCATTTGTTTGTTGTTTACTTTAAGTACTTTTATTTTTTGGTGGTTGATTTTGAGGCCTACTCCTTTTGCTACTGTTTGGGACCCCTCCAAACAAGAAAACATTTAGAAACTGGAACAAACACAAATAATTGCAGTGAGATTCATAACTTCATAACAAACGAATATTCACATTTGACTAGACATTTGACATTAGACCTTTAGTAAAATCACTATATCTTAAAATACAAAAAAACAAAATCTAATAAAATACTCAGAAAGACACAAAAATATAGTCACTTTCCTTTTCCCATATGCTAGGACAAATTTGTGTAAATGCTCCTTCTTCCCTAGTGCTATTAGCGCATGGGTAGCCTATTTATTTTGGTAAACACTTCACGAATTTCGTTGCGCTTTGGCTGTTGTTAAAAAGAAAAAAAGGAAAAAAAATTTAAAGACAATTGCCTCCATTATAAAATTTCAACTATAGTAAAATATTTTTTTTTAAGTTGCTGCTAGTTTAGTATTAAAATCTCTCCTAAAATAAACAAAATCAGTCACTAAACTCCGATCCTCCCCCCCCCCCCCCGCAGGGGGGAGAATTTTCATTTCGGGGGGTGGGGGTTGAGCCCAAAAACCCCCCTGGCTACGCCCATGATTGATCCTACAAAAAGCTTACTACATGACTTAACTATTTTAACCAAAGAGGACCTTCTATGTGTTAAAACTTGCTCTGACAAGTTTATCGATCGACCATATCGATTAAGCCAATTCTAGGAGATCGATAATACTGTTTATTGGCATAAGGCTATGCGTGTCAGTTGGTTAAACCATGGAATTACTTGGAAGATAATCTCTCTAAATAATATTGAAGGAATTAAAAAATCGGGTAAATATTAAATTTATAAACTTAGAGCTTACTGCATTTGTTCTATTAGTTATACTGTTTTAATCAATATGATTTTTTAAAATGTAAAAAACAAATCACTTTGTATTATAGATGAAACAAAATATTATCACTTCTGAGAATGTTATGGAAATAAATCAGTCAATCATTTAAGTGTTATTTATATTTGACACTCAATAGAGAAATGTAGCAGTGGGTAGACAACTCCAGATGAACATGTTCACCAGTTTAAAAAACGACTAAGAATATTTTTTCAAACATCATTTACGTTCGTTTATGATCAAAGATACGTGCGCTCCATCATAGACATACGGTGGCAGGACCGCACTACAAACAGCGATGTCCTTGCGAACGCCGGTATGGACAGTATAGAGGGACTTCTTATGGTCCGGCAGTTGCGCTGGGTAGAACACGTATCCCGTATGGGAGACGAACGCATACCAAAGGCATTATTTTTTTTGTGAGTTAAAAGGTGGTCGACGTAACAGAAGCGCCCCACGGAAACGCTTCAAAGACCAGCTTAGGCGTCAACTTTCCTTGGCTGACATAGAAGAGAGCACCTGGTTGCATGCGGCCTCAGAACGAGACATCTGGAGGTCACTCACGAAGGCCGCGGGATACACATTTGAGACCAAAAGAAAATCCGCTGCCGAGGACAAAAGCAGACGGCGAAAAGTAAATCTAAATCAACCACCTGCGGACAATGATTATGCTAGTCCCGGATGTGGCAAAATATGTAGGTCACAGTTAATCTTCTTCACTAATCTTCTGACTCAAAGACTAGCCTTATTATTATTATGATTAAAATTGGTGACGTTACAATTGAACTATTAGAATACAGTATGAATAGCGTACGTAATGGTCAAAACTAATCCAGGTACACAATAACGATAAGTCTATGGGCTATGTTGCTGCAAGTAAACACTTTATATGTGTCAGTTGCAAAAAGCCAAATTTTTATGTAAAAAAAGTTACTTAAGTTAATTATCCATAAAAGAAAAGTAAGTTACTAAAGTTATATTATATAAAACCACATACCTATATATACAATAATATATATTGGTATTTTATTTCAAATAAAATTTATTTAGGTAGGTGCTATTACACACCAAATATAAGAACTTAGAAAAACCCAGATCTATGTATCTATCTACTTATTTTATATGACATAATATGCAAGAAAGTCTTTATATGGTAACAATGAGAAAAAAAAGATCTAGATCTACATTTGCGTAACGCTAACATCTTATAAATTACATCTATATTTTTTGAACATAATAGATCTAGCTCTAGCCTTTATGGAATGCGTTTGTGTTGTTGCGTTTGTGTTTCTTGAGTATACACACGCATATATTCTATTGTTACAAATCTGTGACAGGCAACTCAACGACAAGGAGAAATCAATGATACTCATTTTAGATAAAAATAAACACACAGACCACTTCGACAATCCGCTTTCGTTATACAAAGTTTATTTTCAGCCGACATACTATCGTAAGTAAATTAATTAAAGCTACATGGGAGACGGAAGCACAGCATAAAGCATCATAGTGTCGGGCTGTCAAAACTGGCGCACAAATTGTAGAGGACAACGCAGGCAGAAGAATAAGAGAAAAAAAAATCAAAGCAAATAATACAATCTCAAGCTGGAATAACCTGCCCAGCGTGCAACTAAATAATCCGAGCTCTCAAAACGTTACACAAAGTACCGGGCTCCATAAAACAAGATTCTCAACAACGTGCGTTCAATGGGTCCAAGAAAAACTTTGCGACCTGCTAAATTGGACTTAATCACAAAGTGGCGTTCCAGAGGCTTGGCGTGTTGCCCCGAAACTCCTCAACAGCTGTTGTGCTATCTCCTCCAATTTATGTGTCGAGCTGGTTTATCTTCAAACTAATAGATTCATCTGCCAGGAACAGTGTCGATACAACGCAGTGCCATGGATCAAACATCAAGCAGGGACGGTTCCTAGAGAGGCAAAAGAGAAAAAATGGCGAATCGACACACACTTTCTTTCTTGACTTCAAACAGGCGTAGGCCACAACGATGTTATTACTCAAATTATGAAACCTGTGCGTTAACTTAACTCTGAATGTACTGCTCGCTTACAAAACTTGCTAACGTATAAAAGGTTGGCTCTCAGAAAATGTACGGAAATTGCACGTCCAGTACAAGAACACTTGAACACAGAGAGAGAGAGATAGAGGTTATCTCTTATGTACGTGTACATCAACGCTCTGGCAGGAAGTGTCAATCTCTGCTCATTTCCAGTGACTTGCTGATCTTACCACGTGATACACAAGCATGTGCAACATGGACATGAACTGCTCTAAAACCCTACACATATTTTTCACCTTGGGCAACAATATTTAACAGGAACCGATTACCCAAACGATCGATGGGACATTATTGAACTTGGATGCAGGAGTACTAAGAAATGACCCTGAACCAGGTATGCCCGATTATGAATAGAGCATTAGAAAGCTTAAACATAGTCAAGCGGATGACCACCATCAAGTGGGAATCAACAGCAAGTGTACTGCTTGCTCTCTACATTGGCTCAGGTTTATACCTCACTGTCTCTAACAAGCTTAGATCTGTCCAAAACCAAGCAATCTGCGGTGCATTTCGGACAACCGTCAAAGTTAATGGCTAAACGACCTCCGTGTTGTGATTACCGTCTCTGTACAAAATGATGATTTCGTAGTGCAGGAGTCATTGACCGTATTACAAGAAATATACATTGTGTGCATGAAAAAACATTTTGCAATTTTTTGAAAGAAATCATTCATTAGCAGAGAGGCTATAGTGTATACAGGGATGAGACTAGGAAGTAATCCTCTGCTTTCTTTGTGCAGTAAATGGTCTTTTGATTTGATGTTTTTCTAATGACTATTGTATATCTCTAGTTTTCTGAAGCTTGTTGATGCCAGCACTAGCTATCAATGACTTACTAGACTAAGACACTTACACTGGAACATGGTAAGACTTTATTAATTAACAAATAAATTAGGTAATTAACAAAGTAATCTATACATACATCTTTTTTTAATTCCTTGCAAATTCTTCATGGGTTCAGGAATCAAAAAGTTAGAACATGGACACGGTTCTCGAAAATGGCTCAAAACATTTTTCAAAAACAATTAACAGTTTATGTATATCTTTTGGAAAAAAATAACTAGCTAATTGGTCACTCTGGTTTGACAGTTATAATTTTTCAGAATATAATAATCTTAACATTAAAAATATATTTTGAACACACATAGGTAGCATTTTGTGATCATATTTACTAAAAAGTTAAATAAACTTTCAGGAACATTTTTCGCACCGTCTTATATGTAAATTAGTCTATACTATTTAGGAGGTGGGAGATTAGGGGGAGGTAAACAAATGTTCTATTCTGTTTTCTTATTTAATTGTATAAAGATTTGAGTGTTTAATATTGGTGGTTCCGCGAGGTTGTCATTGCTACAAGTGGTAGTGGGTATCAGCATTCCACTAACTATAAAATCAGGGCCAGCCTTAGGGCACTGCAACTTATGCGGCCGCAGTGGGGCCCGCACTTTCATAGGCCCCGCGCTAACTCTAGTTGTAAATTATTAAATTTAACCCTTTTAACTTATAACAGGGTTTTCGTGGTCTCCTAATTTTCCAGGAGCTCCTGGAAATCTCATGAAATTGCAAAGTATACGAAAAAAGTCATGAAAATCTCTTGAAATTATTAAAATATCCTGAAAACTCAAAACATGTTCTGAAAAATAGATAAAATTGTAATTTCGGGGTGTCATTCAATATGAAAAACACCAATGCTACTCGCGATTAAAAAAAAGCATTGTCAGCTTTCATTTAATAAAAATAATAAGGTAGATTGTAACTAAAACAGTAAGTTCTAATACTTAATTTACTGTAATAGTCAATGGCATTTAAATAAAGAACTAAATATATCTGGATCTCTTTAAAAAAATCAAAAGCTATATTTTACTAGTCGAGAGTAAATCTGAAAGGCAGATCTGAATGTTTATCGGCTTTATGTTGGAAATCTACTTTCTATTGTAGAAGGCTCGTAAATTTGATTTGATCGTGATTTTGCACTTAGTAAAGTACAAATAAGATGCAAAGACGAATTAATTTTCTTACAAAACATATTCATGTTCACTTATTATCCTTATCCCTACCCAGACTACGTCCCGTGCAATCCGTTTCGCATAGGGCCCCGAAATCTATAAGACCTGCCCTGTATAACATGCTTCAAATAGCCTCTGACAACCAGTCCAACTCTTGCCCTTCACTTGTGGCTCAGATGTTGAGTTCGGCAGAACTGTTTTCACTAACAGGAGAAGGGACGAGGGCGAGTAACTGGCGCCTAAACCAGTAAGCTTCGGACAGGAGGGACTCGTTAGCCATGCAAGGCTTCCCACCTAGGGAAAGGAAAACTCTGAATTCAATCCTCTACTGCTTTGCAGCTATACCCAATTATGTGTAAGGCATCAGGAGTCAAACCTGAGGAAAAATCAGGAGTCGGCGATCCTTGATAATTGTGAGGAGAAAAAAAAAGGGAATTAGCTATAAAGAAGTCTGTATTACCAGTCCTAGAACTTTAGGCAGCGCGTTATCAAAAGCGATGGGGATGCATCTCGCAATGCGGAAGCAGAGATCTGTGCAAATAAATCAAGTAGCCTAAACTGAAAAAAAGTTATAGAACAAGAAATAGCCAAAAAGAATATTTAAAAAACAAAGCTTACACAAAGTGTAAATGTATCATTTAGTTTGGATCAGTCATGTAATTAAATTTGTAATAGATCTAGACCATGATCTAGACCAACAACAATAAATCTGTGCAATTAATAGTATTTTTACCAAATGTTTTTGTTTAACGCTATTTCAAGCTGAAAGCTTTGCTAGTATGCTTTGATCCTATCCCTAATTAGGACCAGTTAGGGAAATGGAGGGGCGAAAAAGAAAGGGATATCTGGGTAATGGATGGACTTTACCGTAATTGGTTTTTCAATATATATATGGTTGGAAATGTCAAAACAGCTAGCCTAAATTTTAAGCTAGAAAAGCTGACATAATATGTAATGTTCTAAAAATAAAAAAAAAGCATCAAAGATGCATTTTTTTAAAAAGACAATACCTCCACTTTACAGCTTATAATATAATGAAATATTTTTGAAATACTCAAGCCGGATATCGAGCCCGTGATTTTTTACCCCGTTAACTGCTTGAATGAAAGATGCTACCCATTCGGCCAATGCAAACTTGTGCAATCATTTATTGTTACTTTTATTCTATGATCATGTTGATCTCAAATTATATCTAGACTTCTAATTTAAAACTCAAAAGAGCTAATCTAGATCTACTTCTAGATCTAAAATCTAGATGTAATATATATTAAATTTACGTAAAATATAAATATAAGTTATCGGCATGTTTTTGTATGTATAATTCCAATCATTGGCCTTCAATTCTAGACTTAGAAGACGATGCGCAAAATGACTCACATTCGGAAATTCCAGAACACGATAGTCCTTTCAAGAACGCGATAGTCTTTTCGAAACCCATGTTGGCTCTAGATCTAAGTTTAGCTCAAAGCCAAATTTACATTTTTTTTTTACTTGAAAAATTATTACGGTCAAACTAGAGTTTTCCCCATGTAGCCAATGAGCTAGTAATTCTTTTCTTAGCGATATTCATCAACATTTAAATTTCTAGGAAAATTGTTAGAGCCATTTTCGAGATCATCGTCCAGACTTGTTCCTGACTGGTTCTACAAAGTTCTGACCTAATTAGAGATTGTAAAAAAAAAGAGTTAATGGGAAAAAAATAGAGTTATAAATGTCTATATTGATATTTGGAAAATTGGTCTCTTATAAATACTTTTTCTGCTAATAGCAGAGGAAAATCTGTAAAGTTCTTAATATGAGAATTATCTTGACAATTCTTTATCAAATAAGAAAATAGGTTTCCTTATAAGGGCAGCTAGCTCAAAAGAAATTGGGTCAACGTCTTGATTATCCGCACCAACATTTTGAACGCCTCACCCTTTCTCTTTTCAAACATACGACCTCCCCCCCCCCTTCCCTTACAACAAGCACATCTTAATGGTTAAGGTTGAAGGGAAGAGGGTGATTATATACAACTCAATCCATCATAATCTTTTGCTTTATAGTTTGAGATGGGGCTTCTCATTGGTAACATTTATTACCCTACCCTCAAACTGGAATTTACATTTACTAAGGATTTAGAACTTTCTGAATTTTACATCAGAGTGGGATAATGACACTGCTAATATTAACGATTAATCTAAAGTATTTAGATTTGTAACTAATAACAAAAACTCCCGTCAAACTCTGGGGTGAAGGTGAACTGAACTCCCCCCCCCCCCTCCTGAATCCAGTGATAGTCTCATGAATGCCGTTTATTTCGTTTTGGCAGCTTTTCTTTTGTATCATGAAAATGCAGTTCAAATCATTATTTTTGAAATTCGTTAACTTAAAAAATTATCTTCGAAATGAAGCTCACATTAAAGGGAGACTAATTTTCCGCATTGTCATGTCAAAAAGTGTAAATTTTACAGGTGCCTAAATTTTCGGATGCCCAAATTTCCGTGTGTCTAAATGTAGGGTGCCTAAATTTCCAGACATCGTAGAAATAAACATCAAAACCGGAAGGACAGAAAGTTGCTATCTCCACAAAGTTTCATACATAATAGTAATGCCTACCTTCTAAACAATACAAGACATTGAATAATCCTTTACTCTGACTAATTGTTTTATTCAGTTGGATTGATTGTTTATTGGCACGCTCTAGAACTAGAAGAAGAGATGTAGACATATATTCAGTTACGTTCTCAAAAAAAAAAAGATCTATTTAAAAAAAAAAATTCTTTGTTTTCTTATTTTAATAATGTAGTTTATAAAATGTAAACTAGGGATATTTTGTTTTAAACCCAGAGTCAGATCTCGACAGAACAAGAAGAAGAAGAAGGTTAGTGCTACGTTTGTCTACTAGAGAAATACAAGAAATAATACTAGATTATTTCTATATAGTTCTAAAGGCCCTGATTCATTTATGTACTGATGGTACTCACTGACAAATCACTAATTCTTCAACTTGCCGTGGACAAAAAAAAACAATAAGAAAATTGAACCCCTTACTACTTTCTGTGTGTCTCTAATAACTAAATACCTTTCAAGATCGAAACCGCAGCGGTTAAATTTACCAAAAATAGATTTTTTTTTTATTCGCGCGTTACACCCAATATGTTTGTTGAAGCCGCGACATATCAAAAAGTACAAGATTAAACTTTCTTCCGTTTTTAAGCACTACTTAAACTTTTTTTTAACGGCTCCCGAAAGGGGATAAAACGCTATTAATTTGTGCACTTTGTCCATCCGTCCATCCCGTTTAGATCTCAGAAGCTAGAAATGAAAATAAAACTCGGACATGATGATATTTGACAAGGTTCTGATGCAACAGCTCCTTCTTTCTTTTCCTACAATGAACCATTTCATTTTTAAAATCAACTACGCAAGCAGAATGTTCATAAAACCACTTTTAAATGACAAACTTCGGTAGAGGTATGTGCTTTTTAAAAGATCACTGGATTCTCCAAGAACAATTCATACTTCATTCACAGATTCTCGCATTGGTACAAAAAAAAATTGCATTTAAGGTCACAATGAAAAAAAGTATCAATGGCTCATTATAAAATATAAAGTATCAATGGCTCATTATAAAATATATTTTCCAGTTATTAAATAATTCATTGAATGAAATACTGGTTCAACTGTTGTTTACAAAAATATTTTTGATACGAACTTCGCTTTAGTTGTAAATTTAAAAAAGGAATATTTTTATAACGCACAGCCTTGACATTATAGACTTGACAATCTTAATTAGACTAAATAGAACCCATATCTAGATGTAGATTTACATGAAGCGTATTAATAATTTGACATTCAGCTTTTTTTCCTGCCATGAGTAGGTTGACCATGTTTCACTTCCGTACAGCAAGGTGCTCAACACACGGGTCCGGTAGACTAGGGCTTTAGTACTGCTAGTCAGCAATATGTTGTCCCAGACTCTTTTCTGCAACAGTGACATGGTGGCCATTGCCTTGGCTATACTGTTGTTTATGTCTTTATCCAGTAGAGTGTTGTTGGATATGATGGAGCCAAGGTAACAAAAGTTATCAAAAATTTCTAGTGGTATGCCATTAATGCTTACTTGAGGCGCAGTGTTTGTGTTTTGGACAAGTATGTCTTCCACCTCCGATGCCTAAGGCAGATCTTTGAAATAAGGTGGCAAGATAAGATAACCAATGAGTGCTACAAAGAGCAGGGTGCCAGGACATCCGCTCTGTTTTCAGCAGCAGACGCCTTGGCTGGCTTGGCCACGTTCGTAGAATGCCAGTAGGTCGACTTCCACAGGACATCCTGTATGGCGATTTAATAGAAGGCAGGAGAGCCACTTTTACGTTATACGGATGTATGCAAACGCGACATGGAGCTCTTCAAAATCGACACTGGCAACTGGAAAGAGGTGGCACTGGCCAGATCCACATGGAGAGAGAGCATAAAGGAAGGGTCACAGATTGCAATATCATACACAACAGAAGCAGAAAGAAGGGTGAAAATGCAACGGCGCCTGGTGATTATATATGCCCAACCTGCGATCGCAGCTGTGTATCAAGGATTGGCCGCTTTAGTCACACAAGAAGTGGCAAAGGGAAAAGTTCGTATCTCGAGACGTAAAATGCCACAGAAATGCCACAGAATTAATAATTTGGACAAAATTTACATCTGTAAATATTTAGCAATACAAACGAGCTACGCCCGTTTATTTGTTCCGAGGCTGCAGGTTCACACCTATTATTTCTTTTTTTACATTTTAATTAACGGGCCACATTCTAACGATCAACCTAACATACTGTAATAACTGAAGGGAGACAACTCAACGAGACATAGATGTTTATTTACATGGAGACATGACAAACACATAGGACATCTGCCTTGAGCACAGCATCTTCATTATCGTCTCTAGACTTGGGCGGAAAATCGTTCTCTCTCTCTTCTCTAATGTCAACATCCTTCCTAGTCTAGTCACTAATAGTGCGCACCTTCTGCACTATCTTGGATGGCGGTGTGCATGGCAAGGCTATAACACTGCCCCCTTCTTAGTACTTTTCGTCCCGAAACGAAACAGTGCAGTGCAAGTTTAACAACTCAGGTGGAGGTCGATCGGTGGGAGTCATAGACGGTAGGAAGCGTGTTCCCCACGAAACCATCCGCAGTTTTCCTCCTGTGCCGCTTTCTCTTTCTCCAGTTGACCAGGCTGTCGTTGAGACGATGACGTGGCTGTTCATCACTGTGACAGGTTAGCGAAAGTGACGTGTGTTTGGCGCGTTTAATGTCTAGGAGAGGATTATTTTTGAAATTGTCACACACCAACCTGTCAGCATATAAATCGGAAGCAGGCACGCAACGAGACAAGCAATGAAAGATAGATACAAAGTTAAAAATTGAAGAATATTTATTTACATAAATATATACATCGAAGAACAAAAAAGGGGGAGGGTTTGCATCTATCTCTAATCAATAATATATTTAATCATCACTCTTGCACTTAATAAGAGAGTATGTCACTTTGTCTCCTAAACTTAGCTGGTTGTCCTGTTGTGTCGCAGCTGGTTGTGTGCTGGCTTGAGGTTATGCAGCTGGAGGGGGCGCTCTAGCGGATAGAGGGACGCCGATGATACAGTTCATGTGGAGTCTCAATCCAAAGTTCTGATATCTGTAGTGGGCACAGTAGGGCGAGTGGCCGGCTACCGTGGGCAAAAGTGTACTGCGAGCAGAGTGGATCTGCCGAGGGCAGCGTAGTTAACAGGATAAGTCCAGTGAGTTGCAGAGGGTTTGGCGTAGCTATGACGTCTCGCACAGACTCTGGGTCTATAGGGACGTCGTACCTAATAAGTTGACAGGTGGGCTGTCGAATAGGCAGGCAAGTAGAGCCGATAGAGTAGTAGTAGAGTTGAGTAGATCCACGTAAACAGTAGAAGATACTCAACAACAAATAGGCCAGTGTGCAGTGCTGAATAGCACTAAGTACAAAGATAAAAGGCAGTTGACTAGGCAGACAATGCCAAATAAATAGGCAGGTGATCCAAACAAATAGGCAGACATCTGAGGGAGGCTGCGGATAAATAAAGACAGATTAGGACATGTCTCTCATGCATCTTATCGATGCCCTCGATTGAGGTGCATTCGTCAGATTGGTGAAATTGCTTTAGAGCACAATGGGAAGATGATGACAAATGGGATATGGAAAAATAGATGACTGATAGTAGCAATATAAAAATGTACATATAAGGGGAAATAATAATCTCAAATAAACAACATAAGTTAGAAGAGAAAAGGGAGGGGGGAATGGGCGGTGGTCAGCGACCATGACGGTTTGTTTACATACGACCGTCGGCCGAGAACAATGGAGCGCGCTTGAATGGGGAGAGCGTCCGTTCAAGGGGCGCAACTCTCGCCAAAGTAGACTACAGGGGAGATAATTCATCTCTTTTCTAAGCGAAGTATTAGTGCGCTAGTAAAATTATCAAGGCGGTCAGCCGAGATAAAGGAAATAAAATAAAATGTACGAATACATACATTGTTGCATCAACGATCAATTGAGCAACTTAGCATTAATAGATTAATGCAATACATAAATAAATACATATGCCATGTTTATGTTTTCTACTTACGACAGTGAGAAATACACAATGCACTAATTAAATATAAATGAAATAAGCAAAATACACATGATAATATCCAGTGAGAAATATACACAAAGTAATTAAGTGGAACTGTGATTAAGTTCGGCTTACCACCAGGTATTCCTCTAGGAGTAAGAGTGAATGAAATAGTCCAGACTCGATTGACAGCGATAGAGAAATAAGCGGGTCTGGTTTAATTAATTTGCCTTATAAAGGCCGGGGGATATGGGCGGAAACAGGTAATGGGATCGGCTAACTTACGTGGATAAAGTCCGACAAGAGTCGCACATTGGAAAGGTCAATAGGTGTGTTGATCCGAATGATCTCCTAGATCAAAGAGAGACGTGGGAGCGGAGGGGGGAGAAAGATTGGTTTGCATTCCACCCAAGGTGGTGACAACCGCGACCTTCAGACATCCTGCGAGTAAGGCCAAAGAGACTGTGTGTTTATCTTTCCCCGATCAAGGGCAGATAAATGAAAGGACGCAGCCTAACTATCTCCAAGGTGGTAGACTGAGTCTAGCCGGGAAAGGAAAAGGTGGGGCGGGTGAAGAAATTGGGTATAGGACGGGGAAATAATTAAAATAAAATAAATAAATAATAATAAATAATAATTAATGCTGTGATAAATTTGAGTGACTCTGACAGCAAGCTTTTGACTTGTCACAAACACACAAAGAGATAGTGTCGAGCACTGTTTTCGCCCACACAGCCGTTGATTGGACACGCTGTCTCAGCAGACCTTTCCGACAGACGCCTCTCAAGAGAGCTGCAGATTCACATGCAGCCAAGTCGCAAACGAAGTCCGATGCGCCGCTGTCATCCTCAACTAACAGTCTCACGTCTTCCTCTTTCCAACTCAGATTTAGTCTGGATTGATTAACATTCGTCTATGCCAGGGGTGGGCAAATTACAGACCGCGGGCACATGCGGCCCGCCGGAGTGTTGTATGCGGCCCGCGAACATCCCAGAAATCAGGAGTTCTCACAGATATTATTTTTAAAAAATACAAATATGTTAAAGATAAATAATTTTAAAAATCTATTGAAACTTCTGATTCTTCAACTTATGATGAAGAAGCTAAAGAAACGTTGTCTATACATGCAATTCTACAAAGTTTGAAGTAAACCAAGATTTTTCTTATTAGCTATATTTTGAAACATTCCGTCAAAGACACAAACTCAGGCCAGTATTTATTCTATACTACGATGAACTGTGTTGAATGTATTGAGTTCGCTTAAAACAAGATGGTAAGTGTCGACTGAAAAGGCCGTGTTTTTACTAAGAAAAACAGGTTTTTAAAATAAATTTAAAGAAAAATATCCCAACCATAAATTCTACACGGGTAACCTAGCTGTATTGAATATCAAAAACATTATTCACCCAATCATCTCTTCGATCAGACATATCAGATAGGGGTCTTAACCACAGGCAGTTCCAAGAAGTACGATATATAGCAACACAGTAGTGTCCGCTGGCTTAGCATGATCAAGTTATTGAGAATTTGTGATCTTAATGAAGAAATTATGTTCATTGAAGGTCATTGATTGTGACTTTGTTACTAATATTTGGAAGACTTCATGTTTTTTCATCGACATAATTGTAATTGGTTGTTTCCATTTGAAATGTATACGCATAATTATTCTTTTCAAACAAAGTTATCCCATAACTGTAGCAAGCAAGTGAAAACAGGTTTTGTTGTTTTCCTTTGCTGAAAGATGAAACTATTTCTAGTGAATTGGTTGAAGTACAAGACTTATTTGGATTCCGAGATTGTGGACTTTGAAGGCAACTTTTAAGACGTCAGTTTTCTTTACCCTCAGCTCACCATTTAGTGCAGTAGTGCAGAAGCTGCTTCAGCTCCAGAGGACATAATTTAGTTAGCCCTTCCGGTGGAGTTTTGTGGGTGCCAGAAGCTGTATTTCCGCAACTTAAAAAAACAACTGCTAAACTTTCACATTATCTGGGTTCAAATACATCTGTGAATAGGTATTTTATTCAAAATAAACAAGTGTAGGAACAGGTCAATGCAAACTGACTGTAATTTGACAGCAGTCACAAGGATAAGAATTAGTAAGCTATTTTCACAGTTCTGGAACATTACGAACTAAATACTCCACACTACGTACAACTGTACATTTGCTGTGAAATGTTGTGAGGTGAAATGGTAATGACAAAAAATAAAAACAAAATCATAAAATTGTTATTCCTCAAGTGGAGTGTAAAAAATGAAATGTAAATGTATAACATAGTATATATGTGAATCAAAAGACATCAAGCACAGTTAGCTAGCGTATTTTCCTAAGTTGTAAGTACATACATACATATGTATCCGCCAATTTTTTTTATGCGGCCCTCGATAGAAAAAGGTTGCCCACCCCTGGTTTATGCAAATGTCAATGATGATGGAAGTACACATGCTTTGTTGATGGTTTTTATGGCATTTAAATTCTCTGTGTGATGCGCCGCACGTGCAGGTCATGCTCAACTTCTGGATGCAATTATCGAGCTTCGAATTTCCCTCGTGAGCACCGGCTGATAGGCAGAGGTCTTTAAGGTCTATAGTAACAGGCTTGAACGCAGACCCAACGTTGTCTTGATCTGTCCGGTTCATTGAGATACTGGTAACAGGTACGACAGGAACAAACGCTTAAGGTACATTACAGTCTTCAGTTTCTTCGATTCGGTACATCCCGTTGAGACCGTCGCAGCAATCGATGTCACGCTTCTCGTCTTGAAAGTCACAATCACAAGACTTGCCCACAACACAGACGGCGCTCCAATCCCCAGCGTCTCCGTCACCACTGTTTGTGCAGCCACAGTCCTGACCATGCAAGTCCTTCACCAACGAGTCTACAGACAACTGCTCCTTCACTAACAAGTCTATTCCTCCTTTCGCTTGAGACACCATTTTATCAAATTGATCTGTTTGTCATTCCACTTGCAATACCCTATCTACTACTTTGTTCCCCATCCTGTTAATTTGTTCACGCATTGCATCAATACCTTCCTGTATCTTGCCAATGAGCTCAACAATCTCCGGCTCAGGGCCTTACCGGAAACGAGCTGTAAGCGCCTCCTTGCTACCGCCAAGCTTCAAACGTCGATAGCGAAGTTCTTGCTTAATATCTTTAATTGAAAGTTGGTCTAGTTGTTTGAAAGATGCCATTGTTATCGAATCCTACCTCTTCTCGTTGAGTCGCCTATCATCCAACTTGTGAGACCAGTGTAATAATTGGAGGCAACTCAACGAGACATGACAAACACATAGGGCATCTGCCTTGAGCACAGCATCTTCATTATATCTTCATCGTCTCTAGACTTGGGCGGAAAATCGTTCTCTCTCTTCTCTAATGTCAACATCCTTTCTAGTCTAGTCACTAATAGTGCGCACCTTCTGCACTATCTTGGATGGCGGTGTGCATGGCAAGGCTATAACAATACCTTTTTAGCCCGTGAATGGACCTCATTCACCAATCGTAAACAAACAACATTTAGTCACGTGATAATATTGATAAATACGAAGAAAAAAAACTGTCACGTGACAGCCATTGTGTATTAAAATTAGATCGTAATTTGTATACAAGAGATAGAGAATCACGTGGCTAAATGTTGTTTGTTTGCGATTGGTGAATGGGGCCCATTAGTAAGTTGTAAGTACATACATATATATATATATATATATATAATGAGATTTCTTTCTTTCTTCTGTCTGTATCTCTCTCTTTCAGGAAGCCCAATTTGGTTTTGTTTTTTTTAACCTGGGCATCGTAATTTCGTTGAAATTTAGAAATGATTTGGAGAGACCCGCCTCGTATTGTGCCCCCGACACACACGCACTCATATTCTGGGCCTATTAATTTAGTAGCATGTTCACTTATACCCCCCCCCCCCCCGTTAAAAACAAAAAGGTAGACTTATCTTCGGCTGCTCAATTCAGTCTATATTAAACTTCGATCCTGACCTCCCACCTTTTTTTTTGGGGGGGGGGGGGGGGGGGGGTCTTTTTATTATTATTTTTTTCTATTTTCCAAATTGAATGCCACATTCCCTGTTCCCCTTTCTACATTTAGTTTGGTATTTTGTTCACTAAATTAAAAAAAAAAAGAAATATCCATTGGGTTTGTTGAGTTATTCAATTATTGTAATCGTTTTTATCCCCCCTTTTCAAAATTGTGTCACTTCTAAATGTAGCGAAATGACAATAGATATAGATTTATCTTTTTAATGCCATTAGGATTAATTTTGTATGGGCAGTATTAAAAAGAACCATATTCCTTGCTTTTTTTCTCTGGAGGAAACAACAGACTCTAGGCCTATGTTAGGAATGTGATTAATTCTCTTGGTCTTGGTCTCAAAGACGTAAAGCATAAGTAAGGGAAAAAAGAAAAAAAACAAAACAATTACAATATAAAACACTCCGAAGAACAGAAGGGTCACCGTGTGTTTCTAGTAGAGGTCCAAAATAATTCCTTGAGAATACGGAAGTTGTGGTATTTATGTTAGCAGGTCCGGGATCTACATCCGGGTCAGGTCTGGGTCTTTCTGCTAACTAGAATTTGTATCACAAACAAAAGGCAGATGGTAGCGCTACTGTGTGGGTCCAAACTGTGCACCTCAGTCTGTGACCAAGGGGCTAGAGTCGCCTAAGCAACCAGACAGCACAACTAAACTAATCTTATCTAATAAAATTAAAGCAACCAACGAAATGTATACAGCAAACTTATACTTTATTATTTATCTAAAAAAGCACAAAAGTTAACAAAACTCAATAAAAGAATACAGGCTAAAACCCCTAACCACAACCTAAGCCCCGCCTAAAAACTATTGTCAGAGCTAAATTACTCCAAACCGAACGACATCTAGACATACAACTCATAAACAGCCAATTAAGGAGTAGGCAATTACTGCACAACAGAGACTGGCAGCTTAAGCAGTTTTAAGCAGCAAGAATTATAGCAAGCAGTCCTAGCTAAATTGATAACAATCACTATTAGATAGGCACCACACTGACCACTGGTCAAAGACAAAAAGGGGCCCAACGGGAATACTGAACCGGTTATAACTGGTCAGCGCGAACATATCAGAGAGCATGACGTCACGCTCATTCCCTAACCCTAACCTAATTCGTGCCTAGCTGCACCCTAGCTGTATACTACAATAAAACCAAAATTCAGTAAAGAAGATAAAAGTTGTAATGTAAATACTCCAAAAAGGACAAACTACGGGTAACAAATCTACATCCAAACTGAAATTAATAAATCACTAAATACTGGGACATTTGGATAAGGACGAATATCAATAAAACTAATCATGGACAAAAATAGGAAAAGATATCTCACACTATAACATTAGTTAAAAATTTAAAAGAAAACAACATTTTATTTATTGGTGAAACAAACAAAAAACCCAGAAAAACTAATAGTAGCAGAAGATAACAAATAGTGGAAATTACATACTATTCTGCACTGGCCTATACAAAATGAAAAGATACTAAATTACATTTTCTAACACTAGCCTATATAAATTACATAAGCAAAATAATACAAAATACAGACAAAGGTTTGATACAAAGCTTGTGGAATAGTGGTCCTCAGGTTGCACTGTCAAAAAGTGTTCTTAGTGAGCACCTAGGAGGTAAATTGAGTTCGTGTACGAAATTTGATACGGATACGTTTGATAGTTTAATAGATCTCGTGATCAATGAATCAGTCAGTGAGTGGTATTTTGCTATTATATTATAGATTAAGGCAATAGCTTAGTTCTGACAGCTTACATGTGCAAATTTATTTATTAATTTATTCGGTAGCATGATTGTAACACATTAAGAAGTTGATCGGACGTGACTAGCATAATATAAAATATTATCACTGTTAATCCTGATCATATCAGTCTAGTAAATTAGACCAGATCTAGATTCTAGTCTCTAGATTCTAGAATTTCTAGAAGCATATCTAGATATAGATATTAGATCTAGATATAGAATTATAAGTGTCAAAGCGCGTTATGAAGTGGGTCTTTCCAAATGAAGTCAAAGTTCTATGTCGGAGAAATTACGATGAGCATGTAATTAAACAAAAAGGGATTCCAAAGAGCGAAAGAGAGAGAGAGAAAGAGAGAGAGAGAGTGAAGGAAAGAGAGAGCGGACGTGAAATTTCATTGTACCATATACACTAATTCACGGGCTAAAAAGTATGTTAGAGAAATCTTTACAATCTGGACCGTTGAGTCAAATGAAAAAAAAAAAAATGGAGTGTTGCGGCCATAATAAACAAATCAATGGGCGTAGCTGGTATACTGCTGGTTTCTTTATACGAATCTTACTATTTGTTACATGTCAACTAATTTATATTTGTAGTAGGTCAAGAAATAACTTAAAATCTATAACTGGTACTTTCTAGTGTGGGAAGAAGTATTTCAACTCTTTGACAAGGACAGAAATGGACATATATCTAGAGATGAACTTGGGCGTGTGTTTAGAGCCCTAGACTTAGATCCTTCCCAGAAAGATCTGGATCAGGCATTGAAAGAACTAGATAAAGATGGTAGGCTGTTTACATAACCACTGCGCATTTGTACACGTTTATTCTACCTTCTCTGCTAAAAGTCATTTCCTTTCCTCCTCTGCAAAGAGTGTATCATTCTTCTACCTTCTCTGCCTCAAGTATCATATCTCTGACTTCTCTGCTAAGTGTCTATATCTCTGACTTCTCTGCCAAAAGTATATATCTCTGATTTCTCTGCTAAGAGTCTATGTCTCTGACTTCTCTACCTCGAGTATCATATCTCTGATTTCTCTGCTAAGAGTCTATGTCTCTGACTTCTCTACCTCGAGTATCATATCTCTGACTTCTCTGCCTCGAGTATCTTATCTCTGACTTCTCGGCCAAAAGTAAATCATATCTCTGACTTCTCTGCTAAGAGTCTATGTCTCTGACTTCTCTACCTCGAGTATCATATCTCTGACTTCTCTGCCTCGAGTATCTTATCTCTGACTTCTCGGCCAAAAGTAAATCATATCTCTGACTTCTCTGCTAAGAGTCTATATCTCTGACTTCTCTGCCTCGAGTGTATCATACCTCTAAATTCTCTACCAAGAGTCATTTCCCTACCATCTGATAAGAGTCAACATTATTCATACTACTACTTTCACCCCTCACCAACTATTCTAAAGTGTGCTATTTTGTTATATCACTGTGTTCTGCAATTATTACCACTCTCTAGGGAATGGTATCATTGAATTGGACGATTTTAAAATGTATTTCAAGAAAGTCAAACGGTCAAGTTATGATGAACGAAAACAGGAAATGATGCAGGCTTTCAGGTAACGATAGAACAAATGAACTCATGTGCTGAGATCTCTCTATGTAGGAAAACATATTGTTCTTTGAATGGTACTATTTTCTTGCATTCTAAACAAATCTATTCAAGAATTAGTATCTGTATTTGTTGTACCTATATACCTAGAGGATTCTGTCCAGCGATTTAGTATGTCCGCCTTGCGAGTTTATAGGGCGGAACCATCAGAGGATCTTTGCGGCGCTATAGTCTGGTAAGTTGGGCCCGCGGCGTTCCAGTACCACCTCATCGTGGTCGCCGCGTGAACACTCCGCTCTCTTGGAGTGGCCAAGGGTACTGGTTGTATGCCGCTGATGAATGAACAGCCGGCAAGAGAAAAAGTGCAAACAAAGGGGTTATGGCGCGCTTGTGGAGGAATTCGCAGCGACAAATGGTAACTCTTACACTGGGAATGTCGAGAAACGCACCTCCCCACTCCTGCCTTGCAGGAAACTTATATGCCAAACTGTGGCGGTGATTGCTTGGGCAGGTTTCTGCCTTGCCCTTAGTGGCGACACAAGTACAGGCCATGCACGCTGCTGCAAAAGAGCAGTAACTAAGGCCGCCAACGGCCTTAACCATACAACTATGATAGACACAGACACGGAAAAAAGCGGGCACGAGCAGACCCGAACAGGCTCCGTGCACCGCGTAGTGGGCGTCAGGCCCGGGCACGAAAAGTCCACTACTAGTTGCCCCGCGACCTCGATGAGGGGAAATTAGTCAGGTCGTGAAAAATTAGCTAAAATTCCTGCCTAAAGCCCTCTTCTCAACGAACACTGCATTCGTATCTCCTTCGGAGTCCGATTCGAACAAGGTTGATGGATGTCTGCCACAACCTCGTGCCGACTCAGATACACGGCAGGCAAATATGACTGGAAGCGACATAGTGACGGGAGCCTCCGGCCCCCAAACAACCCAAACTGACACTAGTGGGATCCAACCCACCCCAGGGACTTAAGCCCATAAACACTAGGTCCCTCCTGATCTTACAAATTAACATCTGTGGGATAATACCCAAGGTGTTAGAGCTCTCAAAACTCCTCCACGAGACGTGGCTTTCTTACAAGAGACACTAACTGGCAAACGCAATGCCAGTATCACCGGTTATACTGCATTTAAGTGCAAGTGCACAGACTGCCGGGGACTCATTACCTACGTAGGCATCAACCTGGTTGCTACACAAGTCCCGGGTCCACGAGTGCATGGGCGTACCGACGCCATCACCCTTGAAGTACATAAACTTGGGCGTAAACTCACGGTAACTAATCTGTACAACCTCCCCCCCCCCCCCCCAAGCACGAAATTAGTCTCGAATATGACTGTACTAATATCAATACTCACAACGTCATCGCAGGAGACTTTAATGCTAAGTCTCAACAGTGGGGCTATGATTCAACAGACTCGTCGGGACATAAAATCCATGAAGTCCTTAATAATTCTAATTTGTTCTGTCTGCAAAATAAACATACTCCCCCAACCTTATACCATACTGGAAATGGCAGCCAAGCTAGACCTGACCTCACCTTAATTACAGCCAATTTAAAATCTCAGACACAATTCCAAGTCCTGGACGACATTGGGAGCGACCATAGACCCATATTGGTCACAATAGCCCTCTCAGAGGCCAGTGGTGTAACCCCAAAAATTCCGCGGAAGTGGAGTTACACCAAGGCGAACTGGGCAGCGTACGAGGCAGCAGTCGACGCTGCCCTAATGAATATAGCAGTGGAGGATAGGGGCGTCGATACCATATACGGCGAATTAACAGCAGCTATGTTGGATGCGGCCAAGAGGTTTGTCCCGCGGACTTATCCCGGCGTAAGGCAGAAACGCGTGTGGTATCAGGAATTGAATAAGCTGGTCCTGAGACGTAAGCGAGCCCGGAGGCTTGCTGAACGGAAGGGTACCCCTGAAATCCGGCGGGAGTACAATCGGCTCTGTAGAGCCACGAGTGAACTGGCCCGACGCGTCCTGTCGGACCATTGGAACGCTGCCTGCGCCGGGATGGACCTTCGGGACTCCTCGAAAGCCAGGCGTCTTCTGCGAAACCTAGAGGCCAAAGACACAGCGCGAACGGCTGCCCCTCTATTGTCACCCTGAGGGCCCGTCTCTACGGTAACCAAAATGGCCGGCTTGTTGAATCGACATTTTGCTAAAATCAGCAAGCCCGAAAAGATGTCAGCCACGTCCAAAGCCCTCAACAAAGAACGTAAAAGACTCGAGAGGGAGCCAGATGAGCCTGAAAGCCAAGCAACGTGCAACGCACCCTTCTGTCGTGCTGAGCTGGACAGAGCAATAGCTAAGTGTAAAAACCGAAAAGCTCCGGGGCCAGACAAGGTTACCCCCGAGATGGTAAAACACCTTGCAAGAGGTAAACTCCTGGAGTTTATGAATCGAACCTGGAAAGAGTGCTATCATTGTACCAGTCCTCTACAAGGGCAAAGACGCGCCTAACGTGGAGTCCTACAGACCCATTTCACTAACCTCAACACTTGGCAAAGTTGCTGAGCGAATGGTTAACGAGCGGCTAGTTTGGTCCTTTGAGAGTGCCGGTATCCTGGCGCCAGAGCAGGCAGGCTTTAGGGCAGACTTGAGCCCGATCGACCAGGTCACAACATTCGCACAGGAGGTGGCCGACGGGTTCCAGAGGTCCGAAAGCACATATGCAGTGTTCATAGACCTAAAAAAGGATTACGACCGTGTGTGGAAGCAAGGCCTCTATCTAAAGTTAAGAGCCATGGGTGTGCGGGGCAAGGTATACAATTGGATACAATCCTTTCTGTCTGGGAGGAGCACACTTACAAAATGCCAGCACTCCCTTAGCAAGCCAAAACAACAACTCAATGGCCTGCCTCAGGGCTCCGCCCTGTGCTGTACACTTTTCATGGCCTTTCTGAACGATTTACCCAGCTCACTACGGTCCAAAAAAACTGCTATATGCTGATAATATTGTCCTCTGGTCAACCGGTAAGAAAGCCGACCAAATTCAGGCGGCACTTCAAGCAGACCTCCATACCATCTCTTCGTATTGCGACAAATGGCAGATTTTGATAAACATTGCCAAAACGACCTGGGGATCGACATTCTTAAGGCTCCATTCGAGCTTCAACTCGGTGGGCTGCGACTCCAACGTGAAAACACGCCAAAATATCTAGGGGTGACCCTGGATAGAAAGCTGACAATGCTCCAGCACGTCCAGGATGTTGAAAGAAAAGCCTCGGAGAAGTTAGCGTTATTAAGAAAGCTGGCCAGCACAAAGTGGGGTGCCAAAGCTGACATGCTACGCACATTGTACTTAGGGGCAGTCAGATCACAAATTGAATACAGCTATACAGTTCAAGTATACGCTAGAAAAACTGCCCTCGAATCACTCGACCGAGTACAAGTACAGACCCTACGGTTCATTAGTGGCACCTTTCGGACAAGCCCAACAAACGCTGCTGAAATTTTTAAAAACGTGGCACCCCTACATCTTAGGAGGGAGAGGGAAGTACTCACGGCCTACGAGCGCTACAAAAGGGGCGACTCTAGGCTACCCACCTCTGTATTAGTGCGACAGTGGAGAGAGAGGAACCGCATCAAAATGCGATCGTTCTTCCATATAGCGGCCATTTTGTCTAAAACAGCTGGGCTCTCCACTGATAGAATACCTATTAGGAGAATTAGTACGTGCACTCCGTGGAGGAGATTGCCGCCCCACAAATAAACCTGTCCCTGTTAGGGCAAGAGGGAGCCACCAAGAGGCGATTAACACCTGCCATCCTACAAAACTTGGCATCCATAACCATAAAATCCTACCCATCAGATGCCATTTTCTGCTATACCGATGGGTCGGTAATGAGGGACCCCGACAGATCGGGGTATGGGGCCCTTATAGTCTACCCCGACCGGCCGAACCAGATAGGCTCTCTGGCCCATGCGGCTACGCCGCATGCTCCATGGACGCCGAACTCACATGGATAACTCGGGCGTTCGACGCCATTAGTGCCCGAATGCTCCAACGCGAGACTAGCGCCACTACGGTGGTGCTGGTCACCGACTCTCGCTCCAGTCTCCAAGCTATGGATGGCGGCGGGGGAGGGTCGCCCGTAATAGAAGAGGCAATCGGCGCCGCAGATAACATCCGCCGAGCTATTGGAGCTGTCGTTTTCATGCAGTGGGCGCCTTCACATTGCGGCGTGAGGGGCAATGAAACGGCAGAAGCCCTCGCAAGGGAGGGTGCTTTGGCAGCCACACACCTCGAAGCACCAAGCACGTACTTACAAGCAACGGCACAAATCCGAGCACTCTTTCATGAGAAGTGGTTAAAGTCCTGGGAGGAATCCGACAGAGCACGTGGTGTCTGGCAGCGCAAGCGTCACCCAGATCGCGACGATCCATGGTGGCGACTGAGAAGGTCAGAGCAGTCAATTATTGCGCAGTGCAGAACGGAACACTGTCCTATTGGGGCATATTTTGCCCGGTTCCGCACGAACTTTGACTCCCGATGCCGTCACTGTGGAGAGAGCGTCGAAACAGTGTCGCATGTCTTGTACGAGTGTCCCCAGCTCCGCGAGCTAAGGGGGGACCTGTCTGTGCAGTCATTCAACTTGTATGGTAGCTATGAGGCACTACGCCGGACGGCTAAGTTTCTTGCTAGAGCACTACGGGAGGACTAGTCCTTCCTGCTCTGATTTTGTTAATAGGAGTTCATCTCAGGTTAGTTGGGCCATAGACACATCGAAGCGACTCATAGAAAGAGCGTGTGTCACCAATGTCAGCGTGTCTCTGCATGTTTACGGACAGCTCAAGCCACCAATTATTTTTTAGTTCCCTGGCCTTTGACTGCAGTGTGTAACAAGAAGCTTTATAGAGAGTTCTGGCTGCGTTGTCATTAGGGTTCGCAAGAACAGAGCAATAGTAGGGCCTAGTTGGTGTTGCATTTATTTATTTTGTTAGATCTAGTTGATGTTACATTTATTTATTTTGTCAGATCTAGTTAATGTTACATTTCTTTAATTTGTTAGATCTCGTTGGTGTTACATTTATTTATTTTGTTAGATCTAGTTAATGTTACATTTATTTATTTCGTTAGATCTAGTTGGTGTTTTAAAAAAAATGAAACAGAAAAATTCTCATAAAATGAAACAGCTAAACAATAAGAATCATCAGACAACAGCAGGGTGAAAACAAAGAACTAATATTTAAGGATAATAATAACAATCTGTAGTCATACATTAAATCTAAGAAAATGGAAACAACAAGAGCTGCCCCGTTAAAATAAGAAAGGTAACTTAACACAATTATACTCCTTCTTCCCTAGTGTTATTACAGCATGGAATGGGTTGCCTGAGCTAATATCGTTAATAAGCATGACTAAATGCATGATGCGTAGGACGTAATCATCTTCTTTTTTGAAGTAACGTCTGTATTATATAAGATAAGAAGATACTAAAGCTTACATTCTATATAAATAAATGACAGCCATGCGGCCCTTATCTTATAAAATACAGACGTGATTTAAAAAAGAAGATGATTACTGTGATCCTAAAGGCCCGTTTGGGTACCGGTCCACCTGGCATTTGCCCGAATGCCCAAATTGCCAGTCCGCCCCTGATCAAGAACAAAGGTATTTGTAGGTGGTAGCATAACATCTATAACACATACACATTTACTAAGAGAATTAGAAGAATTCTAGAAACTGGAATCGAATTGGAGCATGTCTTTCCAACCCAAAAAAAAAGCTAATTTTTAAGATTAACAAAAAAAAAAAAAAAGCTAAAACAAATAAAAATTACCTATTTCATCCACGGATGGCTGCCTGGTCGTGCGGTTTGCGCGCTGGAATGTCGTTCGGACTTATCGATGGTCCCGGGTTCAAACCCTGCCCGTTTCCATCCTCGTCGTCTTGAGGTAGGTTTGGACTAGGAAGTAAATTATCTCAACTCTGAAGGAACATCCGCAACATTTGACCAAGACACATTTCTTATGCTAGACAAACGTGAACACTTGCTTCTTCCCTAGTGCCAGTATGGAATAGGTTGCTTGAATCAGCCAGGAAAATCAACAACTTGGCAGAGTTTTAATTCACTTATTAAAATGCATGACTAGATTGACACAGGGATGTGAGTGGACGTAATTCTCTTCTGAAGTAATGTCTGTAAATTATAGGATAAGATAAGATTGCTTTTCTTATGATTAAAGGATGCAAAAAAAGGTAGGAGTCCAAAGGCAATATATTGTATATATTGAATATTTCGATATTAAATTGACAAGATGACAAGAGATTGTACGTAGAACTTGTGGGCAGGATGACGGCGGGGAAGCGGGGAGTTGGTGGAAAGTTAAAGTGTTTACCTTAGTGGGAAAAGTATGCGTGAGTGTGTTTGTCGGGGAGGGGCGTTATAAAACGGGTCTTTCCAAGTCAAGTCAAAAGTCTATGTTAGAGAACATAATGTCAAGACTCGTTTCCTCTCTAATATACGTATGTGTATTACTAAATGTACCCAAGTCCTGGGCTATACCATAACGACACATACAACGACATACTAAAAATTCAGAATGCCAATCCACAGACATATAACACGTTTATTACATTATCTGTACTAATACAAAATCAGTTCTGACATTTGAGATATCCAGTATCAATTAAAAAATATAACAGCTTATATTCCATAGACTGAATAGTGACAACACAGAAAAATAATTAGAGTCTACACTTCGACCGTATCTATATCCAAAAGTCCAACTGTCCTGGACTAGGAACAAAACCACACTGCCTTATTATGAGTTACATTATATTCAACAAAAACATCTCACTAAGTAAAAACAATCCAAAACAATAACAGTTTTGAGGTCAACAACCTGAATTGCCCCCCCCCCCCCCCCCCCCCCCCCGCAATTCTCCTCTACAGTAAACAGAAGACCCAGGCTGACCAGAACTCAGTCCTGACATTTCTCCCCCCTCTAATTTTTGTCTGTTTCTGGGTTCATTTCAAACAGAAAAACTTCCAATAAATGGATTTTCAAAACGTAAAGTAGCTTCTTATATAAGACACAGCTGATCGAATTCTCCTTTAAGAAACACGTCGCTTTTTTGTTTATAATTAATTTGTTTTTATGTTTGGAGCTAAAAACGACGTTTCGGGACAGTGCATGTCCAATTTTAGATAAGTTCCTGTATTTTTGTTCCGCTTTTCCAAAGCAGATGGCAGTTTTTTTAGATTCTCGGTCATCATCATCATCATCAAACTCCATTAGAGTGAGGGCTTGAGAGGCTCAAATCTTCTCTTGCAAAAGCCCTGAACAAAAATCCTGCTGTCTTGCGTAGTGTATAAATGTCGCCATACAGGTCGAGAATTTTGGGTTTTCCAGACCTGTCGAGACGGAAATCAGCAAGTCTGGGGCATTCAAACAGAATATGAGGCACGGTTTCCTCTTCTTCCCCGCAGCGGGGGCACCGTGAATAAAAATTTGGCCATAGCCGCGAGAAATATGACCCAACAGGACAGTGGCCTGTCCGCACTGTGCTATAAAAGCTTGCTCAGGCGTGGACAGCCTCCACCACGGGGAAGTGCGGTCAGGGCGCCTCATGCGCTCCCAGACTCCACGGGCTTTTTGGGACTTGGCCCAGCACTCAAACCACTTTTCCATTTCTGTTTTTTGTATTATAGCCAGGGCTTGATGAAAGCATACAGCCTCATCAGTGGGTGGAATTTGCCCTCCTTGGTGGGCAAAGAGTCTGCAATTGTGTTGCCAGTCACACCTATGTGACTCGTTACCCACTGCATAATTACAGGGGTGACATAGCGTTGTTTAATGTTATGTGAAGCAATGATGACAGTGTTGATATTGGGGGGCCATGGTCCGGGGCTTTGCAAAGCCTGTAGTACAGATTTTGAGTCAGTGACCACAACAATCTGTGTTGCCCTCAAATGTCCCTTGCCGAGTTGAGAGTCAATGACTTTTAAGGCTTCACAGACTGCCATGGTCTCCGCATCAAAACTGCAAACACTACCACATAGTCCAAAGATTTAGACTGTAAAAGCCAAGAAAGTCGATGTAGGCTCCATAGCCTGCTCTTCCAGAATCTATTTATGCCGACCCATAAGTGTATGCAAAAATAGCACTGGGCTTGAAGGTATTAATGGTCTCCAGAGCTAGGATTTGAAGGTTGTTAGATGAACGGCTTGCATTAGGGTCTACTGATTTCAAGCGTATGTCTGGGGTCGTTGGGCGACACCAAGGGGGAAGGGGATGAAAGCGTTGAATGTTTTGTCGGTTGGTGGAGTGCCAGTTTCATCAGATAGTCTAGTGGCATGATGCATAAAAGACTGCATCTGGATACGTCTTCTGCATCTCTAACCATCCACTAGTTTTCTAGCTGGGAGGTATTCATCCAGCCTTTTATACCGCTCATAGCAGGTCAGTACTGACCTTTCCCTCCTAAGGTTTAGTGGACCTATATTAGCCATTATTTCAGCCGCATTTACTGGACTTGTCCTAAAGGTTCCACAGACAAATCTTAGTGCTTGGGACTGTATTTTATCAAGTTGTTCAAGAGCAGTCCTAGAGCCATAAATTTGCACAGGTAGGCTGTAGTCTATCTGTGATCGGACTGCTCCTAAATACATGGATTGGAGCATGCCTGCTCGGGCTTCCCAGCTTCCGCACAATGCAAAGTTTCCCTGACGCCTTTCTTACAACATCCTGGATGTGCTCACACATTTTTAGTTTGCGATCTAAACTTACACCAAGGTACTTGAGTAGCTTTTCCATGCTGAGAGCTACTCCGTTGAGGGAGAGCTGGAAAGGTTGCCTGAGAATGCCAGACCCGAGCGTGAACAGAGAATAGACCATCTTGGATTTTTTATTTCTAGCCTCCAAGTTTGTGTGTATGAGCAGAGCGTATGGAGATCTTCTTGTAACACTTTTTGTATAGCGGTTTGCGCTCCTTCCGGATTTCCAAAGGACAATATCATCAGCTATAGCAGCTTTTGGCATTTTAGCTGAGCCGGTAGGTCATTTATGAAGGCCGTGAAAAGGGCGCATGACAGGACGGAGCCCTGGGGGAGGCCGTGCTTGAGGGTTGTTTCCCCTGAGACTTCTCCGTACATCCTTGTTCTTATTGTACGCTCTTGTAGGAAGTCTCTAATCCAGTAATATATCCGTCCCCGCACCCCCACGGCTCTTATCTTATGAAGCAAACCAGGCCGCCATACTTTATCATATGCCTGTTTTAAGTCAATGAAGACTGCGTATGTGCTTTCGGTCCTTTGGAATCCATCTGCTACGCTCTGCACAAAGATGTTGACTTGGCCTATAGCGGACATTCCAGCCCTGAAACCAGCCTGTTCTGGAGCTATAAGACGGGCACTCTCTAGGTACCGAACCAGACGCTCATTTACCATTTTTCAGCCATCTTTCCCACACAAGATGTGAGTGAGATGGGCCTGTAGCCCTCAGCAGTGGAAGCATCTTTTCCCTTTTTTGGTATAGGAATAATGGTGGCACGTTTCCAGGCCCTTGCCCAGGTTCTATTTACGAATGCCAATAGCACGGCCCTTCCTTTCCCCCCTACATGCTTAGGGGTTGCTGTTTTCGTACGCCCAGCATTTTCGAGATTTCTTAGAAGACTACAAGCCTTAGAGCTATCCCTTAGGTTTAACTTTGCACAGGTGTTGGTCCAACGTTCTCGTTTTTTCCTGTTCACAGACGTTTTGACTAGTAGGCTGAGTCTGTTGTATTTCTGCCTGAGTGTTGGATTGTTTGGGTTCTTTTGGACCTTTTTGTATGCCTTTCTCCGAGCCATAACAAGTTTGTTGATTTCAGCCGTCCAAAAGTTTTTGAAATTTTTACAAGGGTAAGTTCGAGGAATAAACTTTTTAGCCATGCCCAGGATAGCTGTTGTTATTTGACGGTACACAAAGTCGACAGAGCTAGACTCTACTGGATTATTTCAAGGGCATTGTCGACAGTTGTCTCGTATCCTTTCCAATTAGCCTTACTATAGCACCACTTTCGTGGCTCTTTAGTGGTCTTGGTGTTCATTTTAGAAAGAGTGGCAGTCAGTAATATTGGAAGGTGGTAACTACCAATATCGCCTAGTACTTGATAAGTTATGACAGATTCCAAGTTAGCAGAGACTAAAGAAAGATCTGGTCGTGATAGTGAACCATTGCTAGCATGCAGAAGGGTAGGAGGAGAGTGTTTATTTTGCAAAAGAAAAAGGTTAGTAGAATTGCACAGGAACTTTTTTACCAGACTGTCATCATAGCCCCAGGAAGGTGAATGGGCATTTAGATCTCCAGCTATGATAGTGTCTACGGTTATTGTCTCTCTGACATCTAAAGCCAGTTCTTGTTTTGGTGGATTATAAACATTGATGCACTTGAAGCGTCTATTATTTTTCCAAATTTCTAATGCCAAAGTGTCTGTCCTCCCCTGACTCAAGTCTGTGGACACTTTCTTGGCGACCAGAGCATTAGCCACCAATGTAACCAGGCCTCGGCAATCCCCACAGGAGCGGCGGAAAAAAGAGTACCCGGGTATTGAGACACTTCTTTTTTCACCTATCAGACATTCTTGTAGTAAGGCAATATCCACACACTCTTTGTGGAGCAGGTTAGTTATTTCAAGTGTCTTTGGAATAAGTCCTCGGACGTTACATTGAAGGACTTTGAAAGTTTTAGCATCAGATTTGGAAATTTGGGGATCATGTTGCTTTATCTTTTCACCTAAATTAGTGTGGGGGATACTTACTTTCCCAGTATGAAGTGTTGGTGTTGGGTTAATTTTTTCTGAGACTTTTGGTTTTTTAATTGTTGTGTTTGTTTGGGGGAAAAGGATGTTATCAGGGTTTGTGTGTTGGGAAGAACGGTAGCTCTTTTTTCACAACGTGGCCCGTTCTCCCTATGTACCAACGTTGCGAGGCGATTAGTAGCACATTTTTCGATGCCAGGCCTAATTCCCTTTACCTGGCTAGCGGAGCCTGTTAGGGTCTGCTCAGACCCGCTTTTCTTTGTAATTTTATTCGACATTGGTATGGGTTCCTCAAGGGGGAGGAGATTTGGGTTGCCCATTACAGCCAGCAGTGAAAACAGTCCAGACATGAACATTGAACTATGAATCGATCGAAAGATCAGTTAATTCAACCACTCGCTCGTAT
Organism: Biomphalaria pfeifferi; assembly: GCA_030265305.1. NCBI lineage: Eukaryota > Metazoa > Mollusca > Gastropoda > Planorbidae > Biomphalaria > Biomphalaria pfeifferi. Next base: position 879,135 of record JASAOG010000123.1, on the reverse strand, counting down.
GGGCAGGGTTTAATCCACGAAAGTGGAGTGAGGCAGGAGACCTTGTTTTAAAGCCACCAGTTTAGGGCCCGCAAATTTTGATGGCTTGACCCTCCACTAGTCTCCAGGGCGGCGGCTGGTCAGTTCAGCATTAGCTAAAGCCCCGACAGACACAAATCCCTACACCAGACGAGCGTGCAGGGGTTATGTCGATCAGAGCTTAGTATTACCCAGACCTCACCAGCAGAACTCTGCACCAGGATAGCATAAAAAAGAGCCTGCTAGGAAAGTTGGGACTCCCGCAACGCTAGCCTTTTTCAGACCACCCTGAGAGCAAAGGGTGGACTTACTCCAGTTATCAGGGGACACCACGAGGAGGTCGGCGGACACTGTCCCCCTAGATTCTCGGTAACCAAGTATGTAAAGCTATTGTTTTAACCTCCCCCAGCAATTCATACCCATATAATGGATCAAGGCTATATTATTAGCCTGTTTGATCGTAGGCTGGTGGATATATCAAAATAAGCTTCCAAACATCTTTAGAAAGACATTCCAATCACATTCATACTGTTAGCTGTTAAATAAAATTAAAAAAGGAGGTGTTCCAACGATAATAATAAATTTAACACATTTACACATTTGCACAAGGCAAAATCGTAATAAGAAATATTATTGGGATTAATAAATCTATGATTTTTCAATGAATAAACGTGACCTAGATCGAGATATCTAGAATATATAATTTATGAATGAAAGAAAAAGTGCGGGCTGCTAATTTGAAGCCAGAGACCATGCCCACTGCAGGTGATCACTCCAGGCGAGCGCTGGTAGTGTGGAGAGATATACACTAAACGTGTCGTGTCAAACCTATCATACAGGCAGTGGAGGGAAGGGGAGAGAGTCATGAAAAGACAAAGAAAAGCATCTATGTGAGGGAGGAGATGTTAAGGTGTAACAAAACGAACATCCAAATTATAAAAAGAAGAGGGTCCTTGGATGGGAATTAAAAGAAAGAGACAGAGAATAGGCCTACATGTAGCCTAGTTGAAAATATCATATTTATTAAATTATAATAATTAATTTATAGATCTATAATTTATATAGATTTATTTCTGTCTGTTTCTACACATAGATTATATAGGTAGGCATATATAAATAAATAAACTATAAATGATATATATATATATATATATATATATATATAGAAATATATATATATATATATATATATATATATATATATAGAGAGAGAGAGAGAGAGAGACAGAGAGAGACAGAGGCAATATACTATAAATACATATTGCAGAAGTGAATCTACTTCTTTTAATACAATCTAAATAATTTTTTAATTAACACAGATATAATTTATTAGCAATAACATAGTGATGTTTCTTAACGGTGCTCAATGTGCGCTAAAGGAGAAAGCACAAAAACTGCGTTTATTATAGGAGCTTGAAGTGACCTAATTTATTTTAAAATAAAATCTTGACTATGAGTGGTAATTCAAAGAAACACAGCTATTTTTATAGTCCTTTAATTGCAGAATAAGAATCTGCTTTCAGTTTTTTTGTAAGTTAAACCGTCACCAAATAAAAAATAAAATAAAAATTTGACCTAGTTCCCGAATACGGTGTGCTTAATATAAGAATCTACTATACATATATCAACATGCAAACAAAAGTAATCTTGGTACTAAAACATAGCCTACTGGTTGTAAAAAAACAATAAAAAAAAGATGCATCCACATGAAATGTCAATACTATACACAATCTGCTTGGAAATTATAATTATATCTATGTATATATATATATATATATATATATATATATATATATATATATATATATATATATCAACATGTAAACAAAAAAATAGTCAGTGAACCAGCATATTTTTCTTTTTCTTTTTTACATTTTGTAAGAAAAAAAAGTTATATCCATCTGAAATGTAAATGTTATATACAACATACTAAGCAATCATAATGCCAATCCAGACATATAACACGTTTATTACATTATCTGTACTATAATACAGAATCAGTTCTGACATTTGAAATATCCAGTATCAATTAAAAAATATAACAGCTTATATTCCATAGACTGAATAGTGACAACACAGAAAAATAATTAGAGTCTACACTTCGACCGTATCTATATCCAAAAGTCCAACTGTCCTGGACTAGGAACAAAACCACACTGCCTTATTATGAGTTACATTATATTCAACAAAATATCTCACTTAGTAAAAACAATCCAAAACAATAACAGTTTTGAGGTCAACAACCTGAATTGCCCCCCTTCTCCTCTACAGTAAACAGGAGACCCAGGCTGACCAGAACTCAGTCCTGACATGCATGTATGGTCATAAAATGAAGCAGCGTCAGCGTATTTTGTCGAACAGTAGTGATTACTGTCTCAAACTAAAAACAAACAAGCCCACATTGTTTTAGCATTTTTACTATAGACACTAGTTGGTTTAGCTCTTATTGCACTTCAGATGGAATGAACAGTCGGTTCTGAACAGGAAACTGAATGAACACAAAAACGTGCTTACGAATTGTTCAATTGGGAACTATCTTTTCATCTTTCAATGACAAGAGTTGTAAACGAAAATGACCTCACGAGAGGAACACTTTGTTACATAGGAAGTGCACATTTCAAACTCATTGTGTACCATGGCTTAAAGAAGAGAAACCTTTGTTTCCTTAGACACTGCTGAAAGTGTCTCAGAAAAAAACAAAATTCGTTCTTACCTAGCAGTCTATCCTACAACCCAGCGAGGCTGTCTCGATTCTACTTCTAAGTTTTCTTTATCTGTTTTGTTGGTAAACGTTAGAACATTCTTGATGTTTTCTTATATTGCTTCAATGAAACTTTTTATTTCATTTTACATTTTCTCTTGAAGCCTTCTAGATAAGAATAATGACAAGTTCATAGATGCCAAGGAACTGAGCCAGGTATTAACTTCCCTTGGAGAGGTCCTGTCAGAAGCAGAGATTAATGCTATGATCAAAGTTGCTGATACAAACAAAGATGGTAAAATTGATTACGAAGGTGAATAAAAAGCTACACTTAGACTAAAGCCTGAATAACTCTCTAGTTTTGAGATCAATATAAGTTTGAAGTAGATAGCGTTGTAGATATAATACATTAAAGATTACAAATAGTTTAGTAGATTCATCCCCCCCCCCCCCCCCCCCCCCCCCCCCCGTATTTAAAAAAAGAGAAAACCCTGACCCAGGAAACTACAGACCAGTATCACTAACCAGCATCACATGTAAAATCCTAGAACACACAATATGTAGTAACATCATAAACCACTTAGACAAACATAATGTCCTTATTCAATACCCACATGGCTTTAGGAAATATAGATCATGTGAAACACAACTAATAGGACTAATTGATGATTTTTCAAAAGGTTTAGATAATAGTGAGCAAATAGATTTTTCCAAGGCTTTTGACAAAGTTCCCCACCATAGTTTGCTTTAAAAAATGTTTTGGCATTGATGGTCCATTGCATGAGTAGATTAAGGATTTTCTGATAGGGAGAGAACAAACTGTAATAATAAATGGCTCTAAATCAACACCAATAAAGTAAATTCAGGTGTACCTCAAGGAACAGTCTTAGGTCCACTACTATTTTTAATTTACACAAACGATTCACCAAATTGCATTAGTTCAGGAACAAAAATCAGATTATTTGCAGACGTTTTCATAAAATATAGAACAATAAAAACAACACAAGACACAGAACTTTTACAAAGAGAATTAGATGATTTACAGAAATGGGAATCAAATTGGAGCATGTCTTTCCACCCAGAAAAATGTCAGTTATTAAGAGAAACAAAAAACTAAAACAAATTAATTCCACTTATCTAATTCATGGCAAACCAGTAACACAGACTACAAACGCAAAATACCTTGGTGTTATAATAAATGAAAAACTGTCATGGAATCCACATATTAATGAAACTATACAAAAAATCAAAGCATTAGGGTTTATTAGAAGAAATTTCTATAATTCAAATAAGAACAAAACTAAAATGGTATTTAACCTTGGTTAGGCCAATTATAGAATATGCATCCTCTGTTTGGGATCCCTCAACTCAAGAAAATATTAAGAAACTGGAACAGACACAAAATTGAGCAGTGAGATTCAAAACAAACGAATATTCACATTTGACTAGAGTAACATCTTAGGTAAATTCACTAAATTTAGAAAGCCTTCAGGATAGAAGACTCAAAAGTAAAGTAGCAATTATGCATAAAACACTGAACCATAATTTTCAAATACAAAACTTAAAAAAAAACCTCAGGAAGACACAAAGATAAAGGCACATGCCACATTCCATATGTATGCTAGGACCAATTTGTACAAAAAGCTCCTTCTTCCCTAATGCTATTAGAGCATGGAATGAGTTGCCTTAGCTAGCCAGGAAAACCAGTGACTTGGCAGAATTTGTCATTAGTTAATATGCATGACTATATGCACGACGCGTAGGACGTAATTATCTTCTTTTTGATGTAACATGTAACATGTACATAAGATAAGATAAGAAAAAAAATACAAAACCTTTATCTGTATATATATAAATCTCTACTTTACCTAACCATGCGGGACACCACGCACACCAACTCTCTAACCCTCTGGGTTTGCTAACAGGTCTCTCATTATTGCCGTCTTTGTTTGTCTTCTTGCGCTTCTCTGGCCCGCCTTCTTGGCTTTGCTAACGGCTCTGTCTCATTGCTCCTGTCTTCTCTGGCCCGCCTTCTTGGCATTGCTAACGGCTCTGTCTCATTGCTTCTGTCTTCTCTGGCCCGCATTCTTGGCTTTGCTAACGGGTCTGTCTCTGTGCCCCTGTCTTTTCAAGCCCGCCTTCTTGGCTTTGCTAACGGGTCTGTCTCATTGCTCCTGTCTTCTCTGGCCCACCTTCTTGGCTTTGCTGACGGCTCTGTCTCATTGCTCCTGTCTTCTCTGGGCCGCCTTCTTGGCTTTGCTAACGGCTCTGTCTCATTGCTCCTGTCTTCTCTGGCCCGCCTTCATGGCTTTGCTAACGGCTCTGTCTTATTGCTCCTGTCTTCTCAAGCCCGCCTTCTTGGCTTTGCTAACGGCTCTGTCTCATTGCTCCTGTCTTCTCTGGCCCGCCTTCTTGGCTTTGCTAACGGGTCTGTCTCTGTGCCCCTGTCTTTTCAAGTCCGCCTTCTTGGCTTTGCTAACGGGTCTGTCTCATTGCTCCTGTCTTCTCTGGCCCACCTTCTTGGCTTTGCTAACGGCTCTGTCTCATTGCTCCTGTCTTCTCTGGCCGCCTTCTTGGCTTTGCTAACGGCTCTGTCTCATTGCTCCTGTCTTCTCTGGCCCGCCTTCTTGGCTTTGCTAACGGGTCTGGCTCTGTGCCCTTGTCTTCTCAAGCCCGCCTTCTTGGCTTTGCTAACGGCTCTGTCTCATTGCTCCTGTCTTCTCTGGGCCGCCTTCTTGGCTTTGCTAACGGCTCTGTCTCATTGCTCCTGTCTTCTCTGGCCCGCCTTCTTGGCTTTGCTAACGGCTCTGTCTCATTGCTCCTGTCTTCTCTGGCCAGCCTTCTTGGCATTGCAAACGGCTCTGTCTCATTGCCTGTCTTCTCTGGCCCGCCTTCTTGGCTTTGCTAACGGCTCTGTCTCATTGCTCCTATCTTCTCTGGCCCGCCTTCTTGGCTTTGCTAACGGCTCTGTCTCATTGCTCCTGTCTTCTCTGGCCCGCCTTCTTGGCTTTGCTAACGGGTCTGGCTCTGTGCCCTTGTCTTCTCAAGCCCGCCTTCTTGGCTTTGCTAACGGCTCTGTCTCATTGCTCCTGTCTTCTCTGGCCCGCCTTCTTGGCTTTGCTAACGGGTCTGGCTCTGTGCCCTTGTCTTCTCAAGCCCGCCTTCTTGGCTTTGCTAACGGGTCTGTCTCTGTGCCCCTGTCTTCTCAAGCCCGCCTTCTTGGCTTTGCTAACGGGTCTGTCTCTGTGCCCCTGTCTTCTCAAGCCCGCCTTCTTGGCTTTGCTAACGGGTCTGGCTCTGTGCCCCATTCTTCTCAAGCCCGCCTTCTTGGCTTTGCTAACGGGTCTGTCTCTGTGCCCCTGTCTTCTCAAGCCCGCCTTCTTGGCTTTGCTAACGGGTCTGGCTCTGTGCCCCTGTCTTCTCAAGCCGGCCTTCTTGGCTTTGCTAACGGGTCTGTCTCTGTGCCCCTGTCTTCTCAAGCCCGCCTTCTTGGCTTTGCTAACGGGTCTGTCTCATTGCTCCTGTCTTCTCTGGACCGCCTTCTTGGCTTTGCTAACGGCTCTGTTTCATTGCTCTTGTCTTCTCTAGCCGCCTTCTTGGCTTTGATAACGGCTATGTCTCATTGCTCCTGTCTTCTCTGGACAGCCTTCTTGGCTTTGCTAACGGCTCTGTCTCATTGCTCCTAGCTTCTCTTGCCCACCTTCTTGGCTTTGCTAACGGCTCTGTCTCATTGCTCCTGTCTTCTCTGGCCCGCCTTCTTGGCTTTCCTAACGGCTCTGTCTCATTGCTGCTGTCTTCTCTGGCCCGCCTTCTTGGCTTTGCTAACGGCTCTGTCTCATTGCTCCTGTCTTCTCTGGACCGCCTTCTTGGCTTTGCTAACGGGTCTGTCTCTGTGCTCCTGTCTTCTCTTGCCCGCCTTCTTGGCTTTGCTAACGGGTCTGTCTCTGTGCCCCTGTCTTCTCAAGCCCGCCTTCTTGGCTTTGCTAACGGGTCTGTCTCTGTGCCCCTGTCTTCTCAAGCCCGCCTTCGTGGCTTTGCTAACGGGTCTGGCTCTGTGCCCCTGTCTTCTCAAGCCCGCCTTCTTGGCTTTGCTAACGGGTCTGTCTCTGTGCCCCTGTCTTCTCAAGCCTGCCTTCTTGGCTTTGCTAACGGGTCTGTCTCTGTGCCCCTGTCTTCTCAAGCCCGCCTTCTTGGCTTTGCTAACGGGTCTGTCTCATTGCTCCTGTCTTCTCTGGACCGCCTTCTTGGCTTTGCTAACGGCTCTGTTTCATTGCTCTTGTCATCTCTAGCCGCCTTCTTGGCTTTGATAACGGCTATGTCTCATTGCTCCTGTCTTCTCTGGACCGCCTTCTTGGCTTTGCTAACGGCTCTGTCTCATTGCTCCTGTCTTCTCTTGCCCGCCTTCTTGGCTTTGCTAACGGCTCTGTCTCATTGCTCCTGTCTTCTCTGGCCCGCCTTCTTGGCTTTGCTAACGGCTCTGTCTCATTGCTGCTGTCTTCTCTGGCCCGCCTTCTTGGCTTTGCTAACGGCTCTGTCTCATTGCTCCTGTCTTCTCTGGCCCGCCTTCTTGGCTTTGCTAACGGGTCTGGCTCTGTGCCCCTGTCTTCTCAAGCCGGCCTTCTTGGCTTTGCTAACGGGTCTGTCTCTGTGCCCCTGTCTTCTCAAGCCCGCCTTCTTGGCTTTGCTAACGGGTCTGTCTCATTGCTCCTGTCTTCTCTGGACCGCCTTCTTGGCTTTGCTAACGGCTCTGTTTCATTGCTCTTGTCTTCTCTAGCCGCCTTCTTGGCTTTGATAACGGCTATGTCTCATTGCTCCTGTCTTCTCTGGACAGCCTTCTTGGCTTTGCTAACGGCTCTGTCTCATTGCTCCTAGCTTCTCTTGCCCGCCTTCTTGGCTTTGCTAACGGCTCTGTCTCATTGCTCCTGTCTTCTCTGGCCCGCCTTCTTGGCTTTCCTAAAGGCTCTGTCTCATTGCTGCTGTCTTCTCTGGCCCGCCTTCTTGGCTTTGCTAACGGCTCTGTCTCATTGCTCCTGTCTTCTCTGGACCGCCTTCTTGGCTTTGCTAACGGGTCTGTCTCTGTGCTCCTGTCTTCTCTTGCCCGCCTTCTTGGCTTTGCTAACGGGTCTGGCTCTGTGCCCCTGTCTTCTCAAGCCGGCCTTCTTGGCTTTGCTAACGGGTCTGTCTCTGTGCCCCTGTCTTCTCAAGCCCGCCTTCTTGGCTTTGCTAACGGGTCTGTCTCATTGCTCCTGTCTTCTCTGGACCGCCTTCTTGGCTTTGCTAACGGCTCTGTTTCATTGCTCTTGTCTTCTCTAGCCGCCTTCTTGGCTTTGATAACGGCTATGTCTCATTGCTCCTGTCTTCTCTGGACAGCCTTCTTGGCTTTGCTAACGGCTCTGTCTCATTGCTCCTAGCTTCTCTTGCCCGCCTTCTTGGCTTTGCTAACGGCTCTGTCTCATTGCTCCTGTCTTCTCTGGCCCGCCTTCTTGGCTTTCCTAAAGGCTCTGTCTCATTGCTGCTGTCTTCTCTGGCCCGCCTTCTTGGCTTTGCTAACGGCTCTGTCTCATTGCTCCTGTCTTCTCTGGACCGCCTTCTTGGCTTTGCTAACGGGTCTGTCTCTGTGCTCCTGTCTTCTCTTGCCCGCCTTCTTGGCTTTGCTAACGGGTCTGGCTCTGTGCCCCTGTCTTCTCAAGCCTGCCTTCTTGGCTTTGCTAACGGGTCTGTCTCTGTGCCCCTGTCTTCTCAAGCCCGCCTTCTTGGCTTTGCTAACGGGTCTGTCTCATTGCTCCTGTCTTCTCTGGACCGCCTTCTTGGCTTTGCTAACGGCTCTGTTTCATTGCTCTTGTCTTCTCTAGCCGCCTTCTTGGCTTTGATAACGGCTATGTCTCATTGCTCCTGTCTTCTCTGGACCGCCTTCTTGGCTTTGCTAACGGCTCTGTCTCATTGCTCCTGTCTTCTCTTGCCCGCCTTCTTGGCTTTGCTAACGGCTCTGTCTCATTGCTCCTGTCTTCTCTGGCCCGCCTTCTTGGCTTTGCTAACGGCTCTGTCTCATTGCTGCTGTCTTCTCTGGCCCGCCTTCTTGGCTTTGCTAAGGGGTCTGTCTCATTGCTCCTGTCTTCTCTGGCCCGCCTTCTTGGCTTTGCTAACGGGTCTGGCTCTGTGCCCTTGTCTTCTCAAGCCCGCCTTCTTGGCTTTGCTAACGGGTCTGGCTCTGTGCCCCTGTCTTCTCAAGCCCGCCTTCTTGGCTTTGCTAACGGGTCTGTTTCTGTGCCCCTGTCTTCTCCCGGCCGCCTTCTTGGCTTTGCTAACGGGTCTGTCTCTGTGCCCCTGTCTTTTCAAGCCCGCCTTCTTGGCTTTGCTAACGGGTCTGGCTCTGAGCCCTTGTCTTCTCAAGCCAGCCTTTTTGGCTTTGCTAACGGCTCTGTCTCATTGCTCCTGTCTTCTCTGGACCGCCTTCTTGGCTTTGCTAAGGGGTCTGTCTCTGTGCCCCTGTCTTCTCAAGCCCGCCTTCTTGGCTTTGCTAACGGGTCTGTCTCTGTGCCCCTGTCTTCTCAAGCCCGCCTTCTTGGCTTTGCTAACGGATCTGTCTCTGTGCCCCTGTCTTCTCAAGCCCGCCTTCTTGGCTTTGATAGAGGCTATGTCTCATTGCTCCTGTCTTCTCTGGACAGCCTTCTTGGCTTTGCTAACGGCTCTGTCTCATTGCTCCTAGCTTCTCTTGCCCACCTTCTTGGCTTTGCTAACGTCTCTGTCTCATTGCTCCTGTCTTCTCTGGCCCGCCTTCTTGGCTTTCCTAACGGCTCTGTCTCATTGCTGCTGTCTTCTCTGGCCCGCCTTCTTGGCTTTGCTAACGGCTCTGTCTCATTGCTCCTGTCTTCTCTGGACCGCCTTCTTGGCTTTGCTAACGGGTCTGTCTCTGTGCTCCTGTCTTCTCTTGCCCGCCTTCTTGGCTTTGCTAACGGGTCTGTCTCTGTGCCCCTGTCTTCTCAAGCCCGCCTTCTTGGCTTTGCTAACGGGTCTGTCTCTGTGCCCCTGTCTTCTCAAGCCCGCCTTCGTGGCTTTGCTAACGGGTCTGGCTCTGTGCCCCTGTCTTCTCAAGCCCGCCTTCTTGGCTTTGCTAACGGGTCTGTCTCTGTGCCCCTGTCTTCTCAAGCCTGCCTTCTTGGCTTTGCTAACGGGTCTGTCTCTGTGCCCCTGTCTTCTCAAGCCCGCCTTCTTGGCTTTGCTAACGGGTCTGTCTCTGTGCCCCTGTCTTCTCAAGCCCGCCTTCTTGGCTTTGCTAACGGGTCTGTCTCTGTGCCCCTGTCTTCTCAAGGCCGCCTTCTTGGCTTTGCTAACGGGTCTGTCTCTGTGCCCCTGTCTTTTCAAGCCCGCCTTCTTCGCTTTTCTAACGGGTCTGTCTCTGTGCCCCTATCTTCTCAAGCCCGCCTTCTTGGCTTTGCTAACGGGTCTATCTCTGTGCCCCTGTCTTCTCAAGCCCGCCTTCTTGGCTTTGCTAGCGGCTCTGTCTCATTGCTCCTGTGTTCTCTGGACCGCCTTCTTGGCTTTGCTAAGGGGTCTGTCTCTGTGCCCCTGTCTTCTCAAGCCCGCCTTCGTGGCTTTGCTAACGGGTCTGTCTCTGTGCCCCTGTCTTCTCAAGCCCGCCTTCTTGGCTTTGCTAGCGGCTCTGTCTCATTGCTCCTGTCTTCTCTGGACCGCCTTCTTGGCTTTGCTAAGGGGTCTGTCTCTGTGCCCCTGTCTTCTCAAGCCCGCCTTCGTGGCTTTGCTAACGGGTCTGGCTCTGTGCCCCTGTCTTCTCAAGCCTGCCTTCTTGGCTTTGCTAACGGGTCTGGCTCATTGCTCCTGTCTTCTCTGGACCGCCTTCTTGGCTTTGCTAACGGGTCTGTCTCTGTGCCCCTATCTTCTCAGGCCCGCCTTCTTGGCTTTGCTAACGGGTCTGTCTTTGTGCCCCTGTCTTCTCAAGCCCGCCTTCGTGGCTTTGCTAACGTGTCTGGCTCATTGCTTCTGTCTTCTCTGGACCGCCTTCTTGGCTTTGCTAAGGGGTCTGTCTCTGAGCCCTTGTCTTCTCAAGCCCGCCTTCTTGGCTTTTCTAACGGGTCTGTCTCTGTGCCCCTATCTTCTCAAGCCCGCCATCTTGGCTTTGCTAACGGGTCTGTCTCTGTGCCCCTGTCTTCTCAAGCCCGCCTTCTTGGCTTTGCTAACTGGTCTGTCTCTGTGCCACTGTCTTCTCAAGCCCGCCTTCTTGGCTTTGTTAACGGGTCTCTCTCTGTGCCCCTGTCTTCTCAAGCCCGCCTTCTTGGCTTTGCTAACGGGTCTGTCTCTGTGCCCCTATCTTCTCAAGCCCGCCTTCTTGGCTTTGCTAACGGGTCTGTCTCTGTGCCCCTGTCTTCTCAAGCCCGCCTTCTTGGCTTTGCTAACGGGTCTGTCTCTGTGCCCCTGTCTTCTCAAGCTTGCCTTCTTGGCTTTGCTAACGGGTCTGTCTCTGGGCCCCTGTCTTTTCAAGCCCGCCTTCTTGGCTTTGCTAACGGGTCTGTCTCTGTGCCCCTATCTTCTCTTGCCCGCCTTCTTGGCTTTGCTAACGGGTCTGTCTCTGTGCCACTGTCTTCTCAAGCCCGCCTTCTTGGCTTTGCTACCGGCTCTGTCTCATTGCTCCTGTCTTCTCTGGCCCGCCTTCTTGGCTTTGCTAACGGGTCTGGCTCTGAGCCCTTGTCTTCTCAAGCCCGCCTTTTTGGCTTTGCTAACGGGTCTGGCTCTGTGCCCCCGTCTTCTCAAGCCCGCCTTCTTGGCTTTGCTAACGTGTCTGTCTCTGTGCCCCTGTCTTCTCAAGCCCGCTTTCTTGGCTTTGCTAACGGCTCTGTTTCATTGCTCTTGTCTTCTCTAGCCGCCTTCTTGGCTTTGCTAACGTCTCTGTCTCATTGCTCCTATCTTCTCTTGCCCGCCTTCTTGGCTTTGTTTACGGCTCTGTCTCATTGCTCCTGTCTTCTCTGGACCGCCTTCTTGGCTTTGCTAACGGCTCATTCTCATTGCTCCTGTCTTCTCTGGCCCGCCTTCTTGGCTTTGCTAACGGCTCTGTCTCTGTGAGCCTGTCTTCTCAAGCCCGCCTTCTTGGCTTTGCTAAAGGGTCTGTCTCTGTGCCCCTGTCTTCTCAATTCCGCCTACTTGGCTTTGCTAACAGGTCTGTCTCTGTGCCCCTATCTTCTCAAGGCCGCCTTCTTGGCTTTGCTTACGGGTCTGTCTTTGTGCCCCTGTCTTCTCAAGCCCGCCTTCGTGGCTTTGCTAACGGGTCTGGCTCTGTGCCCCTGTCTTCTCAAGCCCGCCTTCTTGGCTTTGCTAACGGGTCTGTCTCTGTGCCCCTGTCTTCTCAAGCCTGCCTTCTTGGCTTTGCTAACGGGTCTGGCTCATTGCTCCTGTCTTCTCTGGACCGCCTTCTTGGCTTTGCTAACGGGTCTGTCTCTGTGCCCCTATCTTCTCAAGCCCGCCTTCTTGGCTTTGCTAACGGGTCTGTCTTTGTGCCCCTGTCTTCTCAAGCCCGCCTTCGTGGCTTTGCTAACGGGTCTGGCTTTGTGCCCCTGTCTTCTCAAGCCCGCCTTCTTGGCTTTGCTAACGGGTCTGTCTCTGTGCCCCTGTCTTCTGAAGCCTGCCTTCTTGGCTTTGCTAACGGGTCTTGCTCATTGCTCCTGTCTTCTCTGGACCGCCTTCTTGGCTTTGCTAAGGGGTCTGTCTCTGTGCCCCTGTCTTCTCAAGCCCGCCTTCTTGGCTTTGCTAACGGGTCTGTCTCTGTGCCCCTGTCTTCTCAAGCCCGCCATCTTGGCTTTGCTAACGGGTCTGTCTCTGTGCCCTGTCTTCTCAAGCCCGCCTTCTTGGCTTTGCTAACGGGTCTGTCTCTGTGCCCCTGTCTTCTCAAGCCCGCCTTCTTGGCTTTGCTAATGGGTCTGTCTCTGTGCCCCTGTCTTCTCAAGCCCGCCTTCTTGGCTTTGCTAACGGGTCTGTCTCTGTGCCCCTGTCTTCTCAAGGCCGCCTTCTTGGCTTTGCTAACGGGTCTGTCTCTGTGCCCCTGTCTTTTCAAGCCCGCCTTCTTGGCTTTGCTAACGGGTCTGTCTCTGTGCCCCTATCTTCTCAAGCCCGCCTTCTTGGCTTTGCTAACGGGTCTATCTCTGTGCCCCTGTCTTCTCAAGCCCGCCTTCTTGGCTTTGCTAGCGGCTCTGTCTCATTGCTCCTGTGTTCTCTGGACCGCCTTCTTGGCTTTGCTAAGGGGTCTGTCTCTGTGCCCCTGTCTTCTCAAGCCCGCCTTCGTGGCTTTGCTAACGGGTCTGTCTCTGTGCCCCTGTCTTCTCAAGCCCGCCTTCTTGGCTTTGCTAGCGGCTCTGTCTCATTGCTCCTGTCTTCTCTGGACCGCCTTCTTGGCTTTGCTAAGGGGTCTGTCTCTGTGCCCCTGTCTTCTCAAGCCCGCCTTCGTGGCTTTGCTAACGGGTCTGGCTCTGTGCCCCTGTCTTCTCAAGCCTGCCTTCTTGGCTTTGCTAACGGATCTGGCTCATTGCTCCTGTCTTCTCTGGACCGCCTTCTTGGCTTTGCTAACGGGTCTGTCTCTGTGCCCCTATCTTCTCAGGCCCGCCTTCTTGGCTTTGCTAACGGGTCTGTCTTTGTGCCCCTGTCTTCTCAAGCCCGCCTTCGTGGCTTTGCTAACGGGTCTGGCTCTGTGCCCCTGTCTTCTCAAGCTCGCCTTCTTAGCTTTGCTAACGGGTCTGTCTCTGTGCCCCTGTCTTCTCAAGCCTGCCTTCTTGGCTTTGCTAACGGGTCTGGCTCATTGCTCCTGTCTTCTCTAGACCGCCTTCTTGGCTTTGCTAAGGGGTCTGTCTCTGTGCCCCTGTCTTCTCAAGCCCGCCTTCTTGCTTTGCTAAAGGGTCTGTCTCTGTGCCCCTGTCTTCTCAATCCCGCCTACTTGGCTTTGCTAACGGGTCTGTCTCTGTGCCCCTATCTTCTCAAGCCCTCCTTCTTGGCTTTGCTAACGGGTCTGTCTTTGTGCCCCTGTCTTCTCAAGCCCGCCTTCTTGGCTTTGCTAACGGGTCTGTCTCTGTGCCCCTGTCTTCTCAAGCCCGCCTTCTTGGCTTTGCTAACGGGTCTTTCTCTGTGCCCCTGTCTTCTCAAGCCTGCCTTCTTGGCTTTGCTAACGGGTCTGGCTCATTGCTCCTGTCTTCTCTGGACCGCCTTCTTGGCTTTGCTAAGGGGTCTGTCTCTGTGTCCCTGTCTTTTCAAGCCCGCCTTCTTGGCTTTGCTAACGGGTCTGTCTCTGTGCCCCTGTCTTCTCAAGCCCGCCTTCTTGGCTTTGCTAACGGGTCTGTCTCTGTGCCCCTGTCTTCTCAAGGCCGCCTTCTTGGCTTTGCTAACGGGTCTGTCTCTGTGCCCCTATCTTCTCAAGCCCGCCTTCTTGGCTTTGCTAACGGGTCTGTCTCTGTGCCCCTGTCTTCTCAAGCCCGCCTTCTTGGCTTTGCAAACGGGTCTGTCTCTGTGCCCCTGTCTTCTCAAGCCCGCCTTCTTGGCTTTGCTAACGGGTCTGTCTCTGTGCCCCTATCTTCTCTTGCCCGCCTTCTTGGCTTTGCTAACGGGTCTGTCTCTGTGCCCCTGTCTTCTCAAGCCCGCCTTCTTGGCTTTGCTAGCGGCTCTCTCTCATTGCTCCTGTCTTCTCTGGCCCGCCTTCTTGGCTTTGCTAACGGGTCTGGCTCTGAGCCCTTTTCTTCTCAAGCCCGCCTTTTAGGCTTTGCTAACGGGTCTGGCTCTTTGCCCCCGTCTTCTCAAGCCCGCCTTCTTGGCTTTGCTAACGGGTCTGGCTCTATGCCCCTTTCTTCTTAAGCCCGCCTTCTTGGCTTTGCTTACGGCTCTGTCTCATTGCTCCTGTCTTCTCTGGACCGCCTTCTTGGCTTTATAACGGCTCTGTCTCATTGCCCCTGTCTTCTCAAGCCCGCCTTATTGGCTTTGCTAACGGGTCTTTCTCATTGCTCCTGTCTTCTCAAGCCCGCCTTCTTGGCTTTGCTAACGGCTCTGTTTCATTGCTCTTGTCTTCTCTAGCCGCCTTCTTGGCTTTGCTAACGTCTCTGTCTCATTGCTCCTGTCTTCTCTGGACCGCCTTCTTGGCTTTGCTAACGGCTCTGTCTCATTGCTCCTGTCTTCTCTGGCCCGCCTTCTTGGCTTTGCTAACGGGTCTGTCTCTGTGCCCCTGTCTTCTCAAGCCCGCCTTCTTGCTTTGCTAAAGGGTCTGTCTCTGTGCCCCTGTCTTCTCAATCCCGCCTACTTGGCTTTGCTAACGGGTCTGTCTCTGTGCCCCTATCTTCTCAAGCCCTCCTTCTTGGCTTTGCTAACGGGTCTGTCTTTGTGCCCCTGTCTTCTCAAGCCCGCCTTCTTGGCTTTGCTAACGGGTCTGTCTCTGTGCCCCTGTCTTCTCAAGCCCGCCTTCTTGGCTTTGCTAACGGGTCTTTCTCTGTGCCCCTGTCTTCTCAAGCCTGCCTTCTTGGCTTTGCTAACGGGTCTGGCTCATTGCTCCTGTCTTCTCTGGACCGCCTTCTTGGCTTTGCTAAGGGGTCTGTCTCTGTGTCCCTGTCTTTTCAAGCCCGCCTTCTTGGCTTTGCTAACGGGTCTGTCTCTGTGCCCTTGTCTTCTCAAGCCCGCCTTCTTGGCTTTGCTAACGGGTCTGTCTCTGTGCCCCTGTCTTCTCAAGCCCGCCATCTTGGCTTTGCTAACGGGTCTGTCTCTGTGCCCCTGTCTTCTCAAGCCCGCCTTCTTCGCTTTGCTAACGGGTCTGTCTCTGTGCCCCTGTCTTCTCAAGCCTGCCTTCTTGGCTTTGCTAACGGGTCTGGCTCATTGCTCCTGTCTTCTCTGGACCGCCTTCTTGGCTTTGCTAAGGGGTCTGTCTCTGTGCCCCTGTCTTCTCAAGCCCGCCTTCGTGGCTTTGCTAACGGGTCTGGCTCTGTGCCCCTGTCTTCTCAAGCCTGCCTTCTTGGCTTTGCTAACGGGTCTGTCTCTGTGCCCCTGTCTTCTCAAGCCCGCCTTCTTCGCTTTGCTAACGGGTCTGTCTCTGTGCCCCTGTCTTCTCAAGCCTGCCTTCTTGGCTTTGCTAACGGGTCTGGCTCATTGCTCCTGTCTTCTCTGGACCGCCTTCTTGGCTTTGCTAACGGGTCTGTCTCTGTGCCCCTATCTTCTCAAGCCCGCCTTCTTGGCTTTGCTAACGGGTCTGTCTTTGTGCCCCTGTCTTCTCAAGCCCGCCTTCGTGGCTTTGCTAACGGGTCTGGCTTTGTGCCCCTGTCTTCTCAAGCCCGCCTTCTTGGCTTTGCTAACGGGTCTGTCTCTGTGCCCCTGTCTTCTCAAGCCCGCCTTCTTGGCTTTGCTAGCGGCTCTGTCTCATTGCTCCTGTCTTCTCTGGACCGCCTTCTTGGCTTTGCTAAGGGGTCTGTCTCTGTGCCCCTGTCTTCTCAAGCCCGCCTTCTTGGCTTTGCTAACGGGTCTGTCTCTGTGCCCCTGTCTTCTCAAGCCCGCCATCTTGGCTTTGCTAACGGGTCTGTCTCTGTGCCCTGTCTTCTCAAGCCCGCCTTCTTGGCTTTGCTAACGGGTCTGTCTCTGTGCCCCTGTCTTCTCAAGCCCGCCTTCTTGGCTTTGCTAATGGGTCTGTCTCTGTGCCCCTGTCTTCTCAAGCCCGCCTTCTTGGCTTTGCTAACGGGTCTGTCTCTGTGCCCCTGTCTTCTCAAGGCCGCCTTCTTGGCTTTGCTAACGGGTCTGTCTCTGTGCCCCTGTCTTTTCAAGCCCGCCTTCTTGGCTTTGCTAACGGGTCTGTCTCTGTGCCCCTATCTTCTCAAGCCCGCCTTCTTGGCTTTGCTAACGGGTCTATCTCTGTGCCCCTGTCTTCTCAAGCCCGCCTTCTTGGCTTTGCTAGCGGCTCTGTCTCATTGCTCCTGTGTTCTCTGGACCGCCTTCTTGGCTTTGCTAAGGGGTCTGTCTCTGTGCCCCTGTCTTCTCAAGCCCGCCTTCGTGGCTTTGCTAACGGGTCTGTCTCTGTGCCCCTGTCTTCTCAAGCCCGCCTTCTTGGCTTTGCTAGCGGCTCTGTCTCATTGCTCCTGTCTTCTCTGGACCGCCTTCTTGGCTTTGCTAAGGGGTCTGTCTCTGTGCTCCTGTCTTCTCAAGCCCGCCTTCGTGGCTTTGCTAACGGGTCTGGCTCTGTGCCCCTGTCTTCTCAAGCCTGCCTTCTTGGCTTTGCTAACGGGTCTGGCTCATTGCTCCTGTCTTCTCTGGACCGCCTTCTTGGCTTTGCTAACGGGTCTGTCTCTGTGCCCCTATCTTCTCAGGCCCGCCTTCTTGGCTTTGCTAACGGGTCTGTCTTTGTGCCCCTGTCTTCTCAAGCCCGCCTTCGTGGCTTTGCTAACGGGTCTGGCTCTGTGCCCCTGTCTTCTCAAGCTCGCCTTCTTAGCTTTGCTAACGGGTCTGTCTCTGTGCCCCTGTCTTCTCAAGCCTGCCTTCTTGGCTTTGCTAACGGGTCTGGCTCATTGCTCCTGTCTTCTCTAGACCGCCTTCTTGGCTTTGCTAAGGGGTCTGTCTCTGTGCCCCTGTCTTCTCAAGCCCGCCATCTTGGCTTTTCTAACGGGTCTGTCTCTGTGCCCCTGTCTTCTAAAGCCCGCCTTCTTGGCTTTGCTAAGGGGTCTGTCTCTGTGCCCCTGTCTTCTCAAGGCCGCCTTCTTGGCTTTGCTAACGGGTCTGTCTCTGTGCCCCTATCTTCTCAAGCCCGCCTTCTTGGCTTTGCTAACGGGTCTGTCTCTGTGCCCCTGTCTTCTCAAGCCCGCCTTCTTGGCTTTGCTAACGGGTCTGTCTCTGTGCCCCTATCTTCTCAAGCCCGCCTTCTTGGCTTTGCTAACGGGTCTGTCTCTGTGCCCCTATCTTCTCTTGCCCGCCTTCTTGGCTTTGCTAACGGGTCTGTCTCTGTGCCCCTGTCTTCTCAAGCCCGCTTTCTTGGCTTTGCTAGCGGCTCTCTCTCATTGCTCCTGTCTTCTCTGGCCCGCCTTCTTGGCTTTGCTAACGGGTCTGGCTCTGAGCCCTTTTCTTCTCAAGCCCGCCTTTTAGGCTTTGCTAACGGGTCTGGCTCTTTGCCCCCGTCTTCTCAAGCCCGCCTTCTTGGCTTTGCTAACGGGTCTGGCTCTATGCCCCTTTCTTCTTAAGCCCGCCTTCTTGGCTTTGCTTACGGCTCTGTCTCATTGCTCCTGTCTTCTCTGGACCGCCTTCTTGGCTTTATAACGGCTCTGTCTCATTGCCCCTGTCTTCTCAAGCCCGCCTTATTGGCTTTGCTAACGGGTCTTTCTCATTGCTCCTGTCTTCTCAAGCCCGCCTTCTTGGCTTTGCTAACGGCTCTGTTTCATTGCTCTTGTCTTCTCTAGCCGCCTTCTTGGCTTTGCTAACGTCTCTGTCTCATTGCTCCTGTCTTCTCTGGACCGCCTTCTTGGCTTTGCTAACGGCTCTGTCTCATTGCTCCTGTCTTCTCTGGCCCGCCTTCTTGGCTTTGCTAACGGGTCTGTCTCTGTGCCCCTGTCTTCTCAAGCCCGCCTTCTTGCTTTGCTAAAGGGTCTGTCTCTGTGCCCCTGTCTTCTCAATCCCGCCTACTTGGCTTTGCTAACGGGTCTGTCTCTGTGCCCCTATCTTCTCAAGCCCTCCTTCTTGGCTTTGCTAACGGGTCTGTCTTTGTGCCCCTGTCTTCTCAAGCCCGCCTTCTTGGCTTTGCTAACGGGTCTGTCTCTGTGCCCCTGTCTTCTGAAGCCTGCCTTCTTGGCTTTGCTAACGGGTCTTGCTCATTGCTCCTGTCTTCTCTGGACCGCCTTCTTGGCTTTGCTAAGGGGTCTGTCTCTGTGCCCCTGTCTTCTCAAGCCCGCCTTCTTGGCTTTGCTAACGGGTCTGTCTCTGTGCCCCTGTCTTCTCAAGCCCGCCATCTTGGCTTTGCTAACGGGTCTGTCTCTGTGCCCTGTCTTCTCAAGCCCGCCTTCTTGGCTTTGCTAACGGGTCTGTCTCTGTGCCCCTGTCTTCTCAAGCCCGCCTTCTTGGCTTTGCTAATGGGTCTGTCTCTGTGCCCCTGTCTTCTCAAGCCCGCCTTCTTGGCTTTGCTAACGGGTCTGTCTCTGTGCCCCTGTCTTCTCAAGGCCGCCTTCTTGGCTTTGCTAACGGGTCTGTCTCTGTGCCCCTGTCTTTTCAAGCCCGCCTTCTTGGCTTTGCTAACGGGTCTGTCTCTGTGCCCCTATCTTCTCAAGCCCGCCTTCTTGGCTTTGCTAACGGGTCTATCTCTGTGCCCCTGTCTTCTCAAGCCCGCCTTCTTGGCTTTGCTAGCGGCTCTGTCTCATTGCTCCTGTGTTCTCTGGACCGCCTTCTTGGCTTTGCTAAGGGGTCTGTCTCTGTGCCCCTGTCTTCTCAAGCCCGCCTTCTTGGCTTTGCTAGCGGCTCTGTCTCATTGCTCCTGTCTTCTCTGGACCGCCTTCTTGGCTTTGCTAAGGGGTCTGTCTCTGTGCCCCTGTCTTCTCAAGCCCGCCTTCGTGGCTTTGCTAACGGGTCTGTCTCTGTGCCCCTGTCTTCTCAAGCCCGCCTTCTTGGCTTTGCTAGCGGCTCTGTCTCATTGCTCCTGTCTTCTCTGGACCGCCTTCTTGGCTTTGCTAAGGGGTCTGTCTCTGTGCCCCTGTCTTCTCAAGCCCGCCTTCGTGGCTTTGCTAACGGGTCTGGCTCTGTGCCCCTGTCTTCTCAAGCCTGCCATCTTGGCTTTGCTAACGGGTCTGTCTCTGTGCCCTGTCTTCTATCGCCCGCCTTCTTGGCTTTGCTAACGGGTCTGTCTCTGTGCCCCTGTCTTCTCAAGCCCGCCTTCTTGGCTTTGC
Source organism: Biomphalaria pfeifferi (assembly GCA_030265305.1). Classification (NCBI taxonomy): domain Eukaryota; kingdom Metazoa; phylum Mollusca; class Gastropoda; family Planorbidae; genus Biomphalaria; species Biomphalaria pfeifferi. Next base: position 859,542 of record JASAOG010000123.1, on the reverse strand, counting down.
TAATGGGTCTGTCTCTGTGCCCCTGTCTTCTCAAGCCCGCCTTCTTGGCTTTGCTAACGGGTCTGTCTCTGTGCCCCTATCTTCTCAAGCCCGCCTTCTTGGCTTTGCTAACGGGTCTGTCTTTGTGCCCCTGTCTTCTCAAGCCCGCCTTCGTGGCTTTGCTAACGGGTCTGGCTTTGTGCCCCTGTCTTCTCAAGCCCGCCTTCTTGGCTTTGCTAACGGGTCTGTCTCTGTGCCCCTGTCTTCTGAAGCCTGCCTTCTTGGCTTTGCTAACGGGTCTTGCTCATTGCTCCTGTCTTCTCTGGACCGCCTTCTTGGCTTTGCTAAGGGGTCTGTCTCTGTGCCCCTGTTTTCTCAAGCCCGCCTTCTTGGCTTTGCTAACGGGTCTGTCTCTGTGCCCCTGTCTTCTCAAGCCCGCCATCTTGGCTTTGCTAACGGGTCTGTCTCTGTGCCCTGTCTTCTCAAGCCCGCCTTCTTGGCTTTGCTAACGGGTCTGTCTCTGTGCCCCTGTCTTCTCAAGCCCGCCTTCTTGGCTTTGCTAATGGGTCTGTCTCTGTGCCCCTGTCTTCTCAAGCCCGCCTTCTTGGCTTTGCTAACGGGTCTGTCTCTGTGCCCCTGTCTTCTCAAGGCCGCCTTCTTGGCTTTGCTAACGGGTCTGTCTCTGTGCCCCTGTCTTTTCAAGCCCGCCTTCTTGGCTTTGCTAACGGGTCTGTCTCTGTGCCCCTATCTTCTCAAGCCCGCCTTCTTGGCTTTGCTAACGGGTCTATCTCTGTGCCCCTGTCTTCTCAAGCCCGCCTTCTTGGCTTTGCTAGCGGCTCTGTCTCATTGCTCCTGTGTTCTCTGGACCGCCTTCTTGGCTTTGCTAAGGGGTCTGTCTCTGTGCCCCTGTCTTCTCAAGCCCGCCTTCTTGGCTTTGCTAACGGGTCTGTCTCTGTGCCCCTGTCTTCTCAAGCCCGCCATCTTGGCTTTGCTAACGGGTCTGTCTCTGTGCCCTGTCTTCTCAAGCCCGCCTTCTTGGCTTTGCTAACGGGTCTGTCTCTGTGCCCCTGTCTTCTCAAGCCCGCCTTCTTGGCTTTGCTAATGGGTCTGTCTCTGTGCCCCTGTCTTCTCAAGCCCGCCTTCTTGGCTTTGCTAACGGGTCTGTCTCTGTGCCCCTGTCTTCTCAAGGCCGCCTTCTTGGCTTTGCTAACGGGTCTGTCTCTGTGCCCCTGTCTTTTCAAGCCCGCCTTCTTGGCTTTGCTAACGGGTCTGTCTCTGTGCCCCTATCTTCACAAGCCCGCCTTCTTGGCTTTGCTAACGGGTCTATCTCTGTGCCCCTGTCTTCTCAAGCCCGCCTTCTTGGCTTTGCTAGCGGCTCTGTCTCATTGCTCCTGTGTTCTCTGGACCGCCTTCTTGGCTTTGCTAAGGGGTCTGTCTCTGTGCCCCTGTCTTCTCAAGCCCGCCTTCGTGGCTTTGCTAACGGGTCTGTCTCTGTGCCCCTGTCTTCTCAAGCCCGCCTTCTTGGCTTTGCTAGCGGCTCTGTCTCATTGCTCCTGTCTTCTCTGGACCGCCTTCTTGGCTTTGCTAAGGGGTCTGTCTCTGTGCCCCTGTCTTCTCAAGCCCGCCTTCGTGGCTTTGCTAACGGGTCTGGCTCTGTGCCCCTGTCTTCTCAAGCCTGCCTTCTTGGCTTTGCTAACGGGTCTGGCTCATTGCTCCTGTCTTCTCTGGACCGCCTTCTTGGCTTTGCTAACGGGTCTGTCTCTGTGCCCCTATCTTCTCAGGCCCGCCTTAGGGGCTTTGCTAACGGGTCTGTCTTTGTGCCCCTGTCTTCTCAAGCCCGCCTTCGTGGCTTTGCTAACGGGTCTGGCTCTGTGCCCCTGTCTTCTCAAGCTCGCCTTCTTAGCTTTGCTAACGGGTCTGTCTCTGTGCCCCTGTCTTCTCAAGCCTGCCTTCTTGGCTTTGCTAACGGCTCTGTCTCATTGCCCCTGTCTTCTCAAGCCCGCCTTCTTGGCTTTGCTAACGGGTCTGGCTCTGAGCCCTTTTCTTCTCAAGCCCGCCTTTTAGGCTTTGCTAACGGGTCTGGCTCTTTGCCCCCGTCTTCTCAAGCCCGCCTTCTTGGCTTTGCTAACGGGTCTGGCTCTATGCCCCTTTCTTCTTAAGCCCGCCTTCTTGGCTTTGCTTACGGCTCTGTCTCATTGCTCCTGTCTTCTCTGGACCGCCTTCTTGGCTTTATAACGGCTCTGTCTCATTGCCCCTGTCTTCTCAAGCCCGCCTTCTTGGCTTTGCTAACGGGTCTGTCTCATTGCTCCTGTCTTCTCAAGCCCGCCTTCTTGGCTTTGCTAACGGCTCTGTTTCATTGCTCTTGTCTTCTCTAGCCGCCTTCTTGGCTTTGCTAACGTCTCTGTCTCATTGCTCCTGTCTTCTCTGGACCGCCTTCTTGGCTTTGCTAACGGCTCTGTCTCATTGCTCCTGTCTTCTCTGGCCCGCCTTCTTGGCTTTGCTAACGGGTCTGTCTCTGTGCCCCTGTCTTCTCAAGCCCGCCTTCTTGCTTTGCTAAAGGGTCTGTCTCTGTGCCCCTGTCTTCTCAATCCCGCCTACTTGGCTTTGCTAACGGGTCTGTCTCTGTGCCCCTATCTTCTCAAGCCCTCCTTCTTGGCTTTGCTAACGGGTCTTTCTTTGTGCCCCTGTCTTCTCAAGCCCGCCTTCGTGGCTTTGCTAAAGGGTCTGGCTCTGTGCCCCTGTCTTCTCAAGCCCGCCTTCTTGGCTTTGCTAACGGGTCTTTCTCTGTGCCCCTGTCTTCTCAAGCCTGCCTTCTTGGCTTTGCTAACGGGTCTGGCTCATTGCTCCTGTCTTCTCTGGACCGCCTTCTTGGCTTTGCTAAGGGGTCTGTCTCTGTGTCCCTGTCTTTTCAAGCCCGCCTTCTTGGCTTTGCTAACGGGTCTGTCTCTGTGCCCCTGTCTTCTCAAGCCCGCCTTCTTGGCTTTGCTAACGGGTCTGTCTCTGTGCCCCTGTCTTCTCAAGCCCGCCATCTTGGCTTTGCTAACGGGTCTGTATCTGTGCCCCTGTCTTCTCAAGCCCGCCTTCTTGGCTTTGCTAACGGGTCTGTCTCTGTGCCCCTGTCTTCTCAAGCCCGCCTTCTTGGCTTTGCTAACGGGTCTGTCTCTGTGCCACTGTCTTTTCAAGCCCGCCTTCTTGGCTTTGCTAACGGGTCTGTCTCTGTGCACCTGTCTTTTCAAGCCCGCATTCTTGGCTTTGCTAACGGGTCTGTCTCTGTGCCCCTGTCTTCTCAAGCCCGCCTTCTTGGCTTTGCTAAAGGGTCTGGCTCTGTGCCCCTGTCTTCTCAAGCCCGCCTTCTTGGCTTTGCTTACGGCTCTGTCTCATTGCTCCTGTCTTCTCTGGACCGCCTTCTTGGCTTTGTTAACGGCTCTGTCTCATTGCTCCTGTCTTCTATCGCCCGCCTTCTTGGCTTTGCTAACGGGTCTGTCTCTTGGCCCCTGTCTTCTCAAGCCCGCCTTCTTGGCTTTGCTAAAGGGTCTGTCTCTGTGCCCCTGTCTTCTCAAGCCCGACTACTTGGCTTTGTTAACGGGTCTGTCTCTGTGCCCCTATCTTCTCAAGCCCGCCTTCTTGGCTTTGCTAACGGGTCTGGCTCTGTATCCCTTTCTTCTCAAGCCCGCCTTCTTGGCTTTGCTTACGGCTCTGTCTCATTGCTCCTGTCTTCTCTGGACCGCGTTCTTGGCTTTGCTAACGGCTCTGTCTCATGGCCCCTGTCTTCTCAAGCCCGCCTTCTTGGCTTTGCTAACGGGTCTGTCTCATTGCTCCTGTCTTCTCAAGCCCGCCTTCTTGGCTTTGCTAACGGCTCTGTTTCATTGCTCTTGTCTTCTCTAGCCGCCTTCTTGGCTTTGCTAACGTCTCTGTCTCATTGCTCCTGTCTTCTCTTGCCCGCCTTCTTCGCTTTGTTAACGGCTCTGTCTCATTGCTCCTGTCTTCTCTGGACCGCCTTCTTGGCTTTGCTAACGGCTCTGTCTCATTGCTCCTGTCTTCTCTGGCCCGCCTTCTTGGCTTTGCTAACGGGTCTATCTCTGTGAGCCTGTCTTCTCAAGCCCGCCTTCTTGGCTTTGCTAACGGGTCTGTCTCATTGCTCCTGTCTTCTCTGGACCGCCTTCTTGGCTTTGCTAACGGCTCTGTTTCATTGCTCTTGTCTTCTCTAGCCGCCTTCTTGGCTTTGCTTAAGGGTCTGTTTTTTTGCCCCTGTCTTCTCAAGCCCGCCTTCGTGGCTTTGCTAACGGGTCTGGCTATGTGCCCCTGTCTTCTCAAGCCCGCCTTCTTGGCTTTGCTAACGGGTCTGTCTCTGTGCCCCTGTCTTCTCAAGCCTGCCTTCTTGGCTTTGCTAACGGGTCTGGCTCATTGCTCCTGTCTTCTCTGGACTGCCTTCTTGGCTTTGCTAAGGGGTCTGTCTCTGTGCCCCTATCTTCTCAAGTTCGCTTTCTTGGCTTTGCTAACGGGTCTGTCTTTGTCCCCCTGTCTTCTCAAGCCCGCCTTCGTAGCTTTGCTAATGTGTCTGGCTCTGTGCCCCTGTCTTCTCAAGCCCGCCTTCTTGGCTTTGCTAACGGGTCTGTCTCTGTGCCCCTGTCTTCTCAAGCCTGCCTTCTTGGCTTTGCTAACGGGTCCGGCTCATTGCTCCTGTCTTCTCTGGACCGCCTTCTTGGCTTTGCTAAGGGGTCTGTCTCTGTGCCCCTGTCTTCTCAAGCCCGCCTTCTTGGCTTTGCTAACGGGTCTGTCTCTGTGCCCCTGTCTTCTCAAGCCCGCCATCTTGGCTTTGCTAACGGGTCTGTCTCTGTGCCCCTGTCTTCTCAAGCCCGCCTTCTTGGCTTTGCTAACGGGTCTGTCTCTGTGCCCCTGTCTTCTCAAGCCCGCCTTCTTGGCTTTGCTAATGGGTCTGTCTCTGTGCCCCTGTCTTCTCAAGCCCGCCTTCTTGGCTTTGCTAACGGGTCTGTCTCTGTGCCCCTGTCTTCTCAAGCCCGCCTTCTTGGCTTTGCTAACGGGTCTGTCTCTGTGCCCCTATCTTCTCAAGCCCGCCTTCTTGGCTTTGCTAAGGGGTCTGTCTCTGTGCCCCTGTCTTCTCAAGCCCGCCTTCTTGGCTTTGCTAGTGGCTCTGTCTCATTGCTCCTGTCTTCTCTGGACCGCCTTCTTGGCTTTGCTAAGGGGTCTGTCTCTGTGCCCCTGTATTCTCAAGCCCGCCTTCGTGGCTTTGCTAACGGGTCTGTCTCTGTGCCCCTGTCTTCTCAAGCCCGCCTTCTTGGCTTTGCTAGCGGCTCTGTCTCATTGCTCCTGTCTTCTCTGGACCGCCTTCTTGGCTTTGCTAAGGGGTCTGTCTCTGTGCCCCTGTCTTGTCAAGCCCGCCTTCGTGGCTTTGCTAACGGGTCTGGCTCTGTGCCCCTGTCTTCTCAAGCCTGCCTTCTTGGCTTTGCTAACGGGTCTGGCTCATTGCTCCTGTCTTCTCTGGACCGCCTTCTTGGCTTTGCTAACGGGTCTGTCTCTGTGCCCCTATCTTCTCAAGCCCGCCTTCTTGGCTTTGCTAACGGGTCTGTCTTTGTGCCCCTGTCTTCTCAAGCCCGCCTTCGTGGCTTTGCTAAAGGGTCTGGCTCTGTGCCCCTGACTTCTCAAGCCCGCCTTCTTGGCTTTGCTAACGGGTCTGTCTCTGTGCCCCTGTCTTCTCAAGCCTGCCTTCTTGGCTTTGCTAACGGGTCTGGCTCTTTGCTCATGTCTTCTCTGGACCGCTTTCTTGGCTTTGCTAAGGGGTCTGTCTCTGTGCCCCTGTCTTTTCAAGCCCGCCTTCTTGGCTTTGCTAACGGGTCTGTCTCTGTGCCCCTGTCTTCTCAAGCCCGCCTTCTTGGCTTTGCTAACGGGTCTGTCTCTGTGCCCCTGTCTTCTCAAGCCCGCCTTCTTTGCTTTGCTAACGGGTCTGTCTCTGTGCCCCTGTCTTCTCAAGCCCGCCTTCTTGGCTTTGCTAACGGGTCTGTCTCTGTGCCCCTGTCTTCTCAAGCCCGCCTTCTTGGCTTTGCTAACGGGTCTGTCTCTGTGCCCCTGTCTTCTCAAGCCCGCCTTCTTGGCTTTGCTAACGGGTCTGTCTCTGTGCCCCTTTCTTCTCAAGCCCGCCTTCTTGGCTTTGCTAACATGTCTGTCTCTGTGCCCCTGTCTTTTCAAGCCCGCCTTCTTGGCTTTGCTAACGGGTCTGTCTCTGTGCCCCTGTCTTCTCAAGCCCGCCTTCTTGGCTTTGCTAACGGGTCTGGCTCTGGGCCCCTGTCTTCTCAAGCCCGCCTTCTTGGCTTTGCTTACGGCTCTGTCTCATTGCTCCTGTCTTCTCTGGACCGCCTTCTTGGCTTTGCTAACGGCTCTGTCTCATTGCTCCTGTCTTCTCTTGCCCGCCTTCTTGGCTTTGATAACGTCTCTGTCTCATTGCTCCTGTCTTCTCTGGACCGCCTTCTTGGCTTTGCTAACGGCTCTGTCTCATTGCTCCTGTCTTCTCTTGCCCGCCTTCTTGGCTTTGCTAACGGCTCTGTCTCATTGCTCCTGTCTTCTCTTGCCCGCCTTCTTGGCTTTGCTAACGGCTCTGTCTCCTTGCTCCTATCTTCTCAGGCCCGCCTTCTTGGCTTTGCTAACGGCTCTGTCTCATTGCTCCTGTCTTCTCTGGACCGCCTTCTTGGCTTTGCTAACGGCTCTGTCTCCTTGCTCCTGTCTTCTCTTGCCCGCCTTCTTGGCTTTGCTAACGGGTCTGTCTCTGTGCCCCTGTCTTCTCAAGCCCGCCTTCTTGGCTTTGCTAACGGGTCTGTCTCTGTGCCCCTTTCTCTCAAGCCCGCCTTCTTGGCTTTGCTAACGGGTCTGTCTCTGTGCCCCTGTCTTCTCAAGCCCGCCTTCTTGGCTTTGCTAACGGGTCTGGCTCTGTGCCCCTGTCTTCTCTCTCCCGCCTTCTTGGCTTTGCTAACGGGTCTGTCTCTGTGCCCCTGTCTTCTCAAGCCCGCCTTCTTGGCTTTGCTAACGGGTTTGTCTCTGTGCCCCTGTCTTTTCAAGCCCGCCTTCTTAACTTTGCTAGCGGCTCTGTCTCATTGCTCCTGTCTTCTCTGGCCCGCCTTCTTGGCTTTGCTAACGGGTCTGGCTCTGAGCCCTTGTCTTCTTAAGCCCGCCTTTTTGGCTTTGCTAACGGGTCTGGCTCTGTGCCCCTGTCTTCTCAAGCCCGCCTTCTTGGCTTTGCTAACGGGTCTGTCTCTGTGCCCCTGTCTTCTCAAGCCCGCCTTCTTGGCTTTGCTAACGGGTCTGGCTCTGTGCCCCTGTCTTCTCAAGCCCGCCTTCTTGGCTTTGCTAACGGCTCTGTCTCATTGCTCCATTCTTCTCTGGCCCGCCTTCTTGGCTTTGCTAACGGGTCTGTCTCTGTGCCCCTGTCTTCTCAAGTCCGCCTTCTTGGCTTTGCTAACGGGTCTGTCTCTGTGCCCCTGTCTTTTCAAGCCCGCCTTTCTGGCTTTGCTAACAGGTCTGTCTCTGTGCCTCTGTCTTCTCAAGCCCGCCTTCTTGGCTTTGCTAACGGCTCTGTCTCCTTGCTCCTGTCTTCTCTGGACCGCCTTCTTGACTTTGCTAACGGCTCTGTCTCATTGCCCCTGTCTTCTCAAGCCCGCCTTCTTGGCTTTGCTAACGGGTCTGTCTCTGTGCCCCTGTCTTCTCAAGCCCGCCTTCTTGGCTTTTCTAACGGGTCTGGCTCATTGCTCCTGTCTTCTCTGGACCGCCTTCTTGGCTTTGCTAACGGCTCTGTCTCATTGCTCCTGTCTTCTCTGGAACGCCTTCTAGGCTTTGCTAACGGGTCTGGCTCTGTGCCCCTGTCTTTTCAAGCCCGCCTTCTTGGCTTTTCTAACGGGTCTGTCTCTGTGCCCCTGTCTTCTCAAGCCCGCCTTCTTGGCTTTGCTAACGGGTTTGTCTCTGTGCCCCTGTCTTTTCAAGCCCGCCTTCTTGGCTTTGCTAACGGGTCTGTCTCATTGCTCCTGTCTTCTCTGGACCGCCTTCTTGGCTTTGCTAACGGCTCTGTTTCATTGCTCTTGTCTTCTCTAGCCGCCTTCTTGGCTTTGCTAACGGGTCTGTCTCTGTGCCCCTGTCTTCTCAATCCCGCCTTCTTGGCTTTGCTAACGGGTCAGTCTCTGTGCCCCTGTCTTCTCAAGCCCGCCTTCTTGGCTTTGCTAACGGGTCTGTCTCTGTGCCCCTGTCTTTATAAGCCCGCTTTCTTGGCTTTGCTAACGGGTCTGGCTCATTGCTCCTGTCTTCTCTGGACCGCCTTCTTGGCTTTGCTAACGGCTCTGTCTCATTGCTGCTGTCTTCTCTGGCCCGCCTTCTTGGCTTTGCTAACGGCTCTGTCTCATTGCTCCTTTCTTCTCTGGACCGCCTTCTTGGCTTTTCTAACGGCTTTGTCTCCTTGCTCCTGTCTTCTTTGGACCGCCTTCTTGGCTTTGCTAACGGGTCTGTCTCTGTGCCCCTGTCTTCTCAAGCCCGCCTTCTTGGCTTTGCTAACGGGTCTGTCTCTGTGCCCCTGTCTTCTCAAGCCCGCCTTCTTGGCTTTGCTAACGGGTCTGTCTGTGTGCCCCTGTCTTCTCAAGCCCGCCTTCCCTGCTTTGCTAACGGGTCTGTCTCTGTGCCCCTATCTTCTCAAGCCCGCCTTCTTGGCTTTGCTAATGGGTCTGTCTTTGTGCCCCTGTCTTCTCAAGCCCGCCTTCGTGGCTATGCTAACGGATCTGGCTCTGTGCCCCTGTCTTCTCAAGCCCGCCTTCTTGGCTTTGCTAACGGGTCTGTCTCTGTGCCCCTGTCTTCTCAAGCCTGCCTTCTTGGCTTTGCTAACGGGTCTGGCTCATTGCTCCTGTCTTCTCTGGACCGCCTTCTTGGCTTTGCTAACGGCTCTGTCTCATTGCTCCTGTCTTCTCTGGACCGCCTTCTTGCTTTGCTAACGGCTCTGTTTCATTGCTCTTGTCTTCTCTAGCCGCCTTCTTTGCTTTGCTAACGTCTCTGTCTCATTGCTCCTGTCTTCTCTGGCCCGCCTTCTTGGCTTTGCTAACGGCTCTGTCTCATTGCTCCTGTCTTCTCTGGACCGCTTTCTTGGCTTTGCTAACGGCTCTCTCTCATTGCTCCTGTCTTCTCTGGACCGCTTTCTTGGCTTTGCTAACGGCTCTGTCTCATTGCTCCTGTCTTCTCAAGCCCGCCTTCTTGGCTTTGCTAACGGCTTTGTCTCATTGCTGCTGTCTTCTCTGGCCCGCCTTCTTGGCTTTGCTAACGGCTCTGTCTCATTGCTCATGTCTTCTCTGGACCGCCTTCTTGGCTTTGCTAACGGGTCTGTCTCTGTGCCCCTATCTTCTCAAGCCCGCCTTCTTGGCTTTGCTAATGGGTCTGTCTTTGTGCCCCTGTCTTCTCAAGCCCGCCTTCGTGGCTATGCTAACGGATCTGGCTCTGTGCCCCTGTCTTCTCAAGCCCGCCTTCTTGGCTTTGCTAACGGGTCTGTCTCTGTGCCCCTGTCTTCTCAAGCCTGCCTTCTTGGCTTTGCTAACGGGTCTGGCTCATTGCTCCTGTCTTCTCTGGACCGCCTTCTTGGCTTTGCTAACGGCTCTGTCTCATTGCTCCTGTCTTCTCTGGACCGCCTTCTTGCTTTGCTAACGGCTCTGTTTCATTGCTCTTGTCTTCTCTAGCCGCCTTCTTTGCTTTGCTAACGTCTCTGTCTCATTGCTCCTGTCTTCTCTGGCCCGCCTTCTTGGCTTTGCTAACGGCTCATTCTCATTGCTCCTGTCTTCTCTGGACCGCCTTCTTGGCTTTGCTAACGGCTCTCTCTCATTGCTCCTGTCTTCTCTGGACCGCTTTCTTGGCTTTGCTAACGGCTCTGTCTCATTGCTCCTGTCTTCTCAAGCCCGCCTTCTTGGCTTTGCTAACGGCTTTGTCTCATTGCTGCTGTCTTCTCTGGCCCGCCTTCTTGGCTTTGCTAACGGCTCTGTCTCATTGCTCCTATCTTCTCTGGACCGCCTTCTTGGCTTTGCTAACGGCTCTGTCTCATTGCTCCTGTCTTCTCTGGCCCGCCATCTTGGCTTTGCTAACGGCTCTGTCTCATTGCTCCTGTCTTCTCTGGCCCGCCTTCTTGGCTTTGCTAACGGGTCTGTCTCACTGCCCCTGTCTTCTCAAGCCCGCCTTCTTGGCTTTGCTAACGGGTCAGTCTCTGTGCCCCTGTCTTCTCAAGCCCGCCTTCTTGGCTTTGCTAACGGGTCTGTCTCTGTGCCCCTGTCTTTATAAGCCCGCCTTCTTGGCTTTGCTAACGGCTCTGTCTCATTGCCCCTGTCTTCTCAAGCCCGCCTTCTTGGCTTTGTTAACGGGTCTGTCTCATTGCTCCTGTCTTCTCTAGCCGCCTTCTTGGCTTTGCTAACGTCTCTGTCTCATTGCTCCTGTCTTCTCTGGCCCGCCTTCTTGGCTTTGCTAACGGCTCTGTCTCATTGCTCCTGTCTTCTCTGGACCGCCTTCTTGGCTTTGCTAACGGCTCTGTCTCATTGCTCCTGTCTTCTCTGGACCGCCTTCTTGGCTTTGCTAACGGCTCATTCTCATTGCTCCTGTCTTCTCTGGCCCGCTTTCTTGGCTTTGCTAACGGCTCTGTCTCATTGCTCCTGTCTTCTCTGGACTGCCTTCTTGGCTTTGCTAACGGCTCTGTCTCATTGCTCCTGTCTTCTCTTGCCCGCCATCTTGGCTTTGCTAACGGCTCTGTCTCATTGCCCCTATCTTCTCAAGCCCGCCTTCTTGGCTTTGCTAACGGCTCTGTCTCATTGCCCCTGTTTTCTCAAGCCCGCCTTCTTGGCTTTGCTAACGGGTCTGTCTTTGTGCCCCTGTCTTCTCAAGCCCGCCTTCTTGGCTTTGCTAACGGGTCTGTCTCTGTGCCCCTGTCTTTATAAGCCCGCCTTCTTGGCTTTGCTAACGGGTCTGTCTCTGTGCCCCTGTCTTCTCAAGCCCGCCTTCTCTGCTTTGCTAACGGGTCTGTCTCTGTGCCCCTGTCTTCGTTTGTCCCCGAAGCTTTGTTTTGATTTTGCCCTTTCATATTGCCCTTTGTTTTCGTTGGTGTTATTCAATTACTGACTATTCAGAGTCACTATAGTATTATTACACAGAACTTCTCTCTGCCTTGACGTTTAACTACAAGTTTACGCAGGACTTTTGTAGATGCTTTCAATGAATGCAGGGAGACAGGATTGTAGTCATTGTCCTGCTTTATTGTTTCGATATCTACACAGGAACATTTCTATATCAACAACTGTTACTATAATAGGTCAACACAAACTTATTCATCCAGAGACGCGGTGGCTGAGCGATAAAGCTTCCGAAACGGAGGTACCGGGTTTGAGACTGGTGGAAACGCAGTTTTATGTACCTGGTAAGCGATGAAATTAAAAGCATGTGCTATATTTTTTTTAGCATGACGAACACAAGAGTAAATGCAATTGAAATAAGCGCCCTTCGTCTTTTGACTGGATGAATAATTTTAAAAAGTAAAGAAAAGTTCCCCTTTCAGACCTTGCGATCTATAGGGCAGATGATGTAAAGGTCAACTGTTTCTGTCTCCCACGGTTAACGAGGGTGTCATGTGGCCAGCACAAAGACCAGCCCCTTTACTTTTTCTCCAACTAATGTCATGTACCCATTAAAGTTGGGTGAACTCAGAGGCGCCCAAAGATCCCAAAATTATAACAGTTGTTCACTCGTCACTAAATAGCGGATTATGCTAAGCCGCGGGTCGGCTAGTAATAATAATAATAATAAAAATCTTTATTATCCATATAGACATTTGTTTTACGATTTGTGCATTACAACAAACTAAACATGATAATTATAGAAAACGAAACTATACATTCACACCACACTAACTCCTAATTTACATGTGAAATGTTGATATCATATCGTTAACTTTTATTGAGTGATTTGATTGCCAGGGGAACTTTTTGTGTCTTTGCTATCGGTGTGATGGTAAAATAAAAAAATCCTGACTTAAAGGGTGATTTTTAATTTTATAATCTATTTAGCTTTCTTTTGAATTTATTTCTCAAACAGCTGCCCAAATGGGTTTTGTGTTTTTTGCCAATGACATTACCAGCAACATTTAGAATTCTATGAAGTTTATTTTTATTTTTAGTGCTCAGATTGCCATACCATATTAAAACTTAAAATACTGCAAATGTGAGCGTTATAAAACATCGCCAAGGCCATTTCGCCACCATTAAACTAGGACATTTTCCTAAGTAATCGTAATCTTTGCTGACGTTTTTTTTATGATATAATCAGTATTTGCAGTAAAATTGAATGGCAATGAGCCTTTGATTATCCGTATTGGCAGTAAAATTGAATGGCAATGAGCCTTTGATTATCCGCATTGGAAGTGAATGGCAATGAGCCTTTGATTTCTTTCTCAGTGTTTCCTCTTCCAACAAAGTTTTTTCTTTGCATTGTTCTTGCATTTGTACTCCAGACACTTCACAACAATACCTAGATGCATCTAAATAGCAGAGCAGTAGATACACATCTGTGTGTAAAGCTTTCACTGCAGTTCAAATTATTATTACAAAGCTTATATCAACAAATCTTGAACATATTATTTCTCCTAATTCCAATGCCCCTCTCGGATCAAGTTGAAACGTTTTTCCATTAGACACGAATGCAAAATAAAAGTAACAATTTACGGTAGTTATATATATATAAAAAGAGAGGTAAGTATTACAGTATTGAGAGGTAAGGCAGTAACTGTTAGTTAGTTCTCTATAAAAATAATTTGAAATTGTACAAAGCTTCTATCAACTCACTCTGTCCGGGGAGGGGGGGTCTGCTACAATACACGTTATCAGCTGAAATCAAGTTGAACATTTAAAAAAAACAACAACTATTTCTTGTACCTGACAAAATTAGAATGAATAAAAAAATAACCAATTAGTTAATTAATTATTGGTAATTAAATATTTCATTGGTATCGAACAAGGGAAAAGAAATTGTTCTGAACAGATCTGGCGGTATAAAATGAATACATCTTATATATTGTGTAGAGAATTAGGTCATCGTTTAAAACTAACAAATAGATAGCTATGAAACCTTCTTTATTCATAAGCTCTTCAGCTGGCTCAGTGGTTAACGAATTTGGCCTAAGGAGGTTTGAGCCCCTCAATTTCGAATCAGACGTACTAATAAAAATAACATTAGGCTTGTCTTCGAGTCCGAATGGGGTTTTTCCCGTGACTACGCAGCCACAGCTGCAACCTACATATTTTGCCACATCTAGCGCAGACATAACCTTTGTCCGCCGGTGGTCGATTTAGATTTTCTTTTCGCCGTCTACGTCTGTCTTCGGCAATGGATTTTTTTGGTATCAAATGTGTATCCCGCGGCCTTTGTGAGTGATCTCCAGCTGTCTCGTTCCTAAGCCACCTGCAGCAAGGTCTCTCTTGTATGTAAGTTAAAGCTAATATGGTCTTTAAAGCGTTTCCTTGAGGCAAGTCCGTTACGTCGGCCACCGTTCAGATCACCAAAAAAGACTGGCATACATTCGTCACCATACGTGCCCTACCCAGCATCCTTCTATACTGTCCATACCGGAGTTCGCAAGGGCATCCTTATTTCTAGTGCATCCTGCCACCGAATGTCCATAATGGAACGCAAGCATCTTTAGTGATAGCGTTCATAAAAGGCGTGGTTTAGAAAGTCAAGGCGCGCGAAAGGAGAAATTGGTTGGTTCCAAAAGGCGGAGGACGTACATAGTTTGGGGACTTTAACGACGGTAGTAAATGTGTTTCATTAAATTGTATGGTACATTTATAAAGTGTGTTTGTTATTAATGTGATTGTTAGTTTCAGAATAGCGGTTTTGTTTTTATTGTATCACGATATTCTTTGAGTGTTCTGTCATTTGTTTAAAGGAGAGAACTATATGATTGATATTGAAAATCAGATATGAATAGTCTGATCAAAACAATCTCATCATAACATAAAGTAAACATATCAACCTACACATCGTGACAATCAGCCTGAAAAACATTTTTGTCATCTAGCACTGAAACATATCAACATATCAATAGGCCTGAAAAACATCTTTGTCATCTGGCACTTCAACGTATCAACCTACACATCGTATTGTATAATTTTTTTCTAGAATAGAACATCTTTTTCAATGTATTCATTCTTTAACTTTTAGAAATTGCTCCAATGTACTCTGTAGTCTCTCTGACAATCAGCCTCCAACTCCTGCCCTTTACGTGTAGTTCAGATACCGAGACCGCGGAACTGTTATTTCTAACAGGTGAAGGGACAAAGGCGAGCAACTGGCGCCTAAACCAGTAGGCTTCGGGCAGGAGGGGCTCGTTAGCCTTGTTGACTACCCATCTAGGAGAAGGAAATCTCTGAATCCAAACCCCCACAGCCCTTCGGCTATTACCGAACGCGGGAAAGGCTTCGGGAGACAACCATGAGGAAAAATCAGGAGCTGGTGACCCTTAGGCAGATTGCTGCACACTGTGCTACATCCTGGCAGAGCCTGCCACGGGCTTGCTGCCCTGCCTCATCGTGGCGCCCGGGTGGAAACGGTCGTGAGAGAGGACGACTAGGTCAAAGGGTATCAAAACAAGGCTCCAGCGGGAGTGCCTTAGAGCGTACAAGAGTATCCTCATTGCACTGTGCGGGGATGTAAAAGAGCTCCCGCAGCGATCTGTCAACGTCCAGGCGCCGTCCCTCAAGGGGCCGTTACATAAATGGCGTGTTCAGCACGGTTAGCCTGTTAGATTAAAGGAACATGATGGGGTTCCCAGTGGTCGGCCTTCTGCCGCGTCTCTAGTCCGCGAGTCCGGAGTGCCCATATCCAATGGAAGTGAACGCAAAATCAAACTCTAAGTTTAACCCCCCCACCCCGAGTCTCACCCCCCCCCCCGTCAGACAGGATGGCGGAAAGGAGGAACTCGACCCCACTTCAAGCCGGTAGAAGGGATCTCTTGTTTGCTTTAGCTGGTCTTCCAAGCTGGAGTTCCAAGTGCGACGCACTAATCTACTAGACAATTTCTGCAGCGCTACTGATCCCAAACTGTATCGGATATTCCGTTCCTTTGTCTCATCAGCAGCGCGGAGAGGGGGGGGGGAACTGCTATGTGGGCAACATCGTTCCGACCATAGACAATGCCCAAGCTTTCATCTCGCTTGTTGTACGAGATGAACCATCGTCGTTCTACGACTGAAGGAGGCTAATATATAGAGTCGAATCAATGTTTGTGAGTGTGTGTTTACAAGCATCATGAGGCAAACATCCAATTCCAATTACACATCTACACGTTAGCCCTACTTAGTCACAACATTTCTTCAAGGAACTCAACGTAAGGTCAACGTAGGCTACAGCAATATCATAAAGACATTCATAATACAAAATGTTTAAGTTATTTATAACAATCTTTTTTTTTAATAACTCTTTTCATTCTAAGTTTTACTATTTCTACAGTTAGCGTGCATTCTCGTCCTGGCTAGACTCTTGGAATTCCCACGATTTTCTAAGAAGTTTGGCAGTGTATGTATATATTTGAAGAAAAAAAGTTACCTAACTTTGGCAACACAATGACGACCTTGGTTAAATCGTTATAATGTTTCCATCTATCCCTTAGTCTATTGGGGACACAACACATTTATTGGTCGACCGTCTTTCTTCATTCCTCTCTGTCGTTTACCTTGGATTGAACCTCTTTCAATGGCAGGCCCATCCAATCTTTTATGTTGTCTTCCCGTCGCTTTTTCTTTCTGCTTCGTCTTCTTTTTCCTCTTATTGTTCCCTGAAGGAAGTTCTTTGCGAGCCCCGAAGAACATACCCCCCTAATATGGCCATAGATTTTTAATTTTTTATATTTTTTTTACAATAGTTGGCAGGTCATCGTGGGGTAAAATCACTGTAGTAATCCTGTCTCTAATCTCTTCGTTTGTGATGCAGTCTTTAAATGTCATACCTAGGGTCCTTCTGTAGCATCTTAGTTCCATTGCTAGGTTTCTCCTCTCTAGCTCTTCAGTTAGCGTCCAAGACTCGCAAGTATATAAAATAGTGGTCATGACCAGAGAGCGCATCAGTCTGATTTAGGTGTCGAGGAATTTTTTCTTTCCATGCTGTGGACTCTACACAAGGTCACCATCACAGTTATGAAGGAGGAACGAATATGAAAACAAAATGTAACAAAACTCACTCTGTCTGTCTGTCTGGTCAAAAGTTTGAACATTTCCCATTCTCGTATCAAGTTAAAACTTTGCAAATTTATTCAATAAACCTGACAAGACATCAATCAATTTTAAAAAAGTCAACCAGTTCGTTAGTTAATTATTGATGATGTGCTATTTTGTTTGATATCGAAATAAGGAAAATAAATGTTACTTAATGAGTGATGTGGCTGTGTATATGGATATAATCCACTTATTACGTTTTGTCACGTGTTTTCGCCCACTTCCCATTCTTGGATCAAGTTGAAATTTTGCATTATTATTCATAGTTGATGACAATACACGAATCAATCGAAAAAATAATCAATCAATTAATCATTTAGTACTAATTAATTAATTTAGTTTTATATAGCAGAAAGTAATTGTCAGATAAATGTTCAGATAAATGTTGCAGTAATACGGAACTTTCCCTTAGATCAGCTTTGTTTTTAAAAAGTGTTGTTGCTTTTTGTTTGTTCTATTTGCTTGTGTTCCTTGTGTTACATTCTTACAAAGCACGGTCTAATGGACATTTTCGTTTTTCTCTTTCAGAATTTGTGAAGTTCATTTTAACCCCTTGCCTATGAAGTGGTAAGAGACAGTCATTCAGTGTATCACGTTGTACGTGAACGTATCTCACCAAACGATTTCAGAGCTACCAGATTCAGCGCTACACAATGAAGTTGTTTAAAGGTTTTAGTATAAGGCTACAGGCTAGTGTTGATAGTCTGACACACACAATAAATTCATGTAATAATGTATGCCGTTGTACTTATATTTTTATAATGTAGGTCACAGACTTAAATTGTTAATGTTGTTAATGTTGTTAATTGTTGTAATTGAAAGCTGAAATCATGAATATTTTTAGATCGATACTTTTTTTTTTCTTCTATTGTTTATTTTATAGATTTGAAATTTTGAGAGAATATGTTATTACATCCCGTGTTCTTGGACACACGGTCTCATTCTTTCAAATACACACTCCGGTCCGTTACCGATGGTTTATCAAGAGTCTACTTAATATAAAGGTTGTAGATCTATGATTATTGAAATATTTAGTTTTAGCAATTACGGTTTATAAAGTCTGATGCTCTTGAGGAAAACAGCTATGGATGCTAATAATTGATTCCAGATGTAGAACAGTTGGACTAAGTGTTCAACTGCAACTGGTCTTAAAGATGTAGATCTTCCTCCAGGAACAGTCCAACTGTTGAGATGAATAACAGTCAATCCTGGAGAAAACAGGAACCAGATGTTGTCAGTGTGTGTAGCCGCGACAGGCTGAAAAAAAACAACAACAGGTGGTCAAATACTTTTACCAAGCAAAAGGGCATTGTGTTCTCTTTGGGCATAGCCGTTAATTCTATATAATGGCACATACTGTTTTATCCTGCATTTCGCTGAGAGGCAATAAATGCGTTTGATATTTAACAAGGGGAATTAGACCTTAAGCATTTGAGATAAAACATAGCAATAGATAGAGACCAGCAACCACGACGTCATTGTTTACAAATGGCTGTCGATCATTGAAAAAATAGTTAAAAGCTACAAATGAAGAGCGGGTCCATTTGAGGGGTGTAACTCTTGTGTAAACAAAATTGTAAAGGAAATGAATGCAGGGTTGGGGGGAGTGCATCCATAATCATTCTCTAAGCACAGAGAGAAAGAGCCATTCCATTAGCCGAGATATGCATAATGTTTGGGGGTCATCATCAAATGTCCCATGGAAAAGTTTTGCCGATTTCAGATTGAGCAGTTTAGAAAAAATAGTGTCAAACACGTGGTGGACTTATTTTAAGGTGATCAATGTCAGGTGGTCTTATCGGGTCTAGGGTATGCCGGGTCCCCACCTGAATGTTGGTTATTAACTTTTTGCCGGGGTTGTAATTTAGCCGTGGCTCGTCTGCCTTGGCACCCCTAACATAATAACAAGTAATGTTAAATGAGTATCAATAGCAACTACAACAACTAGCAACGTATACTATTGGTTAACCAGGTGTCATAGGACAAACAAAGGTTTTAATGATTTAGTGATATAGTGAGACAAAAATAATGAATAAATATCAATAGTGCATTTACAAGGTTAGTATAAGTTATATTCAAAATAACATAGCACACCTTAATATCAGTGTCACAACTCGAAGCTCACAACCTAAAACCATGGTGGCACAACCCAGCCATCCGACCAATCAAGCTTGACTCTAACAGAGTCCTAAGCCTGCGTCCTATTAAGAAAATACATATTCCTTGAGATCGCCGTCCACACGATCTTATCTTATCTTATATAATACAGACGTTACTTCAAAAAAGACTAATAAAGTAAATAAGTGACTTACCCAATACTGGGGAAGAAAACACAGAAGAGAAACTCCCACAATCCGGCCTCAGCACACAACAGAAGCAAAGCAAGGAAGCAAAATGATAACAAAAGCGCGTTCCTAGAAACAAAACTCACAATCTCTTATGGTACACCAAGGGAAACACCAAAAGAAGATGCGCATTAGATTCAAGAGGTAAATGTAATACTTATGCTCTCTTGTGACATGTATGGAACTATTAAAGTGTAATTGTTTACCTAACACTCAGCAAGATAAACATGTATGTTAAACAAGTTAGCTCAGGTTTGTATGGAACATTTTTTATAGTTCCATCTAGTTGTTTTGCTGGATTGGTATCTACCTGGCGTTCTAATATTGAGGAGTATAGGCCTATGTCACTACCTATGTCTTCAAGTACTGTTATTTCAGAAGAGTCGGTAATGTCTGTAGAGATAAAAGTTAGGTCAGGTCTGCTAGTTGTGTTGTGTGCTCTGTTGGGGAATGTTGGAGGTGAAGGAGCGTGTAAGACAGACAGGACAGCGAGGAGACCGGTACTGTCGGCCATGAAGTCGGTCCTGGTGGAGTCCTCGAGTGAAACGTACGAGTCCAGGATGAGATAGAGAGACACTAGAGTTTAGTACGGCAGTACGCTGAGGTGTAACATTTGTAGTCAGTTGATTGTAGTATATGGAACTCATGTCTGTAGTATATGGAACTCATGTCTGCATCATGTCTGCATTATATGGAACTCATGTCTGTATTATATGGAACTCATGTCTGCATTATATGGAACTCATGTCTGTATTATATGGAAGTCATGTGTGTATTATATGGAACTCATGTCTGTATTATATGGAACTCATGTCTGTATTAGATAAGAAAGAAAGATACAAAAAAAGAAGCAAAGAAAAAGATGAGGGGTAAAGAGAACGAAACTGCTTTGAGTGACACGTTGCCAACGTTGGTACCATGCAGTCCACAACTACGAATCAGCTAGTATATGCCTAATCGGTGGTGTTAGATTCTGTTAGATCTAGACTCTAGACACTATTAGGGGTGGACTGGCTATATGGGCCGGCACCAAATGGGCCAGTGTTGTCGCGACCAAAAAAATGCAGGCAACTTTAAAAAAAAAGTGACAGTAGCAACACACATAATTCTTGTTCTTCTTTTGTTTTTGACAATAAATTTTGTTTGAAATTCATCAAGAATATCAAAAACACTTAACGCTATACAAACTGTACTTATGATCATTTGCAAAACGTTAGACCGTACTTTTTGCTATGCACGAGCGCAATGGGCTTCAACACTGCTTTGATGACTTCGAGGTTGTGTTTGGTCGGATCATTTTGCTGGTAAGCGTGGACGTTTGATAGCACTCCCATTTGTTTTTGCTCCTTCCCTCCTCCGTCTTTTGAGACAATGTTACGAAAACGAGGGATGAGAGAGGTTAAGTTAGAAAACATTGATATAACGCAGGAAAAAAAAAAAGTAAGCTCTTTAACAATACTTGGTAGAAATTAACTTATACACTCAGACGCGAAATTGTTAAACCACATAACGTATTCACAGCTAAATATTGGTATAGAGTTCTTCTTTCGGCGATTTGTAAAGAAAAGTAAGCTTTTATTTTGTTTATTTTTAATAAGATGAATCTAAAAAATACTGCACTTAAGGGTTACAGCGCAAAATGTTTTTTACTGATGTTTAAAAAAAACAAATCTAGATCTAAAGCAATTTTTTCTCGAGTGTAATTAATGGTAACTTATGCTTAGTATGAAGTCTTTAATGACAAAAATTCTTATAATAATGATCTAGTTTTATATAGCTCTGCCACATCCGATATTTAATAAAAGGAGATTTATATTTATTTTTGAAATAATGGGTCATGGTATATTCATATACAATTCGCTTTTTTGAGAATGTAATAGGATGAAGCAAGAGCTTTTCACATTAAGTGAACCGTTTTGCATTCTCATTCTTTTGATAGAAAGGGTTGCCTGTGTCAGACAGGAAAACCAATGACTTAGCGGAGTTTAAGTCACAGATCAACATGCATGACTAGATAGACGCATGAAATGCGTGGGAGGTAATAATTTAAAAAAATAAAAGTAACTTGTGTAATATGTAAGTTGGCCTAATACCAAAAAGTTTCCAAACATTTAATAATTTATTCATTTCAAACTCAAATCAATGGTGCTATTGTACCGTTAATAGTATTCAGACCACATACATGTATCAATAAAATACAGTACGTACTCCTACGCAAGCATACTTTTCCATACGTTAATAGAATTTACATTTTCTAATATGGGTGTAGCATGGGGGGGGGGGGGGGGGTAAGTTCAATCCACCACTTGCCCCAGACCTCATGGTCTAAAAAGGCGTTACGGTCGTAGCGCAGCATGGTGCGAATGTGGTCATTGAATGGAAGAGAGATTAAAAAGAGGAAACCCTAAACTATGGACATGAAGAGAGTTGAAACTATTCTGTTTACCTTATTTGTACTACTATTCAAGTGTTTCTAAATTAGAACCTGAGAGTATTTGTTTATTTCTGAAGAGTCTTGTGTCATAACAAAAGGAAACTTAACTTATCTAGCCAGTGCAGCCAAAAAGAGGAGGTTGACATTAACATCACCCTCGAGGGGATTTTGAGGTTAAACCCCCCCCCCCTTCATTAAAACAAACTATAAAGCAAACGACCGTCACCAAATTCCCTTAGCAGCGAAAAGGTTTTGAGGTACCCCCCCTCCCCCCACTTTCCAACAAAAGAAAAAGCAAAGCTACAATTACTAAATTTTGTGAGCGTAGCCAAAGGAGTATTTGCGGTTTCTCCCCCTCCACAATAAAAAAATAGAGCAAAACTATAGTCACTATTTTTACCAGTCGCTGGGCTCCATTTATTAAGTGCAGTGAATAGCACATTTGTTTTTTTTTTATTTTTTAGCAGAAGAGTAGCAGGATAATGCACTTGAGATGCCTCAGAAATGCATTTTTAAAGCTTTAAATACTGAAAATATTGTTTGGATTCGGGGCGAAGCACCAGACACAGCTGGGGAGCTTACAGCGCTCCCCCAACCCCCTAGCTGTCAAGAGCGGGGTGAATATTGTCTTTCCACTACCTATAGAAAGAGCCTATTATAGGCTGCACAAAAAAAATTAGTCATTCTTTAATAGAATGTTAGAACTACTACAATCTGAGTATTTTTTAAGTGCCAAAATATATCGTATTTTATATGCATTTATTAAAAACATCAACCAGAAGCGTGAGAAGGCAAATTTGAACAACGTCATTTATTTATTAATTTTATGCTATTAATGAGTGGGAGACAACCGTATGCCATAGGCGATCTTCTTTAACGAGTTTAGAAGAGGACGAGGTTACAGAGGTGCTTCCCGTAAGAGCACAAAATTCGGGAAAATATGCAGGTCGCAACTGGGTTTGGGTAGTAATGTGAAACACTGCACTCAGCCTTAATCTTCGGAATCGAAGACGTTGCCATTATCATTTAACAATAATTATGTCAAATAATTTGCAGTGATTACATAAAAAAAATATTGATCTCATTGTCATGACTTTCATTCAAATCCTAAGAATAGTTCCTTTTTAAATTACTGAATGTTAGGGGTCTACGTTTTTTATAGGTTTAATTGTAAATTTAGCTTTATTTTTAATATAAACATTATTATTGCGAAATTATTGCTGAATTCAGTACAAAATTAAATTAAGCTAATTGGAACCTTGTGCCTCATGCAGTCTGACAATATTAGAAATTTCAAGCTTTAAATTATCCATATAGCAAGGCTACATCTAGGTTAGCCACGTATGTTGATGGAAATAAAGCTAATAAGTTATTCTGTTTTCGAGCACAGGTTTGAAATTTTACTGAAACATTCAAATGCAGCCATATCTCTATTTTGCCTCCTATGTTAACATTCTTTTCACTGAAGACACAATTTTGTAAATCTATTTTTTTCTGCAACTCAATTGAAACATCAGTAAACAGATGTTTAGTAAGTGTCATTTATATTTAATTTGTTTTATTTATTTACATCCTAGAAGCGAATCGTCATTTCTTCATAGAGCATTGTTAGGTGAATTACATAGATATCCATGTCTTTAAGTAGCGTAGTACTTTGTCAACAAACAAGTTATGTTAGATTGTAAAACCCTTTAAAATAGATTTAATATCTCGATAAAAGAGAAAATAATATAATCAATGAAAATCATTTTTTTTCCCTTGCAGTTGGAGCTTGGTTTCATTCATTTGTGTTAGATGCCTACCATGTAAAACAATTTTTTTAGCCTGCTTAAGTCATCACCAACCGTTGAATCTTCCTGTTTCTCAAAAAAAAAAATATTCCAAAATTGTATTTAAGAGCTTAGCAAAACGAGCAATAACAACTCCTTTTCGAAATCCAGCGAACCTCAGTTTACAATAAGAGTTTAACATGTTGCTTATCATTTGTTTAAAAAAAGTAGAAAGATTAGCTTAATTTCGGCACTGGCTTGTATTTTATTTACAATTTTTAGCGGCACATAAAAGGGGAAAAGACGCTATTAGTTTTGTGTGAAATGACTGTCCGTCAGTCCGTCTGTCCCGTTTAGATCTCGTAAACTAGAAAAGATAGTAAGAAATCACAATATTTTAGACCATTCAAAGTTCTGATGCAACGGCTACTTTTTTTTTTTCTGAAAACAAAAAAAAACTAATTTTTAAAATCACTAATGCAAGTTTTCTTTAACATACTTAATATGATAGCGGCCATATATATATATATATATAATATATATATATATATATATTAGGATTAGAATAAGACATTGAGCCTCTCCAAAACAATGACATCAATTATAAGACCAGTTAGGCCAGGGGAGGCGCGGTAGCTGAGCGGTAAAGCGCTTGGCTTCCAAACCGGTGGTCCCGGGTTCGAATCCTGGTGAAGACTGGGATTTTCAACTTCGGAATCCTTGGGAACCTCTGAGTCCACCCAGCTCTAATGGGTACCTGACATTAGTTGGGGAAAAGTAAAGGCGGATGGTCGTTGTGCTGGCTACATGACATCCTCGTTAACCATAGGCCACAAGTTCTGAAAGGGGAACTAGTTAGGCCAGGTTCACATCTAACTTTGTATTCACTTTTACCTATCCTTTGATCTGCTGTACCTTTGGGGCACTACACAAGATCTGTCAACCTTCTTTCTCCATTCTTATCTCTCATTAGTCTTTGATATAATTTCATTCGGATGTTCTTTCTGAAAATATTGAAGCCTGCCTGGGTGGACCACTTCGGGGGCCGATTTTGAGTTTGTGTTTCCACACAAACTGTCTTTGTAACTTTGTTGTTTTTATTTGTTTTTAATATTTTTTGAATAGTAAATTTTTCATAATTGTTCATGAATATTCTTAAATTATTTTTGGATATTGATATATGTTCTTCAAGCCGATTTGGTTTCATAACCGCATCTGAAAATGTCGTCATTCAAAGTAGAACATTGGAATACTTTTTTTCTTGTGGCAATTCACTAAAACTCAGGAAAATACTCCTTTAAATACCAGCGAATTTTCGTAACAACAATTTGTTTGTGTTTTTGTTTAATAAAGGATTATTCTATTTAATGTTAGCTTTAGCGTTGTTGTTGTTTTAAATTAACATTTACGTATCAATACATTAACTTATGTCAATAAAATAAACTAGAATCTAAAAGGCGTATGACCTAGTTTGTTTATCAAATCGTAAACATTTACGCGCGCAAGATACAAGGACAATAGAAACCTTCCGATTACAGCAAAGGAGTAAGAATTAAATAGAAAATGGGATTCCCGAACTCTTCTAAAGTTGTTTCTGTTCTTAAATCAGAAGCAAGCTAACGATAATGTCTCTATTTAGTTTGCCAGCTTTAATATTTCTTTTATTTGTTTTGTTTCAGTGCACCTTTAGTTTCTTCTTTTCCCTTGTATGCCCAGCACCCCCTTACCGCCCCCTATTGTGCCCAACACTCCCTACCGCCCCTTTGAAGACCACTGTTCTAGATCCAGAAAGCTACTTATCTAAACTCTTATGTAGAAATCTATTTTAATTCTATTTAAATCTAGATATATAGACCATGTGCAGTAAATATAAATCTAGCATGGGTCTCCGTCATCTATAGGTCTGCAGCCGCCTACTCTTCTGATCAATATGTAGATATAGATCTAAAAGAATTCTAGTAAAATCCTAGCCTAGATGTTTGATCACTAGTTCAGTACTTGTTTTGAGTGTCTTGCAAACAAAAATAAACCATGTTTAACACTTTACAAAGTGAGATCCAGGCATATAGTTCTAAAATGTCTAAATTGAGATCATAGTAAAACTAAAGGTGCAACCTTCCGACTTAGTTCAACAAGTCTACTCTAAAGTATCATTATCCATTAACGTATATAAATAGATCGACTAATCAGTCACTAATTTTAATCCATTTGTTAAATTCCATGTGTTATTGATGACTTCTGACTTGTACACAAGTTATAAGGATCCTCGCTTTGATTTTCTACGCAATGACATATTACGTTATGGTATTTGACTGAATGTAAGCACTCAATGGAACAAAGAGTAGGGCCATTTAAAATAAGGCAAAGAAATGAGATGCTTATAAGCCATCAACCTCACAAGGAACGTATGTCATTTGTGACGAGTGTTCGTGCATTTGCAGAAGTTTACAAATTATGTTAAAAAGTGGTGTCAAGTACATATGACATGCTAAGCAAAAACATTTAGCCTACAGTCAGGACGGCCAGTTGGGAAAGTATAGAGGTGTTTAAAGTATAGGTGTTTAAAGTATAAAGTATAGGTGTTTAAAGGAAAATCCAAATTTCAGTGTCTTCCCGTTGCCAAGAAAATAAGCTTAGGTTTCAAAGAGACAACACTGGCTTTTCAGCTAAGAAGGAATGATCAATGAAATTAATAGCCACTTAAATTGTACTCCACTAAACTAGATAAAAAGAAACAACTGTGGCTTCAATAGCCTTGATGATATTTAATTTACTTTTAAATAATAATTCACTATTATTATGTGTTGTCACATTGGTATAAAATACAAAAACCTAAAATTAAAGAACATAAAGATGGATTTCTAATCTGAAGGAAAATCATTTTCAAAGTCCTATTTTATGTACAAATGCTTGTTTGAAATTTACTTTGCTTTCCTTTTATTTCATTAAATATGGTTTTATGTTGTCACATGTCATATTTCTTGACCTCAAGATTGATACTCCAATTTGATGAAATACTAAATTTTGTGTAGTCAATACCAGTATTCTAATGTTTAAAGATCACAGCTTAGCTGAGATTTAAGTTAACTTAGTTTATAACTATGGTTTTGTGTTCGCACATTTTTATAAATAAATTTAAGTTGACTTTAAGAATTGCAAAGTTGGAAATTCTGATGTGATAAAAAAAATAAAACAAAATTAATACACAAAAGGAGATGTTGATATTTCCTAATCAATATTTATTTTAAATTTTGTGTGGTTTTTTAATTATTAATTCATTAAATATTAATTGTTCATTAACATTTACTTGAAGTAAAAAGGAGGAGACACTAAGGATCCAACAGAAAAATTCAATACATGATCAGCTCTAAATTCACACTAATCACAGCCCATCACTTAATGTATTTACCTTCCATTCTCAAAATATTCTTTTCAAAATGTAACTTAAAATTGTTATATGACGTACCATTCACTAACTTGTACTGCCATTTATTATCAGAAATGTGTTTAAAATAATGACCTGCATATGAATGATTAAGCAGAGTGATCAACAAATCTTAAACAATAATAGTCAACAGAAAAACTTTATTCTTTTCCTTACTATATACGTTTACAATGTTTTTAAACAAGTTAATTTATATAAATCTGTATGAAAGCGTATTTTGGGTATTGTATGAATAGGAGTTACTATATAAAGAACATGTGAGACATTTTTTAAATGTCTTGGGGTACAAAATTAATAGTTAATATGAAGCAATTAAATTGTAGCATTAGCCAAATAAAAACAACAGGTAACACTTCATGTGAACTCTATGCTTGAAAAAATACTTTGAAATTATTCCTATACTCTTAAGCGAGTAATTCTTGTAAAAATAAAATAATAAAAAGAACACAAAAACTCAGAGCAAAGAGAGAGTTCCGGACTGAAGTCAAAACATTTAACAAAGATGGCTGACCCGTGAAATCATTCAGAATTACCCTAGTATTTAGTAGAATCTAGATCTAGAACAGGCATGTTAAACACGGCGTTCGGGGGCCACATGTTAAACTATTACGCTGGAAAATAAAAGATGACAAGCTACTTAAATTGAAAAATAGCATTGTTAAACTGAACAACGATATTGAATCAGCAGTGAAAGCCAGCTACATTTTTCAAACTTAATTGCAAGCCATAGCCAATCATTTAGTGAAAGGGATTTTATGAAGGAGTGTATCGTTAAAGCTGCCGAAGTAATTTGTCCAGAAAAGGTGAAAGTATTCAAAGAAATAGCGTTAACTAGGAACACTGTGGCAGATAGAATAAATGACATGTTAATCAGCTTGCATGAATAATTAAAGAACAAAATAGATTTTGAATTATTTTCATTGGTTCTCGATGGGTCAAATGATGTAACGTGTGTAGCACAGTTGGCTATGTTCATAAGGGTCTGTGACAGGAATTTTGAGATACATCAGGAGCTACTTGAGCTTTGTTCTATACATAACACCACAAGCGAGGATATCAATAAAAAATAACAGGTGATATTGCAGTACAATTTACCTTTGGTAAAGCTAGCTAGTCTAACAACGGATGGCGCACTAACCATTATGAAATGGTTTTGATGCAAAGCTACTTGCAAAAATAAGTGAGACTAATGATAATTTTAAATTTGCTCATTTTCAGTGCATCATTCATCTAGAAACATAACGCACAAAGCCATCACAGTTCCTACATGTTATAAGACTGGTTTCAGTCAGTATTAATTTTATTCGTGCCCATGCCTTTAATCATCGCCAATTTTCAATGTTTCTGAATGACATTGGACACAATTTTGCTGGCTCTACTGTCATAAAGAATTGAAGAGAGTTGTTGTACTGCGTGAAGAAATTGTATTGTTTCTGAACATGAAAATGAACCCGTTGAACATTTCTATACTGACGAATGGGTTCAGGCTTTGGCATTTGCAATTGATCTCACTGGTCACCTGCAAGACTTGAATTTGAAACTTCAAAGTAAAGACTAAATTGTCACCACTGCGTGTGATCATATGAAGTGCTTTAAAGCAAAATTACGACTATGAATAAAGCAAATATGAAGAGAAAATCTTGTTCACTTCTCAACGTGTCAGGAACTAAACAGATTAAATACGGCTATAACATTTGGTAAATATGTTATACACCTGGATTCGTTAGTAGATGCTTCCACTGGCCGTTTTCATGACTTCGTTTCATACGAGCAAGAATTTTCGTTGTTTTTTAACCACTTTCATTTGCTTCTGAAAATGCTGCTGGCAACTAGAGCTGATAGAATTATAGTCAAATTCTTTGTTGAAAGCCAAGTGGGTGCGCCAAAATTTAGTTATTTACCTAAACGGTGAGTTGAATTGCAGAAATTTGCAGCCAGAAATCTAGCTATATTTGCAAGCATTGATCTCTGTGAGCAGTTCTTTGCTATAATGAAAGTCACAAATCACTTCACCTTTCGAGATTATCGGATCAAAATTTATCGTCTGTGATGTTAGTGTAAGTGGCAAACAAACTTCCGCCCGATATTAATAAACTTGTATCCCATCAGGACAAGGAAAAAAAAATGCGCAATCATTGTAATTTTTAATTATCAAACTGCACTACAAATTTAGCTAACTAAGGGACAGATATGCCATTAATTATTGTATTCTATTGTATTGTTTCTAATTTACATAAAACTAGTATGCAGTTTTGCAACGGAATTTGGGCTGCGGCCCCTCAGGCCATAGTAAGTGTTTTATGCGGCCCATACACCTTAACGAGTTTGACATGCCTGCTCTAGATCTATAATTTTATAATAAATAATACTAATTAATACTAATAATACTATTACTTAATACTAATAGTATTAACTTAGCTAATAGTTTAAAGTTTAGTGATTATTAGTTATCCAGTATAAATAGACTATTAAGAATTGTCATTTTTAAGTAGATCACTAGTCACATCTACTCTAGATCGTGAGTAGATCTAGATCTATATCTAGATTCTAGATCTATATCTAGGAGTAGGACTATTCTACTACTCACACTAGACTCACAGTTTCAATGCTGTATACGAAAGAATGCGGCCTACCTATACACCTACATCATAATGTAATCAGAGATGACATCCCCCCTAACGGGTGTCACCCGGTGCGTACCGCACTTCCCAAACACCCCTAGTGACGCCACTATATATATATATATAAATATATATATATATATATATTTATTTATGTATTTATTTATATATATAATATCAGGAGGCCTCGTCTCGCTCGGTTAAATAATTTCCTAAGAAAGGTTATATGCCCGAAGTCATTTTGGGAATATTTCCTAATTACGAAAATAAACAATCAGATAAAGACTACTAATCTGTAGAGTTGCTTTAGTGTTCTGTTAGTTCTAAATGTAATTGTACATGGCGATTAAATATAAAGTCTCATAAGTCCTCCTACAGTCTAGACAAACCACAGCTCACGTCCGTCTTATAGTTTTGCAATCCATTTTTTGCGTAAAAACTATTGTAGGCCTACTATTATTGGCTTGGACGAAAGTCTTTGCAGTGTAACTTCTCAGATGGTTACGTTCAGACATTTAATTATGGAATTTGTATATTCATTATGGCTTTAGTAAGAAACATCAAGTGACGCAAATCTCTACGTTATAGGGTAAAACAGGCACTTTGTGACAAAGTGAAATGGCAAATTTTTTCTTACTAGACTTAAATCATTGCATTAGTTCTCTAAAGAAACGTTTCCGTGGGGCACCTCTTTAACGCCGAACAATATGTTCGTCCCCCATACGGGATACGTGCCCTGCCCAGCCTGACTGTCGGACTATAAGAAGTTCATACCGGCTTTTGACATCCATTTATCCCAGTGGTGCTACAGCCCGTGGAGGGATATGGCCTGTTTTTACACATCCCTCCATTCAGAACTCTCCTGGGTCTTTCGTCACCACGCCCTAACCCCAAGCTTTTTACCGAAGTGTATAATTAAATCTAAAGAGGCTGCAGCGTACGCAAACTCGTTGACCGCTAGATGGATATCATGTTTAGTGTGAGCAAGTAAGGCGTAGAGAAGCTATGTTATGACCATTTCCTTTGTTTGGTACAGGACTGTAGACACCGAAGCATGAACACATGGTAATAATTCACCAGCAAAATAATAATAATAATAATAAGGCTTGTCTTCGACTCCAAAAATTAATGATGATTGCAGCTGTGACCTACATATTTTGCCACATCCAGGGCAAGCATAACCATTGTCCGCCGGTGGTCAATTAAGATTTTCTTTTAGTGTCTGCGTCTATCCTCGGCAGCAGATTTTCTTTTGGTCTCAAATGTGTATCTGCGGCCTTTGTATAGAGGGAATTCTTTAAGTCCGACAGTTACGCTGGACAGAGCAGTATCCTGTATGACAGACGAATCTCAGACGAACGTATGCCAAAGGCAGTCTTTTTTGGTGAGCTAAAAAGTGGTCGACGTAACACCGTAACGCTTAAAAGACCAGCTTAGGCGCCAACTTGCCTTAGCTGACATAGAAGAGAGCACATGGTTGCATGCGGCCTCAGAACGAGACAGCTGGAGGTCACCGGCAAAATAAACAACAATGTAAAAGGTATCTACACCGCTCTACGCAATTAAAAAGTAAACAATTTATTAAGCACTTAAAACACAATAACTAATTATGCATCGGTACATTTAATTTCATTACTTTTCTTTCATAGTTCTATAAAAAATCAATATACAATAAGATGGTGCGCAAATGTTTAATTAGGTCTCTTGATTCTTTAAAACTCGTTCTTGTTTGTAAAGAAATATTTTAGTGTACTGCTGTGAGCCTAGTGACGTAAGCAGCGTTTTTCCCGTTCACGTCATGGAAAATTTTCATTCATAAAACATTCTAGCCAAAATTAATTTTTCGATAATGAGGCATTTTCAAACCGATATAACGGTCGACCTCGAGTTTTCCCGATGTGGCCAATAAGTTGAGATTTTTTTCTCACTAATATGCACATACCTTGAAATTTTAAAGAAAATCGTTAGAGCCGTTTTTGAAATAAAATTTATATATAAATATATATACATACATACAAGAATTGCTCGCTTAAGAGTATAGGATAGAGTATAAGAGCATCGCTCGGATGAATAATTTGTTAAGGAAGGGTATATACCCAAAGTCATGTTGGGAATATTGTTGTAATTACGAAAATGAACGATCGGGTAAAGACTATCAATCCGAAGAGTTGCTTTTTCGTTCTGTCAGTTCTCAATGTAATTGTACATGGCGATTAGAATAGAAAGTCCCTCCGCCCTAACAGTAGGCCTATAGAAAACCACAGCTCACGTCTTAACGTTTTACATTGCTTCTTTCGCGTATAGCTGTTGGGCTTGGAAGAAAGTCTTTGCAGTGTAACTTCTAAAATGGTTACTTTCTGACATTTAATATTGCAATTAATATATTCATTATGGCTCTGAGACATGGACACTTTACAGAAAACAACTAAGACTTCTTGAGGGCTTTCACCAAAGATGCTTGCGATTCATCATGGACATACGGTGGCAGGACCGCACTACAAACAGCAATGTCCTTGCGAACGCCGGTATGGACAGTATAGAGAGACTTCTTTTGGTCCGACAGTTGCACTGCCTAGGGCACGTATCCGTATGGGAGACGAACGTATACCAAAGGCAGTCTTTTTTTGGTGAGCTTAAAGGTGATCGACGTAACAGAGGCGCCCCACGAAAACGCTTCAAAGACCAGCTTAGGCGTCAACTTTCCTTGGCTGACATAGAAGAGAGCACCTGGTTGTATGTGGCCTCCGAACGAGACAGCTGGGGGTCACGATACATATTTGAGACCAAAAGAAAATCTGCTGCCGAGGACAAACGCCTACGGTGAAAAGAAAACCTGTGAACAATGGTTACGCTTGCCCTGGATGTGGCAAAATATGTAGGTCACAGCTGGGGATGCGCAGCCACAGGAAATACAGCATTCCTCACTAATCTTCGGACTCGAAGACAAGCCTTATTATTATGGCTTTAGTAAGAATCATCAAGTGATGCAAAATCTGTACGTTATAGTGTAAAACGTGCACCTAGTAACAAAAGTAAAATCGCGCATTTTTCCCTAAGAGACTTAAAAACATCGCGTTAGTATTTTAAAGAAGCGTTATTGTGAGGCATCTCTGTTACTCCGACAACCTTTCAGCTTACTAAAAATAAAAGATTGCTAAAAATATGTATGTAAAAACGTACGGAATAAGTGCCCTGCAAAGCGTGACTGTCGGATTGTAAGAAGTTCATACCATTTTGCAAGAATATAGCTGTTTGTATTGCGGTCTTTGGTGAAGTCGTTCAAGAAGTCTTAGTTGCTTTCTACAAAGTACTCATGTCTCAGATCCACATAGAGGGGTTGAGAGAATCACTGGTTGACACTGATTTTTGTAGACATGCGGAGCGATTTATTTCGCCACACTCTCGCTTGGAGACGTCCAAAAATTAAAAGAAAACATTTATTTCTGTTTATAAAGGCTAATAATGCACTTTATATGTAAATATCACGCACATTTTTTAAAATGGACTTTTTATGCAACGACTTTCGTGCAGTAACGTAACGTCGCAACATGCCCATGTGCCTAACCAATTCCTTAAAAATTTCTAAATAAGCAGATTTTTTTTCTCTTTTTTTTTTAGTGCCCGATTAGGATAAAGGCGTCTTATTTTTGTGCATTTTGTCTGTTGGTCGGTCTGTCCGTCACGTTTAGATTTTAAAAAAAGCAAAGCAATTGAAAATCTGATTTAACCTTTAATGTTCCTTTAGAAACATCTCTATAGTTTTAACTATCTATAATAGATGGTTCCGAATGGTTTTGTGCAAACAAATCAATGTCAACGAATGTCTGTTTGCTCTTCTAATTTATATTAATTTCCATGCTTAAAGGTTGCAAAACACTTGATCAATCATATGTTCCGTTTTTTTTTAATGTAAATAGCATATCCTGGCACCCTGCTCTTTGTAGCACTTCCTCTTATCTTGGCTATCCTGTTGTTTATGTCTTTATCCAGTAGGGTGTTGTTGGATATGATGGAGCCAAGGTAACAAAAGTGATCAACAATTTCTAGTGGTTGGCCATTAATGCTTACTTGAGGTGCAGTGTTTGTGTTTTGGACAAGTATCTTAGTCTTGCTTTGACTGATGTTTAAGCCGAACTTCTGGCAAGCAGCAGATAATTTGTCAACCAGGCACTGTAGCTGAATATCAGAATCAGCCACAATAGCTGCATCATCAGCATACAGGAGTTCCCTGACGAGTAGCTTCCTAACCTTGGTTTTTGCCCGCAGCCTTGATACATTAAATAGCTTTCCAGAGGATCTTGTATGGAGAAACACACCTTCGTTTATGTCGTTGTACGCATAATGCAGTAGACAGGAGAAGAATATGCCAAACAGAGTAGGTGTGAGCACACATCCCTGCTTGACACCACTGCAAACCTCAAAAGGTGCTGATTGGGCTACATTGAATTTGACAGTGCATTTAGTTTCCTCGTGAAAACACTCAATGAACTGCAGTAGTTTGCGAGGGCAACCTATTTTCCTCAGGAGTTTGAAAAGGCCACTTCTGCTGACCATGTCAAAAGCTTTAGTCAGATCAACAAAAACGATGTAAAGGGGTCTGTCTCTCTCTCTTTGAATTTCTCCTGCAGTATTCGTAGAGAAGATATCATGTCTACAGTGGATCTACTACTCATGAATCCACACTGAGACTCTGGGTAGACTCTAGAAGCTATCACTTGCAGCCTGGATAGTGCCACTCTAGCAAAGATCTTGCCCACTATACTGATGAGAGAGATACCCCTGTGATTGTTGCAGTCTACATTTTTGTGTTTTTGAGGCCCAAAGGCGGTGATTGCCGAACTGTAGATTTACATCTCTTAATTTCTCCCATCTGATAGAGATGTCTTCTTCATCACTTAACGAGGGGATTGAACTGTTCAGGAGCTCGCCAAAGAGTGCACACTTCTCTGGGTCACCTACATGGTTGACGTTAATTCGCCTAGTTCTGGGTTGAGTGGAAGTATAAGCCTTCTTGAGAAGTAGTCTACGACCAAGGGGCTAGAGGTCAAGCTGGTGCCACCTTTTTGAGCGTGGGTGCTGCCAAGAGACTTTATGGCGTTCCTTGCCAGAGAAGAATGTATTTGTTACACACAGTTCATGAGAGCTACAGAACTCGAGTTGCCTTTGGCCATTGTCATTGATTTTGCCAACACCATGAGGTCCATCATTTCCATCACCAACACGGGCATTAAAGTCTCCATTTATATAGAGGTGCTCGAATTTTGGAATACTTTTAATTACGTCCTCTAGAGCTTGAAAGAATCTGTCTTTGTCCTCTTCCGGTGCAGCAAGGGTTGGTGAGTAAGCACAGATTATATTAATTTTGCCCTGCGGTGATGCAAATTTTATGTGTGTTACTCTTTCATTGCCAATGGAAAACATCGCAATGCAGGGGACTAGACTGTTTCTTATTGCCAAGCCGACGCCATGTATTCTAGGGCTTTGTTCTGGTTTTCCTTGCCAGTAGAATGTATAGTTGCTTTCTGTAAGAGATCCGCTGTCTGCCAGTCTGGTTTCTTGCAGGCAGGCCACATCAATGTTTAGTCTGCTGAGTTCTCTATCGATGATAGCTGTTTGACGCATGTCGGTGACGAGTTCAGGGTCAGTATTGAAGCCAGGACACATTGTCCGTATGTTCCAGCTTTTTTAACGCATTAATGTTGAGGGTTTTCTTTTGATTGTATTAGCAGGTGCGGGTGAGCAGCTTGCTTTTTGATTTTGTCTTAGCACTAAGCACCCAGTGGTGCGGCTTGCTGTGGCGGGATAGCACTTTACTGTCCAAGGGCTCCTCGGCTTAAGGCAGGCAGTAGCTATCCAGTGAGGCTAAAAAGCCCCTCCTACCGTCAAGAGTGGTCCCTGGCGTTCCAGCTAACGCCAATCAGCTAGGAACTTATCACCGGTAACTACCACTCTCCGTGTTTTTCCAAAGACATTTCTGTCAGAGATGGAGTGACCTCTCCATTGCAGGGGGAAAGCCTGGGCGGTAAATTTGCGAGTGCTGGGCTGCCCACACGTCAGCACACGCCTCTCTTCCATACTGACCGGGTCCAAAGGGATGGCGAGCCATCACAATTTGGGGACAGGTGGCTGCAAGAGTTTGACAGAGAGCAGTAGTCTTACTACTTTCCTCCCGCCTACGGGGCTCCAGGACCGGATTTTCTGTTAGGGTTTACTCCCTTAGCCTTAGACCTTACAGGGACACACACACAAGGCAGTGCGGCTATTGACCTATAGCTAGGAGTTTGTGGTTTGTGGGCAACAGGGCGTGTCCGCACGCCGACGGGCCATGCCTGCCTCACATCTTGGGGCCAAACCTCCTCCGAGACCCTTGCAGTTTAGCCTGAGGCTTCGCAGCCTCAGTTTCCATCTGTCACCACGAGGAGGTACTGCATAGGACTTGCTGTGGAGAGGCTATGTACTGGCAAGAGAGACTTACAAAACTGCTCCCCTTTCACAGATGCTAGCCAGCGGTGGCAACAAGTCAAGCTACCACACTAGACGCTTCACACAGCCATTTGACAAATCGTTACTATAGTTTAATTATCGATATGAAATCGTTCCGTATTTTCAACTTAAAACAAATGTATATCAAATGACTTTTTTTTCAAAAGTATCGACAATAGGTTGTTCAGGATTTTAAAATAAGAAAGTAATTTACTAGAAACGATTATTGAAAATCACTTTTAGTGGCTCCATAAGCGGAAAAGCCGATATTAGGTTTGTTAGACTTATTTTACATTTAATTTTCTTGCTGAAACATAGAAAAAGTTTTTTTAATCGGTAAAGAATGTTCCGAATTTAGTTTTGAAAAAGAAATCGACCTACATAACATTAATAATCTTATAAATCGTCACCAAAATTATTCCGAATTTTATTAGAAAAATCCACTAACGCTAAATAACTGTTTGAAATCCCTCTTCTAACTAATAAAACAAATAATCTGCTTCTCATTTACAAAAATTTGTTGTTCCGGATTTGTATGAAAAACATTTTAACTCAATTTATTTTAAATCGCACTTCTATCTTATACTACAGTTAATTTTCTTGCGTAATCGTTACAAAATCTAATTTTATCTTAATATTATGTGAGCAGGTTAGGAGGCGCTGGAAGACCTTTTCTCTGCTCAATATTAAATTTTATACAGTAGGCAGATGTTAGCGCTACTTGGTGGGCTCAATCTGTGACACCTCAGTCTACGACCAAGGGGCTAGAGTCATCTAAGTAACCAGACATACTAACCTAAACTAAATGAAAGCACAAACGAAACTTTACTTGAAGTAAAGAGGTTACAGCAGCTTAAAGCAACAATAACACGGCAGTTATATTCAGCAGCATGTATTTCAGCAGTAATAATAGCCTGCATTCATAAATGCAAAACTATAAATACAAAATCATATATTCTATTAGATCTAGAAAGCAGGACTGATAGACGCCGCCATCTTTAAATCAACATGCTCAAAACATAAACTGCCAACTAGAAAATAAAACTAAATTAAAATATATCTAGCATGTTTACACATTGTGTGACATAGATCTAGTAAAAGAAAATATAAAATAGTTACAGGCCGTCCCAAGTACAGAATAATACAATAATTACACAACAGACCACAATGATCTTCAGCTGTCACTCAGACAGAGATACTGTACTGACTACTGGTCAACTGTACACTCAACTGTTTTAAAACAGCATGTACATCACTTTTATACTATCCCGCACTAACCTATATAAAAATATGCGGAAGTACAATTATAAAATCTGACACTAACCTATAAAAATAAAATATATAAAAATAGATCTAACCTATACAACAAAAATACATATAAAAATAGCTCTGGGAGCGCAAGCTCACACTCATCCCGCCTTAAATATCTGATTCTGTACATCCTCAAATAGGTACAGCAACTACTAAGCTTTAAAAAAAACTTTAAAATGAAAAACACATGTAGATAACAAGCACTCATAGAGTTACTACAAACTAATACCTCTTGATAAATAGAAATGCAATCAACATATTTAAGAACAAAAAAAATATTACAAATACAAATGCAAGAATTATGCTAGTAAGGTGAGGAAACGAACTTCATTTCCTCCTCTCTTACACATCTGCACGTACTGCCATCTTCTGCCTCGACCATGTACCAGCCTGTAGCATATTTTGGCACGGCAGTAATTATATAATTATAGGTTCCGCACGGTTGTTAACGCCGGAAGTGGTAATGGTCTTAAGCCCATCATTACCTACAAAGTGCTTCCAATGGCATGCGTCTCAAATAGCCTATGACAACCAGTCCAACTCCTGGCCTTCACGTGTGGCTCAGTTACTGAGCCTGGCGGAACCGTTACCACAGACAGGAGAAGGGGCAAAGGCGAGCTACTGGCACCTAAACCAGTAAGCTTCGGGCAGAAGGGGCTCGTTAGCCTTGGTTAGCTACCCATCTAGGAGAAGGAAAACTCTGAATCCAAACTTCCGCTGCCCTGCGGCTATACCAAAACACGGGAAAGGCTTCGGGAGACAACCCTGAGGAAAAATGAGGAGCTGGTGACCCTTAGGCAGACTGTGGCACACCGTTCTACAGCCTGGCAGATCCTGCGGCGCTACTGATCCCAATCTGTATTGGATACTCCGTTCCTTTGGTCACATCAGCTGCGCGGAGAGGGGGAAACTGCTGTGTGGGCGACATCGTTCCGACCATAAACAATGCCCAGGCTTTCATCTCACTTATTTAAAGCCCTAACACCAAAAAAACTGGAGAGGACACTCCAGCTTCGCCTTTGGCGTCGGCCAAACACGGGAAGTGGCAGTCATCGGTTATAAGCTCAAATGCTCAATTAACGTAGGCGCCAGGGGCCACTTTCGTCGGTGGGAGGGATCCTAGGATTCCAATGGACAGCTACATGGCGTTGGTTTTGCAGTTAAGAACACACTGCTGAACACAGTAGAGCTAAAGTGCAAGAGTCAGAAAGACTCCTATCACTACGTCTTAACACATCTATTGAACTTGTGACTTTGATATGTGCCTACGCTCCTACTCTGAGTTCCACACCAGAGGCTAAAGATATGTTTTATAACAACCTTTCGTCTGCTCTTACTTCGGAATAGGTTATCATCCTCGGCGACCTCAATGCACGCGTTGGATCTGAATACTCTGCATGGAGCAGCTGTAATGGGCGTTTTGGTGTCGGAAAAATAAATGAAAATGGACAAAGGCTCCTCGATGTTTGCTCACTACACTCCCTCTGCGTCACTAATACCTATTTCAAGACTAAACTGCAGCACAGAGTATCTTGGCGGCACCCTCGCTCCAAACACTGGCACCAACTAGACCTAATCATGGTAAGACAAAAGTGCTTAAAATTTGTCAAGCTTACCAGGTCCTACCACAGTGCAGACTGCGACACAGATCACTCCTTGGTATGTTGTAAGATCAATCTTCTCCCAAAAAAAATCCACCATACCAAGCAGATTGGAAGATCCCAATCGGATGTAAGCAAGATGTGTCACCCTGATCTCCAGATACAGTTTGCGGAATCTTTTGAACGCGAGTATAAAAATATCTCTGAAAATACAGCAACTGAAAAATGGGAACACCTCAAGTCCGCCATACAAAAGACTTCTCTGGAAATCTTTGGAAGAAAAATTACAAAACAAAATGATTGGTTCGACTCTAAAGCAGTTATTTTAGCACCTGTCATCAGAGCAAAGAGAGATGCACTCGCTACTTACAAGGCAAAACCTACCCAACGCAACCTGCTAAACCGGAAAGAAGCTAGAGCCAATGCACAGAGGACAGCAAGGATCTGTGCCAATGAATACTGGGGTAGAGCTCAGTGAGAGTATTCAGCTCACAGCCCAAGTGGGCAACATAAGAGGGATGTACGAAGGAATCAAAAAGGCTCTCGGACCCTCCCAAAACAAGACAGCACTTCTTAAATCAACCACTGGGGAAATTATCACAGACGTGCCAACAAATGCACAAATGGGTTGAACATTACTCTGAGCTCTACGCCACAAGCTCAGTCTCTGACTCAGCCCTTAAGGCCATCATACAATTACCCACAATGAACGAGCTAGATGAAACACCCACCCTTTCAGAGCTCAACAAAGTCATAGACAACATTGCTGCCCTCAAAAAACCCGGATGCGATGGTATCCCCCCAGATCTTCTAAAACAATGCAAAACTACTCTAATCCAACCTCTACACGAACTGCTTTGCAAATGTTGGCATAAAGGTGCTGTGCCACAAGAGCTGCGGAATGCTAAAATCATTACACTGTATAAGAACAAAGGTGACAGAAGCGACTGCCACATTTACAGGGGAATCTCCCTCTTAAGTATTGTAGGCAAAGTCTTTGCTCGAGTGATACTTCCCAGGCTACAAAAACTCGCTGATCGGGTCTATCCAGAATCACAATGCGGCTTTCGCTCAGGGAGATCCACGATTGACATGATTTTCTCCATCCGCCAACTCCAGGAAAAGTGCAGAGAACAAAGGATGCCTTTTTACATTGCGTTTATTGACCTGACAAAGGCCTTCGATCTAGTTAGCAGAGATGGCCTCTTTAAAATTTTACAGATGATAGGCTGTCCACCCAAGTTACTAAATGTAATCATATCTTTCCACCAAAATATGATGGGTACAGTGCAATTTAGCGGTGCCAGCTCTAAAAGTTTCAGTATAAACAGCGGAGTTAAACAAGGATGTGTCCTGGCCCGAACCCTCTTTGAAATACTATTTTCACTGCTAATCCACAACGCGTTTGACAAATCCATCGAAGGCATCTATCTCCATTCCAGATTTGAGGGCAAACTCCTAAATATTGCCAGACTGAGGGCCAAAACTAAAATCATAGCCACCCTCGTAAGAGATATGCTATTCGCGGATGACGCAGCGGTAGTGGCACAAACACAAGAGGAACTTCAGTCACTAATGTCCCGCTTCTCTCAGGCCTGTAAAGAATATGGCTTGACTATTAGCTACAGCACCACCCTCCATCCTCATAGACGATAACAAGCAGGACGCCGTAAACGATTTCTGTAATCTGGGATCCACAATTACAGATGACCTGTCTCTAGAAGAGGAGATGAAAAAACGCACAGGGAAGGCTGCCTCGACATTCGCTAGACTCAGACCAAGAGTTTGGGAAAACCATAAGCTAACTACGGTGACCAAAATGGAAGTCTACAAGGCATGCGTTATGAGTACACTGCTGTATGGCAGTGAATCATGGACCACCTACGCAAAGCAAGAGAGAAAACTGAACTCATTCCATTTGAGATATCTCGTAGGATCTTGAATGTCACATGGAAAGAAAAAGTGTGCAATACTGAGATCCCTGCTCAATCAGGTATTCCCAGTATCTTTACAGCCCTCAGACAACGCCGTTTGCGCTGGCTTGGACATGTTCGCCGGATGGAGGACAAGCGCATCCTCAAAGTCATCCTCT
This sequence comes from Biomphalaria pfeifferi, assembly GCA_030265305.1. Lineage (NCBI taxonomy): Eukaryota > Metazoa > Mollusca > Gastropoda > Planorbidae > Biomphalaria > Biomphalaria pfeifferi. Next base: position 819,191 of record JASAOG010000123.1, on the reverse strand, counting down.
ATGGTCAACTCGCGACTGGCACAAGAAAAACTGGTCTCCCCCACCTCCGTTACAAAGATGTAATAAAACGTGACCGCAAATCAGTGAACATCAATACTGACAATTGGAAAGACATAGCTCAAGACCGCAACAGATGGAGAGAGACAGTGACCAAGAAAGCTATGGACAGTGCAAGTACATGGGTCTCAGCTTAGGAAGAAAAACGCACAATCCGAAAAAAGGCCAGCTCCTCTAACACCGAAGCGAAAGCCACCTTAACCTGCGCTATCTTTTGACGGGAGTGTCTCTCCAAAATAGGGCTCCACAGCCACATGAGGAAGTGTGCTCTGAGATGAACCATAGTCGTCCTACGACTGAAGGAGGCCAAGGATGATGAATTATATAAAACGAGAGTTCGTATTGCATGAACATTCTGCCCTAGCCACTGACTTTATAGTTCAACTAGAACTCGACATCCAACGTTCAGAAGATTATTCCTTTTCCTCCGGTTTTCTGTATCCTCTTGGGGAATAAAAGTGGATTTAGGTTGAGCTGGATGTAACTGTAGAAAAGGATTTGTTTCCCTACCTCCTTCTGCATGATTACTAGTGGTGTCAGGTGAGGCAACTTCTGTATGAATTGACATCATTTCTGCCACTGCGGGTTGGCTTCTGCGAACCAACGAATCAGGTGCAGTGTTGGATCGCCTAGGATTCTGTGACACCTCAACCGACAATTCTGTTGGTTTTGGGGCAGGTTGCAGTTTTTAATTGTTGTGTTTGTTTGGGGGAAAAGGATGTTATCAGGGTTTGTGTGTTGGGAAGAGTGGTCTCGGCTTCCACAGTTAAAGCAGTTGCGTCTGTGGTGTCGACGATTATCTCGGTTCCCACGTTTCCCTTGTTGGCCTTGGAACCTATTCTTCAGCCTGCAATTTCTTGCAAGTTTGCTAGGTTTGATACAAGTGTAACATTTTCTGTTCTTCGTCGCTGGCCTTTTCTTGCTATGGGAGCGGTTTGTGTTTATGCGCTGTTGTGAGGTAATCTGTCGGACCGGAATGTCACTAACTTGACCTGGTTGATGGTGGTTGCAGTGGGGACAGCTAGAGTTCTCTGGCCCTGAAAGTTGTAGACGTGCAATCTGGGCTGCCAGCTCCTCCACTTGTTTGGAAAGCGTAGCGCGTAGCTAGCTGGCCTTCAATCTTTATCTCACTGCATTTGAGATTGACTTGCGGTGCGACATCCTCGTCCTAATGGCCATGTCTCTTAATGCCAGAAATTCGATTTCTGGCCTGTCGAGTAGTCTCTCTCGCAGGTCTCTCCTTAGGGTCCTGTCACAATTATGTTCCGGATTTTTAGGAAAACAACTTCCTATCACCAAAGTATGGTATAAAAATCTCTCCACAAGGCTATGGTAGATATAATTTTTATACTAGATCATCCCAAAAATTTAATTAACGGCATTTGATTTATCTGAGATTCTCTCTATTTCTCTCTCTCTCTCCCTATCTCTTTATATATATATATATTGTTACGTCTCTCCTACTATCCAGGCTCTCTTCTCACTGCACCACACGAAGCAACGAACTTAAAGAACCTAACAATATATATATATATTGTTACGTCTCTCCTACTATCCAGGCTCTCTTCTCACTGCACCACAAGAAGCAACGAACTTAAAGAACCTCACAACTCAGGGCTCCAAAGTAACAGTAGCAATTTAAAACACTGTACAGTTGGCAACAATATTACACTAACTGTCCAAAAACCTAGCCTTGCTCCGGACTGACTTCACACACCGTGCTGTTTCTGACTTCGTCTCGTACTGGTCACATTGCGAGGTAACGTGAAGTGTCGTGAAGTGTCTTAACTCAAACACACTTGCTCTTATATAGTGTCTCTACTGGCCTTCTAAAATCGGATGGAACTTTCTTGACCACTCAGAATGATCACAATCGCCGTGACTTGCGTGCGTAATCTTTCAACACAGGTCATTGCCGAACTGGCGTTTACTGTCACTGGTCACAGTTGACCGCTCGTCCTGTGCTGGACTGGGGCGATTTGGGTAGGCTAAGAACACACACAGCACTACTCCCATCTGTGTCATCACCAGGTTTATAACAATATATATATGTTATATTGTTATATATGTATTTATATATATATATATATATATATATTGAGAGTGCTAAATCAGAAGTTAAGTTTATGTAGATCTACAGATCAATGATGAAAGATTATCTAAAATCGTCAGGCTATTAATTTGTAACCAGTTTGTTATTAAGTTATGAGCAATGCCTGGTCGTGCGGTTAGCGTTTTGAACTGATTATTTCGACTGTCCCGGGTTGTTTGTCTGTTTGTTTTACATGTTTCAGATGTTCATTCAGAGTTGAAGTTAGTTTACTTCCTAGTCCAAACCTCCGCAGGACGACGGGGGATGGGAGCGGGCAGGGTTTGAACGAGGGACCATCGATAAATCCGAACGACAGTCTAGCCCACAAACATCACGACCAAGCAGGGTTCATGCACTGATCACTGCTATCCTCCGTCGTCCAGCGAGAGGTTAATTATTTTCAACTTTGAAGAAAATCCGAAACATGTAAAATATTATTTAAAAAAACAACATTTTTTTGCAACGGCAAATGAATGTTTGCAACATTATTACTTTGACCATCAAAATTAAATCACGTCTTGACTATTCCTTGCGAATAGGCGGATCCGACATTTGTTGTTTGTTGTGAACATTTCTTGTACATTTTATAAATATATTTGACTAAGTGATACTAAATACACAAAAAAATTATCTTTCTTTGTTAACATATTGTAAAATAATCTCCCTTACATTTTTTTTTTTTTGTTTGTTTTAGAATCAGTGTTGTTTTATTTTAAAAATCGCTTACATAATCAATTTTATAAACTAAACGGTTTGCTTTAAGAAAACAAAACGTTGCCGTTGCACATAAACTTTGCAAGCCACAACGCATGGGGAAATAATATTTTTCATTTCTCTTTTACTTTTGAGATCTGAGAGCGACTGACGGACAGACAGACATTTTGCACAAACCTAATAGCGGGGGCCGCTAAAAATTTGAATGGCTCATTTAATAGTTAAATAGTACCAGGTTGCCGCGCCTCGCTCGGTTGAATTGATTTGGGAAAAAGATATTTAACAAACTCATTTTGAAAACGACTACTAATTCGAAGAATTGTTTATGTGTTATATTACTTCTAAATGTCATTGTACATTGCTATATATATATATGTATATATATATATGCATATATATATATATATATATGTATATATATATATATATATATATATGTTCGATTACTTCTAAATGTCATTGTACATTGCTGTGTGTATATATATGTGTTCTATTACTTCTAAATGTCATTGTACATTGCTGTGTGTATACATATGTGTTCTATTACTTCTAAATGTCATTGTACATTACTTTGTACTAGTTTATGTGTTCTATTACTTCTAAATGTCACTGTACATTGCTGTGCACTTGTTTATGTGTTCTATTACTTCTAAATGTCACTGTAAATTGCTGTGTACTAGTTTATGTGTTCTATTACTCCTCGTGGTGTCCTCTGGTAACTGGAGTAAGTCCACCCTTTGCTCTCAGGGTGTTCCGAAAAGGGCTAACGTTGCGGGAGCTCCAACTTTCCTAGCAGGTTCTCACATTCTCCTGGTGCAGAGTTCTGCTGGTGAGGTTTGGGCAATGATCGACATAACCCCTGCACGCTCGTCTGGTGTAGGGATTTGTGTCTGTCGGGGCTTTAGCTAATGCTGAACTGATCAGCCGCCACCCTGGAGACTAGTGGAGGGTCAAGCCATCAATATTTGCGGACCCTAAACTGGTGGCTTTAAAAAAAAGGTCTCCTGCCTCACTCCACTTTCGTGGATTAAATCCTGCCCATACGAGCAGTGGTTGAATTAACTGATCTTTCGATCGATTCATAGTTCAATGTTCATGTCTGGACTGTTTTCACTGCACGCTCTAAAGGGCAACCCAAATCTCCTCCCCCTGGAGGAACCCATACCAATGTCAAAAGTAAAATTACGAAGAAAAGCTGGTCTGAGCAGACCCTAACAGGCTCCGCTAGCTAGGTAAAGGGCATTAGGCCTGGCATCGAAAATTGTGCTACTAATCGTCTCGCAACGTTGGTACATAGGGAGAACGGGCCATGTTGTGAAAAAGAGCTACCGTTCTTCCCAACACACAAACCCTGATAACATCCTTTTCCCCCAAACAAACACAACAATTAAAAAACCAAAAGTTTCAGAAAAAAATTAACCCAACATTAACACCTCATACTGGGAAAGTAAGTATCCCCCACACTAATTTAGGTGGAAAGATAAAGCAACATGATCCCCAAATTTCCAAATCTGATGCTAAAACTTTCAAAGTCCTTCAATGTAACGTCCGAGGACTTATTCCAAAGACACTTGAAATAACTAACCTGCTCCACAAAGAGTGTGTTGATGTTGCCTTACTACTTACTACTATATCAACACTGTCATCATGGCTTCACATAACATTAAACAACGCCATGGCACCCCTGTAATGCAGTGGGTACCGAGTCACATAGGTGTGACTGGTAACACAATTATAGACTCTATGGCCCACCAGGGAGGGCGAATTCCACCCACTGAACAGGCTGTAAGCTTTCATCAAGCCCTGGCTACAATACAAAAAACACAAATGGAAAAGTGGTTTGATTCCTGGGACAAGTCCCAAAAAGCCTGTGGAGTCTGGGAGCGCATGAGGCGCCCTGACCGCACTTCCCCTTGGTGGAGGCTGTCCAGGCCTGAGAAAGCTATTATAGCACAGTGCAGGACAGGCAACTGTCCTGTTGGCTCATATTTCTCGCGGCTATGGCCAAATTTTGAGTCACGGTACCCCCGCTGCGGGGAAGAAGAGGAAACCGTGCCTCATATTCTGTTTGACTACCCCAGACTTGCTGATCTCCGTCTCGACAGGTCTGGGAAATCCCAAAATCTCGACCTGTATGGCGAAATTTATGCACTACGCAAGACAGTTGGGTTTCTGTCCAGGGCTTTTGCAAGAGAGGATTTGAGCCTCTCAAGTCCTCACTCTAATGGAGTTTGATGATGATGATGATTACTTCTAAATGTCATTGTACATTTGCTGTATACTAGTTTAGTTACAGAGTATGTTAGTTTCTGTTGACAACGTATATTATGTATTGTTTTTAGCGACGGTAAAAGTTGTGACGTAGTAAGACAGACGAATGACGTAGCAGAATAGACGAACAAAGGACGAACAATTTGGCGATTGCTTAGAAGAAGGTGGAGGCGCGGTGGCTGAGCGGTAAAGCGCTTTACTTCCGAACCGGGGTCCGGGGTTCGAATCCTGATGAAGACTGGGATTTTTAATTTCGGGATCTTCGGGCCCCTCTGAGTCCACCCAGCTCTAATGGGTACCTGACTAATGTTGGGAAAAGTAAAGGCGGTTGGTCGTTGTGCTGGCCACATGACACAGAATCAGATGACCTTTACATCATCTGCCCTATAGACCACAAGGTCTGAAAGTGGAACTTTACTTTCTTTACTTTAGAAGAAGGTTGATTAGAAATTAGAGATACATTAGTAGCGACGGAGAAGAAGAAGACAAGACAGAAAAGGTGTTAATAAATGCATCATTTACAGTAGTAGAAAGTCTTGATCAAGTTTATATTGCTAACTAATGCTCTGTTGCTAATGTAGAATAGTTAATGAAATATCAGTGAAGTTGCACAAGATACTAGCCAGAACAACATGGCGATTAGAATAGAGTCTCTTTAAGTCCTACAGTCTAGAAAAACCGCAGCTCAAGACATGTGGATTTACATAGCATCTTTTGAGTAAAGCTATTAGCCTATTATAGGCTTGGAAGAAATGGTTACGTTCTGACATTTAATATTGCAGTAAGCATATTCATTATGGCTTTAGTACGAAACAAGAAGTGACGGAAAATCTGTAAGTTATTTGGTAAAACAAATAAATTCGTCTTTGCATTTTATTCATTCTTTACTACGTACAGAATTACTTTACGAGCCTTGCGTGTAGCGAAAACATACAGTTTATCATAAAAATTCTATTTCCTAAATAGATCACGCTCAATAGCAAGAATTACCAAATGTTTCAATCTATCAGCGACAATTGTTGACCTCAAGTAATTCTTCATTAGTTTGAGGCGCGAGAAGCTTCTTTCACCAGGTTACATAAATACAAGTATTGCATAATGCCGTTTTTTTATCGCGCGTAGGATTGAATGACACCCCAAAATGACAATTTTTGTCTATATATTTCAGGAGATTTGTATGAGTTTTTTAAAAATTTTAATAATTTTAATAAGATTTTAATATATTTTGCAATTTCAGGACATTTCCAGGAGCTCCTGATAAATCAGGCGGCCGCGGGAAATCTGTTATAAGTTATAAAATGGTTTATTTTAATAATTTACACCTAGAATTAGCTCGGATCATATGAAAGTGCGGGACCCACTGCGGTCGCATAGATTGCAGTGGCCTAAGGCAGGCCCTGCAAAATAGCGGCGTATGCCACGCCGTGGGTTGACTAGTATTTATATTGACCAGCCCACACAACCCTTTACAGTCGGTGGCCTTGTACATGTATGCACACACATAATCATGATTCACAGATAAGTTTGTGATAAATCTGTTAATAGATGCTGTTAAGCTTTAATTCATCAATCAGTAACAAAGTTTAAAACACTTAAGTAAATAAAAAGAAAAAAATGTAATAGGAATATATATATGTTTTGCAAAATGTTCAGCAACACAAGCTATTTTTAGACCAAAAGAAAATCCACTGCCGATGACAGATGTAGACGGCGAAAAGATAAAATCCAATTTGATCACAGGCGGACAATAGTTAAGTCTGGGTTGAATGTGGCAAAATATGTAGATGCTGCGTAGCCATGGAAAATACTGCATTCCTCATTAATCTTCGGACTCGAAGACAAGTCTTATTATCTAAACTGGTAATAGTTAGTCATTTGCAGAGAAAATAATACTTGAACTATTAGATTTATGATTGCTATCTATTTGTTTACAAGGTACAATAAATGTGTACAAATTCTCCTTCTTCCCTAGCATGGAATGGGTTGCCTGAGCTAACCAGGAAAATCAGTGACTTAGCAGAATTTAGGTAATTGGTAACGTCTCTATTATATAACATAAGAAGATAAGATAAGGATAAAACTCAAATGAAAACAATTGAAACATTCATCGACTGCAATTGATTGTGCTGCGTTTGGTGACCGTAACATTTGCGCATCTGGATTTTTTTTACATCTACATTTTTAGCGGCCCCCGTAAAGGGAAAAAGCCGCCATTAGGTTTGTGCAAAATGTCCGTCTGTCACACTCAGATCTCGAAAACTACAAGAGATATGAAAAATATTATTTCATCATTAAATGCGTCTTGAAAAGTTTATGTTTAACGGCTACTTTTGGTTTTCTAAAAGCAAACCGTTTAATTTATAAAATTAATTATGCAAGCGATTTTATCATAAAAATACACCAATTCTATAACAATTACGTAAATGTAAGGGAGGCAATGTCACGACATGCTAACAAGGACGGAATTGTTTACAACAAATATAAATAATAGATAAAGGTTTTTTTTCTGGTCAACAAGCTGATAAAATTAAAAGAAAACATTTTGGTTTGTTTATAAAGGCTATTGATGCACTTTGTATGTAAATAGTATGCACATTTTTTAAAATGGACTTTTTATACAGCGACTTTCGTGCAGTAGCGTAACGTTACAACATGATCGGGTGCTAAACCAATTCCAAAAACTTTTTTTTAAAAATCAGATTTATTTATTTTTTGTTTAGTGCCCCCATCCGAATAAAAGAAGATTATTTTGGTGCGTTTTGTCTGTAGGTCGGTCTGTCCATCACGATTAGATTAACAAATAAGACTAAAGGCTAGTGTAAATCTGATTTAACCTTTAATTTTTCATTCAGAAATATTGCAATAGTTTTAAGTATCTATAATAGATTGTTCCGGATGTTTTGTGAAAAACAAATCAATGCGAATGAATATTTGTTTGCTATTCTAACTTATATTAGATTTTAATTCCATGCTTAAACGTTGCAAGAACATATGATATTTAATATATTGTTCCAATTTTTTAAATGTAAATAGCATAGCTAAATAAAAATATCTATACTGATTTATATTTCATTAACTATAAAGTTGTTCCGGATATTGTTTTATAAAAAACAAATTATGTCAAATGATTGTTTGAAATCTTATAATTGACTAGTTATATTCTTTGACACTACGTCACTATAGTTTATTTATCAATATCAATTGTTCCGAATTTTTAACTTAAAACAAATTTATGTCAAATAATTTTATTTTTTTCAAAAATATCGACAATAGGTTATTCAGGATTTTAAAAAAAGAAAGTAATTTACTAGAAATGATTATTGAAAATCACTTTTTAGACTTACTTTACATAATAAAAGTTGTTTAATCGGTAAAGAATGATCCGGATTTTTTTTTGAAAAAGAAATCGACCTACATTACCTTATTTTTCTTACAAATCGTCGCCAAAAATGATCCGAATTTTATATGAAAAATCTAATAACGCTAATAAATGTTTGAAATCCCTCTTCTAATAAATAAAACAAATAATTTTCTCAATTTATGAAAATTGGTTGTTCCGGATTTTTCAACTCTATTTATGTAAAATCGCACTTCTCTCTTACACTACATTTAACTTTCTAGCTAAAAAGTTAGAAAATGTAATTATTGTTAACATTATGCTCCGATTTTTAAGGAAAACAACTTCCTAAAACTAAAGTATGGTTTGAAAAAATCTCCATAAGGCTATGGTACATCTAATTTTTATAACAGACCATTCCAACAAATTTATTTAACGGCATTAGATTAATCTGGAATTCTTATTTTCTCTCACTATAAATATATAAACATCCGGAACAATCTATTATAGAAACTAAAAACTAATGCGATGTTTCAGAAGGGAAATTAAATTTTAATCAGATTTTCAATAGCTTTTAGTATTTTTTTTTCTCGCTATTAAAATAACGGACAGACAGACTGACAGACAAAACAAAAAAAAGCGTCTTTAATCCTTTTCTATATATATTAAGTCTAACTAGCCCATCAAATAAAATGCTAAAAGAACAAACTCGATGCACCAATGTCTATGATCCCTCGAGAAGCTGTCGTGTAGAAGACATTTTTTAGTCTAATTAGGACGTGTGACGTATTGGATTTTTTTCCCTAAAACAACTCGGTAAAGTAATATATACTTTAAAGTATAAAGTAAGGGATGGGAGAGGGCAGGGTTTGAACCTGGGATCATCGATGAATCCAAACGACAGTCCAGCGCGCAAACCGCACTACCAGAAAGCCATGATTTAGACTAGATCAAGATCAATAATTTTAATTTCTAGGCTTAAAGTGTAGATTTTTATTTCTAAAGTCTAGATTGTCAATATGTCAATATTGCAATGCTATAAAATACTAAAACTAATCTACTATTTTGATATTTCATATTGCAATTAGTCTATTAATTGATTATCTAGAGTTTTTTCAATATAAATCTTATCTAAATTACATCTACATTATCCCAAATATATATTTTAGATCTAGATCTATTTGATATAGATATTGAAAGTGCTAAATTAGTAGTTTAATTTAGGTAGAGCAACATCCTCATTCTAGTTCCATTTAAATGAAAATGCTCAATACCAAAAGATTATCTAAAATCGCTCTTCTGACATATTGCACATATGCGGTGGTTGTCATTCCGTAATGTGTAGGTATATTATCAATAGTAGGCTATTAGTTTGTAACCAGTTTGTCATTAGATTAAGAGCAATGCCTGGTCGTGCGGTTAGCGCGCAGGACTGATTATCTCTACTGTCTCGGTTTCATACTCTGCTCGATGCCATCCTCAGTCGACCAGCGAATATGCGGATCCAACAGGGATACGTCTTCCACGGGGGCCGCCTGTGAGTTTGTGTGGCAACACAAACTCTCTTTGTAATTTTGTTTGTTTTAATGTTGGCTATATTCTATCTGTTTTTTTTTTAGTTCTTTAAAAGACATTGTGTATAAGACTCGATACAATTGAATACAAATTGACATTTTATAACATCCATTGTTTCCCACTTTCTTGCTCATTGTTTTCAAGTCGGACTATTCCTTCTAATTGGATCTTCAATTATTAATTGCTTCCGCTCCATTTAACAATGAACGGGGGGGGGGGGGGGGGGGGTTGATGACGAATACAAGTTGTGGTGACAACGGTTTCCGCTATTACATAAAATAGAGTTCTCGGAAAGCTGATGTGATTGGTTGACTCAAACGCAACACCTCTCCTCGCCCGCTCTCCCTACAGAATCTCACTTTCTATAGGATCAAATTGGCGACCGACGTGATTTCATTGGCAGATCTAGACATATCAAGAAGTCTAGATCTAGACTGTACGTTGTTTCGCTTGACCAACGTGACCATCACATATTAAAGTGACCTGAAGTGAGAACAAATTCTTCCCATCAAGTAAGTTACTGGTTTGAACACATGTTAATGCTTCGTTTGAGAATTTGTTTTTTTACTTCATTGAACCATTGAAGTGAGGGAATACACCCTGAAAGTGTGTTCACATTAGAGCGAGAGTTGCTCTTTACAATAGAAATGTTAGGAAAACTTTGAATGTTTTCTTTTCAGAATATTATAGATTCAAACTAGTGTGTTTTGGGGACGTGGACCATCTGTTTAGTAAGCGATGCATATATAAAGGCAGGTGACAATATTCTCGGCCGAACATCAGAAACTATGATGTAAAAAAAATAACAACAACCACAAACTTCCCTAAGTACAAAAAAGATTTATTATTATTATTATTATGTTAGAAACGAACGAGTATTCATTCTCCGGCACTGCCATGGTCGAGTTTCGTTAAAGAGAAACACCATTCATTATAGGAATTTACTGGTGATGTGGCGGGTCTGCAGCAATACCACCCTCTGACAGGCAACGAGAATGTTTCTAGGAATGTTAAGGGCCTTGAAAGTATCTGTGAGGTCAGTTGTCATTATCCCCCTCGGTTTGTATAACAATGGGGTATATTGTTATTTTAGATAATTTCCATAAACTGTAGCAGTACCGCTCTCTGACAGGCAACGAATATCTTTCTAGGTATGTTAAGGGCCTTGAAGATATCTGTGAGGTCAGTTGTCATACCCATCAGTTAATATAACAACAGGATATATTGTCATTTTAGACAACTTCCATAACTGCTTAATCTCCAAGCTTAGGTTCCCATTTTTTCTTTGTTTTTCCGTTTCAATTTTCTTTATGTTATGGGATAATGGTATCAGATCAGGACGCTAAAAATCCACCAATTTATCAGATAAAATGTTAAAATAGGTCTATCCCACTACAATAAGTAATCGGCTGACTCAAGAACCTCTTGTTGCGAGTATTTTTGTAATAAAACGTATCCTTATTTATCACATTATGTGTCAAAGCCAAGTGTTGGTGAATTAATTTTGCAACTTGGTTATGGCGACCTAGGTAGGCAGATTCTGATAAAGTTGAACATGTTTTCAATCGACTCACCCCATTTCCGCACTTTCAGCATTTGTAAACAACATTGCGTTTTATGATATGCTTATTGTAGTTTTTTGTTCTAATTACTCTGTGCTAAGCCTTCAGTTTTAGGGTAGAGATGCCCTGCTTTGAGCCACATTAAGGACGCAGTCAATATTGTCATCATGTGATAGAGCCGGGAATTTTCCGTTGAGTATTATTTCTTCCTATTGGCGAATCTCATGCCCTGTATCGTCTAAACAAAACCAACATCAGCATTGTTTAGGTTCAAAAGAGTTGCTTCAGAGTCATATTTGTTTAGGTTCAGAGGAGTTGCTTTTGAGTTTTATTTGCACAATAAGGAAACTAGTTCATTGCTGGAAGCGTGTAGTTTTGATCGTATTGTTAAAACTTGCACCTTACACAATTTGTAGATGCTCTGCACTACACGGCCTCCATCCTTTCTGGGCAGGTATAGCCTTATGGTGGAGGACTTGGGCAGGTATAGTCTTATGGTGGAGGACTTGGGGAGGTATATGTCGTGCGCGTTTGAAGTTTTTCTTAGCATTTAATATTGGTGTTTGAGCGTATAGGAAGTAGTTTATTGTGCGTTTTGTTGTCTAGAATATTGTGTGTGTGTGTGTGTGTGTTTACGTCATCCTTAGTTTCCGCAAGAGAGAGAGAGAGCTGTTTTTGTGAGCTGGGTAGCTGGTTTTTTTGGTTCCCCTTGTAAGGGTACGTAAGTACATAGTTTTATTATGTACGCTGATCTTTCGGTACGGGTGTCGCTATTGAAAAGTTCTTTCTTGTAGCGGCAGCGCTAGATCTAGGTTTTCTTTTCGTTTCAGGGTGTTAGGTTTGGGCTATGGGAAAGTGTGTCGGCTTTCTGCCCTTGGAGTTGTGTAGCAACTATCGGTGTTGAGGTGTAGGGAGTTGAGCTTCTGTTGGGCGCCGAGATGGAGTGTGAGTGTGAAGGTGTGTTACGGAAACCTGTTGGTGTGATATTAGACTAATTAGTATCAAATGCTAACTTCAAGGATATTGTTGTACATGCAAATATGTTTGAACCTTACAATTAAGTTTAATTAAATATTGTTCCTGTTGACAACTGTTGTTATTCACTAAATGTTCAGTTGAATAACTGTTATGCAATGTTTGTAGTTTACATGCTATTATCTTTAGGTTCTTGTGTTACTCTGTTCAGGCTGGGGATACGGGACCGTAATATCATATCATACCCTAGCTAATCTGAAATCCCACCCTGACAGTATAGCCTTATGGTGGAGGACTTAGGCAGGTATAGCCTTATGGTGGAGGACTTTGGCAGGTATGGTGGAGGACTTGGGCAGGTATGGTGGAGGACTTGGGCTGTAAACATCGATATTTGATTAGTACTTTTCTCAAGAGTCTGTCAATATTGTGTAGGTTGGTGTCACTCCATTTTACGACATTGAAGGTGTAAAGGAGCACTGGGACGGTCCAAGTATTTATTGCAACAATGATGCTATTGTCAGACTGTTTAGTGTTGAAGATTTTGTTTACTCTTTACTCATATTTAAAAAAGAAAATCTCTTAATTTTTATGGTTTATCGTGACATTCTGGTTTATTCCAAGATATTTATATAGAGTAGCAGAGCTCAATTCCTCAATGCCTTCAAATGTAATGTTAGTGTTTACTACCTTTCCCTTTCTAATGCTTATGAAACCACACTTATCCAGGCCAATAGACATATAGATATAGTCACTGAAGAGCTTTATCGTTTTAATTCAGAAATGTCATTTTCGCTCGGTTTCGACTTATAAATGTAAATCCTCCATGCATGTATGTAGGTGAGAGACACACTTTTGTGCATTTCTTATCCACCTTGAAACCGTTTGAAGTGCCATGGAGCAATTTAGATAGTGGGTTAATTGCCAAGCAAAACCAGAGTGGAGATAGAGAATTACCATGGTATATACTTCTTCTTATGTGAACAGAACCTAACGTGTCACTATTAAAGTGTAGGTTTATCTTTAAATTATCCATACAGACTCTCAATATTTTTTTATTCTGTGTTGATTCAATGAATTTCCAGGTTTTTTAGAAGCCAATCATGCGGATATTAGTCGAATGCTTTTTTTGTAGTCGATGTAGGATGTAGCACATGTGTAAGTTTCTTTATCTTCTATTAGCTTTTTATGCAATATAATTTCAACAATACTTAGCTACAATTTGAAGCCCATTGACTCTTTAGTGCAACCTTGTTGTTCCTCTGCTAGTAAATATGGGCAGAAATCCTTTTTTTTACATTTTATTTTTTAATAGTGAAATGAATAGTTTCTATACAACTGACAAGCAAGTGATTGGGCGATAGTTCGATGCTTGATTTGGATCACCTTTTTTTAGGGGGAAGGAGATATGATCTCCCTTCAGTGAGTTCTGTTAGCATTGAATAGGGTTCTAATATTAACTCGTTAAAACTTGATGTTAGTGGTACATGAATCCGCTGTAAGCTTCTTCAGCCAAAAGTTGTGTACTTTGTCCGGCCCAGGGGCAGTCCAGTTTTTAGTTTTTGATATAGCTGTTGAGACTTCCTCAGCTGTGAAATTCTCATCAAGCATTTCTGGAATTCTATTGTTTGTAGTTTATTATTATTATTATTATTATGTTAGAAACAAACGAGTATTCATTTTCTGGCGCTGCGAGGGAAACGAATTAAAGGGAAACAAAATTCATCGTAGTCGCTTTATCAGTTTTCACCGAGGAATTTTCTGGTGATGTGGCAGGTCTGCAGCAGTTCCGCCCTCTGACAGGCAACGAGAATGTTTCTAGGAATGTTAAGGGCCTTGAAGGTATCTGTGAGGTCAGTTGTCATTATCCCCCTCGGTTGGTATAACAATGGGGTATATTGTTATTTTAGATAACTTCTATAAACGTTTAATCTCCAAGCCTAGGCTCCCATATTTTCGTTGTTTTTCCAACTCAGTTTTTCTTAAATTATGAGATAGTGGTACGGCGATGTAAATAATGTTAGCGTTTTTTTTTTTTTATCAATGAGCAGCAGATAAGGGCGATTAAAATCTTCCGTTTCTTATGTTGATCAAAATAGGCTTATCCCAGTACAGCAGATGATCAGTAGATTTGAAAACCTCTTGCATTTGTAATAAGGAGGAGTATCCTTACCGATCAAATTATGTGTCGAAACCAAGTGCTGGTGTATTAGCTTTGCAACTTTTAGTGTTGAGAATTTTATTTACTCTTTGCTTATATTTACCAAAAAAGTGCTCTTTTAATTTTTTGGGGTTTGTCATGGCATTCTGGTTTATTCCAAGATATTTATAAAGGGAGGCAGAGTTCAGTTCTTCGATGCTTTCAAATGTAATTTTATTGTTGGCTGCCTTTTTTCTATGCTTATGATTTCACACTTTTCCAAGCCGAAAGACATGCAGATACCGTCACTAAAACGTTTTATCGTTTTGATTAAGGTGTGTAACTTTTGCTCGATCTCTTATTATTATTATTATTATTGTTGTTATTACTATTTAACAAGAAAACAAGCAAAATACAAAAAACAACAACTTAAAAAAAACAACAAAGCTTATATTAAGTGTATAAATTAGTTTGGATCAGAGATGTAATTAAATTTGTAATAGATCTAAAATAACAATGAAAAATCCGTGCGATTAGAAATATTTTTTTTACAAATTGTTTTTGTTTAACGCAACGTCATGCTTTTAGCGTTCTCAATACGCTATATTCTGGACGCTATGATGTGCCGTCTGAGCAAAAACCTGACGTACATGCCTTCGTGCAAACGCTGCCTCATTTGACCCAGCATTACGCCAAAGAAGATAAGTGAATAAAGTCTCACATGACACTGCTTGAGAATGGATAGGAACTATTACCAATATATAATTAACTAATTGGTTAATTGTTTTATAGATTCTTGTGTTGTCAGGTACAAGAAATAATCGTGCAAATTTCAGCTTCATTCGAGATTGGGTGTCGGAGAAATAACGTGTACCAACTTTTGGCCAGATACACAGACACAGTTGATATAAGCTTTGTAAAAACAAAACAAAATGGAAGTTCTAGAGAGAGAGAAGGAAAGAGAAAGAGAGCGGGCTGTCTCATTTCATTGGAACGGATACAATTATTTAGGGGTCAAAAGTCTGTTAGTGAAAACGTTCAGATGTGGCCAAAAAACATAAAGATGGGATGTTCCGCCTAGCGTGGGAACAAATCAACGGACGTAGCGGTGGGTAATGCTAGTCAATTAATAGACTTCAGAAACATTTTGCTCATCTTCTAAGTCTAGGCTTGTAATTAGAATTTTATTTAGAAACTCTAGAAGATTTATATATTCGCTTTACCAGAATTTAGTTCTTGTGGGGTTTGAAAGGGATGAAAGGCAAAGAAAAAAGGGGGTGGTGGTAAAATGTATAATTTTTATTTTAAAATATATTATTCATTAGTTATTAAAATCAAATGATCATTTTAAAATTAAATGTCTTTTTTAGCGGCCCCCGAAAGGGGAAAAGTCTGTCTGTCCGTCCGTCCCGTTTAGATCTCAGAAACTAGAAGAGAAAATGAAAATCGGATATCATGATATTGTTACGATCTTCTCTATCCAGGCCTTCTGTAAACATTGTCCAACAACACAAAACATCTAAAACATCAACTTGACAACAAGAGCTTCAATAAACAATATGGCGGTTTAATGACAAATACATCAACAACAGCCAATAAACACAACTGGCTTCAGTAACTTCAAATGCTTTGCTACACAACAGAACTGCCTACTAAACACAAGTCTCTCTAGCTCGTACAACTACATTCTCGAGGACTCACTTTGTAGCACACAGTTCTTATAGCCTGCTGTCCTGGACTCTACTGTCCTTTTTTAACATACTCTGTCTCTGGTCCGTGTAGGCTCTCGTCACATGACCACAGCACGGGCCATATTTGCGTGTATTAGCAGCACTGTCCCTTGTTCAACAGCCGTTGACCTGCGTGATTCGCCTAAGTCTCGTATGTCAGTAGGTCACACACACATTAACCCTTTCAGTGCGCCACTAGGGTTATAACACTATTTTAGCACATTCAAACTTCTGATGCAACGGCTACTTTTTTCTTCTCTGAAAGAGAAAAATCAAAATTTTAAATCAATTATGCAAGCAGTTTATTCATAAAAATACACCATTTTTACAACTATGCACTATTAATAGTAACAAACACTGAATGTTTTTTAGTAATGGAGTCAACTATGAACCATTTTTTATACATATTTATGCAATTGTTTTTAGATTTTTGATCAAATAATATTTTTTTTACAATTGTATTGCAACGTTATTTTGCAACGTGATTTTTCAAAAGGTTTAGATAATAGTGAACAAATAGATGCTATCTTACTAGATTTTTCCAAGGCTTTTGACAAAGTTCACCACCATAGTTTGCTTAAAAAATTAAAATATTTCGGCATTAACGGTCCACTGCATCAGTGGATTAAAGATTTTCTGATAGGGAGAGAACAAACTGTAATAATAAATGGCTCTAAATCAACACCAATAACAGTAAACTCAGGTGTACCTCAAGGAACAGTTTTGGGTCCACTACTATTTTTAATTTACATAAATGATTTACCAAATTGCATTAGTTCAGGAACAAAAGTCAGATTATTTGCAGACGATTGCATAATATATAGAACAATAAAAACAAAACAAGACACAGATATTTTACAAAGAGAATTAGATGAATTACAGAAATGGGAATCAAATTGGAGCATGTCTTTCCACCCAGAAAAATGTCAGTTGTTAAGAGTAACAAAAAAACTAAAACAAATTAATTCCACTTATCTTATTCATGGCAAACCAGTAACACAGACTAAAAACTCAAAATACCTAGGTGTTATAATAAATGAAAAACTGTCATGGAATCCACATATTGATGAAACTATAAAAAAATCCAACAAAGCATTAGGGTTTATTAAAAGAAATTTCTATAAATCAAATAAGAACATAAAACTAAAATGTTATTTAACCTTGGTTAGGCCAATAATAGAATATGCATCCACCGTGTGGGACCCCTCAACTCAGGAAAACATTAAGAAGCTGGAACAAACACAAAATAGAGCAGTGAGATTCATAACAAACGAATATTCACATTTGACTAGGGTAACACCATTAGTAAAATCACTAAATTTAGAAAGCCTTCAGGACAGAAGACTCAAAAGTAAAGTAGCAATTATACATAAAACACTGAACCATAATCTTCAAATACAAAAACAAAATTTAATAAAATACTCTGAAAGACACAAAAATAAAGGCACATTCCTCGTCCCATATGCTAGGACAAATTTGTACAAATACTCCTTCTTCCCTAGTGCTATTAGAGCATGGAATGGGTTGCCTGAGCTAGCCAGAAAAACCAGTGACTTGGCAGAATTTAAGTCATTGGTTAATATGCATGACTAAATGCATGACGCGTAGGACGTAATCATCTTCTTTTTTGAAGTAACGTCTGTATTATATAAGATAAGATAAGTTATGTAAGTTCTGTCATACTAAATACTACATTTACAAAAAAAAAATGTTTATTTTTTTTAAGAGAAAAAATCTATTTACTATGCAAATAAGTTGGACATAATTTAAAACAACAATTAATAGCTAGTTTTTCATATTATTGCGTGAACTGCAGTGCACACTTTGCGCCACGGAACACAAACTAAAGGAATTTTTTTTTTTTTACGGAAATGTTTTTTAGCGGCCCCCGAAAGGGGAAAAGACGCTATTAGTTTTGTGTGGCCTGTCTGTCCGTCCGTCCATCAGTTTCGTTTGAATCTCAGAAACTAGAAGAGAAATGAAAATCGGACATCATAATATTTTAGATCATTCAAAGTTTTGATGCAAGGGCTACTTTTTTCTTTTCAAAAAGTGAACCATCTAATTTTTAAAATTATATGTGCAACCAGATTTTTCAAAAAATTACACCACTTAAGCGGAGTTAATTTTTTCTAAAAGGTCATGGACTTCTTCATTAATAAATCAAGCTTCATTCATAGATTCACGCATTGGTACAAAACATTTGCATCTCAGGTCACAATGGTAAAGTGTCAATGGATCATTATAAAATATATTTTCCATTTATTAACTAACTCATTGAATAGAATACGGATTCAAATGTTATTTTAAAAAAAGATTTATGATACGAACTTCGTTTTAGTTATAAGTTTAAAAAATAACGAACTACTTTTATAGCGCGAAGTTTTGACATCTCCTCATTATATGGGGCTTCACTTGACAGTGACAATCTAAAAAAGACTAAAGTCCAGATCTATATAATTATAATACGAGTTCTAGTCTAGATATAGTAGATTATATATCAAGATTCTATATCTAGTTTTAGATATAGACTTAGATCTAGATATATTCTTAGATCTAGATATATTCTTAGATCTAGATATAGACTTAGATCTAACTCTAGATCTAGACTTAGAGACCTAGATCTAGACTTAGAGACCTAGATCTAGACTTAGAGACAGATCTATTTCTAGATCCAGGCCTAGATGTTTTAGACCTAGAATCTAAATCTTGAATCTAAATTTAGATCTAAAACTAGGTCTAGATCTAGCTAGATATATGTCTAGTTTGTATGACAAATGACAATGGAGATATTAATTTTTATTTGCGAGGGGACAGTCTTGTTGTGATTTGTACACAATTGTAGCTTAAAGTAGATCAAGAATTTATATTTTTCGTGTTGCCAATTTATCTAATTTTGTTAGAAGAATATATCTTTTTTAGTTTCTCTTTATTACAATGTACATATTATTAATTTTGAATGTATGGATACGGTTAATAATTATTATTTTAAAAAATATAAGTGTACGCTAAATGAATATATGGAGATGCTGTGGCTGAGGGGTAAAGCACTTGGAACTGGAAGTCCCGTGTTCGAATCCTGGTGAAGACTCTAGGTGGACCGTTTCGGGGGCCGATTTTGAGTTTGTGTTTCACTCAAACTGTCTTTGTAACCTTGTTTTCTTGAGGCTTTGAATAAGAGATTGACCCTTAACAAAACAATAAGATCAATGAGATACTTATTATAAGACATGTTAGGCCAGGTTCACATCTAACGTCAAATTTACTTTCACCTATCCCATGGTCTGCTGGACCTTTGGGGCACCACACAGGATATGTCAACCTTCTTTCTCTGACATTTGCCTTTGATAGAATTTCATTATGATATTCTTTCTGAAAATATTGAAACCTGCCTTTTTTCCTGCCTGGGTGGACCACTGCGTGGGCCGATTTTGAGTTTGTGTTTCCACACAATTTGTCTTTGTAACCTTGTTAAAATATTTTTTATACTTATCTTTATTTGTAGTATTATTACAGTCATTTCAAAGTCAATACATATTTTTAGGCTCGGTCTGTCATTTGGATGTTTCTTTTACTTAGTAATAAAATGTTGCTAATAATGAAATTACTTTAAGAATGAATCTAGAATCAATAATAGAATATGTTCTATGTGGGTCGTTAACATTCACATTCTAACTGTATTCTAGAGTCCCATTGGAAGTTATGTAACTGTATTCGAGAGAGCTAGTCCCATTGGAAGTTATGTAACTGTATTCTAGAGAGCTAGTCCCATTGGAAGTTATGTAACTGTATTCTAGAGAGCTAGTCCCATTGGAAGTCATGTAACTGTATTCTAGAGAGCTAGTCCCATTGGAAGTTATGTAACTGTATTCCAGAGAGCTAGTCCCATTGGAAGTTATGTAACTGTATTCTAGAGAGCTAGTCCCATTGGAAGTTATGTAACTGTATTCTAGAGAGCTAGTCCCATTGGAAGTTATGTAACTGTATTCTAGAGAGCTAGTCCCATTGGAAGTTATGTAACTGTATTCTAGAGAGCTAGTCCCATTGGAAGTTATGTAACTGTATTCTAGAGAGCTAGTCCCATTGGAAGTTATGTAACTGTATTCTAGAGAGCTAGTCCCATTGGAAGTCATGTAACTGTATTCTAGAGAGCTAGTCCCTTTGGAAGTCATGTAACTGTATTCTAGAGAGCTAGTCCCATTGGAAGTCATGTAACTGTATTCTAGAGAGCTAGTCCCATTGGAAGTCATGTAACTGTATTCTAGAGAGCTAGTCCCATTGGAAGTCATGTAACTATTCTAGAGAGCTAGTCCCATTGGAAGTTATGTAACTGTATTCTAGAAAGCTAGTCCCATTGGAAGTTATGTAACTGTATTCTAGAGAGCTAGTCCCATTGGAAGTTATGTAACTGTATTCTAGAGAGCTAGTCCCATTGAAAGTTATGTAACTGTATTCTAGAGAGCTAGTCCCATTAGAAGTTATGTAACTGTATTCTAGAGAGCTAGTCCCATTGGAAATTATGTAACTGTATTCTAGAGTCCCATTGGAAGTTATGCAACTGTATTCTAGAGTCCCATTGGAAGTTATGCAACTGTATTCTAGAGTCCCATTGGAAGTTATGTAACTGTATTCTAGAGAGCTAGTCCCATTGGAAGTTATGTAACTGTATTCTAGAGAGCTAGTCCCATTGGAAGTTATGTAACTGTATTCTAGAGAGCTAGTCCCATTGGAAGTCATGTAACTGTATTCTAGAGAGCTAGTCCCATTGGAAGTCATGTAACTTTATTCTAGAGAGCTAGTCCCATTGGAAGTTATATAACTGTATTCTAGAGAGCTAGTCCCATTGGAAGGTATGTAACTGTATTCTAGAGAGCTAGTCCCATTGGAAGTCATGTAACTGTATTCTAGAGAGCTAGTCCCATTGGAAGTCATGTAACTGTATTCTAGAGAGCTAGTCCCATTGGAAGTAATGTAACTTTATTCTAGAGAGCTAGTCCCATTGGAAGTTATGTAACTGTATTCTAGAGAGCTAGTCCCATTGGAAGGTATGTAACTGTATTCTAGAGAGCTAGTCCCATTGGAAGTCATGTAACTGTATTCTAGAGAGCTAGTCCCATTGGAAGTTATGTAACTGTATTCTAGAGAGCTAGTCCCAATGGAAGTTATGTAACTGTATTCTAGAGAGCTAGTCCCATTGGAAGTTATGTAACTGTATTCTAGAGAGCTAGTCTCATTGGAAGTTATGTAACTGTATTCTAGAGAGCTAGTCCCATTGGAAGTCATGTAACTGTATTCTAGAGAGCTAGTCCCATTGGAAGTTATGTAACTGTATTCTAGAGAGCTAGTCCCATTGGAAGTTATGTAACTGTATTCTAGAGAGCTAGTCCCATTGGAAGTTATGTAACTGTATTCTAGAGAGCTAGTCCCATTGGAAGTCATGTAACTGTATTCTAGAGAGCTAGTCCCATTGGAAGTCATGTAACTTTATTCTAGAGAGCTAGTCCCATTGGAAGTTATATAACTGTATTCTAGAGAGCTAGTCCCATTGGAAGGTATGTAACTGTATTCTAGAGAGCTAGTCCCATTGGAAGTCATGTAACTGTATTCTAGAGAGCTAGTCCCATTGGAAGTTATGTAACTGTATTCTAGAGAGCTAGTCCCAATGGAAGTTATGTAACTGTATTCTAGAGAGCTAGTCCCATTGGAAGTTATGTAACTGTATTCTAGAGAGCTAGTCTCATTGGAAGTTATGTAACTGTATTCTAGAGAGCTAGTCCCATTAGAAGTTATGTAACTGTATTCTAGAGAGCTAGTCCCATTGGAAGTTATGTAACTGTATTCTAGAGTCCCATTGGAAGTTATGTAACTGTATTCTAGAGTCCCATTGGAAGTTATGCAACTGTATTCTAGAGTCCCATTGGAAGTTATGTAACTGTATTGTAGAGTCTCATTGGAAGTTATGTAACTGTATTCTAGAGTCCCATTGGAAGTTATGTAACTGTATTCTAGAGAGCTAGTCCCATTGGAAGTCATGTAACTGTATTCTAGAGCTAGTCCCATTGGAAGTCATGTAACTGTATTCTAGAGAGCAAGTCCCATTGGAAGTCATGTAACTGTATTCTAGAGAGCTAGTCCCATTGGAAGTCATGTAACTGTATTCTAGAGAGCTAGTCCCATTGGAAGTCATGTAACTGTATTCTAGAGAGCTAGTCCCATTGGAAGTTATGTAACTGTATTCTAGAGAGCTAGTCCCATTGGAAGTCATGTAACTGTATTCTAGAGAGCTAGTCCCATTGGAAGTTATGTAACTGTATTCTAGAGAGCTAGTCCCATTGGAAGTTATGTAACTGTATTCTAGAGAGCTAGTCCCATTGGAAGTTATGTAACTGTATTCTAGAGAGCTAGTCCTATTGGAAGTTATGTAACTGTATTCTAGAGAGCTAGTCCCACTGGAAGTCATGTAACTGTATTCTAGAGAGCTAGTCCCATTGGAAGTTATGTAACTGTATTCTAGAGAGCTAGTCCCATTGGAAGTTATGTAACTGTATTCTAGAGAGCTAGTCCCATTGGAAGTTATGTAACTGTATTCTAGAGAGCTAGTCCCATTGGAAGTTATGTAACTGTATTCTAGAGAGCTAGTCCCATTGGAAGTCATGTAACTGTATTCTAGAGAGCTAGTCCCATTGGAAGTCATGTAACTGTATTCTAGAGAGCTAGTCCCATTGGAAGGTATGTAACTGTATTCTAGAGAGCTAGTCCCATTGGAAGTCATGTAACTGTTTCTAGAGAGCTAGTCCCATTGGAAGTTATGTAACTGTATTCTAGAGAGCTAGTCCCATTGGAAGTTATGTAACTGTATTCTAGAGAGCTAGTCCCATTGGAAGTTATGTAACTGTATTCTAGAGAGCTAGTCCCATATTAAGTCATGTAACTGTATTCTAGAGAGCTAGTCCCATTGGAAGTCATGTAACTTTATTCTAGAGAGCTAGTCCCATTGGAAGTTATGTAACTGTATTCTAGAGAGCTAGTCCCATTGGAAGGTATGTAACTGTATTCTAGAGAGCTAGTCCCATTGGAAGTCATGTAACTGTATTCTAGAGAGCTAGTCCCATTGGAAGTTATGTAACTGTATTCTAGAGAGCTAGTCCCATTGGAAGTTATGTAACTGTATTCTAGAGAGCTAGTCCCATTGGAAGTTATGTAACTGTATTCTAGAGAGCTAGTCCCATTGGAAGTTATGTAACTGTATTCTAGAGAGCTAGTCCCATTAGAAGTTATGTAACTGTATTCTAGAGAGCTAGTCCCATTGGAAATTATGTAACTGTATTCTAGAGTCCCATTGGAAGTTATGCAACTGTATTCTAGAGTCCCATTGGAAGTTATGCAACTGTATTCTAGAGTCCCATTGGAAGTTATGTAACTGTATTGTAGAGTCTCATTGGAAGTTATGTAACTGTATTCTAGAGTCCCATTGGAAGTTATGTAACTGTATTCTAGAGAGCTAGTCCCATTGGAAGTCATGTAACTGTATTCTAGAGCTAGTCCCATTGGAAGTCATGTAACTGTATTCTAGAGAGCAAGTCCCATTGGAAGTCATGTAACTGTATTCTAGAGAGCTAGTCCCATTGGAAGTCATGTAACTGTATTCTAGAGAGCTAGTCCCATTGGAAGTCATGTAACTGTATTCTAGAGAGCTAGTCCCATTGGAAGTTATGTAACTGTATTCTAGAGAGCTAGTCCCATTGGAAGTCATGTAACTGTATTCTAGAGAGCTAGTCCCATTGGAAGTTATGTAACTGTATTCTAGAGAGCTAGTCCCATTGGAAGTTATGTAACTGTATTCTAGAGAGCTAGTCCCATTGGAAGTTATGTAACTGTATTCTAGAGAGCTAGTCCCATTGGAAGTTATGTAACTGTATTCTAGAGAGCTAGTCCCACTGGAAGTCATGTAACTGTATTCTAGAGAGCTAGTCCCATTGGAAGTTATGTAACTGTATTCTAGAGAGCTAGTCCCATTGGAAGTTATGTAACTGTATTCTAGAGAGCTAGTCCCATTGGAAGTTATGTAACTGTATTCTAGAGAGCTAGTCCCATTGGAAGTTATGTAACTGTATTCTAGAGAGCTAGTCCCATTGGAAGTCATGTAACTGTATTCTAGAGAGCTAGTCCCATTGGAAGTTATGTAACTGTATTCTAGAGAGCTAGTCCCATTGGAAGTTATGTAACTGTATTCTAGAGAGCTAGTCCCATTAGAAGTTATGTAACTGTATTCTAGAGAGCTAGTCCCATTGGAAGTTATGTAACTGTATTCTAGAGAGCTAGTCCCATTGGAAGTCATGTAACTGTATTCTAGAGAGCTAGTCCCATTGGAAGTCATGTAACTGTATTCTAGAGAGCTAGTCCCATTGGAAGTCATGTAACTGTATTCTAGAGAGCTAGTCCCATTGGAAGTCATGTAACTGTATTCTAGAGAGCTAGTCCCATTGGAAGTCATGTAACTATTCTAGAGAGCTAGTCCCATTGGAAGTTATGTAACTGTATTCTAGAAAGCTAGTCCCATTGGAAGTTATGTAACTGTATTCTAGAGAGCTAGTCCCATTGGAAGTTATGTAACTGTATTCTAGAGAGCTAGTCCCATTGAAAGTTATGTAACTGTATTCTAGAGAGCTAGTCCCATTAGAAGTTATGTAACTGTATTCTAGAGAGCTAGTCCCATTGGAAATTATGTAACTGTATTCTAGAGTCCCATTGGAAGTTATGCAACTGTATTCTAGAGTCCCATTGGAAGTTATGCAACTGTATTCTAGAGTCCCATTGGAAGTTATGTAACTGTATTCTAGAGTCCCATTGGAAGTTATGTAACTGTATTCTAGAGTCCCATTGGAAGTTATGTAACTGTATTCTAGAGAGCTAGTCCCATTGGAAGTCATGTAACTGTATTCTAGAGCTAGTCCCATTGGAAGTCATGTAACTGTATTCTAGAGAGCAAGTCCCATTGGAAGTCATGTAACTGTATTCTAGAAAGCTAGTCCCATTGGAAGTCATGTAACTGTATTCTAGAGAGCTAGTCCCATTGGAAGTCATGTAACTGTATTCTAGAGAGCTAGTCCCATTGGAAGTTATGTAACTGTATTCTAGAGAGCTAGTCCCATTGGAAGTTATGTAACTGTATTCTAGAGAGCTAGTCCCATTGGAAGTTATGTAACTGTATTCTAGAGAGCTAGTCCCATTGGAAGTCATGTAACTGTATTCTAGAGAGCTAGTCCCATTGGAAGTCATGTAACTTTATTCTAGAGAGCTAGTCCCATTGGAAGTTATGTAACTGTATTCTAGAGAGCTAGTCCCATTGGAAGGTATGTAACTGTATTCTAGAGAGCTAGTCCCATTGGAAGTCATGTAACTGTATTCTAGAGAGCTAGTCCCATTGGAAGTTATGTAACTGTATTCTAGAGAGCTAGTCCCAATGGAAGTTATGTAACTGTATTCTAGAGAGCTAGTCCCATTGGAAGTTATGTAACTGTATTCTAGAGAGCTAGTCTCATTGGAAGTTATGTAACTGTATTCTAGAGAGCTAGTCCCATTGGAAGTCATGTAACTGTATTCTAGAGAGCTAGTCCCATTGGAAGTTATGTAACTGTATTCTAGAGAGCTAGTCCCATTGGAAGTTATGTAACTGTATTCTAGAGAGCTAGTCCCATTGGAAGTCATGTAACTGTTTCTAGAGAGCTAGTCCCATTGGAAGTTATGTAACTGTATTCTAGAGAGCTAGTCCCATTGGAAGTTATGTAACTGTATTCTAGAGAGCTAGTCCCATTGGAAGTTATGTAACTGTATTCTAGAGAGCTAGTCCCATATTAAGTCATGTAACTGTATTCTAGAGAGCTAGTCCCATTGGAAGTCATGTAACTTTATTCTAGAGAGCTAGTCCCATTGGAAGTTATGTAACTGTATTCTAGAGAGCTAGTCCCATTGGAAGGTATGTAACTGTATTCTAGAGAGCTAGTCCCATTGGAAGTCATGTAACTGTATTCTAGAGAGCTAGTCCCATTGGAAGTTATGTAACTGTATTCTAGAGAGCTAGTCCCATTGGAAGTTATGTAACTGTATTCTAGAGAGCTAGTCCCATTGGAAGTTATGTAACTGTATTCTAGAGAGCTAGTCCCATTGGAAGTTATGTAACTGTATTCTAGAGAGCTAGTCCCATTAGAAGTTATGTAACTGTATTCTAGAGAGCTAGTCCCATTGGAAATTATGTAACTGTATTCTAGAGTCCCATTGGAAGTTATGCAACTGTATTCTAGAGTCCCATTGGAAGTTATGCAACTGTATTCTAGAGTCCCATTGGAAGTTATGTAACTGTATTGTAGAGTCTCATTGGAAGTTATGTAACTGTATTCTAGAGTCCCATTGGAAGTTATGTAACTGTATTCTAGAGAGCTAGTCCCATTGGAAGTCATGTAACTGTATTCTAGAGCTAGTCCCATTGGAAGTCATGTAACTGTATTCTAGAGAGCAAGTCCCATTGGAAGTCATGTAACTGTATTCTAGAGAGCTAGTCCCATTGGAAGTCATGTAACTGTATTCTAGAGAGCTAGTCCCATTGGAAGTCATGTAACTGTATTCTAGAGAGCTAGTCCCATTGGAAGTTATGTAACTGTATTCTAGAGAGCTAGTCCCATTGGAAGTCATGTAACTGTATTCTAGAGAGCTAGTCCCATTGGAAGTTATGTAACTGTATTCTAGAGAGCTAGTCCCATTGGAAGTTATGTAACTGTATTCTAGAGAGCTAGTCCCATTGGAAGTTATGTAACTGTATTCTAGAGAGCTAGTCCCATTGGAAGTTATGTAACTGTATTCTAGAGAGCTAGTCCCACTGGAAGTCATGTAACTGTATTCTAGAGAGCTAGTCCCATTGGAAGTTATGTAACTGTATTCTAGAGAGCTAGTCCCATTGGAAGTTATGTAACTGTATTCTAGAGAGCTAGTCCCATTGGAAGTTATGTAACTGTATTCTAGAGAGCTAGTCCCATTGGAAGTTATGTAACTGTATTCTAGAGAGCTAGTCCCATTGGAAGTCATGTAACTGTATTCTAGAGAGCTAGTCCCATTGGAAGTTATGTAACTGTATTCTAGAGAGCTAGTCCCATTGGAAGTTATGTAACTGTATTCTAGAGAGCTAGTCCCATTAGAAGTTATGTAACTGTATTCTAGAGAGCTAGTCCCATTGGAAGTTATGTAACTGTATTCTAGAGAGCTAGTCCCATTGGAAGTCATGTAACTGTATTCTAGAGAGCTAGTCCCATTGGAAGTCATGTAACTGTATTCTAGAGAGCTAGTCCCATTGGAAGTCATGTAACTGTATTCTAGAGAGCTAGTCCCATTGGAAGTCATGTAACTGTATTCTAGAGAGCTAGTCCCATTGGAAGTCATGTAACTATTCTAGAGAGCTAGTCCCATTGGAAGTTATGTAACTGTATTCTAGAAAGCTAGTCCCATTGGAAGTTATGTAACTGTATTCTAGAGAGCTAGTCCCATTGGAAGTTATGTAACTGTATTCTAGAGAGCTAGTCCCATTGAAAGTTATGTAACTGTATTCTAGAGAGCTAGTCCCATTAGAAGTTATGTAACTGTATTCTAGAGAGCTAGTCCCATTGGAAATTATGTAACTGTATTCTAGAGTCCCATTGGAAGTTATGCAACTTTATTCTAGAGTCCCATTGGAAGTTATGCAACTGTATTCTAGAGTCCCATTGGAAGTTATGTAACTGTATTCTAGAGTCCCATTGGAAGTTATGTAACTGTATTCTAGAGTCCCATTGGAAGTTATGTAACTGTATTCTAGAGAGCTAGTCCCATTGGAAGTCATGTAACTGTATTCTAGAGCTAGTCCCATTGGAAGTCATGTAACTGTATTCTAGAGAGCAAGTCCCATTGGAAGTCATGTAACTGTATTCTAGAAAGCTAGTCCCATTGGAAGTCATGTAACTGTATTCTAGAGAGCTAGTCCCATTGGAAGTCATGTAACTGTATTCTAGAGAGCTAGTCCCATTGGAAGTTATGTAACTGTATTCTAGAGAGCTAGTCCCATTGGAAGTTATGTAACTGTATTCTAGAGAGCTAGTCCCATTGGAAGTTATGTAACTGTATTCTAGAGAGCTAGTCCCATTGGAAGTCATGTAACTGTATTCTAGAGAGCTAGTCCCATTGGAAGTCATGTAACTTTATTCTAGAGAGCTAGTCCCATTGGAAGTTATGTAACTGTATTCTAGAGAGCTAGTCCCATTGGAAGGTATGTAACTGTATTCTAGAGAGCTAGTCCCATTGGAAGTCATGTAACTGTATTCTAGAGAGCTAGTCCCATTGGAAGTTATGTAACTGTATTCTAGAGAGCTAGTCCCAATGGAAGTTATGTAACTGTATTCTAGAGAGCTAGTCCCATTGGAAGTTATGTAACTGTATTCTAGAGAGCTAGTCTCATTGGAAGTTATGTAACTGTATTCTAGAGAGCTAGTCCCATTGGAAGTCATGTAACTGTATTCTAGAGAGCTAGTCCCATTGGAAGTTATGTAACTGTATTCTAGAGAGCTAGTCCCATTGGAAGTTATGTAACTGTATTCTAGAGAGCTAGTCCCATTGGAAGTTATGTAACTGTATTCTAGAGAGCTAGTCCCATTGGAAGTCATGTAACTGTATTCTAGAGAGCTAGTCCCATTGGAAGTCATGTAACTTTATTCTAGAGAGCTAGTCCCATTGGAAGTTATGTAACTGTATTCTAGAGAGCTAGTCCCATTGGAAGGTATGTAACTGTATTCTAGAGAGCTAGTCCCATTGGAAGTCATGTAACTGTATTCTAGAGAGCTAGTCCCATTGGAAGTTATGTAACTGTATTCTAGAGAGCTAGTCCCAATGGAAGTTATGTAACTGTATTCTAGAGAGCTAGTCCCATTGGAAGTTATGTAACTGTATTCTAGAGAGCTAGTCTCATTGGAAGTTATGTAACTGTATTCTAGAGAGCTAGTCCCATTAGAAGTTATGTAACTGTATTCTAGAGAGCTAGTCCCATTGGAAATTATGTAACTGTATTCTAGAGTCCCATTGGAAGTTATGCAACTGTATTCTAGAGTCCCATTGGAAGTTATGCAACTGTATTCTAGAGTCCCATTGGAAGTTATGTAACTGTATTGTAGAGTCTCATTGGAAGTTATGTAACTGTATTCTAGAGTCCCATTGGAAGTTATGTAACTGTATTCTAGAGAGCTAGTCCCATTGGAAGTCATGTAACTGTATTCTAGAGCTAGTCCCATTGGAAGTCATGTAACTGTATTCTAGAGAGCAAGTCCCATTGGAAGTCATGTAGCTGTATTCTAGAGAGCTAGTCCCATTGGAAGTCATGTAACTGTATTCTAGAGAGCTAGTCCCATTGGAAGTAGTGTAACTGTATTCTAGAGAGCTAGTCCCATTGGAAATTATGTAACTGTATTCTAGAGTCCCATTGGAAGTTATGCAACTGTATTCTAGAGTCCCATTGGAAGTTATGCAACTGTATTCTAGAGTCCCATTGGAAGTTATGTAACTGTATTCTAGAGTCCCATTGGAAGTTATGTAACTGTATTCTAGAGTCCCATTGGAAGTTATGTAACTGTATTCTAGAGAGCTAGTCCCATTGGAAGTCATGTAACTGTATTCTAGAGCTAGTCCCATTGGAAGTCATGTAACTGTATTCTAGAGAGCAAGTCCCATTGGAAGTCATGTAACTGTATTCTAGAAAGCTAGTCCCATTGGAAGTCATGTAACTGTATTCTAGAGAGCTAGTCCCATTGGAAGTCATGTAACTGTATTCTAGAGAGCTAGTCCCATTGGAAGTTATGTAACTGTATTCTAGAGAGCTAGTCCCATTGGAAGTTATGTAACTGTATTCTAGAGAGCTAGTCCCATTGGAAGTTATGTAACTGTATTCTAGAGAGCTAGTCCCATTGGAAGTCATGTAACTGTATTCTAGAGAGCTAGTCCCATTGGAAGTCATGTAACTTTATTCTAGAGAGCTAGTCCCATTGGAAGTTATGTAACTGTATTCTAGAGAGCTAGTCCCATTGGAAGTTATGTAACTGTATTCTAGAGAGCTAGTCCCATTGGAAGTCATGTAACTGTATTCTAGAGAGCTAGTCCCATTGGAAGTTATGTAACTGTATTCTAGAGAGCTAGTCCCATTGGAAGGTATGTAACTGTATTCTAGAGAGCTAGTCCCATTGGAAGTCATGTAACTGTATTCTAGAGAGCTAGTCCCATTGGAAGTTATGTAACTGTATTCTAGAGAGCTAGTCCCAATGGAAGTTATGTAACTGTATTCTAGAGAGCTAGTCCCATTGGAAGTTATGTAACTGTATTCTAGAGAGCTAGTCCCATTGGAAGTTATGTAACTGTATTCTAGAGAGCTAGTCCCATTGGAAGTCATGTAACTGTATTCTAGAGAGCTAGTCCCATTGGAAGTTATGTAACTGTATTCTAGAGAGCTAGTCCCAATGGAAGTTATGTAACTGTATTCTAGAGAGCTAGTCCCATTGGAAGTTATGTAACTGTATTCTAGAGAGCTAGTCTCATTGGAAGTTATGTAACTGTATTCTAGAGAGCTAGTCCCATTGGAAGTCATGTAACTGTATTCTAGAGAGCTAGTCCCATTGGAAGTTATGTAACTGTATTCTAGAGAGCTAGTCCCATTGGAAGTTATGTAACTGTATTCTAGAGAGCTAGTCCCATTGGAAGTTATGTAACTGTATTCTAGAGAGCTAGTCCCATTGGAAGTCATGTAACTGTATTCTAGAGAGCTAGTCCCATTGGAAGTCATGTAACTTTATTCTAGAGAGCTAGTCCCATTGGAAGTTATGTAACTGTATTCTAGAGAGCTAGTCCCATTGGAAGGTATGTAACTGTATTCTAGAGAGCTAGTCCCATTGGAAGTCATGTAACTGTATTCTAGAGAGCTAGTCCCATTGGAAGTTATGTAACTGTATTCTAGAGAGCTAGTCCCAATGGAAGTTATGTAACTGTATTCTAGAGAGCTAGTCCCATTGGAAGTTATGTAACTGTATTCTAGAGAGCTAGTCTCATTGGAAGTTATGTAACTGTATTCTAGAGAGCTAGTCCCATTAGAAGTTATGTAACTGTATTCTAGAGAGCTAGTCCCATTGGAAATTATGTAACTGTATTCTAGAGTCCCATTGGAAGTTATGCAACTGTATTCTAGAGTCCCATTGGAAGTTATGCAACTGTATTCTAGAGTCCCATTGGAAGTTATGTAACTGTATTGTAGAGTCTCATTGGAAGTTATGTAACTGTATTCTAGAGTCCCATTGGAAGTTATGTAACTGTATTCTAGAGAGCTAGTCCCATTGGAAGTCATGTAACTGTATTCTAGAGCTAGTCCCATTGGAAGTCATGTAACTGTATTCTAGAGAGCAAGTCCCATTGGAAGTCATGTAGCTGTATTCTAGAGAGCTAGTCCCATTGGAAGTCATGTAACTGTATTCTAGAGAGCTAGTCCCATTGGAAGTAGTGTAACTGTATTCTAGAAAGCTAGTCCCATTGGAAATTATGTAACTGTATTCTAGAGTCCCATTGGAAGTTATGCAACTGTATTCTAGAGTCCCATTGGAAGTTATGCAACTGTATTCTAGAGTCCCATTGGAAGTTATGTAACTGTATTCTAGAGTCCCATTGGAAGTTATGTAACTGTATTCTAGAGTCCCATTGGAAGTTATGTAACTGTATTCTAGAGAGCTAGTCCCATTGGAAGTCATGTAACTGTATTCTAGAGCTAGTCCCATTGGAAGTCATGTAACTGTATTCTAGAGAGCAAGTCCCATTGGAAGTCATGTAACTGTATTCTAGAAAGCTAGTCCCATTGGAAGTCATGTAACTGTATTCTAGAGAGCTAGTCCCATTGGAAGTCATGTAACTGTATTCTAGAGAGCTAGTCCCATTGGAAGTTATGTAACTGTATTCTAGAGAGCTAGTCCCATTGGAAGTTATGTAACTGTATTCTAGAGAGCTAGTCCCATTGGAAGTTATGTAACTGTATTCTAGAGAGCTAGTCCCATTGGAAGTCATGTAACTGTATTCTAGAGAGCTAGTCCCATTGGAAGTCATGTAACTTTATTCTAGAGAGCTAGTCCCATTGGAAGTTATGTAACTGTATTCTAGAGAGCTAGTCCCATTGGAAGGTATGTAACTGTATTCTAGAGAGCTAGTCCCATTGGAAGTCATGTAACTGTATTCTAGAGAGCTAGTCCCATTGGAAGTTATGTAACTGTATTCTAGAGAGCTAGTCCCATTGGAAGGTATGTAACTGTATTCTAGAGAGCTAGTCCCATTGGAAGTCATGTAACTGTATTCTAGAGAGCTAGTCCCATTGGAAGTTATGTAACTGTATTCTAGAGAGCTAGTCCCAATGGAAGTTATGTAACTGTATTCTAGAGAGCTAGTCCCATTGGAAGTTATGTAACTGTATTCTAGAGAGCTAGTCTCATTGGAAGTTATGTAACTGTATTCTAGAGAGCTAGTCCCATTGGAAGTCATGTAACTGTATTCTAGAGAGCTAGTCCCATTGGAAGTTATGTAACTGTATTCTAGAGAGCTAGTCCCATTGGAAGTTATGTAACTGTATTCTAGAGAGCTAGTCCCATTGGAAGTTATGTAACTGTATTCTAGAGAGCTAGTCCCATTGGAAGTCATGTAACTGTATTCTAGAGAGCTAGTCCCATTGGAAGTCATGTAACTTTATTCTAGAGAGCTAGTCCCATTGGAAGTTATGTAACTGTATTCTAGAGAGCTAGTCCCATTGGAAGGTATGTAACTGTATTCTAGAGAGCTAGTCCCATTGGAAGTCATGTAACTGTATTCTAGAGAGCTAGTCCCATTGGAAGTTATGTAACTGTATTCTAGAGAGCTAGTCCCAATGGAAGTTATGTAACTGTATTCTAGAGAGCTAGTCCCATTGGAAGTTATGTAACTGTATTCTAGAGAGCTAGTCTCATTGGAAGTTATGTAACTGTATTCTAGAGAGCTAGTCCCATTAGAAGTTATGTAACTGTATTCTAGAGAGCTAGTCCCATTGGAAATTATGTAACTGTATTCTAGAGTCCCATTGGAAGTTATGCAACTGTATTCTAGAGTCCCATTGGAAGTTATGCAACTGTATTCTAGAGTCCCATTGGAAGTTATGTAACTGTATTGTAGAGTCTCATTGGAAGTTATGTAACTGTATTCTAGAGTCCCATTGGAAGTTATGTAACTGTATTCTAGAGAGCTAGTCCCATTGGAAGTCATGTAACTGTATTCTAGAGCTAGTCCCATTGGAAGTCATTTAACTGTATTCTAGAGAGCAAGTCCCATTGGAAGTCATGTAACTGTATTCTAGAGAGCTAGTCCCATTGGAAGTCATGTAACTGTATTCTAGAGAGCTAGTCCCATTGGAAGTCATGTAACTGTATTCTAGAGAGCTAGTCCCATTGGAAATTTTGTAACTGTATTCTAGAGTCCCATTGGAAGTTATGCAACTGTATTCTAGAGTCCCATTGGAAGTTATGCAACTGTATTCTAGAGTCCCATTGGAAGTTATGTAACTGTATTCTAGAGTCCCATTGGAAGTTATGTAACTGTATTCTAGAGTCCCATTGGAAGTTATGTAACTGTATTCTAGAGAGCTAGTCCCATTGGAAGTCATGTAACTGTATTCTAGAGCTAGTCCCATTGGAAGTCATGTAACTGTATTCTAGAGAGCAAGTCCCATTGGAAGTCATGTAACTGTATTCTAGAAAGCTAGTCCCATTGGAAGTCATTAACTGTATTCTAGAGAGCTAGTCCCATTGAAAGTCATGTAACTGTATTCTAGAGAGCTAGTCCCATTGGAAGTTATGTAACTGTATTCTAGAGAGCTAGTCCCATTGGAAGTTATGTAACTGTATTCTAGAGAGCTAGTCCCATTGGAAGTTATGTAACTGTATTCTAGAGAGCTAGTCCCATTGGAAGTCATGTAACTGTATTCTAGAGAGCTAGTCCCATTGGAAGTCATGTAACTTTATTCTAGAGAGCTAGTCCCATTGGAAGTTATGTAACTGTATTCTAGAGAGCTAGTCCCATTGGAAGGTATGTAACTGTATTCTAGAGAGCTAGTCCCATTGGAAGTCATGTAACTGTATTCTAGAGAGCTAGTCCCATTGGAAGTTATGTAACTGTATTCTAGAGAGCTAGTCCCAATGGAAGTTATGTAACTGTATTCTAGAGAGCTAGTCCCATTGGAAGTTATGTAACTGTATTCTAGAGAGCTAGTCTCATTGGAAGTTATGTAACTGTATTCTAGAGAGCTAGTCCCATTGGAAGTCATGTAACTGTATTCTAGAGAGCTAGTCCCATTGGAAGTTATGTAACTGTATTCTAGAGAGCTAGTCCCATTGGAAGTTATGTAACTGTATTCTAGAGAGCTAGTCCCATTGGAAGTTATGTAACTGTATTCTAGAGAGCTAGTCCCATTGGAAGTCATGTAACTGTATTCTAGAGAGCTAGTCCCATTGGAAGTCATGTAACTTTATTCTAGAGAGCTAGTCCCATTGGAAGTTATGTAACTGTATTCTAGAGAGCTAGTCCCATTGGAAGGTATGTAACTGTATTCTAGAGAGCTAGTCCCATTGGAAGTCATGTAACTGTATTCTAGAGAGCTAGTCCCATTGGAAGTTATGTAACTGTATTCTAGAGAGCCAGTCCCAATGGAAGTTATGTAACTGTATTCTAGAGAGCTAGTCCCATTGGAAGTTATGTAACTGTATTCTAGAGAGCTAGTCTCATTGGAAGTTATGTAACTGTATTCTAGAGAGCTAGTCCCATTAGAAGTTATGTAACTGTATTCTAGAGAGCTAGTCCCATTGGAAATTATGTAACTGTATTCTAGAGTCCCATTGGAAGTTATGCAACTGTATTCTAGAGTCCCATTGGAAGTTATGCAACTGTATTCTAGAGTCCCATTGGAAGTTATGTAACTGTATTGTAGAGTCTCATTGGAAGTTATGTAACTGTATTCTAGAGTCCCATTGGAAGTTATGTAACTGTATTCTAGAGAGCTAGTCCCATTGGAAGTCATGTAACTGTATTCTAGAGCTAGTCCCATTGGAAGTCATGTAACTGTATTCTAGAGAGCAAGTCCCATTGGAAGTCATGTAACTGTATTCTAGAGAGCTAGTCCCATTGGAAGTCATGTAACTGTATTCTAGAGAGCTAGTCCCATTGGAAGTCATGTAACTGTATTCTAGAGAGCTAGTCCCATTGGAAGTTATGTAACTGTATTCTAGAGAGCTAGTCCCATTGGAAGTCATGTAACTGTATTCTAGAGAGCTAGTCCCATTGGAAGTTATGTAACTGTATTCTAGAGAGCTAGTCCCATTGGAAGTTATGTAACTGTATTCTAGAGAGCTAGTCCCATTGGAAGTTATGTAACTGTATTCTAGAGAGCTAGTCCCATTGGAAGTTATGTAACTGTATTCTAGAGAGCTAGTCCCACTGGAAGTCATGTAACTTTATTCTAGAGAGCTAGTCCCATTGGAAGTTATGTAACTGTATTCTAGAGAGCTAGTCCCATTGGAAGTTATGTAACTGTATTCTAGAGAGCTAGTCCCATTGGAAGTCATGTAACTGTATTCTAGAGAGCTAGTCCCATTGGAAGTCATGTAACTTTATTCTAGAGAGCTAGTCCCATTGGAAGTTATGTAACTGTATTCTAGAGAGCTAGTCCCATTGGAAGGTATGTAACTGTATTCTAGAGAGCTAGTCCCATTGGAAGTCATGTAACTGTATTCTAGAGAGCTAGTCCCATTGGAAGTTATGTAACTGTATTCTAGAGAGCTAGTCCCAATGGAAGTTATGTAACTGTATTCTAGAGAGCTAGTCCCATTGGAAGTTATGTAACTGTATTCTAGAGAGCTAGTCTCATTGGAAGTTATGTAACTGTATTCTAGAGAGCTAGTCCCATTAGAAGTTATGTAACTGTATTCTAGAGAGCTAGTCCCATTGGAAATTATGTAACTGTATTCTAGAGTCCCATTGGAAGTTATGCAACTGTATTCTAGAGTCCCATTGGAAGTTATGCAACTGTATTCTAGAGTCCCATTGGAAGTTATGTAACTGTATTGTAGAGTCTCATTGGAAGTTATGTAACTGTATTCTAGAGTCCCATTGGAAGTTATGTAACTGTATTCTAGAGAGCTAGTCCCATTGGAAGTCATGTAACTGTATTCTAGAGCTAGTCCCATTGGAAGTCATGTAACTGTATTCTAGAGAGCAAGTCCCATTGGAAGTCATGTAACTGTATTCTAGAGAGCTAGTCCCATTGGAAGTCATGTAACTGTATTCTAGAGAGCTAGTCCCATTGGAAGTCATGTAACTGTATTCTAGAGAGCTAGTCCCATTGGAAATTTTGTAACTGTATTCTAGAGTCCCATTGGAAGTTATGCAACTGTATTCTAGAGTCCCATTGGAAGTTATGCAACTGTATTCTAGAGTCCCATTGGAAGTTATGTAACTGTATTCTAGAGTCCCATTGGAAGTTATGTAACTGTATTCTAGAGTCCCAATGGAAGTTATGTAACTGTATTCTAGAGAGCTAGTCCCATTGGAAGTCATGTAACTGTATTCTAGAGCTAGTCCCATTGGAAGTCATGTAACTGTATTCTAGAGAGCTAGTCCCATTGGAAGTCATGTAACTGTATTCTAGAGAGCTAGTCCCATTGGAAGTCATGTAACTGTATTCTAGAGAGCTAGTCCCATTGGAAGTTATGTAACTGTATTCTAGAGAGCTAGTCCCATTGGAAGTCATGTAACTGTATTCTAGAGAGCTAGTCCCATTGGAAGTTATGTAACTGTATTCTAGAGAGCTAGTCCCATTGGAAGTTATGTAACTGTATTCTAGAGAGCTAGTCCCATTGGAAGTTATGTAACTGTATTCTAGAGAGCTAGTCCCATTGGAAGTTATGTAACTGTATTCTAGAGAGCTAGTCCCACTGGAAGTCATGTAACTTTATTCTAGAGAGCTAGTCCCATTGGAAGTTATGTAACTGTATTCTAGAGAGCTAGTCCCATTGGAAGTTATGTAACTGTATTCTAGAGAGCTAGTCCCATTGGAAGTCATGTAACTGTATTCTAGAGAGCTAGTCCCATTGGAAGTCATGTAACTTTATTCTAGAGAGCTAGTCCCATTGGAAGTTATGTAACTGTATTCTAGAGAGCTAGTCCCATTGGAAGGTATGTAACTGTATTCTAGAGAGCTAGTCCCATTGGAAGTCATGTAACTGTATTCTAGAGAGCTAGTCCCATTGGAAGTTATGTAACTGTATTCTAGAGAGCTAGTCCCAATGGAAGTTATGTAACTGTATTCTAGAGAGCTAGTCCCATTGGAAGTTATGTAACTGTATTCTAGAGAGCTAGTCTCATTGGAAGTTATGTAACTGTATTCTAGAGAGCTAGTCCCATTAGAAGTTATGTAACTGTATTCTAGAGAGCTAGTCCCATTGGAAATTATGTAACTGTATTCTAGAGTCCCATTGGAAGTTATGCAACTGTATTCTAGAGTCCCATTGGAAGTTATGCAACTGTATTCTAGAGTCCCATTGGAAGTTATGTAACTGTATTGTAGAGTCTCATTGGAAGTTATGTAACTGTATTCTAGAGTCCCATTGGAAGTTATGTAACTGTATTCTAGAGAGCTAGTCCCATTGGAAGTCATGTAACTGTATTCTAGAGCTAGTCCCATTGGAAGTCATGTAACTGTATTCTAGAGAGCAAGTCCCATTGGAAGTCATGTAACTGTATTCTAGAGAGCTAGTCCCATTGGAAGTCATGTAACTGTATTCTAGAGAGCTAGTCCCATTGGAAGTCATGTAACTGTATTCTAGAGAGCTAGTCCCATTGGAAATTTTGTAACTGTATTCTAGAGTCCCATTGGAAGTTATGCAACTGTATTCTAGAGTCCCATTGGAAGTTATGCAACTGTATTCTAGAGTCCCATTGGAAGTTATGTAACTGTATTCTAGAGTCCCATTGGAAGTTATGTAACTGTATTCTAGAGTCCCATTGGAAGTTATGTAACTGTATTCTAGAGAGCTAGTCCCATTGGAAGTCATGTAACTGTATTCTAGAGCTAGTCCCATTGGAAGTCATGTAACTGTATTCTAGAGAGCAAGTCCCATTGGAAGTCATGTAACTGTATTCTAGAAAGCTAGTCCCATTGGAAGTCATGTAACTGTATTCTAGAGAGCTAGTCCCATTGGAAGTCATGTAACTGTATTCTAGAGAGCTAGTCCCATTGGAAGTTATGTAACTGTATTCTAGAGAGCTAGTCCCATTGGAAGTTATGTAACTGTATTCTAGAGAGCTAGTCCCATTGGAAGTTATGTAACTGTATTCTAGAGAGCTAGTCCCATTGGAAGTCATGTAACTGTATTCTAGAGAGCTAGTCCCATTGGAAGTCATGTAACTTTATTCTAGAGAGCTAGTCCCATTGGAAGTTATGTAACTGTATTCTAGAGAGCTAGTCCCATTGGAAGGTATGTAACTGTATTCTAGAGAGCTAGTCCCATTGGAAGTCATGTAACTGTATTCTAGAGAGCTAGTCCCATTGGAAGTTATGTAACTGTATTCTAGAGAGCTAGTCCCAATGGAAGTTATGTAACTGTATTCTAGAGAGCTAGTCCCATTGGAAGTTATGTAACTGTATTCTAGAGAGCTAGTCTCATTGGAAGTTATGTAACTGTATTCTAGAGAGCTAGTCCCATTGGAAGTCATGTAACTGTATTCTAGAGAGCTAGTCCCATTGGAAGTTATGTAACTGTATTCTAGAGAGCTAGTCCCATTGGAAGTTATGTAACTGTATTCTAGAGAGCTAGTCCCATTGGAAGTTATGTAACTGTATTCTAGAGAGCTAGTCCCATTGGAAGTCATGTAACTGTATTCTAGAGAGCTAGTCCCATTGGAAGTCATGTAACTTTATTCTAGAGAGCTAGTCCCATTGGAAGTTATGTAACTGTATTCTAGAGAGCTAGTCCCATTGGAAGGTATGTAACTGTATTCTAGAGAGCTAGTCCCATTGGAAGTCATGTAACTGTATTCTAGAGAGCTAGTCCCATTGGAAGTTATGTAACTGTATTCTAGAGAGCCAGTCCCAATGGAAGTTATGTAACTGTATTCTAGAGAGCTAGTCCCATTGGAAGTTATGTAACTGTATTCTAGAGAGCTAGTCTCATTGGAAGTTATGTAACTGTATTCTAGAGAGCTAGTCCCATTAGAAGTTATGTAACTGTATTCTAGAGAGCTAGTCCCATTGGAAATTATGTAACTGTATTCTAGAGTCCCATTGGAAGTTATGCAACTGTATTCTAGAGTCCCATTGGAAGTTATGCAACTGTATTCTAGAGTCCCATTGGAAGTTATGTAACTGTATTGTAGAGTCTCATTGGAAGTTATGTAACTGTATTCTAGAGTCCCATTGGAAGTTATGTAACTGTATTCTAGAGAGCTAGTCCCATTGGAAGTCATGTAACTGTATTCTAGAGCTAGTCCCATTGGAAGTCATGTAACTGTATTCTAGAGAGCAAGTCCCATTGGAAGTCATGTAACTGTATTCTAGAGAGCTAGTCCCATTGGAAGTCATGTAACTGTATTCTAGAGAGCTAGTCCCATTGGAAGTCATGTAACTGTATTCTAGAGAGCTAGTCCCATTGGAAGTTATGTAACTGTATTCTAGAGAGCTAGTCCCATTGGAAGTCATGTAACTGTATTCTAGAGAGCTAGTCCCATTGGAAGTTATGTAACTGTATTCTAGAGAGCTAGTCCCATTGGAAGTTATGTAACTGTATTCTAGAGAGCTAGTCCCATTGGAAGTTATGTAACTGTATTCTAGAGAGCTAGTCCCATTGGAAGGTATGTAACTGTATTCTAGAGAGCTAGTCCCACTGGAAGTCATGTAACTGTATTCTAGAGAGCTAGTCCCATTGGAAGTTATGTAACTGTATTCTAGAGAGCTAGTCCCATTGGAAGTTATGTAACTGTATTCTAGAGAGCTAGTCCCATTGGAAGTTATGTAACTGTATTCTAGAGAGCTAGTCCCATTGGAAGTTATGTAACTGTATTCTAGAGAGCTAGTCCCATTGGAAGTCATGTAACTGTATTCTAGAGAGCTAGTCCCATTGGAAGTCATGTAACTGCATTCTAGAAAGCTAGTCCCATTGGAAGTCATGTAACTGTATTCTAGAGAGCTAGTCCCATTGGAAGGTATGTAACTGTATTCTAGAGAGCTAGTCCCATTGGAAGTCATGTAACTGTTTCTAGAGAGCTAGTCCCATTGGAAGTTATGTAACTGTATTCTAGAGAGCTAGTCCCATTGGAAGTTATGTAACTGTATTCTAGAGAGCTAGTCCCATTGGAAGTTATGTAACTGTATTCTAGAGAGCTAGTCCCATTGGAAGTCATGTAACTGTATTCTAGAGAGCTAGTCCCATTGGAAGTCATGTAACTTTATTCTAGAGAGCTAGTCCCATTGGAAGTTATGTAACTGTATTCTAGAGAGCTAGTCCCATTGGAAGGTATGTAACTGTATTCTAGAGAGCTAGTCCCATTGGAAGTCATGTAACTGTATTCTAGAGAGCTAGTCCCATTGGAAGTTATGTAACTGTATTCTAGAGAGCTAGTCCCAATGGAAGTTATGTAACTGTATTCTAGAGAGCTAGTCCCATTGGAAGTTATGTAACTGTATTCTAGAGAGCTAGTCTCATTGGAAGTTATGTAACTGTATTCTAGAGAGCTAGTCCCATTAGAAGTTATGTAACTGTATTCTAGAGAGCTAGTCCCATTGGAAATTATGTAACTGTATTCTAGAGTCCCATTGGAAGTTATGCAACTGTATTCTAGAGTCCCATTGGAAGTTATGTAACTGTATTGTAGAGTCTCATTGGAAGTTATGTAACTGTATTCTAGAGTCCCATTGGATGTTATGTAACTGTATTCTAGAGAGCTAGTCCCATTGGAAGTCATGTAACTGTATTCTAGAGCTAGTCCCATTGGAAGTCATGTAACTGTATTCTAGAGAGCAAGTCCCATTGGAAGTCATGTAACTGTATTCTAGAGAGCTAGTCCCATTGGAAGTCATGTAACTGTATTCTAGAGAGCTAGTCCCATTGGAAGTCATGTAACTGTATTCTAGAGAGCTAGTCCCATTGGAAGTTATGTAACTGTATTCTAGAGAGCTAGTCCCATTGGAAGTCATGTAACTGTATTCTAGAGAGCTAGTCCCATTGGAAGTTATGTAACTGTATTCTAGAGAGCTAGTCCCATTGGAAGTTATGTAACTGTATTCTAGAGAGCTAGTCCCATTGGAAGTTATGTAACTGTATTCTAGAGAGCTAGTCCCATTGGAAGTTATGTAACTGTATTCTAGAGAGCTAGTCCCACTGGAAGTCATGTAACTGTATTCTAGAGAGCTAGTCCCATTGGAAGTTATGTAACTGTATTCTAGAGAGCTAGTCCCATTGGAAGTTATGTAACTGTATTATAGAGAGCTAGTCCCATTGGAAGTTATGTAACTGTATTCTAGAGAGCTAGTCCCATTGGAAGTTATGTAACTGTATTCTAGAGAGCTAGTCCCATTGGAAGTCATGTAACTGTATTCTAGAGAGCTAGTCCCATTGGAAGTCATGTAACTGTATTCTAGAAAGCTAGTCCCATTGGAAGTCATGTAACTGTATTCTAGAGAGCTAGTCCCATTGGAAGGTATGTAACTGTATTCTAGAGAGCTAGTCCCATTGGAAGTCATGTAACTGTTTCTAGAGAGCTAGTCCCATTGGAAGTTATGTAACTGTATTCTAGAGAGCTAGTCCCATTGGAAGTTATGTAACTGTATTCTAGAGAGCTAGTCCCATTGGAAGTTATGTAACTGTATTCTAGAGAGCTAGTCCCATTGGAAGTCATGTAACTGTATTCTAGAGAGCTAGTCCCATTGGAAGTCATGTAACTTTATTCTAGAGAGCTAGTCCCATTG
Organism: Biomphalaria pfeifferi; assembly: GCA_030265305.1. Taxonomy (NCBI): domain Eukaryota; kingdom Metazoa; phylum Mollusca; class Gastropoda; family Planorbidae; genus Biomphalaria; species Biomphalaria pfeifferi. The sequence goes on along the minus strand of JASAOG010000123.1, from coordinate 776,673 downwards.
GAAGTTATGTAACTGTATTCTAGAGAGCTAGTCCCATTGGAAGGTATGTAACTGTATTCTAGAGAGCTAGTCCCATTGGAAGTCATGTAACTGTATTCTAGAGAGCTAGTCCCATTGGAAGTTATGTAACTGTATTCTAGAGAGCTAGTCCCAATGGAAGTTATGTAACTGTATTCTAGAGAGCTAGTCCCATTGGAAGTTATGTAACTGTATTCTAGAGAGCTAGTCTCATTGGAAGTTATGTAACTGTATTCTAGAGAGCTAGCCCCATTAGAAGTTATGTAACTGTATTCAAGAGAGCTAGTCCCATTGGAAATTATGTAACTGTATTCTAGAGTCCCATTGGAAGTTATGCAACTGTATTCTAGAGTCCCATTGGAAGTTATGCAACTGTATTCTAGAGTCCCATTGGAAGTTATGTAACTGTATTCTAGAGAGCTAGTCCCATTGGAAGTTATGTAACTGTATTCTAGAGAGCTAGTCCCATTGGAAGTCATGTAACTGTATTCTAGAGAGCTAGTCCCATTGGAAGTCATGTAACTGTATTCTAGAGAGCTAGTCCCATTGAAAGTTATGTAACTGTATTCTAGAGAGCTAGTCCCATTAGAAGTTATGTAACTGTATTCTAGAGTCCCATTGGAAGTTATGCAACTGTATTCTAGAGTCCCATTGGAAGTTATGCAACTGTATTCTAGAGTCCCATTGGAAGTTATGTAACTGTATTGTAGAGTCTCATTGGAAGTTATGTAACTGTATTCTAGAGTCCCATTGGAAGTTATGTAACTGTATTCTAGAGAGCTAGTCCCATTGGAAGTCATGTAACTGTATTCTAGAGCTAGTCCCATTGGAAGTCATGTAACTGTATTCTAGAGAGCAAGTCCCATTGGAAGTCATGTAACTGTATTCTAGAGAGCTAGTCCCATTGGAAGTCATGTAACTGTATTCTAGAGAGCTAGTCCCATTGGAAGTCATGTAACTGTATTCTAGAGAGCTAGTCCCATTGGAAGTTATGTAACTGTATTCTAGAGAGCTAGTCCCATTGGAAGTCATGTAACTGTATTCTAGAGAGCTAGTCCCATTGGAAGTTATGTAACTGTATTCTAGAGAGCTAGTCCCATTGGAAGTTATGTAACTGTATTCTAGAGAGCTAGTCCCATTGGAAGTTATGTAACTGTATTCTAGAGAGCTAGTCCCATTGGAAGTTATGTAACTGTATTCTAGAGAGCTAGTCCCACTGGAAGTCATGTAACTGTATTCTAGAGAGCTAGTCCCATTGGAAGTTATGTAACTGTATTCTAGAGAGCTAGTCCCATTGGAAGTTATGTAACTGTATTCTAGAGAGCTAGTCCCATTGGAAGTTATGTAACTGTATTCTAGAGAGCTAGTCCCATTGGAAGTTATGTAACTGTATTCTAGAGAGCTAGTCCCATTGGAAGTCATGTAACTGTATTCTAGAGAGCTAGTCCCATTGGAAGTCATGTAACTGTATTCTAGAAAGCTAGTCCCATTGGAAGTCATGTAACTGTATTCTAGAGAGCTAGTCCCATTGGAAGGTATGTAACTGTATTCTAGAGAGCTAGTCCCATTGGAAGTCATGTAACTGTTTCTAGAGAGCTAGTCCCATTGGAAGTTATGTAACTGTATTCTAGAGAGCTAGTCCCATTGGAAGTTATGTAACTGTATTCTAGAGAGCTAGTCCCATTGGAAGTTATGTAACTGTATTCTAGAGAGCTAGTCCCATTGGAAGTCATGTAACTGTATTCTAGAGAGCTAGTCCCATTGGAAGTCATGTAACTTTATTCTAGAGAGCTAGTCCCATTGGAAGTTATGTAACTGTATTCTAGAGAGCTAGTCCCATTGGAAGGTATGTAACTGTATTCTAGAGAGCTAGTCCCATTGGAAGTCATGTAACTGTATTCTAGAGAGCTAGTCCCATTGGAAGTTATGTAACTGTATTCTAGAGAGCTAGTCCCAATGGAAGTTATGTAACTGTATTCTAGAGAGCTAGTCCCATTGGAAGTTATGTAACTGTATTCTAGAGAGCTAGTCTCATTGGAAGTTATGTAACTGTATTCTAGAGAGCTAGTCCCATTAGAAGTTATGTAACTGTATTCTAGAGAGCTAGTCCCATTGGAAATTATGTAACTGTATTCTAGAGTCCCATTGGAAGTTATGCAACTGTATTCTAGAGTCCCATTGGAAGTTATGCAACTGTATTCTAGAGTCCCATTGGAAGTTATGTAACTGTATTGTAGAGTCTCATTGGAAGTTATGTAACTGTATTCTAGAGTCCCATTGGAAGTTATGTAACTGTATTCTAGAGAGCTAGTCCCATTGGAAGTCATGTAACTGTATTCTAGAGCTAGTCCCATTGGAAGTCATGTAACTGTATTCTAGAGAGCAAGTCCCATTGGAAGTCATGTAACTGTATTCTAGAGAGCTAGTCCCATTGGAAGTCATGTAACTGTATTCTAGAGAGCTAGTCCCATTGGAAGTCATGTAACTGTATTCTAGAGAGCTAGTCCCATTGGAAGTTATGTAACTGTATTCTAGAGAGCTAGTCCCATTGGAAGTCATGTAACTGTATTCTAGAGAGCTAGTCCCATTGGAAGTTATGTAACTGTATTCTAGAGAGCTAGTCCCATTGGAAGTTATGTAACTGTATTCTAGAGAGCTAGTCCCATTGGAAGTTATGTAACTGTATTCTAGAGAGCTAGTCCCATTGGAAGTCATGTAACTGTTTCTAGAGAGCTAGTCCCATTGGAAGTTATGTAACTGTATTCTAGAGAGCTAGTCCCATTGGAAGTTATGTAACTGTATTCTAGAGAGCTAGTCCCATTGGAAGTTATGTAACTGTATTCTAGAGAGCTAGTCCCATTGGAAGTCATGTAACTGTATTCTAGAGAGCTAGTCCCATTGGAAGTCATGTAACTTTATTCTAGAGAGCTAGTCCCATTGGAAGTTATGTAACTGTATTCTAGAGAGCTAGTCCCATTGGAAGGTATGTAACTGTATTCTAGAGAGCTAGTCCCATTGGAAGTCATGTAACTGTATTCTAGAGAGCTAGTCCCATTGGAAGTTATGTAACTGTATTCTAGAGAGCTAGTCCCAATGGAAGTTATGTAACTGTATTCTAGAGAGCTAGTCCCATTGGAAGTTATGTAACTGTATTCTAGAGAGCTAGTCTCATTGGAAGTTATGTAACTGTATTCTAGAGAGCTAGTCCCATTAGAAGTTATGTAACTGTATTCTAGAGAGCTAGTCCCATTGGAAGTTATGTAACTGTATTCTAGAGTCCCATTGGAAGTTATGCAACTGTATTCTAGAGTCCCATTGGAAGTTATGCAACTGTATTCTAGAGTCCCATTGGAAGTTATGTAACTGTATTCTAGAGAGCTAGTCCCATTGGAAGTTATGTAACTGTATTCTAGAGAGCTAGTCCCATTGGAAGTCATGTAACTGTATTCTAGAGAGCTAGTCCCATTGGAAGTCATGTAACTGTATTCTAGAGAGCTAGTCCCATTGAAAGTTATGTAACTGTATTCTAGAGAGCTAGTCCCATTAGAAGTTATGTAACTGTATTCTAGAGAGCTAGTCCCATTGGAAATTATGTAACTGTATTCTAGAGAGCTAGTCCCATTGGAAGTCATCGATTGACACTTGTTTCAGTCTTCTTGTTTCACTTTGTCCCCACTCGTCATCTTCTCAATCATTCCCAAATGTCTCATTTTTCTTGGATTGCTGGATCACAAACTGTAGGACATCGATTTTCCAAGTTATTATCTTTCTTTCTTGCTGAATAGTTTCACTGTGTGTTTGTATCTCAACAGGACTGCCAACACTAAGGTAACTAAGCATAAGTTTCGTTCAATTCCAAACTATGGGTCGAGGTACTTCCGGTATAAACTTATTTTTGCGACATTCACGATGTTTGAATGATGCTGCCAGCTTGGATTATATATTTTTTTCTCTTTTCATCATATTTGACAATGATTATTTATATTATTTTCGCATGTTTACATTTTTTTCTCTTAATAGGGGTTAAAAAATCGATTAATGGTAGAGTCAATACATTTTCGAGAGTGTTATTTATTACCTAAATAGCGTATATAATGCATGATATAAGGTCAGTCTGTGAGTGAGTCAATCTAAATAAAATAATAATAGAGAGTCACTGAGCCTTCACACTCATATCTTTACAACTTTTATTTAAATCTATGCCTATTTTGTTTTATTAATTTAAGTATTTTGTTTCAAGATAGTATACATTTTTTTTATAGTAATAGAGAATCAACCATTAAAATCTAAAAGCAGTTATGTATTTATGACTAACTAAAAAATATACATAAAACTTTCGCTCTGCAAGCTATTATTTTTTTTAACTAAATAAAATCCCAAATAACATCCAATTCTTTTAAAAGCCATTAATGAAATTGAGATTGTTCCAAATTTTTCTTCGCCCAATAGAATTCTAAAATTATAAATTAATTGTACTTTGTACACGTAGTAAACATGTAAACTTTGACCCAGACATAGCTATAAACTATATCTACAAATACGATCATACACACTACTATAATTTGTTTTGAAAAAAAGTGCTTAATGGGTTTTTAATTTTACATATAAACTAGCTAAAACACTATGTATGTCAATGCTATTTTTAAGTAGGTATATCAGAATTTGTTGTTATAAAAATCTGGCTATGCCTTTAGCTCTGTTAACAAAATTATGACTAAGAAATATTTTGTACGTAGACTTCTAGATCTAGAGTCTATCTAGTGTTTATCTAATAAATCTACTAATGTTAACTTCTTGACTCAATTGTACATTTGGTAATAGGCAATATTATGCCGCCCACGCCTGAACCGGTTCTTTCTGTGGTCTTCCTTAGAAAATAGGCTCATAAACCTACCTTCTGAAGCTGTACCATCGCAAATTAATATTAAGCCGAAAAACAAATATTTAGTTTTTACGGTTTCTTATTATTGCTGTAAAACAGGCGACGCCATATTGTTATGATGTTCTGGAGAAAAAATGCTCACTGAACTATATATCGTTTGGGAACATTGTTTTAAATAATATTTCCCTAACTAAGCACTATATTATAGTTTGGGATTAGGTTTAGTAGGATCAAAATAGTAGGTTTACTGCTATGTTTAGAATAAGAATTAGGTGTAGAATTAAGGTTAGGGTTAGGTTTAGTATTTAGGGTTAGGGTTAGTGCTAGGGTTAGGGTTAATGCTAGGTTTAGGGTTAGGTTTAAGGTTAGTAATAGGTTTAGGTTTAGTTGTTAGGGTTAGGGTTTAGGCAAATACTAAACTTAACCCTGATTCTAAACCTAATCTTAAACCTAGCACTAAACCTAACCCTAATTCTAAATCTAACCCTAATCTTAAACCTAGCACTAAACCTATTGTAAACCTAACCCTAATTCTAAACCTAATCTTAAACCTAGCATTAAACCTATTCTAAACCTAATCCTAAATCTAACCCTTCTTATAAGCCTAACCCTAAACCTTATTCTAAACCTAACCCTAATTCTAAACGTAATTCTAAACTTATCGTAAACCTAATTCTAAACCTAATCCTAACCCTAAAGCTAGCACTAAATCTAAATTTTGATCATACTAAATTCCATCAAAATAATATATTGTTCAGTGATACTTGCTCTTAGTTCATTGTTTTTTTTTTTAATTTCTGGGATGGAGAGTTACGTTCTATTAAGAACGTCATAAACAAAATGGCGTATTTTTCATTACAACAATGATAAAAGAACTGGAAAACTAAATAAATATATTTTTTTCGGCTTAATAATCATTTGCGATGGTGCAGCTTTGGAGGGTAGGTTTATGAGCCTATTGTCTACGGTAAGACCACAAAAAGAACCCGATCAGGCGTGGGTAGCATAATATCGCCTATTATCGTACATTTTCTTGTTGCCATATAGATAGATCTGTCCAGATTCATCATCAACGACATAATCTCTTTCTTATCTGAGAATCCAGATCTAGATCAATGTCATGTCATATCTAGATCTAGATGATCTTTTGTTGAATCATATTCATGAATTGTAAATTGTCATTGAATCATGAATGATAATTTATTTGATTATGATCTGACTTTCTCAACTTTCTGCTTAGTCTTAGTGCTTGAACTGTGCTTGGCTCACATAACATTTTTTAATGGTATATAAATCTAGTATTTTATCTTACATCAAATTCTATCTAGAATGTTAAATATTCTATAGTGACTATAGTCTATTACTATCACTAGCGGATCCAGAACTTTGGAAGGGGTGGCGATTTTTTTCCAAACCCTAATCCTAACGCACAGTAAACCCTAACCCTATGCATAAACGTACGTACAGCATATATATATATATATATATATTCATTGGCCTCCTTCAGTCGTAGAACGACTATGGTTCATCTCAGAGCACACTTCCTCATGTGGCTGTGGAGCCCTATTTTGAAGAGACACTCCCGTCCACAGATAGCGCAGGTTAAGGTGGCTTTTGCTTCGGTGGTAGAGGAGCTGGCCGTTTTTCGGATTGTACGTTTTTCTTCCTGAGCTGATACCCATGTACTTTCACTGTCCATAGCTTTCTTAGTCACTGTCTCTCTCCATCTGTTGCGGTCTTGAGCTATGTCTTTCCAATTGTCAGTATTGATGTTCACTGATTTGAGGTCATCTTTGTAACGGAGGTGGGGGCGACCAGTTTTTCTTGTGCCAGTCGCGAGTTGACCATAGAGGATGACTTTCGGGATGCGCTTGTCCTCCATCCGGCGAACATGTCCAAGCCAGCGCAAACGGCGTTGTCTGAGGGCTGTAAAGATGCTGGGAATGCCTGATCGCGCAAGGATCTCAGTATTTGCACACTTTTTCTTTCCATATGACATTCAAGATCCTACGGAGACATCTGAAATGGAATGAGTTCAGTTCTCTCTCTTGCTTTGCGTAGGTGGTCCATGATTCACTGCCATATATATATATATATATATATATATATATATATATATATATATATATGTGTGTGTGTGTGTGTGTGTGTGTGTGTGTGTGTATGAGCATAAAATTAAGTGTTCTCAACCTTTGGCGAGAAAAAACAAACAGTCATTTTGAGGCCTTCCTCTTGCAAGCTTGGGGTTCCGGGGAAGCGCCGTAAGCTTTACTAGTGGGTTCGGGCGAAGACCCGTCGCCAAAAACGTTTTCCTGCATTCTTCACTGCAGAAACGCATTCTCCTGACATCAACAGCTCAATATTCAATAGTGAGGTTCAGGTGCGAAGCCCCGTTGCCAAAAGCGTTTTCCTGCATTCTTCACTGCAGAAACGCATTCTTCTGACCTAAAGCTCACTATTCATTGTATTAAAAAAAGACCTTTTGAATAATGTTGAAAAATATTCTAATATGAATTTATAGGCCCTTAATGCATTGCAAATAAAACCGATTTGTTCCTTGAAAAAGATAAGTTACCCCACATATTCAGATTAAGGCTTTGAGGATCGCCGCGAAAAAAAATTATTCGATAAATAGTCAAATTCAACCATAATATGTAAGTTATAGTCCCAAATTTATTTAACTACAAAAATATCAGATTGAGTAAAGGTTAGAAAAAGGCGACTACGAAATTATTGTCTGGGTTTAGAACTCATCTCAATCGTGACTCTTATTCATTAAAAGATAAGAGAAAGCAGAACGGTTAGAGAGGCACTTACTTAATGTGAAAGCTCTTGCTTCCTCCGAGTACATTCTCAAAAACGCGATTTTTATATGAATATACAATGACACATTATTTAAAATATAAATCACCTTTCATTATATATTGGATGTGACAGCGCAATATAAATTTTTGTAATTACAGTAATAATTTTCATCATTAATGACTTCATACTAAGCATAAGTTTGCCATTAATTATAATAGTATAAACATTGATTTAGATCTAGATTTATTTTTTAATTAAATATTTTTTTTGTAAGCCTTAAGTGTAGTATTTTTAGATGTATGTTATTAAAAATAAACGAAAAGAAACTTACTTTTCTTTTCAAATCGCAGAAAGTAGAGCTTTATACCCATATTGAGCTGTGAATAAGTTGGGTGGTTTGCAATTTCGAGGCTGTTTGTATTTGTTAATTTCTATTAAGCATTGTTTAAGAGCTAATTGTTGCGCCTATTTTTTTTTCGCTGCGTTATATCAATGTTTTCTACCTTAACCTCTCTCATTCCTCTTTTTGGTTAAATTTCTTTGGAACCATTTAAAGACGGGGGAGGGAAGGAGCAAAAAATGGGAGTGCCATCAAAGGCCCATGCCGACCAGTAAAATGATTAGGCCAAGCACAACCTCGAAGACATCAAAGCAGTCCATGCCGCTCGTGCATAGCAGAAAGTACGGTATATGTTTTTCAAATGATAATACGTACAGTGTATAGTGTATTTTTTGTTGTTGATATTTTTGTTGAATTTCAAACAAAATTAATTGTAATAAGAATTAAAAAAAAAAACAACAAGAAGAAAACGTGTTCGGGACTTTGTCTTGCTCTGCTGCCACTTGTTTTTGTAAAGTTGTCTGCATCAATTTTTTTCATTTGGTCGCGATCAGACCGGCCAATTTGGTACCGGCCCACCGGGCTTTTGCCCGTGTGCCCATATAGCCAGTCCGCCCGTGGGGGAAAGTAAAAGATAATCTCAATTGTGGTAGGTCACCTTCAATTTGAAAGTTACGGACAATCAAATCAGGTTCTTCGAAGAAGTATGCCCCTTAGGAAAAAAATGAAACAAGCATTTAAAAAAATTAATTTCTAAATACAATTTCTTTTAAGTGACTTGAATAGAAAGTAATAGAAATAGGAAATTCATTTAACAATGTGCTTACACTTAAGCCGAGAATATTGGCTATCTAAATAAGCTATTTAAACTATTGTCAGCTTCACAAGATAGGAACTGTACAGTTTGACAATTCATCCTCTATGACTCTCATCAAGAGCGGGGTAAAAGAAGGATGTGTTTCGGCATCTTCTTTTAGTTTGTACTCGACAGCGCCTTTACAATCCTGTAAGATGGAGTATAGTAGATCGTAGTAGATCCGATCGAAGGCTTCTTAAACTGGCTTGACCAGATCGAGGGGATGACTTATCCGGAATAAGGAGCTGATCGATGTTCGCCGACAATGCGGCACTCACTGCCCGTGTGCAATAAGGATTACAAAGACTAGTAAATGCTTTGACAGCTACAGGTAAATGGTTCAGTCTTACAGAGTTCTCACCAAGACAGAGAAGAGGATATGAAATGTCACAGAATAAACCAACACCAAGCCATTCATCTGAGCGCATCCATTGTCTTTCGAGACTGAGGGAGACATACATAAAAAAACATATATATATATATATATACAGAGAGACAGACATATAAATAGATAACACTCCAACTTAAAGACAACTTTAGGCCTATCATCTGACTCAATCATTATAGTGCTCTCACTCTTACTTTCTCACTCAATCATTAGGGTGTTCTCACTCTTACTTTCTCACTCAATCATTATAGTGTTCTCACTCTTACTTTCTCACTCAATCATTGAAGTGTTCTCTCTCTTACTTTGTCACTCAATCATTATTGTGTTCTTTCTCTTTCTTTCTCACTCAATCATTAAAGTGTTCTCTCTCTTACTTTCTGACTCAATCATTAAAGTGTTATCTCTCTTACTTTCTCACTCAATCATTAGAGTGTTCTCTCTCTTACTTTCTCACTCCATCATTATAGTGTTATCTCTCTTACTTTCTCACTTAATCATTATAATGTTTTCTCTCTTATTTTCTCACTCAATCATTAGTGTTCTCTCTCTTACTTTCTCACTCAATCATTTAGGTGTTCTCTCTCTCTCTTACTTTCTTACTCAATCATTACAGTATTCTCTCTCTTACTTTCTCACTCAATCATTATAGTGTTCTCTCTCTTACTTTCTCACTCAATCATTAGAGTGTTATCTCTCTTACTTTCTCATTCAATCATTATAGTGTTCTCTCTATTACTTTCTCACTCAATCAATATAGTGTTATCTCTCTTACTTTCTCATTCAATCATTATAGTGTTTTCTCTATTAGTTTCTCACTCAATCGTTAGAGTGTTATCTCTCTTACTTTCTTACTCAATCATTAGAGTGTTTTTTCTCTTACTTTTTCACACAATCATTAGAGTGTTATCTCTCTTACTTTCTCACATAATCATTATAATGTTCTTTTTCTTACTTTTAACTTAATCATTAGAGTGTTCTCTCTCTTACTTCCTCACTCATTCATTTAGTGTTCTCTCTCTTACTTTCTCACTCAATAGTTAGAGTGTTCTCTCTCTTACTTTTTAACTCAATCATTGGATTATTCTCTCTCTCTTACTTTCTTACTCAATCATTAGAGTGTTATATCTCTTAATTTCTCACTCAATCATTATAGTGTTATTACTCTTACTTTCTAACTCAATCATTATAGTGTTCTCTCTCTTACTTTCTCACTAAATCAATATAGTGTTCTCTCTCTTACTTTTTCACTCAATCATTAGAGTGTTTTCTCTCTTACTTTCTCATTTAATCATTTAAGTGTTCTTTCTCTATTACTTTCTCACTCAAACATTAGAGTGTTCTCTCTCTTACTTTCTCACTTAATCATTATAATGTTCTCTATTACTTTCTCCCTTAATCATTTTAATGTTCTCTCTTACTTTCACACTCAATCATTATAGTGTTATCACTCTTACTTTCTCACTCAATCATTATATTGTTCTCTCTCTCTCTTACTTTCTTACTCAAACATTAGAGTGTTATCTCTCTTAATTTCTCACTCAATCATTATATTGTTCTCTCTCTTACTTTGTCATTCAATCATTATTGTGTTATCTCTCTTACTTTCTCACTTAATCATTAGAGTGTTATCTCTCTTAATTTCTCACTCAATCATTATAGTGTTTTCTCTATTACTTTCTCACTCAATCATTAGAGATTTCTCTCCATTACTCAATTATTATAATGTTCTCTCTCTTACTTTCTAGATCAATCATTATAGTGTTATCTTTTTTACTTTCTCACTTAATCATTATAATGTTTTCTCTCTTACTTTCTCACTCAATCATTGGAGTGTTCTCTCTCTTACTTTCTCACTCAATCATTAGAGTGTTCTCTCTCTCTCTTACTTTCTTACTCAATCATTACAGTGTTCTCTCTCTTACTTTCTCACTCAATCATTATAGTGTTATCTCTCTTACTTTCTCACTCAATCATTATAGTGTTTTCTCTATTACTTTCTCACTCAATCATTATAGTGTTATCTCTCTTACTTTCTAACTTCATCATTATAATTTTCCCTCTCTTACATTCTCACTCTTTCATTAGACTGTTCTCTTTCTTACTTTCTCACTCAATCGTTAGAGTGTTATTTCTCTTACTTTCTCACTCAATCATTAGAGTGTTATTTCTCTTACTTTCTCACTCAATCATTAGAGTGTTCTTTCTTTTATTTTCTCACTCAATCATTAGAGTGTTATCTCTCTTACTTTCTCATTCAATCATTATTGTGTTCTCTCTCTTAATTTCTCACTCAATCATTATAGTGTTATTACTCTTACTTTCTAACTCAATCATTAGAGTGTTCTCTCTCTTACTTTCTCACTAAATCAATATAGTGTTATTTCTCTTACTTTCTCACTCAATCTTTATAGTGTTTTCTCTATTACTTTCTCACTCAATCATTATTGTGTTATCTCTCTTACTTTCTAACTTAATCATTATAATTTTCCCTCTCTTACATTCTCACTCTTTCATTAGACTGTTCTCTTTCTTACTTTCTCACTCAATCGTTAGAGTGTTATTTCTCTTACTTTCTCACTCAATCATTAGAGTTTTATTTCTCTTACTTTCTCACTCAATCATTAGAGTGTTCTTTCTTTTATTTTCTCACTCAATCATTAGAGTGTTATCTCTCTTACTTTCTCATTCAATCATTATTGTGTTCTCTCTCTTAATTTCTCACTCAATCATTATAGTGTTATTACTCTTACTTTCTAACTCAATCATTAGAGTGTTCTCTCTCTTACTTTCTCACTAAATCAATATAGTGTTATTTCTCTTACTTTCTCTCTCAATCTTTATAGTGTTCTCTCTCTTACTTTCTCACTCAAACATTATAGTGTTTTCTCTATTACTTTCTCACTAAATCAATATAGTGTTATTTCTCTTACTTTCTCACTCAATCTTTATAGTGTTCTCTCTCTTACTTTCTCACTCAAACATTAGAGTGTTATCTCTCTTACTTTCTCACTTAATCATTTAAGTGTTCTCTCTATTACTTTCTCACTCAAACATTAGAGTGTTCTCTCTCTTACTTTCTCACTTACTTTCTCACTCAATTATTATAGTGTTTTCTCTATTACTTTCTTACTTAATCATTATAATTTTCCCTCTCTTACTTTCTCACTTAATCATTTAAGTGTTCTCTCTCTATTACTTTCTCACTCAAACATTATTGTGTTCTCTCTCTTACTTTCTCACTCATTCATTATAGTGTTCTCTCTCTTACTTTCTCACTCAATCATTAGTGTGTTCTCTCTCTTACTTTCTCACTCAATCATTAAAGTGTTATTTCTCTTACTTTCTCACTCAATCATTAGAGTGTTCTCTCTCTTACTTTCTCACTCAAACATTAGAGTGTTATCTCTCTTACTTTCTCACTTAATCATTTAAGTGTTCTCTCTATTACTTTCTCACTCAAACATTAGAGTGTTCTCTCTCTTACTTTCTCACTTACTTTCTCACTCAATTATTATAGTGTTTTCTCTATTACTTTCTTACTTAATCATTATAATTTTCCCTCTCTTACTTTCTCACTTAATCATTTAAGTGTTCTCTCTCTATTACTTTCTCACTCAAACATTATTGTGTTCTCTCTCTTACTTTCTCACTCATTCATTATAGTGTTCTCTCTCTTACTTTCTCACTCAATCAATATAGTGTTATCTCTCTTATTTTCTCACTTAATCATTATAATGTTTTCTCTCTTACTTTCTCACTCAATCATTAGTGTGTTCTCTCTCTTACTTTCTCACTCAATCATTAAAGTGTTATCTCTCTTACTTTCTCACTCAATCATTAGAGTGTTCTCTCTCTTACTTTCTCACTCAATCATTATAGTGTTTTCTCTATTACTTTCTTACTTAATCATTATAATGTTTTCTCTCTTACTTTCTCACTCAATCATTAGAGTGTTCTCTCTCTTACTTTCTGACTCAATCATTATAGTGTTTTCTCTATTACTTTCTCACTCAATCATTAGAGTGTTCTCTCTCTTACTTTCCCACTCAATCATTATAGTGTTCTCTCTCTTACTTTCTCACTCAAACATTATAGTGTTTTTTCTATTACTTTCTCACTAAATCAATATAGTGTTCTCTCTCTTACTTTCCCACTTAATGATTATAGTGTTCTCTCTCTTACTCAATCATTATAGTGTTATTTCAATTTGGTCTCACAAGTAACAAACAAACTAGAGAACTTATTGGTCTCACAAGTAACAAACTAGAGAACTATTTGGTCTCACTTGTAACAAACAAACTAGAGAACAATTTGGACTCACAAGTAACAAACAAACTAGAGAACTATTTGGTCTCACAAGTAAAAAAAAACTAGAGAACTATTTGGTCTCACAAGTAACAAACAAACTAGAGAACAATTTGGACTCACTAGTAACAAACAAACTAGAGAACTGTTTGGTGTCACACGTGTCAAGCTAGACAACTGTTTGGCATGACACTTCAGAGCCTGTAAGAATGACAATTTCACAGGGGTCTAATAGCGCTGTGGAGTATTCAGAAACTGGTCACTTTGGGACGTTGTTCAGTACATGGACACTTAGTGGAGACACTCTAACGTAGGCTCTGGGAAAGATGTCACTATTTTCTTGTCATCGACGCGTCACTTTGATATAACTCAATTCCTTCTCCATTAGCTCGGGCAATCAGCTCCTTTAATGTTATCTAGATCCTTGAATCGTCTCTTGTCCAGTGTTTACCTCCCACAGGGACTTCTTTTTTCAAAGACTGAATCCTACTCTCAAATTCAATCAAACAAAATCTCATTTCGTTCCATTTCCTATCAATCAATGGATTGAATCCAAACTTGATTACTATAAAAAAAAACAATAACAAAGTATTATCAATGTATACATTTGTCTTTTCTTTTTCTCTAAATCTAAGCTTTATATTTTTATGGAGTCTTAATTGTATTGTTGCTACATTTATAAATTAGTATTAAAATGTCCTATTTAGTGTATCCTTAATGGCATCTCCTATGCGCCAAATGAGTCATGTCATATGTATGCTTACGATAAAACTGCATAAGGCTAAAATATAAAGTGCACACACACATACTTACATACACACATACAAAAATACACACACACTCACACACATACATATATATATATATATATATGTGGGATTCACCAGACAGCATTTTTTTATCCGGCAGGAGCCAGATAAGGCCGGATTTTTAAATTAAATATCCGGCCGTAGCCCGATAACGTATTTACAAGACTAGTAAACAACTATGTACTGAACATTTTGCAAAACTTCATAGCATTCCTATGTTATATTTTTCCTTTTTTTTCACCTTATTGTTCAAAAATCTGTCATCTCATTAGTGATTGAAAGTTGATCAGCATTTACCAGAGACTACAAACTAATGTGTGTGTGTGTGTAGCTTGTTGACGATGATACATGTATATTGTACTAATTTTCAAGCTGTTAAAGGTAAAGTCCAATCTGACTGTATAGTGAGTAGATAGATCTATGTGTTCGTATAGTTTAGATCATCAACTGGTCTGTTTTAAAGGTTCTGGCGTCTAGGGCATGAAACATTAGCCTGACGTAGTTAACGAATGGTTACTCGACCACTAACGCGCTATCTACTTAGCCACTGTGTATTAGGCCCTAGTCATTCTTGTATTCACTCCTCTATCACGAAATCTCTGGAACAGTCAAACGGGTTTCTCTTTCCTCTTAGGTGCTCACTGAGAAATGGTGTTCTTTGATTCCGTGCCAGCGTAGGGGGCTGACAAAACAACAAAAGAATTGAAGCAGTAGAGCCATAACTAGCAGATAAACTTAGAGAGAAACTGTTCCAGTTAATAACCGACCAACTCACACACAGTGATAAACAGAGAACGTTTGTACATTCGTTGTACAGGGATGGTGATACACATTGACATATATTGTAGAGGCTGTTAGGGCACATCTAGGTGTTAAGTAAGTAACAATCTCCTGCAACTTAGTCCTTAGATAAAAGCGCTACATTCACACACACTGAACGAGTTAAACTCTTAGTGGCGACGCCAGCAACCATCAAATGACCTTAATAAAAACAGGACCGTTGTAGCTCAACTTAAACCACCAAATTACTTACTTTTATAGAAACAGGTTCTTTGTAGCTCAACTTAAACCACCAAATTACTTACCTGTATAAAGACAGGTTCTTTGTAGCCAACTTAAGCCATCAAATTACTTACCTGTATAACCACAGGATCTTTGTAGCCTAACTTAAACCATCAAATTACTTACCTTTATAAAAGCGGGACACTACAAACACCAGCAAACCAAAGTACCAAAGAAACAGCGGTAGCCAAGGACGCTAAAGAATGAGGCAGACACACAGTCTATGAAAACACTTAAAACTATATTTCTTAGTTGTGTCGTATGTGATTACAATTGCTTAAAAAGTACTTGAAATTTTCAACAAAAAAAAAGCGCGAACTTTGTATTCAAACTTTTTTCTGTTAGGTATTTCTCCAAAAGGGCCGTTTAAAAGATTTCTTAATCAATGAATGAGTCAGTGGTCTTTTACAAATGTATAATAGATAAGCTGAAAATGATACTAAATAATCTACATAATCATCTAGATTCAGAAATATAGATCTACTTGGCTAGACTACTTTGACAAACATTTTTTATTAACACAATACAACAAAGCTATCTAGATGTAGATATTACAGCCATACTAAGATTATCTTTTTATGTCATATGGGAAAGAAGTTAAAAAATTTTGACTAAAGGAAGTATCCGAAAAAAACTGTGACCGAAAAATGAACATGTCATTTATTCTTCATAGCTCAGAAACCATGATAAATAGCAGCTTGAAATTTAGAACAGTTATACTTCATTATATGCTTTACAAATCCATTGCTTTATTACGTAGTATGCAAACTAAAATTGTAATCACTGGCGGATCCAGTGGGGGCGGTAGGGGCGATTTTCAAACTCTCCCCCTCCTCCCTCCACCCTAGATACGCTACTGGTTTACTGGGCGTTAGGTTTAGGGTTTGAAAAAAAATCGACCCCCCCCCCTCCTCTCAAAGGTTTTGAATCAGCCAGTGATTATAATGGAATAAACCAATGTAGATAATTAGAACATAAGGTTAAATAATAAATCTATAGCAATTCTTCAATTATTAGATCTATATTTAAACAACAAATCTTATCTTGTATCTTATAGCTCATCCTTCGTGGTCGGAGATGAATGAGCAGCACATTTCTCATTTCCTATGGACTCGAAGATGACTGTAAAGTCCAACCCTCTCTCTCCATGTGGATCTATCCAGTGCTACTTTTTCCCAGATGCTAGTGGTGATTTTGAAGAGCTTCATGTCGCGTTTGCATATATCCGTATCACGTAAAAGTGCGCGAACTATGTAGAAAAAACATAGGGCTAGTTCTAATAATATAAACTGAACGACATTAAATAATCTAGTAATGTAGTTACTAGTTAGATACTTTGACAAAATGTCAAATATTTGCTCGAATAAAACAATGTAGAGAATTGAAACATTTGGTTTTGTGAAAATACAAAATAGAAATTACCAATTATAATGTGAGTTGTGAAATCGAATTGTTAAGTGCGCTTAATATGTGCCATGATCGAATACTTGTTTAAATCCATTTGTATATTGCAACTTTCATTCTTATGCATGCTCAGTGCGCTGTACAATATCTTAAGTCGGGGCATTGTTGGGGAGAGGTATCTGAGAGGTTTCTTGCTGTTTTTAACTCAGCTCTACTTTCAAGGGAGCTCTATTTTTAATACTTATTCCAGAAGATGTATTATGTTTTATAGAAAACGTATTGACCTGTTTGCTTTTAAGTGAAAAATAATACTAAATGATTTTTTTGAAACAATATTACTTTAAACAATTAAAATAAGCTTGAATATTCCTGGACAATGACCGAATTCGACGAGGGTCCCCTCTGAGTTTGTGTGATAGCACAAATTCTCTTTGTAATCTTGTTTCCCTCCTCTAAACAAGGAAAGAGCTACCTGAATGTTTGTGTGCACTAAGTTATGACTAAAACAAAATGTATGACTAATTATTAAGTTGAGGGATGATAATAGATTTTACGAAAGCAGATAAAAGAATAGAGCGGACAACTCTGCAACAGACCCAACCATCCCCACATCCTGTGTGCTGCCGCCTCTTTGAAGCGTTGCTAGGACTCCACCGCTATAGTTGAGTTCATGAGATTGTGGTAATTATTTTTTAAAATGTGTTAGCAATTACCGACTATTATAGTGTAACTAGCAAAATACAAAAACAAAACCTATAATAAGCGTTTCATTAGTTTGAATCAGTCATGTAATTACATTTGTAATAGATATAGTTTAATAATAATAAATCCGTGCGATTAGAAATATTTTTACCAATTGTTTTTGTTTAGCGCAGTTTCATGCTTTTAGCGTTCTCAATACGCTCTGATACTATACTTTGTCTGGACCAGTTGGAAAAGGTGGGGGGGGGGGGGGGGGGGAAGGAAAGAACGGAGTATCTGGTTGATCTTTTTTTAAAAAATGTTTTATATAACAAGATTACAAAGAGAGTTTGTGTTGCCACACATTTTCAGAGGCGGCCCCCGTGGGAGATGGATCCCTGTCGGATCCACATATTCGCAAGAAATATTCAAGATGTGGTTTTGTTTTGATTGTTAAAAGTAATAATGTTTCAAAGATTCATTTTGGCGTTGTAAAAAAAAATTAATTTAAAATCTCCCGCTGGTAGACGGAAGATGGCATCGAGCAGGGTATGAAACCGAGACCTTAGAGATAATCAGTCCTGCGTGCTAACTGCACGACCAGGCATTGCTCTTAACCTAATGACAAACTGGTTACAACCTAATAGCCTATTATTGATAATATACTAACACATTACGAAATGACAACTACTGGATATGTACAATATGTCAGAAGAGCGATTTTAGATAATCTTTTGGTATTGTGCATTTTCATTTACATTGAACTAGAATGAGGATGTAGTTCTACCTAAATTAAATTTCTAATTAATTTAGCACTCTCAATATCAATATCTACTAGATCTAGATTTAAAATATATATTTGGGTGAATGTAGATGTAATTTAGATAAGATTTATGTAAAAAACAACAACTAGATAATTAATAGACTAATTGCAATATTAAATTTTAAAATAGTAGATTAGTTTTAGTATTTTATAACATTGCAATATTGACATATTGACAATCTAGACTTTAGAAACAAAAATCTACACTTTAAGTCTAGAAATTAAAATTATTGATCTTGATCTAGTCTAAATCTTGGCTGTCTGGTAGTGCGGTTTGCGCGCTGGACTGTCGTTTGGATTCATAGATGGTCCCATGTTCAAACCCTGCCCGCTCCCATCCCCCGTCGTCCTGCGGGAGGTTTGGACTACAACTCTAAAGGAACATCCGAAACATGTAAAACAACAAACATTCTAAACTAGACCAAGAAAAAAATCTAGATTAGATCTAAATCTAGCTATTATGTCTTTTTACAATGCGAGTCACATTATGAAGTTTAATAAACATTACTATACCGAGTTGTTTTAGCACTTCATTTAAAGAATTTATCCCATATGACGTCAAAGAAAAAAATCCACTACGTCACACGTCCTAGTTAGACTAAAAAATATCTATACGAGCAGCTTGTTGAGTGTTCATAGACATTGGTGCACTGAGTGAGATATTTAAGCATTTAATCAAAAGAATTAAATCCATATGACGTCAAAGGAAAAAAATTCCATTACGTCACACGTCCTAGTTAGACTAAAAAATGTCTTCTATACGAGCAGCTTCTCGAGGGTTCATAGACATTGGTGCACCGAGTGAGTTCTTTTAGCATTTCATTTGATGGGCTAGTTAGACTAAATATATATATATATATTTATATATATTGTTACGATTCTCCCTCCTTTCTGACCTTCTGTAAACACTGCTAAACACAACACCATACATCAACACATCAAGAACTTGACAACAAGGCTCCAAATAATCTGGTACTTTAATAATGAGTGAATAAGTAGATAACAGCCAATACTAGACAATTGGCGTCAAACACATCAACAACTAAAATGTCACTCTGTACATCACCAACTTAAAGAACTCTGCTGTCTCTCTTTCTGGACTTGTACATCAACACATCAGGACTCAACCAGGACCGATTTCATGGCGACTAACTGTGCTGGTCTCGACGCTCTCCGGTCTTGAACTCCCCCTTTTTTATATCCACTGTGTCACTCGTACACGCAGGCTTTCGATCACATGACCATAACATTGGTCATATTTGCGTGTAATCATGTAATCGTAGTACTGTCCCTTGTCCATGGCCCCCGCTGACCTGAGTGATTCTCG
This sequence comes from Biomphalaria pfeifferi, assembly GCA_030265305.1. Taxonomy (NCBI): domain Eukaryota; kingdom Metazoa; phylum Mollusca; class Gastropoda; family Planorbidae; genus Biomphalaria; species Biomphalaria pfeifferi. The sequence continues at coordinate 756,973 of JASAOG010000123.1, read as the reverse complement.
TGTGTGTCAACTGAGCCTATAGTTAACCCTTTTGCGCCGCCAATAGGGTCATAACAATATATATATATATATATATATAAGGATTAAAGACGCTTTTTTTGTTTTGTCTGTCAGTCTGTCTGTCTGTCATGTTAATAGCGAGAAAAAAAAAGACTAAAAGCTATTGAAAATCTGATTAAAATTTAATTTCCCTTCCGAAACATCGCACTAGTTTTAAGTTTCTATCATAGAATGTTCCGGATTTTTATATATTTATATTAAGAGAAAATAAGAATTCCAGAATGATCAAATACCGTTAATTAAATTTGTGGGATGGTGGTCTGTTATGAAAATTAGATGTACCATAGCCTTATGTAGAGATTTTCAAACCATAATTTGGTGTTAGGAAGTCGTTTTCCTTAAAAATCGGAACATAATATTAACGATAATTAGATTTTCTAACGTTTTAGCTAGAATGTTAAATGTAGTGTAAGAGAGAAGTGCGATTTTACATCAATAGAGTTAAAATATTTTTCATAAAAAATCCGGAACAACCAATTTTCGTAAATGAGAAAATTATTTGTTTTATTTATTAGAAGAGGGATTTCAAACAATTATTAGCGTTATTAGATTTTTCATATAAAATTCGGATCAGTTTTGGCTACGATTTGTAAGAAAATTAAGGTAATGTAGGTCGATTTCTTTTTCGAAACAAATCCGGAACATTCTTTACCGATTAAAAAACAACTTTTATTATGTAAAATAAGTCTAAAAAGTGATTTTCAATAATCATTTCTAGTAAATTACTTTCTTATTTTAAAATCCTGAACAACCTATTGTCGATATATTTGAAAAAAACAAAGTTATTTAACATAAATTTGTTTTAAGTTAAAAATTCGGAACAATTGATATTGATAAATAAACTATAGTGACGTAGTGTCAAAGGAAATAAGTGTAGTATTAGTCAATTATGCGATTTCAATAATCATTTGACATAATTTATTTTTTATAAAACAATATCCGGAACAACTTTATAGTTAATGAAATATAAATCAGTATAGTTATTTTTATTTAGCATTTATATGCTATTTACATTAAAAAAAACGTGTTTCTTGCAATGTTTAAGCATGGAAATAAAATCTAATATAAGCTTGAAGAGCAAACAAATATTTGTTGGCATTGATTTGTTTTTCACAAAACATCCGGAACAATCTATTATAGATACTTAAAACTATTGCAATATTTCTGAATGAAAAATTGAAGGTTAAATTAGATTTACACTAGCCTTTAGTCTTATTTGTTAATCTAATCGTGACGGACAGACCTACTATCAGACAAAACGCACAAAAATAAGCTTCTTTTATTCGTATGGGGGGACTAAACAAAACAAAACAAAAAAAATCTGATTTTTAAAAAAAGTTTTTGGAATTGGTGCAGCACTATATGATATTGCGACGTTACTCTACTGCTCGAACGTCGCTGCATAAAAAGTCCATTTTAAAAAAATGTGCGTGATATTTACATATAAAGTGCATTATTAGCCTTTATAAACAAACAGAAATGTTTTCTTTTAATTCTAGCAGCTAGTTGACAAAAAAAAACAACAACAACCTTTAACTACTATTAATATTTGTTGTAAACACTTCTTGTACATTTTATAAATATATTTGACTTAGTGATACTGAAAATACACAGAGAATATCAATCCTTGTTAGCATATTGTAACATTGCCTCCCTTACATGTACGTAATTGTTTTAGAATTGGTGTATTTTTATGAAAAAATCGCTTGCATAATTAATTTTATAAATTAAACGGTTTGCATTTAGAAAACCAAAAGTAGCCGTTGCACCTAAACTTTTTAAGCCGCATTAAATGGTGAAATAATATTTTTCATATCTTTATTAGTTTTCGAGATCAGAGTGTGACAGACGGACATTTTGCACAAACCTATTAGCGGCTTTTCCCCTTACGGGGGCGCTAAAAAAGGGTGAACGACCTGAATTCTAACTCGTTCTCAGGCTTTGTTGATATGGTGCGCAAAGGTGCACTTGTTCAAGAGAAAAAAGTACTGTTTTCTGCGCTAATGGTAGCTGTTTACTTATTGCTGACGGTAATCAACAGGCTTTTCAAGCCAACACGGTAGCCACTCTGCTAGCGAAGAGCGTATGAACCTGGACGATTGTATATTTATCTATTGTTTCTATTTCTTTTTGGTGTTCACTATGACGATGACCTACAAAGAGACTAATGCAGATCATACAATTTTTTACAATTCCTCTGTTCAGCTTGCAAAGTCAGGGGTAAAAATATACCCCACACAAAAAAAATCCCTTGGTGGACATAGTTCTCGAAGACGGCTCAAATGATTTTTCTAGAAACTTTAAAGTTAATTTATATCTTTGGGAAGATAATTTCTAGCTAATTGGCCACAGTGGGAAAACTCTAGTTTGACCGTTATAATTTTTCAAAGTATAATAACAAGTTAATTTAAATCTGTCTAGAGATCTAGATCATATTTCTCATGAACAGACATGTTGAGATATTTCCGCATGTTGACCAATTTCATAACAGAGTTGAAACACATTTAGTAGACGTTCAAGAAATGTTTGCGTCTTGTGAGCCTCTGGATTGATATGTCTCGAAGTAGATGTGTATAGACTCTAGAAGATTTTAAAAAAATTGCTCAACAATAAACACAAATCTTACACTCTTTGCTTGTATAAAAAAAAAAGATCGCTTCTGGGAAAAAGAGAATCGCCTACTTTTTAAAAAGTATTTTAAATATTTTCTTATTTTTACATTGGTAGTCAGGCCAAAACTTTGCAAGCCCTGCCGAAGAGCAACAATTTATTTATGGTTTATGTGTGTATTAGTGTATATTATCACTCTGATATCTCACGTCTAGCGCTATTTCCCCCTTGCTTTTCCTCCTTCTATTATCACATTCACCTAACTCGCCAGATTGGGCACACTGTCTATTTTGTTCTACTCAAGTGTGATGTCTAGCAACTTGGTTGACTTCAGCGAGAGACGATCTGAGCTCCTTTCATCTTGCAAGGTGGTCAGACTATCCGACATGGGCATATTTATTTATTGCATCAACTTCTGTCCACCATGTGTTGACATTATTATTGCTACAATGCTCCAATTTTCCTATCATGCCTTATAAAAAAAAGGTTATCTCTAAAAAGAAGATGATTACGTCTTACGCGTGTCTCTAGGTCAATCTAGTCGTGCATGATAATCAATGACTTAAACTCAGTCAAGTCACTGGTTTTCCATTGACGCAATCTTTTATACATATGATATAATCAATTTCTCTTATCTCGGCTGATCGCCTTTATCTTTCTAACGCAGTCTTTCTTCGCTTAGAAAATAATCAGGTATTAGTTCAACTTCAGCATTATTTTCCCTTGTCCATTTTTGTTTATGCAAGAGTCGCGCCCCATGAACGGCACTCTCTACGTTTTATACTAGTTAGCTTTCATTCAATGTTTCATGTTTATCCCCCCCTCACTATATTCTCAACGTACACCTCGTACACGCTTGATCTGATTTCATTGATCTACATTATTTGTAATTATCAATTGAACGGCAACCCTCTACCTTCTAGAGTGCTATCTCCAGCTGCAATCCACCCACCAAGGAGCACAGCCAGCTACGACATCAATTGAAGAAAAAATGGACACATCAAACAGAAGAATGATGGTCCACTATTCTCCCCCATTTATCTTTTCTATTTGTGTAAATATTATAAATGTTAATAATACTTGTATGTGTCTGTTTGTTGTGTTTACCTGTGGTGACCAATAACATCGTGCACTCATACAATTATCCCCTAGACACAAAACAAGCCATACATACACCGTGATACATGCAATAGACGCTGGTCGTCACAAACAGCTAGTTTTGATATCTAATTGTATCAGCTAAATGCCATCCAGTTGGTCACTGTGGCATGACTCTGACTTTGTTTCCAGTTTTTCTCTTCGATTGTTGACCGGAAATGAACAGCTAAGAAGAACGGAAATAAATGAAATCAGACGACAAGCACGCGCTGTCTGACAGTAAGTTAGCGAGAGGGAGAAGTCGAGGCAGCGCGCAAGTGTGATGGGCTGAAAAAGTAGCTCAATAAAGAAATAAAGAAAGTTTAAGAGAAAAGACAAAGAAAGAGTTTGAGTGAAGACTTAGAGAAGAAGACGCTTTGTGTTGAGTTAGACTTAGAGAAGAAGACGCGTGTGTTGAGTTAGACTTAGAGAAGAAGACGCGTGTGTTGAGTTAGACTTAGAGAAGAGGACGCGTGTGTTGAGTTAGACTTAGAGAAGAAGACGCGTGTGTTGAGTTAGACTTAGAGAAGAAGACGCGTGTGTTGAGTTAGACTTAGAGAAGAAGACGCGTGTGTTGAGTTAGACTTAGAGAAGAAGACGCGTGTGTTGAGTTAGACTTAGAGAAGAAGACGCGTGTGTTGAGTTAGACTTAGAGAAGAAGACGCGTGTGTTGAGTTAGACTTAGAGAAGAAGACGCGTGTGTTGAGTTAGACTTAGAGAAGAAGACGCGTGTGTTGAGTTAGACTTAGAGAAGAAGACGCGTGTGTTGAGTTAGACTTAGAGAAGAAGACGCTTGTGTTGAGTTAGACTTAGAGAAGAAGACGCGTGTGTTGAGTTAGACTTAGAGAAGAAGACGCTTGTGTTGAGTTAGACTTAGAGAAGAAGACGCGTGTGTTGAGTTAGACTTAGAGAAGAAGACGCGTGTGTTGAGTTAGACTTAGAGAAGAAGACGCGTGTGTTGAGTTAGACTTAGAGAAGAAGACGCGTGTGTTGAGTTAGACTTAGAGAAGAAGACGCGTGTGTTGAGTTAGACTTAGAGAAGAAGACGCGTGTGTTGAGTTAGACTTAGAGAAGAAGACGCGTGTGTTGAGTTAGACTTAGAGAAGAAGACGCGTGTGTTGAGTTAGACTTAGAGAAGAAGACGCGTGTGTTGAGTTAGACTTAGAGAAGAAGACGCGTGTGTTGAGTTAGACTTAGAGAAGAAGACGCGTGTGTTGAGTTAGACTTAGAGAAGAAGACGCGTGTGTTGAGTTAGACTTAGAGAAGAAGACGCTTGTGTTGAGTTAGACTTAGAGAAGAAGACGCGTGTGTTGAGTTAGACTTAGAGAAGAAGACGCGTGTGTTGAGTTAGACTTAGAGAAGAAGACGCGTGTGTTGAGTTAGACTTAGAGAAGAAGACGCGTGTGTTGAGTTAGACTTAGAGAAGAAGACGCGTGTGTTGAGTTAGACTTAGAGAAGAAGACGCGTGTGTTGAGTTAGACTTAGAGAAGAAGACGCGTGTGTTGAGTTAGACTTAGAGAAGAAGACGCGTGTGTTGAGTTAGACTTAGAGAAGAAGACGCTTGTGTTGAGTTAGACTTAGAGAAGAAGACGCGTGTGTTGAGTTAGACTTAGAGAAGAAGACGCGTGTGTTGAGTTAGACTTAGAGAAGAAGACGCGTGTGTTGAGTTAGACTTAGAGAAGAAGACGCGTGTGTTGAGTTAGACTTAGAGAAGAAGACGCGTGTGTTGAGTTAGACTTAGAGAAGAAGACGCGTGTGTTGAGTTAGACTTAGAGAAGAAGACGCGTGTGTTGAGTTAGACTTAGAGAAGAAGACGCGTGTGTTGAGTTAGACTTAGAGAAGAAGACGCGTGTGTTGAGTTAGACTTAGAGAAGAAGACGCGTGTGTTGAGTTAGACTTAGAGAAGAAGACGCGTGTGTTGAGTTAGACTTAGAGAAGAAGACGCGTGTGTTGAGTTAGACTTAGAGAAGAAGACGCGTGTGTTGAGTTAGACTTAGAGAAGAAGACGCGTGTGTTGAGTTAGACTTAGAGAAGAAGACGCTTGTGTTGAGTTAGACTTAGAGAAGAAGACGCGTGTGTTGAGTTAGACTTAGAGAAGAAGACGCGTGTGTTGAGTTAGACTTAGAGAAGAAGACGCGTGTGTTGAGTTAGACTTAGAGAAGAAGACGCGTGTGTTGAGTTAGACTTAGAGAAGAAGACGCGTGTGTTGAGTTAGACTTAGAGAAGAAGACGCGTGTGTTGAGTTAGACTTAGAGAAGAAGACGCGTGTGTTGAGTTAGACTTAGAGAAGAAGACGCGTGTGTTGAGTTAGACTTAGAGAAGAAGACGCGTGTGTTGAGTTAGACTTAGAGAAGAAGACGCGTGTGTTGAGTTAGACTTAGAGAAGAAGACGCGTGTGTTGAGTTAGACTTAGAGAAGAAGACGCGTGTGTTGAGTTAGACTTAGAGAAGAAGACGCGTGTGTTGAGTTAGACTTAGAGAAGAAGACTGGTGTGTTGAGTTAAGACTTAGAGGAGAAAACTGGTGTAAACTTAAGAGAAAATGAGAGAAAGACGGTTTCGTTTCGTAGTATAATATATATTGAGATTGGGAAATGTTAAGAGATGAAGTCAAGATTGATACAAAGTGAAAGAAATGAAAATAAATCATGTAGACAGATTGAAGAGAGAGGCAGATTCAAACTGGGGAACACAAAGAGAGGAGTGACGTCTGAATTGATTAAAACAGAAGAAGAAAGAAACGTTGAGGTCATATACTAACTGTCGGACCATAAGAAGTCCCTCTATACTGTCCATACCGGCGTTCGCAAGGACATCGCTGTTTGTAGTGTGGTCCTGCCACCGTATGTTTTTGGTGAAAGCGCTCAAGAAGTCTTAGTTGTTTTCATATAGTGTCCATGTCTCAGAGCCATATAGAAGAGTTGAGAGAACCACCGCCTGGTAGACATTGATTTTTGTTGGCAGTCGGAGCGATTTGTTATTCCAGAATATCGGATGAAGGCGTCCAAAAGCACTACTGGCCCTGGCTAGACGGTTATCAACTTCCCTTGAAAGTGAGGCGTCATTTGACACTATACTAAATGTTTCGTTGGGTGACTTCTGGAACATGAATTCTGTTTTCCCGAGGCGGCAGCGTATGCAAATTCGTTTACCGCGTTCTGGAGGTCATGTTCATTGTGATCTAGCAGGGCGCAATCATCGGCATAGAGAAGCTACGTTATGACCATCTCCATTGTTCTTGTATGGGATAGTAGACGCCGGAGATTGAACACATTGCCGTCAGAACGAAACCGGATGTAGATACCTTCATGCAATCCCTGCCTTATTTGACCCCTGACGCCAAAGAAGATAGAGTAGAGGCAAGTACACAGCCCTGGTTCACGCCATTTTCTATTGGGAAGTGATCAGAAAGGGCACCATTGTGTCTGATATGGCCTCTTTGTCCCACATTAAACTGCTTGAGAATGGATAGGAACGTAGGTGGGCATCCCAGCCTAGCCAAAATCCTCCACAAACCTTCGCGACTATATCTTATATTATAAAGTAGAATGTGAGGCGTATGTATGTATGTATGTTTGTATGTATGTATGTATGTATGTATGTATGTATGTGTGTGTGTATGTATATATGCATATATGTATGTATGTATGTCTCGCATAGAAATCAAAACCGTTTGACCAATCTTGATAAAACTTGGCAGAAATGTTCCTTGTGTACTAACTTAGACCGTAGTGTATGTATTGTAGCCCTAAAATAAACTTAAGACTCTCAACAAAAAAAAAAGTTGACCAACTCTATGAAAGTATATTATCTAATAAATCTAGGCCATGTATACCATGTTGACATGAGAAAAGATCGAAAGGATCTAGATTTTAAGAACTACACTTTGCGCAGATAGTTTTTTACTTTGACACATGAAAATACAAAATATAGTCCATCAATTTCATTATTTAATAAAATTAATCTATAAATTTGTGTTTCAAAAGCATTTTTTTGATAAATTCGTTCCTTATATTTGCGAATTAAGAATTCCTGACGTACCTTCTTTCATTAGGTAATACATCTTTCTATTCCTAGTAAGATGATATAACTTCTCTTCGCAAAGATAGTTTTATACTTTAACACATGAACATTCTAATTATAGTCCATTCATTTCATATTTTAATCAAATTAACATTCATATTTGTTTTTCTAAAGCATTTTTCATACATTCGTTTGCTATTTCTAGGTCCAGTTTAGACTGATATAGACTAGATCAAAATATAGAATTTCAACTATTTTCTACTATTTTTAAATTTAATTTTGCATTCAGTCTATCGATAGATTATCTAGGATTTCTTTTTTTTTTGTGTGCATAAATGTAATCTAAATTACATCTAAATGTAAGAGTGCTAAATCAGAAGTTTATTTTATGTAGATCTATTTCCCTATTATAGTTCCGTATAAATGAAAATGCCAATAGCTCTGTTGAAAGCCGTGCTGAGACATCGAAGTACAAGCACGATACATCAATGCTAAAAGATTATCTAAAATCGCTCGTCTGACATATTGTACATATCCATAGAAATGACATGCCGCAATGTGTAATATATCTCTTTATCAATAATAGGCTATTAGTTTGTAAACAATTTTTTTATTAAGTTAAGAGCAATGCCTGCAACTTTCCCAGTCTACAGCTGTAACCTAATCTGCAACTGTCCCAGTCTACTGCTGTAACCTAATCTGCAACTTTCTCAGTCTACATCTGTAACCTAATCTGCAACTTTCTCAGTCTACAGCTGTAACCTAATCTGCCCATTTCTCAGTCTACAGCTGTAACTTATCTTACACATTTCCCAGTCTACAGCTGTAACATAATCTGCACATTTCCCGGTCTACAGCTGTAACCTAATCTGCAACTTTCTCAATCTACAGCTGTGACCTAATTCTGCAACTTTCTCAGTCTACAGCTGTAACCTAATCTGGAACTTTCCCAGTCTACAGCTGTAATTTATCTTACACATTTCCCAGTCTACAGTTGTAACCAAATCTGCAACTTTCCCAGTCTACATCTGTAACCCAATCTGCACATTTCCCAGTCTACAGCTGTAACCTAATCTGCAACTTTCCCAGTCTACAGCTGTAACCTAATCTGCAACTTTCCCAGTCTACAGCTGTAACCTAATCTGCAACTTTCCCAGTCTACAGCTGTAACCTAATCTGCAACTTTCCCAGTCTACATCTGTAACCCAATCTGCAACTTTCCCAGTCTACAGCTGTAACCTAATCTGCACATTCCCGGTTTTATGCTGTAACTTATCTTACACATTTCCCAGTCTACAGCTGTAACTTAATCTGCAACTTTTCCAGTCTACAGCTGTATTCTTATCAAGAGAGACGCCGGTCCATTCTTTTACGTTGTGCAGTTTTTCTTTGGTCTCCTTCTTCCTTCCTCCACTGCACATTGAAAGGTGACTTTAGACAGAGTCAGGTCTTTCAATATGGCCAAACTAGCTCTGTTGATTTCTGTTGATACTCGGACGAAAGACTTAGTTTAAGATAGGCCTACACGTGTCTATATAATATAATATGCAGAGGCAGCTCCATGCCGATCTATAGCACGTCGTCTCTATATCCAAGTGACGTCACGTTCACGAGAAATGATTGACGTAGACATGTTAGGAAGAACAACAAGATCTGTCGAATAAGTGATTCTTAAATGATAGGGAGTCCCCAACTTGAAACAGAACGAATAAAAACCAATTTGGTAGTGAGTCCAGACCTGGACACTAGATCCACAGACCTACATCGTACAACTAATGAAGGTAGAATGATTACCTTGAAACAGCGTGTGATCCAAACACCCTAGATACTATAAGGCACAGGAACTCCTGGTACAGCAAACAGGATATCTGCTACTATTCGTCGACTCCTCTGCCGCACCACTTGACAAAGGTAAAGCTAATACTCTCAGCTCAAAAAGCAGATCAGCTCTCGATGTCGTCCTCAGGATGACAAACTTGGCATGCAGTCGCTCCGCCATCGGGTATTTACCGACACATCAAACCGCATCAACATCATATCGCAGCAACAGCAAAGAGCAGAAGATTCGACCAGTGACTGCCTCACCTGGTCAACAAAAGCTTAGAACACAGTGGCCAGGTTATGAAGGAAGAGCCCACAGAGTTGATGTGCCGCCAGACGTCAGAACAGATCAGACAGCACAAAGTTCATTACGAATGTAGACCAGTGATGGCGCCAAGGTTGAATCTCATGAACTCCACAATCATCACACCGGTCGCAACAACCAGTTCATTTCAAACTAGTTCCAATCTCAACAAGGACGAGTCCGCAGTTCATGTCGGAAGCAGACACAAGTTCATCCTGACACAACACACAATTGTCACGTCGGATGCAGCCACCAGTTCATGCCGGATGAACCCCAAGTTGCCACAAACCGCAAAGATATGATGGTTGCCCAGGCTGGTTGTGGTGTTGTTGTCGTTGTCAAGGGACTCCAAGCCCCAGTTCAATCTTTTGACGACAGGACATCTTAACCTTTTACTAATCAAGTATTGAGACGCTCTCCAAAGAGGCTCGTCACTTATGTATATACAGTAGTAAATGGGTTAATTATTCTATTTACACAACTCACAGAAAAAAATCTGCCATGGACTATCTACCATAGGAAAAGGCTTTCCCACTAAACAACTCTCAACTAACTATAGTCTACAGTTACCAGCTCTCTCTCTGTCTCTCTCTCTCTCTCAGTCTCTCGTACACAACTAATTAAAAATTCACACATCTCATCTACCCTTACACACAATCACGTGGACCTGTTGACAACAATCTTATCTCGTGCAAGCCATGGTAGAATTAAACTATAAATTAACTAGAACTATAATTATACAATAATTATCAATAACAAACACAGTTTGTAACTCTTGGCTGTGCAGCCTTTGTCCTCGTGACCCATCCGTCACCATCCCTACGTCTGGTAATGCTTCGGGTATGGGTAACTTGATTCGATCCAAGTTAGACTATGAATAAATAATACATGGAGCAGCTAGGAAATCGTACCTAAGATAACTGGAGCCCATACGAAATGCTGCACTCTGCGGCTTTGTCTTGCACCAATCCAAAGTCTCCACGTGGCAAGAACTCAGCATGTACATCAGAATGAAAAAGCTTGCAATGCAGTCAGGGCCGGCCTCAAGGCACTGCAACCTATGCGGCCGCAGTGGGCCCCGCACTTTCATTGGCACCGCGCTAACACTAGCTGAAAATTATTAAATTAATTAAACCATTTTAACTTAACAGGATTTCCGCTGCCTCTTGATTTTCCAGGAGCTCCTGAAAATCTCCTGAAATTATTAAAATATCCTGAAAACTTCTAAAAAATAGACAAAATTGTCATTTTGGGGTGCCAATCAAGATGGAAAACGCAAATCCTACTCGCGATTAAAAAAATGGCATCGTCAGCTTTCATTTAATAAAAATAATAAGCCGAATTTTAACCAAAACAAGAAGTTCCAATACTTTATGTACTGTTATAGTCAGTGGCATGTACATATAGATCTAAATATATCCCGATCTCTTTAGAAAATCAAAAGCGATATTTAGCTAGTCGATAGTAAATCTAAAAGGCAGATCTGAATGTTTATCGGCTTATTGTAGATGGTTCGTAATTTAATTTGACAGTGATTTTATACTTAGTAAAGTATGAACAAAATGCAAAGACGTATTTATTTTCAAACAAAAAAAAAACCCCTTAATTTTCACTTATTATCCTTATCCCTATCCAGACTAGGGCTCGCGCAATCCGTTTTCATAGGGCCCAGCAATCTGTTGGATCGGCCCTGAATGCAGTATATAGTCAAGCTAAAATCCAACCCCTGCTTTCGACTCCATATAATTATACACTCGAAGGTCTAACGTTCTACTGCCTATGAGAGAATCCATCCAAAATTTTACCCCACCCATTGACCAAATTTCTAAAATATAAATCCCACAGAACCCTCCTTAGTTGATGGAAAAACACAAACTAAAATTATCCCTTCTTAATCTTAAAAACGAAAATACAGACCCAAGCATACTACGAGTCCACTTAAGGGAACTGCTGGAGAGCTACTGATATTTACACTGACGGATCCAAGATGGATGGAAAGGTCGCTTGAGAACCTGAGACAGAGTATAACTTCTGCCACCTACCGAGAGTGGCAGGATCGGTGGAAGGCTGAGACCCACTATAAGCAAAGACTGATTGTTGCGGATGTCAGGCGGCGGTCCACATTTAAGGGACTGACACTGTGTGGAAGCACGACCATGTCCAGACTTAAAATTGACCACACCTACATCACGCATTCCTTTGTGCTAAAGAGAAAGGAGCCCCCGCTGTGTGATTAATGTGACATCAGCGTAGAGACCATGGGCGTAGTCGGGGGGGGGGGGGGGGTTGGGGTTCAACATTAACATATGTCTTATCTGGCAATTTTGTCCAACATGAAGTTGCTTGAGAATGCCCTAGGTGGGCATCCGGGCCTGCGATTGACCGTGTCTAAAGCCTTCGTGTAATCCTTAAAGGCTGCGTATAGGTTTAGGTGCTGCTCTTTGCATTTTTCTTGTAATTATTTTAAAACAAATATCATGAAAATTAATTCTATGTGAAATTCCCATTTCTGTAATTCATCTAATTATCATAGTAAAATTTTCTCTATCTTGTGTTGTTTTCATTCTTCTGCATATAATCTGAATAATGCAATTTGTAAATTATTTATGTAAATTAGACAGTGTCTTGAGGTACAACAAGAGTTTACTGTTATTGGTGCTGATTTAGAGCCAGTTTCTTCTTTCACTATCAGAAAATGCTAGCTTTCAGAAAAACAAAATAAATTCGTCTTTGCATTTTATTCAATCTTTACTACAGAACCACTTTACGAGCCTCGTGTGTAATGAAGTCATACATTATATCATAATAATTCTTTTTCCTACATAGATCACGCTCAATAGAAAGAATTACCAAAATGTTTCAATCTATCTAGTCACCAATGGACCAGGAATATTTAAGCCATAATCTTGTTTTGATCGGTTGTCCTCCCCAAAATGGTTTCACCCGGTGCGACCGCACCCTTCCTATCCCCCTAGTGACACTACTGCTCCCAGATACGTCGAATGTTAGAATTATTGGAGTAGACGGGCTAGGAAATTTTAAAAAAATAGCCCGCACAAATAACAGGTTTCCCATGCGAGAACAGCATAATGCACCCACTAGTAGGCCTATTAATCCTGATCATAATCACTCTATCTACTTTATAGGTCTAGACTATAGCTCTAGAATATATATAGAATCTAGAGCTAGAATAGATCTACAATCTAGAATATATCTAGAGCTAGACTAGATCTATAATTCTAAACTAGTTCTAGATGTAGTCTAAATATCTAGGCCTATACCTTAGAATCTAAACAAGGTCTAGACCTAGAATCTAGACTAGGTCTAGATCTCGAACATTTGAATCAGTATTCTATTCCACGAGTTAGGTCTAGACCTAGAATCCAGGCTATATCTAGAATCTAGACTAGACCTAGAATCTAGTTATATAATCAGGATCTTAAATAGAATTCGTATTACTTTAATTCTTAAAATTACTAGACCCAGACTTAGGCCAGTATTATGATCAGGATTAGATTAAGATCTAGTAGGCCTACTACTGGATAATAATGCACTATGCTGTTTGCATCACATTCACTTCTTAATGTGATACTACTGTTTACATAATAAATAAATCTGCACCCCTAAACTGTAAGAAGATAAACTATTCCCTTAATAAATTATAGATGTAAATTTCGTTCAAATTGTTTAATATGTTTAAATCTAAATCTAGATCTACATCTACGCACAACATTTGAATCAGTGAGTTAGTTAATAAATGGAAAATCCATTTTATCCATTGATACTTTTTTTCATTGTGACCTTAGATGCAAATTTTTGTACCAATGCTCGAATCTATGAATGAAGCTTGATTTGTTAATGAAGAAGTCTATGGCCTTTTTAAAAGACTTACCTCCTCTGAAGTTTTTCATTCAAAAGTGGTGTATTTTTTTTTAATCTGCTTGCATAAATATTTTTAAAAAAATTAGATTGTTAATTTTTGGAAAATAAAAAAGCAGCCGTTGCATCAGAACTTTGAATGCTCTAAAATACAATGATGTCCGATTTTCATTTTCTCTTCTAGTTTCTGAGATATAAACGGGACGGACGGACAGACAGGCCACACAAAACTAATAACTAACTTTTCCCCTTTCGGGGCCGCTAAAAAAAAACAAATTAATTAATTAAAACTGATCAGTATTATTTTGTTTGATAGCAAAAAAAAAAAAGGAAATTAAATCTTCAGTATTTTTAAATATGTCGAGATTTGTCCCCTTAAATAAATGTACAAGTTATTTCTCTACACCCATATTCTCGGATTAAGTTGAAACTTGAATTAAAACTTCTATTATTCATTATACCTAACAAACAGAAATCAATTTAAAAATTTGCCAATTAGTCAATTATCATTAATTGATTAGTTTGATATTGAATAAGGGAGTTCTTCCCCTCAGATAAGCTTTGTTTAAGAAATATATTGTTAATATTGTGCTTGTTTTTCTTCTCGTCCAGGCCACTAAGAATGCTGTCAACAGTCGGGCTGTACTGCTGCTTGTTGTTGTGCTGTTTGGTTTTAGGTCGTTCTGTAGGTAAGTTCTAGATGAGGGCACAGTGTTCTATTTTAGACCTTACTACCGTAGAGCTATTTTCTTGAATTATGTTTGAATTAATCTCGATCTAGTATTATACATGCAAATTAAATGTATATTTTAATTTCAGAAGGTTCTAGTCTGAAACGCGAGGATGGCTACAGTATGATGAATGGTCGAGAGTGTATACAGGCATGTCAGTCCAGATGTGCTGGTATTTGTTATCTCAATGTGATGGCTTACAAGTACATATGTAGCTGTCCTAGTACAAGGCTAGGCAAATGAAATGGATGGTCAATCTGGAATCCTTTAAGTCTAGGCAAGGATTATTCTAAAAAGAAGACATAAGGATATATATATATATTTTTTTTTTTAAACATTAAAACAACTAAAAACTTTACTAAACGCGTACGACTTGAGTCTGATAGCGTAGTGTTTTTGGTTTTTGCCATCCATTGTTAGCGTAATGAATTTTGTTTTTGTTTGACATTTAATGTTAGCGTATTGCTTTTTGTTTTTTATGTGACAAATGTTATTTTAGTAGTTTTTTTTAGTGACATCAAATGTTAGTGTAGTGTTGTTTTGTTTTCATTTGACATCCAATGTGTTCTGTTTATAAAACAAACATATCTAGGTCAAAGGAGGTCTAACC
Source organism: Biomphalaria pfeifferi (assembly GCA_030265305.1). Classification (NCBI taxonomy): domain Eukaryota; kingdom Metazoa; phylum Mollusca; class Gastropoda; family Planorbidae; genus Biomphalaria; species Biomphalaria pfeifferi. The sequence goes on along the minus strand of JASAOG010000123.1, from coordinate 741,800 downwards.
ATTAAGATTTAGGAAACAGACAGGTGATACACATTGAGGAAAGGGAGAATTTATTTCGTTTCACTAGAGAGAAATATTCGATGAATAAAACTGAAGGCTTACACTAGTGGTGACTCGCGACTTCCAACAATATTTGTCCAGGCAGATGTTGGGTACATTCGCAACTCGTTAAGTCATAGAGTCGTACTGAGACTCGGGCCAAAGATATTTTACCTCGTGATTAAAGTTGACAGTTCATTATTCCCCTCATATTTGCAGTTCTGGAAACTAGAAGCCCATTGGTTCAGCGGCTACTTGTAGATTTAGGAATTCTCTCGATCACGGAGCTGGGTTTTTCTGGAATCTAGCGATCGGACTTAGCTTTAGGCAGAAACTCAGGATCAAGGCTTGAACTAATTGGAATTTTTCCAATCACAGGATCTAGCTGGTGATGTCTCCGCTGCTGTCACTAACACATATCTATTCAACAACTTCTTTGAACAGCTTATGCTTAGTGCAATCAACCAAGTGCAATCAACGCCATGTTTGAAATAGAAACCAATCAAATCGATTGATTTGACAGGAAACAAGAGAAAATAATAATACTATAGCATGTGAGATAAAAAGGAAGAACAATGACCACGCATTGTTTGCAAACGTTTTGACTTGGACAATTTAAAAAGTTAACGCCCACTTCAGCATGAAGACCACCACAAACAATACAACAATGTACAGGTCAGGGTGTAGACTATTGGTCATACACAAAGTGTTCAGAGGGAAGACATATTAGGAACTCCATGTAGACATATATATATATATATACTGGACGATAAAGAACAAATTATTATGGGAAACATTTGGGAAAAGATAAGTTTGTATGAGTTATACAGCAGTTATGAGCAGTGTAAAAGTAAAAGTATTTATAGTTTGTTTTTTTCAGCCATAACCTATATAATTAATAGAACCCCTCTGTATTATTATATCTCTAATCGTGCCTACCAAATCTATGTCAGGCGATCATTATGATTATCTTTTGTTATAAAATGTTTTCAGTTTAGCTTATTTTGGGTCTTCTGCTGAAAAAAAAAATCCCTTAATTTCGTATTCAACTTGAATTTGCCTATGACATTGCACTAAATGCAAAATCGGGCTACTAAATAAGACTATAATAACAAAATTACTAACACACAATTATTGGATGACTGGTTGTTAGAGACAGTGGAGTTCAGTTACCAACATAAGAGGTATCATAAATAAAAAACTGCGTCAAAGCAATGATAAACTGAGCAAGAGTCTACTCCATATATTTCAAGATATTTGTTAGCAAAAAAAAAGTTTTTTTTCACCTGAGAATGCTGATTATGTCCTTCAAAGCAACTATATGGAGAACTGCTAATCTGGAAACCAATGCGCAGTTTATCTCAGATATAGGATTTCTGAACCCTTCAACAAGTAAAATGAGAGCGAAGAAGAAAAACTTATACTATCATCAGAAAAGCACTTTTTTTTAATTTTTAAAATCCTTCACATCTGCTGACCAGACACTATTAGCAGCAGACATGCTGAAATGCAACAGTCATATTCAAGTATATAAGCCTACATTACAATCTCTTTCATTGAATTGTGCAATATTTTGCCCTTAGTGATTTACAGAATCTCAAGTTTTATCTTAAAATTATTTTGTGCAAAAGATTTTATCAAATATTTTTATAGCTATAAGCAACATTTATAGAATATAATGTTAAGAGCTCTTTTTATCATGCTACTAAAAATATATATTTTTCTCACATAGTAAATGTAAATGCTTTTCCTCCAGTCTATATTTATTTATGTCTATGGAACTCCATTTATTACGTAAACACAAGCGGTGTTGCACTGACGCGCTAGTGTGCAAATGTACACATTATACCAATATGTTTCATCTCTCTTCGTTAATTCAGAAAATCTATTTCTTAGAATAACTGACAAACTAACCAACTAAAAAGTCCACTTAGAATTAAGTTGCATTCTGAATGCCGTTCCGTCTTGTAGTGGATTATGACTCTTAACTCCTTTCCTCTTGTCATAATAATGTTTCTGAGACTGTTTCTCGGAGTCAAAGTGTTTCTTCACCACCTTGAGATCTGGTGTCTTAGGGGAGTATTTCCTCGCTCGAAGGTAACAAATTTCTGGGTCGGCGTCCCATGAGTAATTGATATTAGTCAGTGGAGTAGTTCTGTAGTCTAATAGCGACAGAAATTTGTCTTCGCTTTTCTTCCACAGTTTCTTCACTGTCTGTATAGCTCTTTCAGCCTCGACATTTGAACTCTGAAAATGAGGACTTGACATTTCATTGTCTATTCCGTATGATTTACAGAAATTCAGGAATTCCCTTGAAGCTAACTTTGACCCGCTATCTGACCTTAACTTTCTAGGTATTTCATGGCATGCGAATATACTCTTCATTGCTTCGATGATATATGAAGTAGTTTCCTGTGACAGTTCTTTGACAATCAATAAAATTTGAGAAGTAGTCAACTAGAAGCACATACTTTTTCCCCTCAAAGTTAAACAGATCACACCCAACCATGCTGTATGGAAGGTCTGGTGTCTTGGTAGGTATTAGCGGTTCTGACACATTTTGATTCTGATGTTCAGCACACCTGCTGCAATTCCTAACCTACACTTCAATGTCGTGCCTGGCCTATACATGACTTCTCTGCTTACACTTGACTATTCCTAAGTGAAACTTAGCATGTATTTACGTAAGCTTGGTGGTATGACTATTCTCAGACCTTTAAATATAATACCATCGGAAGTTAATAACTGGTCTCTTGAATCCCAATATGGCCTGACTTCAATTGGAGTCTCGCTTCTTGTGTCCGGCCAACCAGTCATAATTACTTCCCGAAGCATCGAAAGTTCTTTGCTTGTACAGTCTTGAATTTTACTGTTTTGAATCACTTACAGAGATCATATGCACCGAATCATCTGTAAATTCACATGTCTGTGTATCAGTATTTGGTGGATGTGCACGAGAAAGTGTATCGGAGAGAAACATTTCTTTGCCTTTTCTGTAACAGACTTTCAGATCGTACCACTGTAGTCTTATTAGCATCTTCTGTATTCTCATTGGTGCTAACAATAGAGGTTTCTTGAAGATTTGCTCCAGAGGTTTGTGATCATTATAAACTGTTACTTCATTACCAAATATGTAGCAGTGAAATTTGCTTGTACTATACACAATTGAAAGCATTTCCTTCTCATTTTGAGCATATCTTATTTCTGCATCCGTGAGAGCTCTTGATGCGTATGCAATTATACGACATTCCTGGAGTAAACTGGAGGGTTTGCACAAAGATGTTTCAATTCTTCAAAACTCTTGTTTTGTTCATGATTCCAATGAAATTCTATATCATCTTTTAGAAGCTTTCGTATTGGAGCATCTGCTTGACTTAGATTAGGAATAAATTTTGCTAGGTACTGAATTAAACCTAGAAATCTTCTGATTCCATTTTTATCTTCAGGAGCTGGCATGTAACTAATTGCCTTTATCTTTGCTGGATCAGGTTCTAAACCTTTATCTAACAAGATATGGCCCATATAAGATATTCTGTTTTGCCTTATCTTGCACTTGTCACAGTTCAGCTTTAGATTGTACTCCGTTGCTCTTTGCATGACTTGTTTCAAAATGTGATCATGATGATCACATCTCTACCAGCTACTAGAATGTCGTCTATGATGACTTATGCCCCTTCAATACTTTGAAGCATTTCATCCATAATTTTGGTAAATTTCTGGCGCAGATTTGATTCCAAAAGGTAATCGTAACCATCTATAATTCTATATCTTCCCAGAGGTGTGTTGAATGTTGTGAGAAATGAAGACTCTCTTTCAAGCTTTATTTGCATAAACCCTGACTTGGCATCGAGAACTGAAAATATCTTCGAATCTGGAATCATAGTGATCACATCTTCAATAGTTTTCATCGGGTGATGTTCCCGTCTGATTGCTTTATTGAGATCTTTTGGATCAATACATATTCTAACTTTGTCATTCCTGAACGAAACAACCATGGAGCTAACCCATTCAGTAGGTTCATGTACTGAAGTAATAAATCCATCAGCCTGCATTTCTTAAAGTTTTTCTTCAACTTTATTGCGTAGCGATGCTGCTAAGCGACGTGGTGGATGGATAACTCCTTTAGCATTTTCCAGTCACTGAATCTTGTATTCTCCTGGCAGTGTTCCAGTTGTTTTCAGCATTTCAGGTAACTCTCTTTGTAACTCGTCTTCTGCCTTTTGCTGTCTATCCGTTGTAGAAGTCCTAAACATTCTGTTGTGTCACCACTTACGTGGTGAATAGAGTTGAAAGTAACAAGCTAATTACAATGACCCAATAAAATAGCGCAGTTTTAATAGTATCATTTTTTCTCCGTCATTTTGCAGTAAACACTTTAAGCTATTGGTATAACTCTGCCATGCGCACCGCCATCTAAGCTAGAAGGTGCGCACTGTGATAAACTAGACTGAGAAGGATGTCAACATTAGGAAGATTACCGCCCAAGTTGAGAGCCGAAGTGAAAAGACAGTGTCTAAGAAAGATGTTTTGTGTACCTGTGATGTCGTGTAAATAAACATATATGTACCTCGTTGAGTTGCCTCTCTTAAGTTATTACAATATCTTAAAATATGAATATGCAAACATTATAGAATAAGCAAAAATGAATAATTTCTATATATAGCATATCTATTTATATTCCAAATACGCACATGTTGTATCGTAGGCCTTTTTAATATAGAAAAATACAGCTACTAGATTTTCTCGTCTAATAAATGCATGCCTGATGAAATATTCCAGATTTACCAGGTGATCAGTTGTTGCCGAAATCCGCACTGTTGTGTTGTACTCTATGAGAAAAAAGTCCTGGTAATCACAACAAATTTCCATAAGCATCAATAAAGCAGTCTTAGTCTTATTTCTGTCAAGGAACCAGAAGACAAACCTATTGTTTATCATCATTTCCATGGTTAATGCTATTGGGCGATAGTTTGCTGGGTCCCACCCATCGCTTCCCGGTCTAGGTATTGGTATAGCTGTAGCTTTCTTCCAGCTGTTTGGGAAAGCGCCTGTTTGCCATACACATAGATTTCTAGCAGGGTTGCCAATGATGGTTCGGGAAGATGTCTGAGCCAGTTTGAAAGAGAAGAAAGAAAGGGTGATTGTTACCATATCTTTTTCAATACATTTATAAAAGAGGTGAACGACCTGAATTCAAACTCGATGGCTAAAGATTACTAATACAAAACTTTCTGCTAATTGGGCTTTGTTGCTGCACAAAAAGTATATGTGTCATACGCGAATAGCCCAAATTTCCAGTAAAAAAAAATACAAAAGTCATAGACATAAATAAATATAGACTGGCCGATTAAAGAGTTTTATGAAACGAAAATTTGTGACTTGCAATTTTGTGTACTTTATTATACAGCATTTATGAGCAGTATAAAAGTTAAGTATTCATATCTATTTCAGCCACACACCTATATAAAAATAGTAAATAAGGAGGCAGTGTAGTTTTGTTTAATCTCTAAGAATGAAGATCATGCAACTTTTCATAATTCGGAAATCCGAATACAATAGATATACATGTTTTCAAGTTACATGAAGTTACTTCCTTCGGCCAGTCTATATTTATTTATGTATATGAAAAAAGTCTTTTCTCTAAAGAAGAAGTTACGAAAGTTATATAATATAAAACCACATATACAACAATAAATATATTTACAATTTATTTCGGTAGGTGCTGTTTTACTATTTAGTATCAGATTTTAGAAAAACCCAGGTTCGTTGTTTTTTTTGTGTGTATCGCTATTCGCTAACACCGTATAGATCTATCTAAATTAGGCTTACATCTCTTTATTAGTATAATTAAATCTATATATTAAAATCTGTATGAATGCGTTGGTAAAATAGTAAATTTATGTTAATAAATTAAGTGGAATAGATCTATTGTTCTAGAATTAGAATCTACATATTTTTTTGGCATCTGATACAGCACAGCAGACAAACTTACAAAGGACGTCAAGTCGAGATAAGTTCTGCAGGCTATAGCCTACAGTTCACGCCATTTTTTTTACTAAATTGTTCAGTACAAGAGTTTCATTTAAATTTTATTTTCGACGCATTTTTTGTTTCATCTCGAGATCATTGTAATGTTGAAATGTAAACACAAACTCAGCAATAGGACAGGCCAGAAAGCTTTGGAAAGTCTCCTTCTTCCAGCTAATGCCAAAGTTTTGAGAAAGTGGATGTATTGTATTACTAAACAAAAATATTTTTTGGCTACCCCTTCTTACTCTTATCAACAAGGAAAACTATAAATGAGACCAACAGAGCTCACATTCAGCAATCGCTTGAAGGGAACTTTTAGTTGTCTGCGAGTAGGGAACTGTATTGACAGCAAGGCGCCAAGGCGTAAGATTTAATTAAAGAATAGGGAAAAAGTACAGAGATTATCTAAAGAGAATCTTGGACATCATTCGTTTTCTCTCAAAGCAAATTCTGGAACTCCGTGGACATCGCTAAGTTAAAGAAGTATTGGAGGGTCAAAAATGAAAACAATTTCTTGGATTTGGTGAAACCATTATCCAAGAACAAACCACTCCTGACATAACATGTGCTTCGAACCAAGTTTAGTTCCACACTGAATGCGTAAATGTCCACACAAATACAAACGAGTTTATTGTAATTTTGGACGATTACGAATCAAATCCTACAGCAAGTGAAACAATTTTTAAAAATTTCATCTTTATTGGACAGTAGCCTACACCTGACATGTCAATGCTGAATTAAACTTCCAAAATTAGTGCAATATTGGCTGCATGAAAAAAAAAAAACAGGCAAAAGCACGAAGCGACTGTAGAAACACACATATAAGAGCTACGGTTAAATTTTTTTTTTCATCGGACCAAATTCTTCTAGAAATTACCATCCAATTTTAGCAATATTATAATGCGGTATGAATTTGTGTAGCTTTCCCTACCATTGAATCCTCGGATGAAAAAAAAACTTGATGGTATTCATAGAAATATTGACAAAAACAAGAATAGAAAGAGAACTCAACGGTTGTCGCAGTTTTTTCAGAAGATCTGGAGTTTTATAAAAAAACATATTCACTAGATGAGTCAGTCTCGAATATCGCCATCTTGATTCGCATATTTCTGACAACTGTGGTAAGTGTGGCTACATGCAAGTGAAATAGTTCTAAACTTCAGTTGATCAAGAATTACTTGTCGCAGTTATCTATATAACTGTATAGTAGAATTATTTCTCTAATTGATAGTGCGGCGTTAATCACTATATTGATGACGTCATTACACTATTAATATTTTACTTTGTAGACTAGGGGACTGAGCTTTTGCTGCTTGTAACAACTTCTAGTGACGTAGAGTTAGGTGTGTGTGGTTTGCGTCATTTATCGTCTAGTACAGTCTCTCCATTGTTTTGTACGTTGGTACAGATAGACGTGTCCTCAGAGCTCTTGAATTTCTCCTTGGTTATTGTTACTGGATAGCCTTAACATTTGCCTTGGACATTTTCTTGTTGGATTATCTTGACCCCTGTTTAGGGTGTTTTTTTTTTCATTGTATAGTTTTTCTATTTGAATTCGTTCGTATTTGTAAGTCTATAATTAGACTAGATCTAGAGGATTAGAAGAATCCTTTCTTTTATCTTCTATAGGGTTCTAACGCCAAGTCTAAGTTTTGGTCGTAGTCTCAGTTCAAGACTCTATTTCAAGTTTTAGCGTCAAGTCTAAGTAGTGATCTTAGCTTGGTGTCAAGTCTATGTGTTAGACTCAGTGTAAAGTCTTGGTGTCAATACTTGTTTATCCAGTCTCAATTTTCTATATTGAGAGTACAACTTTAGGTCTACAGTCTACAGGACTGAGGTCTTCATCTCACTAATCTCAGTTGGTCGTCTGGTGTTCAAGTTGGTTTTTCATGAGTCTGAGGTTCAAGATTCCAGACTGCGGGTTGCCTTGGTCAGACCTGATGTTATAGTATGAACTATAAACTTTTTGAATTGTCGTCAGTGAACAGTATCGGATCTAGAGGCTAGATCTATGTGGATTACCAATTGTTGTGTTGGAAGTCTATTTGAACAACTTGTAATGAATATATTAAGGTAATGATATTGTTTAAATAATGATCATTTATATGTAGCAAAGAGAATAACTGGATCATTTTAGATTACATATTATTACTCATATATCTATTGATATTGATACTTTTATTATCATTCATCATACATCAGTTCATTTGTAAATATATCACTGGAATAAATTTTTATTGTTATTTAACATCATACACTTAGTTTATTAATTTAATATACAACTGTATGTGTATGGTGTGCTTGTCAGGCTGAACTTGGGTCAAAATATTACAAGTTCAGAAAAAAATAACAATAACACACATTGAAAATAATATTAATTTTAAATAAATATTCACATTTGAAATATCTAATAATAGTTTGATAAGTACAAGAACACAAGAACCTGACATTACTTTCGATCGACCGATGACGCATGTACGACAAACTGGTTGCATGTGGCCCCAGAACGAGACAGCTGGAGGTCAACAGCAAAAATAACAACAAAGTAAAAGCTACCTACACCGCTCTACGCAATTAAAGTGTAAACAACAAAATAACTAATCATACATTGGCACATTTATTTTCATTACTTCTCTTCCATAGTTCTATAATAAATCAATCTACAATAAGATGGTGCGCTAATGTTTAATTAGGTCTATTGATTCATTAAAACTTGTTCTTGTTTGCAGAGAAATATTTTAATTTACTGCTGTAAGCCTAGTAATTTTTAGATAATGAGAAACTTATAACTAAAACGAAGTTCTTATCAAAATTCTTTGTTAAAAACAACATTTGAATCAGTATTCTATTCATGAGTTAGTTAATAAATGGAAAATATATTTTATAATTTTCCATTGACACTTTTACCATTGTGACCATAGATGCAAATGTTTTGTACCAATGCGCGAATCTATGAATGAAGCTTGAGTTATTAATGAAGAAGTCCATGACCTTTTTTAAAAAAAGCTACCTCCCCTGAAGTTTTTCATTGAAATATGGTGTAATTTTTTGAAAAATCTGCTTGCATATATAATTTTAAAAATTAGATTATTCACTTTCGGAAAAGAAAAAAGTAGTCGTTGTATCATGATCTAAAATATCATGATGTTCGATTTTCATTATCTCTTCTAGTTTCTGAGATCCAAACGGGAGGTACGGACGGACAGACAGGCCACACAAAACTAATAACGTCTTTTCCCCTTTTGGGGGGCCGCTAAAAAGATATAATTAAATTTCAAATAGAATAAAACTAGCAGTACGCACAGGCTACTCCCGTTGATTTGTTCCTAGGCGTTTTATTGTTTATTATGGCCGGATTTGTTCCTATGCTTTATATTACTTATTATGATCGGAACATCCCTTTCTTTTCCTTTTTTCTAAATTTTAATAAACTGGACACATTTTTAGCCCTTGATTTAGTGTATCTGTTACTAGGAAATTTCACGGCCCGCTCTCTTTCTTCCCCCCCCCCCCCATTTTTTTTTTTACCAGCGCAAAGTAATTTCTCCTTTATAGACTTGATTTGGAAAGACCCGCTTCCTAAGCCGCCCACGACACACACGGTCTCACATTTTGAACCTGTTTGATTTTAGTAACACTTTTACTTATCCCCCCCTCTCCCTGCCAAAATGTAAAAAGTGAGTCCTTCGTCCCAAACCCCTGGCTACATTTCTCTACTTGGTAGTTTGTTCTCTAAATAAAAAAAAATATCAATTTGGTTTTTATCAAATGTAATCTTTTTTTTTTCTGGCCCCTTTTGACTGTAGCGATATGACAATAGAGCTACTGTTATTAGGATTTTTTTTTTTTTGTTTTTTGTTTTTTTTACAGTGGTAGAAAGTAACCATTCTTCGTTCTCTCCCAACTCTCTTGAAAAGAAAAAGACTCTAGATCTATCGAAATAAACCGAATACAAACTCTGAGACCATTTTTTAGATTGATTAAAACAAAAAAGGGAAATGAATTCCCTAAGTTATATAGATCTATGGGAAGCCGGGTAAACAGTTTGTTAGTAAGCAATGGGCTTTGTTGCGCTTATGCGTTTCTTTTCTTTGGTTTAAAACCATAATTATAAAATGGGCCGGAAGTACCTTTTCCTTTTATATCTTTTACATTTTTCTTTTCTCTTTTTAAATTAAACTGACATTATTATGCTATAATTTTAAGTTTGCCTGATAGAGAAAAAACCTCTGCACAAATATACGGGTAGTTGGGATCAAACCCGATAGAACTAATGGAAAGAAAAGACACGAAACAAGCGCATGAAACTACATATTTACAGTACTTTATTTGACGAGTCTTTTACACAAGATCTGTATATTTTTTATAGGACTAGCTTACTTCAAGTACCCGGCATTTTCCGGTACACAATTTCACACACAAAAATATAGAAATAAAATTTGTGTGACTTTAAAACTTTTAATGATTTTTAAAAAAGGTGTTTTTTAAAGGTGTTACTGTAATAAATTGTAAATATTCGTTTGTTAGAAAATCTCACTGTCTATTTTGTGTCTGTTTTAATTTCTTGAGTTGAGGGGTCGTGTTTTCACCTGATCTCCTGATATTTATACCTGATTTCTCTTATCAGCCTCTGTGAGACATTGGTCCAAAATAATTATAAGCTTATAAATATTAAAAAATCGTACGTTAATATATGAATTAACTTGTTTTAGATGAAGTCCATTAATTTTGACCTTGTCATAATAGTCATAGATCTGTGAAATATAGTTATAATCTGTAATCTATATAATCATAAATATTCAAGTTGAATTCGAATTGTAACTATACAATCGTATAGATATACTCCTGGAATATATATCTAGGTTATAAACGTAGTAGAATAAAATCTAAGATAATCGAAATTGTACTCTATGCAATCTAGATCTAGAGTCTTAGACTTAGTTTCAGTTTAGTATACTATATAAATTTATATATACGCAGCCTTTGTGGACCTCACCAAGGCTTTCGACACGGTCAATGGTTTATGGAGTTTATGGGACAGATTAGACACAATGGTGACCTGTCGATCATTTCCCAACAAAAAAAAATGGCGTGAAGCAGGGCTTGCTCCTACTCTCTTAGCTATCTTTTTTTTTTGGCGTAATGCTGAGTCAAATGAGGCAGCGATTGTACGAAGGCATCGACACCCGGTTTCCTCTGGACGGCAATATGTTCAATCTTCGACGTCTACTATTCCATACAAAAACAAAAGAAATGGTCATAACGGAGCTTCTCTAAGCCGACAAAATGCGCCCTGCAATTTGATTACATGAAAATTTTATAACATACAACTTTACATTATTAATCACAATAAATAATTGCAGCAAAAGATTGCATAATACAAAGAGAGACTTATCAGTAACGCTGCTGCGATATTTAAACGACAAATCAGTACAAAACACAAAAATGCTGAACTGACAATAACAACTACAAAGATAAAACTAGGTAGCATGCTAATGATATGAAACTTCTACACAAGTTTTAGATAACTGCGAGTTTAACTGACTGAGAAGGGCATGCCAAATAAAATGACCTGAGCCAATACATTACAGAAATAGATTGGATGTAAATAAAAGTACATTTTGATATTATGTTATGTTTAGAAACTAGTGAGTACTACAGATCATCAATCTCCACTGCCATACCTTCATCTATACAAAATTTACATACAAAACTTGGTTGCCTGCGGTCATAGCCAAGGCAGAACATTGGACAATATCACAGGTACCTCTTGATGTCTTTCTGGTTGAGATATTTTAGTTTCAAACCAGTTAATTAATATATTTCAAATGTGCTTGGAGTTTCCACTTATTCTCAAGCGGGAAGGATCATCACCGTTTACCTATGTGTAAAAATTTAAAAGGGAGTGAACTCCACAGTCTCTGGAGTTTGTCTGCCTTGTTACCTCGTAAACTTCGTACCTAATTGTTGGGATTTGTTTCAAATGAAGGATGGATAGACTGACAGCATAAATTACTGAGTCATATAAATTTGAAATATTTAATGAATCATAGACTTTTACTTTAATGACATTTGCTTGAATGATCTCTACCTTCACAACAATCCAATGGTTGGCAGTCACATTTAGAATCTATGCAAACCATTGGCCGACTTGGCACAACTGTTGTCTTGAACGAGGTCTAAAAGGTTTTGGCATGACATTTGGACTGAGACGAGCTGGGAAGCGGGTAGCAATTCGTAAATCAGCTTGTCCATGAGTGTTCTGCAGACTTTGTTCCACAATCATGCATAGATGATACCCCCACCCTCCTGGGCCATCATCATTATCTGATGCCAATAGTAGCGGGTCAATAATTTCGAGGTCCTTTTTTCTGAGGGAAATAATTTGATGGTATTACTACCCAATCATCATATTCAACATAATGTGGTCCTTGTTGATGGTTTTTTAAATGAGATTTTGATGTGATGTGATTTATTTTGATATTATTTTCAATAAGAGGCAGTGGTGTACACCTGTTGACTTTTGTGGTTTCTTTTGAATTATATAATGTCGGCTGTAATACTTTTGATGCTTGTCTGCAAATGTCACATGAGCCATCAGATATGTCGAAAAATGCAGAAGACTGTTGTGCGGTTATAACAGAGACGATTGGTTTATGGTATGTTAGGATTGATTCATATATTTTGGATTCAGTTTTGTGGGAACAGTAAACCCAATCGATATGGGTGCCACCATAAGTGGTCGGTACATTGTCATCCATTGTTGAATACACATGAAAATTATTTAGGATTTTTTTCACACCATTTACGTTTGATTCTTCCTTAGCATTAATATTGAAATCTCCTGCGAAAAATTATATGCCATCTGTTTTCTTCATTTCAAAGAGGTTTTCAATCAACATGTCCGCAACATATTTTTTGGGCGTTTTCGGCGACACGTACAGTCCCATAATGACGATATTTTTCAATTTAACAATTACAGATTCAATGTGAAATGAATTTATTTTCTTTGTTGATGATCTGATTTGCATTCCAGTATATTCCCTTTTTGCAAGAATAAGTACTCCCCCAGCCACTCTGTTCTGACTGGAGACTGGAGTGTTTTCTATGACATGAAAGCCTGGTATTACTGGAATTTTGTCTTTTTCTGTGAGCCATGAATCAGAATCAGTACATAGGCAGCTGTTAATTGAACATTCCACGTGACAACTACCATTTCGTTCCGGTTAGTTTTTAGTGAAGGAATATTTGGTAGTGTCAATACAATATTGCTTTCCTTTTGAAGACGCTCCATGTCAATTATTTTCTTGTCGGTAGGGGCTGGTGGACTAGGGGCGCGAAAAGTTCCAACAATGTAAATATTTTCGATGGCAGTCGCTCTGAACAGAGCTACATATAGAAGTTCTCTGTCCATTCTCCTGCCACTTGATGAGGCTATATGAACAACGACATTTCCCTGAAGTGTAGCTCCTTGACTTCTATGAACAGTGAGCGCTTCCGCAAGTGCGAGTGGAAACTGTTGCCTCATGACCATGCTTTGTTTACTAGGCTTGAATGCCCTGCTTACCATGTCCAAGGGCGTCCATGATTCAGTTATTCCTTTATTTTTCTAATATGGCCTCCAGCTCAGGCGTGTTTGCTCCCCAGTCAAACCGTTGTTAAACTCAAGCCAAACCCTTTGCGGAGTTCCAAAAGTGGAACAATCTACACGTTGGAGAACTCCAACAGCACCGTTAGTAAGGCCGTCTTGTATATTTACGTTCAGTCACGCGATATTTTATGCCAATCTTCAGGTTAATTTCATCATAAAGACCCCATTTTTCTTTTATTGGCATAGATGTAACTTTTTCAAGGAGTTTCTCTCCTGTATAAGTGCCTTTCAATGGAACCTTGTCAAAAGCAGTGGCAAAAAAAGGTTCCCCTTACTTTTCATAATTTTGATGTTGCTAAATTTAGTGACATCATCATTGGTGTAGAATAGATGCACGGCATTAGGCACATCCATAGGATCCCTTTTATCTCTCTCTCCTGAAAAAGTTTAATTTCTTTATCTGTAAAAGGTGACGCAGTGCTGTTGAAAATCGAGCATCACTCTGTCTAACAACAGTTTTTAATTCAAAGAATTTTAAAAAATGCCACAATGGAGGTGCTACAGCAGCGCCTGGTTCAGATACGGTTTCATAAATAGACTTGTCAAATACAGGCTTCAACTGGAAAAAATCACCGACTGCAAGAATTGATTTTCCATCAAAGGGAAGGTCGTCTCTGTTGAATAACATCTGCAGGTAATAATTGATGTCGTGTACTGTGCGACTACCACAAAACGAGATCTCATCAATGATGATTAATTTCAGCTCCTGTAATAAAAGTTTTCTTTTGTTTCTTGGGATATTAGAATCATTTTTGTCATCAAAAGTTGTGTTTTGTTTCCTCTGACCGGCCTGTGAAGAGTTATCCCCCCAATATTGTAAGCAGCAGTGCCAGTGTAGCTCGTTGGAAGAATACGGATCATGTCAGGATCATTGCCTTCTATTTTGTTAAAATAATGTGTCAGAGTGTCAATAATCGTCCGAATCACCAACGATTTCCCAACACCAGCAGCTCCAGCGAGGTATACGTAAAATGGCCGTGAATTAGTTACGATCCTGTGAAAAATTTCAAATACAATGTTCCTTTGTTCCGAATTTAGTAAGCGAATCTCTTTTTTAATGTATTCTATAGGTCTTTCTACAGGCGCTTTAAATGCTTCCAATTGTACCTTCGGCACCTCGTCTCCAAAGTCTTTAGCAAGATCAGCATTCAGATTTTCTCTGTCTTCGACTTAATGGCCAGGAGCACATTCATGTTGCTCTGTTTCACATTCATTCTGAATGTTAAACTTTTCCTCATTTTAATAAGATCATGAAGCCGTTCCAAATCTATTCCCTTTGCACTGTATTTCTGCAAGTTATTGTCAATGATTTTGCTATTCATTATGTATTTTGTTTTACATGAAGCAGAAAGTAGCTCTTTTTCTTCATTCCTCCATGGGAAAAACAACATGAGCAACACCCGAAAGTGCTCTTCCTCGTCTTCACAACTATTAGGCTTGTGCCATCGTATCACTTTTGGTTTTGTCCTTTTTTTCAAACACAATCTTTGTCCCTTCAGTGTAAGTACTTCTTTTTCTTGACTGTTTTCTTCGCTGCCACTGTTAGTACTATTGACTTCTTCTTTATCTCTGAAATCTCTAGCATCTTTCTTTTTTCGCGGATACAATACATCATACCAAGCTGCAAAATCAGAGAGACAAATGTCCTGCAAACAATCAGGTCTGTTCTGATAATGTTTCAGAATTCCCTTAGCAAAGACATCAATAGAATCAGGATCAAAAGTACGTAAATATTCTTCACTCTTGGCAAGGTAAACACAGTTGTCAGGTCTGCTGGTGTTGATAAAAAATACACTTGGGGCTAGCAGAGGAAAATTGTAAACCAAGTATAATGCAAACTACTTCCTGCATAGATACTTCTTGTTTTGTTAGGAAAGTATTTTCAATTTGTCGACATCTCTTGGTCCAGGGGAGTTTCCGGGATCGTGCTTCCTTGTCTGCTTCTGTCAGCACTTGCGACATTCCTCAGAAGTTTTTTTTTTATATACGATGTAATGTATAAAGCACATGCTTATTCATCAAGAACATACTGAATATCCATGTTTGCTCTTCAGCTGCCCAGAAGAATTTCATTATATGCATTGATAAACACCATCAAATTTACGTTTTAGGACGACCGTACGCCTCCTAAGACAGGACCGAATGACTGCTATGTATTTTTCTTCATTAAGTTTGTGTCTTTCTAAAAAGGATTCAAATGTTTCACTGAATCTGTTTTCCTTCCACATGCAAGCAACATCTTCTTGTATGTCGCGGTACTTTTTTGTAACTTCTTAATACAGGGAAAATTTGTAGCCAAAGGTTCTAAAATCATTGTTTGCGCCATCGGTGGCTGGGGATAATTGAAGCTACACTCTATATCAGCACCTTTTTTGCAAGTGAATGTATGGCGATGAATTTGATAGTTTATGCAATTTCTTGCTTCTTCCATTTCCGGAACAGCTGAAGTTGTGATAATCTGGTCAATAAACTTAAACCATCTAAATCACTAGGCGTATTCTGCAACCACAAAACTCCATGGCTATGAAGGGAACCTCTGTTTTGTTCTTCCACTGTGTTACTTTGCAGTTTTTAAAAGGACCAGCGGGTGAGAATAAAATTTTCTTCAGAGCCTTCTCCCTTTAGAAAAAGTATCAAGCGCAAGTTGCACCATCTTTTTGAATTAAGACTTTTTTTTTTCCTTGGTCCACAATTTCACTTCCTCTGGGCTCAGGCGTTTGTAGTAATCCGGACAGCCTAGTAATATGTAGTCAAGCATCCACAGGAGGGAATACCATTCCATTTCGGCAGCAGAAAATGTGATGAAAAACGTTGGTTGTCCAAACTGCCTAATCATGCCATAAGTTCCAAACGGCGCCAACTCCAATAAGCTGGAGAGCATCGAATTGATCTCATAAACTGAAATCCGTTTTCTTGGTTAATAATGACATTACGTTTACCTTCATCAAGAAGTATTCCTGCAGTACTGTTTGTTGGTTCACCATTTGGCTTCACCTTTCTCACCTTAAGTTTCATAGAATCATTGAGTTCTTTCATTATGATCTTTTTGAACATTGTAAAAATAAGGGTAGGTTTATTACCAGCTCTACGATCAAGACACCTAATTAGTGAACGACAACGCATAATATAAGAGGCTGCACTGGGTTTATAAGACTGTCCACAAAATACTGTGGGATATGCAAGTTCTTCGGCGTTTTCATCCAGCCAGAGCCCGATGGGTTGTTTATTTTCTCCGGGAGCAAAGGGAATGGAATCTCGTTTTTTTTAGCAACAAGGCAAGTTTCTTCTCCTCCTGAAACAACATGTCCTTCCTCAACTAAGAAGTTAGTGTTGTTATCATTACAATCTCCCGCCTCATACATTTCCTCCATATTTCCATCTGGTTCAAGCGTAAAGTCTCTATTCTGTATTCCTTGATTATAAATGCCTTCTGATTTCCAGAGTGACGAGTTTTCATTGAGATAAAGCAAAGCTTCCACCACTCGCCGAACTCTTACTACTTGATGACAGTATGCACTTCGGAATGCAATACGGCGTTTAAGCAAAATCTTTACAGTTTCCGTATCTGTGTATTTCCTTGGAAGGACTTTGCAAATTTCGTTAACGTTTAATGGAACGTTAATTATGTTTTTGACTATGCCAAATTGGCCTGTTCCTGGTGGTCTTATCCTTCCTAAAGTCACCACCTGCGCAAAAAATATTCTTGGCGAAATTAAACGCTCCTCAAGAGTTGTCAGTCCATGCAAAACTTCAGGAATCGCTGGTAGCTCACACCCAACTGTGACATCGAATCCATCTGCTTTTATTGCCAAAGGAGAGTGACGGTTCGACAGAACCATTCTCCCAAGTGTTGGGTGTACACCAAGTCAATATAACACGAGTCTCTTGTTGGGCTTTTGATTTTCTTTCGTCCTTCATTTACATTTCTCAGGAAAGTTTCTTTCGGAATATGCACAACCTGGCTACGAAAAAAAAAAAGACCAGCGCAGCACTCACAAACGAATGTGTGGCCAGAGACAGCTTCCTCTTCAAATTGCATCAACAATTTCATTACATCCTCACTTTTAACTTTACGAGAGTCTAGGTGGGATTTTGCGTCATGGAGTCGTTCGGTCGATGGATATTCTTCAAGTCTACGCGATCTCTTTGCTTCTAAGTCTCGTTTTTGTTCTTTTTTTCGGAATTCTGGATCACAGCGTCTTTTCTTTTTGGCGAGTGTGTTTCTGCTCAGCTCTAATCGATGAATTTCGGGATCACACCGTCTTTTCTTTCTAGCTACTGTATTTTTCTGTTGCTCCGATTGATGAATTTCGGGATCACACCGTCTTTTCTTTCTAGCTACTGTATTTTTATTTTGCTCTGATTGCTGATTTTCGGGATCACACCGTCTTTTCTTTCTTGCTAGTCTGTCTCTTCTTTGCTCTGTTTGATTGATTTCGGGATCACACCTTCTTTTCTTCCTAGCTTCTGTATTTCTTTTTAGCTCTGATTGATGTATTTCAATGTTGTTTCGTTGTCTTCTTCGTGCCTCCGAATTTTTTTCTGCTCTTTTTCTCGTTTATGTGGTGACGATCTCCGCGATGCTTTTCGCTTCCTTTCCTTAATTCTACTTGTTCTGTTCTCCAAAGGCATGTTTCTAGGACTACTTGTCACTTCGCATTTACAATTCAAATAAACTAGTTTTCCAAAATAGCTGACATTGCTTGTTTCCTTTAAACCTGTTGGATAGCATTGAATTAAAATTGTATCTTTGAAACATTAATTAAGTATTGATTGAAACAAAGCTACTGGTAGAAAAACATCTATAGTAATATATATATATATATATATATATATATATATATTGGCCTCCTTCAGTCGTAGAACGACTATGGCTTATCTCGAACACTTTTTTTATATGGCTGTGGAGCCCTATTTTGGAGAGACATTTCCGTCCACATATATTTTCAGGTCAAGGTGGCGTTCGCTTTGGAGGAAGATGGGCTGGCCATTTTTCGTATGACACGCTTTTCTTCAAGAGCTGAGGCCCATGTCCATAGCTTTCTTGCTTACTGTCTCTCTCCAACTAGAGAGAGAGAGATATCTCATATCATGCCGTATGGGTTACCTTTTGTTTTTCGCTTTTCTTTAAAGAGGATGGCGTAAAAGAGGTGCTCCCTGGAAGAGCTACAAAAATTTAATCAGGCGACAATTTGCATAGTGGAAAGTATTTGGCAGCAGATGGGGCAGTCAGGGACAGACGACAAAAGAAAAATTAAATTGACACCCAGTGGACAACTGATTTGTCTGCATTATATGCGGCATAAAAAGCAGGTCACAACTGGGTTTACATGACCATTCGGAATGGAAGACAATGTTCTAATAATATAAAGATCAAGTATAAACAACACTGATTATTAGGGTATAAGAATTTTGCACTTGTCTGCATCAACCCAGTGTAATGAGTGTACTTCACTGTTAGTCTTGATCTACGTTAATTAATTAAAATGTTGATTCAAGAACAAGATATGTAAATGCTAATATACAAAAAAAAAGAAAGATATTCAACGTACCTTTTCCAATGTGAGAACTATAACAGCTGTAACAGGGAGGATATCACGCTTCAAAAACATAATCATTTGTTTCCGAGTAAATGAAAACAAAAAACAGAAACAATGGCGACTGGCTGATGCGCTCTATGACGTCATTAGACGTATTCATTACAAATGCTGAAACTTTCGCACCGCGCTGCACCGTGTCATTTGGTGAGAAATTGTTCATAATGGCTGAAACCTAGGAGGCAAAATCATACAGTTGTGTACATGAACATGTGTACTATTTGTTTATTAAATGTATATTGGACAAAATAAAGTATTATTATTCTTATCTTACCAATGGATGATCTCGTCCCGAGACATGACGTTAAACTGCGATCCTCTTTCCATAACACTTTTGGAGCTCAAAAGTGCCCTACTTCTTTTCTATCATTGTGTCTGCCTCCTCTTTTCCTCAGTCTGTCTTCATTGATCATCACTCTGTCTCCTTATCTTTAAAACCTCCCTATGTCTTAGACCAGTCCGTTTGCCGTGGACTGCGACGGGTAAGGGGGGATAAAGAGATCCTGGTGTTTGAGTGGGTGTCTATCTGAGGATGGACCACCACAACACAATACTTTGGCTCCAAGTTCCTCTAGACCTAAGGCCCAGATGGCCCGCTCTGGGTCAACCGGCTGGTCACTCTGAGCTACCAGCATTGGTCCAACATAGGTCTTCGACCTATCCCGGGACCCCCGGTTCGGAAGCCAAGCCTTTTACCGCACCTTTCCTGGCCTAACTGAAGTCTTATAATTGATGTAATTGTTTTGAAAAGGCTAAATCTCTTATTCCAATGCTCAAAATAAATAAAAAGAGAATACTTTCATTTATTGAAGAGTTCTTATTTATTGTTATAATCATTCCTCACTTATTTTTATCAGTACTTCAGTCACTCAATTTTACTGACTTTAGCAAACGAAATGCAAAAAGGAGGTGCACAAAAAGTTAGAGAAAAAAGACATGCGGAATTACAGCAATCAGCAACCAAATGCCAAAAATTAACGAGTTTCTTTGGTAAGTTATTAATTCATTTGCACTTGAGTATTGTATAATAATTTCGTTGGTATATATGCCATTGCGACATTTTTGGTAAAGACTTTCTACTTCGTAGAAACTAACGTTTCTACTCAGTCGAAAGTTAACTAGTCCTTCAGCCTTGATGATCCTATCACCTACCACCCTGCGTGTAAATAACAAGGTTTTATTTTACTTAGGTCTTCTTCTATTTTGGTTTTATGTAAACTGTATATCATTATTAATGTATATCATAATTTATATGTACAACAGGATCTACTTCAACATCAACTGGCTCTACGGTATGTAGTTCAACATCAGCTAATTCTACCAGTGAATCTACTTCAACATCAGCTAATTCTACCAGTGTACTTCAACATCAACTGGCTCTACGGAATGTACTTCAACATCAGCTAATTCTACCAGTGAATCTACTTCAACATCGGGTGGCTCTACTAAATCTACTTCAACATCAGCTAATTCTACCAGTGAATATAGATCAACATCAGCTAACTATACTAAGTGTACTATTGATCCTAAAACAGAAAAGTTCCATCCAGTCCTTTCATTTTCCACTTACTCAATTTGGCAAGTCTGCAAAAAACCGCAGTTTTCGCAGTGAATGGTGTGAAACACATGACTGGCTACATTACTCCATTGAAAGTGATGCTTCATACTGTTATACCTGCATACAATTCACTTCCACAGCCTCAAAACAAAACAGTGAACATGCATTTACAAAAACTGGCTTCCGTAATTGGAAAAAAGCTATGGAGAGTTTTAGACAACATCAAAAGAGCGAATTCCTCAGAAATGCATATGAACAGACATTATTTAAATCAGACATTGGAGAACTGTTAAGTAAGCAACACAAGGAGGAAAAAGATCAACACAGTCGTATGCACCTTAAAATTTTACAAACAATGCAATTCTTAGCACGTCAAGTACTACCGTTAAGAGGAGATGGTGATGAAGCAGACAGCAACACAAAGCTCTCTCATTCTTTAATCAAGATGATCAATTGATGTCGGAATGGATGAATAAAAATCAGCTAAAATTCACTTCTCATGAAATTCAAAATGAATGTTTGAGAATAATGAGTCACCAAATAATTCGCAATTTATCATCCTGCATTTGTCAATCTGACTATTACTCAATACTTGCTGATTAGTGTGCGGACCTAAGCAACAAAGAACAGTTCACAGTTTGTCTTCGGTGGATCGACAAGGAACTCACAGCTCATGAGGACTTTTTGGGCTTGTATCAGGTAGACAATATATCGTCTGATACACTATTTAGCGCTTTAATGGACGTACTTTGCAGACTCAATCTTGATATAAAAAAATGCAGAAGTCTATGTTTTGATGGAGCTGCAAACATGTCGGGATGTAAAAATGGCGTTGCAAAACAAATAAATGATCTAGAACCTAGAGCCACGTTTAGTCAGTGTTATGGTCACTCCTTCAATTTATTTGTATCGGATGTTTTCAAAGATATTGCTTTGTTCCGAGATACATTAAATACATCTTTTGAAATAGAGATGAAGCTTGATAACACTGGAATTCGTGTTATGAGTTCGACCCGATGGACTGTTTGAGGAGAAACTCTCAAAAGCATTGAAACAAATTATTCTGTCCTACTTCGATTGTGGTATGAATGTCAGGAACAAAGGAACTTGGATTCAGAAGTAAAAGCTAGAATAAACGGTGTCACATCACTTATGGAAAATTTCTCTTTTCTATTTGGATTGCTCATTGCAGAAATCATTTTCCTACATACGGATAATCTAAGTCGTTCCCTGCAATCTGAAAATGAGTCAGCAACAGAAGGGCAACATCTCGCAGATTTGGTTACCACTACCTTAGACAAAATGCGAGATGAAAGCTCGTATAATTTGTTTTGGGAGAAAGTCATTCGACTGTCAACTGAATATGAAATAGAGGAATCAAAGCTACCACGGAAACGAAACATGCCAAAAAGATATGAAATTTCTACTGGCGATGCATATCATCATCAGGATGTTAAGTCCTATTACTGACAATTATATTTTGTAGTTCTAGAGCTAACTGTGGCATGCATCAGGTCGCGTTTCACTCAAGAAAGATACAAAGTTTTAAAATACTCTGAAGATCTGTTGCTGTACGCTTGCAACAATAAAAACTACCAAAAGGAGCTGGACTTTGTCACTGATTTCTATAAGGAAGACTTAAATAAGGATACACCATCAATACAACTACTACTTCTACCATCACTTTTCAACTAAATGAATCACGTGGACCTTTCACATCTAAAAAAGGAAATTATTGGATCTTCAATTCCTCAGAGATCACTTTTCTCAGAGGTTGTTACGGTGTGGAAGTTGATGGCATGCATACCTGCAACCAACGCATGTTCTGAGCGATCATTTTCAACAATGCGACGTGTTAAGTCCTATTTAAGGGCAACAATGGGACAAGAAAGATTGAACCATGTCATGAGTTTAAACATCCACAAGGAACGGACTGATAAGCTAGATCTCAAATCAACGGCAAATGAATTCATCAGTCATAAAGTGCAACGTGCTAGCTACTTTTCAAAATTTTGAATTTTTGTACATGACTTCATTACATACCCCATAGAGTTTGTTTGTTTGAACAATGAACTACCTACCTGATTATTCAATAATATTTGCATGTTGCATGTTTGCTCAAAAGTAGGATTTTTGCATTTTTTTTTAATTTACAAAAACATTAAATTTAATTGGGTTAACACTGCTTTTACATGGAAAATTTTGATATAGGGGAAGTACGTCAAATATAGACACACTAAATGTCAGAGTCTAATTTGAACACCATTTTTATATCTACATCTAGATTCTAACTAAGAAGAAGAAAATTTATATTAATATTGCTTTTTAATTCTGGGCCGCGTAAATACGTGCCCCCCCCCCCCCCCCAAATTGAATAATATGGCGCCGGGCCTGAACTATGGGTATATATATATATATATATATATATATATATAAATATATATATATATATACTCTAGAAGATAATACTAGATCTAGATCTAATAGATCTAGATAGTAGATATAAATATAAGTATAATTATAATAGAAGTAGATGTAGATCTAGTCTAGATTTAGCCTAGTTAATTTAGTATTAGATCTAGTTATAGTGACGACTATTATTAGTAGGCCTATTAATATAGTCATTAATAAGTAATCTATCTAGATATATCTAGATCTAATCTAGTCTCTAATTCTAGAATAGTCGAATCTCTAACCTAATAGATCTAGTCTAATAAAGTAAAGTTAAGTAATATAGATTTCAATTAATAGATCTATATTATTGACTTATAATTTTAAAGTTACATTTAGATCTATCTAAGACTAAGACTACTAGACTAAGAGTTAGACTCTACTTAAGACTAAGAGACTAAAATAATTCAATATAGACTATTATGTCTATAGACAGTATAGATCTAGTAGTAGTAATAGACTAATAATAATAGACTAGACGTCACTAGACTCTAACTCTAGATCTAGTAAAAAGTTTTAAAATAAAGAGTCAACATTTCTTTTAGATCTATAGTAAAGCAAAATTCTTTGCCTGCGGCTATACAGGATCACCGCGCATAGACATCTCTTCAAGTGGTAGATAACTTCACATTATCTGGGAAGTATATTATCAAATGACGCATTTCTTTAAAGAGAGGTTGATATGTGATCAGGGATAGTCGACGCCTCCAAGCGAGAGCGTGGCGAAATAAATCGCTCCGCCTGTCTACAAAAAATCAGTGTCATCCAGTGATTCTCTCAACCCCACTATGTGGATCTGAGACATGAGTACTTTATAGAAAGCAACTAAGACTTCTTAAACGACTTCACCAAAGACCGCAATACAAACAGCGATATTCTTGCAAAATGGTATGAACTTCTTATAATCCGACAGTCACCCTTTGCAAGGCACTTATTCCGTTTGGGGGACGAATATATTTTTGGCAATCTTTTTTTTTTTAATAAGCTGATAGGAGTAACAGAGATGCCTCACAATAACGCTTCTTAAGAATACTAACGCGATGTTTTTAAGTCTCTTAGGAAAAAATGCGCGATTTTACTTTGTTACTAGGTGCACATTTTACACTATAACGTTGAGATTTTGCATCACTTGATGATTCTTAGTAAAGCCATAATAATAAGGCTTGTTTTCGAGACCGAAGATTAGTGAGGAATGCTGTATTTCCCATGGCTGCGCAGTCCCATCTGTGACCTACATATTTTGCCACATCCAGGGCAAGCGTAACCATTGTCCGCAGGTGGTCGATTTAGATTTTCTTTTCACCGTAGGCGTTTGTCCTCGGCAACAGATTTTCTTTTGGTCTCAAATATTTATCGTGACCCCCAGCTGTCTCGTTCGGAGGCCACATACAACCAGGTGCTCTCTTCTATGTCAACCAAGGAAAGTTGACGCCTAAGCTGGTTTTTGAAGCGTTTCCGTGGGGCGTCTCTGTTACGTCGACCACCATTTAGCTCACCAAAAAAGACTCAAGAAGTCTTTGTTGTTTTCAGTATAGTGTCCATGTCTCAGAGCCAAAATGAATATAATAATTGCAATATTAAATTTCAGAAAGTAATCATTTTAGAAGTTACACTGCAAAGACTTTTTTCCAAGCCTATAATAGCCCAATAGTTGTAAGCGAAAGAAGCAATGTAAAACGTTAAGACGTGAGCTGTGGTTTTCTATAGGCCTACTGTTAGGGCGGAGGGACTTTCTATTCTAATCGCCATGTACAATTACATTGAGAACTGACAGAACGAAAAAGCAACTCTTCGGATTGATCGTACATTTTCGTAATTACAACAATATCCCCAAAATGACTTCGGGTATATATTCTTCCTTAACAGATTAATCTTCCGAGCGAGGTTCGGTCACCAGATATTGAATATACTAATTGCATTATTAAATGTCTGAACGTAACCATCTGTAAAGTTACACTGCAAATACTTTCTTCCAAGCCAATAATAGCCCAATAGTTATACGCAAAAGATGCAATGTAAAACTACACGACGTGAAGTGTGGTTTGTCTAGACCAGTGATTCCCAAAGTGGTCCATATAGACCCCCAGGGGTCTACGAAGACTTCCAAGGAGTCTACGAAAGTTAAAATGGGAATTGGGGGTCTATGAGATGTGCTCGGGGGTCTACGATAAAGAATCGCAATTCAGCATGTCGTGACTTTAATTTTGACCATTGGAATTTTTTTCATCCACACATTTATGATTTTTACCTTAGGAAATCCTTAAATTTTTTATCCTGCTGATTAAATGAAATATTGTTTAATTTAATAACTATATTTAAATAGTGTAGTTTTGATAGTTATAAATTTAACCAAAAGAAATGTAGACAGTACAGGGTTAAATATTTGAAATTGAACATTATTCCTAGTCAAACAAGGGGGGTGTTAATGTGTCTTTTTTATGATGCTATGAAACCAATTAAGCTGTAGAATCATTTGAGATGATGCCACCCTGATAAAAAGATTAAAGTTCGCAAAACTTTCAAACAATCAAAGATAAAGTTCAGAGTATATTATGTTATCTTATCTTATATAATACAGACGTTACTTCAAAAAAGAAGATGATTACGTCCTACGCGTCATGCATTTAGTCATGCATATTAATCAATGACTTAAATTCTGCCAAGTCACTGGTTTTCCTAGCTAGCTTAGGCAACCCATTCCATGCTCTAATAGCACTAGGGAAGAAGGAGTATTTGTACAACTTTGTCCTAGCATATGGGACGAGGAATGTGCCTTTATCTTTGTGTCTTTCAGAGTATTTTAATAAATTTTGTTTTTGTATTTGAAGATTATGGTTCAGTGTTTTATGTATAATTGCTACTTTACTTTTGAGTCTTCTGTCCTGAAGGCTTTCTAAATTTAGTGATTTTACTATAGGTGTTACTCTAGTCAAATGTGAATATTCATTTGTTATGAATCTCACTGCTCTATTTTGTGTCTGTTCCAGTTTCTTAATGTTTTCTTGAGTTGAGGGGTCCCAAACGGAGGATGCATATTCTATTATTGGCCTAACCAAGGTTAAATAACATTTTAGTTTTATGTTCTTATTTGATTTATAGAAATTTCTTTTAATAAATCCTAATGCTTTGTTTGATTTTTTTTATAGTTTCATCAATATGTGGATTCCATGACAGTTATTCATTTATTATAACATCTAGGTAATTTGCGTTTTTAGTCTGTGTTACTGGTTTGCCATGAATAAGATAAGTAGAATTAATTTGTTTTAGTTTTTTTGTTACTCTTAACAACTGACATTTTTCTGGGTGGAAAGACATGCTCCAATTTGATTCCCATTTCTGTAATTCATCTAATTCTCTTTGTAAAATATCTGTGTCTTGTGTTGTTTTTATTGTTCTATATATTATGCAATCGTCTGCAAATAATCTGACTTTTGTTCCTGAAGTAATGCAATTTGGTAAATCATTTATGTAAATTAAAAATAGTAGTGGACCCAAGACTGTTCCTTGAGGTACACCTGAGTTTACTGTTATCGGTGTTGGTTTAGAGCCATTTATTATTACAGTTTGTTCTCTCCCTATCAGAGTCAGAAACCCCATTGACAACGAAAAACATGCTGAGAATTACTCCCTTAGAGCACGTGAGAGGAAGCGAGCAGTGAGTCTTAAGGTCGCCTTATCCCCGTACAAGGACAACCCATGTGTCGGCCATGAACCAGTATTCTCTCTATCTAAACCTTGTCCCAATCGTCCTTCGTGCAGAACTCTGCATTCGTAAAGAATGTGTTCTATTGTTTCATCGTCCTCCATGCAATGGCGACACCGTGTGTCGTAATTTTCCTTCCACCGTCCGAAGTAAGCACCAATTGGACAGTGGCCGACCCGGAACTGGGCTAGGACTGCCTGTTCCGCACGATTAAGTTGCCACCATGCATCTCTTTTGTCTGGTCTACTCATTGCTCTGTGGAACTCACGACCCTTATCCGAAGAATCCCAGCCATCGTGCCAAAGTGTCAACATGCGTTTGTCGACCAGGGATCGTACACTTTGATATGTGCACGGTTCATCATGTTCGAGTGCCGTTGCGACCGCGGTTTTCGCGAGCTGGTCAGCCAAGTCGTGGCTGACCACCCCACAATGGGCGGGCACCCATTGCAAAGTAACGTTCACACCGAGTTGTAGGAGACGCCCCACGACCGTTAGGACGTCCCCTACCCATCTGACACCTTCATCCAGCCGTTCTAGTCGTTCGCTGACGCAGTCCCGTTACGTACTATCATAACCGCCCAGTCCAGTGCGTGGAACATTGCTTCGAGTTCAGCCTCGAGGCTGCTTTTCTGCTGACAGGGTCCACTGAGCTCGTCACTTTCGGGATTGCCAGAGAGTCGGACTACCGCCCCGTACCCAGCTTTCACCGTTCCCTCGAGCGTCTGCACAGAGCCGTCTGTGTAGATGGTGGTTACTCCGGCTGGATATGAAGCTATAGTCTCTCTGGCTGCTTGAAGTAGCCGTGTGGGATGACTCTGCCTAGTCACCACTGGGTCAAGTAGGTTTTTCCGGATCGTCGGCATGCCGAGGGCCTCCATCGGGAAGATAGAACCGGACGGGGATAGAGCAGCCCGCTCCACCGGCAGATTCGCCTCTCTGACCAGCCCACGCGCCACATGCATGAAGCAGGGCCGGTTTTTGAGGCGTCTCCTGCCCTCCCAGTTGTCGACCAGACTTCTGAGTGGGCATCCATCTTCCAGCCGCATATATCTCTCGTGAGCTAGTATGACGGCTCGCTCTCTGCGCAATTTCAACGGTGGAATGTTTGCCATAATCTCACCAGCGGCAATTGGCGTTGTCCTAAAGGTACCACAGATTAGTCTTATGGCTTGGTTCTGAACAGAATCTAGGCCTGCTAGAGCAGTTTGCGAAGCCCAGACCTGAACTGGAAGACTGTAGTCCATGTGAGAGCGTATTGCACCCATGTACAGTCCTCTCAGCACATCCTCTCTCGCTCCCCACTTCGTTCCAGCTAGTTTCTTCACGATGTTCAGCTTCTCGGAAGCTGTTTCCTTCACCTGTTGGATATGGTCGCACATATTCAGTTTCTGATCGAGAATTACTCCCAGGTACTTGGGCTTTTTATCCCATTCCAGAATCTTGCCATCCATTCGTAGCTCGACAGGTTCCTTCAATATATCACGGCCCAGCGTAAACCATGAGTAAACCGACTACGAGTGGTTTACCTCAAGGCTGCACATTCTGGCGTAGCAGGATACAGTTGTTAATGCCTGCTGGAGAGTGCCAATGAGCTGTTGGCGATCCCTCCCTGACTCCCACAACACGATATCATCTGCAAACAACAGCTTCTGACATTTTAAAAGAGCCGGCAAGTCGTTGATGTAAACCAAAAATAGCGTACAGCTGAGTGCCGATCCCTGTGGCACCCCCTGCTCAAGTGGAAGTTTCCCCGACACGTGCTTACCAACACGAGTCTGTACCGTTCTTTCCGTGAGGAAACTTTGGATCCACCTAAGCATATGTGAACCGACACCTAAGTTCATCAGTTTCAACAACAGACCGGGCCTCCATACTTTGTCATAGGCCTGCTTGAGATCGATAAATACCGCTAGCGTCGACTGACCAGGTCGATTTGTGTTGCCCCACTGGAAGCCATCCGCCACTTTCTGCATGAATAACGTCACTTGATCGATCGCATTTCGTTGCCTCCTGAACCCGCCCTGTTCAGGAGCAATGAGACCTTTCGTTTCTAGAAACCATGTGAGCCTTCTGTTGACCATGCGTTCGGCCGCCTTCCCGACGTTGGACGTCAACGAAACGGGTCGGTAACTTTCTGCACGATCTGGGACCTTCCCCTTTTTGAGCAGGGGAACAATCGTTGCCACTCGCCAAGCCTAGGGAAAATCCCCCTTAGTCCAAGTACGATTGACTAAATCCAACAGTTTTCTTCTGCCAATAGGACCGAGATGTTTCAGCATTTCGTTGCTGATCCCATCTGGCCCCGGTGCCTTGCGTAACTTGCACTTCCGAAGTGCAATATCTAGCTCTCCGTAGGTAAAAGAGTTGGTGAATGTGCTCGTCTCGTCCTCACCGTAGACATAACTGCGTTTCGCTTTAGCCTTCATGATGCCGTCTAGAGCTTTCGACACTTTGCTCCTCTCACCCGTCCTCGAGATGGCCGCAAAAGCATGGTTTAGAGCGTCCGACCGGTTAGAGTCAGTGACCACCAAGCCTTGAGCCGTTTGCAGGGGCGCAGCTGCTTTTGGTTCTTTCGCCCTGGTTAGGTTGTTGAGAAGTTTCCATGCCTGTCGTCCGTCCGCAAGATCTAGGTTAGCACATGTCTTGGCCCACTTCAGTCTCGTACCCTCCGCAATGGCTTCCTTTACCTCCGCCGTAAGCTTGTTGTAAGCTCTCCTGGTTTCATCGGTTTTTCGATGACTGTGCTGCCTACGTGCAGCCCGTCTCAGTCGGATCAGGCGTGCCAAAGCAGGAGACCAAAAGTGCCTAAACTTGCGCCCCCCGTAGGACCTCGGGATAGCTTTTCGAGCGGCACCTAAGATGGCTTCGACAAAGAGTCCGTAAGTCCGGTTAATGCATTCTGCTTGGATATCCAATCCGTCCAGAGCTACATCCGATGCACTCCTGAACAGATCCCAGTTAGCACGATTGTACACCCATTTTGGTTCTGTGTATGGGGTACTCACGTTGAGCTTTTCGAGTTCGATTGTGACCAAGACCGGCAGGTGATCGCTACCGACGTCGTTGAGCACGTCCACTCTCGACTGTGACCTTCAGTCAGTTGACACCAGTGACAAATCTGGCCGCGACAAGCCCCCATGCCCGGTGTGCATAAAGGTCGGGGAGCTGTCTTTGCCCTGCAGAACAACCAGATTTGTTTCGTCACATATCTCAAGTAGCCGACGCCCTCGGACGTCTGTTTCCTGACATCCCCACGCTGGGGATTTAGCGTTGAAATCACCTGCAAAGATCATCCTTGTACCAAATGGCTCACGCAGTTTGAATTGCAACTCAGACTTAGGTGGATTGTAGAGGTTTACGCATGTGAATCGCTGACCATATTTGTACACCTCCACTGTCAAAGTGTCAGTCCCACCGGCTCCCGCAGGGGCGCTGGATTCCACTACTCGGGCCGTAAGCGTATTTCGTACGAACGTTACTAATACCTGGCACCTCGAGCAGGAACACCGGTAAGCTGTGAAGCCATAAAGAAGAGGTGGCCCCTCGTCTGAGCGTAGAGTTTCTTGGCACATTAGGACATCTGCCTCGTATTGCTCTGCTATCGTATAGACCTCGATCCGTTTCAGTGAGAACTGCCGATTCAGATTGAGGTGGATGATCCGAAGCTGTTTGCTACGGTCGTAACCGGGTGGGAGTGCACCACGCTCCCTTGCCTTGCCTCCTGGTACTTTCACCTTTCGGGTTTTGGTGAATGAGGGTGCACCACGTCCTCTCGCCTTGCCTCCTGGTACGGTCACCTTTCGGGTTTTCGTGGGGGGCACAACTCCCCCGTTTGTGCGTGAGGCCATCGTGGCGCTCTGGGACAGTGGGCTGGGCCCAGGCGTCGCGCCTGGGGGATGCTGGCCACTTGACTCACATCCTAGGGTAATGCCGGTTTTTAGGGGGGGCACGACTCCCCCGTATGTGCTTGAGGCCATCGTGGCGCTCTGCGGTAGTGGGCGGGCTCGGGCGTCGTACCCGAGGGATGCTGGCCACTTGACTCACATCCAGAGGAAACCGTTTCCTCCCGCTTTACGTTGTCCGATAGTAGCACATTTTTCGACCACAAACCTATCGAAACCGTTGTGTGGACGGGGCCTGTTACACCGGTACTGCCCATACCCGCGTTTTCGTATTCTGACATTTGTATAGATAGAGAGAGTTTTGCCCCAGGGGGGGCGGACTGGTTGCATGTTAGACACATAGGCTGTCCCCATTGTTGAGACAGTAGCTGAATGTCTTGGGCTGGTGCCCAAGACCGCTGAACCCATTGTCGGCACTGCGAGCTTGCCCTCGAGAGAGGGGAAATTTTGGAGACCGTTTCTCTCAACGTTCGTTACCAATGCCGTCGGCGTGGCGGCTTAGTGCGATGCCGGTGTTTCCGGAAACGTCTATGGCGCGCCGTATCGTAGCACGTTAGACTCCGATCTTTTCATCCCCGTACTCAGCCTTGCGAGCCGAATACAGTGACTACTAAGTTAGCCATGCTCCCCCACTCGGTGGGAGGCGGAGACGTGTGGCTGTTTTGAATTTTATATTGATTACCTGGCCTTTGAAACCTGTAATCAAAAACCAGTTCCGCTTAGCCACTCCCACATGGAGTGTTCACGCGACAACCACGATGAGGTGGGTACTGGAATTGCCGCGCTCCCTATCAGAAAATCTTTAATCCACTGATGCAGTGGACCATTAATGCCAAAATATTGTAATTTTTTAAGCAAACTATGGTGGTGAACTTTGTCAAAAGCCTTAGAGAAATCTAGTAAGATAGCATCTATTTGTTCACTATTATCTAAACCTTTAGAAAAATCATCAATTAGTCCTATTAGTTGTGTTTCACATGATATATATTTCCTAAAGCCATGTTGGTATGGTGTGAGGACATTTTGTTTGTCTAAGTGGTTTATGATGTTGCTACATATTATGTGTTCTAGGATTTTACATGTGATGCTGGTAAGTGATACTGGTCTGTAGTTTCCTGGGTCAGATTTTTCTCCTTTTTTAAATAGGGGGGTGACATTAGCTTCTTTCCAGTCCTTTGGTACTCTGCCCTGGTTAAGTGAAGCCTGAAAGAGTATTTTGAACACTGGGGCTAGCTCATTGCTTAGTTCTTTGAGTAATCTAGCTGGAATACTATCAGGTCCAGACGCTTTATTTGGTTTGGTGTTGGCTAATAGTTTTTGAATTCCATATACACTGATGACAAAGTGTGGCGACCTTGTAATCGATTCTCGCTTTCAAGGGAAGCCAATGGAGCGTGCGCAAGAGCGTAGTAGCAGAATCTTGTCTATTTTTTTAAGGACTATTCGAGCGGCGTTGTTCTGTATACGTTGCAGCTTGGCTATTTTGTCATCAGGTATACCTGCTAGCACGGCGTTGCAGTAGTCAAGGTGGGAGAGTATGAATGCCACAGCTAGCGTTTTTGTTGACTCCGTTGTTAAATATGGTCGGATCTGCGCAGCTGCAGATAAAGACCTTTGCAGAGCTGACTTATGTGTGGGTCGAAAGATAGTGTTGAGTCGAAGAAAACTCCAAGATCCCGCACTACATGGACAAAAGGAACATGGCAGTTCGTGATAAAAAGAGAATCTGTGCTTTCAACTTTTGAGACATTGTTCCTAGTGCCAATCTTAATTATTTCTGTCTTGTCTTCGTTCATCTTGAGTTTATTTTCAACCATCCAATCGCTCACCCTTGCAACGGTACTACTGATTTTCTCTGCCAGATGCGACACCTCTGAGGGTACTGATGAATTGTATAACTGTGAGTCATCGGCAAAGAAATGATATAAGATACCGGTTGACCGTTTGACACCGCTGAGTGGATATGTGTACATAGTGAACAGTACTGGGCCTAGAACTGATCCTTGGGGTACTCCGTACTTCAAAAGTAAGCTTGTTGATTCCGTCCCGCTAACAACTACACTTTGGGTGCGTTCCGTCAGGTAGGATCCAAGCCACTTTAGGACGACTCCTGCTAAACCAAAAGTTGCAGAGAATCTGGCCATCATAATTTCAATGTCAATGAGTTGAGAATTTTTATCTCATTAATATTCACATACCTTTAAATTAAAAAAAATTGTTAGAGCCGTTTTCGAAATAAAATTTATATATATGAATAAATATATATAACAATATATACGTACATATAAGAATTGCTCGCTTAAGAGTATAGGATATATAGTACCAGGTGGCGAGCCTCGCTCGGTTGAATAGAATAGGAGAAGTCTCGTTGGTCCCCCCAACAGTATAGAAAACCACAGTTCACGTCGTAACGTTTTACATTGCATCTTTTGTGTAAAACTATTGGGTTATTATTGGCTTGGAAGAAAGTCTTTGCAGTGTAACTTCTAAAATGGTTACGTTCTGACATTTAACATTGTAATTAGTATATTCATTATGGCTTTAGTACGAAGCATCAATTGATGCAAAGTCTCTACGTTATAGTGTAAAACGTTCACCTTGTAACAAAGTAAAACAGCATATTTTGATAAGAGACTTAAAAACATTGCGTTAGTATTCTAAAGAAAGTTTATTGTGGGGCATTTCTGTTACGTCGACCACCATTCAGCTCACTAAAAAAATGCCTTTGGCATATGCTTGTACTCCATATAGGAATCGTGCCCAGCCCAGCTTGACTGTCGGACTATAAAACGTTCATACCATTTCGCAAGAATACCGCTGTTTGTAGTGCGGTCTTGCCACCGTATGTCCATGATGGTGTGCAAATATCTTTGTTGAAGCGTACAAGAAGTCTTAGCTGCTTTCTGTAAAGTACTCATGTCTCAGATCAACAAAGTGGGGTTGAGAGAACCACTGCTAGGTAGACACTAATTTGTTTTAGACCTGCGGAGCGATTTATTTCGCCACACTCTCGCTTGGAGGCGTCCAAAAGCACGACTAACCCTGATCACATATCAATCTCCAATTAAAGCAATGCGTCATTTGATACTATGCTTCCCAGATATGTGAAGTTGTCTACCACGTTAAGGGATGTCTATGCGCGGTGATCTTTGGGGATGAGTAGGTGTGATTGGGTGACTTCTGGAACATGACTTCCGTTTTATCGAGGTTTATAGGTAAACCAAAAGAGGCGAGCTGGATATTATCAGGGCCGACTTTAGGCCACTGCAACCTATGCGGCCGCAGTGGGCACTGAACTTTCACAAGCCCCGCGCTAATTCTAGGAGTAAATTATTAAATTAAACTATTATAACTTACAATAGGGTTCCCTTTGTCTCCTTTATTTTCAAGGAGCTCCTGGAAATCTCCTGAAACTCATAAAAATGACCTTAAAATAGTTTACGAGATCTAAACGGGACGTACGAACGGACAGACAGATATTTTACACAAAACTAATAGCGTCTTTTCCTCTTTCGGGGGCCGCTAAAAAGACGCAAGTGCTGCACAAAGCTCCTCCAAATAAATGTTACAGAACCAGTCTGTTGCTATGGTGCGTAAAGGTGCACTCGTTCAAGCTAATAAAGTAGTGTTTTCCGCCATGACACTGATGGTAGTTTGCTTGTTACTGACTGTGAACCTAGATCTTAACATGGTACCTGTACGATCAGTGGTAATCATTCATCGGTAGATAAAGATTTATTGTTTGCAATAATAAATAGACATCAATTACAGGGCTACACCTTACAATGGCTGCTAGAAATTTCCTTCCCAAGCCACTCGAGGTAGAAGGTAACATAGTCGCGAATTAGCAAAAGTTTCCCGGAGCTGGCGAAACTATGAGTTAGCTACTAAACTGGGGAAAGAATCAGAGTATGTCAGAGTGGCCACCTTTCTAAAAATTATAGGGACAAAAGCGATGGACATTTATGAAGGTCTTGAAATTGAGAAGAGAAAAGAAAGAAAGAAGGAATATTGAACAAATTTGAAAGTTTTTGCATTGGAAAAACGAATGAAACTTATGAGTGCCTCGTTTTCAATACTCGTGAACAGCAAGAAGGTGAGGACATTGAGAAGTACATAACAAATCTGAGAAGACTAGCTAAATGTGTAGGTTTGAACGACTGGAAAATGGCTTAATAAGAGAGTCTCTCTTTGATCAAAGAGATTACTCGGTTCAACACTCCTCGTGACACTCCAAGGTGCAACTTTCGTCGGACTCCACCCACGTGAGAGATAATCTTTGCTCAATCCCATTTCCTGTTTCCGCCCACCTTTTTCCAGACCTGTATAAGGTAGAGTAAGGCGGGACAGACACTCTCTCATTTCTCTCTCTAGCTGAACAATCGAGTCTGGACTATTTCATTTATTCTTACTCTTAGAGGAATACCTGGTGGTAAGTCGAACTTAATCACAAGTTCCATCTTAATTTCTTTTGTGTATATTTCTCACTGGATACTATCATGTGTATTTCGCTTATTTCATTTATATTTAATTAGTGCATTGTGTATTTCTCAGTGTTGTAAGTAGAAAACACAAACATGTCATATGTTTAAGTATTGCATTAATCTATTAATGCCACGTTGCTCAATTGATCGTTGATGCAACCATGTATATATTTGTACATCTTATTTTATTTCCTTTATCTTGGCTGACCGCATTGATAATTTTACTAGCGCACTAATGCTGCGTCTAGAAAGGAGATATGAATTATCTCCCCTGTAGTCATTCTACTCTGACTAGAGTTGCGCCCCTTGAACGGACGCTCTCCCCATTTAAGCACTCCATTGCTCTCGACCGACGGCCGTGTGAAACCGTCATGTTCGCTGACCACCGCCCATTCCACCCCCCTTTCTCTTTCCAGCTTGTGTTGTTTCATTGAGACTATTATTTTCCCTTTTATGTACATTTTTATATTGCTACTATCAGCCATCTATTTTTCCATATCCCATTTGTCATCATCTCCTCATTGTACTTGAAAGCAATTTTACCAATCTGACGAATGCACCTCAGTCGAGGGCATCGATAAGATGCATGAGAGACATGTCCTAACTTGTCTTTATTTATCCGCAGCCTCCCTCAGGTGTCTGCCTATTTATTTGGCATTGTCTGCCTAGTAAACTGCCTACTTGTTATTGAGTATCATCTCCTGCCTACTGGGATCTACTCTATTGTTCGGATCATCTGCTTTTGTACTTAGTGCTATTCAGCACTGCACTACTACTTGGCGATATCGGCTCTACTTGCCTGCCTATTCGACAGCCCACCTGTCAACTTATTAGGTACGACGTCCCTATAGACCCAGAGTCTGTGCGAGACGTCATAGCTACGCCAAAACCTCCGCTACTCACTGGACTTATCCTGCAAACGACGCTGCCCACGGCAAATCCGCTCTGCCTGCAGTACCCTAGTGCCCACGGTAGCCGGCCACCCGCCCTACTGTGCCCACTACATATATCAGAACTTTGGATTGAGACTCCACAAGAACTGAATCACCGGCGTCCCTCTACCCGCTAGAGCGCAACCTCCAGCTGCCGGACCTCAAGCCAGGATCACAGCCAGTTGCGACATCGACAGGACAACCAGCTAAGTTCAGAAGACAAAGTGACATACTCTCTTATTAAGTGCAAGAGTGATGATTAAATATAGTATTGATTAGAGATAGATGCAAACCCTCCCCCTTTTTAATATTCTATGTAAATATTTATGTAAATAAATATTCTTCAATTTTTAACTTTGTATCTCTCTTTCATTGCTTGTCTCGTTGCGTGCCTGCTCCCGATTTATATGCTGATGGGTTGGTGTGTGATAATTTCAAAAATAATCATCCCCAAGACATTAAACACGCCAAACACACGCCACTTTCGCTAACCTGTCTTAATGGCCTCAAATGAAATTATTACAAGATAGTAATCTTACATTAGAAAGGTGCACAGACATTTGCAGAGCCTAAGAGACAGCCAACAAACAGTTGAGACAGATACAAGCCGACCCTCCAATCATTGAGAAAATAGCAATACCTTCAAGAACAAACATTCGGAGACGTATTGCAGGTATTGTGGAAGAATTCACGAATGCACTAAACAAAAGTGCCCTGAATTGGGTAAAATGTGCCTAGTTTGTAAAGGGAAACATTTTGCCGCGATGTGCAAAATAAAATTCAGCAGGTATCAGAGGATATGTCGGACTATGAAAGTAAGTTGCAGTCAAACACAACAGAATAAGTCATGATGATAGAAAATAAATGGTAGATGTCATTATTTGTCACAAGTCAAAAGCTTGCTAACAGAGTCACTCGATTTTATCACAGCATTAATTATTATTTTTTTATTTTATTTTTAATTATCTCCCCCTTTTAGCCCCGACTTCATCACCAACCCCACCATTTTCTCTTCTAGCTAGACTGAGTCCACCACCTTGTCGACAACAAAGCCACTACTTTCCGCTTATCTTCCCTTGACCGGGGTAAAGATAAACACACAGTC
Organism: Biomphalaria pfeifferi; assembly: GCA_030265305.1. Taxonomy (NCBI): domain Eukaryota; kingdom Metazoa; phylum Mollusca; class Gastropoda; family Planorbidae; genus Biomphalaria; species Biomphalaria pfeifferi. Next base: position 704,346 of record JASAOG010000123.1, on the reverse strand, counting down.
ACTTACGTTGGCCTTAGGCGCCGGACTTTCACGTTGATTACACCTGGGATGGAGTACACCTCGTTCCTTCTCGAGTCAACACGCCTCGTGACACTTCCAATGTGCGACTTTCGTCGGACTTTACCCACGTAAGAGATAATCCTTAGTCTATCGCCTTTCCTGTTTCCGCCAATTTCTTCCGAACCTTTATAAGCTAGAATAAGGCGGGATAGACTCACTCCCTCACTTATTCTTTTCACTGACAGTCGAGTCTAGACTATTTCATTCATTCTTACTCTTAGAGGAATACCTGGTGCCTCCCTCAGGTGTCTGCCGATTGCCTATTTACTTGGACCTACTATCCAGTGTCATCTGCCTACCTGACACTACTCAATTGCCTATTGGCCTACCTGCCTATTTGGCTTTACTACTTGGCGCTATCGACTCTACTTGCCTGCCTATTTGACAATCCACTTGTCAACCTACTAGGCACGACGTTCCTATAGACCACTTGTCTGTGCGAGACGTCATAGCATCGCCAAATCTCTGCAGCTCACTAGACTTACCCTGCTAACGACGCTGCCCACGGCAGATCAGCCGGCCACCCGCCCTACTGTGCCCACTAGATATCAGAACTTTGGATTGAGACTACACAAGAACTGTATCACCGGCGACTCCCTACCCGCCAGAGCGCCACATTCAGCTGCAAGACCTACAGCCAGGACAACCAGCTAAGTGCAAAGGAGAAAGTGACATATACTCATTAAGTGCTTAGTATGATGATACAATATTGTTATATTGTTAACTAGATAGATGCAAATCCCCCCACCCCTTGTTTTTTTAATTTTACCTGTACATTTATGTAAATAAATATTATTTAATTTTTCAACATTTGTATCTTTCTCCATTGTTTGTCTCGTTGCGTGTCTGCTCCCAATTTATCTCTGATGGACCAGTGTGTGACAATTCAAATATAATCATCCCCTAGACACCAAACAAGCCAATCATACGCGTCATACACGAGGTCCGTCACAGATGTCATTAGAGAAAAGGAAAACGAAAAGGATGACAGCAGTTATGACAGTGAATGGTGACCGTGTATGGTTTCAAATGGATAGTGGAGCTGATGTAAATACCATACAGGAGAGATACGTCAATAAGAATCAGATAGAAAAGGCAACGCAAAGATTACTCATGTGGAATTAGACTGAAATGAACCCCATAGTGAAAGTCACTCTAACAACGAGAAATGAGAAAACTAACAAAACATTAAGATAGCATATATAGTGTTATCAACTAATCTAGCATGCCTTCTAAGTCATAAAACTTTAACTAGAATGAAATTAATCAATGTCAATAAATATAGCTTGGGGGAGCTACACCTTCTACCAAGCGCGTTCCCAGGTGGCGGATAGGGGAAGGACCCTTAGATATAACGGTTAGCTGTGAATAGCAAATAAACAGTCGCGGACAAACTGGTATACAGTCATGGAGGATGAGGTGAAGTATTCCAGTGTATTTACTAAAAACATCTCAGAAATCCAGGGAAATTATTGCAAAAAGCAAGTATAGGGCGCTCTATCACTAAACCCGGGTAGATGAAGCTCGTTAGCTAAGGACAGCAGTTCATCTATAAGAGAAAAGTCCGAAAATAAACACCTGCTGCCTTGCAGATGATGTTGGATGATCAAAGGCTATGGGAGCACACCCAAAAATAAAAGCAGGCTGAAGTCGGAGTCAATGGGTCTCCTGGCGCATAATACATTGACACGGAACCTCATTTATGTTGGAGTTCAGTAACGATTCTAATAGATGTCCCGTCCTGCCTGTGGAATCCCGCCGCGCAGCTAGGGGCCGGGCTCTCCGCCTCGAAAGAGTCCATACAAGCGAGTTGGTGGTTCTTCTATCTCTGCCTGTGGAGGCAGGAGCACGGACAAGAAAGTAAAAACTACTGGCCAACACCAAAGTATAAGAAATCCTACAGTGGAATGCAGAGGGCATCTATAAGAAAAAAGAAGCTCTAAAAATATTTATGCATCCAAGAATCTCACTTGAACAGTAATCTACGTTTCTCCAGTAGAGGTTACACCTGCATCAGACAAGATAGAGAAAACAGACCCAAAGGAGGAATCGTCACCCTAAAAAAAAAATGACATCCCTACCACAGACATAACTCTGCCCAACTCCTCAGAATCAGAAATAATGGGCACAAAGCTGATTCTCCAAGATGAAAATATTGATATATCTAACTGTTACTTCCCACCAGACAAAGAAATAGAGATTTGACCACATACAAATACCTGACCAAGCAGAATGTCTTGTCCTAGGGGATATGACTAGTCACTCTCAGAGCTGGGGATACCCAGACCTCAATGCCAGAAGAAATCGAAGGATGGCAAGCAGAGAACAGACTTATATTGCTTAATAAACCAATCTTTTTCTCAAGAGCCTGGCTTACTAAAGAGTCGACTCCGAGTTCGGCATAGGATTTCCTTGATTGAGACCCAATCTCTGTAACTGACTCCTAAAATCCGTTTTAGCCATCTTTGTTGGGCCACATTTAGTCTTTTTCAATTTTGACAGATGACTGTTCACTTTTATTATGACCCCCCCCCCCCCCCCCTGCTACGCCCATGAGATCAAATCGCCTTCATCACACAAGAAATAGAAGACAGCTTTCAAGAAAAGAAACCAACAACAATTGTGGGTTGACTTAGAAAAAGCATTTGACAAAGTCTGGGAACAAGGTCTCTTGCTCAAGCTAATCCACCATCACATATCCCACAGAACGTACAACTGGATAAAGGTATATATATATATATATATATATATATAATTCTCTTCTTCGCTCAAGAGTTTGGACGAGAAAAAGAAGTAAAGATCACTCTCTTATTTCTGCAAGTCGGACGAATTAGAGTTACGCCACGAATAATGAGTGAAATTTAAGAGTTTGTATTAAAAAATAAATTAGTCTTTGCATTTTATTCATTTTTTACTACGTACAGAACTACTTTACGAGCCTTGCGTGTAGCGAAGTCATACAGTATATCATAATAATTGTTTCCTACATAGATCACGCTTAATAGCAAGAATTACCAAATGTTTCAATCTATCTACGAGAACTGTTAAACTAAAGTAATTCTTCATCAGTTTGAGGCGCGAGAAGCTTCTTTAACCAGATTCCAAAATTACGGGATAACGCGTTTTTTTTTTATCGCGCGTAGGATTGGCATTTTCCATATTGAATAACAGCCCAAAATGACAATTTTTGTCAATATATTTCAGGAGATTTGTACGAGTTTTCTGAATACGAGTTTTCTAAAGATTTTAAAAATTTCCGGATATTTCCAGGACTTTTTCGTATACCGTATTTTGCAATTTCAGGAGATTTCCAGGAGATCCTGGTAAATCGACAGGTGGCCGCGGGAAATCTGTTATAAGTTATAAAATGGTTTGATTTAATAATTTATACACTTAGAATTAGCGCGGGTCCTATGAAAGTGCGGAGCCCACTGCGGTCACCTAAGGCCGGCCCTGCAAAATAGCGGCGTATGCTACGCCGCCGGTCGACTAGTATCTAAATAATCGAAAATTAAAAGCAGCATATATGCAGGTGAAGTGTCATCACAGAATGCTGACCGTATCCTTCAAAGCTGTTCTCTTTACCATGAGGACCGTACAAGACACTGGCCCAGAAATAAAACTATATGGAGAGCTCCCTGATTTGGAAACCGCTGTGCAGTTCATCTCATATTGGTCTAGTCAGTTGAACGCTCCAACATAAAGATGAGAACAAGGAAGAAGTAAAGATAGGTTCATAGTATCAGTAGTGAATAACCAAGAGGAAGTCCAAAGTTTACTAGTGATTTAGTAGAAGTGTCTTTAAAGACTGATAGCAACATTAAGCCCAAGGTTCTGCCATGTAGAAAGATCCCTATTGCTTTACAAGAAAGAATTAAAGAGGATTTTTAAACGTATGTTTATTCAGCCAATGCCAACCTAGAAGACGAAGTATTGAACAACGTGCCAGTGCTGCAGACCTCAAGAGCAAGTATGGCTAAGAAGTCTAGTCCCGTAGTCACATGAAAAAAGCATCACTCCATGTTAACTCTCACACTAAGAAAAATTCATCAGGTGAACTGGTTTGACCCACACATTAGGGTTGGAGTAATTTCTGCAACTAGTAAGTTAATCTCTTAACCTAGTAAGTTAATTTCTTCAACTAGTTAAGTATATCTCTGGAACTTAAAAAAAAATACATATGATCAAAATATTTTGTCAATTTTATTTGTGTATAAATTATTAAATAAAAACATTTCCCAATAGCTTTAAAAAAAACAAACAAAAAACATGAATTTAATAAAACAAAGGCAACATCAAAAATAAAAACCAACCTAGAACCAAATATTAGTTCCTAGTACAAAGTCTAGTATGGATAAACTGATGGTCACTTACTTCTACCATTTGTTGATTTTTTAACAAGGGACAAAAAAATAAAACATTAAGAGCATTATTACTAGATCAATAATATCTGCATCAGTGGATGAGTCTGTCTGATTCAAGAGTAATTCTAGCTGACCAGTGGTCAGTAGTTACAATGGTTGGGATATTTATTGAACTGTTTATCAGTATAAAGTTTAACACATGCATTACAGAAGATAATAATATCAATTCACATTTGATCAGTGCCCACTTCAATGGAATAACCCTGACCAGTGGCAGAATGTATAAGTAATCAACCTAAAGTAAAAAATTTACTTTCTAAAAGATTATTTCAACTTCAGATGACCAGAGGCTCATGACCAGAGGCCAGATGACCAGAGGCCAGATGACCAGAGGCCAGGACAAAGCCAGCTAATTTCTCAAAATGCTTTTGATCAATATCCAGTTTAATAAGACTATTCAGAAATATTTCTATCCTAATTGACTAGTAGTCAGTTCTACAAGTAACCAATTATCAATGAAATAATCTGTCCAAAGATTATTTACACTTTGTCTACCATTGGACAAGTTCTAAAAGTATTGAGAAAAGGAAAAAAATATTCACACAACAGTTATTAAGTGACCATAGAAGAAAAGTAGATCTGATATATATAATAATTCAGAGAATACTCATTTTCAAAATAGTCGAAGTTCAGTTACTATATATAACTACTTGACCACAGGCCAAATCTTAAAGACGTCAGATGTGACTTGACTATTCTCAATAACGTTGACCAGGATTTATTCCAAAATATAAATCTACATTCACACGCAAAAATACTTCTTTTTTTTTTACCATATTTATAGTTAAAAGTGACTAATGTCCAGCTAGCCATTCCTATTCTTAACATCTTCTAGCAATGTCAGCACATCAAAAAAGCACAATAAAAACTACTAACATGGTGGAAGGAACTCAGGCTACATATCAGGTCAGACATATTAGTCCTAGATACTTTACATATCACCTTCAAAGTGAGTAGGACTTGGTCTCATACTAGTCTGAATATCAAACAAAATCATGTGTCAGGCAGATTGTTCAATACTGTTTAGGTTTTTAACATCTTGGCTGTTTAATATCACCCATCATTGCTTTAAGGTCTCTACCATCATAGATGAAATGTCCTTACCATCACAGATGAAAGGTCTTTACCATAGATGATAAAAGACTTATCATGGCTGAATGTTTACTTTCACAACTAAAAGGTTATTACCATTATGGGGTGAAAGATTTCAATCATTATGGCTGAAATGTGTGTCATGGACAAGTCAATTGGCCTAAATCAAACAGATGATCAGCTCCATGGCCAGGAAAAAAATGTCCAGAGAGAGAAGGTCATTGTTTGAAGAGAGCTGTAATGTTGGTACACTAGCCATGCTGTAATAGTAGCCAGAACAGACAAAACCAACCTTGGCCTGAAAAACAATCATGTTTGAAATACATTTTAAATGAAAAATAAATACTGAGATGAATGATGTATTGAGGCCACCTAATATTGATGGATGTTGCACCAATGTCATTAAATATCAATGAAGACCAGTTTTAAATGGATAAAATGTTGAGACCATCAAATTGATAAATGCTGTGTCAAAGATATCACATTGTGTTGGATGCATGTTTCAATCACAGGTCAATAAATAAAAGAAGATAATTTATTCCAATCAAATTGTTCTGTTGGAGGATGGTATGGGCAGAATAGAAACATTAATTACAATTCGACTGCTGTACTGGGTTGGACACTAATCCTGCATGGGGGACGATCAGATGACTAAGGCGATCTTTTTTGGCAAGCTTAAAGGGGGACAGCATAACAAAGTCCCCCCCAGCCTCCCCCCCCCCCCCCCCCCACCGTAAACACTATAGAGATCAATCAGTTCACCCTCACTGGCAGAAGACTGGTTCTGTACGAGACGGAGAGCTCTCACAAACGCTGCAGGACTCACGTTTGCGACACCCAAAAACACAACCCTTGTTGAAGATAGGTGCGGAAGATGAAAAGTTAAGGTCATAACAGGGTTGGCATAGTCATGTGAAATGCTACACTCATTCTGAATAAAAGATTTTGGCATTATTATTACACATTTCTCATATCTTATGGACTTGAAGTAATGAACATGGGAGATGTGGCTTGCACAATGAAAATTTATTAAAGTAAGGGAGATCAAATTGTAGTATTGATTAATATTTTATCATTTGAATCAAATTTTTATGTTCACATGTTAGCAATGTGAAGGCCAGTTCAAGCAACACAACAGCATGTTCATGACTTTCTAATACAATTGTATATTTTAATGACTTACAACATTATGGGTTGGGTTTGTTGGGTGACACTTAGATACTATCTGTTGTGATGGATGCTTATTAATGACTTATTTATTTCTTTTTATGTTTACTCACAAAGTGACTATGTGATGAACATTTATGCAAATGACCATATGACAGCCACTTGGTCTAGTGATTACATATTTTAAATAAGAACTACTCTTGGTTCCATGGGATGGAATTACTTTTTATGTACAGAAATAATTCTATGTAGCATGTTATGTATTCTGTAGTATTTACTATAACAATTCTATGTAGTATTTAATGTAACTATTCTATGTAGTATTTAATGTAGCTATTCTATGTAGTATATGTGACTTTTCTGTGTAGAATGTACTTTGACTATTCAATGTAGAGACAAGAAAGTGTTTTAAAAAAGATAGCCCTCTTCCTTACTTACGTTGAGTTTAAAAAGGGAGATAAAAAGCTGGCCGCTGTGCTAACCAAGACTAAAATAACAGCCAGGATGGCAAGAACAACATTAATCAGTTTTGAAATGATGGTCCTGAAAGTAGCATTCTCCACCATCTCCATGGACAGAATCTGTTGCTGCTGTTGCACTTGTTCTAGCCTAGAGATCTAAGGAAACAACAACTGGGTTTACACAAATATTTTATTGATTTAAGGAATTAGTGAAGGGTTAGTTTTTTAGCATTAACCATCTTTAGTAAATTATATATTATTTATACAAAAGTCACTATTTCAATTCAAGTGTATATTTAAGTTATTACATAAATGTTTTAATATGTACATAGAATTGTTGATGGATCTTCAAATCAGAAATTGAAAACCCAATGCCTCCATGATTTCATTTTGTGTTCTTAACTCTGCAATGTTCCTTGACTTTCATTGTAGGGGTGCTGTGACAGCGTAACCAAATCCTTCCACTATTTCTGGTCAGCAGCAGGATATCAAGAGAGAGGCTGGTTCATTCTTTTATATTATCCATCCAGATTTTCTTTGGATGACCCTTTCTTCATGCTCCCTTCACTGTACCTTGAAGGATGACTTTTGCCAATGAGTTATGTCTTACAATGTGACCAAACTAGCTCAGCTATGAGTTATGTCTTACAATGTGACAAACTAGCTCAGCTATGAGTTATGTCTTACAATGTGACCAAACTAGCTCAGCTATGGGTTATGTCTTACAATGTGACCAAACTAGCTCAGCTATGAGTTATGTCTTACAATGTGACCAAACTAGCTCAGCTATGGGTTATGTCTTACAATGTGACCAAACTAGCTCAGCTATGAGTTATGTCTTACAATGTGACCAAACTAGCTCAGCTATTTTTGGATGGAAAGTCATAAAAGTGTTGTTTGAACTGACAATGATATTATATATACTAGTGACAAACCCTTTTGTTGCTGAAACACAAACTATTGTGCACTGTCCAGCAGTTCAGTACACCAGCTGATAAGATATGTTTAAGTGCCAGATGTCACGATATCTTGATTGATGTTATGATTAGATTGTGTTGATCAGGTAATTGCGTTTCAGATGTTCTAATTTCCAAAAGTTTTCTCTTTCAAATAATACTTAGAACACTTAAACAATATTGTGATGCCAAAACTTAAAGTGTAAGCTCAAAAACTGAGATCCTTTCAACATAATTACACAACTTTTATTCTGAATCACTTTAATAACATACACATTTCATAAATGTACAACATATATAGAGTTCGTCCATCGTAGTTCGATGATGACCACTTTATCATCCATGGGGCTGAGGGCTTTGCACTGAGGTTTTGTGTCTCCTCATGTGGCTGGTGAGACCTATGTGAGCAAGGAATGTTTGGCTGCACACTGGGCACACTTCTAAGTATCAAACCAATAAACAATGTAGTAAGTCTCACAGATTCAAAGTAGAAACATTGTACTACTTTAGTAAGATTAAAGAATCAACAACTGTTTTGACATTTAAATCTTTATTACACTAAATGAAGATTACTACACATTTACCAGAGGTTAAGCCAGAGAAGATTAATAATACTAGGTACTCAAAACCAAAACAATAAATGTGACTTTTTCAAAATTGCCTAACATTTTAAAAGTTTTGGGTATTTTTTTTTACATTACCATATCTTTAAGTATATATATTTGATTAGAATAAAAATGAACTATTCGGTCATTTTAAGCTCTTGATGTTGATTGAAAAATATTTGTACATTATTTAAATGTATAATATAATTCAATTAAATACTATAGAATGACCCTAAAAGCATGGGTTCAATGATTCCATGATACATGTTGTAGAATGACACTAAAACCAAGGTATAACTGACGCTATCATTAAAGCTCCTAATTGATAGTAAAAGCAAAGGATCAATCATAATACTCTATGGTACAGAATGAGTAAATCAACATTGTATCTACTAAAATATTCAATACATTACCCTTGTGGAGGCATTGTCCACTAAATCAGACAGGTCAGTTGTGCGTTCATCTAATCTGTATTCAATTTTTTCTTCCATAGATGTTAAATCTTGTTTCAAATTGATGACTTCATTCTGATGAAGGTCAGTGAGATCATTCAATTGCTCCTCAAGACGCTCAACTTTAAATTTTTCTTCCTCCAATTGACTTCGTAGTTTTTCTACCTCATTGTCCATTGTTTTCTGTGGAGCACAAGTTTCACATGTACATTACCCAATGGTCTGTTGGCCTTTTTTTTTTCTCAGCTGTTCAGTCACCGAATGTATCCCAAAGAATATAGCTTGTGTTTCCCCCACACATATATAGAGGCTAATGTTTTCTAGTTATGGTTTGTAGGGAGTTCTTTAATTTTACTGTTTACCTACAATATTGGTATGGCTGGTGTTTATCAAACAATATTGGTGTGGCTGGTGTTTATCAAACAATATTGGTGCTGGTGGTGTTTACCAAACAATACTGGTATGGCTAGAGTTTACCAAACAATATTAGAGTGGCTAGTGTTTACCAACAATATTGGTGTGGCTGGTGTTTATCAAACAATATTGGTGCTGGTGGTGTTTACCAAACAATACTGGTATGGCTAGAGTTTACCAAACAATATTGGTGTGGCTGGTGTTTGCCAGAGAATATATTGATGTGGCAAGTATTTACCAAACAATATTGGAGTGGCTAGAGTTTACCAAACAATATTGGAGTGGCTGGTGTTTACCAAACAATATTGGAGTGGCTGGTGTTTGCCTGAGAATACATTGATGTGGCTAGTATTTACCAAACAATATTGGAGTGGCTAGAGTTTACCAAACAATATTGGTGTGGCTGGTGTTAACCAAACAATATTGGAGTGGATAGAGTTTACCAAACAATATTGGTGTGGCTAAAGTTTACCAAACAATATTGGAGTGGCTAGTATTTAACAAACAATATTGGTGTGGCTAGTGTTTAACAAAGCCATTGATGGGTACTGTCTTACTAATTCATGAAGATCTGTTTGTTTCTTACTGACCTTATAGTCTTCAAATTCTTCAGCCAGTCGAAGAAGTATGTCATTCACCTTTCTGGAGGTTTCTCTGACTTGATTCATCTCTTCTGTTAGAGGCTCTAATAGTTTAGCACTGACTAATGAAGGCTGTTGTTGGGCATGGTGTGGAGAGCTTTGGGTGGCATTGAGGCCAGATCCAGATGTAATGCTTGAGGTTTCATCATCACTGGTGTACTTGAAGCTGAAAATAACAACACCTTAAAAACAAATTTGAGAATTCTAATGGTCAAAATGATTTTGCTTTTATTTTACACACTCTCTTTTCAGCCCATAATCTGAAATTTTGGAGTCAATTTTATATCATTTCTTAGAGTAATACTGAAGTGAAACAGCAAGATGCAAAGAAATGGATGAATGTATCTGTGTAAAAAAATATCTGTAGAACTAATATCAGATTAGCAAAGATGTCCATAAATGGTACTTTATGTACCCCAGCAATGTTCCTATGCAGATAAAAGAATGGCTATAGAAATGCTATAAATAGAAGTAAGGAAACAGTTATTAAAGCACAAAGAGTAGTGCTTTTATAAATGTATGGAAATATTTCTCATGCAATAGAAGTGATGTATGCATTGATATTAGTTACAGAAGCATTACACATGGCTTAGGATAGACTTACCTCGCAGGTAAAGTTCCCCCAGACTTTCCATCCATACTGGCTTCTGCTCCACTAGTTTCTTCTAATTCTAAGTATCAAACCAATAAACAATGTAGTAAGTCTCACAGATTCAAAGTAGAAACATTGTACTACTTTAGTAAGATTAAAGAATCAACAACTGTTTTGACATTTAAATCTTTATTACACTAAATGAAGATTACTACACATTTACCAGAGGTCAAGCCAAAGAAGATTAATAATACTAGGTACTCAAAATCAAAACAATAAATGTGACTTTTTCAAAATTGCCTGTAACATTTTAAAAGTTTTGGTTTTTTTTTTTTTACATTACCATATCTTTAAGTATATATATTTGATTAGAATAAAAATGAACTATTCGGTCACTTTAAGCTCTTGATGTTGATTGAAAAATAAGAGTAATAATCATATATGGCTAACATTACCAAACAGAATAATCATGCTAGCAGCTGTGATCATTTTATACCTTGTTTGCTTATTAGTAAAATGGATAGTGTGTCACTAAATAAATAATTTCTATTAAATATATCTATTTTATATAAAAAAAAACAATGAACTTTACGATGGGACCAATAACTAACTGATTAAATGTTTTTATAAAATTTAATTTAAAAAATCAAAAAAAGGTTTACATTGCTTTGAAATAAAGACATGCATACATTTAATTAATGTCACAATTCAAAAGCTTGTCTATTTTTCTTTAAGAGTGTGCAAATTTTATTTTTAAAACAAGCATCGACATGCTTCCCATTTTAAGCCGAATAAAACGTATCAAATAGCAATTTTGTCTGTGTGTACAGTCTGTTAAAATGAGTAAAAATATCCCTTAACGACACAAAAATATGTTGTTTTTTTAGTCTTCAACCTATAATTAATCATAAAAATGTCTGAGATGTTTCAATAAAATGTACAACATTAGGTATTTATTGTTTTTTAAATTTATATTAATTTAATTAAGTAATTTATAGTATTCTAAATTCGAATTTAAAAATTTAAATCACTACCTTAATGAAATGTTGTTTAACAAATGTGTCTAAAAAGTATTCTGGTAATCACATTTTTTTTTTTTTGTTGTTGATGGTGTCGTGTTTTGAATGAAAATCTATTTTTTAAACCTAGTATGTAAAAGTAATTACAGTACTACAAATTAAAGAAGAGGATTTTCAGCCCCCCCCCCCCCCCCCCCCCCAAAAAAAAAACAACCCCTGATGTATCAACGTTTAATAAATAATTTTAAGTGTAATAAATGTTTTGATAGTTATCACATTTAGGCTTTCTTCATTGCTAATATAATGTCAACAAAATATGGCTTCAAGTGGATCTAGAGTACATCTAGTCTTTTAACTAGATCTATAAACAAAGTAGTTACAATAGAAGACTAAATTATATCTATATAAATTATTATATATTTAGATTCTACCTGCTAATTATATTGTAGAATAAATCTAGTAAGTAATTATGAAGTCTAAAATTAGATCTATATCTTAAGAGTTCTCGACCTAGGGACCTAGATCTTGTAGGGCCTAGACCTAAGCATATATATATCTAGTGCAGGTGTTATGGTGTGTTTGTACATCATAGCTTAACAAATTCACCTGACAAATTAATCATTGCTACTGACTCAATTACATTCTTGGGTCATAATATTTCTAGGGGCTCAGTTAGACCAATAGATACTAATATTAAAAAGATTCTTGATATTGTTATAACCCCGCCATCCAAGATAGTGCAGAAGATGCGCACTATTAGTGACTACACTACGTATATGTTTGATGGCCTAGTGTAACCTATATCTCGTTGGTCAAACCTCTACTGCACTATTTCTTTTCAGACAATAAGTGCTAAGAATGGGGCAATGTTACAACCCCGCCATGCACACCACCATCAAAGATAGTGCAGAAGGTGCGCACTATGAGTGACTAGACTAGGAAGGATGTTGACAGAGAGAAAGAACTATTTCCGCCCAAGTCAATAACTGATATGAAGATGCTGTGCTCAAGGCAGACGTTATATGTATATGTGTGTAATGGCCTGTGTAAGTAAACACCTAAATCTAGTTCAGTTGCCTCCCTTCATTTATTACAATATCAATATTCCAAAGACCAAAGAAGGTTATAACATTTATGGGTTTGTGTAATTCCATCCCAGTGGAGGTCCCAGGCCTGTTTTTGTGTAATTATTGTAGTAAATTCAATGAGAATTTTGCTACCTTGACAAAACTCCATTAACAGATTTGATATCTAACAAGAACATTCATTTCCCTTTAATTTAAAATCAAAAACATTCTATGATTGTAAATAACAAAGTTATACCATGGAAGATAACAATTATAACATGTTAGTGCACTACCATTGGATTAAATTAATGATTCCATCAGAATGTGGAAAACAACTACGGAGAGAAAGAGTTAAAGCTGGTTTTTAAAGTGCTTCTGGGGGGCACATCTCTTATGCCAATCACCTTGAAAACATCATCCAACTCCTGACATCTGAGCTTAAGGCGCCATGTCTGCTGCAAGGCCATCGAAGATGCTATGAGTTCTCCATGTCTGCTGCAAGGCTTTGGAAGATGCTCTATGAGTTCTACGTGTATGCTGCAAGGCCATGGAAGATGCTCTATGAGTTCTCAGTGTCTGCTGCAAGGCCATGGAAGATGCTCTATGAGTTCTCAGTGTCTGCTGCAAGGCCATGGAAGATGCTCTATGAGTTCTCAGTGTCTGCTGCAAGGCCATGGAAGATGCTCTATGAGTTCTCAGTGTCTGCTGCAAGGCCATGGAAGATGCTCTATGAGTTCTCAGTGTCTGCTGCAAGGCCATGGAAGATGCTCTATGAGTTCTCCGTGTCTGCTGTAATCCCTTTGACATCATTATTGTATCTTACATTGAAGGGCTTAGATACCTTGTCATTAGCTGCACAGTGGTTTCCTGATAAGACCATTCTCTGCAGTGTATCTGATATAGGTATGTAGGCTTGAAGCATTCTCTAAAGCCTCTTTACAAAGACTTGTGTTGCATGTTTTAATTTAAATATACTATTATATTTGATCAATTACATGTGTGTAGTTTAAAGACTCTAAAAAAAATATTTTGTAAATTATAGTAAGCATTTACTGTGGCAATCCTGGTATGTATATAGAAAGAATCTCTGGGGGAAGGGGAGATAAAAATAAAATATATATAATAAATAAAATACATACCTACATAAAACTTACTTAGTTGATTGATGTTATCAGCACTACCAAATTTGTTCTTGATCAAATGGGCAAACTCTTTTGGCTTTGATACAATGGTACTGAAAACAAAATAAAATAAAAAAAGATTTGTTGAAAATTGTCACAAAAAAAAAAAGGGTGACTAGTTGAGAGTATGTGTAAAGGGGGAGGGAGGTGTTTGGTAAATTACTAAGGTCAAAGTTCAATAAGGTTATTGAATACAAATGAGAGATTGAAACTACTTTAAATATAATAGAAAATGTTATTCAGAATTGTGTATCCTGTTCAATAATAATAATCTTTAGTATACATGAGATGACCGCTTTTGTCATCCAATGGGCTGAGTAATTTGTACTGGGGTTTAGTGCCTCCTCTTGTGGCTGGTGAGACCTATGTGAGCCTGGAATGTTTAGTTGCACACTGGGCAGGTGTCACAGACCAAAAGCTAGCTTACAGTGTCACTCAATTTTATCATAGCATTAATCATTATTTATTAATTTCATCCTTATTATTTCCCCTTTTTCCAAGCCCCAGTTTACCCCCAAGCTTTTCCTCTCCTCACTCTACTACTTCCAGCACATTGGCCACCAGGTTGTCATGCTCTCCTAGAGTTCCCTTCTCCCCTTCTCTTAGCACAAATGTCAATCCACATTTGCTACTCACAAGTTTTCCCACCTCTATCAACCTTGTTGACTTTATCACTAGCACCAGACAATATGGGCTCCTTTCATCTTGCAAGGCAGCCAGGGTGTCCCCTACCCTTTGTCTAAGAGTCTAGACCCTGAACGCATGTCACACTTGACCTCTAGCCAGGTGTTCTTAATATAGGTCTTATCTTATATGATGCAGAAGTTACTTCAAAAAAGAAGATGATTACGTCCTACTCATCATGCATTTTAACCAATAACCTAAACTCCGCCAAGTCACTGGTTTTCCTGGCTAGCTCAGGCAACCCATTCCATGCTTTAATAGCACTAGGGAAGAAGGAGCTTTTGTACAAATTTGTCTAGCATATGGAACGAGGAATGTGCCTTTATCTTTGTGTCTTTCTGAGTATTTTATTAAATTTTGTTTTTGTATTTGAAGATTATGGTTCTGTGTTTAATGTATAATTGCTACTCTACTTTTAAGTCTTCTATCCTGAACACTGTCTAAATTTAGTGATTTTACTAAAGGTGTTACTCTAGTCAAATGTGAATATTCGTTTGTTATGACTCTCACTGCACTATTTTGTGTCTGTTCCAGTTTCTTAATGTTTTCTTAAGTTGAGGGGTCCCAAACAGAGGATGCATATTCTATTATTGGCCTAACCAAGGTTAAATAACATTTTAGTTTTATGTTCTTATTTGATTTTTTTTATAGTTTCATCAATATGGGGATTCCATGACAGTTTTTCATTTATTATAACACCTAGGTATTTTTAATTTTTAGTCTGTGTTACTGGATTACCATGAATAAGATAAGTGGAATTAATTTGTTTTTAGTTTTTTTGTTACTCTTAATAACTGACATTTTTCTGGGTGGAAAGACATGCTCCAATTTGATTCCCATTTCTGTAATTCATCTTTGTAAAATTTGTCTCTTGTGTTGTTTTTATTGTTCTATATGTTGTTATAAACCTGGTGGTGGCACAGATAAGGTAGTGGTGTGAGCGTAGTCAACAGACGCAAATCGCCCCAGGCCAGCGCTAGACGAGCGGTCAACCGTGACGAGTTACGATGGTCAGCCGAGATGAGTGTCAACATGAAGGTTCGAGTAGGATCGACGTCGTGAACAGAGCTCAGGAGCGTCACGAGGGATGTAGTCATATGACCACCCAGAATGGTCGAGCGACGTTCGGCCCGGTTCTAAAAGGCCAGCAGGGACCCTAAATTAAGAGTGAAGGTATCAGAGACGAGTCAGTCACAACTTCCCAATCTACAGTTCGTTACAAAGGCTCAGTACAAGTCCGACACGAGGCAGAGAGACCAGTGCAAGAGTTGATACGGCCGAGAGATATTGGTACAGTCTTGTGTTACGAGCTGCCAATTGTACAGTGTTAGCTGTTATTTATTGACATTAAACTATTACGTTATTTTGGAGCCCTGAGTTGTCAAGTTCTTTAAGTTGGTGGTGTCCTTAGGTGCAATTTGCAGCGAGCCTGGATAGGGAGATTCCTAACAATATTACGTAATAGTCTGCAAATAATCTGACTATTAAGTGGGAAGTGCTAATCTTGACTGGATGTTACATGATCTATCTTGATTTATCACATGCTGTCCTTCCCAATCCCTATTTCCTGCCAAGCGGCATATAAGGCTCAAAGTTCTCCAATGGCGAGCAGTTGCCACACTTTATTTAGAATGTTGAGGGGTGTTCATTTACAGATTCCATTCATTTTGCTCCCTTATTCTTATTTTACTCACTTGGACCTTGTGGTACTTGTTCACTACTGGAATCTAGATATTTGGATTAAACTCATTTCTTTTGTATTGAATTTGTGCATTATGTGTATTTTCTCATTGTCGTAAGTAAGAAACATAGTCACTTTATGTGTACACATTTATTTATCGCATTAACTTATGCCCACCATGTATTGACATTATTATTGCTACATCAATTGATCATTGATGCAACCTTGTGTATATTTGTACATCTATATATATATAATTCTCTTCATCGCTCAAGAGTTTGGACAACAAGAAGAAGTAAAGGAAAGATCGCTCTCTTATTTCTGCGATAGTCACCCCATGAAAAAGCAGGGAAGGGGGGGGGGAGGGGGAGAACAAGTATTCACCCAGAGGCTAAGCTAGGAATTTTATCTTTTATCTGTTGACTGATCGCCTAGATGATCTTTCAAACGCATTGGCAATGCACATGGAAGAGATTAGTAAATTATCTCCCCTTGTCCATTTTACTTAGGCAAGAGTTGTGACCCTTGAACTGGCACTCTACATTTAAGTTTTACTCAATTGTTGACCATTAAATTGGTTTAAACATGTTTTATTATCATAAAATTAATTTTACCTAGACATTTGTTCATTAATGAAAGGGTTTTTAATGACATCAAAGGAAAAAAAACACTGCTTACGACACTTGGCCAACAGCAAGAAAGGGAAAATAAAATTTGACACCACTTTCGTCACTAGCTTTCAGCAGTATACAAAAACATTTCTGTATTTCTTTGCAAACATGAACAAGTTTTAATTAGTCAATAAACCTAATTAAACAATTGCGCATCATCTTATTCTAGGCTCTATAGCTAAAGTAAAAACCACCTTTACTGCTTCGCAGTTTAAGTGTAAACAATTTATAAATCACCAAAACACAATAACCATAAACAAACCTAGGCAAATTTTATTTCATTTTTTTTCTTCCCTAATAAATCCATTTTCATTAAGTGTTTATAATATTGATACTTCTTTAAAAGAACCAAAATAACAATATTTATTTCCAAGAGCAAAAAAAAAAAAAAATTAAGCTAGAAAAACTATGTTAGTAGATTTAGGAAGAGCAATTGACATCTATTTTTTTTTAGACATAGTTAAATGTACTGAAATAACTTAAGAGAGGTGACTCAACGATATACAGAGGGGATATCACAAACACACAGTAACAACATCTGCCTTGAGCACAGCTTCTTTTAAGTCCTAGACTTGGGCAGCACACAGTTGTAAGATAGAGTTACAACAGTATGCATTAAAAGCGACTGATATTTATGAATTGCACTTTAATTAATCATGAATCACCATTTTATAGTGCAACTTTAATAGCAAGCTCAAAGAAATATGACCTAATCTCCCATATAGGTAATTGAATGAAATAAGTATCTGGAAAAAAGTCACACATCTGACATCCAATACCTTATAGTAAGAATAATGCAAAAAATGTTACATACAGGTTAATTTTTTCCCAAGTTTTGATGGCAATTACAAATCTAATAGCACAGCAAATGACAAACTAGTTTAGATAGCTTAATATAATTAACATAGTCCTATTAAACAGTGTACTATTTTACTTTGTGAGTAAATTATTACAATAAATATAAAAAGAAATTTTACTTTACATTTAGACTTTACTGCTCCTAAAAATGGAATTGATGTAACCTTCTTTACAACACTAATGCTATGTTGAAGTGAAAAATGCACAAAGTTACAAAGTCCAAGTTTTACCCTATAACTTCGCATCACCTGATGTTTGGTTCTCAAGCCACAAGGGATATAGTAACTGCAATATTAAATGTCTGAACGTAACCATTTGAGAAATTACACTGCAAAGACTTTCTTTCAAGCCTATAATAGGTCAATAGTTTTACACAAAAGATGCAATGTAAAACGACATTACATGAGCTGCGGTTTTTCAAACCATAGGGGGATTAAAAAATTTTCTGTTCTAATCACTATGTACAGTGACATTTAGAACTAACAGAACTTAAAAGCAACTCGTTGGATTGGTAGTCATTTCCCAATCACTTGACCATTTTCGCCATTACAAAAATGTTTCCAAAATGAGTATGAGTAAATATCTTTACCAAATCATTCAACCGAGTGAGGCTCAGTCACCTAGTACTAATATATATACAAGCCAAAAAGTTATACCATAGGACACAAAATAGTTCATTTTTCAGTTCTCTTTACATCAGAAAGATGTAGGGTAAAATATTATAATCCTGTCCCAGAGGGTGTTTTTCTCATATATAAAATCTTTTTAGCTTTCATAATATTATTCTCAAATAGGTGTCTGAGTGTGGTTTGTTTGATCTTACTTATTTACATTTTTACAAAGCTTATATCAACTCAATCTGTCTGTATGGCCAAAATGTTATTTCTCTGCATTGCATTTTAGTCTTCTTTATAACAAAATACAAAAACAGTTGTGGGTATAGTGGGTGAAGAAACCTTTTTATCAAATCTAGTTGTCTCAAGTTCAACCTTTCCAGTCTATTGGCTCTAGTAAAGAGGGTGGTCACACTTTTTCTATGGAGGGCCACATTCCAATGTTTGCTTGTATGGCTAGCTGCATAACTATATTATGTTCACTTACAATTTCTGAGGCATTTTACGTCTTGGGAGACAATCTTCAGTTTGCAACTTCTGATGTGACTAAAGAGGCTAATCCTTAATACACAACTGTGCTCACAAGCTAGGCATCTGGTATCACATTTTCTGTAATGCTAGCAGAATGCACTTGTGCATTTTTTTTTCAGTTTCTCCACAATAGGAAAATTGTATGCATCTTTATCAAACTTATCTCTCAAACTTTAAAAAGAATGTCAAGAGATGGTGTCAAGCTGCTTTTGAATTCAAAACTGTTGACAAACTAGAAACATGCAGCATATAGCCAGCCGAAAGGAATCATTGAAAACACACCAACAGGGGTGGGGGGAGATAATAAGGTGATTGCTTACAGTAGGATTATAATGAGGCAACTATTTTTCATAACTGTGAACGAGCCTACAGCTCAGCACCAAAATAAATGTAGATGAGTAGACAATATATTTCTTATTTAATGTATAAGTGCAGAGTCTAGTTAATGTATAAAAATGATTACCCAAGTTGATATATAAAAATGTTTTTACTATTATCTTAATATGTAAGCAGCCAAGGTCAAAAGTTGACCTAAGTGTACAGTCAAAGTGTGGAACCAAAAGAAAATCAATAACTTGAATGTTACAATTCCTAAAGAAAAGAAACAGAACATGTCAACTACAACTCACGCTCTGGAGCTAAGTGAACCAAGTTTTCTGAAACCATTCAACACAACAAGATCATGCAAATGTTAAGCTTAACATAAAGATTCATCTCTAAGGTATACAATGGGTATAAATAATATACCTTGGATTTTTCACCAATTGCATTAAAAAAATCTAAAAAAATGGAAACAAAGAACTGCCTTTGATAATCCAATGATGTGCATTAGTTGACAAGACACTTTTCCGATCTGATTATACAAGCATAGTCTCATCTTCCAAGTACAGAAATATCGCTATGGAATTACTGTAAGATCATCACACAAACTACATTCTTTCCTAAAATAATTTAAACATGGGACAGGTTTAATGATTTAGCTTAGCAAAACCAGTGACTTCTAACAGTTTCATTGAAACATGATTTGTGTAAGGAACATGTTGACAATCCCACTACCACTATGTTTATATAAGCACAATGTGTTTCTTTCAGGCTGGTGGGGTTATACATTCTGTTGGTTCAACTTTATTTTGCTATAGAAAATATTCTATTTGTTTCCATTTAAAATGTTTGAAAAGCTGGTTAGTAAAATTGTAATTTTGTGCAGTGTGTGAAAGCTGCAGAGGCTGAGAGCTAAAGTGCTGAAAGGGATCTTTACTTTTTTTTTACTTTAAATGAAAGCTGAAACATATGTTTTGTATTTTTAGATCAATACATTTTTCTTTTTGTCTTCTATTGTTTATTTTATAGGCTTCAAAGTCTAACAGAATATTTTATTAAATCATAAATAGAATTTGACATATATGGTTAA
Organism: Biomphalaria pfeifferi; assembly: GCA_030265305.1. NCBI lineage: Eukaryota > Metazoa > Mollusca > Gastropoda > Planorbidae > Biomphalaria > Biomphalaria pfeifferi. The sequence goes on along the minus strand of JASAOG010000123.1, from coordinate 683,765 downwards.
ATTCTTGAAAGTATAACTCATTTTTCTGTAATGCGACCCCTGTCCTGCTGTCCTATAAACATTAGGACTTTCAAGTCAACTATAGTTTAAAAAGCTATTTCACATGATATTTCAACATTGTTGGACAAGTTTTAAAAAAACTGATATAATTTTCTTCTTTTCAGAATACTCAAATTTTATACTAGAGTTGTAGATTTGCTAAGCTTCTGGTAAAATTGTATAATATATTTTTAAAGAAAGAAGATTTTGACTGAATGAAGCTGAAACTAAAATTTTTTGGAGGATTAACAGTGAGTCTTTGACTTGTCTACATGTTTACATGTGCACAGGACATATTGACAATGTATTTATCTATGGCATTTTACGTCTCGAGAGACGATCGTTTCCCTTTGCAACTTCTTGTGTGACTAAAGAGGCCAATCCTTGATACACAGCTGCGATCGCAGGTTGGGCATAAATAATTACCAGGCGCCGTTGCATTTTCACCCTTCTTTCTGCTTCTGTTGTGTATGACATCTGCAATCTTTGACCCTTCCTTTATGCTCTCTCTCCATAAGGATCTGTCCAGTGCCACCTCTTCCCAGTTGCCAGTGTCGATTTTGAAGAGCTTCATGTTGCGTTTGCATACATCCATATAACGTAAAAGTGGGTGACCAGTGGCTCTCCTGCCTTCTATACAGGATGTCCTGTGGAAGTTGACCTACTGGCATTCTACGAACGTGGCCAAGCCAGCCAAGGCGTCTGCTGCTGATAACAGAGCGGATGTCCTGGCACCCTGCTCTTTGTAGCACTTCCTCATTGGTTATCTTATCTTGACACCTTATTTTAAAGATCTGCCTTAGGCATCGAAGGTGGAAAACATTCAGCTTTTTTTCCTGCCATGAGTAGGTTGACCATGTTTCACTTCCGTACAGCAAGGTGCTCAACACACAGGTCCGGTAGACTAGGACTTTAGTACTGCTAGTCAGCAATATGTTGTCCCAGACTCTTTTCTGCAGCCGTGACATGGTGGCCATTGCCTTGGCTATCCTGTTGTTTATGTCTTTATCCAGTAGAGTGTTGTTGGATATGATGGAGCCAAGGTAACAAAAGTGATCAACAATTTCTAGTGGTTGACCATTAATGCTTACTTGAGGTGCAGTGTTTGCATTTTGGACAAGTATCTTAGTCTTGCTTTGACATGTTTAAGCCGAACTTCTGGCAAGCAGCAGATAGCTTGTCAACCAGGGACTGTAGCTGAATATCAGAATCAGCCACAATAGCTGCATCATCAGCATACAGGAGTTCCCTGACGAGTAGCTTCCTAACCTTGGTTTTCGCCCGCAGCCTTGATACATTAAATAGTTTTCCAGAGGATCTTGTATGGAGAAACATACCTTCGTTTATGTCATTGTACGCATAATGCAGTAGACAGGAGAAGAATATGCCAAACAGAGTAGGTGCGAGCACACATCCCTGCTTGCCACCACTGCAAACCTCAAAAGGTGCTGATTGGGCTCCATTGAATTTGACAGTACATTTAGTTTCCTTGTGAAAACACTCAATGAACTTCAGTAGTTTGGGAGGGCAACCTATTTTCCTCAGGAGTTTGAAAAGGCCTCTTCTGCTGACCTAATCAAAAGCTTTAGTCAGATCAACAAAAACGATGTAAAGGGGTCTGTCTCTCTCTCTGATTTTCTCCTGCAGTAGTCGTAGAGAAGATAAATGTCTATAGTGGATCTACCACTCCTGAATCCACACTGAGACTCTGGGTAGACTCTAGAAGCTATCACTTGCAGCCTTGATAGTGCCACTCTAGCAAAGATCTTGCCCACTATACTGAGGAGAGAGATACCCCTGTAATTGTTGCAGTCACTCCGATCCCATTTGTTCTTGCATATTGTGACTATAGTTGCGTCACGCATGTCCTGTGGGACATGACCTGTTTCCCAACAGCGGCAGAGGAGAATATAGAGTTCAGGGAGCAGGAGTGATTCGTTGACTTTCACTACTTCCACTGGGATACCATCACTCCCAGGAGATTTTCTATTTTTTTATGCAGTTAATTGCTTTTTTGAGGTCACAAGGGTTCGGAAGCTCATCTATGCATTCCAGTACTGGAAGATCTGGTAGAGAAGCCAGGGCGACATCCTCTACTGTATTCTGTGTGGCATAGACTTCAAGGTAGTGTTCTTGTCCATCGTTCTAGCTGCTTGGTTTGATCTGTAATTTTTTCTCCTGATTTGGATAGAAGGGGGGCAGGCTTAGACACTGTTGGACACAGGGCCGCTTTAATGCCATCAAATAGAGCTTTGCTATTTCCTGAGTGGAGACTGTCTTGGATTCTGTTGCAGGTATCCCTCCAAAAGTTGTTAGCACATTTTCTAGCCATTTGTTTCGCCTCTTTATTAGCACTTTTGAAGGCCTCCAAAGATCTTGGACTTGGCTTTGTCTTGTGAGCGAGGTGTGCAGATCACTTTTTCTCGATGCAAGGTTCCATATGTGCTAGATTCGGCTCAAACTAGTCTACATTTGTGTGTTTTTGAGGCCCAAAGGCGGTGATTGCCGAACTGTAGATTACATCTTTTACTTTCTCCCATCTGATAGAGATGTCTTCTTCATCACTTAACGAGGGGATTGAACTGTTCAGGAGCTCACCAAAGAGTGCACACTTCTCTGGGTCACCTACATGGTTGAGGTTAATTCGCCTAGTTCTGGGCTGAGTGGAAGTACAAGCCTTCTTGAGAAGTAGTTTGATTTTGCTTAGCACTAGTGAATGGTCTGAGTTGCAGTCCGCACTATGGTATGAACGGGTGTGGATGACACTTTTCAGATCCATCCTTCGGGTGATGCAGAGGTCAAGCTAGTGCCACCTTTTTGAGCATGGGTGCTGTCAAGAGACTTTATGGTGTTCCTTGCCAGAGAAGAATGTATTTGTTACACACAGTTCATGAGAGCTACAGAACTCGAGTAGCCTTTAGCCATTGTCATTGATTTTGCCAACAACATGAGGTCCCAAGCATTGTGGCCATGCATCATTTCCATCACCAACACAGGCATTAAAGTCTCCATTTATATAGAGGTGCTCGGATTTTGGAATACTTTTAATTACGTCCTCTAGGGCTTGAAAGAATCTGTCTTTGTCCTCTTCCGGTGCAGCAAGGGTTGGTGAGTAAGCACAGATTATATTAACTTTGCCTTGCAGTGATGCAAATTTCATGTGTGCTACTCTTTCATTGCCAATGGGAAACATCGCGATGCAGGGGACGAGACTGTTTCTTATTGCGAAGCCGACGCCATGTATTCTAGGGCTTTGTTCTGGTTTTCCTTGCCAGTAGAATGTATAGTTGCTTTCTGTAAGAGATCCACTGTCTGGCAGTCTGTTTCTTGCAGGCAGGCCACATCAATGTTTAATCTGCTGAGTTCTCTGTCGATGATAGCTGTTTGACGCATGTTGGTGACGAGTTCAGGGTCAGTAATGAAGCCAGGACACATTGTCCGTATGTTCCAGCTTGCTAAACGCATTAATGTTGAGGGTTTTCTTTTGATTGTATTTGCAGGTGCGGGTGAGCAGCTTGCTTTTTGATTTTGTCTTAGCACCAAGCACCCAGTGGTGCGGCAAGCTGTGGCGGGATAGCACTTTATTGTCTGGGCGGTATGTATGTATGTATATTTGTCTACAAAGTCCTTCAATGAACACTTGTGCACATGACATATTGACAATGTATGTATATTTGTCTACAAAGTCCTTCAATGAACACTTGTTCACAGGACATATTGACAATGTATGTATATTTGTCTACAAAATCCTTCAATGAACACTTGTGCACATGACATATTGGCAATGTATGTATATTTGTCTACAAAGTCCTTCAATGAACACCTCTTGTGCACATGACATATTGACAATGTATGTATATTTGTCTACAAAATCCTTCAATGAACACTTGTGTACAGGTCATATTGTTAGATGTACGCGACTCATGAATGGAACTATTAAAATGTATGTTAATACGACTAAGCAGCTATAGCGAACAAATGTATGAAAAATGCTTTAGGAAAACAAATTTGAATGTTAATTTGATTAAAATATGAAATGAATGGACTATAAATAGTATGTTTGTGTTTAAGTATAAAACTATCTTTGCGAAGAGAAAATCTATCATCTTAGAGTTGAATTAGAGTTTTAGACCTAGGAATAGAAAGATGTATTACCTAATGAAAGAATGTAAAACAGGAATTCTTAATTCGCAAATATAAGGAACGAATTTATGTAAAAATGCTTTTGAAACACAAATTTAAAGGTTAATTTTATTAAATAATGAAATCAATAGACTATATTTTGTATTTTCATGTTTCAAAGTAAAAAACTATCTGTGCAAAGTGTAGTTTTAAAAATTAAATATAGATCCTTTTGATCTAAACATGGTAAACATGGCCTTGATTCATCAAATTCTAATACTTTCATAGAGTTGGGCAACTTATTATTTTTTTTGAGGGTCTTTAGTTTGTTCTAGTTAGCACCCAAGGAACATTTGTGCAAAGTTTCATCAAGATTAGTCAAAGGATTTTAATTTCTATTCGGAACATACATACTCCTTACATTTCTACTTTATAGTCTAGATAGTCAACTTCCTCCATTATGATGTTTAACCATGTGTGGGATAAAATAACCCAATTGATTAATTCTGTCAACTTACTTTAAGCCTTGACCAACATCACGCAACACCTCCTTAGCTTGTTTGTGTCCAGTGTAACCATGAGTCTCTATTTCCACCAAACGATGTTGGTAGTTCTCCAACTTCTTCTGCAACTGGTTAATGTTCATGGCCGACTTTTGGTTCTTCTTCTCAAATAAAGCCTTTATTCTTGCTGTAGGCTGTTTGTCAGAAGCCATTTGAAGATATTCATTCACAATAGCTACAAGTAAAAAGTAAATACATAATCAGGTCAAGCATCTCTGATAGAAAAAAATATATAAATCCTTAGAAAGCTTATCTAAGGGGAAGAACTCTGCACATACAACTATATCTCTCTACAATGTAGAAGTTATTCCCTTATTCAATATCACAAAAAACAAATGTATTACCAATAACTAATAAACAAACTGGTTAATTTTTTTAATTGATTCATATTTTGTTAGGTACAATAAAAAAATTGTTTAAAATTTAAACTTTATCCAAGAATAGTTGTGGGAGAAATAATGTGTACATTTATCTAAGTACACAAAACCCTAAATATTTAGTGATATCTGAAGGATTCATTTTCCTTTGTTGGATCAACCAAAATAATCAATTATCAGTGACTAAGTGGTTAATTTTTAAGTTAATTCATGTATTTTTTATGCCCATGAATGATTGTGCAAAGTTTCAACTTGATAGGAGAATGGATTCGGAAAAGATAATATGTACAAATGTTTTACCAGATGTCAAATGGATAAACGTGACATCAGAGCAGATTGCAAATTTTATTATTTTATTAAATATCTTTGCTAAGTACTGAACTTCAAAAAATGATTTCAATGGAAATTTTTTTAAAATGAAAAATGGTCCACCAATGTAATCCTAATTTATAAGCAATTTTATTTAGTAGCTCAGTTCTTTTGATCTGAACTAATCAAATTTCATTACATGTTTAGATGAAAATCTATATAACAAAATACAATTACTTTCACATGGAAGTCTTGTCTTTCTAAACATTTTAATAAACACACAAAATATTTTTTAACAATTTTTTTATTTTAATTTTAAAAAATTTAGTACATTTTAATGTAAGTGTTTCTCTTTTTAACATAAGTATTATTTTGGCCTATTTAGTCTTTAAATTATAAAACACATGTAAGTCTCTGATAAGTCACTATTTTTGTAGAAGGAAACTCATTTGTGACTATGTTAATTAACCAATCCATTGCAAAGTTTTCTTTATTATTATACATATAGTCTTTGATTTAAGCTTTAACATATAATTATTTACTCTAGCTACTTTCAATTCTTATTGCCTAATTCTCTACACATGGCTTATCTCCCCTTAACTTAGAATATTTTTTTTATATACAAGGCCTATCTTACCTTAGCTTAGTGCATGTTAACCAAAGCTTCTATCAACCCACTCTGTCTGTCTGGTAAAACAAATGTGTACTTCTCCCACTCCCATTCTCTGATCAAGTTGAAACTTCACACAATTATTCATTGGCATAGAGAAGACATGAATCATTCAAAACAAGATTACAAAGAGGTGGCCCACATCAAATTCACCAATGGACCAGGAATATTCAAGCCATAGTATTGTTTTAATCTTTTAAAGTAACAAATTTTTTTAAATCATTTGGCGTTATTTTTCACTTAAAAGTAAAAAAAAGTCAACATGTCCTCAATGATAAGACTCAATAATTCTTCTGGAATAAGGATTTGAAATAGAGCTCCCTTAATAGTAGAGCTGCATTAACTGATCACCTTAGGTTTAGACAAGATCTAGAAATGTAGATCAAGATCTACTTTATAGATCTAGACTAGATTTAGAATATAGAAAAGATCTAGATCTAGAATCAATATCTAGAATTCGTATGATATTACACGTTTAATAGATCTAGGCCAATAATATGATCAGGATTAATAGGCCTTCTGGTACTTGGTAATTGTATACTATGATGTCAACATCTGATTCACTTCATAATGTGATATTACTGTTTACATAATAAATAAATCTGCAGCCCTAATCTGTCAGAAGATAAACTATTGCCTTAAAAATACAAAATTTTGTTCATATCATTAATACATTTATAAATATATAAATATTATAATAATAATAATAATGTTAATTATCCATAAGGAAATTTGTCCTACAATTTGTGCATTACACCAAACAAAACATTATAATTATAGAAAACCAAAATATACATTCACTCCAGACTCAATCATAATTTATATGTGAAAAGTTTTTATCAGATAGTTTCTATGTAATGATTTGATTGCCAGGGGAACAAGAGTTTCTGTGTCTGTTTGTCTTTGCTATGGTTGTCATGTATCTCTTTTGTGATGGTAAAATTTTTAAAATCCTGACCTAAAAGGTGATTTTTTTCTATTATCTTTTTAGCTTTTTTTTATGAATGTTTATCTCAAACAGCTGCCTAAATGGAGTTTGTTTTTTGCCAGCAGATGATAGCGTGATAAAACATAGCTAAGGCCTTTTCACTATCATTAAACGAAGACATTTTTCTAAGTATTTGTAATTTTTGCAGCCCTTTTTTTCTGATCAGTATTTGCAGTAAAATTTAATTTGTTGTCTAAGACCAAGGTATTTAAAAGTTTGCAGTATTTCAATGGTCTCTCCAGCGACAGAAACAATATTATTTTCCTTCTTTTCCCTGCAAAAATCGATCATCATTTCTTTGTTGTTTTTTTTACATTTAATAATAAAAAAATTATCTTGGCAGTATTTTTCAATGTGTTTTATTTCAAAGAGACTCATTTACATCTGAGCTCTCTGAGAGCAGGGCAAGAAGAGTCACATCATCAGCGCATTTTGTGAAGGAGTTAAAAGGACTATCGGGTTGAAAATCATTAGTGTACAAAATGAACCACAATGGCAATGTCACAGCCCCCTGGGGCGCCCCTGTGTTAACTATGCGTGCATTTGATATTACATTGTTTACCCTAACCCTCTGAGGTCTCTGGGTAAAAAATTCATTAGCCCATAGTATTATATATGGACTAATCTTCTTCAATGCTTTCATTTTTTCAATAAATAAATGAAGTTGTATGGTACTAAAAGTTGATGAGAAATCAATAAAGAACAATCTTAAATAAGTGTTAGGTAAGTCCAGATGTTTGTAGACACAATTTAAAATATTTAGGATAGCAACACCTACATCTTTACCCTTTTGGTAAGTAAATTGTAAAGGGTCCAACTTACTATAAAAGATCATTCAGAAAAAACATTTTAACCAGGTTTTCTAAATAATTAGACACATTGGAAGTAAGTGACACAGGTCTAAAGTCATTCCTTTCCTTTGGAAACCTTTGGCATTATGGACGACTTCCACACAGATGGTATTTCAAGGTTTAGTAATGAAGTGGAAAAAATTAGGAAAGGTTCAGCTAGTTGTTCAGCACATTCTTTTAAAATCTGCCTTTTATTCCATCAGGCCCACCAGCTTTCATCAGGATGACGCTTTTGAAAATGTTGCGATTTGCTCTTTAGTAATCGGTAATTCAAAATAGCTGTTAACATCTTTGACATCTTCAAGGGCTTTAAGTCTTAGATAATTAAAATCGTTAGTGTCGAAACAACAATAGAATTCATTTAACTCGTTAGATAATGTTTTGTCGTCTCTTGTAGCAGGATTATTTTTACTCCTTGACTTGTGCTCCTGTCATTTTGTTCAAGATACCCCAAGCCTGTATAATGTCTCTTATCTTGATCGAGTCTTCCAGCTTAGTGCGGTAGTTTCTCCTCCCTTCCTCAAGAACGACATTGAGATTTTGTTGAGCTCTTTTCCTTTCCTGTCTGTCGCCACTCATTTATGCTCTTTTCTTTTTGATGATTTCACCTTTTATTTTGCAGTGACCCATGGTTTATTGTTGTGTAGATCTTGATACTCTTAGTACTGATACACATGTTTTCACAGAATTTAATGTAATTCATCACTGCTTCGACCCATTCTTCCAGTTTTGAAGTGGTCTCTTTAAACAAATTCCTGTTGGTGCAGTCTAGACAACCCTGTAGTTTGAGAATGTTGTCTTGAGTCCATTCTTGTATGGTTTTTTGAATGACTTTGCCCTCCTTTAGTTTCGTGCGTAATTAGGCAGCAGTTGTACTGTTTTGTGGTCCGATTATCCTAGTGGTGACTTTTCACAAGATGTCAATGCCCCTTTGATGTTACAGTAACATAAATTCTGCAAGGTTGTTAACACCAGAAGTGGTAATGGTCTTAAGCCCATCATTACCCATAAAGTGCTTCAAATAGCCTCTGACAACCAGTCCAACTCCTGGCCTTCACGTGTGGCTCAGTTACTGAGCCTGGCAGAACCGTTACCACAGACAGGAGAAGGGGCAACGGCAAGCTACTGGTGCCTAAACCAGTAAGCTTCAGGCAGGAGGGGCTCGTTAGCCTTGGTTGGCTACCCATCTAGGAGATGGAAAACTCTGAATCCAAACCTCCGCTGCCCTGTGGCTATAACCAAACAGGGGAAAACACGGGAAAGGCTTCGGGAGACAACCCTGAGGAAAAATCAGACTGTGGCACACAGTGCTACAGCCTGACAGATCCTGCAGTGCTACTGATCCCAAACTGTATTGGATATTCCGTTCCTTTGGTCACATCAGCTGCGCGTGGAGGGGCGAACTGCTGTGTGGGCGACATCGTTTCGATCATAAACAATTCCCAGGCTTTCATCTTACTTATTCAAAGCCCTAACCCTGGCTTGGACATGTTCGCCGGATGGAGGACAAGCGCATCCCGAAAGTCATCCTCTATGGACAACTCGCGACAGGCACAAGAAAAACTGGTCGCCCCCACCTCTGTTACATAGATGTAATAAAACGTGACCCCTAATCAGTGAACATCAATACTGACAATTGGGAAGACATAGCTCTAAACCGCAACAGATGGAGAGAGACAGTGTCCAAGAAAGCTATGGACAGTGAAAGTACATGGGTCTCAGCTCAGGAAGAAAAACGTACAATCCGAAAAACGGCCAGCTCCTCTACCACCAAAACAAAAGCCACCTTAACCTGCGCTTTCTGTGGACGGGAGTGTCTCTCCAAAATAGGGCTCCACAGCCACATGGTCTCTATTTAATCTTATTTAGACTGTTAAGTGTATAAAAAGAATATGTAAAATCTGCGTGCTATAATTATGGTGTGCTTTATTTTTAAACTTACAATTGAAGTGAAGTTAGTATCAAAATTATTTCTTAAAAACAACTTTTGAATCCATATTTGATTCAATGAGTAAGTTATTAAATAGAAAAAAATATTAAATGAGTCATTGATACTTTTCCATTGTAACCTTAGATGCAAATTGTTTGCATCAATGAGTGAATCTCATTTGTGGGCTTTTCATGGCTGTGTGCGAATTATCTTCACTAGATTCTATTGATTTAGCGTAAATCTAGAATCTAGCATATTTCTAGAGTAATCTAAACATCAGAAGTATCATGATCATTAAATTGACAAAAATTAACAGTTTTCAGGTTAGGTGCGAATTATTTAATTACTAGATCTAACTTAGATCTAAATCTAGATACTATTTCTAGCTAGATTTACTGACTTTCCATGCAAAGTCACTGTTACAAGAAGATTTTAGATGAGGGCGGGTCAGAGGGGTGTAGCCTACACATTAGGTTGATAATTGCTCTAATTATAGACAATAGTCACTACAGACTATATATAGTGCGTCTTCAGTCGTAACAATGAAAGGAAACAACAATTTCTACGCAACATTCAGAAAAAATAATGCCAGGCGAAATGCTTGCTCGAGCCAATGCCATCTTCAATCACGAGGTTGCGCTTCACAAAGTGGGTGAAAGGCAGTGTAGATGCATCACTGGTCAGCTCATTAACACAGCCAGCCTGTAACGTTATGGGATCAGAATGCCTATGTGATCAGAATGCCTATTTACACTGTTGTCCCCCCCCCCCCCCCCCATTTTTAGCAAGAAATAAGCAAAATTATATTTTAAAAAATACTGGGTAAGAATTTTAGGAGAGTGGACAAAATTTTAGAATTCTGGCAATTTTTAGGAGAATTTTAGGATTTTAGGAGACTTTTCATTTTTTAAGAGATTTTAGAAGCATTACGAACCCTGCGTGTACATTATTGATATATAGTTTTAAGGGCAGATTTCTTCCCCTCTGATAAGCTTTGTTTTTTTTTAAGAAAAGGATTTTAATTTTTTTTTGTTTTCTATATATTCATTACAAAAACAAAATTAATACATAGGCCCTAACGACGTATTGATTAACAAATTGTTTCAATTTTTATTACTCTATATATAAACAAAATATAATTACTTTCCTACATGGAAAAAAGAAGAAACTGACCTTCTTTAGTGTTCTGTTCCTTCCTGATGGCATCCTTAGTCTTTTGTATCTTGGCCTGAAGTGTCTCCACAGCTTGTTTTGTACGGGCACTGTTCTCTACTCCATCTACTTCATCCACTCCTGGGTCACTGCCATTGTCAACCTGATGGAAGCCACAAATGTGGTCAAGCATTGAACATCTCTCAGAGCTAGCTTTTCTCCAACTTTCATCAGTGCTCCCCACTCCTCAAACAAACAAAATTTTATTTGTGCCCCCCCCTCTTTTAGCCAGCTGGAGCTTGGTGAAGTGCCCCCATAGGGAAAGTTTTAAGGATGTAATGAGAAAAAAAAGAAACCTATACAATATTTATAACACAATTTTCCATTTTATCTGTTCATTAGTCAGTTTAGTGTTTTCAAAATCATTTTATCTGTTCATTAAAGCTAGTCAGTTTAGTGTTTCACAGATAATGTTTAAGTGCTATGTTAACAAGAAAAATTCTTTCTGGAGATTATATTTGAGAGATAGCAGGTATTTCCTTCAGCTAGCAACAGGGTTGGGGGGGGGGGGGGTGCTTTTGGATTCCCCACAGCATTTTCCTGCCTTCTCTTTTTTTCATAGTAAGAAGAGTTTATGTCAAAAAAAAAATTGTATTGAAAAAGGGTAAAGCGTGCTTATATTCATGTCAAATTAATTTTAATAAAGAAAGAAGCACCCCCAAGATAAATATAGCAAATGTACTTAGTAATGGGCATGATCATCAAAAGATCATCTTCATGTTAAGAAAGACCTATAATCTTTTTTTCTCCAAAAAAGAAAGGGACTTTGAGAAACATGACCATTATGACATAAGAAAGAATCAAAGAATTGCAACTCTCACTTAAAATATTTAGATTTTTATAATTTAAGTTTTTTAACATTGCAGTAGGCAAGTAAAGTTAAAAAAAAAGGAAAATTTCCATTTCAGACCTCGCCATCTATGGGGAAGATGATGTTAAGGTCATCTGTTTCTATGGTTAATGAGCAGGGTGTCATGTGGCCAGCACAATCACCAACCTCCTTTACTTTCAGGGGTGCCCTAAAAATCATGAAATCAAAATCCCAGTCTTCGCTGAGATTCGGACCCAGGACCCCAGGTTTGGAAGCCAAGTACTTAACCACTCAGCCACCGCTCCCCCCGCAGTACACATATGATTAAGCTTACTAAAAAAATGTGTGAAGTGATGGCTAAGAAGAAAAAGAGCAGGGAAAAGATGAAACTTAAATACTTTCCCCATATAGTATTCTACTCTTTAAAATGCAATTGCAAAAAAAAGATGCATCAATCCAATTTGATTGTTAAGATTTGAACCATATTTGGCTGGTAGTAGTGATTATGTTAGAACAAAATATAAAGGTCATTAACTGTTGGCCAAAGAAACATGACCTTTACTTTATCTGACCTACAGATCACAAAGTCTGAAAGGGGTACTTTACTTTCTTTAACAAAATGTAAATGATATATTATTTTTAAAGTGAATGGAAAAGTAGATTATTTATTAAATACTATACCAATTGTTATTTAATAAATAAAACACCTTCTGTACTCTACATACTTTGGAATTATCATTTACATTTTTATTGGTGAGAAATATTTGTTCAGAAATAGTGCATAATCAGCCAGGATGCTATTACCCCCATGTCATCTGAACTGGTCAGTGTGCTTTCCTCATACTGGCTGCCACTACTAACTGTCAGTCCAGAAACTGTTGAGCCAGCACTAGTTTCCTGAGCTAGTATAGACTTCTTGCCCATTAGCGGGCTGGCACGAGATGTTACTTTTGAGAGCCCTTTACTTGCAGTAGTTTTTTGGTCAGACTTTTTCCTATCAGATATAAGTTACTGTTAACACAAGTATTGTGACATTTAAACTAGTACAATTCAATTATTATTAAAAGGAAAATGCAATATGTAGTAAAAGTTCTAAAAAAAAAAAAAAAAGTCTATAGAAGTCTAATATTGGTAGTAGTGCAAAGATTAAGGAAGAGTGGATTTTTTTTTCTTCACACCCACACAGATATATACACACACACACGTTATGTTTCATTACATCCTCCCTTCCTTTTCTTTTTTGATGTCTTTTGTACCCTAGAATAGATTCTTTCTGCAGTTGGTGTAATGAAAGTAGACACCATTTCATTGTCAGCCAGGAGGTCTGAAAGCTATTCCCAGTGGGGTCCGGGTCAAGCATTATTTCCTGTATTTGAAACTAAAAAAAATGCATATTCTGAGGTGTCTACAGTACTATATGCTGCTATTCTTCTATTAAAAAATTGTAGATAAAATATCAAATCTGCTATCCAGTGCACTTTATAAATGGAGCCAAGTGACTGATGGAAAAATAAATCAATGAGTGCAATGTTTTATTTTGGATAGGATTTAGCCTCAAATAGCTGTACTTTGTGTTAGTTTTTAAGGTTGTGGCTTGAATTCTAGTGGATTTACTTTATTAATGGGTTTTAGCAACTTGCAGAAAAACCCCATGCTCATGGAATTTATTCATTGTGGATTTAGTTTTTTTTATTGGAAGGAACGGTTTAACTTCAAAACCCATTATTTCCATTATAGTTTTTTTTATGGAGTGATTTTAACAATTTTAACCTTAAACTTTTCATGGCTACACTCATGGACTGTAGCTTTGCCTTTTTTTGTTTTTAATAATAATAATAATCTTTATTATCCATATGAAAATTTGTCTTACAATTTGTGCATTACACCAAACAAAAAACATTATAACTATAAGAAACCAAAGTGTACAATCACACCAGACTCACTCATAATTTACATGGGACAAAGTTTATATCAGATTATTCCTATTAAATGATTTAATTGCCAGGGGAACAAAAGAGTGTTTGTGTCTGTTTGTCTTTGCTATCGGTGTCTTGTATCTCTTTTGTGATGGTAAAATCACAAAATCCTGACACAAAGGGTGATTCTTTATTTCGAGGATCTTGTTAGCTTTTTTATAGATGTTTGTCTCAAACAACTGTCCAAATGGGGTTTGTTATTTGCCAATGATTTTACCAGCAGCATTTAGGATTCTATAAAGTTTATTTTTATTTTTAATGCTCAGATTGCCATACCAGGCAGTGATATTGAAACTTAAAATATTGCAGATGTGAGCGTGATAAAACATAGCCAAGGCCTTTTTGCTAACATTGAACGAGAACAGCTTTCTTAGTAATCGTAATCTTTGCTGCCCTTTTTTGCTGATATAATCATTATTTGCAGTAAAATTTAGTTTATTGTCTAACATAGTACCAAGGTATTTAAAGGTTTGCACAATTTCAATAATCTCTCCAGCTACAGAAACAATATCATTTTCCATCTTGTCCCTACGAAAATCGATTATCATTTCTTTGTTTTTTCTTTGTTTACCTAACCCTCTGAGCTCTCTGGGTCAAAAATTCATTAGCCCATAGTATTATGTATGGACTAATCTGCAACGCTTTCATATTTTCAATGAGTAAATGAAGTTGTATAGTGTTAAAAGCTGATGAGAAATCAATAAAGAACAATCTTACATAAGTGTTCGGTAAGTCCAGATGTTTGTAGACACAATTTAAAATATTTAGGATGGCATCGTCTACACCTTTACCCTTTTGGTAAGCAAATTGTAAAGATTCTAACTTATTACAAAGATCATTCAGAAGAAACATTTTAACCAATTTTTCTAAACATTTAGACACAATGGAAGTAAGTGAAACAGGTCTATAGTCATTCATTTCCTTCGGTTTGGAAACCTTTGGCACAGGTACAATTATAGATGACTTCCACACAGGTGGTATCTCATGGTTTAGTAATAAAGTAGAAAAAATATCTTGGAAAGGTTCAGCTAGTTGTTCAGCACATTCTTTAAGATTCGCCCTTTTATTCCATCAGGCCTACCAGCTTTCATTGGGTTGACGTTTTTGAAAATGTTACAAACTTGCTTAGTAATCGTTAATTCTGAACAGTTGTTAACATTGACATCCTCAAGGGCTTTGAGTCTTAGAAAATTAAAATTTTTGTGTCAAAGCGACAATAGAAATCATTTAACTCGTTGGCTAATGTTTTTTCGTCTCTTGTAGGACAGGGATTTTAACATCTAAACCCTTGGAATTGATTTTGAAATCTGGTGACTAGTTAGGCCTATCATTTATTTGAATAAAAGGGCTAAAGATTAAACACAATGTCATCTTGGCTAAATTTATGGAATTTAGAGACTAGTTTTTCCTTTACACTTTTTATTGGTGGTGTGGGGGTTTAAACTCCCCCCCCCCTCGGCTAAGCACATGGAATTAAGTGACTATAGTATGTTTTAATTTTTTTTTATTGAAGAGACGTTAAAATCCCCTGATGGAAATTTAATTAAAAACTCTCTGGAGGGGGGGGGGGGGGTTTAAACCTCAACCCCACTGGAAGAGGTTTTAAACTCAAAACCCTCTAAAGGGAGTTTTAAACTAACACTTCGCTCGTGTATGCTCTTGGAATTTGGTGAGTGTAGTCAGCTTTAATTATAATTATTTATTAAAGAGAGGGATTATTAGAGATTTCCATAATATGATGCAATTCCATAAAAAGAAAACTTTTTGTTATATCTGGTGTACTGGAGGTACTGATAAGTAAAGCATTTTAATAAACCATATAATAATTGTTTAAATTTTTCTGCACAGTAGAATCAAATTTTTAAACTCTATCGCTTGTAGTACAAAGTCATTTCTGATATTAAGTTAGCATTAACCTTGGAGTCCATCACGTTTACTTTGTCTATTTATTTCAAATTCAGTCATTGATCTGATTTCTTACCAAATGCTGGGATCCAACAGATTTGATATTTAACCTGCACTTTTTTTTTGTAACAGCATATAGCGTTGTAGACATAATACATTTTTGAAGATCCATAAATACCCCTCATCCTCTCCCACGAAATAAAAATTCAGACTATACCACTGAACACACTATACTAGAAAAGAATGTTAACATACAATGTGTGGTTACATCTACTTACATGGCAGGCAATGTAATCCTACTAATGAAGGAATTAATCACAGAAGGGCGTCTGTCTGCCGCTATGTCAAATGACTTCCTCCTGGATGAACTGTCTGCATGGTAGCCAGTTTTCAGAAAAGACCCATCTAAAAAAATGCAATCATGATGATTTGAAATATGAAGTTAAGATTCAAGTACTAATTTGAACAACTTTTAACAATGCTCTGAATGAATAAACAAAAACATAAAAGTTTTATTTGTGACACCAAACATCGTGGTGAAGAATAAGACACCTATTATATGTTATGTTTTGCCTTGCCTCTTGACTTTGTTGCCTTTCAGTAAAACATACTTATAAAATAGAGAGATATGTGTAGCGCCTGACTCAGTACCATAGTGTTTTGAGAATCACCCAAGTTTCTGCAAGAGAGAAACTGAAAGAAAATGCTCAGGAAAGGATGGGACTCTTACAAGAACCAGATAAGACTTCTATGTTCAAATTGACATAACTAGCCAACTACAAACTTAAGTCATTGCCATCATCATCATAGATACACTAGCCAGCAGATTGATTTCAAAGCCCTTTTACTTATGCAACCCTCCACCATTCTCTTCATGCTATTTCCTAGTCCTAGTGAGTCATTCTCACCTTCTCTCCCATTGTTTCTATCTGGATAGTCCTAGTGAGTCATTCTCACCTCCTCTCCCATTGTTTCTATCTGGATAGTCCTAGTGAGTCATTCTCACCTCCTCTCCCATTGTTTCTATCTGGATAGTCCTAGTGAGTCATTCTCACCTTCTCTCCCATTGTTTCTATCTGGATAGTCCTAGTGAGTCATTCTCACCTTCTCTCCCATTGTTTCTATCTGGATAGTCCTAGTGAGTCATTCTCACCTTCTCTCCCATTGTTTCTATCTGGATAGTCCTAGTGAGTCATTCTCACCTTCTCTCCCATGTTTCTATCTTTCCTAATCTAGTGGACCAGCATGCACTTCAACAAATATGATCCACTCACTAGCATCACATGTGAAATACTTCAACAAATATGATCCACTCACTAGCATCACATGTGAAATACTTCAACAAATATGATCCACTCACTAGCATCACTTTTGAAATACTTTAGCAAATAGATCTTATTTATAGAAACATTTTATGAAGAAAAAATTTCAACCAAGATGTTTTTTTAAATTGAATATTTTAGATCTATAGAGAATGCTAAACATGCCCTACAATGCTGCAAATTCTAATCTATTCATATTCTGAAAAAGACATTGGCCCCAAAAGACCTGCCTGATCTGGAAACCATGGCACAGTTTATCTCAGATTTAGGACTACTTATTGTAAGTTACCTGTTACTGTGTTTAATTACTTAATGAATGTAAAGCAGATCTTAAAAATTGAAATGCAAACAAAGGGGAGATTACTGTGCATACAATTTATCATAAATAAATATGACAATAATAATGCCTTCCTCTATCCAGAAGAAATGAAGAAACTAATAGTAAATAAAATAAATGAGAAATGGACAAGCTCTCATCCAAAGCAGAAGAAAGATTATGCCTATTATAAGCTATACAGACAAGATCAACGTCTAATCTTTCGACTTGGGACGGACACAACAGAATGAGATAACATATGTACCAGAAGCTCAAAATTGGAACCGTGAAATCTGCCCATATGGAGTGTCACCAGAGATTGCTGATGTCCTCCAAAACTGCTCTCTTTACCAAGAGGCCCGCACAAGACACTGACCCCAAAACTCCCCAATAGAAAGAAAACTATATGGAGAGCTCCCTGATTTGGAAACCACTGCACAGTTCATCTCATATATTGGTCTAGTCATTTGAACACTCCAACATAAAAAATAAGAACGAAGAAGAATGCCTTCCATTCCGAAGATTAAGGATAAGTGCAGTGTTTCACTTGACTACACAAACCCAGTTGTCACATATTTGGCCAACATTCGAGTGGAGTTGTGGTTTTTCCAGCAAGCGCCTCCCCAAGTGAATGGGGAATGCACACTAGATATGGTATGTACTAGTGTTTGAATAATTGTGCAAAGTTTCAACTTGATCCAAGAATGAGTGTGGGAGAAATAAGGTGAACAAAATTTTTACCAGACATGCAGAATGAGTTGATTTAAGCTTTGTAAATTTGCTAAGTTATGTCTAGAGATTGGAGGATTGATGAGAATATTTACCAAGAAAATGTTGGTGATAAGGCAAGCTAAAACGATTAACACATTTTAAGTGGCCTTTTTTGGTGGCATATAGTTAGAAAAGCGCTTGCTAGCAGTGATGAAGAAGTGTGTCATGAAAAGAAGAATGCAGTTGAAGCTGCCACCGTTTCTTGCATAACAAATAGAAAAACTATGAGATAAAAATTTATAAATTTTTTCTATTGCTCCTGACATATCTAATACCCCAATTTTTAAAACACAGAAGAGATTGCAGCTATGAGACGTGTGCATAGGACTACCACTGGCAAAGTAGTTTTAACCATCATGGAGAATCTTTTCTCTTCCATGGGAGTGAAGGAAGTGGACTGGCAGCAAGAGTTACAAGAAACATTGTCAAATCAAAAAGTGTTGGGAATCTGGACGATGATGTGTTGACATAGACTTAGGTCATCCTGCGCCATTTGTCCAATTGGGCGGCAAGCTGTCTCCACAAAGATCTGTCACTGGCAATGTATGAAGCATTCCTCTTACCTGATGTCCACTGTTCTGAGGTCCTCCATGAAAGTGCGGCACCAAGTTATATGAGTACGTCCCTGTTCACGCTTTCCTCGTATTGGCTTCCATGTCATCACAACTCTTGGTATGCGTAGTTCATTTTGTCGAAGAACATGTCCCAAAAACCTCATGCGACTTTTGTCACAACCTCACTAAGTGTTTGACTCCCAGTTCGACACAGGATTTCCTGTGACCCAATCTATATAACTGACTCCCAAAATCCATCTTAGCCATTTTGTTGAGTCACATATAGTCTTTTCTCAATTTAGGCACATGACTTCCATGTCTCACATGCATATGTTGAGTTGGGATGATGATTGTGTTAAGAAGGTGTATTTTTGTCTCATTCCAATGGCTTGGCTTATCAAAATAGGCTGCTACCTGTCTTTCCTATTCAGCACGCTGCATCATGGTAGGCATCCCCATCATTTGTTATGATGCTGCCTAGGTATGTCAACTTGTCCAACTCTTCAAGCTTTGACTTGCCAAATTTGACAGGGGCACCAGTGAAGTCCAAGTCTGTCATTTGGTTTTATTCACGTCATGGAATACCAAAGGCAGTCTGATTCATTGCTCTCCTCATTATGTAGTCGATGGCTAAGAGGAAGAAGAAGGAAGATAAGATGCACCTCTGTCTTAATGCTAAAAAACTTGGTTGTTCCTTCTTCTGTTTTAATGAAGCAACTACATTGACTGTATAGGTATCGTAGAATCTGGACACATTTTTCTGGGATGCCATTTTCTCTAACTATTTTCCATAGTGATTCTCAGTGGACACTTTCAAACGCTTTTTTAAAGTCTACGAAACTGATCATTAGCATTGTTGTACTTGAGACTTAGTTCTATGAAATTTCGTAGAGCAAAGATCTGCCTCTTTGGAAGCCTGCTTGCTCTTCTCTGAGCCTCTCATCTACAGACTGTTGAAGCTGTCTCAACAGAACAGTGCTGAAAACTTTGCCTGGGACAGAGAGGAGAGTAATGCTCCTCCAGTTGTTGCAGTCTGCCAAGTTGCCCTTTTTTTGGAAACTTTACAATCACTCCTTTTTACCAGTCCTCAGGGACTTGAAGTTCACCAACAGTGATTTAAGAGATCAGTCATTCTGTTAACAATGCACTGCCCCCCTGTTGTATTTGTGTGTATTTTTCTGTTGTGTTGTCTTTATAAGAGAAAAGAGTCCTTGTAATCACAACAAATTTCCGTAAGGATCAATAAAGCAGTCTTAGTCTTAGTCTTTTGCCTTTCTGCTGACACCATATATTGTTGTTCTTTAGCACTGCAATGGCCATGGTAACCTCCTCTTATGTTATTGGGTCTGTCTTCACATTGAGATCATTGTCCTGAAAAGTGTAATTGAATGTGTAAGTCAGGTCTGGAGACTGTTGGTTAAGGGTCTCTTTAAAGTGCTCTACCCATCTTGAATTCTATTCTTCTTTCGGTAGCAAAGTTTTGCCTTGCTTGTCTTTTGTTGGTGCTCCATGTTCACTCTTTGCTCCAGTGAGATCTCAGAGTCTTTGTGTCATATCTGCAGGCAGCTGCTAGAGCCTCTTGACCCTTCTGTTCAATGCAGTCCCCTTTATTTTGCCGACAACTTCTCATTACTTTCAGATTTGCTGCCCTATAGGCTTCTTCCATTAGGCTGCGATCCTGTGCTGCATTTTTCTGGTCATCTTTCCTCTCATCAATCAATTTCCAAATTCTGTCTTGTAATATTACAGCACAGTTCCAATTGAAACTAAAGAACCGCTTCAAGGCTCTTGCAGATATACTGATCCTTGAAGAAGAGTGGGCCAACTTTAGAGATACCACCATTGAGTGTGCAGAAGAAGTCATTGGAAGGAGGCGATGCTCATACAAGGAACGGTGGATGATGTGTTTAGCCATGTGAATTTCATAACAGCATTGAACCACAAAACTTTCAGATTTTCTGTCAGAAATAGAGTCTGAATAGGAGGAAGTTCTATTTTTCAGTGAAGTGCAATGGTGAGGGTTACAATTGGCATCAGATAACACTGTATTACTTTTGTACTACTGTATCAAACTCTACTGGCCTCTCTGCTTTGTCCCAGACTTGCACTGGGTTCCACTGTTCAGAACTGACTTCACACTCTTGCCTCGTGTCGGACTTGATCCCAGATCAAGATCAAGATGTTGTCTCATCTTCACAATGTGTCTTGACTATATTCTGCACCGGACTGTCATAGAGCACCATACAGAACCACATCACTGAACTGCACTGAACTGAAAGAAACCAAGCCATCTTGACTGTGACACCTTCGCTCTTTAAATAGGGTTCTTGCTGGTCTTCCAGAAACCAACATGACTGGCACGAATATTATTCACAACACAGATTCTCCCCGAAACATTGTCGTGTTTCATTCGTTGCAGTTGACCGTCACCAAACTTCATACTTGGCAGCTCATCTAGCATAGGCCTGGGGCGATTTGCGATGGCTGACTACATACACACACTACTACCCCTATCCGCACCACCACCAGAGCTATAACAATACAAAACAGTTTTGGAAGATTGCAATCTAAACAGTGTGAGAAACTTCAATTACAATTTACAATATTTATTTCAGTTATTTCTCAAAGTAGCTAAAAATAAATTGAAATCTAAAAAATATTTTACCAAAACCAAATAGATATTTCAGTTTTTAATTAGTGCTAAACTCACCATTGTAGACACTATATCAAAGATATTTTCTGATATTTTTTTCCACACAGAAGACGAAAATAAAAATTGACCAAGATCAAAATCTACCCTAATCCAAGATTTTTTTTTATTATAATGTGTAACCCTGGAAGTAAGGGGGATATGACTGCTTGAAACCCAGATTTCCAAAGATGTGCAAATACCAATGGAATGAGACGAAAATATCCCCCTGGTGCTGCACTGTTTATGATGATACCTGAATGATAATTAATCTAGTTAACATTCTATAAATACTATTAGCATAGTACTAGTAGATCTAGTTAAGTACTTCAATAATCTATCCTAGTAGATATCAGTTATCTAGAAATATATATAAATTATATAAATAAAAGTCTAGAGAGTAGAGTAGAATTATTCAGTCTATATATTATATATATATATATATATATACCAATTTCTAGCTAGATTCTAGTGTATATATAATAAATATATACACATTTTTTTATATGTAATAATATTATTATAAAGCTTGCCTAATAATCTAAGTCAAGCTAGAGTTTAGATTCTTTTTTGATTATTTTATAATATTATTGCAGTTTAGATCTAGAATGTCTTAGTGATTTACTAGATTTCACCAGATAGACTATAATATATCTTTATCATATGTCATAATTCTAGATCTAGATGTATGTCTATAATCTAAATATATAACTCTCTTCATGGCTCAACAGTTTGGACACCAAAAAGTAAAGAAAAGATCACTCTTTTATTTCTACAAGTCGGACTAGAACTACTCCACATAACTTTAGTGGCAAAAAAAAAAAGGGGGGGGGGGGGGTTTAGTACAAGTAGTATTCACCCGTCACTAAATAGCATGGCTGGACTTAACCATTGTGACCAAGAAGTCATGGAAAGATCACTCTTTTATTTCTGCAAGTCGGACTAGAGTTACCCCACGTAGCTTTAGCAGGAAAAAAAGAGGGGGGGGGGGGAGGAAGAACAGGTAATCTACTCGTCACCAATCATTGTGGGGCCCTATGCAAAACGGATTTCGCAGGCCCAAGTTTGGGTAGGAATATGGATAATATTATGTGAAAATTTGTCTTTGCATTTTATTTATTCTTTACTAAAAAGAAAAAAAAAAAAAAAAGGAAGTGGTGTTCCGGCCATTATGAACAATATAAAGCCTGGGAAAAAATCAACGGCCATAGCCGGGGGGTACTGCTAGTCTCTATATATATAATTAATAATAATATCTAAATATATATATATTTATAGATTATTATATCTTGACTTCTATTCTACTTTATTCTAGATACCAGATCTAAACTACATATTTTAAATTAGAGTCAAACTCTCCAGCATTAGTTAGTGTTTAGATGTAGATCTAGTGGAATATTTTCTAGATTCTAGATTGATCCTTATGGAAATTGTTTGTGATTAGAAGGACTCTTTTCTCAAATAAAAACAGCACAACAAAAACATTCACATAAATAGAGCAGACACAACAAAAAGAGTGACTACACTCAGACGTCATGACCCTTTTAGCATTTCCTAGTCAACAAGAGATAAAGGAATGAACAAGTTTTTATACCATTCAGTTTAAGTTTTGATTAACAGAAGTCACCCTATTAGTGATGATTTGAAGCAGTTATGATGGAGCTGGTGGATGTTGTCTTTCAAGATTTTTTTTTCAATTTTGCCGAGACATTTTTGTTCAAAAAGTTTGTTTAAATATGGTATAAGTTTGTCTAAGCAGTGCAACAGTTTAGATGGAACATTGCCTTGCCAACAAGTTATTCCAAATGTTAGCAAATTTTAAATTGTTGCACAGTAAAAATTATCCAGGATCTTATTTTATGTAGTTTTAAAGCTGTTAAGTTTGTATAGGAAAAAAGCTACTGTACAATTTTCTTTAACAGAGTTTCAAGGTGGTCTTTCCACGAAAGCTTGTTGTCAACAATGACACCTAGATATTTCTATGCGTTCACTTGTTGTATCAGCATATTATCTGCAGTTCATGTATCAGTTGTTTCTTCTATCTTTAGTTTTTTTGTGATATTCAGTTCTAATAAAAAGTTGTCAGTGCACCAGTTAGTAAAGTCTTCTATGGAGCTTGAATACTGAGTTTCATCTCCTGAAATAAGACTGACTATGATAGTATTTAACTGAGTCATAGAGGCTTTTTATGTCATTGGTGTGAAGAGTGTACAGTACTGGAGAAACTACACAATCTTGTGGAGCATCATATACAATACGCGAGTTGACAGTTTGAGTTGTTGACTTTAACAAACTGGGAATGTTGGGTTAAAAAGTTTAGAACTCATGCTTGTAAGTAAGGGCTGACATTTACATTACTTAGTTTGTTGTGATCATTAGTAGTGGCTATATGGAAAGTCATGGAAAACCGAGGAGAAATCTACAAAGAGCACTCATGCATGATTTGGTGTATTGAGATGCTTATAAAGCTGTCCAAGAGCAATAGAATTGCATCCTCGGTTCCCCTCGCTGGCTTATATGCTAATTAGTGAGAGTATAGGTTGTTGTTGACTTTAGTTACAAATTTTTTAAGCACATATTTTTCTAAACATTTCATAACTAAAAAGTGTTGGTGCTACAGGTGGAAATCATTTAACTATCTATTTTTGGTTTCTTTGGTATGATTTCTTAAGTTTTCAAGATTTGTGGAATTAGAAATGTTTTTTACCATGTAGTTAAAGATGTAAAAGAAGATAAAAAGAGATTTGTTCCGCACATAGCCGCTTATTTTATCTGGTCCAGAAGCTTTTGTTACATTTACTCTTTTAAATAGTTACATAATTGTTTCTTGTTTTTCCTTGGTTAGAGTGTTGTTGTTTTTTTTAAGTTAACAAAATCTTCTTTGTTGAAATGGAAATAAAAGTAATTTAGTTTGTAGTGCATCTCTGTGGGCAATTTTCTCATTTTCCAGTGAAAATCATTCTCATTTTGAGGTGCAAACTGTTATTTTCATTCATCTTTCCCAGCATGCCTTTGAGTTGTTATTTCGAAAGAAGTTCCCAATTTTTTCTTTGCATATCATGTTGTTTATTTTTCCCTTTATATTATTGTGTTGTTTTTTTCAGTGATTTTTTAGCATTTCTAAACTTTTGGATAATAAGATCTTAGATGTTTTTGGTCACCCAGGTCTTATTGTTTCCATAAACTGTATTGTTTTTGTTGTAACTGTTAACTTCTAACAGAATAGACACGAGTTAACAGTTTCTGCCATGTCGTTTTTGTCTGACAGTTCTCAATAAAGACATCTTAATTAGTATTTTCAATGCATCCTCGTAGTGAACAAATATTTTACATTTGTAAGCCTGCTTAATGTTTATATTGCATTTGAGGAGCGTTCGACTCTACCTTGTGGGGAGGTCACATGACTGTACTGGCTATATTTTGGAAGTCTGTTGTCAATAGACAGGTTGTTGAAATCTCCAGTTATGATACAAAAAGAGCAGAGTCTGGGTGTTTCAATTCTACATTGTGAAGCACATCAAAAATTATGTGCATCACAATCGCTGTGTAAGCCATCAATGGTATGTACACAACAACAACACAAACCTGTGCGAATTCTCTAGGCAAGTAGTAAGGCCTAAGTGTGACTGCTAACTCTCCAGGCAGGTAGTAAGGCCTTAGTGTGACTGTGAACTCTCTAGGCAAGCAGTTACAAGACTAAAGTGTGACTGTGAACTCTCTAGGCATGTAGTAAGACCTAAGTGTGACTGTGAACTCTCTAGGCAAGCTATAAGCCTTTAAAAGTGTGACTGTGAACTCTCTAGGCAAGTAGTAAGGCCTGAGTGTGATGGTTAACTCTCTAGGCAAGTAGAAAGGCCTTAGTGTGAACTCTTTCTAGGCAAGTAGTAAGGCCTAAGTGTGACTTAGCTCTCTAGGAAAGTAGTAAGGCCTAAGTGTGACACACATAAGTTCAATGTTAGGGCAAAAAATGTAATTCCTGATACACACATTATTGGTCCAAAGATACATTTGATACAGTATTATACATCCATTTAAATATTTGGAGGATTATATGTAATATTACTTGAAAACAGAGAAAAATAGAGTCCACTCCAGTATAATCAGGACACTTACGCTACAGTGGGCCCTGGAATCTACATCTAGAATTCTACTCAAATTTTAGCAGTTGACTTGATCTAACACTGTGACTGTTTCTTGGGTGAGAATCTAGATTATGAATGTACTAGATAGATACTAATCTAGAATGTAGATCATATTTATATACTATAGAGATCTGTCAAATCAAATCTAATCTAGAGTCTAGATCTAGACTCCTAGTCTCAGGAGACAAGATATAGATTATTAAAATTAGATTGATAATTAGACCCTAGATAACCTATTAGATATCATACATTATATAGATATATAAATATAAATGATTGTTGTACTTAATAATAACAATACCATGTTACATTCAAAGCTTTATTTCACTGAATGACAAACAACTACACACATAGTAGAGTTTACAACACGGACTACGAAATACGGTCAGTAAACAGGTTAACAAATGTAACAAACACTAAAGGGTGGCAATCCAAATAAGCAAATTCACGACAATGATTTTATATAGAATTCTTTTGTTTTTACTAAATTTTTCTAAGACTAAATCTGGATAAGAAGAAATCTTTAGAATCTAGATCTATATTCTAGATATATCTAATTAATTCTAATCTAAATCTAGATTAGTAGGTATATCATGAGAATATGTCTATATTATTGTATAGAATGTCTTTATTTATTATTCATTCAGATGATAGGTGATATCTATAATCTAGATCTTCTGTCTATTCTATTGCTTTAGCAGCACTTTAGCCTTTATAAGGCTTTAATATAAACCAATAACTAAAATTGATCTAGATTGATATAGATTCTAGATATCTAGATCTAGTAACTTATAGATTTAGTTAAATTTAGTAGAAGTAGATCTATATTCTACTCTCGTCTCTAGTGTCTACTCTAGTCTCTATTACTATAACTTAACTATTAGAATATTTTATATTAGATCTAGTCTAGTTATTAAAGTAGAAATTCTAGATAGATCAATATTTATATTATAAATATAATTTGGATCTATAATAAATAGATCTATTTAATATTAATATACTAATAATACTTAATATTAATAATAATAAATTTTAATAGTAAATAATTTAAATATTAATACTAATGTCTAATTTAGATTACTCTAGATTAGATCATACTTCATAGAGACATTGACAATACATAAAAAGTTCTAAAAGAGTAAATGATAGTTTTTAGCCAATGGCTGAGTAAAGTCACTAAAGAGTAGTGAGTAGATAGAAAAGAAACTAAGTTCGAAAGAAAGTTAGAAATAGAAAGTAACTAAGAAAGGTCTACATCTAGATATTTTAGACCTAAGGCTAAGAGCCAGAGGAGTAGTCAGTAGAGCCTAGGCCCTAGTAGAGGTCTAGTCTATTACTAATTATTCGTCTATCGACTCTGTCTATACTATTACTATAGTACTTTAATTAATAATAGATCTAGATTCTAATTATTATTATTTATAATATTATATTACTATAGAAGCAGATCTAGATCTACTACTGTACTACGCTAATAGATCTAGATCTCGATTAGATTTACACTTGTCTAGATCTCAGATTAAATAGATCTAGATCTATAGATAAGAATCTATATCTAGATCTAGGCCTAGAGATGATTTCTAGCAGTCATCACAAATAATATTTCTGGTGGCAAGTGTTGCCAACTTTTCATAAATTGTGTGAATTATGGTAAAAATAAAAAATGAAATTTAACATATAATATATGGATAGATATGACAAAATCATAATCATTAAACAAAATTATTCTGATATAAAGTTGTTTTATAGTCTACAGTGCTTTAACAAGCAATGAAAAAAAATTAATGTCAAGAAAAGGGACACCATATTTGTCAATACTACCTAAAATCTATAACTTGGCATCACCACTATATGATATTGGTTGCTTTTCCTTAGGCTGTCTCACTTTCTCTCCCTCGCACTGACACGCAATACAGCCGACTACACAGTACTGCACATGCGACGAGCAGCTATTAGTGTGTAGATCACAGATCTGCATTTGTTTACACACCATATCTTTGGGCTCTATAACTTAGGCTTGAGATTTACCGATCTATATTTTGCGGCTATTTGAATTATTGTTAAGAAACTAGAAAGTGTAAACCTAGAATATATGATAGACTAGATCTAGAATTTTGTTGTTACTAGTGGCGGAAGAGAAATAATCAAACTAAAGGGTTATCCTCGGTTACTGACCGCAGCATTTTATTTGATATAGCGGCATGCTCACTATGTCATGGTTTTGTGTTAGTACTGTCGTCACAATTTATTTTGAAACAAGGAGACTGGTTTCCATTTGTCCATTTGGTCCGTCGAGCCTCGACAAAATTAAACAAACACAAAGAATATATAGCCTAAAAATACTTTTTTAAAAAAAAAAAGGTTATATTTAGCATAGTTTTAACGATTAGGTTGATTCTTTGTAATAGATATAGTCTATTATAGACTTACAATACTAAATCTGTGCGATTAGAAATCACTAGTTATTTTTATTTAGCACAATTTCACTATTTTAGCTCTCTATACGCTATATATGATCCTATCATTTGTTTAGACCAGTTGGTAATGGGGTGAAAAAATGGGATTAGGCCTACATGTGTGAAAATTACCGTGATCGCTTTTAAAATGCATTTATAATGTTAAAAAAAAAAAAAAGTTGAACGACCTGAATTTGAACTCAAAGGCTTTAGCCTCATGTCAGCATTTAGGAAGAAAATTAAATGTTATCTTAGTTAAGAAGCTATTTTAAACACGCATTTAGCGGTAATAAATAAATAAATCCAGAACATCCTTTAGCAGTGATTGCTTTTTAAATACATTTTATAAGTAAAAAAAAAAGTTGTACGACTTCAATTTGAACTCGAGGAATAATTATGCAAAATTTTAACATGATCCGAGATTGAGTGAGTGGGAGAAATAACATGTAGCCTACCAGAAGACAGAGTGCTTTGATATAAGCTTTGTAAAAATGTGTGTGACATTTACATACAATTCTTAACTGTTATAAAAATATTTATGTTCACTTTTAGTAGCTTATGTATAACCCCTAACCCTGACCACCAGCACCAAACTGCTGGGGGACAACTAAACCACTGTAGGGTATCGTATTATATTTTAACTTGTAAAACTTGAAATAACTTCAACTAAAATATAGATATAATATAAAATGATATTCTGAACAAAATGTAACTCACTACGAAAAAAAACGTCTTTTTAATCTGATATTTTGGAGTCTGTTCTACTTAAGACCTCTGGCGACATTGCCCTTGTCTTAATCATTCCCACTGCATCGCTATTTATAACACATTTATACACACATTTATTCACACTGTTCCATAACACACAAACAATTTGTAAAAAAAAAAGGACATAATTAAAGATTATGCTAATGTAATGCTAAACATTTTCACATTATACAAATAAATTTGAATAAATTTTATTAAAAATATGCACAAATTTATCTTTCTTTGTCAACATAATATCCCTTAATTTTGTGTATGAAGTGGTAAATTTTAATGGAAAAAAATGTCGTGCATAATTAATTTTTAAGAGAAACGGTTTGCTTTTAGAAAACAAAAAGTAGCAGTTGCACCAGAACATTGCAAGGTGCAAAATATCTTTAAAAGTTTGTGTGATCTGAGTGTGACAGACGGATGGACGGACAGACCGACAACACAAAACTAATAGCGTCCTTTCCCCTTTAGTAGGCCGCTAATAAACTAGAAATGGACAAGCTCTCATACATAGTATATATATACTACTAGACTGGAAACCGGAAATAAATTCTTATCCGCGACATTCTTATCGTGAACATTTCGTAGAAAGTTGGATCAATGCGTTGTTTTGTAAAGTAGTTAAAAGAAGCAAAGTTGTTGTTTTTTTTCAACCCTAACCTATGTAACATATAATTTTATTTTTTAGATCTAGATCTGGTAATTGATTATCAAAATTAAAAAAAAATCACCATTTAGTCTTGCATTCAGTCTTTTGATAAAGAAGATTATGTATCTAAAAATTGCAAAATAATAATTATGAGACGAGAGTACTTTTATTTTTGATAAAAAAATTGCCTTTACTTCGTTTAACCATGGAACTATACTAACTACTTTACAAAACAACGCCTTGATCCAACTTTCTAAAAAATTTCACATTTTTTGTAGAGTTAAAAAGTCTCCATGTCCAGTCTAGATATAGTATATATAAGTCTATGGTTTGTACACGTTATTTCTCCTACACCCTATTTCGGATGAAGCTGAAATTTTGCAGTTATTTCTTTTACCTGACAAAACAAGAATCAATAATTAAAAAAAAAAAACTAGTTAATTAACTATTGGTAATTACTTATTTTGTTTGGTTTCTCGAACTAGGAAAAGATATTTACTTGACTGATGTGGTGGTATAAGTTTTATCCGATTCTTTCGTTCCTTTGTTTAAATATAACCACCTCTTCTGATGATCTTTTGAATAGTATGTTTTATTGTGTCTTTTTGTTTATTGATGTTATTATTCTCGTTGTATTAGTTGTGTTTGGAGTACAATTCTGTAAGTTTTAGCCTCGAGTGGATCTCTTGTACGTTTTAACTTAACTATCATATTGCTGTGCTCTTTTTCTTTGGTAAATGTGAATGGTAATTATTTTATTGTCTAAATTTAGCTTTTAGGCCTACTAGTAGGTGGTCTGAGTCAGCTTAGTGCTGCTGATAGACATTCCATTTCCTGACTAAAAAGCCACTAATCTTCTGCCATTATTGTTTGTCTCTTCATTTAAGATTTCTTAACCTATTGTTTGGTGCCTCACCATTACATTCTTTCCAGTCCATCCTAGAACGCTTCTTTTGTGTTATCATCTACATCTTCAATAAGGGCATGAACATTGATAAATGATATGTTGAAGAATTTTCCTTTCAAAAGTAGTCAGCAGAGTCATTCATTGACATGTTTAAATCTAAGAACATTACCTACCATTTGCTTTTAAACAGCAAATCCTGTACCCAAGTGTCACGCATTGTGACAAGTCAAAAGCTTGCTGTCAGAGTCACTCTATTTTCTATAGCATTAATCATTATTTACTATTATTTATTTATTTTATTTTAATTGTGGGCACAAGTGGTACTGCGGGCAGAGCGGATCTGCCGTGGGCAGCGTAGTTTGCAGGATATGTCCAGTGAGTTGCGGAGGGTTTGGCGTAGCTATGACGTCTCGCACAGACTCTGGGTCTATAGGGACGTCGCACCTAATAAGTTGACAGGTGGGCTGTCCCCAATTTCTCCACCCGCCCCACCTTTTCCTCTTTAAGCTAGACTTGGTTCGCCACCTTGGCGTCCTTTCATTTATCTTCCCTTGACCGGGGTAAAGATAAACACAGTCTCTTTGATCTTACCGGCCGGATGTCTGATGGGCGCAGTTGACACCACCTTGGGTGGAATGCAAGTCACCTTCCCCCCCACTCTCCCACGTCTCTCTTTGATCTAGGAGATCACGTGGACCAACACGCCCATTGACCTTTCCAAGGTGTGACTCCCACCTCGAGTCAAATTCCCCCACGTGTAAGATCATTCTTAGCCTTAATTACTCTGTGTATATTTCTCACTGGATACTATCATGTGTATGTTAGTATTTCATTGTATTTAATTAGTGCATTCTGTATTTCTCAGTGTCGTAAGTAGAAAACATAAACATGTCATATGTATATATTCAAGTATGGTATTAATCTATTAATGCCAAGTTGCTCAATTGATCGTTGAGGCAACCATGTATATATTTGTACATCTTATTTTATTTCCTTTATCTCGGCTGACCGCCGTAATAATTTTACCAGCGCACTAATACTACGCTTAGAAAAGATATATGAATTATCTCTCCTTTACTCATTTTACTCTAAAGAGTGTTGCGCCCCTTGAACGGACGCTCTCCCCATTCGAACACTCCATTGTTCTCGGCCGATGGTCGTATGTAAACAAACCGTCATGGTCGCTGACCACCGCCCATTCCCCGCCCCCCTTTTTCTCTTCCAACTTGTGTTATTTATTTGATATTATTATTTCCCCTTTTTATGTACATTTTTATATTGCTACTATCAGCTATCTATTTTCCAAATCCCATTTGTCATTATCTCCCCATTGTGCTCTGAAGCAATTTCACCAATCTGCCCTCAGTCGAGGGCATCGATAAGATGCATGAGAGACATGTCATAACTTGTCTTTATTTATCCGCAGCCTCCCTCAGGTGTCTGCCTATGTGCTTGGTGCTATTCAGCACTGCACTTGCCTACTGAGATCTACCCAACTTTTGTTTGAATCACCTGCCTATTTACCTGCCTATTTATTGGGCATTGTCTTCCTAGTCAACTGCCTATTTGCTGTTAAGTATCTACTACTGTCTACGTGGATCTACTCAACTCTACTACTTGGCGCTATCGGCTCTACTTCCCCGCCTATTCAACAGCCCACCTGTCAACTTATTAGGTGCGACGTCCCTATAGACCCAGAGTCTGTGCGAGACGTCATAGCTACGCCAAACCCTCCGCAACTCACTGGACATATCCTGCAAACTACGCTGCCCACGGCAGATCCGCTCTGCCCGCAGTACCACTTGAGCCCACAATAGCCGGCCTGCCGCCCCACTGTGCCCAAAACAGAACTTTGGATTGAGACTCCACGAGTAATGAATCACCGGCGTCCCTCTACCCGCTAGAGCGCCACTTCCAGCTGCAGAACCTCAAGCCAGGGCACAGCCAGCTGAGACCCAAGCAGGACAACCAGCTAAGTTCAGAAGACAAAGTGACATACTCTCTTATTAAGTGCAAGAGTGATGATTAAATACATTATTGCTTAGAGATATATGCAAACCCTCCCCCTATTTATTCTTCTATGTAAATATTTATGTAAATAAATATTCTTCATTTTAACTTTGTATCTTTCTTTCATTGCTTGTCTCATTGCGTGCCTGCTCCCGATTTATATGCTGACGGGTTGGTGTGTGACAATTTAAAAAAAAATCATTCCCTAGACACTAAACACGCCAAACACACGTCACTTTCCCCAACCTGTCACACGCATCGATGTCAATATTTTGTTAATTTAAAAATATATTTAATTATTTAAAATGAACTATAGTCAAGATTATAGGTCAAGTCTGGAAATTCCAATGGCGTAGGTGACACGTGTCAATCAAACCGTGTGACGCGCTTTTCACGTGATAGAAAAATATAATTTCATTGGTTTAGCCTCTACTGCCTCTGCGGAAGCGGGATAAAAGTCGCTTAGAATAGTCAGTCGATGTTGAGATTGTCTGAGAGCGTAGACGTATTCTTAGAGACAAGTTTTGTATTTATAGAATCTAGTAGTTAATCTGAATGTTTTACATTTGATACAGTTTACTTTTGTAAATACTATACTATACGTTTTGTGGTTCCAAGTTCTGAATTTAAGTTTCTGTGTTTGAATTTAAAAGGTTCTTCACTTATTCAATCTACTAGATAATATTAGATCTAGAGAAATATATTTCAATAGAATCCTCGGCATCACGGTTATAAGATCTCAGCACCCCTGACGAATTAGGAAAGATCAACTAACAAGAGACAGTGACAGTCAAACTCTTCATCACCATCAAAGATTATTAAAGATCCCTCAAGATCTTATATTTCACCGTGACACTAAGTAATTAATGCTTCCACTAATATAAAATAGAGTATGCTCCTTTCCACCCGATTTCCTGTACTGCCACACGGGGTATCCTACAGTTCTTCAACAACTTGAGCATCTGCTCTAAATAGACGTAGTACATTCCATGTCGCCTAACAAAAAGTATGTTCTCTCCCAGTGTCCGGATGTGTAAAAGCTTTCTTAACAGTATTTGTATTGAGAGAGTTGTATTGCACGAGCACAACCATCTAGGGGAGTGTCCCTTTCCGTTCTCTGGATACTGCCTTTACTTTTGGGTAATGTGTCCTATCTTTTTTGGATCCACCCATTTCATGCAAGTAAAAAAAAGGTTTGATTTTTTACTAAGATATTTCTTTGGTACTCAGCCTATCTAGAGGGTATTCCCGTACCCGCCGCCTGGGGAGGCGCTCGATGGGCAGCAACTCTGAACGAGACAACACATGTTCCGAAGCTAAAAATTGGGACTAGTGAAATTAGCCATTGTGGCGTGTCACCAGAGTATGCCTAACAGGTCCTTCAAAACTGTATTCTCAATCAAGAGACCCAAACTAGATACAGGCTCCAAAACAAACCACATAGAAGAAAAACTATGCGAAGAGCTGCCTGATTTGAAAATCACTGCACAGTTCATCTCAGATATTGGTCCACTCATCTGAACACTCCAACAGGAGAAATAGAACGCTGACGAACAAAAAGAAAAAATATTTTATGCTTTTATTTAAAATGCAGGAACATCAGTAGAACCTGGATATTTACACTGCATTCATCGATCTCACCAAAGCATTTGACACGGCAAGTCGCAACGGCTTGTGGAGGATTCTGTCTCGGTTCAAATATCCTCCAAGATTCGTCGCTATTCTGAAGCAACTGCATGAGAGTAAAAAAGTCAAATCAGATACAATGATGGTCTATCAGCTCAATGAGAGCATCAAGTTCCGCACCGACGGCAGCATATTTAACATACGGCGTCTGATCTCCTGTACATAAGGAGATGATTGCTACTGAGCTACTCTATGCGGAAGATTGCGCCCTTCTTGCACACAACGAACAGGAGCTTCAACTCGACGTCCATGGATTAGCCGAGACTGCTGTCTCGTTTGGTCTGTCCATCAACCTAAAATAAAAAAACAACAAACAAACAAACAAAATTGGAAATCGTGCTTCAGATGTTACCAATTGGAACTAATCCAGCTTTAAAAATCAACGTGTATGGGCAGAATGGCCATCTATTTTATGTTGTTGACCACTTTATCTACCTGTGCAGCAAGTGTTTAACGATGCGTCAGTGTCCAGAGAAATAGACAACCGTCTCGCAAAAGCCAATAGCGCTTTTGGTAGCCTCAAGCTGAGAGTATAGTGGAATAAGTCTCTTAGCTTGTAACAAAAATTTAGTTTTTAAAGCAGTGGTTCTCACCACACTTTTGTATGGCATCAAGACCTGGGTTCTCTGTCACAGCCCAAAAGCTTGCTGACAGAGTCACTCAATTTTATCACAGCATTAATTATTATTTATTTGTTCTATCTCAATTATTTCTTACTCTTAGGCCCGATCTCACCACCAAACCCTACCTTTTCCTCTTCTCGCTAGACTGAGTCATTCATTCATTCTTTCCTCCACCCAATACCCACGTCTCTCTTTGATCAAGCAGATAATCTGTGTCAACACGCCTTTTGCCATTTCTAGGTGCGACTCCATTTTCGAGTCAGATTCAGCCATGTCGGAGATAATCTTTAGTCTCTCACCCTTCCCTTTTTCGCCCATCTCTTCCGGGCCTTTATAAGGTAGACTAAGTAGGAATAGACACACATTGTCATTTTCTTCATCTCGCTGACAGTCGAGTTTGGACTTTCTTATTCATTCTTACTTTTAGAGGAATACCTGGTGGTAAGCCGAACTTAATCACAGTTCCATTTCATCAGTTTGTCTGTAATTCTTGCTAGATAATATTATTTGGATTTAAGAAACATAACCATTTCAAATGAACATATT
Source organism: Biomphalaria pfeifferi (assembly GCA_030265305.1). Classification (NCBI taxonomy): domain Eukaryota; kingdom Metazoa; phylum Mollusca; class Gastropoda; family Planorbidae; genus Biomphalaria; species Biomphalaria pfeifferi. The sequence continues at coordinate 648,585 of JASAOG010000123.1, read as the reverse complement.
TATATATTGCATTAAGCTATGTCCACAATATTATTGATACGTCCTATTTTATTTCCTGATCGCCTTGATATTTCTAACGCGCTGACACTGCGCTTAGAAATGAGTTGTAAATTATCTCCCACTTTGAACGGACACTCTCTTCATTCAAGTTCACTCCATTGTTCATGGCCGACGGCCGTATGTAAACAATAGCGTCATGGTCGCTGTCGGTGCGTAGGTATTCTAGCACCAATGTTTAATAATAATAAAAAATAACAATTTTTGAACTTACTTTCTTTGCTTTGTTGCCTTGCTGCTTGTAAGCTTATGGAGTAGTTTTGTTACTAGGCTGGTGAAACGTTGTGTTTTTTTTTTGAAGATTCTTTTGTGTTCCCTTGTTTAGGGGAGTTAGTAATGGGATTGGAAGTCTACACTGGAAACTATAGCCATCAGTGCGTTGTGTTGTGATTTTGCATACTAATGTGTTATGTTGTGGGACAGCAAGGTGTAGAATGATCAGTTAATTAATATAACAATTAAATTATAACATTTGTTAACTTTAAGAATATTACTTCATCAGTTTGTCATCATAAAATACATTCATCCCATTAAACACTTATGTTGTTAACATCTAGTTGATTGTTTATTGTAAGTACGAAGGTGCCTGTTGAATGTCAGGGGCCCGGGCGAACGAGCTAAGGCTTTTAAACACAACCCTGACAGTTGCTGACCATCGTCCTTCCCAGCCCCGCCTCTTCCCACATATGTTTCATTGAGTTTATTATCTCCCTTACTTTGCACGTTTTATATTGCTACTGCCAGCCGTCTATTTAAACAATTCCATTCTCCCTATTGTATTCAAACGCAATTTTATCGATAAGACTTATGTCTTTGTTTATCCGCAGCCTCCCTCAGGTATCTGCCTATTCAACTGCCTATTTAGCATTACTGCCTACTTGCTAACCTACTTGGCGCTATCTGCCTATTCGGTAGTACGTGCTTTCGGGATACCACACGGCACACGCCTATTAGACACTACGTTCCTGAGACCACGTGTCTATGCGAGACTTCATAACTTCGCCTGCTCATCGCAACTTATTGGACCTTTCCTGTTAACAATGCTGCCCGCAGCACCCTTGTGCCCACGGTAGCCGGCCACCCGCCCCACAGTGCCCAAAACAGAACTTTGGATTGAGACTCCACGAGTAATGAATCACCGGCAACCAACTCCAGCTGCAAGATTTCCACCCAGGAGCACAGCCAGCTACTGCATCGAAAGGAAAACCAGATAAGTTCGTAGGACAAAAGGGACATATGCGGCTCTTATAAAGTGTGCCAAGTATGAGGATAGAATATCACCTTGTATATTTCATGTAAATAAATGTCCATCAATTCTTTAAAATTTGTGTATCTTTCTCCTTGTTTGTTTTGTTGCGTGCCTGTCCCGATATATCTCTGATGGACCAGTGGGTGGCAAACTCAAAATAATCATCCCCTAGACACCTAACAAGCCACACATACACGTGATACACGAGGGCCGTCACACTCTATCGAAGAATTTAAGGCTTCTCGAACGCTTCCACCAAGGTGCCTTCGCTCCATAATGGGCACACATTGACAAGACTACATTACAAATAAACATGTTCTGCTGGAGGCCGGTGTGGATAATATAGAAGCACTAATTACCATTCAACAGCTGCGCAGGGTTGGAAAATTATCCCGCATGGGAGACGAACGCATCCCAAAGGCGATATTCTTTGGCGAGCTTAATTTAAGGACGGCGTAACAGAAGTGCGTAACAGCGTTATTAAGATAAATTCAGCCACCATTTGGCCCTCGGTGGCATAGAGGAGAGTAGTTGGCCACAGATGGCCTCTGAAAGAGACGTTGAAGAGTTCTCACAAAGGCCACGGCACATTCATTTTAAGACCCAAAAGAAAAGTCTTTAGGCACAGAAGACGAAAAGAAAACTTAAATAGATCGCTGAGGACAACAACTTTGTCTGTACGAGATGCGGTAAAATATGCAGGTTGCAACTAGGTTTGCGTAGTGCTGTGAAACACTGCATTCATCGTTAATCTTCTGAATCTAAGACATTGTCATTATTATTATTATTTTAAAATAAAGTTAGATTGAATATTATTTCTCCCTGAGTAAAAATCTGACACAGCATAGCTGATTATATTTATACGAAGCTTACATTATTTTCAGAATTAGATGGATTTGTCGGTATGCAACTTATACGAGAAAAGATCTACATTAATCGAACAGTTACCATTCCTCGTTCCATATGCTAGCACAAATTTGTACAAATACTCCTTCTCCCTAGCGCTATTAGACCATGGAATGGTTTGCCTGAGCTAGCCAGGAAAACCAGTGACTTGGCAGAATTTAGGTCATTGGTTAATATGCATGACTAAATGCACGACACGTAGGACGTAAACATCTTCTTTTTTGAAGTAACGTCTGTATTGTACAAGATAAGATAAGATTTCATAATAGGACAAGGAACAAGCACTACTACAGATGGTGTTAGATATGCAAGTAGCCACCTCAATGGGTTTATCGGTCGTATAATTGTATCTATGTAATTCCAGCCCATCTCCGAGATCCTCTGCATCATTCATACATTGATGTATGATAATTGATCAATGAAAAAGAAAGTATAGACCTTACCTCATAGGGATTGAAGTAGTTCTAAATAGTCAAATAATAAAGTGAACTAATGCTCGTAAGCTACTCACTTTCTTGAAGACTCTTCCTCGGTGGAGATTGACATGACTTCATCGGAACAGCGGGAAGCCGGTCATCTTTGATTTCATCCTCTACAAAACAATAGAAAGGACAAAAATAATTGTTAAAAATTATGGACTTTTCCCAATCTTCGATGGTACAACACTGATTCTAACGCTATCCACCCATACTTTTGGCTTATGAATTCTAATATCCCTTAGATTAAATAGAAATGGTGGGAAGCGTGGTCGAGAGGCCAAGTGCGCTTGAACTTGGCTTGGCTAAGAAGGGGGCTCGAGGTTCGACACCAGACTCGGGCAGAGTTGTGTTTACTGAGCGCCTAAAGGCAGCACGGAAAACCAACTCCTAGATACCACCTGGACCCCACTGGTCCACAAATGAGATTGGACCAAAAGCGCTCTGAGCATGCTATAAGAATGAAAGTAGCGCTATATAAAAGCTATAATAATAATAAAAAATATTTGAAAATTCTTTTTAAGCATCCTGCGCATCATAATGGTTTCCCACACATAGATCTTTCAACCCTTGAATTCTGATATCCCTTACTCCGACCTCCAACAAGAAAAAAAAAGATCTACGTACATTTCCTTTGTTTATTAAAACTTTGTGCACACAAACTCAGGCATTCATACAGTATTTCGTGTATGTGAAGAAAAGTCAAGATTACAATGAGAGATTGAAAGTTTGTGTTTTCACATACACTCAGAGGCATGCCCTAACGTGTTCGCTGTTTAGAAAACAATGCAGATTTCTAAAAAGTTCGCTTTTTTTAAGCACCAATATTAGAAGTTATAAGTAAAAAAACAAGCAATAACCACTACACTACTTGCTGCCATACAAAATGAAGGTTTAACATTTGGATCACATTTCCTCGGGTCTCTGGACGAGGTTTTCCCTTTGGTCGAAGGTCAGGGGTGTCAATGTCCATTGGCTCTACTTTTTAAACATACCGATTCGTAGACAAATAATTTTCCGCTTAGAAATTACATGAACCCCTGCTTGTCACATTTTGTTTTAAAAAATATTGGCCTACATATATAGCACCTCCTTCGTGGTCGTAGATGAGCACATTTCTTATTTCCTATTGACTCGAAGATGGCTGTAGAGTCCAATGCTTTAAAAAGCCGGCCGCATATGCGGCATGTGTGGGTTAGATCAGTTGCAGATAGGCCTGCTTCTTCTCTTAGCTTTTTGTTAGTTCGGCGCTCTTTCGCACTGGCCACTCTTCTTGCTTCAAATCTTGAGACTGAGACTCACAGCTTCACGCATGAGGAGCGATCGAGAGCTAGTGCTTCCCAGCCGTGAATGTCGATATCGCATTCCTTGAAAGAGCTCTTGAGAGTGTCTTTGTAGCGCTTGTATTGGCCTCTTTGGGACAGACACAACTCTCCGTACAGAAGTCGCTTGGGAAGGCGATTTTGTCGCTTTTACTGTCGCATTGATACTGTGCATGTTGGACAGTTTTAAAATTTCTGTGTCTGGTAGGTGGTCGGACCAATGCATCTTATGGATACTCCTTAGACAGCGTAGATGGAAGGAGTTTAGCTTTTTGGTGTGGCGGGAGTATAGGGTCCAGGACTCTGATGCATATTGGAGTGAAGGGAGAACTACAGCACTGTAGACTTTTAGTCTTGTGGATATGCTGAGTCCTCTCCGTTGCCACAATTGTTCTTGAAGTCTGCCAAAAGCAGCACCTGCACGACCAATACGGAAGTCAACCTCATCATCTAGATTGGCGTTAGCTGATATGGTGCTTTCCAGATAGACAACCTTTTTGACATTTGCTAATTTCTGGCCATCTATGAGAATGTCTGGTTCTGTGACAGATTTATTTGGAGGAGGTTGGTGCAGCACTTCTGTGTTTTTTACTTTAATGGTGAGGCCAAAATTTTTGCAGGCATTAGCGAAGAGGAACAGGCTCTTTTGAAGGTCTTCTTCGTTTGCGGCATTTAGGGCACAGTCATCTGCAAATAGCAGGTCTCTGATGCAGTCGTAGTTTACCTTGGTCCTTGCCTTGAGTCTCTGAGCATTAAATAAACTTGCATCGGTGCGATATCGTATGCCAACTCCAATGCTTTCTGTGCGAAAGGCATCTTTCAGCATGGCGGTGAATATTATTCTGAAAAGCGTTGGAGCCAGCACACAGCCCTGCTTCACGTCATTTGAGACAGGAAATGGCTTGGAGTAGTCTCCGTTGTCTTGGACTCTTGCTTACATGTTATCATGGAATTAGCGCACCATTGTTATGAATTGATCCGGGCAGCCGAATTTGGACAAGATTTGCTAGAGGCCTTACGACTGACATTATCAAAAGCCTTAGTCAAATCTTTGAATGCAGTATAGAGATTTGAATTTTGCTCTCTACATTTCTCTTGGAGTTGGCGGACTGCAAAGATCATGTCAACCGTGCCCCTACCCTGCCTGAAGCCGCATTGACTTTCCGGAAGTAGGCCAGTTTCTAGGTGGTGTTGTAGTCTGTTTAATAGCACCCTAGCCAGAATCTTGTCAGCAATGCATAGGAGGGATATGCCACGATGGTTATCGCATAACTGCCTATTTCCCTTTCTCTTGTAGAGGTGAATGCGGTAGTTTCTTTTGTTCTCACATTATCTGGTAGATTTCAGTTAGTTTAGCTGTCAGCTCTGAACTGCCAATCGAGTATATTTCAGCAGGGATGGAGTCTATTCCCGGTGCATTACCAGTTGAGAGGTTAGATATTGCAGTCATTACTTCATTAAGCCGGGGAGGGTCATGTAAAATCTTTAATATGTGCTAATAACACGAATGTCTACTTGTGTGTATTAGGGCCTCTTCTGGCCTTGTTAGAATCTTCTCGTGAAAAGATTAAATATCTTTATTCTCATCAACCTAATTGTCACGTAGTCTTACATTGATTACTGAGTGATTAGACCACACATATATTTCTAGAAACAGACGATGTTCTAACAGACGACATATCTTTATTGCATAAGAAAATAAGATAACAACTTGTAGGCTAGCCATCACAAAATACATATATCATGTCTCACATAAACCCAGTGAAATATTCTCAAAAATACAATTAATATCCAATTACAGAATTAAACATGGCAGAGGAAAATACGTTCTTAATCTGCTGGAGCTCTAAGATAACTGCCGTTTTCCCTGGTGGTCAGTCACAGACCACCAACGTCTTCGTGAAAAAGGCACGAGATAGTTAAATGACTACAAGCTCACTTTGTGTCACAATGGTTCTTAAAACTAGTATGTGACAGGTCAGCGAGGGAATTGTTTATTGGGACTTGTTCCAGGAGTGCGATGACTGAAGTGTTTAGCCCAGCGAACAAGTATATCCTCCTTGTCTGTGAGAAGTTTGTTTCCATCAGCACTGAATATGGGGGATGAGCCATTTTGCTGAGAGCTATAAAAAGCTTTGATTAAATTGAAGAACATTTTTGCATTTTTACTGTCAGCATAGGACTGGATTTCTTCTGCTTTTTTGTTATATCATGACTCCTTCATGAGTCTCAGGTTCCGCTGGAGGTGCTTACACGGATGATGAAAGGTGACATGACACCCCAGAAGATTCTGCATTCTCAAAGAGACTGTGTGTGTGGAAAGAGTTGTCATCTCTTCCCTGGCTAAGTTTTCTTTTATTGTCTGTTGTATTGCGGGATCTCGGGTTGTCGGTAATAGAGATATAGAGGGCGAAAATTATTTCTTGTATTGATCTTTTTGTAATTTATTGTCACATGTAACTAGAACAGTATTACTTTTTAGCTTAACCTCTATAAGTTAATTTAAATTTATAAATTCAGTAATATTTCTTATTAATTGCTGCTACCATGGATGATTTTAAACCTCGTTCGATTGATGAATTAATTGAGCAGGCTCAGATGATAGGGATTGAGGGTAAGGAATTAAAAGAGTTTGTATTGAATCAACAAAGACTAGTGTCACGTATTACAAATTGAATTCTACTTTTAAATGGCTTGCCTAGGGGAACGTGACAATAGAAAAAGGTAGTTGTGTCACTTATCTTAAGTCTGAATTTAATCAGAGACTTACAATGAATAACAAAAAAAAAATGACACAAGAAATCGGAAGGTAAAATATCAACTTAATGTTTAATCATAATATAACTCAATACAAAATGGAAGGGTTGACCAAAACCCTTTTACAAAAATGGTATGTAAAAATATTACAATACAAGAGTTTGAAAATATAATTACAAATACAAGCAAGGCCTTGAAAAAAAAAAAAATCTTAACTTACACGATCAATTGGTATACCACGCACGGGTCACGCAATGTCTCCGCTATTCTGTCTCACGGCTGTCTCCGTATGTCTGTCCGTCAACGTTACGCGAGCGGTCTTTATATAATCTACCGCGCGTCGATATCTGGTAATTTCTAGAACAGAAAGTCATCAACACCCAGATCTAGAACGCTCTTCAAAGAGACAGAAGCAAAGAAAAAAAAAAAACACCCTCCTTTCAACCAGAGGTACACACATAGGTCAAGGACCGGTCACTGTCTGTGTGGCTTGACTCTTGAAGAATAAAAAAAAAACTTATTACACAAAGGGGCAGACAACCTACAGGTCAAGAAAAAAAAACAATAGTATCTAGGCATTGTTACCTAGATACGTAACACTAGACTTAGAGAGATGAACTCTAGAAATGGAAATAATGGTGAATGGAAACAGAGGAAAGGAAACAAATGAGGGAGGTGGAGGACAAAAAGTTGGAAAGAGAAACTGGAAATAAAACTGTCCATACATGGAGATGGGCCCTATAAGGTAGAAATGGACATTTCTGATGAAAATTGTAATATTGTAATAGGAAACAGAACGTATAACATGAGTAGTCTTTCTGAGTTTAATGATAATTGGACATGGTAATTGATAATTCAGACAAAGTCGATGTTGCTACTGTCAGTGAGATACAGAATAAGAGAAGAAATTGAAAATGTGAGGAACTCAATAATTGTCAGTATATTGTTATATCATTGAGATAGAAGATAATGAAGAAATTGAAAATGTCTTATTAATTTACAATTAAAAATGATTGTCAGTATATTGTTCATGATACGAGTGACATAGAAGATAGGAGAAAGTGAAAATGTCTTAGTAACTAACAAGGAACGAACTGATTGTCAATCTATTGTCAATACTAGTGTTCAAGTTGTTAGACCATTTCACAAAGTACACAAACCATTGAAGAAAATAAACCTAACTAGTAACTCAAGAAGTTTGTCAGGTTGTTGGTGGTGGTAAAGTAAAACCACACCCCGATAGGCTACAAACATTCTTATACATAAAGATCACCAGAAAAAGAAAAATAAGTCCTAAAGAAGTTTGTCAAATTGTTGGTTTAAAGCTAAACCAGACCCCAATAGGCTACAAGAGTTCTTGTACCTAAAGATCCCCGGAAAAAGAAAAAAAGTCTTGATGTAGTGGTTCCCCCCTCTCCCAGTTGCTGAGAAGGGGAATGTCCACGAGGGTAATGTGAATTTCCGAGTGCGACTTGGCATTAAGGAGAATTTAGTCTCGTCTGTCCTCTTCGCGTATTTTAATTTGATCTTACCAAACATTACTAGTTCTTGTATTATCTAAACAGTACACCTCACAAGGGAATAGCTTGCTGCGTGTTACACCTAGTGAATGGCATTCTTCAACCGGTGAAATACCTCGGCAGAAAGCTGTTACCTAGAGAGTGGCATTATGTCATCATTAGCGTGAGTGTCCATTGCCTAGACAGGACCTAGGAACTAAAGTCACAATCCAGTTTGACCACAGACGACTGTCGCCTGGCTAATACACTGTCAAGACTAACCGAGTAATTGTACAAGATTGTATTAAATTGTAATTGTCAGTATTTTTTTTTCCAAAATAATGAGAAACCGTAGAAGGCAACGCGACTTTAACCGTAAGAAATTGTATCTTTTCGTATATTATTTATATAGACACTAGACATATGTAGCCCGCGATCCGCGGGTCTTTATTTGCGCATTACTGTCGATATAGTCACTGAGAGTGTTTTGTAAATAATTAAACGAAATAATAATGTAATAAGTAAAGCGAATGTGTCAATGTAAAAATAGTGTGAATGAAGCTATCAAATCAAAATAGCTAAATAGCTAATAGGCTTAAATCCATTTTTTTCAAATTAAAACATTTGCTTGTAGGCCTACATACAGAGCCGCCGCTACCTATTGTGCAATGTGTGCATTGCACGCAGGCGGCCGTCTTTAGGGGGCGGACAAATCATTATTTTAAGGTTACTTCAAAAAAAAAAAAAGTTAAATAAAACAAGTTACTAAAATATTTTATATAAATTCTAATTACTCCATTATCCTTTGAAAATATAAATGATATTCGTACATAAATTATTTTGGAAAGTATAACAAACAAATAGAGCAGCGTGCGAGGGATTCCCACGAGTTTTTCCATAGATTTCTGGCCTTGAATTATCGCGGGTTGTTTGTAATATTTGTTTTGAGTTGCATAGCTCGCACTGTATGTAGATATATTAGCGGTAATTAAAAAGTCAATTTTAAAAACATTTTCACTGGGGGGAGGGCGCTAGTTCCTCTCGTATGGAGGGGGTAGGGCGCAACGTCCTGACAAAAAGGGGTGTTATGGAGTGTGTGTGTTTCCTAAGCGGCGGTGAGAAGAGGTTAAGCGATTGATTGGTGGTTATGCAATCATCAAATTAGCGTACCTAGTGCAAATGTGAGATGATCTTAAGACATGAAAGAGTAAAGACTTTATTTTTGTTGTGAGCTAGATTTTGTTTAAATCTCAGTTTCTTTCATTACTATTAGATCCATATTTCATCTCAAGTTAAATCGTGAATAATAGCAATTATATAAGAGGTGTTGTTCACAAAGAAGTTTGTTCACGTGACTTAAAGTTTATTGATTAAAGATATAAAACGCCCAAATTGGTTAAGTTGTACTAGCTGTTGCAGCTACAAGCCAACAACCGACCAACAACAGTTGGGGGTGAGGGCGGTGAAAAAAAATGTTCAGACCCCTTGTCGACTTGAGCGGAAACCGTGCCGAATCTTCAATTCTACCTCCAGGAAGAACTTTTGACACAACGCTTACAAATGACGTAGGCAGCACAATGTCCGGAAACAGCAACAACAACGTTTTGAGTGAAATCTCATGACGTCACTATACACAGTGTGTCAATGAATAGACATGAAAAATAAAGCCTACAAAATTATGACAAAGTTTCTTTTCTTTTTTATTACATTCTTTAAAAAACTTACGACCTCACTGTGGAATCCCACATCATTGCTCTGGGCTCCAGCTTCTAGAGGGGGCTCGAACTTAAACGTTGTTATCTAGGGAGTCGTTACCAAGGAATGTGAGAAACACTGTCTTACTTTGTATAAGTGACTTGTACTTGGGATTATTTACTTTGTAATAAACTCTAGAAAAATATTCAGCGCTAAATTGCTTCATTTGTTGGATAAAATTGTAGACAACTCTGAATCTGTGTATGTCAGATGATTGTGGACACAATGCACATCTGTTCAAAATACAGTCGTGATCATTATTATGAAAGTGTACGGAACGTTGAGAAAGTTCTACTGTCAATGGCTTTTGTGTTTCGAGCTTTTTTATCCAATTGTTCTTCAGCAAAATTTATATAAAAAGTAAATATATATGCACATCCAGTCCATGTAACACTGTTGAGCTGTCAAAGTTATCGAGAAATTGTGTATAGATCATGATCATTTACACTGTTCATTGTAATGTACATGCTGCAGCTCATCAAGTATAATCGTTGCAGATACAGGATTGTAAGTGAAAAGTTTGAATGTGATTAAGAACCAAGATGTCAGAAGTCTGAAAGCACGTTTATCCGATATTGTTCCTGGTACATGGTTTGTAGTTGTACTTGAGGGATACAACAATAGTGCGAATATGAAAGGAAAAAAATGGAATGGCCTACAAAAATGGCTTGAAATCAAAGGGCACTTTTGGAACAATGTCCAGCTCAGTCTTAATGGAATTTTTTTTCTAGAAAAAAAAAGGGGGTGGCATTTTTAATTTCGCACGCAGGCGGCCTCAACCCTCGCGGCGGCCCTGCCTACATATATTTGATTAAAGTTTGAGATGAATAGACACAATTGGGGGCACGTACACAAGAATGTACAAATATCTCTCCGATAAAACCGTACCGCCGTATCAACTCTTGCACCTGCCTCTCCGTCTCGTTCCGGGCTTGCACTGGGTTCAACAGTTCAGGACTGACTTCACACACTAGGCTCGTTCTGTCGGACTCGATCGCAGACCAAGATCAAGACGCCAGTCATCTCAACTGTACTTGACAGTACTCCGCACTGAACCGTCGTAATGCTCCGTACAGAACCACACTGTTGAGCTGTGCTGTAGTTGACCGTGTTCTGAGCCCCTGTCGTGAACCTTCTGTCGTGGACCGTGCTGTATTGAGCCCCTTTTCTCAACCGTCTTGACTGCGACACCTCCGCTCTGATATAGGGTCCCTACTGGCCTTCTCGAACCGGACAGAACGCCGCTCGACGTTTCTATGTGGTCAGATGACCACAACTCTCGTGACGCTCCTGAGCTCTGTTCACGACGTCCATCCTTCCCGAACCTTCGTGTTGACACTCGTCTCGGCTGACCGTCGTAGCTCGTCACGGTTGACCGCTCGTCTAGCGCTGGCCTGGAGCGATTTGCGTCGGCTGACTACACACACACCACTACCCCAAACGTTGAAACGACTAGGCCTAGTTCAAATTGTAATTGAAGTCTCCATGACACAATTTTATTTTTCTCATTTATTCTTTTCTCTCTTTCTCTTTGTTGTAAATAGTGTCATTGTCTAAGTGATGGCTCTAGCTAGACATAAGGTTAGGTAAATACAAACTACTTAGCCTAAATAGGGATGTCAGGGGGAGGTATGGTGAGAGTAAATGTTACTTTGTTATTTTGGTATGCTAGTTATATCCATTGTTCATATATTCCCCAGGTTATGAATGTGAAGTCTTGCACGTGTTATGAACTGAATGATTTAGTCTTTGTTGAATGTAAGAAAGAGTGTTTTAAATTAGTGAGGTCTTGTTCCCGGTCCAGGAAGGTTGGATAGTCGCTTCCTGGACTGGTGTTTGTAATATTTCTTGAGAGCGATATAATTGCGTGCTTTATTAAGTAGTAAAGTATTATTTGAATTTCCATGGATATCTGAGTTGGAGTTAAAGTGTATCAAGTAGTAATTGTTCGTAATAGTAATATTAAAGTATCCCCTATGAGCCAAGTCAAGTCAAACATAAAAAAGAACCCTGACAGATGCTTATAGGTTTCCCAGCTGCAGCATTTTGTGTAAGTGTCCGATTCAGTAGTTTCTGATCAACCCTCTAGTCATCGCATACCAGCATAGGTCGATGACCCATGCTGGTACTTGGCATGACTAGCCAGTTGACCCAGAGGGAGCCATCTGGGCCTCAAGTCTAGAGGAACTTATAGCCAAAGTACTGTATTGTGGTAGTTTATCCTCAGATAGACACCTACTCAAATACCAGGATATCTTTATCCCCCTTACCAATCGCAGTCCACGGCAAACGGAATGTAGGGAGATTTTTAAGATAAGAAGACAGTGATGGGTAATGAAGGCAGACTGAGGAAAAGAGCAGGCAGACATAAAGAAATAGGGCACTTTTGAGCTTCAAAAGTGCCAAACAAAGAGGAGCGCTGTTTAATGGACGCGCGGAAATAGAATTGACCAAGAGAACGAAAGATGACTTGGTGAATCAAACACATTTGGGCTTTCACTATTTGTGGGAAAGCTTCATTAACATGAGTTTCAATAGCATTCCTAGGCGCGAAACTTCCTTTTTGTACACATTGTTTTAAAACGTTAAAATGAATTCGACATTGACCAAATAAAATGTTTTTGAGTGTGAAAATGTATAAAACAAAATGAAATGTAGATAAGACTTTATTATTTTGTGTGCTGAAGGTGGAGAAAAAAATAAAAGATCATAGAATTCTTAGAATTGAGAGCGTTACGCCGCCACAGTTATGTCAAAAAGGGGTCCAACCAAAAAAATAAAAAGCAGAGCTTATAAAATATGCATGAATAAAAAGAGTCCGGCTGAAAAGCATTAGGGAGTCTTTGAAATACTTTTATACAGAACTGAAAATTCGAAGAATACACAGAGATACCCAGTAGAATACCCAGAAGAATACCCAGAGATACACAGAAGAATACCCAGAGATAGTATGTAGGATTATTTCCTAAGGCGTGTGGGATTAATGGATACCGGGAATCGAATTCACAGGCAAAAAGTACCGTTTCAGACCTTGCGATCTATAGGGCAGATGATGTAATTATAACCTGTTTCTATCACCTACGAAAACGAGGATGGCCATCACAAAGACCATCCTCCTTTACTTTGGCTAACTAATGTCAGTTACCCATTAGAGTTGGGTGGACTTACGGGTGTCCTGAAAATCCTATATGATCAAAATCCCAGTCTTCACAGACATTCCAAACCGAGACCTCTCGTTTCGGAAGCCAAGGCTCAGCCTCAGCCTCAGCACACACTCAGCCTCTATGCTCTCGAATGTATGTTAGGTATACTAGAAGTCACGGTAAGGGGGAGAGTGCAGGTGTTTCCATTTGAAGTGCCAAAAAAAAAGGGGGGGGGGGCTGATATCTGTTGTTGGTCTCATTCAGTTGTAAAACGACTATAGTTCATCATTATGGTCGTAGATACGCATATTTCTCATTTCCCATAAACTCCAAGATGAGCCACAATTCTCATTTCCTATAAACTCCAAGATCAGCACATTTCTCATTTCCTATAAACTCGAAGATGAGCACATTTCTCATTTCCTATGAACTTGAAGATCAGCACATTTCTCATTTCCCATAAACTCGAAGATGAGCACATTTCTCATTTTATATGAGCTCGAAGATGAGCACATTTCTCATTCCCCATAAACTCGAAAATGAGTTCATTTTTCATTTCCTATGAATGGCTATAAAGTCCAATCATCGCTTTAAAAAGTTGGTCACACAAATGGCCTGTGGATAAATTGGGTCTACATCAGATAAGCTACTTCTCTCAGCCGTTTGATATTTCATGCTGGGCGCTCTCCTTGCCTCGGAGACTCCGACACTCACGGCTGAGGAACGATCGAGAGCTTATGTTTCCTAACCGTGAATGTCACTATCCTACTACTTGAGTGAGCTCCCAATGGGATGTGTTGACCGTGAGTGTCACTATCCTACTACTTGAGTGAGCTCCCAATGGGATGTGTTGACCGTGAATGTCACTATCCTACTACTTGAGTGAGCTCCCAATGGGATGTGTTGACCGTGAATGTCACTATCCTACTACTTGAGTGAGCTCCCAATGGGATGTGTTGACCGTGAATGTCACTATCCTACTACTTGAGTGAGCTCCCAATGGGATGTGTTGACCGTGAATGTCACTATCATACTAATTGAGTGAGCTCCCAATGGGATGTGTTGACAATCCCTCAAGAGCGCCCTCCTTCACACAGCTCCCCATAAATAAGTCGTTTGGTAATGCAATTATCTGGCATGCCGACTACTTCTCACACCCATCAAAAGTGGTATGGAAACTGTTCCTTGTCACAACTGTAGGACTTCCAAGTCTGATATCAAACCAGTTGACCTGATGAAGTTGTCTTATTTTGTCGTTATAAACATAATGCAGAAGGGAGGGACAACTATGCCAGAGTATGTGTTCTCACACCACTGCTGACCTCAAAAGGTGCACTATACATTTGGTTTCCAAATGAAAACATCCAATGAACTTGTTTGAACAGTTTGGGAGGGCATGGTATTTTTCTTTTAAAAGGCCATTTCTGCCAACCATGTCAGAGGCTTTTGTCAGATCAACAAATACAATGTATAGGGGTGTGTCACTCTCACGGAATTTTTCTAGCAGCATTCTTAGGGAGGATATCATATATGAGTGGATCTAACACTCCTGAATCCACATCGGATAGGTTCTAGAAGTGACCAATTGCAATCTAGCTAAAATGCTGCCAAAAATGCAGAGGAGAGAGATACCTTTGTAATTGTAAAAGTCACTCAATCTCCTTCATTTGATATATTGATAATATATTTGCGTCACGCATGTTTGTGGGGCATGGCCCGATTCCCAGAGGAGATACCAAAGTCTGTTGACATTATGTGTATGTTATAAATATAGTCTGTTGACATTATGTGTATGTTATTAATATAGAGTCTGTTGACATTATGTGTATGTTATTAGAGTTCTGATTGTATGGCTGTGTGTAACGTAGGTGTTATTTAAGAGTCTCGTGAATATGGCGTTATAGCATTGGCGTTATTTATTGTTGTCAAGTATAGCATTTTTAGCTACCAAGTGGTAGCAGAGCGTGTAAGTAAACAAAGTGATTATGGCTATTAGAATTGAGATAGCATGTCACCTATACAATCAATCTAGTTGCTGCATTAAAACAGATAAGGAACATTTTAAAGATTCTATGTACTAAGGCTCCGTACTGGGTCCACGTATCTGGCAGTGTTCTGTAGGGTTTGCTTGTCTCCGACTAGTCGTCTCATCGATTGTCTTTCTGAACACCCTGCAACCGTAAATGATTAGTCCTACTGTTTCGTCTTCCCTGTGACAGTGTCGACATCTGGAATCGTGATTCTCTCGGATCCTAGCGAAGTAGGCTGACAGTGTCGACATCTGGAATCGTGATTCTCTCGGATCCTAGCGAAGTAGGCTGACAGTGTCGACATCTGGAATCGTGATTCTCTCGGAACCTAGCGAAGTAGGCTGACAGTGTCGACATCTGGAATCGTGATTCTCTCGGAACCTAGCGAAGTAGGCTGACAGTGTCGACATCTGGAATCGTGATTCTCTCGGAACCTAGCGAAGTAGGCTGACAGTGTCGACATCTGGAATCGTGATTCTCTCGGAACCTAGCGAAGTAGGCTGACAGTGTTCAGTGCGGAATCGTGCCAAAATTGGCTGATCCTTTCTGGAACAACTTAGTTCTTTAGCATCAAGACAGGTATGAGAAAGGAGTGTGTCTTGTCTCCCTTCCTATTTCTCCAAGCCCTTGACTACATAATAAGGAGAGCAATGAATCAGACTACCTTCGGTATTCCATGGTGTGAACAGATTTTAATGACGGACTATTTGGACTTTGATGACGACGTTACACAACTAGGGTCTACAAATAAATGCATACAAGAAATGACGGTCAGTGGGAAAGACATCCCATTGATTTCAGATCAGAGAACAAACCGTTCTCGCTTGAAGAATTAAGGGCATCGCTGGACTAATCACATGACACAGTACCAGGAGAGGATGAAATCCATTATCAGTTCCTTAAGAATCTTCCCGAACCCTCATTGGCAGCCCTGCTAAAAATCTATAACTGTGTATAGCAATCAAGCGCTTTCTCAAACATCTGGAGGAAAGCAACAGTTATAGCGTCCCGAGACATGACGCTAAACTGCGCTCCTCTTTCCTTAGCACTTTTGGAGCTCAAAAGTGCCCTACTTCTTTTCTATCATTGTGTCAGCCTCCTCTTTTTCTCAGTCTTCCTTCACTACCCATCACTCTGTCTCCTTATCTTTAATATCTCCCTATGTCTTAGACCAGTATGTTTGTCGTGGACTGCGACTGGTAAGAGGGGATAAAGAGATCCTGGTATTTGAGTAGGTGACTATCCGAGGATAAACTACCACAATACAGTACTTCGGCTCTAAGTTTCTCTAGACCTGGGGCCAAGATGGCCCGCTCTGGGTTAACCGGCTGGTCACGTTAAGCTACCTATACTGGAGGGCAGTGGCTGGAGGGTCAATCAGGGAGCTGCTGGATGGGACACATATCCGATGCAGCAGCTGAGTATAGCACCTTTGTAGCCCTGGCGGGCTCATTCTGGACAGCCGAATGGCTCGTCCCCTTGTTGGACTCGATGAAGGGGAGCACATGTGCCGAACTATAACAAATGTCTATGGACAAAAACCCCAAAGAAAACTACTTACCATAGATTTGCGTCTGGGCATGAGACGCCGCGTAGACGAAAATAAGGAGAGGCTACAAGAAGCTAAACTACCTTGCCATCATTTCTGGTGGTCAGGTGCACAGAAGAGGGGAAAAGCCTGACAAAGATGAGCCCTTTTCTCATCTACAAGGAACGTAAGTCAGTAGAGGAGATCCCAAGAGTGTATCTAAGCTGCACAAGTCATCGGAACTTCTCGTAGAAGTTGATAGTAAGATACTCTGATGAGCTGCAACGATGCAGAAGAATCTGTGATCTCCAAGAGGAAATCATGCCACACAAGAGTTTGAAAACCAGCAGAGGTGTAATCAGTTCTAGAGACCTGACGGAATGTTCATAGAAAGAAATAGTGGAGGGAATTGAAGGTGTCACCCATGCCCGGCGCATTACCAGGCGCATGGATGGTGAGGAGATCAAAACCGCCACTATTATCCTCACATTTAGAACTAGGACACCGCCAGAGTATGTGAAGGCAGGATACCTACGAGTTCCAATGAGGCCCTACATATCTAACCATATAAGCTGCTTCAAGTGCCAGGGTTACGGACACGGCGCGGCAGTCTGCAAGAGGAACACTGTGTGTGCCAGATGTGCTGGAGAGGGCAAGGGCTGCACAGCTGGTCACGCTGGCCACTCAGCCTACCCTAAGGACTGCCCTGTGTGAAAACAGGAGGTTGCGTGCAGGAGTACAAGGCAAGAAATGGATGTACCTTCAGCCAGGCAAAGTAGGCTGTATTGGCCCTACCCAAGGGCCAATTCAGCTTGACAAAGACCTACTCCCAGGCTGTGGTTAGGATAGGAAAATCCATAGCCACAAAGACGGACACATTGACCCCCCCTCCTCCTCCAACTCAGAAGAATACACCTCCAAAGAGACAAGAAAGCCCTGTTTTCATGCTAAAGAATAGATTTTCTGTTCACGCTGATGAGAGCATGGAAACTGAGCAGCATGTCAAAACCAACACTCCGGGAGAACCCGGATACATTATGTCTGACTCAGGTTCTCCTCTTAGTAGGTTTTTTAAAATAAGCCATGGATTCCAGGATGGTGCAGGGAAACTGTAGAGGCCTCAAGGCCACTTATGAGGAAATGCAGCTTTTAATGGACTCGGAGACTCCTGTAGTTGTCTGCTTACAGGAAACATTCCTGAAAGATAACATCAGTTTTCGAAGCTACAGTACTTACAGCAGGAATGTTGAGGATGCAGAGAGCGCATCAGGTGAAGTCTGTATCCTTGTAAAGGACAGCGTCTCCCATGAGAGGGTAGAGCTCCAGACCACACTACAGGCTGTAGCAGCTAGGATAACTCTACACAAGGTTATCACTTGCTGCAGCCTGTATCTACCTCCAGGCGCTCCATTAAACCCAACAGACATGGAGAACCTCATAAAACAACTTCCTCGGCCCTATATAATTCTTGGGGATTTCAATGCCCATAACACTATGTGGGGATCCAACAATACTGACACAAGAGGTCGTATGCTGGAGGATATCTTCCTCCAACATGATTTATGCATACTTGCTACTACTACTACTTGCATCCAGGAACTGATCTCACCGTATGCGTCCCCGGACTTCTGGACGATTTTAAATGGTCAGTAAGCATTGATCTACGTGGAAGTGATCACTTCCCAATCATTATTACTAACAATGTCCCTTCATTGGGATGACCTCAGCGGTGGAAACTAAATAAAGCTGATTGGGAACAATTCCTAAGAAGATGCTCCGAGGATATCACAGAAAAGAACCCAGCTGATATCTTTGCTATCAAGCTACTTGATATTGCCAGGAAAGTTGTTCCCCTAACCCCCGCAAATCCAAAACGGCCTAGCAAACCATGGTTTGATACAACTTGCAAGAGTGCTATTTGCGATAGGAAAAAAAACGTCTGGCTGCATTTATAAAGAATCCTTCCCAGGAAAATCTAAAGCCATTCAGGATAGCTAAAGCGAAGGCTAGACAAACTATACCGTCAGCCAAAAGGGATATTCCTGGAGAATATTTGTTAGCATTCTGGATGCCAAAACTTCTGCTAGAGCGGTTTGGAAGGCAATAAGGCGGATCAAATGGAAAGAATCAAATGCAATAGGGCATTTGAAAAACCAAGGACGAACTGTTACGTCTCACAGAGATAAAGCCTTGCATCCTCAATAGCAGATAAATCATCTACTGCGCACTACAGGCCAGAGTTCCAAAAAGTTTAAATCAGGGAGGAGAGACATCCCGTTGATTTCAGATCAGAGAAAAATGAAGGCTATGACAAGCCATTCTCACTAAAAGAACTGAGGACTCCCTGGACAAATCACATGACACAGCGCCATGATAAAATGAAATCCATTATCAGTTCCTCAAGCATCTTCCCGAACCCTCTTCCATAACTATAACAATCTATAACTATGTGTGGCAACCCTAACCCTAACCCTAACCCAAACAGCTGGAGTAAAGCCACAGTTAAACCGATACCTAAACCGGGAAGAGATGGGTCTGACCCAGTTAACTATCGACCAATAGCACTAACATCCTGCATCCGCAAAACCATGGAAAGGACGATAAATAATAGGCTGGTCTGGTACCTTGACAGAAATAAAATAATCTCCAACTACCAGTGTGGATTCCGGCAGGGGCGGACAAGAACAACAACAACAAGGCTGGAAGCTTACATCAGAAATGCATTTCTTAGACGAGAACATCTAGTAGCTTTATTTTTCGATATAGAAAAAGCGAATGATACAACTTAGAAACATGGCATTCTACGTGACCTGGCGCTTATGAGGCTTAAGGGACACCTTCCCTGCTTTGTGAGGGAATTCCTAAAGGACCAGAAATTACAGATTCGAGTGGGCAACTCCGCTTCTGACACTTATGACCAGAAAATGTGCGTACCCCAGGGCAGCATTCTCTCAGTAACCATGTTTAACATTAAAATAAACAGCATTATAAAGGCTCTGCCCCCTGGCATAGAGTGCTCTCTGTATGTTGATGATTTTGTCATTTTTACACATGGGAAAAACATGAATACCCTAGAAAGAAAACTACAATTATGTTTAAAAAAATAAAAATTGGGCAAACGACAATGGTTTTAAATTTTGGGACTCCAAAACAGTTAGCATGCCTTTTTGTAATTTAAGGGGAATCCACCCAGACCCTGAACTATTTTTACACAAAAAGATCCCTGTTATGAAATCTACAAAATTTTTAGGCCTCAATCTAGATTCCAAATTTAATTTTCTCCCCTACATTAAGAAACTTAAGAACACATGCCAAAAGTCATTAAACATACTCAGAGTACTCAGCAATACGGACTGGGAAGCTGACAGAGATACCTTGCTGCTGCTATATTGAAGTCTAATCCGATCTACGGACTACGGACCCATAATATATGGAGCAGCTAGGAAAAATCTAAAAATACTGGAGCCCATACAAAATGCTGCCCTGCGTCTCTGTCTCAGCGCGTTTCGTACGTCATCTATCCCAAGTCTCCACATGGAGGCTGGAGAACTCCTCATGGACATAAGAATGAAAAAGCTCTCAATGCAGTATATAGTCAAGCTAAAATCCAACCCCACGAACCCTGCTTTCGACTCCATATTTAACCCTATAGATGTACAACTATGCAATCAAAGGCCTAACGTCATGTAGTCGTTGGGCCTTCGAAAAATTTCCAAAATTTAACCCCACCCATTTCTAAAAAAGAAAACCCACAGAACCCTCCTTGGTTGATGAATTAACCCAAATTAAATTTATCCCATTTTAATTTTAAAAAAGAGTTTTGTGTCTTAACAACCACCTATCGAGAGTGGCAGGATTGGTGGGAGGCTGAGACCCACAACAAACTCAGACAGATTGTGACGGATGTCAGGTGGGGACCCACACTAAAGGTCTGACAAGGCGTGGTAGCACGACCATGTCCAGACTTAGAATTGGCCTCACCTACATCACGCACTCCTATGTGCTGAAGAGAGAGGAGCCACACTTTGTGAGTACTGTGATTCTTGTCTCACTTTGAAACATCCTCATTTGATTGCCCCAGATACCAGGATATTAGGGGTAAATATTTTAGAGCACACAAATTAAAAACGCTCTTCGATAGTGTCGACCCAAGGAAGGTACTGGACCCTAACCTTTTTTTTAATGACTCAACTGTGTAAAATTTAGCTCTGGTGATATGAAGGGAGAGTAACCCTTAAGAGATTACGGGCACGACATGGCCTAAATTGCCAAATACCCAAAATGCACATATAAAAATACAAGAAATGACGGAGAACCTAGATAGAGAGGCACCACCGCATACACTATACTATAAGTATATATATAAATCTAAGTCAAAGGGTGGCCTCCCCTCAGACTTGAATTGAAGAGTTGGACATGTTCATATATTTACCTTGGCAGGATTAGAGCAAACGTTGGGGATGCCTTTCATGACGTTGCGTGCTGAATAAAAAAGGCAGAGAGCATTTTCCAAAGGCTGCAGCCTATTTGGAGAAGCCAGGCCATTGGGCATAGTGGCATAGATATCAAGATGAACTTATGGGTCATTACGCAAGGATTGACCGAGCATGTGGGCATTTGGTCCACTCCCGGTCAGCTACCCCCCAATGGCCGATATAGTTTTATTATGGGGACATGTATAAAGAATGGGATCAGTGGGCCGATGTTAACATTCAGTCGGGCCCTGGCATAATGTACTTTTTAAGATGGCATCCTACTCGTCTTTAGTAGGTAATTACATTTAGATTGAGTTGATTTAGAAACGATTTTACTTTTTCTACTGGAAATGAAACAAAAGTGAGTCATGAATTTGGACACAAAGTTGTTTTTCAGCCATCTTTTTTTTCTTCACTTCTCAACAACAATAAACACCGACAAACATTCAGTGTTTCAAATAACAAGTACATATAGCACCTCCTTCGTGGTCGTAGATGAGCACATTTCTCATTTCCAATAGACTTGAAGATGGCTGTAAAGTGCAATCCTCACTTTAAAAAGCCGGTCGCATATGTGGCATGGGTGGGCTAGGTCAGTTGCAGATGGACCTGCTTCTTCTCTCTGCTTTCTGTAGGTTCGGCGCTCTTTCGCACTGGCCACTCTTCTTGCTTAAAATTTTGAGACTCTGAGACTCACAGCTTCTCGCCATGAGGAGCGATCGAGAGCTAGTGCTTCCCAGCCAAGAATGCCGATATCGCATTCCTTGAAGGAGCTCTTGAGAGTGTCTTTGTAACGCTTGTATTGGCCACCTTGGGAGCTCTTTCCTGCACACAACTCCCCGTACAGAAGTCGCTTGGGAAAGCGATTTTGTCTGGCATGCGGACTACATGTCCCTCCCATCGGAGTTGGGACCTTTTTACTGTCGCATTGATACTGTGCATGTTGGACAGCTTTAAGATTTCTGTGTCTGGTAGGTGGTCGTACCAACGCACCTTATGGATACTCCTTAGACAGCGTAGATGGATGGAGTTTAGCTTTTTGGTGTGGCGGGAGTATAGGGTCCAGGACTCTGATGCAGATAGGAGTGAAGGGAGAAAGCACTGTAGACTTTCAGTTTTGTTGATATGCTGAGTCCTCTCCGTTGCCACACTTGTTCTTGAAGTCTGCCACTGGCACGAGCAATACGGAAGTCAACCTCATCATCTAGGTTGGCGTTTGATGATATGGTGCTTCCGAGATAGACAAACTTTTTGACATTTGCTAATTTCTGGCCATCTATGAGAATGTCTGGTGCTGTGACAGCTTTATTTGGAGGAGGTTGATGCAGCACTTCTGTCTTTTTTACATTAATGGTGAGGCCAAAATTTTTGCAGGCATTAGCGAAGAGGGACAGGCTCTTTTGAAGGTCTTCTTCAAAGTACATAACTAGTTACAAATAACAAGTCAATGACCTAGTTACAAATAACAAGTCAATGACCTAGTTACAAATAACAAGTCAATGACCTAGTTACAAATAACAAGTCAATGACCTATTAACAAATTAACAAGTCAATGACCTAGTTACAAATAACAAGTCAATGACCTAGTTACAAATAACAAGTCAATGACCTAGTTACAAATAACAAGTCAATGACCTGGTTACAAATAACAAGTCAATGACCTAGTAACAAATAACAAGTCAATGATCTAGTTACAAATAACAAGTCACTAACCTAGTTACAGAGGACAAATATGATAAACTTAAAGGCTTAATTTGACTAAAATCTACCATTTTGTCAAGAGCAAACAATTGCCTTCGGTTTCCGTTCTAATGTAAAGAGAAAACGTTTGGCCTTGAGTCACTCAAAACTTGACAACCTGTTCGTGAGAAAACATGTGACTTTAGAGTCAAATACTCCCAGGAATAGATGGCTGACAATATTGGGTTTTTTTTTTGTTTAGACGCCATGTCCAATTAACTATTTGTCTGAGCTTTTCAGTGAAGAGCAAGCAATATAAAGAGATATATAAACAAAGCTTATCTAAGGGAAAGAACTCCACACTCTCAATATTGTAGAAGTTATTTACCATATTGAATATAAACATAATTACCAATAATTAATTGACTACTTAGTTAATTTTTGCATTGATTCATGTTTTGTTATATACAATAAATAATTGTTTAAAGTTTCAACTTGATACGAGAACGGGTTTGGAAGAAATAACGTGTTCAATATCTAAGGAGATGAAACTCTACATATTTAGCCGTATCTATGGATACTGAAGAATTAATAACAATTGTTGGTATCAAACAACATAATTAATTACCAGTAAAAAAATTGAAAATTTTTTTAAAAATTGATCTTGTCTATGCCAATGAGTAATTGTGCTGAGTTTCCACTTGATCCGAGACTGGGTGTAGGAAAGATAAGGTGTGGAAACTTCTATCAGACCGACGAATAGGATAATGTGAATGGATCTAAACTTTGTCAAAATGAAGGAAACTTACCAGCCAAGTGAATGATAATTTGAATATCTTCCGCTGATTTGGACTTTCCCTTGACAAAGTGATTTAATTTAAACATAATATGTGATCGCCGGACACGCTGTCTCTCAAGAATGTCAATGCACTGTGTGTTCTTAGTCTCAATATTTTTGTTGTTTCAGGAAAACATTTTTTTTTACCTCAAAAGTAACACGTTTATACAAGAGTGGCATCCCTTTGTTTCTCTTTTAACGAAACATGGTACACTTTAATGGGAACATTTTAACGAAACATGGTACACTTTAATGGGAACATTTTAACGAAACATGGTACACTTTAATGGGAACATTTTAACGAAACATGGTACACTTTAATGGGAACATTTTAACGAAACATGGTACACTTTAATGGGAACATTTTAACGAAACATGGTACACTTTAATGGGAACATTTTGCTCCAATTTTTTAAAAAAGGAGACAGACACTTTCATACTGAACTTGAAACACACTTGAGGCATACACACACACTCTTTTTTTTTCGGAAATAGTTTTTCGTCCCTAGATACTACTGCCATTACCTACTGGTTGGTTTGGTCCCAGGCTATATATTGTTTGTTTGTTTGCCTTGAACCCACTCCCATTCATAACTAGGACAGGGGCCTGAATTCGAGTATCTCCTTTTCTCTCCCCCCCCCCCCCCCCCCCAACTCTTGAAATATTTTTCTTGACATTCTCTGAATATACTTCTGATTTTCAGTTATTTTGAACTATTTGATAGACTATGAGATAGTTTTGGGGGCTTGTCCTTTTTTACTTTTCACATCCTGCTCCGCCTCCCCCCCCAAAAAAAAAAACTTAAATTTTATAATCTGTTACATCTAATTGGCACAGCCCGCTCTATAACGCTACAGTCTCCCAATCATATAGGCCTACTTTTTTCCAATGAATGTAAACACCGGGTATAGCACTTATTGCCCCCCCCCCCCCCTACACCTCTCGGAGTATCGACCTTTTCGTCTCTTTACCCAAATATTTCTGAGACGATTTTTATTATTGCATCCACGCATCGAACGCTCACCCCCCCCCCCCCTCGCACACACCAATGGCTAATTTTCCTGTAACAGGCCGCAGACACCAATGACTAATTTTCCTGTAACAGGCCGCACACACCAATGACTAATTCTCCTGTAACAGGCCGCAC
Organism: Biomphalaria pfeifferi; assembly: GCA_030265305.1. Taxonomy (NCBI): domain Eukaryota; kingdom Metazoa; phylum Mollusca; class Gastropoda; family Planorbidae; genus Biomphalaria; species Biomphalaria pfeifferi. The sequence continues at coordinate 623,722 of JASAOG010000123.1, read as the reverse complement.
ACACTAATGACTAATTCTCCTGTAACAGGCCCGTGATGTCTATTTGTTACGTTCAATTAGAACGGCGCCGCTTCTGTCGACACACACACATGCTTCTAGACTGAGAATTATAGGTTCACTTTTCTAGATTTCCACGTTACCACCACAAAAAAAAAAAAGATTTCCCATACAATTGCAAACTTTTCTTCAGCTTCGTAAATAGTTCAGCATTTCATAAAGTGGTCTGATCCCTTTTTTGTTATCACTCTTTCGTCGTAACGTCTCTCTCTCACCTTCAACACACAACATCACCAAGTTATAGATACATTTACTTTTGTTTCTATACATACACACAAAACACGTCATCAGTCAATGTCGGCTTCATAAAACAAAAAGAGATGTACTTTTTAATATGTCGGCTTTAACAAACATATTGGGTCTAAATCGCAAATGAAAAAAATCGTTTTCGGTAATTTAACTGCTGCGGTTTCAATCTTGAAAGGTGTTTAGTTGTTATAGACACACAGAAAGTAGTAACTGGTTAAATTCTCTAATTCTTTGTTTTTGTCCATGGCAAGTGGGAGAATGAGTGATATGTCAGTCACTAGGTGCATGAGTGATAGCCCATAGGAATTCAGATTGAGTGTTTTCTTAAGTAAAGAAACTGTTCTTTATGGTGATAGTTGTGGAGAGAAGAAGGTTCCCCCTCCATCCAGTAAGATTGTTTGGGTAAAAACTGTGTCCTATCCCCCCCCCCCCCATCCTGGAAGTAAAAGTTTTTTCCCGCACATTCTAAGCTTCCAATTTCTCAGCGGCGTTTCTCATAGACCAAGTGTTTTCAGACCGCAGCACTCATAGACCAAGTGTTTTCAGACGCAGAACTCATAGACCAAATGTTTTCAGACCGCAGAACTCATAGACCAAGTGTTTTCAGACCGCAGAACTCATGAACCAAGTGTTTTCAGACAGCAGAACTCATAGACCAAGTGTTTTCAGACCGCAGAACTCATAGACCAAATGTTTTCAGAACGCAGAACTCATAGACCAAGTGTTTTCAGACCGCAGAACTCATAGACCAAGTGTTTTCAGACAGCAGAACTCATAGACCAAGTGTTTTCAGACCGCAGAACTCATAGACCAAGTGTTTTCAGACGCAGAACTCATAGACCAAATGTTTTCAGAACGCAGAACTCATAGACCAAGTGTTTTCAGACCGCAGAACTCATAGACCAAGTGTTTTCAGACGCAGAACTCATAGACCAAATGTTTTCAGAACGCAGAACTCATGGACCAAGTGTTTTCAGACCGCAGAACTCATAGACCAAGTGTTTTCAGACAGCAGAACTCATAGACCAATTTTTTTCAGACCGCAGAACTCATAGACCAAGTGTTTTCAGACGCAGAACTCATAGACCAAATGTTTTCAGAACGCAGAACTCATAGACCAAGTGTTTTCAGACCGCAGAACTCATAGACCAAGTGTTTTCAGACAGCAGAACTCATAGACCAAGTGTTTTCAGACCGCAGAACTCATAGACCAAGTGTTTTCAGACCGCAGAACTCATAGACCAAATGTTTTCAGACTGCAGAACTCAGTGACCAATTGTTTTCAGACCGCAGAACTCATAGACCAAGTGTTTTCAGACTGCAGAACTCATAGACCAAGTGTTTTCAGACGCAGAACTCATAGACCAAGTGTTTTCAGACGCAGAACTCATAGACCAAATGTTTTCAGACCGCAGAACTCAGAGACCAAGTGTTTTCAGACCGCAGAATTCATAGACCAAGTGTTTTCAGACGCAGAACTCATAGACCAAATGTTTTCAGAACGCAGAACTCATAGACCAAGTGTTTTCAGACCGCAGAACTCAGAGACCAATTTTTTTCAGACCGCAGAACTCATAGACCAAGTGTTTTCAGACGCAGAACTCATAGACCAAGTGTTTTCAGACCGCAGAACTCATAGACCAAGTGTTTTCAGACCGCAGAACTCATAGACCAAGTGTTTTCAGAACGCAGAACTCATAGACCAAGTGTTTTCAGACAGCAGAACTCATAGACCAAGTGTTTTCAGACCGCAGAACTCATAATCCAAGTGTTTTCAGACCGCAGAACTCATAGACCAAATGTTTTCAGACAGCAGAACTCAGAGACCAATTGTTTTCAGACCGCAGAACTCATAGACCAAGTGTTTTCAGACAGCAGAACTCATAGACCAAGTGTTTTCAGACGCAGAACTCATAGACCAAGTGTTTTCAGACGCAGAACTCATAGACCAAATGTTTTCAGACCGCAGAACTCAGAGACCAAGTGTTTTCAGACCGCAGAATTCATAGACCAAGTGTTTTCAGACGCAGAACTCATAGACCAAATGTTTTCAGAACGCAGAACTCATAGACCAAGTGTTTTCAGACCGCAGAACTCATAGACCAAGTGTTTTCAGACCGCAGAACTCATAGACCAAGTGTTTTCAGACCGCAGAACTCAGAGACCAAGTGTTTTCAGACCGCAGAACTCATAGACCAAGTGTTTTCAGACCGCAGAACTCATAGACCAAGTCTTTTCAGACCGCAGAACTCATGGACCAAGTGTTTTCAGACCGCAGAACTCATAGACCAAGTGTTTTCAGACCGCAGAACTCATAGACCAAGTGTTTTTAGACCGTAGAACTCATAGACCAATTTTTTTCAGACCGCTGAACTCATAGACCAAGTGTTTTCAGACCGCAGAACTCATAGACCAAGTGTTTTCAGACCGCAGAACTCATAGACCAAATGTTTTCAGACTGCAGAACTCATAGACCAAGTGTTTTCAGACCGCAGAACTCAGAGACCAATTTTTTTCAGACCGCAGCACTCATAGACCAAGTGTTTTCAGACGCAGAACTCATAGACCAAATGTTTTCAGAACGCAGAACTCATAGACCAAGTGTTTTCAGACCGCAGAACTCATAGACCAAGCGTTTTCAGACAGCAGAACTCATAGACCAAGTGTTTTCAGACCGCAGAACTCATAGACCAAGTGTTTTCAGACCGCAGAACTCATAGACCAAATGTTTTCAGACTGCAGAACTCAGTGACCAATTGTTTTCAGACCGCAGAACTCATAGACCAAGTGTTTTCAGACAGCAGAACTCATAGACCAAGTGTTTTCAGACGCAGAACTCATAGACCAAGTGTTTTCAGACGCAGAACTCATAGACCAAATGTTTTCAGACCGCAGAACTCAGAGACCAAGTGTTTTCAGACCGCAGAATTCATAGACCAAGTGTTTTCAGACGCAGAACTCATAGACCAAATATTTTCAGACAGCAGAACTCAGAGACCAAATGTTTTCAGACTGCAGAACTCAGTGACCAAATGTTTTCAGACCGCAGAACTCATAGACCAAGTGTTTTCAGACAGCAGAACTCATAGACCAAGTGTTTTCAGACGCAGAACTCATAGACCAAGTGTTTTCAGACGCAGAACTCATAGACCAAATGTTTTCAGACCGCAGAACTCAGAGACCAAGTGTTTTCAGACCGCAGAATTCATAGACCAAGTGTTTTCAGACGCAGAACTCATAGACCAAATATTTTCAGACAGCAGAACTCAGAGACCAATTGTTTTCAGACCGCAGAACTCATAGACCAAGTGTTTTCAGACCGCAGAACTCATAGACCAAGTATTTTCAGACTCAGAACTCATAGACCAAGTGTTTTCAGACGCAGAACTCATAGACCAAATGTTTTCAGACCGCAGAACTCAGAGACCAAGTGTTTTCAGACCGCAGAACTCATAGACCAAGTGTTTTCAGACGCAGAACTCATAGACCAAATGTTTTCAGACCGCAGAACTCAGAGACCAAGTGTTTTCAGACCGCAGAATTCATAGACCAAGTGTTTTCAGACGCAGAACTCATAGACCAAATGTTTTCAGAACGCAGAACTCATAGACCAAGTGTTTTCAGACCGCAGAACTCAGAGACCAATTTTTTTCAGACCGCATAACTCATAGACCAAGTGTTTTCAGACGCAGAACTCATAGACCAAGTGTTTTCAGACCGCAGAACTCATAGACCAAGTGTTTTCAGACCGCAGAACTCATAGACCAAGTGTTTTCAGAACGCAGAACTCATAGACCAAGTGTTTTCAGACAGCAGAACTCATAGACCAAGTGTTTTCAGACCGCAGAACTCATAGACCAAGTGTTTTCAGACCGCAGAACTCATAGACCAAATGTTTTCAGACAGCAGAACTCAGAGACCAATTGTTTTCAGACCGCAGAACTCATAGACCAAGTGTTTTCAGACAGCAGAACTCATAGACCAAGTGTTTTCAGACGCAGAACTCATAGACCAAGTGTTTTCAGACGCAGAACTGATAGACCAAATGTTTTCAGACCGCAGAACTCAGAGACCAAGTGTTTTCAGACCGCAGAATTCATAGACCAAGTGTTTTCAGACGCAGAACTCATAGACCAAATGTTTTCAGAACGCAGAACTCATAGACCAAGTGTTTTCAGACCGCAGAACTCATAGACCAAGTGTTTTCAGACCGCAGAACTCATAAACCAAGTGTTTTCAGACCGCAGAACTCATAGACCAAGTGTTTTCAGACCGCAGAACTCATAGACCAAGTCTTTTCAGACCGCAGAACTCATGGACCAAGTGTTTTCAGACCGCAGAACTCATAGACCAAGTGTTTTCAGACCGCAGAACTCATAGACCAAGTGTTTTCAGACCGCAGAACTCATAGACCAATTGTTTTCAGACCGCAGAACTCAAAGACCAAGTGTTTTCAGACCGCAGAACTCATAGACCAAGTCTTTTCAGACCGCAGAACTCATGGACCAAGTGTTTTCAGACCGCAGAACTCATAGACCAAGTGTTTTCAGACCGCAGAACTCATAGACCAAGTGTTTTTAGACCTCAGAACTCATAGACCAATTTTTTTCAGACCGCAGAACTCATAGACCAAGTGTTTTTAGACCGCAGAACTCATAGACCAAGTGTTTTCAGACCGCAGAACTCATAGACCAAATGTTTTCAGACTGCACAACTCATAGACCAAGTGTTTTCAGACCGCAGAACTCAGAGACCAATTTTTTTCAGACCGCAGAACTCATAGACCAAGTGTTTTCAGACGCAGAACTCATAGACCAAATGTTTTCAGAACGCAGAACTTATAGACCAAGTGTTTTCAGACCGCAGAACTCATAGACCAAGTGTTTTCAGAACGCAGAACTCATAGACCAAGTGTTTTCAGACAGCAGAACTCATAGACCAAGTGTTTTCAGACCGCAGAACTCATAGACCAAATGTTTTCAGACTGCAGAACTCAGTGACCAATTGTTTTCAGACCGCAGAACTCATAGACCAAGTGTTTTCAGACAGCAGAACTCATAGACCAAGTGTTTTCAGACGCAGAACTCATAGACCAAGTGTTTTCAGACCGCAGAACTCATAGACCAAATGTTTTCAGACCGCAGAACTCAGAGACCAAGTGTTTTCAGACCGCAGAATTCATAGACCAAGTGTTTTCAGACGCAGAACTCATAGACCAAATGTTTTCAGAACGCAGAACTCATAGACCAAGTGTTTTCAGACGCAGAACTCATAGACCAAGTGTTTTCAGACCGCAGAACTCATAGACCAAGTGTTTTCAGACCGCAGAACTCATAGACCAAGTGTTTTCAGAACGCAGAACTCATAGACCAAGTGTTTTCAGACCGCAGAACTCATAGACCAAGTGTTTTCAGACCGCAGAACTCATAGACCAAGTGTTTTCAGACCGCAGAACTCATATACCAAATGTTTTCAGACTGCAGAACTCAGAGACCAATTGTTTTCAGACCGCAGAACTCATAGACCAAGTGTTTTCAGACAGCAGAACTCATAGACCAAGTGTTTTCAGACGCAGAACTCATAGACCAAGTGTTTTCAGACGCAGAACTCATAGACCAAGTGTTTTCAGACCGCAAAACTCATAGACTAAGTGTTTTCAGACCGCAGAACTCAAAGACCAAGTGTTTTCAGACCGCAGAACTCATAGACCAAGTCTTTTCAGACCGCAGAACTCATGGACCAAGTGTTTTCAGACCGCAGAACTCATAGACCAAGTGTTTTCAGACCGCAGAACTCATAGACCAAGTGTTTTTAGACCTCAGAACTCATAGACCAATTTTTTTCAGACCGCAGAACTCATAGACCAAGTGTTTTTAGACCGCAGAACTCATAGACCAAGTGTTTTCAGACCGCAGAACTCATAGACCAAATGTTTTCAGACTGCACAACTCATAGACCAAGTGTTTTCAGACCGCAGAACTCAGAGACCAATTTTTTTCAGACCGCAGAACTCATAGACCAAGTGTTTTCAGACGCAGAACTCATAGACCAAATGTTTTCAGAACGCAGAACTTATAGACCAAGTGTTTTCAGACCGCAGAACTCATAGACCAAGTGTTTTCAGAACGCAGAACTCATAGACCAAGTGTTTTCAGACAGCAGAACTCATAGACCAAGTGTTTTCAGACCGCAGAACTCATAGACCAAATGTTTTCAGACTGCAGAACTCAGTGACCAATTGTTTTCAGACCGCAGAACTCATAGACCAAGTGTTTTCAGACAGCAGAACTCATAGACCAAGTGTTTTCAGACGCAGAACTCATAGACCAAGTGTTTTCAGACCGCAGAACTCATAGACCAAATGTTTTCAGACCGCAGAACTCAGAGACCAAGTGTTTTCAGACCGCAGAATTCATAGACCAAGTGTTTTCAGACGCAGAACTCATAGACCAAATGTTTTCAGAACGCAGAACTCATAGACCAAGTGTTTTCAGACGCAGAACTCATAGACCAAGTGTTTTCAGACCGCAGAACTCATAGACCAAGTGTTTTCAGACCGCAGAACTCATAGACCAAGTGTTTTCAGACCGCAGAACTCATATACCAAATGTTTTCAGACTGCAGAACTCAGAGACCAATTGTTTTCAGACCGCAGAACTCATAGACCAAGTGTTTTCAGACAGCAGAACTCATAGACCAAGTGTTTTCAGACGCAGAACTCATAGACCAAGTGTTTTCAGACGCAGAACTCATAGACCAAGTGTTTTCAGACCGCAAAACTCATAGACTAAGTGTTTTCAGACCGCAGAACTCATAGACCAAGTGTTTTCAGACGCAGAACTCATAGACCAAATGTTTTCAGACCGCAGAACTCATAGACCAAGTGTTTTCAGACCGCAGAACTCATAGACCAAGTGTTTTCAGACCGCAGAACTCATCGACCAAGTGTTTTCAGACCGCAGAACTCAGAGACCAAATGTTTTCAGAACGCAGAACTCATAGACCAAGTGTTTTCAGACCGCAGAACTCATAGACCAAGCGTTTTCAGACAGCAGAACTCATAGACCAAGTGTTTTCAGACCGCAGAACTCATAGACCAAGTGTTTTCAGACCGCAGAACTCATAGACCAAATGTTTTCAGACTACAGAACTCAGTGACCAATTGTTTTCAGACCGCAGAACTCATAGACCAAGTGTTTTCAGACACCAGAACTCATAGACCAAGTGTTTTCAGACGCAGAACTCATAGACCAAGTGTTTTCAGACGCAGAACTCATAGACCAAATGTTTTCAGACCGCAGAACTCAGAGACCAAGTGTTTTCAGACCGCAGAATTTATAGACCAAGTGTTTTCAGACGCAGAACTCATAGACCAAATGTTTTCAGACCGCAGAACTCAGTGACCAATTGTTTTCAGACCGCAGAACTCATAGACCAAGTGTTTTCAGACCGCAGAACTCATCGACCAAGTGTTTTCAGACCGCAGAACTCAGAGACCAAATGTTTTCAGAACGCAGAACTCATAGACCAAGTGTTTTCAGACCGCAGAACTCATAGACCAAGCGTTTTCAGACAGCAGAACTCATAGACCAAGTGTTTTCAGACCGCAGAACTCATAGACCAAGTGTTTTCAGACCGCAGAACTCATAGACCAAATGTTTTCAGACTACAGAACTCAGTGACCAATTGTTTTCAGACCGCAGAACTCATAGACCAAGTGTTTTCAGACACCAGAACTCATAGACCAAGTGTTTTCAGACGCAGAACTCATAGACCAAGTGTTTTCAGACGCAGAACTCATAGACCAAATTTTTTCAGACCGCAGAACTCAGAGACCAAGTGTTTTCAGACCGCAGAATTTATAGACCAAGTGTTTTCAGACGCAGAACTCATAGACCAAATATTTTCAGACAGCAGAACTCAGAGACCAAATGTTTTCAGACTGCAGAACTCAGTGACCAATTGTTTTCAGACCGCAGAACTCATAGACCAAGTGTTTTCAGACAGCAGAACTCATAGACCAAGTGTTTTCAGACGCAGAACTCATAGACCAAGTGTTTTCAGACGCAGAACTCATAGACCAAATGTTTTCAGACCGCAGAACTCAGAGACCAAGTGTTTTCAGACCGCAGAATTCATAGACCAAGTGTTTTCAGACGCAGAACTCATAGACCAAATGTTTTCAGAACGCAGAACTCATAGACCAAGTGTTTTCAGACCGCAGAACTCAGAGACCAATTTTTTTCAGACCGCATAACTCATAGACCAAGTGTTTTCAGACGCAGAACTCATAGACCAAGTGTTTTCAGACCGCAGAACTCATAGACCAAGTGTTTTCAGACCGCAGAACTCATAGACCAAGTGTTTTCAGAACGCAGAACTCATAGACCAAGTGTTTTCAGACAGCAGAACTCATAGACCAAGTGTTTTCAGACCGCAGAACTCATAGACCAAGTGTTTTCTGACCGCAGAACTCATAGACCAAATGTTTTCAGACTGCAGAACTCAGAGACCAATTGTTTTCAGACCGCAGAACTCATAGACCAAGTGTTTTCAGACAGCAGAACTCATAGACCAAGTGTTTTCAGACGCAGAACTCATAGACCAAGTGTTTTCAGACGCAGAACTCATAGACCAAGTGTTTTCAGACCGCAGAACTCATAGACTAAGTGTTTTCAGACCGCAGAACTCATAGACCAAGTGTTTTCAGACGCAGAACTCATAGACCAAATGTTTTCAGACCGCAGAACTCATAGACCAAGTGTTTTCAGACCGCAGAACTCATAGACCAAGTGTTTTCAGACCGCAGAACTCATCGACCAAGTGTTTTCAGACCGCAGAACTCATAGACCAAGTGTTTTCAGACCGCAGAACTCATAGACCAAGTGTTTTCAGACCGCAGAACTCATAGACCAAGTGTTTTCAGACCGCAGAACTCATAGACCAAGTGTTTTCAGACCGCAGAACTCATAGACCAAGTGTTTTCAGACCGCAGAACTCATAGACCAAGTGTTTTCAGACGCAGAACTCATAGACCAAGTGTTTTCAGACCGCAGAACTCAGAGACCAATTTTTTTCAGACCGCATAACTCATAGACCAAGTGTTTTCAGACGCAGAACTCATAGACCAAGTGTTTTCAGACCGCAGAACTCATAGACCAAGTGTTTTCAGACCGCAGAACTCATAGACCAAGTGTTTTCAGACGCAGAACTCATAGACCAAGTGTTTTCAGACGCAGAACTCATAGACCAAGTGTTTTCAGACCGCAGAACTCATAGACCAAGTGTTTTCAGACCGCAGAACTCATAGACCAAGTGTTTTCAGACCGCAGAACTCAGAGACCAATTGTTTTCAGACCGCAGAACTCATAGACCAAGTGTTTTCAGACGCAGAACTCATAGACCAAATGTTGTCAGAACGCAGAACTCATAGACCAAGTCTTTTCAGACCGCAGAACTCATAGACCAAGTGTTTTCAGACGCAGAACTCAGAGACCAAATGTTTTCAGAGCGCAGAACTCATAGACCAAATGTTTTCAGACCGCAGAACTCATAGACCAAGTGTTTTCAGACCGCAGAACTCATAGACCAATTTTTTCAGACCGCAGAACTCATAGACCAAGTGTTTTCAGACCGCAGAACTCATAGACCAAATGTTTTCAGACTGCAGAACTCAGAGACCAATTGTTTTCAGACCGCAGAACTCATAGACCAAGTGTTTTCAGACCGCAGAACTCATAGACCAAGTGTTTTCAGACGCAGAACTCATAGACCAAGTGTTTTCAGACGCAGAACTCATAGACCAAGTGTTTTCAGACCGCAAAACTCATAGACTAAGTGTTTTCAGACCGCAGAACTCATAGACCAATTGTTTTCAGACGCAGAACTCATAGACCAAATGTTTTCAGACCGCAGAACTCATAGACCAATTGTTTTCAGACCGCAGAACTCATAGACCAAGTGTTTTCAGACCGCAGAACTCATCGACCAAGTGTTTTCAGACCGCAGAACTCAGAGACCAAATGTTTTCAGAACGCAGAACTCATAGACCAAGTGTTTTCAGACCGCAGAACTCATAGACCAAGCGTTTTCAGACAGCAGAACTCATAGACCAAGTGTTTTCAGACCGCAGAACTCATAGACCAAGTGTTTTCAGACCGCAGAACTCATAGACCAAATGTTTTCAGACTACAGAACTCAGTGACCAATTGTTTTCAGACCGCAGAACTCATAGACCAAGTGTTTTCAGACACCAGAACTCATAGACCAAGTGTTTTCAGACGCAGAACTCATAGACCAAGTGTTTTCAGACGCAGAACTCATAGACCAAATGTTTTCAGACCGCAGAACTCAGAGACCAAGTGTTTTCAGACCGCAGAATTTATAGACCAAGTGTTTTCAGACGCAGAACTCATAGACCAAATATTTTCAGACAGCAGAACTCAGAGACCAAATGTTTTCAGACTGCAGAACTCAGTGACCAATTGTTTTCAGACCGCAGAACTCATAGACCAAGTGTTTTCAGACAGCAGAACTCATAGACCAAGTGTTTTCAGACGCAGAACTCATAGACCAAGTGTTTTCAGACGCAGAACTCATAGACCAAATGTTTTCAGACCGCAGAACTCAGAGACCAAGTGTTTTCAGACCGCAGAATTCATAGACCAAGTGTTTTCAGACGCAGAACTCATAGACCAAATGTTTTCAGAACGCAGAACTCATAGACCAAGTGTTTTCAGACCGCAGAACTCAGAGACCAATTTTTTTCAGACCGCATAACTCATAGACCAAGTGTTTTCAGACGCAGAACTCATAGACCAAGTGTTTTCAGACCGCAGAACTCATAGACCAAGTGTTTTCAGACCGCAGAACTCATAGACCAAGTGTTTTCAGACAGCAGAACTCATAGACCAAGTGTTTTCAGACCGCAGAACTCATAGACCAAGTGTTTTCAGACCGCAGAACTCATAGACCAAGTGTTTTCTGACCGCAGAACTCATAGACCAAATGTTTTCAGACTGCAGAACTCAGAGACCAATTGTTTTCAGACCGCAGAACTCATAGACCAAGTGTTTTCAGACAGCAGAACTCATAGACCAAGTGTTTTCAGACGCAGAACTCATAGACCAAGTGTTTTCAGACGCAGAACTCATAGACCAAGTGTTTTCAGACCGCAGAACTCATAGACTAAGTGTTTTCAGACCGCAGAACTCATAGACCAAGTGTTTTCAGACGCAGAACTCATAGACCAAATGTTTTCAGACCGCAGAACTCATAGACCAAGTGTTTTCAGACCGCAGAACTCATAGACCAAGTGTTTTCAGACCGCAGAACTCATCGACCAAGTGTTTTCAGACCGCAGAACTCATAGACCAAGTGTTTTCAGACCGCAGAACTCATAGACCAAGTGTTTTCAGACCGCAGAACTCATAGACCAAGTGTTTTCAGACCGCAGAACTCATAGACCAAGTGTTTTCAGACCGCAGAACTCATAGACCAAGTGTTTTCAGACCGCAGAACTCATAGACCAAGTGTTTTCAGACGCAGAACTCATAGACCAAGTGTTTTCAGACCGCAGAACTCAGAGACCAATTTTTTTCAGACCGCATAACTCATAGACCAAGTGTTTTCAGACGCAGAACTCATAGACCAAGTGTTTTCAGACCGCAGAACTCATAGACCAAGTGTTTTCAGACCGCAGAACTCATAGACCAAGTGTTTTCAGACGCAGAACTCATAGACCAAGTGTTTTCAGACGCAGAACTCATAGACCAAGTGTTTTCAGACCGCAGAACTCATAGACCAAGTGTTTTCAGACCGCAGAACTCATAGACCAAGTGTTTTCAGACCGCAGAACTCAGAGACCAATTGTTTTCAGACCGCAGAACTCATAGACCAAGTGTTTTCAGACGCAGAACTCATAGACCAAATGTTGTCAGAACGCAGAACTCATAGACCAAGTCTTTTCAGACCGCAGAACTCATAGACCAAGTGTTTTCAGACGCAGAACTCAGAGACCAAATGTTTTCAGAGCGCAGAACTCATAGACCAAATGTTTTCAGACCGCAGAACTCATAGACCAAGTGTTTTCAGACCGCAGAACTCATAGACCAATTTTTTCAGACCGCAGAACTCATAGACCAAGTGTTTTCAGACCGCAGAACTCATAGACCAAATGTTTTCAGACTGCAGAACTCAGAGACCAATTGTTTTCAGACCGCAGAACTCATAGACCAAGTGTTTTCAGACCGCAGAACTCATAGACCAAGTGTTTTCAGACGCAGAACTCATAGACCAAGTGTTTTCAGACGCAGAACTCATAGACCAAGTGTTTTCAGACCGCAAAACTCATAGACTAAGTGTTTTCAGACCGCAGAACTCATAGACCAATTGTTTTCAGACGCAGAACTCATAGACCAAATGTTTTCAGACCGCAGAACTCATAGACCAATTGTTTTCAGACCGCAGAACTCATAGACCAAGTGTTTTCAGACCGCAGAACTCATCGACCAAGTGTTTTCAGACCGCAGAACTCAGAGACCAAATGTTTTCAGAACGCAGAACTCATAGACCAAGTGTTTTCAGACCGCAGAACTCATAGACCAAGCGTTTTCAGACAGCAGAACTCATAGACCAAGTGTTTTCAGACCGCAGAACTCATAGACCAAGTGTTTTCAGACCGCAGAACTCATAGACCAAATGTTTTCAGACTACAGAACTCAGTGACCAATTGTTTTCAGACCGCAGAACTCATAGACCAAGTGTTTTCAGACACCAGAACTCATAGACCAAGTGTTTTCAGACGCAGAACTCATAGACCAAGTGTTTTCAGACGCAGAACTCATAGACCAAATGTTTTCAGACCGCAGAACTCAGAGACCAAGTGTTTTCAGACCGCAGAATTTATAGACCAAGTGTTTTCAGACGCAGAACTCATAGACCAAATATTTTCAGACAGCAGAACTCAGAGACCAAATGTTTTCAGACTGCAGAACTCAGTGACCAATTGTTTTCAGACCGCAGAACTCATAGACCAAGTGTTTTCAGACAGCAGAACTCATAGACCAAGTGTTTTCAGACGCAGAACTCATAGACCAAGTGTTTTCAGACGCAGAACTCATAGACCAAATGTTTTCAGACCGCAGAACTCAGAGACCAAGTGTTTTCAGACCGCAGAATTCATAGACCAAGTGTTTTCAGACGCAGAACTCATAGACCAAATGTTTTCAGAACGCAGAACTCATAGACCAAGTGTTTTCAGACCGCAGAACTCAGAGACCAATTTTTTTCAGACCGCATAACTCATAGACCAAGTGTTTTCAGACGCAGAACTCATAGACCAAGTGTTTTCAGACCGCAGAACTCATAGACCAAGTGTTTTCAGACCGCAGAACTCATAGACCAAGTGTTTTCAGACAGCAGAACTCATAGACCAAGTGTTTTCAGACCGCAGAACTCATAGACCAAGTGTTTTCTGACCGCAGAACTCATAGACCAAATGTTTTCAGACTGCAGAACTCAGAGACCAATTGTTTTCAGACCGCAGAACTCATAGACCAAGTGTTTTCAGACAGCAGAACTCATAGACCAAGTGTTTTCAGACCGCAGAACTCATAGACCAAGTGTTTTCAGACGCAGAACTCATAGACCAAGTGTTTTCAGACCGCAGAACTCATAGACTAAGTGTTTTCAGACCGCAGAACTCATAGACCAAGTGTTTTCAGACGCAGAACTCATAGACCAAATGTTTTCAGACCGCAGAACTCATAGACCAAGTGTTTTCAGACCGCAGAACTCAGAGACCAATTGTTTTCAGACCGCAGAACTCATAGACCAAGTGTTTTCAGACGCAGAACTCATAGACCAAATGTTGTCAGAACGCAGAACTCATAGACCAAGTCTTTTCAGACCGCAGAACTCATAGACCAAGTGTTTTCAGACGCAGAACTCAAAGACCAAATGTTTTCAGAGCGCAGAACTCATAGACCAAATGTTTTCAGACCGCAGAACTCATAGACCAAGTGTTTTCAGACCGCAGAACTCATAGACCAATTTTTTCAGACCGCAGAACTCATAGACCAAGTGTTTTCAGACCGCAGAACTCATAGACCAAATGTTTTCAGACTGCAGAACTCAGAGACCAATTGTTTTCAGACCGCAGAACTCATAGACCAAGTGTTTTCAGACCGCAGAACTCATAGACCAAGTGTTTTCAGACGCAGATCTCATAGACCAAATGTTTTCAGACCGCAGAACTCATAGACCAAGTGTTTTCAGACCGCAGAACTCATAGACCAAGTGTTTTCAGACCGCAGAACTCATAGACCAAGTGTTTTCAGACCGCAGAACTCATAGACCAAGTGTTTTCAGACCGCAGAACTCATAGACCAAATGTTTTCAGACCGCAGAACTCATAGACCAAGTGTTTTCAGACCGCAGAACTCATAGACCAAGTGTTTTCAGACCGCAGAACTCATAGACCAAGTGTTTTCAGACCGCAGAACTCATAGACCAAGTGTTTTCAGACCGCAGAACTCATAGACCAAGTGTTTTTTTAGACCGCAGAACTCATAGACCAAGTGTTTTCAGACCGCAGAACTCATAGACCAAGTGTTTTCAGACCGCAGAACTCATAGACCAAGTGTTTTCAGACCGCAGAACTCTTAGACCAAGTGTTTTTAGAGCGCAGAATTCATAGACCAAGTGTTTTCAGAGCACTGAATTCATCGACCAAATGTTTTCAGAGCGCAGAATTCATGGACCAAGTGTTTTCAGACCCCAGAATTCATGGACCAAATGTTTTCAGACCGCAGAACTCTTAGACCAAGTGTTTTTAGAGCGCAGAATTCATAGACCAAGTTTTTTCAGAGCACTGAATTCATCGACCAAATGTTTTCAGAGCGCAGAATTCATGGACCAAGTGTTTTAAGACCGCAGAATTCACGGACCAAGTGTTTTCAGACCCCAGAAGTCATGGACCAAACGTTTTTAGAGCGCAGAATTCATATACAAAGTGTTTTCAGACCGCATAATTAATGAACCAAGTGTTTTCTTTCGCTTGAGACACCATTTTATCTACCTTGTTAATTTGTTCACTCATAGCATCAATACCTTCATGTATTTTGCCAATGAGCTCATAATTTTAATTTCAAATAGGTAGGTATCCGGATATTCGTCTTCATCGATCAGGGGTTGCCGGAGACGAGCTGTAAGCACCTCCTGGGTACCACCAATCTTCATTTATCGGTAACGAAGTTCCCGCCTTAGCTCTTTAACTAAGAGTTGGTCTAGTTGTTTCAAAGATGCCATTGTGATCGAATGCTACCTCCTCTCGTTGAGTCGCCTGTAATCCCACTTCTGACAACAATTGTAATAACTTAAGTGAGGCAACTCAACGAGACACATATATGTTTATTTTCACGACATCACAGGTACACAAACATCTATCTTAGGCACAGTCTTTTCACTTCGGCTCTCAACTTGGGCGGAAATCGTTTGTCTCCTAATGTCAACATCCTGATCTATTCTGGCTACTAGAAGTGCACTAGACTGGATGACGGTGCGCATGGCAGAGTCATAACAATATTTATAATAGTCATGTCATTCTATTTAGAATAGAGTCATGTCATTCTATTTAGAATAGAGTTATATTTTTCTCAATTGTTTTTGTTTAGTGCTATTTCTTTTTTTTAGCTTTTTCAATACACTTATGATCCTATCACTTGTCTGGACCAGTTGGGAAAATGGGGGGGGGGGGGGGTTTAAAAAAAACCGACATTTTAACCACTCTTCTAGTGAGATGCTTAAAACCGTAAATATTGTTTAGTTACGTATTGTTTGTGTTAAACTTACTTTAAAGCGGCGACCTACAAAGTGGACTAATTCAGCTTGTACCACTGCTTCAGTCAAATACAATTTCTTTCCCTTGTTCGAGATACCAAACAAAATAATTAAATACCAATAGTTAATTAACAATTTTTTGTTATTGATTCTTATGTTTTGAGGTAAAAGAAATAGTTGTGCGAAATTTCAGCTTGATCCAAGATGGGGTGTTGGAGAAATAACGTGTACACACTTTTGACCAAACAGAGTGAGTTGATATAAGTTTTTTCTTTGACTGTGAAGATTAATGAGGAGTTCAGTCTATGACGTCGCTAAGCAGCTGTATTTTTTGCCACAACCTGCTCAGGCGTAACCGTTTGTCCAACGCTGGAGTATGAAAGGTCACAAACACAAATTGTAAAGGTCTATAAAAATAAAGCATGTCTTGGTGTCCGAAGATTTCTGAGGAATGCAGTAATTCCCGTGGCTACACAGCCCCAGCTGTTTTAAATTATAATTCACTTAGATGCATACTAAATACATTTTTTTCTCTTTAAAAAAGATTTTGTTTTGTTTAAAATGTAAGTAGTTAGTATCTTATCTTATCTTCTTATCTTATATAATGCAGGGGTTACTTCATGTATCTAGTCATACATTTTAACCAAGGACTTAAATTCTACCAAATCACTGGTTTTCCTGGCTAGCTCAGGCAACCAATTCCATGCTCTAATAGCACTAGATAAGAAAAAGCATTTGTACTAATTTGTCCTAGCATATGGATTGAGGAATATGCCTTTATCTTTTTGTCTTTCTGAGTATTTTATTAGATTTTGTTTTTGTATTTGAAGTTTATGGTTCTGTGATTTATGTATAATTGCTACTTTACTATGGAGTCTTCTCTCCTGAAAGCTTTCTAAGTTTAGCGATTTTACTAAAGGTGTTACACTAGTCAAATGTGAATATTCGTTTGTTATAATTTTTTATTATTATTAATATTCTATTATTGGCCTAACCAAGGTGAAATAACATTTTAGTTTTATGTTCTTTTTTATTTATAGAAAATTCTTTTCATAAATCCTAAAGCTTCTTTTGAGTTTTACTAAAAAGTCTCCTGTGTTTTTAATACTGAATAGTTGTAAAAGTAGTGTATTTTAATTGTAGTGGATTTTAAACATTAAATTTTTCGCTTTCAGAAAAGTAAAAAGTATCAGTTGCATCGGAACTTTTGTCGATTGGTGGAGAGACCAGCTTTATTAGATAGTAGTGATGCATAACAGATTGCATTTAAATACATCTTTTGCATCTCCAAAACATTCAAAGTTTTCATCCCCTTCCCCATGGTGTCGCCCAACGACCCCAGACAAACGCTTGCAACTAGTAGACTCTAATGCCGCTAAGCTGTCGTTCATCTATTCTAGCACTGGAGACCATTAATACTGTTGTAACTCAGCTTCAGCGCCACACTGATGGTGCGCATTAGAGCACTATTAAACACAATTAGTGGAGAAGACATATTTATTCTACAGGATGAAGGACTATTGTGGATCCGACTGAAGTTATGGGAGTCTCAACAAGTCTGGGGTTAAGTGCTGTCCTGTGTGATACTAGTGAACTGTTAGGAAGACCTGGAGAAACACTGGGAAGTGTGTCGGTGGTCTGTTCTCTGTTCTGGTATTAAGTAGGACTCTTAGAGCTTAAGCTATTACTTCCTGTGACTTGATAGCGTAAGTCCAAGTCTCACTAGTCGTTGATAGCTTGTAATAAATACGTCGTTTATTCTTACCTCTTACCTTTCATTGAGTTGCCTCCCTTAGATTTACAACAATACATTCAAGCCCAGTGCTATTTTTGCATACACTGATGGGTCGGCATCGATAGATTCTGGAAGAGCAGGCTATGGAGCCTACATCGACTTTCTTGGCTCTTACTCAGTCAAAATCTTTGGACCATGTGGTAGTGTTTGCAGTTTTGATGCGGAGACCATGGCAGTCTGTGAAGCCTTAAAAGTAATTGACTCTCATCTCGGCGAGGGACATTTGAGACTCAAAATCTGTACAACAGGCTTTGGAAAGCCCTGGACCATTGTCCCCCAATATCGACACTGTCATCATGGCTTCACACAACATAAAGCAACGCTATGGCACCCCTGTAATAATGCAGTGGGTACCGAGTCACATAGGCGTGACAGGCAACACTATTGCAGACTCCTTGGCCCACCAGGGAGGGCAAATTCCACCCACCGAACAGGCTGTAAGTTTTCATTATACTCTGGCTATAATTTAAAAAAAAACAGAAATGGAAAAGTGGTTTGAGTGCTGGGACAAGTCCCAAAAAGCCCGTGGAGTCTGGGAGTGCATGAGGCGCCCTGACCGCACTTCCCCGTGACGGAGGCTGTCTAGGCCTGACAAGCTATTATAGCACAGTGCAGGACAGGCCACTGTCCTATTGGCTTATATATCTCACGGCTATGGTCAAATTTCGATTCACGGTGCCCCCGCTGCGGGGAGTAAAGGAAACCGTGCTTCATATTCTCTTTGACTGCCCCAGACTTGCTGATCTCCGTCACGACAGGTCTGGGAAACTAAAAATTCTCGACCTGTATGCACTACGCAAGACAGCAGGGTTTCTGTCCAGGGCTTTTGCAAGAGAGGATTTGAGTCTCTCAAGCCCTCACTCTAATGGAGTTTGATGATGATGATGAAGCGTGGTCGAGAGGCTAAGTGTGCTTGAATTTGGCTTGGCTACCTAGAAGGGGGCTCGAGGTTCGACACCCGACTCGGGCAGAGTTGTGTTTACTGAGCTCCTAAAGGCAGCACGGAAAACTAACTCCTAGATACCCCCTCCCCCCCACCGGTCCACAAATGAGATTGGACCAAAAGCGCTCTGAGCATGCTATGAGCATGAAAGTAGCGCTATATAAAAGCTATAATAATAATAATAATAATAATGATCGGAACTTTGAAAGTTCTAAAATATCATGATGTCCGATTTTCTATATCCTTTCCAGTTTAAGAGTTCGAAACGGAACGGACGGACAGACCGCACAAAATCTGATAGCAGCTATTCCCTTTGGGGGGGGGGGGGGGGGGGGGGGGGGGGGAGTCGCTATAAAAATAAAATACATTAAAAACCTTACTTACTCTATATTTCAAAGGAAAAGCTAGGTCATTGTTCACAATAGTGGAACATTTTTAATTTTTAAAAGGATACGGTTTAAATAATTTTAATACAGTTATATTATTCTTTGTAAAAAAACACATTTGATAATCACACTGATTGAAAGATAATCCCTCATATAGGCTACACTCTGACAATTATCTAGATCTAGAGTTGTGTAGAAATAAACATAAAGAAACAAAAAACTGAAACCAAAGAAAGTTACGTACCAAAACAAAAGGTGTTCTGAAGGAAACATAACTTAGTTCATTAGACGTTTCAATGTCAGCTTTAAAAAAACTTATTAAATCGAAATTTTTAATAAACAAGTAAAAAATGTTTAAAAAAAGTTTTTTTTCCCTTTAAAAGACAATTCCTCCTTTATACATGGATAGCTGCCTGGTCTTGCGGTTTGTGTGCTGGTCTGTCGTTGGGAGTTATCGATGGTCTCGGGTTCAAACCCAGCCCGCTTCCATCCCCCGTTGTCCTGCAGGAGATTTGGACTAGGAAGTAAACTATCTTCAACTCTGAAGGGACATCCGAAACATGGAAAACATTTGACAAACATTTTGACATCTGAACCTTTTGTAAGAACGAATATTTTGCTCTTACTAACTAATAAAAGATTTAACTGGAGGCACAATTCCCACCCCCTTCCCCTGGTTAAGCGAATGTATAGGTCTACTTATAGCTTCGATAATTTTATAGCCACTGGTCTATTGACCAGACTTAGAAGTCGGTGGGCAAGGAGATACACCTGGTCATGTTAAAGATGAATATTTGTTAACTGTCTTCTGTCGAAGCCTTTCTTTATAGAACACCTTTCAGTACGTGTGTGTCGCCGTACTGTCTGAAAAGAACTTCTTATGTGTCGCCGTACTGTCTCGTTGTTTTACCTAATGTGTTGGCTGGACTTTGTATACACACGTCTATGGCTTTTCCTACTCATTAAAGTTAATTCTCATTGATATTCAGCTAGACCTGATGCTTTAAAAAAAAAAACAGATATGAATCTACATTCAGCTTCTTTGCCCTAGATTGGCTGGCTGGCGTACGAGAGCACTTCATTGTACTACTGGAGGTTGATCTGAGAAAGGCCCAGCTAAATGATCCAGTGAGGAACTGGAGCCAGCTTAAAGCGATACTTCAGGACGTGACGTCTAAAGTCGTGGGATACTGCAGTAAACCCAATAGAGACTAGTTTCATGAGAACAATGTGTTTTGGCAGCACACTCTCCAGAAACGGAAAGATCGATAATGAAATAGACCTGCGTATCGCCAAGGCCAGTGCGTCATATGGCAGACTGTCTAAAAATGTCTGGAATAGACGAGGTATCACCATAAACATAAAACTAGGTATCTATCGAGCTCTCATCCTCCCTACATTGCTCTATGCCTCAGAAACGTGGACAGTATATAGAAAACATGCAAAAAAAAAAAAAATAAACTGAACCACTTCCACATGACCTGTCTCAGAAAAATACTTAATGTTAAATGGCAAGAAAAATTCCAGATAGTGAAGTCCTTTGAAGAGCGGACCTGCAAAGCATCCACACAATCCACCTGGGAGACAGAAGCACAATACAGAGCATCATGGCGTCGCGCTGTGAAAACGGGCGCACAAATCGCAGAGGACAGAAAACAGCGCTAGCAGAAGAAAAACGCCAGAGAAAAAAAGCAAGGCCAATGACACTAGCTCCAGCTGGAATAACCTGCCCAGTGTGCAGTGGAACATTCCGGGCTCACATAGGTCTCAACAGCCACATGAGAAAGCACAAAACCCCAGTGCAAAGCCCTCAGTTGCCTGGATGACAAAAATGGGTCATCATCGAACCACGATGGACGAACTCTAGATATTAGCTATGAATCTATCGCCCTTTGATTCTTGGAAGTTGGCTAGTGATTTCAGTCGAGATTCAAGCTCGAGTCGCTTGACAGACAGTCAGGCGTTGTCTGCCGCTCATCCACCCCTCACCAGGAGTTTGATCGTTTATATAGTCCTTACCACGATCAGCCAATGTTTGTATTTGTGCTTGTCTATGTGTTTGTGTACGTCTATGGAAGAAGACATATAAGAGAGATGGGACAAGCAAAAAAGTAAATTATAAGGGCAAAAATGTAAAGTAAGGATGTGAATGTATGTCAATATATCTCTAAGACATTACCGTAAAGTAAGGACGTGAATGTAGTGTCAATATATCTCTAAGACATTACCGTAAAGTAAGGACGTGAATGTAGTGTCAATATATTTCTAAAACATTACCGTAAAGTAAGGACGTGAATGTATGTCAATATATCTCTAAGACATTACTGTAAAGTAAGGACGTGAATGTATGTCAATATATCTCTAAGACGTTACCGTGAGCATAACCCACAAAGTACACAGTCTAGAACTATTGACTCTGCCTGACTTAGCACATTACACACAAAACTTGATCTTAATCACAAAGTGGTTCTATAAAGAACGCTACACTATCCTTATATTTGAGAATTCATTGAAACATTTACTCTAACAGGAGAAATGAATATACACAAATTTGTTTCCTGCTGCACACATCTTGTATTTGATACAAACTTTCCATACATTTGTTTGAATACAATACACATAAGTCTACAGAAATTCGTTCCAAAATACAAACTACACTACTTGTGTCAATAAGTCTCTTGACACTGAATAAACTACACACGATCAACTGGTCTAGGTTCTAGAACACCTGATAAATCCACGCATCACTGAACACATCCAAGACAAAAAAAATCTATCGACCCAATGAAGCTGAAAAAATACGAAGTGCTCTTTTAATAAGAACAGTTGACATACTCTCAAGTTCGTCTTCTTTGTGTCTATAGATTTATACAAAGTTAGTTTTACTAGTGTCTATGGATTTATAGAAATTTAGTTTTACTAGTGTCTATGGATTTATAGAAATTTAGTTTTACTAGTGTCTATGGATTTATAGAAATTTAGTTTTACTAGTGTCTATGGATTTATAGAAATTTAGTCTCACGTATCTATAGATTTATAGAAATTTAGCTTCACTAATGTCTAAAAATTAAACAAATTTAGTTTGACGAGTATCTATGGATTTATACAAATTTAGTTTTCCTAGTATCTAAAGATTTATTCAAATTTAGTCTTACTAGTGTCTATAGACCTTCCTTCACAGAACAGTAGCAGGAAAAGAAGTAGAGGCAGACAAAAGAAGCAATGGGAAGACAACATAAAAGAGTGGACGGGCCTGCCATTGAAAAAGGTTCTTACCAAGGTGATGGAAAGAGAGGAATGGAAAAAGACGGCTGACAGATCCTGCGTAGTGCCCCGACGGTCCAACGGACTAAAGGAATAGGTGAAGGTGATAGATTTATACAAATGATACAAATTTAGTTTGACTCGTGTCTATAGATTGATACAAATGATACACATTTAGTTTGACTAGAGTGTCTATAGATTGACACAAATGATACAAATTTAGTTTGACTCGTGTCTATAGATTGATACAAATGATACAAATTTAGTTTGACTAGAGTGTCTATAGATTGATACAAATTATACAAATTTAGTTTGACTCGTGTCTATAGATTGATACAAATGATACAAATTTAGTTTGACTAGAGTGTCTATAGATTGATACAAATTATACAAATTTAGTTTGACTCGTGTCTATAGATTGATACAAATATATAATGCAGTTTGACAAGTGATTCTAGGTTTTAGGATTTCGCTAGTCGTGAAGTATGCGCGCTGGACTGTCCTTCGGTCGCTTGATGGTCCCGGGTTCATACCTTGACCGCTGCCATCGCCAGTCCGGCGCTTCGGGCTAGTATGTAGACTATCTTCAACTCTGAAGATTCTCTATTCAAATAAGCTTGTACAATAAAATAACATTAAAACGAACAGAATTGGATTGGAAGGGGTTTCCAAAATGAATTGAGGTAAATATGAACTTACTTGACAAATCATCAACCAAACGAGTCTCGATCAACAGGTAATTATTTTTTTAACAAACCCCTATTCCAATCATAGCTTCATGGGGGATGGGACGGTGAAACATTGACGCTGATCTAAAAAAAAAAACGGATCTATTTCCCAAGAATTTTAACATTTGATGTGTGTGTAGCTGAGAATAACTAGTTCGTTGGCCCCACGGGAAAAACTCTAGCCTGACCGTTATAATTTTTGGTGTTAAAAAATATTAATAAATTTAAATTTGGCTAGAGAACTGGAGCTAGGTCTAGATTCAACACCGGTTTTTGAAAGGACTATTGCGTTCGGGAATGCCGAAGGAAGCGGGCAAAAAAATGTTCCATTGTTTTTTTTAATGTAATGCTCATGAGTTATGAAAAGAAAAACAATCGTTCTTTAATGAAGTTATGTAAAGGAGGTCTAGTAGTTAACAAACGAATATTTTGAACTGCGTTTCTTGTTTAAAGACGCTCAGATTTTTAATGCGATAAACAATGAATTTCAACTAATAATAATAATGGCAATGTCTTTTAGTCAGAAGATTAAGCATGAGTGCAATGTTTCACATGACAACGCAAACCCAGTTGCGACCTGCATATTTTCCCGCATCTTGTGCAGACAAAGCCATTGTCCGCCTGAGGTCTATTTCATTATTTTTTTGGTCGTCTTCTGCCCCTGTCTTCAATAAAGGCTTTTCTTTGGGTCTCATAAGTGTGCCTCGCAGTCTTTGTGAGAGCTCTCCAACTGTCTCTTTCAGATGCCATCTGCTGCCAGCTACTTACCAGTGAGGGCGAAATGGCGCCTGAGTTGATCATTAGAGCACTTATGGTTGCAGCTCTATTACGCCGTCCTCCTTTCAGCTCTCCTGCAGATCATAGTTATTTGTAATGCAGTCTTGCCAGCGAATGACCACTATAGAATCGTTCGAGGAGCCTTATATGCCATAGAGCATCCTGGTCTCAGAGCCTTACAAAAAAGTTGTGAGAACCACTGCTTTATAAACATTGAATTTTGTTGCTAGGTGAAGAGATGTATTAGCCACACTCTCAGTTTGAGGTGGCCAAAAGCACTGTTGGCCTTTGCGAGATGGTTATCTATTTCTCTGGACAGTAACGCATCGTTGGGCACAGTGCTGTTCAAGCAGCTAAAGTGTTTAACAACATTAGGTAGGTGGCTTGATTGATTTATGGAGATTTGACACTTCTTAGGCATGACATGCGTTTTTAAGGCTGATGTACAGACCAAACGAGGCAACAGTCTTAGCTAATTCATTGACAGCAAGTTCCTGTGTGTGTGTGTGTGAGTGTGTGTGGTGCAGTCATCAGCTCAGTAGCAACAGTCTTAGCTAATTCATTGACAGCAAGTTCCTGTGTGTGTGTGTGTGTGTGTAGTCTCTTTCATTTTGTTTTACAAGAGAGCACGCGTTCATCTCAAACAACAACAAAAAACAAACAACTTGTGTTCTGTCCACAAACTTTTTAGTTAGCAAGACGAGGCTGTCGGCAGTTTTTAGAAATGCCTTAGTCTTGTATGTTGGGCTGTAAGCAGAGCGGAGTGATTCAAAGCCTGATAGCGTGTCGTCTCCTGCGTCTGCGTATCTTTGTGTGTTTTCTGAAAGCTCCATCAACCTTTTAATTCGCCAACTAGTAAACTGTTAATGACCAGAAATTATTTATATGTCGTTTTAGGTCATTTCAGACAAAACTCGGTCGTATTCTTTATCTCATCCTCAAGGCTCACTCCATTTTGGCCAACGTTCATCCCCCGAATGGGCCCCATATTTAACTATGCTAAGCAGTGAAATGCCTCTATAACTGTTTCAATCGGAGCGGTCACCTTTATTGTTGTAAATTGTTACTATGTTGGCATCCTTCAATTCCTGGGGGACTATTCCTTGCTCCCAGCACAAACTAAGTAGTTCATGGAGTTGCTTGATTAGGGCATGCTTTCCAGCCTGAATGGCTTCTGCGGGAATACCAGCTCCTCCGGGTGCTTTCCCGTGTGCAAGCATGTCAATTGCCATGCGCACAATTCCATTAAAGAGGGTGTTTGGTCTAACTGACTAACTCGTGCAAAACTGAAAGTGATGAGAAGCTAGACAAAGCAGTTGGCGAGAAGGCATTTTCAATCTGCATTTGCAGTGCACGATCACTGATAAATACTGGCAGGACCTTTGTGAAAACATCCAATCTTGTGCCGACTGTGGTAACATCACAGGACTATACGAGGGCATGAAAAAAAAAGCCTTTGGACCTCACATCAGCTATTGTGCCCCTCTCAAGTCAAAACACATAGCTCCTGTCAGTATTTGTTAGCGCTCTGCCTTGCTTTTCTTTGAGCAATGTTTCGTGTAAGTTGCTTGGGGTGGGCTCCTTCTTGTAGTTAAGCATGGCTACTCTCTTGTTTCTAGTGGCAGTTTCCATTTCTGGCAGACTTACTTCAAAGCAGTCTTCGCTTTTCTTGGTTTTGTTTCCAAAGACCAGTGATGATGTTTGGTACAAAGCATCACTTATGAAAGTCCAGGTTTTTTCTACCTCAGTCACTGAGAAGTTTTTAAAAGCTACCTCTAATTTTTTGTAAATTCGATGCAAAGATCAGGATTGTTTGTGCTAGTGGTATTTAGGCGTGGGTTTCTTTTTCCCTGCGATGTGTGGATCTTAGTTGGTTGCAGTCTTGTCCGGCAGGACACTAAAGTGTGATCAGTATCACAGTCCGCATTTTGAAAGCTACGTGTCAGCTGTATGTTTCCAATGTCCCTTTTCCATGTCAGTATCATATCCAGCTGGTGCCAGTGCCCAGGCCTAGGATGCCTCCATGAGACTAAGTGCTGTGGTTTTGTCCTGAAGTATGTGTGGGTAATGCAGAGCTTATGATATGCACAGAATTCAAGAAGTCAAATACATAAGCTACTACAATTTCAGTGCTTAAAGAAGAAAAATATGTAAAAATATTCCAACATTTGTAAAAGAAAAATGACATTGCCTCTATTTTACAACATAAAATATAAGCAAGTATTTGAAACAATGAATATAAAAAGTATTTGGTTCCAAGCTTCGTAAGTGTAGGTCGTGGACAAATGTATTGATATTATCATGACATACAGACATCTAGATCTTACACTAGACCAAAACTTCTGATCTAGAACTCTTAAGATCTAGTCTATATCTAGATTACATTTAGATTTCACGTGTAGCTCTACTGCTTGATCTAGAGCAGCGGTCTTCAACGGGGGCAATATCGCCCCCTAGGGGGCGTTTTCGAGATTTTGGGGGGCGCAGAGTCAAAGGGGCGGTAGGGGGGCGCTGGGCACAAAATGGGGCGGTAAGGGGGGCGCTGGGCATAAAGAAGAAACTAAAGGTGCTCTGAAACAAAATTTAAAAATTCTTCAACATTAAAGCTGGGAAACTAATTATAGACAAATTATAGTTAACATGCTTCTAATTTAAGAACAGAAACAGCGTTAGAAATTGAGTTCGGGAATCCCATTTTCTATTTTTAAATTCTTACTCTCTTGCTATGATTGTAGAGTATTTATTGTCCTTGGATCTCGCGCGTATAAACGTTTAAGATTTGATAAACAAAGTGGGCAATACGCCTTTTAGATTATAGTTTATTTTATCTCCATATGTTAATATATTGATATGTAAATGTTAATTGCAAAAACATTAAAGGTAACATTTCAAAGAATACTTTAACTTTTTAAAAACAAAAACACATTGCTAAAATGTTGTTACGAAAACTCACTGGTATGTCATGCAATATTTCCTTGAGATTTAGTGAATTGCCACTAGAAAAAAAGTAAGTTCTAATTTGATGGCATTTTAAGATGAGATTATGAAACCAAGTCCGCTTCACGAGCGATTTCCAAAAATAATTTAAGAATATTCATGAACAATAAAAAAATCTACAATTAAAACAATATTAAAAACAAAAAACGGCAAAGCAGGATATGTTTTAATAACTTCTTAGAAAAAAAACCATAGCTTTTTTTATAATACTTGTGATATTGTTGAAAAATTGATTAAAATTAAATTTATTTTAAAACATATGTAACACAAAAAGACTTTTTCTGTTAGAGATGAAATATTATTTCAAAATTGTCTAGTTATGTAGCTTATGAGGACTAATAGGAAACCACAGTGGTTGGAAGCTACAATGACTTCATAAGTAATATAGAATAAAGAACAAATCTATTCACTATTCACATTGTGAGTTCTGATACACAAGAAAAGTTTAGCCCGCAATTTCATTTCTATTTGAATCTGATTATAAAACTGTAAATAAAATACAAACCCATGCCTAAAGTAAGTGCATCTTTCAACAGTTTTGTGCAACAAATGATGAAAAAAGATGTTAGACTCTTGTTGTAAACTGAAGTTCGCTGGATTTCGAAAGGGGATTGTTAATTGTTATGGCTCGTTTTTTTTAACTCTTAAATAATTTTTCTTTTTGAGAAGCGGGAAGATTCAACGGCTGGCGATGACTTAAAGAAGGCTAAAAAAATGTTGTACATGGAAGGCATCTCACAGAAATGAATGAAACAAACCTCCGACTGCTAGGAAAGAGATTGACTTTTATTGATAATCTCATTTTCTCTTTTATCGAGATATTAAATCTATTTTACAGAGTTTTAAAATTTCATATGACCTGTTTGTTGACAAATAAATTACTGCCCAAGGACACCGATATCTATGCAAATCACATAACAATGCTCTATGAAGAAATTAAGATTCCCTTCTAAAATTTAAAATATGTATATTTAAATGACAATTATTAAACATCTGTTACTGATGTTTAAATTGAGTTGCATGAAAAAATAGATTTACAAAACTATGTCTTCAGTAAAAAGAATGTAAACATGGGAGGCACACAGTGGCGTAGCTAGGGTGGGGGAGGGGGAATTTGAAAATCCCCCCGGGTCCCAATTTAAGGGGGGGGGGTGCCAAATTAGTGCTTTTTTAATTAATTAAATTAAATATTACGCAAAATGCAGTTGCCCCCAAAGATGTCAAGCCCCCTGGCCCCCAAACGATGGATATTCCTAGCTACGCCCCTGGAGACACAACAGAGATGTGGCTGCATTTAAATGTTTCAGTAAAATTCCAAACCTGTGGTCGAAATTGGCTTATGTTTTAGCTTTTCATTAAACATACATTGTTAACATAGACTCAGTGCTTAACAAACTTAATGTATAAGCAAAGAAATAGACTGGGTGTAGCCACTAGAGGAGACCTTCGCCTTGCTTTGGCTAATTTAAAGCTTGAAATTTCTAATATTGTCAGACTGCATGGGGCACAAGGTTCCCATTAGCTTAATTTTTTTCTTGTAGTGAATTCAGCAATAATATTGTGTATATTAAAAAATAAAACTAAATTTACAATTAAACCAAAAAAACAGTAGGCCCTAATATTCAAAAATTAAAACGGAGACTATTCTTAGGATTTGAAAGAAAGTCTTTACAATTAATTTTTGTGTGTAATCACTGAAAATTATTTGATATAATTTTTTTTTTGCTTTTAATTCCGAAGATTACGGCTGAGTCCAGTGTTTCACATAACTATGCAAACCCAACTGCGACCTACATATTTTCCCGAATTTTATGCAGACAAAGCCGTTGTATGCTGGTGTTCTATTTAAGTTTTCTTTCCGTCTTTTGCCCCTGTCTTCAATAATGGCTTTTCTTTGAGTATCAAATGTTTGTCCCGCAGTTTTTGTAAGAGATCTCGAACTGTTTCTCTCAGAGGCTATCTGCTGCCAGAGAATGCTGCCAGGTACTTTTCTCTATGCCAGTGAGGGCGAAATGGCGCCTGACTAAATCTTTATAGCGCTCACGGGGGAGGGGGCACCTCTGTAACTCAGTTCTTCTTAAAGCTCGTCAGTCATAGGCCAAGGAGTTCACAACAATCGCCTTTGGCATGCGGTCGTCTCCCAAGCGGGATAAGTGTTATTGACAGCATAAAAATTAATAAATAGATATTTTGTTCAAATTGGCCTTCTTACGGTTCTTTATACGTGTTTTTCTTAGAGGGGGGCGCTGGCGGATTTTTTTAAAGAAAAAAATCGAAAAGGGGGCGGTAGGCCAAAATAGGTTGAAGACCACTGATCTAAAGTCTAGATGTAATCTATATTAGATTTACGTAAAACGATATTATTAATGCTTAGATATTCTTTTCATAAACTTGAGACCATTTTAAATGTACTCAGTTATCGCAGAATAGGAACACTATGGCTGACTGCGTCATGTTTTTGTTTTAAATAACAACACTAGCCTGACATTACCCGCGGCCTGCGGGTCTAAGTTTGTGTTTATTAATCTAGTGGATTGGATTTAGATGTATGTTAAACTTAGCTAATGATCCTTTCAAGTTTTTTCTTTTTCGCTACGAAAATAAAATTAGTTTTGCGAAAATGGGTTTACCGAAGCCGATACAGAGGGCCTACATATCTATCAAAAACGAAAAAAGCGATAGATTAATAGTACAATTAAAACGGATTTAACCGATTTTTTTATATTAATGGGATTATAACGTAAACAATTAAAAGAAATAATTTTTAGTACGCGATTCATGAATGAATATAGGCCTCGCAGCTTTCGTAAACGAATGTATTAAAAATGCTTTAGAAAACCAAATTTGAATGTTAATTTGATCAAAATAAGAAATGAATGGACTATAATTAGTATGTTCATGTGTCAAGTATAAAACTATAATTGCGAAGAGAAGCTATATCATCTTCGAGTTAAATTAGAGTTTTAGACCTAGGCATGGAAAGATGAGTAACATTACGGTATTGCCTAATAATTACAGTATGATGTGAGTGTTCTTCAGGAAATCTGTAGTCACAGATATAAAGAACTATTTTATGTAAAAAAAATGGTTTTGAAACACAAATTTGAAGGTTTTATTATGTAATGAAATCAATGGACCTTCTGTTGTATTTTCATGTGTCAAAGTAAAAAAAACTATCTGCGCAAAGTGTATTTCTTAAAATTAGATCTAGATCTAAATCCTTTCGATCTTTTCTCATGTTAACATTGTAAACATGGCCTAGATCCATAAATACTATAGTTTTAATAGAGTCGGACAACTTTATTTTTTTTTTAGGGCCTTCTTTTCCATACGAAAATCGATTATCATTTCTTTATTTTTGATATTTAATAATAGAAAACTATCTTTACAGTATTTTTCAATGTGTTCTATTTCTCTGAAATACTCATTTACGTCTGAGCTCTCTGAGAGCAGGGCAAGAAGAACCGCATCATCCGCGAATTTTGTGAAGGAGCAAAAAGGACTATCGGATTGAAAATCATTGGTGTACAAAATGAATTATTGAATAAATTCAATGCTAAGCCTTTAAATCTAGACTTAATAAAAGATGCAAAAATTTTCATGAACATTAATTTATTATACTCTTTAATCAATAATGTCATACATTCGGAGATGACGAACGGAATATTCCTTTCCAGAACACTATTGTCCTTTCAAAATCGATGTTGTATCTAAACTTAGATTTAGTCACGATAGACAATTTACATATATTTATTTTTTTAGTTTGAAATATTATAACGGTCAAACTAGAGTTTTCCCCGTGAGGCCTATGTTCTTTTTCTTCTCTTTTCAACTGTTAAATTTATTTAAAAATCGTTAGGGCCGTTTTTTTTTTTTATCAGCTGTCCAGGTTCCTGGATTCAGGTTCAATGAAGTTCTGACTTGAATAGAGGTATTGTTAAGATGAATACATGATCATACATCTGATGTAAAATAGCGCCTACATGGCAATTGAAATACTGTCAAATAGTTGTTTCCACCTGCCGTGTTTTAGGCCTTCAGAAATTAGAGTACTGTCATTAAGTTGTTTCCACCTGCAGTGTCTCATGCCTTCTGAAATTAGAGTACTGTCAATGAGTTGTTTCCACCTGCCGTGTTTTAGGCCTTCAGAAATTAGAGTACTGTCATTAAGTTGTTTCCACCTGCAGTGTCTCATGCCTTCTGAAATTAGAGTATTGTCAATGAATTGTTTCCATCTGCCGTGTTTTACGCCTTCAGAAAATAGAGTAATGTCATTGAATTGTTTCCACCTGCCATGTCTCAGGCATTCTGAAATTAGAGTACTGTCAATGAGTTGTTACCACCTGCCGTGTCTCAGGCCTTCTGAAATTGGATTACTGTCAATGAGTTGTTTCCACCTGCCGTGTTTTAGGCCTTCTGAAATTAGAGTACTGTCAATAAGTTGTATCCACCTTGCGTGTTTCAGGCCTTCTGAAATTAGAGTACTGTCAATGAGTTGTTTCCATCTGCGGTGCTTCATGCCTTCTGAAATTAAAACCTTCATCGAATTTGATCCCAACTCTTCATTTTTTGTAACAAACAAAAATGTTTCTATGTTGAGATTTTTAACGTTATAGTGTACTGCAACTAGATCAGCCAAATATATTGAATCTATAAGGACAAATGTCAAGCCTAAATAGATCTGCCAAATACATTGACTCTATAAGGACAAATGTCAAGCCCAAATACATCTGCCAAATACATTGACTCTATAAGGACAAATGTCAAGCCCAAATAGATCTGCCAAATACATTGAATCTATAAGGAAAAATGTCAAGCCCAAATATATCTGCCAAATACATTGACTCTATAAAGATAATATGTTATAAGTAAAGCGAATGCGGAATGCGTGAATGTAAAAATAGTATGATGGAGCTATAAAATTAGCTAATTAACCTAAGTCCATTTTTTTCAAATAAAATCATTGGCTTGTAGGCCTACATATATTTGATTAAAGTATGAAATGAATAGACTTTTTTTTATACCAGTTTATCTGTGGGGTCGGGGGCATTTGTCTATTTTCTGCTATTGAAGAATGTATTTTTTTAAAAATTATTATGTATAAAGTGTAAGTTAATAAGTAGATCTAGACTTTCTAGATCTAGAAATTTCTAGTATAAGTATCATCTATAGGCTAGATAGATGACAGAGATAGATGGTTTAGCCAAGCAGAGAATGATTGTGTACAGATCTATCTTCTAGACCTAGATCTACTTGTAAAATAAATAATTTTAAGTTTTTGTTTGTTTTTG
The DNA here is from genome assembly GCA_030265305.1 of Biomphalaria pfeifferi. Taxonomy (NCBI): domain Eukaryota; kingdom Metazoa; phylum Mollusca; class Gastropoda; family Planorbidae; genus Biomphalaria; species Biomphalaria pfeifferi. Next base: position 591,395 of record JASAOG010000123.1, on the reverse strand, counting down.
TTTCAATTATGTAAGCTATATGTAGACCAATAGAAGTTGAAATGTTTTATGTATAATAGTGTAGATCTATAATTAGTTTAAATTAGTAAAGATATATCTAGATCAAGTAAAGATCTCGCTGTCTTGTTTACGTTTTATAAAATGAAAGTCGGTTTTAGATTTATTTTTAAAATGTGTATTCTCCAAACGTATATTTAAGAGAGTAAAATATTGAACTCTCAGTGATATAAATTTTAAAATAACGCAAAATAGAGTTTATTCAATTTATTAGTCAAAAGCCAACATCTGTTTTTAATTTTATTTAGAGCCGAAAGTTCATGACCTCAATACGCGTTGCCTTGGTAAATACTGTAAACAAAAAGCAAAAAAAAATATATTTAATAATCAAATCGAACGCGCTAATGTAATTATTTATATAACATTGTTAGTTTAACTTTAATTAGATCTAGATATAGAATTTAAACAATTTGAATGTCACAGTAGTCTAGTCAATAAATAAGAACTTTGAGCCTATTATAGTAAAAGACTATACACTTCGTGTTGCCCTAGAAAATAGCCTAGATACATTAGGATATAGTGTTGACCTAGAAACCGCGCCATGACGAATGAAAAATGTTGTCAACACGGCAAATAAATATGTGTAGCTATGTTGATAAGAGGTCTAAGTGCGCATAATAGTAAATATGAAAGAAAAAAGTAAATTGAAAATAAAGATTTAAAATTAAACATTTTCGGTAGTGTAGGGTAAAATAATTTAAAAACACAATGGAAAGTAAATTGTATTATGTTAGTAGTTTATGATTTTAATAATATGCCTTTATAATGTGCAACATCAGTGGCGTCACTAGGGTGAGTGTCACAAGGTGACACCGCTCACCACTCAGAGTGTCACCCCCCCCCTTCCCCGCTGCTCCCCCCCCCCCCCCCCAATTTTTTTTCGAGGTTTTGGTTTGTTTGTTTAGCCATAATACACATACTTTATAATTAGCTACATTAATTGATTGTTAAACAACTATAAAATGTCAATTAAATTTAAGAATTTAGTTGTTACATTTATCTATAGTTCAATTTTGCAACAATGCAGCCTTGAAACTTGAAAACGTATCAATCACTAAAAATTAATTTCTTGAAAGATTTCATTTCTAATAAATTGACCCGTTATGAAAGTGTCATCTGTTCCTTTATGCTTTTGGTAATGAAAAAGTTTAATTAGCCACCACTTTGTCAATAGTCTAAAGGTAGGCCCCTACTCTTATGTATCTTGGACCTTCTAGTACGTCTTCCCCGCAAAAAAAAATAAAAAATAATGATAGCAAAGATAGGTAAAACACATCTGGCAATAGAGCATCTCCTCTAAAGGCAATGATTTTAGAACAAAAATTATTTTTTCATTGCACCAAAACTTTAGGCAAGAACTATTTTCTGAAAAAGAATGACCACATAGATTAAGTGAATGTTATACACATCTGTTGTAGGAGCGGTGGTTGAGAAGTAAAGCGTTTGGCTTTCTAGCCCTGGGTGGCAGGTTCGAATCCTGGTGAAGACTGGGATTTTTAATTTCAGAAATTCTGAATCCACCTAGCTCTAATGGGTGCTTGACATTAGTTGTGGAAAAGTAAAGGTTGTTGGTCGTTGTGCTGGCCACGTGACACCCTTGTTAACCGTAGGCCAAAGAAACAGATGACCTTTACATTATCTGCACTATATACCACAAGGTCTGAATGGGGGACTGTTAAATAGCTTTTCTGTTGGTTCTTACAATTTTCTGTACTTTTTTATGGCTCCATACACCAAAGCTGCATTGTTTTTATTCCTGAGATCGACAAATCAGAAAGTCAAGCTCACGCCTTTCTAGACATCTTAAGCTATTAAGTAGATCTCACCAGCTTTGTTCTCTATTAAAATCGTCGTTAATAAGGTCACAAAATGTCAAATATTCTGATTTTATAGAAACAGTCTGTGCAATATATCCTTCCATTGTTTTTCTTCTGTACGACTAGCCACGACTTCCTTGTCCATTGTACTAGTACCCGGATGTCCTTGTTTTCAGATTTTCCAAATCCTGATGACTATTCTTCATACGTCTTTGGATGTTCCAGTTTCGGACTTGTATATCCACCACTTATTAAGTAACTAATTTGTATTTCATTTCTATAGAATTAGTTGAAAATAGTTGACAACGAAAAAATTATTTACTATTACATGACTAAAACATCCTCAACAGGAAAAATCAGAACCATTATTATAACAATTGGTATACTTTTCCTTTTCCTCGGGATCATTTTCTGCGCAATTGATTGGCAATAGTGACACGACAAAAGAAACTAAAAAAGTGAAATCTTTATCATTCGACTGATTCATTGTAACATTTCCTTCGTCTTGTTTGCTAGAGTTTCTTTTACATTCAACTTCTGAAATTACATCATCTTAAGAAATCTTATTTATTGCTTAATTAATTTACATATGACTGAAGAATGTCGTCATTGTTAAACTGTGACTATTTGGTTGGCATTCTGATATTACAATGCTAGCTACTATTTCAACAGATTCAATAAAGACCTTGTTAAAAGTCAAAGCAGTGTTTATATACATGCAGCTAATATACATCTAAAAGTAAGGTTTCACATCTGCTTTAATATAAAGTATAATATAACGTTTTGGACTATTTGTAGAATTTCATTTAAAAATTAAAATGTTTAGACGAAATATTTTTTAAAAAATATATAGATCTTTTTATCAATTGTGCCGATGTGCCTAAAATCAAACTCAATTGTGAATAACATGTTCCAAAATTAAGCCAACGACACTGTCTTTTTAAAAAATTGTCTCTTATTCCAATAGTGCATTTTTTTCACTTGGGTGTCACCCCCCTAACGGTTGTCACCCAGTGCGGACCGCACCCCCCCTCAGTGACGCCACTGCGCAACATTATGACCTCTGACGTTAATTTCATTCGTATCACTACGCGCGAGTTCTGGAAAAGTGTGTCAATGCGGCTAGAGCTATTTTCGCATTTAGAGCGAACGATTTTATGTAAAAAAAAAAATGTTTCGTAAACTCAAATTTGAAGGTTAATTTTTATTTAATAATGAAATGAATAGACACTAATTTGTATGTTCATGTGTAAAATTACAAAATTATGTTTTCTTTAATGAGAGCTAATTTAGATCTAACTTCTCTGCGCATGCGTGACCTCTCCGTCTTTCATCATTAGACACAGCATGCAAATAATGCCTTGATCCATAAAATACTATTGCTGTAATAGAGTTGGTCTTTTTTTTCTGCCAAGTTTTATCAAGATTGGTAAAACGGTTTTGATTTCTATTCGTCACATACATACATACATACGCCTTACTTTCTACTTTATAAGGTATATATATGTATACATTATCCGCGACCTGCGAGTCTAAGTTTGTGTTTACTAATCTAGTAGATTGGATTTAGATGTATGTTATACTTAGCTAATGATCCTTTCAAGTTTTTTCTTTTTCGCTACGAAAATAAAATTAGTTTTGCGAAAAAGGGTTACCCGAAGCCGAAACATAGCCTACAAATCTATTAAAAACGAAAAGAGCGATACATTAATAGTACAATTAAAACGAATTTACCCGATTTTTTAAATTAATGGGATTATAAAGTGAACAATTAAACGAAATAATTTTTAGCACGCGATTCATGAATGAATTTAGGCTTTTCTCAATATGGCTTTGCAGCTTTCGTAAACGAATGTATAAAAAAATGCTTTAGAAAACCAAATTTGAATGTTAATTTGATCAAAATATGAAATGAATGGACTATAATTAGAATGTTCATTTGTTAAAGTATAAAACTATCTTTGCGAAGAGAAGTTATATCATCTTAGAGTTGAATTAGAGTTTTAGACCTAGGCATGGAAAGATATGTAACATTACAATATTGTCTAATGAAAGAATGTTCGTCAGGAAATCTGTAGTCACAGATATAAGGAACTAATTTATGTAAAAAATGGTTTTGAAACACAAATTTGAAGGTTTTATTATGTAATGAAATCAATGGACCTTCTGTTGTATTTTCATGTGTCAAAGTAAAAAAAAACTATCTGCGCAAAGTGTATTTCTTAAAATTAGATCTAGAACTAAATCCTTTCGATGTTTTTCTCAACATTGTAAACATGGCTTGTCTCTTGTAAAAAATGGTCTGGATCAATGAAATAGTAGCAACTTTTTCTTTAGGGTCTTTAAAGTTTGTTTTAGGGCACAATACATACGTTACGGTTCCAGTTAGTACCTTAGGAACATATCTGCCAAGTTTGTTTTATCAAGGTTGGTCAAACGGTTTTGATTTCTATGCGGGATATACATTGGATAGCTGCCTGGTCGTGCGGTTTGAGCGCTGAACAGTAGTTTGGATTTATCGATGGTCCCGGGTTCAAACCCTCCCCACTCCCATCCTCCGCCATCCTGCGGGATGTTTGGACTAGGAAGTAAACTATCATCAACTCTGAAGGAAAATCCAAAACATGTAAAGCATTTTACAAAAAAAACAAACAAAAAAAAAAAACATGCATACATACGCCTTACTTTTTACTTTATAGTAGACCATTCAGTTGATAATATAAAAAAAAGCTCAATTTCAAGACGAGTTGTATTCAATGTGGAAACAAACACATTTTATTAATGGCAAAATATGTCTTGATAGTTAAGTTCAGACAAAGGGAATTGAACTAAATTCTTCATTAATATGATAACTTCACTTGAGTTTTCACAATCCACACTAAAAACATTTGATCAGTTTTTCAATCGATATCTAGTCAAGTGGTTGCTTCTACTTCTTAAATTTAGAAAGCCTTCAGGATAGAAGACTCAAAAGTTAAGTAGCAATTATACATAACACATTGAACCATAATCTTCAAATGCAAAAACAAAACCTAATAAAATACTCAGAAAAACACAAAGATAAAGGCACATTCCTTTTTCCATTTACTAGGACAAATTTGTGCACGTCCTTCTTCTTCCCTAGTGCTATTAGAGCATGGAATGGGTTGCCTGAATCAGCCACGAAAACCAATGACTAGGCAGAATTTAAGTAATTGGTTTACATGCATGACTAGATTGACATAAGAACACGCATCTTCCTTTTGAAATAACGTCTGTATTTTATAAGATAAGATAAGATAGACGTATTTTCTTTCCCGTTTCATACTATAAAAAACAAAGACGAAACATCATCGCTTGTGTTTTCATTTTGTGACCGTATTCTAAGGACATGACAAAGCTTGCACACACTTACACAGTCGTAATTCAAGAAACTCTCCACACAAGACAATCGTTGAATTATTTAGATTAGGGGAAAAAAAGAAATGCTTCGAGGGCGCCTAGGCATTCTTTGAATAGCCTAGGCACTCTTTATATGGCCCAGGCACTCGTTATATAGCCTAGGCATTCTTTATATAGTAGGAAATGAAGAAATCATTCTATAGAATGCAGGATTTCTCACTTTGCGGTAACACCACATCAACAGTGAAATACGCGTAGGCCTACACAGTGAACAAAATTAGCAAATCATCTCTAGTCAACTTAGATTCCTTGGATGAAAAACTGGTTTTGTTTTAAACTATATCAATCTAGAATCAAAGAAATAATCAAGCCACTAAAGTTATTAACTATAGACTTTGTTGTAAAACTGTAGGCAACAGTACATCTCTGTTTCATCTCTCGACTTGATCTAGATCTAGCAGTAGGCGGGGCTCAACAGGCGCGTGCAAAAAAATCCAAAATAAAGACTTCTAATAAAATAAAGACACATCGGAAAGTGAATGGTCAAGATCGCTATTTGACCTACTTCTAATGGAGTTATTGCGTCCAGAGAGTTAGACAATTTATTTTTTTATCTTTAGGGTCTTCAGCTTGTGGTAGGGCTACTTTACATATGTTAGTTTCACCGCTAGTTAGTAGTTAGTACCGTTCATATCAAGTTTTGTTAAGATTGGTCAAACAGTTTTGATTTCTATGCGGGGCATACATGCATATATACATACATACATATGACATAAATTGAATTATATATATATATATATTAAATATGCATAGACTAAATGGTGTTTATTTTGGCCGGACCGATTCAATGGAATATAATTTTTTTTTATCGTTCTGGCCATAATGAACCTCATTTAGTCTGTTGGGACAATTTGAAAGTTTTAACTGAACCAACGCACAAGTGTGTTCCTACTTTGTCTGAATGTGAGAGTAGTTTCTCGTGCGTTGTCAATATATTAATGGACATCTCTTAATTTACTGTGTGACATAGAGAAAATGTTCTCTTACAATGGACTAGACATTGTCTCAGGCTATGTCATGATAGTGTTTGTCTCAGGCTATGTCATGATTAGTGTTTGTCTCAGGCTATGTCATGATTAGTGTTTGTCTCAGGCTATGTCACAGCCTAAAATGTTAGTGTCTCAGGTTATGTCACATATTAAAATGTTAGTGTCTCAGGTTATGTCACAGATTAAAATGTTAGTGTCTCAGGTTATGTCACAGATTAAAATGTTAGTGTTTGTCTCAGGTTATGTCACAGATTAAAATGTTAGTGTTTGTCTCAGGTTATGTCACAGATTAAAATGTTAGTGTCTCAGGTTATGTCGCAGATTGAAATGTTAGTGTCTTAGGTTATGTCACATATTAAAATGTTAGTGTCTCAGGTTATGTCGCAGATTAAAATGTTAGTGTCTCAGGTTATGTCACAGATTAAAATGTTAGTGTTTGTCTCAGGTTATGTCACAGATTAAAATGTTAGTGTTTGTCTCAGGTTATGTCACAGATTAAAATGTTAGTGTCTCAGGTTATGTCGCAGATTGAAATGTTAGTGTCTTAGGTTATGTCACATATTAAAATGTTAGTGTCTCAGGTTATGTCACAGATTAAAATGTTAGTGTCTCAGGTTATGTCACAGATTAAAATGTTAGTGTCTCAGGTTATGTCACAGATTAAAATGTTAGTGTTTGTCTCAGGTTATGTCACAGATTAAAATGTTAGTGTTTGTCTCAGGTTATGTCGCAGATTGAAATGTTAGTGTCTTAGGTTATGTCACATATTAAAATGTTAGTGTCTCAGGTTATGTCACAGATTAAAATGTTAGTGTCTCAGGTTATGTCACAGATTAAAATGTTAGTGTCTCAGGTTATGTCACAGATTAAAATGTTAGTGTTTGTCTCAGGTTATGTCACAGATTAAAATGTTAGTGTTTGTCTCAGGTTATGTCGAAGATTGAAATGTTAGTGTCTTAGGTTATGTCACATATTAAAATGTTAGTGTCTCAGGTTATGTCACAGATTAAAATGTTAGTGTCTCAGGTTATGTCACAGATTAAAATGTTAGTGTTTGTCTCAGGTTATGTCACAGATTAAAATGTTAGTGTTTGTCTCAGGTTATGTCACAGATTAAAATGTTAGTGTCTCAGGTTATGTGATAGAATAAAATGTTAGTGTTTGTCTACGGTTATGTCACAGATTAAAATGTTAGTGTTTGTCTCAGGCTATGTCACAGCTTAAAATGTTAGTGTTTCAGGTTATGTCACAGATTAAAATGTTAGTGTCTCAGGTTATGTCGCAGATTGAAATGTTAGTGTCTTAGGTTATGTCACATATTAAAATGTTAGTGTCTCAGGTTATGTCACAGATTAAAATGTTAGTGTCTCAGGTTATGTCACAGATTAAAATGTTAGTGTTTGTCTCAGGTTATGTCACAGATTAAAATGTTAGTGTTTGTCTCAGGTTATGTCGCAGATTGAAATGTTAGTGTCTTAGGTTATGTCACATATTAAAATGTTAGTGTCTCAGGTTATGTCACAGATTAAAATGTTAGTGTCTCAGGTTATGTCACAGATTAAAATGTTAGTGTTTGTCTCAGGTTATGTCACAGATTAAAATGTTAGTGTTTGTCTCAGGTTATGTCACAGATTAAAATGTTAGTGTCTCAGGTTATGTCGCAGATTGAAATGTTAGTGTCTTAGGTTATGTCACATATTAAAATGTTAGTGTCTCAGGTTATGTCGCAGATTAAAATGTTAGTGTCTCAGGTTATGTCACAGATTAAAATGTTAGTGTTTGTCTCAGGTTATGTCACAGATTAAAATGTTAGTGTTTGTCTCAGGTTATGTCACAGATTAAAATGTTAGTGTCTCAGGTTATGTCGCAGATTGAAATGTTAGTGTCTTAGGTTATGTCACATATTAAAATGTTAGTGTCTCAGGTTATGTCACAGATTAAAATGTTAGTGTCTCAGGTTATGTCACAGATTAAAATGTTAGTGTCTCAGGTTATGTCACAGATTAAAATGTTAGTGTTTGTCTCAGGTTATGTCACAGATTAAAATGTTAGTGTTTGTCTCAGGTTATGTCGCAGATTGAAATGTTAGTGTCTTAGGTTATGTCACATATTAAAATGTTAGTGTCTCAGGTTATGTCACAGATTAAAATGTTAGTGTCTCAGGTTATGTCGCAGATTGAAATGTTAGTGTCTTAGGTTATGTCACATATTAAAATGTTAGTGTCTCAGGTTATGTCACAGATTAAAATGTTAGTGTCTCAGGTTATGTCACAGATTAAAATGTTAGTGTTTGTCTCAGGTTATGTCACAGATTAAAATGTTAGTGTTTGTCTCAGGTTATGTCGCAGATTGAAATGTTAGTGTCTTAGGTTATGTCACATATTAAAATGTTAGTGTCTCAGGTTATGTCACAGATTAAAATGTTAGTGTCTCAGGTTATGTCACAGATTAAAATGTTAGTGTTTGTCTCAGGTTATGTCACAGATTAAAATGTTAGTGTTTGTCTCAGGTTATGTCACAGATTAAAATGTTAGTGTCTCAGGTTATGTCGCAGATTGAAATGTTAGTGTCTTAGGTTATGTCACATATTAAAATGTTAGTGTCTCAGGTTATGTCGCAGATTAAAATGTTAGTGTCTCAGGTTATGTCACAGATTAAAATGTTAGTGTTTGTCTCAGGTTATGTCACAGATTAAAATGTTAGTGTTTGTCTCAGGTTATGTCACAGATTAAAATGTTAGTGTCTCAGGTTATGTCGCAGATTGAAATGTTAGTGTCTTAGGTTATGTCACATATTAAAATGTTAGTGTCTCAGGTTATGTCGCAGATTAAAATGTTAGTGTCTCAGGTTATGTCACAGATTAAAATGTTAGTGTTTGTCTCAGGTTATGTCACAGATTAAAATGTTAGTGTTTGTCTCAGGTTATGTCACAGATTAAAATGTTAGTGTCTCAGGTTATGTCGCAGATTGAAATGTTAGTGTCTTAGGTTATGTCACATATTAAAATGTTAGTGTCTCAGGTTATGTCACAGATTAAAATGTTAGTGTCTCAGGTTATGTCACAGATTAAAATGTTAGTGTCTCAGGTTATGTCACAGATTAAAATGTTAGTGTTTGTCTCAGGTTATGTCACAGATTAAAATGTTAGTGTTTGTCTCAGGTTATGTCGCAGATTGAAATGTTAGTGTCTTAGGTTATGTCACATATTAAAATGTTAGTGTCTCAGGTTATGTCACAGATTAAAATGTTAGTGTCTCAGGTTATGTCACAGATTAAAATGTTAGTGTCTCAGGTTATGTCACAGATTAAAATGTTAGTGTTTGTCTCAGGTTATGTCACAGATTAAAATGTTAGTGTTTGTCTCAGGTTATGTCGAAGATTGAAATGTTAGTGTCTTAGGTTATGTCACATATTAAAATGTTAGTGTCTCAGGTTATGTCACAGATTAAAATGTTAGTGTCTCAGGTTATGTCACAGATTAAAATGTTAGTGTTTGTCTCAGGTTATGTCACAGATTAAAATGTTAGTGTTTGTCTCAGGTTATGTCACAGATTAAAATGTTAGTGTCTCAGGTTATGTCGCAGATTGAAATGTTAGTGTCTTAGGTTATGTCACATATTAAAATGTTAGTGTCTCAGGTTATGTCGCAGATTAAAATGTTAGTGTCTCAGGTTATGTCACAGATTAAAATGTTAGTGTTTGTCTCAGGTTATGTCACAGATTAAAATGTTAGTGTTTGTCTCAGGTTATGTCACAGATTAAAATGTTAGTGTCTCAGGTTATGTCGCAGATTGAAATGTTAGTGTCTTAGGTTATGTCACATATTAAAATGTTAGTGTCTCAGGTTATGTCACAGATTAAAATGTTAGTGTCTCAGGTTATGTCACAGATTAAAATGTTAGTGTCTCAGGTTATGTCACAGATTAAAATGTTAGTGTTTGTCTCAGGTTATGTCACAGATTAAAATGTTAGTGTTTGTCTCAGGTTATGTCGCAGATTGAAATGTTAGTGTCTTAGGTTATGTCACATATTAAAATGTTAGTGTCTCAGGTTATGTCACAGATTAAAATGTTAGTGTCTCAGGTTATGTCACAGATTAAAATGTTAGTGTTTGTCTCAGGTTATGTCACAGATTAAAATGTTAGTGTTTGTCTCAGGTTATGTCACAGATTAAAATGTTAGTGTTTCAGGTTATGTCACAGATAGAATAAGTCCTATTGAGCTCATTTCATGAATGTCAGGTTTTCTATTGACTCTTCAATTGTCATCCAAAGGACTTCCATACATTGTTAAATCTGCAGCGATAATGTCGCCAGCTTCCTCTGCTGCCTCTTCTGTTAAACTCTTTCCTTGACCTTGCTGGCTATTTCCATCTTTGAGCCCACAATCTACTTTTTTGTGATGAAGACATCGAAGTGGGTTGGCATATAAAGTAAGGTCTGCAGCTATTTGAAACTCATCGTCAGCATTCTGTTGAGGGGCGGGACCAGTCTGAGTTGTTTCTTTTTTAATTTGCTGTTCTTTTCCTGGAGGACTGCACTTTGAATCTATGGAAATAAGAGAATTAGGTTTTCATGAAGAGTATCTTAACATTTATGAGAAAATAGTGTTCATTAATTAGCCGTATACGAAACAAGGTTACAAAGACAATTTGTGTGGAAACACAAACTCAGAATCGACCCCCGAATTAGTCCACCCAGGTAGGTAAAAAGGCAGGTATCAATATTTTCAGAAAGAACATCAGAATTAAATTCGATCAAAGACAAATGACAGAGAAGAATGGAGAAAGAAGGTTGACAGATCTTGTGTGGTGCCCCAGCGGTCCAGCAGACCAAAGGATAGGTGAAAGAGAATGTGAAGTTAAATGTAAACATCGGCTAACTGATGTCTTATAATGAATATCTAATTATCTAATTGCTTTGTAAATGGTCAATCTCTAATTCCTCAAAAAAAAAACATTTCGTAAAAACAAATAAAAAAAAATATTCCTGTATGATGTACTGTCTATGCTACAGTTCCAGAGATATTATGAAAAATTACTTATTAAATGTTGTTTTAAATTATGTCAAGCTTAAATGCATACTAAATAGATTTTTTCTCTTTGAAAAAAATAGTAAACATTTTTTTCGTGCAAGTGTAGTAGTTAGTATGACAGAACTCACTTAATTTAGCAAAGCAAATGTAACAAAAAATATTTTTTGACAAAAAATAAAAAACCGTTTGTATAAATGTGTTACAAATATTGTTAGTGTTGGTCCTGCCAAAGAGCCTCCAGTGTGTATTACTATAAATAGTGAATAGTTGTAAAAGTGGTGTATTTATATGAAAAAAACTGCTTGCATAAGTGATTTAAAAATTAGATTTTTTGCTTTTAGAAAAGAAAAAGTAGAAGTTGCATCAGAACTTTGAATGGAATAAAATATCATGATGTCAGATTTTCAATATCTTTTCTAGTTTACAAGATCTAAACGGGACGGACGGACAGTCAGACGGACAGACATTTCACACAAAACTAATAGCGTCTTTTCCCCTTTAGCGGGTCGCTAAAAATACGAAAGTTTAACCTGTTATTGTTATTCCTATGCCTAGTACAAATAAGCACCTTATGAATGAAAACGCAGCGTTAAAATTTACCGAAATGGATTTTTTATTCGCAATTTCGATCCAATTTTTAAAACACACACACACACGACATATTACAAAATGTGCACTTCCTGTTCGCCCCAGCTTCTAGGCTATAGACTTACATTTACTCTATAGGTCTATGTTCTAGGCTTCTCTACTTCATAGATATATGTACATGGAATAAACTCTATTTTGCTTTATAATTAGATCATTCAGAGTTCAATATTTTACTCTCTTAAATATACGTTTGACTATACTTTTGATTAAGAATACACATTTTAAAAATAGATCTAAGACCTACTTTCATTTCTTTGATCTAATCTAGACTGGAACTCTTATAATTCTAAAGATTCAGTTTCAGACGTGAGTTCATTCAATAATCAAGACAGCGAGATTCAATATTTTACTCTCTTAAATATACTTTTGACTATACTTTTGATTAAGAATACACATATTAAAAATAGATCTAAGACCTACTTTCATTTCTTTGATCTAATCTAGACTGGAACTCTTATAATTCTAAAGATTCATTTTCAGACGTGAGTTCATTCAATAATCAAGACAGCGAGATGTATACTACATTATATCTTTCAGCGAGATCTATACTAGATTTTATCTTTAATAATTATAATTCTACACTATTATACAGAAAACATTTCAACTTCTATTGGTAGGTACTATTAGTCTACATAGAGCTTATAAAACGGAATAAATACTTGCTATTTGTAGAAAGAAAAACCCGAGCAAGGCCGGGTGAAAATTATGGCTAGTATACTATAAAGTAGAATGCTTGACGCATGTACGTATGTATGTATTTATGAATGTATGTATGTATGTCCGCGTATAGAAATAAAAACCGCTTGACCAATCTTGATAAAACTTGGCAGAAATGTTCATTGGGTACCAACTTAGAACGTAGTGTATGTATTGTGGCCCTAAAACAAACTTAATATCCTCAAAAAAAAAAAAAAAAAAAGACCAACTCTATTTTACTTTGACACATGAAAATACAAAAGAAGGTCCATTGATTTCATTATATAATAAAATTAACCTTTAAATTTGTGTTTCAAAACCATTTTTTACATACATTAGTTCCTTATATCTGTGAATACAGATTTCCTGACGAACATTCTTTCATTAGACATTACCAAATGGTTACACATCAACACATCTCTCTACTGAGTCTATTCCTAGGCCTGGGTCTAAAACTCTTACTGAACTCTAAGATGATAAAACTTCTTTTCGCAAAGATAGTTTTATGCTTTAACACATGAACATACTAATTATTGTCCATTCATTTCATCTTTTAATGAAATTAACATTCAAATTTGTTTTTCGAAAGCATTTTTAATACATTCGTTCGCTGTTCGCTAAAGCTGTTAGCCGTGTTGAGATAGGCCTATATTCATTCATGAAAAAGGTCACGCATACGCAGAGCAAAGCCTTCACGCAGCACAGAATGAACTCTATAAAAGCCAATTTTTAACTCTAGATTAGTCTACACCTAGATCTATGCCTACCTCAAAATCTACTTTATACTTTAACACATGAACATTTCCAATTTTAATCAAATATATGTAGGCCTACAAGCAAATGTTTTAATTCGAAAATTTTTTTTTAAGTAGATTAGCTATTTTGATTTGATGGCTTCATTTATACTATTTTTACATTTACACATTCACTTTATTTATTACATTATTACTTCGTTTAAATGTTTTAAAAACACTCTCAGTGACTATATCGACCGTGATGCGCTAATGAAGACCCGCGGGTCGCGGGTAAAATATGTCTAGTATATATATATATATATATATATGACTTTTACATCAGGAAGAACTTTCCTTTTAACTTTTATAGCCAATGTATATGCAAAATCCAGCATTTTAAAGAATGCCTAAAAAAGTCTGACAAAAGTGCGAAATAAATTATTAATTTCCTATTTTGCCTAGTCATTGATATAGAATGCTTAGACGAATGATTAGAACTGCTTTAGGCAATGTGCTAAATATTGATTAAAATGAGTCTATTGAGATAACGTACATTTCTCGGACGACTATTTCTATTTGCCAGTTATAATGTAGTATCCTGTTCTTTGAAGTATGGCTCATCTGGTACATGAACATTTCTTTGAACGGCAGATTTGTACAATGACCCTTTCGTTATGTAAGTGAAGACATAGATTATTTGAGTCCATGTATTTAAGATGAAACAAAATATTTGTAATTGTGCGTATTGAAAAGTTGTATGACTTACTTTGACCCTAAACGAGATGTCTGTCATGTCCTGTCCTCTCAATGTCTTTTAATTTGTCATTCTAGTCGAAGTAGGAAACAACTAGAACAGTTCCCTATTTACTTATGTATGTTACTAATTTAAATTACGATTGGTTGATTAAAAGACTTATGTATTCATCTGAACAATTAAATAGGGATGAAGACAGGTGCAGATAAAAATATATTTAGTCTCCTGTTCTTTGTGTTGTTTTTCCACCCATTTCTATTCCACTATAGCATGAACCACATTTGGCTACAGATTGTTTCCTTTCCAATGGACTTCATTTTATTTCTTACTTATAACCGGAGTAAAAGAAGGTTACAAAGACAATTTGTGTGGACACTGTTACGTATCTAGGCATTGTTACCTAGATACTATTTTTTTTCTTGACCTGTAGGTTGTCTGCCCCTTGTGTAATAAGTTTTTTTATTTTATTTTTCACGGCGAGTCAAGCCACACAGACAGTGACCGGTCCTTGACCTATGTGTGTACCTCTGGTTGAAAGGAGGGTGGTTTTTTTTTTTTTTCTGTCTCTTTGAAGAGCGTTCTAGATCTGGGTGTCGATGACTTATTCTGTTCTAGAAATTACTAGATTTGTCTTGATATCGACGCGCGGTATATTATATAAAGACCGCCCGTGTAACGTTGACGGACAGACATACGGAGACAGCCGTGAGACAGAATAGCGGAGACATTGCGTGACCCGTGCGTGGTATACCAATCGATAGTGTAAGTTAAGATTTTTTTTTCTTTTTCAAGGCCTTGCTTGTATTTGTAATTATATTTTCAAACTCTGGTATTGTAATATTTTTACATGCCATTTTTTTTGTAAAAGGGTTTTGGTCAACCCTTCCATTTTGTATTGAGTAAATGTTTTTTTTTTTTTATACTTTATATGATTCAGTTAAAAGTACTATTCGAGTTATATTTTATTAAACCTTAAGTTGATATTTTACCTTCCGATTTCTTGTGTCATTTTTTTTTGTTATTCATTGTAAGTCTCTGATTAAATTCAGACTTAAGATAAGTGACACAACTACCTTTTTCTATTGTCACGTTCCCCTAGGCAAGCCATTTAAAAGTAGAATTCAATTTGTAATACGTGACAAAAGAAGTTTGAGGGCTTTCGTCCCGGATATTTTTCTGAACCTATTTTCGTCTTACTTGAGTAATTTTGTAAAGGCAAAGTTGACTTTAACAAAAAAATTTTTTTGGGGTCAAAGAGTCGGAAGTAAAGTATCAATAGTATTGACCAAACTCTCTTAAGGTTTTTTGTTGTACTGATTTTGTACTGTATATTTACATTGTATACATTTTTTTTTGCTTGTAATAGTTGTTAGTTAGTCATGGATATTCAGGTTTTTCTTGCAAATCCCTCTGTGGAAGAGCTTGATGCTTGTACTAGGAAGGAACTGGTCCTTATTTCTAAACAGTTAGGGTTAAAAATAAAATCAAATGCCCTTAAACAAGAAATCAGAGATAACATTGTAATCCATTATGTAGACGAGGAAGTGTTTTCTGAAGACCTTTTAGAGACCCTTAGACCCGATGAGGGTAAATCAGATTTAGAACTTCAGATAAAATTAAAACAGATGGAAATAGAAGCCCAGAAGGAAATTAAACAAAAAGAATTAGAGCTTGCAGCGGCTAGAGAGCAGAAAGAAATTAAACAAAAAGAATTAGAGCTTGCAGCGGCTAGAGAGCAGAGAGAGCAGAAAGAAATAGAAATGAAATTACAAATAGAGTTAAAAAAATTAGAGTTAGCTGCTAATGTAAGACCAGATTCTTCCCCTGCCAGTCATACTGTTGAAGCAATAAAATTTTTGAAAATAATTCCACGCTTTAATGAAGCCACAATTGACAATTATTTTCCACAATTTGAACTTGCTGTGAAAAATTTTAATGTACCTGAAACTTTGTGGCCCACTTTGCTGCAAACAGTTTTGACTGGTAGAGCTGCAGAGGTATTTTGTTCTTTGACCATTGAACAACAAAAAGATTATAATGTTGTTAAGGCCTTAATTCTTAAGGCATATGAACTTGTTCCGGAAGCTTACCGAAAGCAGTTCAGGGATTGTCGCAAATCGGATGGCCAAACCCATGTAGAATTCCTGCGGGAAAAGGAGCGACGCTTTGAGAAATGGCTCACTTCCAGGGAAATCGGCACCGACTTTGCAAAATTCAAGAACCTAATGCTGATGGAAGAGTTCAAGAGTTGTGTGCGGCTGGACGTCCGTACGCATATAGCTGATCGTGGCGAGGAAGATGTGCACAAGGCTGCAGTGTTGGCAGACGATTATATAATATCACATCAATTTGCCAAGTATACGACGGATGTCAAGCCAAAACAAGTCAAACAGCCTGAGTCCATTGCTAACAACTCCATCAAAAACAGCAGTACAAATGACAGAAAACCTACTACAAGTAAAGCTACTTGTTCCTACTGCAAACGAGAAGGCCATAAAATTGACGATTGCTGGAAATTGAGGAAGAGAAACGAAAAAGCTCCGTCGAAAGTCAGCGCTTGCACAGTACAGTGGTCGTCGAGGTTTACTCCCTCATCATCAAGTCATATCAAGAATAACTCGACACCACCTGTTTCAAATGTATTGACTGTACAAGACTCTCCGAAAATGTCTCCACGATGTTCCAATGACTCAAACAAGAGTTTTTCAAATACATCAAGCCGATGTTCCTATGACTCAAACAAGAGTTTTTCAAATACATCAAGCCGATGTTCCAATGACTCAAACAAGAGTTTTTCAAATACATCAAGCCGATGTTCCAATGACTCAAACAAGAGTTTTTCAAATACATCAAGCCGATGTTCCAATGACTCAAACAAGAGTTTACCTAGTACATCACCCCGATGTTCCAATGACTCTATCCAGAGTTCCCATAATACATCACCCCGATGTTCCAATGACTCTATCCAGAGTTCCCATAATACATCATCCCGATGTTCCAATGACTCTATCAAGAGTTCCCATAAGACATCACCCCGATGTTCCAATGACTCCATCAAGAGTTCTCCAAATACATCCAAAAGATGTTCTACTGACTCAAGAAAGAGTTTCTCCACTGCGTCTCCTAGAGATGTCAATGACTCCAGCGAGAGTTCGACCCAAGTCCAGTCTGCATCAACCAAAATTGATGTTTTATTAGAGGATTTTAAGCCTTTCATTTCGGAAGGATTCGTATCACTACCCGGTGATTCTACAAGTCTACGACCTATCACCATTTTGAGAGACACAGGTGCCTCACAATCGCTACTTTTAGAGGGTATCTTGCCCTTGTCAAAATCATCATCGACTGGGAAGAGCATCCTGTTACGAGGCGTAGAGCTTGGATGTATAGATGTGCCTCTACATCTAATCGACATAAAGTCAAATCTCATTACTGGACCGGTTGTTGTAGGTGTCCGACCAACATTACCATTGGAAGGCATCTCGTTGCTGTTAGGCAATGACTTAGCAGGTGGAAAGGTGATAGCCGAACCCATCGTCACTCAAACACCCGACTTATCTGCCACACCCGAGGAAGACCTAGAGTTATATCCAGCGTGTGCAGTAACAAGGGCAATGAGGTTGAAAGCATCTCAAGAAGAGAACGTCATCAAAGCCAACAGTAACCACGATGATGTGGACTTGAGCACCACATTCTTTGCTTCTCTTGAAGAAGAACCAACGCCAAATTCTGAAAAGCCGGCATCAACTCGAAAACAGTTGATTGAGGACCAAAAGAAGGATCCAGAGCTCGCCAAACTCCGAGAAACCGCAATGACATCACAAGAGGCAGAGCTAGCATCAACGTGCTACTACATCCAAGATGATATGCTCTTCAGGAAATGGAAACCTCCAGACGCATCCAACGAAGAAGAATGGAGAATATGCCATCAAATCGTGGTACCAGAAAGATACCGAGCGTACATCATGAATCTGGCTCATGACACACCAATGTCAGGTCATCTCGGCATCCACAAGACATACTACAAGATTATGTCACACTTCTTCTGGCCACGTTTGAAGAAAGATGTCATCCAGTACTGCCGATCCTGTCATGCCTGTCAGATGGTTGGCAAGCCAAATCAAAAGATCCCTGTTGACATTTTTTCTGATGTACCAAAACAGACTAATGTTATAATGCATGATGTAGATGTTGGCGAGGCTACTCCAGTCAAGCAGCATCCTTACAGGGTCAACCCTGAAAAACTTGCCATACTTAGGTCAGAAATCAAGTATATGCTTGAAAATGACCTCATTGAACCAAGTTCCAGTAGCTGGAGCTCCCCATGTGTCTTGATACCTAAACAGGACAAGACTTATCGTTTTTGTACAGACTACCGTAAGGTAAATGCTGTAACAAAGACCGATTCGTTTCCTATCCCTAGGATAGACGATCTCATAGATCGTATTGGTGACGCTAAGTACATCACCAAAATAGACCTACTTTCAGGTTATTGGCAGGTTCCCCTGACTGATAGGGCAAAGGAAATCTCCGCCTTTGTCACCCCTGATGGTCTGTACCAATACAAAGTGATGCCATTTGGCATGAAGAATGCTCCTGCCACTTTCCAGAGAATGATAAATGCCCTGCTTGCTGACATGGAGAATTGCCACGCATACATAGACGATGTAGTAATTTTTAGCCAAGATTTTTCTAGCCATTGTAAACAACTGCATTGTCTTTTTACTAAACTTTTACATGCAAAAATTACTGTAAACCTGAGTAAGAGTGATTTTTGCCAGGCTTCCATCCAATACTTAGGCCATATTGTAGGACAAAGCCAGGTGAAACCTGTAATGGCCAAAGTAGAAGCTATCCAAGCTTTCCCTATTCCTGCTGATCGGAAACAACTCCGAAGATTTTTGGGAATGTCTGGATATTATATGTCATTGCCAGTCCTTTAACAAACCTCCTGAGGAAGAACGTCCGATTTACTTGGACGGATGAATGTCAGAAAGCCTTTAACCAAATTAAGCAGATATTATCTAGCTCCCCCATTTTGATGGCTCCTGACTTCGGAAAACCTTTTAGGTTAGCTATTGACACCAGTGACACAGGTGTTGGGTCAGTCCTTTACCAAGAAGATAATTTCCAAGTAGAGCACCCTATTTGTTTCTTTTCCAAGAAATTTAATAGACATCAAAGAAATTATTCTACTGTGGAAAAGGAATGTCTTGGGTTGATTCTTTCTATACAACACTTTGATTTTTATATCAGTGGTCCAGATGGCCACTGGTTGTATTTACTGACCACAATCCCCTTACATTTATCCACAAAATGTCTGGCAAGAATCAACGACTTCTCAGGTGGAGTTTATTTTTACAAGAGTACAACCTAGATCTTAAACACATAAAAGGCAGCGAAAATGTTATCGCCGATGCCTTATCTAGATTGTAAAAAGTATTTTGATGTATATTTTTTTTTATATATATCATGATAAATACATTCTGTAATGTAAATATCATTTTTGTAATTATTCTAAAAAGATTTCCATTTCGTGGAAATGTAAACTTTTTATTTTTAGGAGGGAGGTGTTACGTATCTAGGCATTGTTACCTAGATACTATTTTTTTTCTTGACCTGTAGGTTGTCTGCCCCTTGTGTAATAAGTTTTTTTATTTTATTTTTCACGGCGAGTCAAGCCACACAGACAGTGACCGGTCCTTGACCTATGTGTGTACCTCTGGTTGAAAGGAGGGTGGTTTTTTTTTTTTTTCTGTCTCTTTGAAGAGCGTTCTAGATCTGGGTGTTGATGACTTATTCTGTTCTAGAAATTACTAGATTTGTCTTGATATCGACGCGCGGTATATTATATAAAGACCGCCCGTGTAACGTTGACGGACAGACATACGGAGACAGCCGTGAGACAGAATAGCGGAGACATTGCGTGACCCGTGCGTGGTATACCAATCGATAGTGTAAGTTAAGATTTTTTTTTCTTTTTCAAGGCCTTGCTTGTATTTGTAATTATATTTTCAAACTCTGGTATTGTAATATTTTTACATGCCATTTTTTTTGTAAAAGGGTTTTGGTCAACCCTTCCATTTTGTATTGAGTAAATGTTTGTTTTTGTTTTTTTACTTTATATGATTCAGTTAAAAGTACTATTCGAGTTATATTTTATTTAACCTTAAGTTGATATTTTACCTTCCGATTTCTTGTGTCATTTTTTTTTGTTATTCATTGTAAGTCTCTGATTAAATTCAGACTTAAGATAAGTGACACAACTACCTTTTTCTATTGTCACGTTCCCCTAGGCAAGCCATTTAAAAGTAGAATTCAATTTGTAATACGTGACAACACACAAACTCAAAATCGGCCACCGAAGTGGTCCACAGACGGACAGATCTAGACATTGGTATAGGATAGAACATATTAGGCTGTAAAAAAATATACTTTAAAAAATCATCCAAAAAATGCATATTTATTTTATAGGATGTCACTCACAAAAAAATGTAGAAATATTTATTAACTAAAAAAATAATAATTTTGCAGCTGGGTTTCGAACTCAGGACCTTTTGCGTGTTAGGTGAACGTGATAGCCACTACACTTCGGAAACATATGTCGAAATGAACAATATATTTGAAATCTTTACTTATGCTTTCAGTTTGCTGGATCTATCATCTAAGTCTCTAAGTTAGGATCTAGAAATAGATCTCAGTCTCTAAGTCTATTTATAAGTCTAGATCTAGATATAGAATCTTGATATAGAATCTACAATCTAGACTAGAACTCGTATATAGATCTATGTAGATCTGGCCTCTATTGTAATTTAGATTCAGATTGTTGTCAAATGTATAGCCTAATGAGTATGTGAAAACTGCGCGGTAAAAAGTAGTTGTTTTTTTAAACTTATAATTGAAACGAAGTTCGCATTAAAATTCTTTTTAAAAACAACATTTGAATCAGTACTCTATTCCATGAGTTAGTTAATAAATAGAAAATCTATTTTATAATGATCCATTGATACTTTTTCCATTGTGACCTTAGATACACATTTTTTTTTACCAATGCGCGAATCTATGAATGAAGGTTGATTTATTAATGAAGAAGCCTGTGACCTTATTAATAACGGTACGTAAGTACATAGTTTTATTAAGGAGGGTGATTTTTCGGTACGAAAAGTTCTTTGTTGTAGCGGCATCGCTAGACATAGGTTTTCTTTTCGTTTCAGGGTGTTAGGCTTTGGGCTATGGGAAAGTGTGTGGCCTTTCCGCCCTAGGAGGGTTAGTATTCGTAACTATCGTTGTTGAGGTGTAAGAGTTGTTGGTCTGTAGGGCATCGCGAGCCCTGATTGACTGTGGCACCGCATGTTAAAGTGTGCTATGTCTATTGTAAATAATTGGATTATGTGTACTTGCTTTTGTAAATACCATTAAGACTTCATCATTTTTATCCTTATACTTTATCTGTTCATTAAATTGCTAAACTTCCGCTTGGGTTGTTAACTAGTGTAAGTTTACTTATTGTTAACATTAATAGTGTACATGTTGAACAATTGCCGTTCATTTATTAACTGTTTAGTTGAATAACATTTATTTGGTGCTCGTTGTTCTGTATGTTATTACCTTTTGGTTCTTGCATTTATACTGTTCAGGGTGGGGATACGGAACCGTAATATCATACCCTATCTAAGCAAATAACCCAACACCCAAGTTGGAGAAATACTCTTTTCATAAATGTAATAATAAATATCAAATGTGTCTCACAGTTTAGTATCAACATGTCTAAAAACCTTCTGAATTTCATTCTATGCGTTGTAGACGCCAGGAGAAAGAGTTTCTGAAGCTCAGAAACGTAGAAAAATCGCTTGGCGCCCGGGCTTCTCCTCGGAATACTCTGAGTGACCTTAAAGTGCTCCCCCAAACATCTTATCTGACCTGTTAAGTGGCGAATGTAACATTTTTTATTGCAAAATGTTTAGACTTAAGCCCCTCGCACGACATTCGAAGCATAGGGCTGACAGATCTCAACAGAATTCAGTCTAAGGCAACTTTCAAAGTGCCCACGAACTTCTAAAAAGGTGTGTAGCCATGCTAAAGGTGGCCGGTCATGTTTTTGCGTTTCTCTTTCGGCTTTCATGTTAAGGCTGGACTTTGGTCAACGTCTTGTCTAATGATATGTCTAACAAATGTCCATCGACGTTCAGTCTCAACTTCCCTTAGACTGCGCATGCCTGTCGGGGAAAGGATTTCCCAACAGGTAACTGTCAAGGTTCTATTTCTTCTTACTCTACGTCTGTGAGTATTTCAATGCTGACAACCAAATGTCCCCAAGTCATGGACATAACCGTGTTGACAAATAGAACGACAGAATGAAGATTAAGAATGCCGATTCACAGACATAACATAACTTGTTTATTAAAGATATAGATATAATGCAGGCACTGTTCTGGCAAATGAAATGTCCAGTATCAATTAATATATAATAGCTCAATATCCCATCTAATAGATACACAAAATAATTAGAGTCTATACTTTTACTCTATAAACTAATATCCAACTGTCCTGGAGAAGAAACAAAAAAATAACAACACACGTTTTACTATGAATTACATTCCATTAAAAAAAAAAATCTTACAAAACAAAACAACCCAAAAAAAAAACAATCTGGAAGTCAACAACCTGAATCGCTCCCATTCTCCCCTCTAGTTCTCAGGAGACCCAGGCTGATCAGTCCTGACAATAACAGTATATCGGTATGTTATTCGTAGGATCTTTCTCAGCCATCACTACTCAGCCTATTTTCAATCTTCCACGTCTCGAAGCGTATCTGGCTGTTGGGACAATGATTGTATTGAGTAGGTGGATTTTAATCTCCAGGCTAATTGATTGGTTTGTTCAGATAGGCCGTACTTTTTAAAAGACGGCTCCTGCTTTCCAATTCGACATTAACACCAAGATATGTATCTCCATTACTTGAGATTGCCTAAATAGGTTTGAGCTTTTCTATTTCTTCAAGATCTGTATGACCAATGTTGATCGGGTACTGGGTAACCTGCACCCTAAAGGCATAGCTTTGGGGGCGTCTTTATCTGTCATCTCCTGTATATATTTAATTGTATTTCAAAGTAATGATTATGTCGTCTGCACAATCGAAGTCGGTTTAGTTTTCGCTATGTGAACATGAATGCAGCCTGTTGAATGTATTTCTATGACATCGTCGAGGGCTGCAAGAAAGAGAAATGGGAATAAGATACATCATAATCTCATATCTGTCTCGATGTTGAAGAGTTCCACCGTCTGTTGTGACACAACAGCTTGATTTGCTTTAGACAGGTCGCTGAGTCTGGATAAATTGTTGCGAGATGCCTTATTCTCTTGCTATTTTCCAGAGTGATTCTGATGGACGCTATCAAACTTTTTTTAAAATCTACAAAACTGATCAACATCCTTTGTTGGTATTCCAGGATTTGCTCGGTGATGTTTCGCAGGATATAAACCTGTTCAGTGCTTCAATTGCCTTTTCGAGAGCAGCTGAGAAAGACTATTCTTGACGTAAAACGGTTTTGTTACGTTGAATTACAACGCGGCCCACTTCTATCGACCTCCCACCCCCACACACAAAACATATACTTCTGGCCTGAGAATTCTAGTTTCACTTTTCTAGCTTTCCCCGTCACCAGTCCTAAACAAAATAATTTTAAATACAATCCCCCTGTCTTTTCTTCGGCTTCTTGATTCAATATTTAAATATTTCATAAGCTCTTTTTCCTTTGTTTGTTATCAATCTGACGTCGTAACGCTCTCTCGCGCAAGAATTCATTTCTCTTTTACCTCCAGCCTCAATTCACACAAGTTCTATCTGCATTTCATTTTGTTTTTAGACACACTCAAAAAAGTGTATTCAGTCAATGTCGGATTTATTTTACTAAATACTGCTTACATGCAATAAAATTTTTCACAGTTGAATCTGTTTTCTAACTCTATAAACTCCGGCACTAAGCTCGCTCTAGCACGTCTTGCAACTCATTGAATCCGCACATATTCTTCTGGAAGTCTGAAAACTCTTCGTCTGTTCCGTACAAACCAACTCAATAGATAAAAACATCAATAGGCAGAGCATCTAATGGTTAGCAACGAGGCTAGCAAGTATTAGTTTTCGCTATGTGAACATGAATGCAGCCTGTTGAATGTATTTCTATGACATCGTCGAGGGCTGCAAGAAAGAGAAATGGGAATAAGATACATCATAATCTCATATCTGTCTCGATGTTGAAGAGTTCCACCGTCTGTTGTGACACAACAGCTTGATTTGCTTTAGCCTAGCAACAGTTCGATGTGAAATTACAAGAAATCTTTTTTCGCATTCATTCTCGATTTTATATAAAAGAAGACATTTTTCAGGAAATTGCTCGTGTTTTGTCCACAAGCTTTGATTCTAATTAAAACAAAACAAGGAAGATAAAAAATACTTTAAAAAAAAAACAAAGCTTATCTTAAGTGTAATTGTATTAATTATTTTGGATCAGTCAGGTAATTAAATTTGTAATAGATCTAGACCAGCAAAATAAATCTGTGCGACTAGAAATATTTTTACCAATTGTTAGTTAAGCGCCATTTCATGCTTTTAGCTTTTTCAATGCGCTATGGTAATATTATTTGTCTAGACCAGTTTGGGGAGGGGGTGGGGAAAGAATGGGAGAATCTGTGTCACTTTACTGTGATAGTTTTTTTTAATATATTTAAAACAACGTTGCACGACTTGAATTCGAACTCGAAGGCTCAATCCTCCTCAAACAAATACACTAACCACTGTGCCAGCGAAGTGCTTATGAAAATAGAAAGTTTCATAGCAATATATTGTTTGTTTCAAACTTTTAAATTGAACTCTAAACAAAACATAAAGGGGACTAAGTTAACTTAAACCGCAACATCTGTCAAACACAATGTATTTCCCTTGTTTGATATCAAACAAAATAATTAATTATCAACAATAATTTAGCTAATTGTTTTTTTTTATTACTGATACTTGTTTAGTTTGGTTCAAGAAATAATTAAGTAAAACTTCAACTTTATCCAAGATTGGGTATGGGTCAAATAACTTATACGAAAATTGTACCAGACAGACAGAGAGACAGACAGAGTGAGTTGGTACCTACACTAATATAACTGAACAAAGCCGTAGACAACATGGCTGCCGACAAATGCGATGCGATGGTATCCCCCCCCCCCCCCAGCTCTTCTGAAGCAGTGCAAGTCTAAACACTAATCCAACCTCTAAATCAACTGCTCTGCAAATGTTGGCAAGAAGGTGCTGTACCACAAGACCTGCGGGATGCTAAGATCGTCACCAGTCCTAAACAGAAGCGACTGCAACAATGTTTTTTTTTAACATCGACAAAACAATTATTAAACTTTTTTTATACAGCAACCATCAGCAGTCTAATTAACTTTGCCATCACCTGCTGGTATGGTAATACTTCACTGGCACAAAGACTTAGACTAAATAGACTAATTAAAAAAGCATCTATTTCATCTATTCTGTTATTTTACAGTAGTTACGCTGATATTGTCAATTGTAGTCAAATTAAATTTCCATTTGATTGGTTCAATAAAATTATCTTAATTACAGGGGAATTTCTGTATTAAGTATTGTCGGCAAAGTCTTTGCTCAAGTGATACTTCCCAGGCTACAAAAACTTGCTGATCGGGTCTATCCAGAATCACAGTGCGGCTTTCGCTCAGGGAGATCCACGGAATACTCTTCTAATCCACCACGCGTTTGACAAATTCACCAAATATGATGGCGAACTTCTAAATATTGCCAGACTGAGGGTCAAACTAAAATAAGAACCAACCTCGTAAGAGATATGTATTGCAGACGATGCAGCGGTAGTGGCACACTCACAAGAGGAGCTTCAATCACTTATGTCCCGCTTCTCTCAGTCCTGCAAAAAGTATGGCCTAAATATTAGGACGAAAAAAACAAATGTTATGGCACCACATGCTACAGCACCACCCTCCATCCTCATTGACGATAACATGCTGGATGCCGTAGATCAGGGGTTCTCAACCTGTGGATCGCGACCCACTTCGGGGTCGATTGACGATTTGCCAGGGGTCGCCAAAGACCATCGAAAAAATGGATTGTTTTGTCTATTCTTCTACTGCTGTGTGTGCGAGCGGGGGGGGGGGTCGCGGCAGAGTGGGGGATTGTAAAAAGGGGTCGCCGAGCTTAAAAGGTTGAGAACCGCTGCCGTAGATGAATTCTGCTGCTTTGGATCTACAATTCAAGATGACCAGTTTCTGAAAAAGGAGCTCAAACAACGCATTGAGAAGCCTGCATCAACCTTTTTGTACTCATACCAAGAGTTTGGAAAAACCAGAAGTTCACTACAGTGACCAAAATGGCGTTCTGAGTACGCTACGGCTGGACTACCTATGCAAAGCAAGAGAGAAAACTAAACTCCGAAGGATCTTAAAATCACATGGCAAGAGAGAAAACTAAACTCCGAAGGATCTTAAAATCACATGGCAAGAGAGAGTGTGCAACACTTGAGATCCTTTTGCGAACGGGTTTTGCCAGCATCTTTACAGTCCCCAGGACGACGACGCCTGCACTGCCTTGGACATGTACGCGGATGGGAGATAATTGCATCCCGAAAGTCATACTCTAGGGGTATCTCGCGTCTGGCTCAAGAAAAACTGGTCGTCCCCACCTCCGTTATATGAAATAAAACGGATTTAAAACAGTGAACATTGATACTGACCATTGGGAAGACAAAGCCCTAGACCGCAATAG
This sequence comes from Biomphalaria pfeifferi, assembly GCA_030265305.1. Lineage (NCBI taxonomy): Eukaryota > Metazoa > Mollusca > Gastropoda > Planorbidae > Biomphalaria > Biomphalaria pfeifferi. The sequence continues at coordinate 564,441 of JASAOG010000123.1, read as the reverse complement.
ATAGAGGGAGATGGTGACCAAGAAAGCTGTGGACAGTGAAAAAACATAGGCCTCAGCTCTGGTACAAAAGCGTGACATATGAAAAATGGCCGGCCAACAACTAGATTGGACTACGTCTAATAGACCTGATCATATTGGTCTAGTAATTATAAGATTAAACGTGTAAAGTAAGACATACGAATTCTACTCTAGATCTAAATGTCTTGATTTAAGTCTAGATCTAAACTTAATTGTTGTCACTAGGCATAGACTATAGAATCTAGATATAGATCTGAATCTAGATCTATAATCAATATAAAGATTTAGATTTGTATATAGATATAATGTAAATTAGATTTAGATAGATCTACATGTAGAAAAATAGGGATATACATAAGCTGAAAACGACATTAAATAATCAACATAATGATCTAGATATAGAAATATAGCTTGGCTAGGCTACTTTGATAAAATTTGTTTAATGAATATACTACAACAAAACTTATTTATATGTGTAGACCTTGATGTAGCGATTAAGGCGATAGCAAGATTCTCTTTTGATGTCATATTGGAGAGAAGCTAAGGCATTTTGTTGTCTTTAAAATTGGACTATAGAAAGTCTCCAAAACATTGTGACGGAAAAAGGAAGTGCAATACTTGAAGTAGCGAAGTAGCCTTAAATGTAGCAACAAGTGTTCCAGTCACAGATTGAACTATAGGTACAATAACGGACAGCTTCAGTTACAGTAAATAATAGTACATGTGCACTTTAAAAAATTCCTAAACTGTTTAAGCTGCTTGTATTCTTGCAGCTATGACAGTTAGGTGTTCTCTCAAGTGAAGTGTCAGGAGTGAGAGAGACTATGTGTTTGTATTGCTACAAGGTTGACAAGATGTTGACCTATCAATTGAAGTGTAAAGAGCGAGAGACTATGTGTTAGTAGGTAATCAAGTTTCAAGCTTTTAATAAGTAATAAGAAAAGCTGACTATTTATCATCAGATTGCTTACCAAAACTAATTAAAAAAATGACGATTTTTAAGTTTGGCATTTATTTTACCTTTTACTAATATTCCATACGGTTTTTGTTGAACATTTTGTGCAATATAAAATTATACTTTCTGTCTGTTTGTATTCTCTTTCAATATACAATCATACAATTAGACAAAATTATTCTTAATAAATATTCATAAGTAATATATATTGTTACGAATCTCACTATCCAGGCTCTCTGCAAACTGCACCATACACCACCAACTTAAAGAACTTGACAACTCAGGGCTCCAAAGTAACGTAACACTTTAATGGTTAAATAAATAACAGCCAATACTGTACAATTGGCAACACGTACACTGTACAAATATCTCTCCGATAACACCGTAACGCCGTATCAACTCTTGCACTGGCCTCTACGTCTCGTTCCGGCCATGCACTGGGTTCAACAGTTCAGGACTGACTTCGCACACTGGGCTCGTTGTGTTGGACTCGATTACAGACCAAGATCAAGACGCCGTTCGTCTCAACTGTACTTGACAGTACTCCGCACTGAACCGTCGTAATGCTCCGTACAGAACAATACCGTTGAACTGTGCTGTAGTCGACCGTGTTCTGAACTCCTGTCGTGAACCTTCTGTCGTCAGCCGACTTGACTGCGACACCTCCACTCTTTATATAGGGTCCTAAATGTCCTTCTAGAACCGGGCGGAACCTCGCTCGACGTTTCTAGCTTCGTCACATGACTACATCCCTCGTGACGCTCCTGAGCTCTGTTCACGACACCGATCCTTTCAGAACCGTCATGTTGACACTCGTCTCGGCTGACCGTCGTAACTCGTCACGGTTGACCGCTCGTCTAGCGCTGGCCTGGGGCGATTTGCGTCGGCTGACTACACTCACACCATTACCCCCATCTGTGCCACCACCAGGTTTATAACAATATTATAAGCGCAAAATATTACTTACTGATTGATCAAGAGATCTCACTAACTCTCGTAAGATTTTCATCATGCTAGATGCTCACTAAGAACCGGTTTCGACTGACTCGCAACCTGACCAACGCTATTCGTGTATTTTTTTTTTATTTTCCCAAAAGGCGCAGTCTCTCCCTCTCTCCCTCTCTCTCTCTCAATATATAAAATAGCAAACAAATTCCGTATTTTTAAAGCAATTATTTTCTTTTTCCCTAAGTCTACTTTTTTTTTGATATCCCTAACGTCATGTCATTTTAGACGCGGTTAAAATAAAAACAAACAAACAAGATTACAAAGAGAGTTTGTGTGATAACACAAACTGAGATGCGGCCCAGTCATATCCCTGTCGGATCGCATATTCGCAAGGAATATTCAAGACGTGATTTTATTTTGATTGTCAAAGTAATTATGTTTCAAAGATTCAATTTCCGTTTTTTTCAGTTTTACATTTCTTGGATGTTCCTTCAAAGTTAAAGATAATTAACTTTCTTGTCAAACCACACGCTGGACGACAGTGGGTGGCAGCGAGCAGGGCATGAACCCAGGACCATCGAGATAATCAGTCCAGCACGCTAACCGCATGACCAGGCATTGATGTTAACTTAATAACAAACTGGTTACAAACTGATATCCTATGATTGATAAAGAGATATATTACACATTACGGCATGTCATCTAGACCGGGATATGTCAGACACAAAGTGATTTGAGATCTCAATCTTTCAGCATTTGGATTTGTAGGTCGAAGAAAAAAGAAGAACAAAAGAACAGACGCTTGTATTTTAATGTCGGAGGCGCGGTGGTTGAGCGGTAAAGCGTTTGGCTTCCGAACCGGAAGTCCCGGGTTCAAATCCTGGTGAAGACTGGGATTTTTAATTTCGGGATCTTTGGGCACCTCTGAGTCCACCCAGCTCTAATGGGTAACTAACATTAGTTAGGGAAAAGTAAAGGCGGTAGGTCGTTTAGCTGACCACATGACACACTTGTTAACCGTAGGCCACAGAAACAGATGACCTTTACATCATCTGCCCTATAGACCACGAGGTCTGAAAGGGGGGAACTTGACTTTTAACTTTTACTTGAATGTCTCAGCACAGTTAACAACAGAGCTAGTGGCATTGTCATTTCAATGGAACTAGAATGAGGATGCATATCTATCTAATTTAAACTTCTGATTTAGTACTCTTATAATCTATATTTACTAGATCTAGATCGAAATAACATAAACTTGGAATAGTTTAGATGTAACTTAGATTACACTTATGCACAAAAAAACAACAACAACTAGATAAATTATTAATAGACTGAATGCAACATTGAATTTAAAAATAGTATATTAGTTTTAGTATTTTATAACATTGCAATATAGATCTAGACATTTGGAAATCAAAATCTACAATTGAAGTCTAGAAATTGAAATTCTATATCGTGATCTAGTCTATATCATTTTAATCTAGACCTAGAAATTCTAGATCTAGAATCCACAATGATTTTAATTAGAATATAATTATAGATCTAGTTTTAAAAATCTAGGAGTCAGATAACGAGGTTTAATAAACATTGCTATACCGAGTTGTTTTAGCACTTCATTTAAAGAATTAATTCCATATGACGTCAAAGGAAAAAAAATCCACTACGTCACACGGTCTAGTTATGCCAAAAAAATTATCTTCATATGTACGAGCAACTTTTCGAGGGCTCTTAGACATTGGTGCACCGAGTTTTTTTTAGAATAACAATAAAGAATTCATTCATATGACGTCAAAGGAAAAAAATCCATTACGTTACTATGGGCTAGTGCCCCCCAAAAATTCTCTATTAACTCAAGAGATTTAACGATGGTTCATAGACATTGGAGTTCAAATAGAATTCATTTAAAGAGGATTAAAGACGCATTTTTTTGTGCGATTCGTCTGTCGGTCTGTCCGTCCGTCATATTAAAATAAAAAATGTATATAAAAACTGTTGAAAATTTGATTCACCTTTAATTTTCCTTCCAAAACATGGCAATAGTTTAAAGTTTGTATATTAGATTGTTTCGGATGTTTGTATATATAGTGATAGAAAAAGAGAATTCCAGATAAATCTAATGTCGTTAATTAAATTTTTGGGATGGTCTCGTATAAAAATTAGATGTACATAGCCTTGTGGAGAGATTTTCATACCATACTTTGGTGTTAAGAAGCTGTTTTCCTTAAAAAATCGGAACATTATTTAAACGATAATTAGATTTTGTAACGTTTTAGCTAGACAATTAATTAGTGTCAGAGAGAAGTGAGATTTTACATAAATAGAGTTAAAATATTTTTCATAAGAAATCCGGAACAATCTATTTACGTAAATGAAGAAGATTCTTTGTTTTATTTAGTAGAAGAGGGATTTTAAACAGTTTTTTGGCGTTAGTAGGTTTTTCATATAAATTTCGGAAATTTTTGGCGACGATTTGTAAGAAAATTAAAGTAGTGTAAAACAAGTCTAAAAAGTGATTTTCAGTAATCATTTCTAGTAAATTACTTTCTTTTTTTAAAATCCTGAACAACCTATTGTCGATATTTTTGAAATTTGTTTAAAGATAAAATACGGAACAATTTGATTTCGATAATTAAACTATAGTAACGTATTGTCAAAGAATATAAGTGTCAATATATTAGTCAATTATGCGATTTCAAACAATCATTTGACATAATAAATTTTTTATAAAACAATATCCGGAACATTTTTACAGTTTATTTTACAGTCAGTATAGAGATTTTGATTTAGCATTTATATGCTATTAACATAAAAAAAAAGGAACAACATATTATTGATCATGTGTTTTTGCGACGTTTAAGCATGGAATTAAATGTAATATAGGTTAGAAGAGCAAACAAACATTCGTTGGCGTTGATTAGTTTTGCACAAAAACATCCGGAACAATCAATTATAGATATTTAAAACTATTGAGATGTTACGGGAGGAACATTAAAGGGTAAATCAGATTTTCAATAGCTTATAGAGTTGTTTTCTTCTTTAACCGTGAAGGACAGACCGACACACCGACACAACACACAAAAATATGCCTCTTTTATTCTGATGGGGGCATTAAACAAAAACTAAATTGTTATGAAAAGTATATGCTGTATCGGTTGTCATTCTTATGTTTACATGTGCTTGTAACTCGTCCGTAAGAATGTGTTCACGAAATGTGTGCTGTGTAGTCATTCAGTGTATTAAAGCCATTATAAGCGGACATGGTTTTCGACTATCATTATCATTATGTTCATAACAAAATAAAATCTTATTATTATTTTAATTTTGAGGAAACTGATAGCACCATGTCTTACAGATGCTTGTCACGGTACTGAACGAAAGTCGCTGCTTAAAAGTCAAATATATATATAAAATGTATTAGAAATGTTCACAACAAATATCATCATTGGCCTCCTTCAGTCGTAGAACGACTATGGTTCATCTCAGAGCACATTTCCTCATGTGGCTGTGGAGCCCTATTTTGGAGAGACACTCCCGTCCACAGATAGCGCAGGTTAAGGTGGCTTTTGCTTCGGTGGTAGAGGAGCTGGCCGTTTTTCGGATTGTACGTTTTTCTTCCTAAGCTGAGACCCATGTACTTTCACTGTCCATAGCTTTCTTGGTCACTGTCTCTCTACATCTGTGGCGGTCTAGAGCTGTCTTCCCAATTGTCAGTATTGATGTTCACTGATTTGAGGTCACGTTTTATTACACCTATGTAACGGAGGTGGGGGCGACCAGTTTTTTCTTCTGCCAGTCGCGAGTTGTCCATAGAGGATCATTTTCGGGATGTGCTTGTCGTCCATCCGACGAACATGTCCAAGCCAGTGCAAACGGCGTTGTCTGAGGGCTGTAAAGATGCTGGGAATACCTGATCGCGCAAGGATCTGAGTATTGCACACTTTTTCTTTCCATGTGACATTCAAGATCCTACGGAGACATCTCAAATGGAATGAGTTCAGTTTTCTCTCTTGCTTTGCGTAGGTGGTCCATGATTCACAGACATAAAGCAGTGTACTCATAACGCATGCCTTGTAGACTTCCGTTTTGGTCAGAGTAGTTAGCTTATGGTTTTCCCAAACTCTTGGCCTGAGTCTAGCGAAGGTCGAGGCAGCCTTCACTATGCGTTTTTTTATCTCCTCTTCTTGAGACAGGTCATCTTTAATTGTGGATCCCAGACAGCAGAATTCGTTTACGGCGTCCAGCTTGTTATCGTCTATGAGGATGGAGGATGGTGCTTTAGCAGGTGGTCCCATAACATTTGTTTTCTTCGTGCTAATAGTCATGCCATATTCTTTACAGGCTTGAGAGAAGCGAGACATTAGTGACTGAAGTTCCTCTTGCGTGTGTGCCACTACCGCTGTGGGTGGCTCTGATTTTAGTTTTGGCCCTCAGTCTGGCTATATTTAGGAGTTTGCCATCAAATCTGGAATGGAGATAGATGCCTTCGGTGGATTAGCAATGTAAAAAGTATTCCAAAGAGGGTTGGAGCCAGGACACATCCTTGTTTAACTCCGCTGTTTATACTGAAACTTTCAGAGCTGGCACCGTTGAATTGCAATGTACCCATCATATTTTGGTGGAAAGATACAATTACATTTAGTAGCTTGTGTGGACAGCCTATTATCTGTAAAATTTTAAAGATCGAAGGCCTCAATAAACGCAATGTACAAAGGCATCCCCTTTGTTCTCTGTACTTTTCCTGGAGTTGGCGGATGGAGAAAATCATATCAATCGTGGATTTCCCTGAGCGAAAGCCGCATTGTGATTCTGGATAGACCCGATCAGCGAGTTTTTGTAGCCTGGGAAGTATCACTCGAGCAAAAGACTTTGCCGACAATACTTAGGAGGGAGATTCCCCTGTAATTGTTGCAGTCGCTTCTGCCACCTTTGTTCTTATACAGTGTAATGATTTTAGCATCCCGCAGGTCTTATGGCACAGCACCTTCTTGCCAACATTTGCAAAGCAGTTCGTATAGAGGTTGGATTTGAGTAGTTTTGTATTGTTTTAGAAGATCTGGGGGATACCATCGCATCCGGGTGCTTTGAGGGCAGCAATGTTGTCTATGGCTTTGTTGAGATTTCCATGGAAGTCTTTTGTATGGTGGACTTGAGGTGTTCTCATTTTTCTGTTGCTGTATTTCCAGAAATTATTTTTATACTCGCGTTCAAAAGATTCCGCAAACTGTATCTGGAGATCAGGGTGACACATCTTGTTTACATCCGATTGGGGTCTTCCAATCTGCTTGGTATGGTGGATTTTTTTTATGGAGAAGATTGATCTTACAACATACCCAGGGGTGATCTGTGTCACAGTCTGCACTGTGATACGACCTGGTAAGCTTGACAAATTTTAAGCACTTTTGTCTTACCATGATTAGGTCTAGTTGGTGCCAGTGTTTGGAGCGAGGGTGCGCCAAGATACTCTGTGCTGCGGTTTAGTCTTGATAGGTATTAGTGACACAGAGGGAGTGTAGTGAGCAAACATCGAGGAGCCTTGGTCCATTTTCATTTACTTTTCCGATACCAAGCGCCCAATACAGCTGTCCCATGCAGAGTTGTCAGATGCAACGCGTGCATTGAGGTCGCCGAGGATGATAACCTGTTCCGTAGTTGGGATCTCGCTAAGAACAGACGAAAGGTTGTTATAAAACATACCTTTGGCCTCTGGTGTGGAACTCAGAGTAGGAGCGTAGGCACATATCAAAGTCACATGTCCAATAGATGTGTTAAGGCGTAGGGATAGGAGTCTTTCTGAACCGTTGCACTTCAGCTCCACTGTGTTTAGCAGTGTGCTCTTAACTGCGAAACCAACGCCATGTTCCCTTACTTCACTTTCGGCTTTGCCTTGCCAGAAGAAGGTGTAGTCTTTTTCTTTGATTGAACCAGAGTCATCTAAACGAGTTTCCTGAAGGGCGCCAATGTCTACTTTGAGCCTGGACAGTTCATCGTTTATTATTGCAGATTTTCTGACATCTTCTATTTCCGGTAAGTTTTCATTAAGTCCAGTTTGTAGAGTACGCACATTCCATGTGCCCAGTTTAAGAGTGGAGCTCCTCTTTTTTTTCTTCATGTCGACTGGTACATTGGCTTTGTGCCTGCTTTTCAGATTTTGTCCAATCCTCGTGTACCCAAACGAGGAAGACAGGCATAACGGGACAGCACCTTATTGGCTGGGGGCTGCCCAGCTTGAGGCGGGCGGTAGCTGTCCATTGGAATCCTAGGATCCCTCCCACCGACGTAAGTGTCTCCTGGCGCCCTGCTCTACGTCAATTGAGCATTTGAGCTTATAACCGGAGACTGCCCCTTCACGTGTTTGGCCGACGCCAAAGGCGAAGCTGGAGTGTCCTCTCCAGTTTTTTGGGGTTAGGTGAGATGAAAGCCTGGGCATTGTTTATGGTCGAAACGATGTCGCCCACACAGCTGTTCCCCCCTCTCCACGCAGCTGATGTGACCAAAGGAACGGAATATCCAATACAGTTTGGGATCAGTAGCACCGCAGAATCTGCCAGGCTGTAGCACGGTGTGCCACAGTCTGCCTAAGGGTCACTAGCTCCTGATTTTTCCTCAGCGTTGTCTCCCGAAGCCTTTCCCGTGTTTGGGTATAGCCGCAGGGAAGCGGAGGTTTGGATTCAGAGTTTTTCTTCTCCTAGATGGGTAGCCAACCAAGGCTAACGAGCAAGGGGGGGGGGGGACAACAAATATAAATATTAGTTATAGGTGTTTTTTTCTGGTCAACTAGCTGCTAAAATTAAAAGAAAACATTTATCTTTGTTTATAAAGGCTAAGAATGCACGTTGTATGTAAATATCACGCACATTTTTTTTATTGGACTTTTTATGCAGCGACTTTCGTTCAGTAGCGTGACAAACATCTGTAAGATATGGTGCTATCAGTTTCCTCAAAAGTTAAAAAATAAACAGATTTTATTTATTTTTTGTTTAACTAATCCTATTCTAAATCTATAACACTAGGACACCTTACCAAGCGCTGTAGTCGTTCCCCACTCGAGCGTTGAAAACTTGAAGTCACCCATGATAATAAGTTTGTCAGTAGTGTCCACCTTGCACAGGACTCTCCTCAGGTCAGTGTAGAATATTTCCTTGGTTTCAGGCTCTGCCTGCAGCGTGAGAGCGTAAGCACTGATAATAGTGACGTATCTAGAGCCATCTAACGGTAGTCTGAGCGACATCAGTGGGTCTGAGTGACCAGCAGGGATATCTAGTAGTTTCTTGGCAAGATATTGCTTTACCATAAAGGCCACCCTCGATTGCCTGTGCTCCTCAGGGCCTCTTCCGGACCAGTATAGGGTGTAGCCAGCCCCTCTTTCAGTCAGCGACCCCTGGTTCGCCAAGCGTACCTCACTAAGGGCAGCTATGTCTACATCTAGCCGAGTCAATTCTAATGCCACCAGTGCAGACTTCCGTTGAGGGCATTCGCTTTGGTTGCTGTCCTGCAGTGTGCGGACATTCCAGCAGGCGACTTTGAGAGGTATCCTTTTATCGACTCGTTTGGGACTAGTCATGTGTGGGCTAATTACTGCATTGCTTCCAGCTGGAGCAGAGTATTTTTAAAGTGATAATTGGCTCGCGCAGGTCAATACCACTCTTTAAACTAAATGCAGTTCACAGTACTACAGACGTCTTTGAACAACAGATAGCCGTATGTGTTATATCGGAGTTTCCGTCTCCTGGACTGGCAGCCGACCAAAGCTATAGAGCTCAGTCTGCCCAATGGCCGAATTGTTGATTTGGTTCTACATTTTTAAGTTAGATCTCATCTAGATCTAGTCCTAGAGTTAGTGAATACTAGTAAATCTAGTAATGATAGATGATAAAGGTCTAGCCCTAGCTATAGAATCAACAACTAGCCTATTTAAAAAGTGTTTTATTAGACTTAGACTTGACTAGATAGATCAATATAGTTTTATTATACTTAGACTTGACTAGATAGATCAATACAGTTTTATTAGACTTAGACTTGACTAGATAGATCAATACAGTTTTATTAGACTTAGACTTGACTAGATAGAACAATACAGTTTCCAGATCCAGATACAATCTACGTTGTTTATACAATGATCAGAGAGAAGGCAAACGTCGTTGGTTAATATGCATGGCTAAATGCATGACGCGTAAGACGTAATCATCTTCTTTCATGAAGTAACGTCTGTATTATATAAGATAAGAAGATAAAGTTAATGTCTTTCATTGTAATAAAAATGGTTTGCATTGTGTGAAAGCGTGTGTATGTGTAAGGGATTGACATGTTAAATATTGAGACGCCGAAGAAAAGATATTTTACGCAGGACTAGCTTTTTCTTTTTGTAGGCGGAAAAAAAAAGGGGGGGGGGGGGAGTGGATAAGCAGAAGTGCTACTAGAATTCACGGCCAAAAGCATATGAGCGTGTGTGTGTGTGTGTGCGTGTGTGTGCTCGGGAGTAGCGTTTTAAAGCGATTTTTTTTCAAATCAATTCAAAAGGAAATTAAGATGCGGAGGATAAAATAATTAACAAAAATGGGGGGGGGGGGGAGATGAAAAGAGTTTAATAGTTACAGATCCACTAATTCTAGGGCTAAAATGTAGGTAAAAAAGGCTGCAAACTAATTCACGGGCGTAGCCAGTGTGTACTGTTAGTTAGATATATGAGGAGCTAATCATGTATTTAAGATGCATATTACCTGGTCTTGACATCACAGTTAGGTGTGAACATAAATCTGGAAACAGAAGAGAAATGGTGAGCATTTAGCCTAAACTATTAATTTGTATAACATTTCAAAACATATATAAACTACTCGTATGTATAGCATTTCAAAACATATATAAACTACTCATATGTATAGCATTTCAAAACATATCCATGATATCAATATTAAGTACTCATTTGTATTAGACTGAAATAAATAAACTATTGTGAAAATGATTTTTATTGTACTTTTACTGCATTAAAATTTCTTTTTTTTTATTTATAATGTTATCTTTTGACCTGCGCATGAGCGCATCCCCCCTCCAGTGTGTACTGTTAATTAGATATATGAGGAGCTGGGGGGGGGGGATGCGCTCATGCGCAAGTCAAAAGATAACATTATGAATAAAAAAAAAGAAATTTTAATGCAGTAAAAATACAATAAAAATCAATGTCCGTATAAAAAGCTGTCATTGTAACTCAACTACTGAGATGTCTTTAAAGTAATTACTGTCATATACAAGTTTTAGAACCCCTGTAATATCTGGTGACTAGTAGTCACTGAACTATTCCGTGCAGTTAGCACGAGATTTTGTTTGGTCGGAAGCTGACCACGAGGTGGACATCTTAGTTGATCTTAGATTCTTGTAGAGAGAGGAGTGTTATGGATATTTTTGACAATAGAGCAATGTACAAGTATGGAAGTTATTATAATTGATTTGTATTCAGGACTTATTTCCTTGGATGTAATTTGTGATGGCTGAAGTCGCCAATATCTTTTGTGATTATATTTTACGTGAATAAAAACCATGTCTGCTACCAGTGAGTCTATTAATAATTCTAAATGTTGTGGTCAGAGAGTTCAGTATGTTAGTGTTCTCGCGCACTAGCAAATCTAGTGCGCGAGTGAAAGTATTTAATTAAGAAGACAAAGAATATTATAGTATCTACAACACACAGAGACATTCGCGTCATCACGCCTACAACAAGAACTAGGCCGTGACAATTACTTTGTGTAGAAACATGTAGATGTTGTACAGCGGCCTCCCCCCGTAGCCTACTTCCTGCTGGTGTAATCTTGACGTCACAGTGAGGGGGAGATGAAGCAGTTGAGAAATCAATAAGAACATAGTCTGATTGAATAGTGGCTAATGGCTGGAATAAATGATGGATTGCTTCATTCACTAATGGAGGGCGCACGCTCAATGCTTGTTTGAGTGAATCAACTTGACCAAGTGTTAGATTAAGCTCTTTATTCTTGTCAGAGTCTGGAAACCAAAATCCTCAGCGTAGGCTGTTGCGCTATAACATCAACAAACCAGCTACTCGTCAAGACGCAGTCCCCCCCCCCCCCCCCCCCAGTTTGTACGTAAGTCTTTAGGTGAAGGTGGCCTCGCGATTATTTTTATTTCATTCCAAGAGATACAAATTTGAGTCGGTCAAACGAAGGTCCAAAGTGCATAGAGCTTTGATACTATCAGCGGGGGGGGGGGGGGGTATTCGCATAAACGATAAACCCAAAAGAGGCCGTGACTTAACTAAGACCTAACTCCAGTCACTGTGGTGCACTACACAACGTGTGAAGCAGGACGAATCGCTAGCATATCAAAAGTTCTTCAAACATAAATCAATCATCTTTTCAGTTTAGCTCGCGACAGTTTTAAATCAATCAATAGAGTTTTTAAAATGAGTTAACATGCACACAGTGGCGTCAGTAGGGTCGGTGTCACTTCCTCTTATTTTTTTTAACGTACTCCCCCCCCCCCTCAAAAAAAAATTCAATAAAACCTTCGTCAGTTTGTTGAACCATACTAATCATCAACATCATCATTATCTGTCCTTAGTGTTCCTCATGGACTATAGCGCCTCAAAACGCGAGTCTCTAGACTCTAGAGTCTATTGCTAGTCTTTGAATGGCTTCCCAGCTCTTTCCTCTCGGCTTCATCTAGTGACACTCTATCTGCATCGCCACGTTCTTTTTGGTCTTCCTCTGCGTCTAATACCTAGGGGTACTATTCTAGCTCACTTGTTGGCAGTTTTTCTTAGTGTGTGACCAATCCATCTCCACTTTCTCCAATACACAATCCATCTCCACTTTCTCCAATACACAATCCATCTCCACTTTCTCCAATACACAATCCATCTCCACTTTCTCCAATACACAATCCATCTCCACTTTCTCCAATACACAATCCATCTCCACTTTCTCCAATACCCGATTAACTTGAAATGAAAAGAGCTTATTCTCCTTTGGCCGGCCCTGGCCACTACCTAATGTACTGATTCCAGACTGTCCGATAAGCGTTGCAGCAGTAGAGTCCTATGTAGTAACGGTTAGCTGTAGAGTCCTATGAAGTAACGGTTAGCTGTGGAGTCCTATGTAGTAACGGTTAGCAGTAGAGTCCTGTGTAGTAACGGTTAGCAGTAGAGTCCTATGTAGTAATGGTTAGTAGTAGAGTCCTGTGTAGTAACGGTTAGCAGTAGAGTCCTATGTAGTAACGGTTAGCTGTGGAATCCTATGTAGTAACGGTTAGCAGTAGAGTCCTATGTAGTAACGGTTAGCTGTGGAGTCCTATGTAGTAACGGTTAGCAGTAGAGTCCTATGTAGTAACGGTTAGCTGTGGAGTCCTATGTAGTAACGGTTAGCAGTAGAGTCCTGTGTAGTAACGGTTAGCAGTAGAGTCCTATGTAGTAATGGTTAGTAGTAGAGTCCTGTGTAGTAACGGTTAGCAGTAGAGTCCTATGTAGTAACGGTTAGCTGTGGAATCCTATGTAGTAACGGTTAGCAGTAGAGTCCTATGTAGTAACGGTTAGCAGTAGAGTCCTATGTAGTAACGGTTAGCTGTGGAGTCCTATGTAGTAACGGTTAGCAGTAGCCCTATGTAGTAACGGTTAGCTGTGGAGTCCTATGTAGTAACGGTTAGCAGTAGTCCTATGTAGTAACGGTTAGCAGTAGATTCCTATGTAGTATCGGTTCGTTTTGCTGTGACGATTATTTTCAGTTTGTCTGCTGCTTTTGAAGAGAATGTCCTGCCTCATCTCAGTGACTTCTTTTTACACATTTTATATGAACTTGCTCTGTCTGTCTTTCTGTAGGTCTGATATAAACATGTTGTACATGTTATTTATTACACTTCCCATGTTTAGATCAAGATAAAGGTTTGCACAATAATTTATTGACACTAGCAAAATATGAATCAACCAATTATTTTAATCAATTAATCGTAATTAATTCATTTTGTTTTTTTAAGGAATATATATAAAAAAATATAAAAAAAAAACTCACCAGGCTAATGGGAGATTATCCTTTTGTAGAAATAAGAGTTTTCCTTAGATAAGGGGTAATAAGCAGGCCTTGTGTAGAGAATTAGATTATAAGAATTGAAAGATAGCTAGAATAAAGGGAGATAATTAAATGGTAATGTAAAGAGCATCTCTAAGAACGTATTTTGATGGAATAATAATAATAATAATAATAATCTTTATTACCCGTGAGGAAATTTATTTAACAATTGTGCATTATTCAAAACAACAACAACACATAATTAGAGCAAACAATTTGTACAATAGCACACATGATGCCACCAGGTGGACACATGCAAACTCCCTATACGGCATATATTACATACATTACTTCCATAATGAGAATAATTATGTCCAATGCATCACACATGGATACCAGACGTTCATATTAATCAATGACCTAAACTCTGCTAATTCGTTGGTTTTCCTGGCTCATTCAGTACCCATTAAACCCATTCCATTCTCTAAAGGCAAAAGGGAAGAAGGAGCATTTGTAAGACTTTGTTCTAGCGAATGGAATAGGAAATGTGTCTCTATCCTTGTGTCTTTCTCATTAATTAGGTTTTGTTTTTCTATTTGTAAGTTCTGGTTCAGTGTTTTATGTATTATAGCTACTTTACTTTTTTATTCTTCTGTCTTGAAGTGTCTCTAAGTTAAGTAATTCTACTAATGGTGTTATTCCAATCCAATTAGAATATTCGTTTGTTATTAATCTCACTCGTTTATTTTGTATTTTGTAGTTTCTGTATGTTGTTCTTTTTTTAGTTGAGGGGTCCCAAATGGAGGTATATATTCTAATATTTGCCTAACTAAAGTTAAATAACATTTTAATTTTATGTTTTTGTTTGATTTTTAAAAAATTTATTATAATAAACCCTAATGTTTTGCTTATTCCATGATGTTTTCATTTATTATTACACCTAGATATTTTGAACTTTTAGTCTGTGTGACTGGTTTACCATGAATAAAGGAAGTAGCTTTATTTGCTTTAGCTTTTTGCTACTCTAAATAACTTGACAACATTTTGTTCAACGATTTCATTGCCGAAGAAACAAAAGAGTTCAAGAGTCTATTAGTAAAGATTATATTCAAGACTGTATGTAGCCTATATTCAAGACTGTATGTAGCCTATATTCAAGACTGTATGTAGCTTATATTCAAGACTTATGTAGCCTATATTCAAGACTGTATGTAGCCTATATTCAAGACTGTATGTAGCCTATATTTAAGACTGTATGTAGCCTATAATTAAGACTGTATGTAGCCTATATTTAAGACTGTATGTAGCCTATATTCAAGACTTATGTAGCCTATATTCAAGACTGTATGTAGCCTATATTTAAGACTGTATGTAGCCTATATTTAAGACTGTATGTAGCCTATATTCAAGACTATATGTAGCCTATATTCAAGACTATATGTAGCCTATATTTAAGACTGTATGTAGCCTATATTCAAGACTATATGTAGCCTATATTTAAGACTGTATGTAGCCTACATTTAAGACTGTAAGTAGCCTATATTTAAGACTGTATGTAGCCTATATTTAAGACTGTATGTAGCCTATATTCAAGACTGTATGTAGCCTATATTCAAGACTGTGTGTAGCCTATATTTAAGACTGTATGTAGCCTATATTCAAGACTGTATGTAGCCTATATTCAAGACTGTGTGTAGCCTACATTCAAGACTGTAAGTAGCCTATATTTAAGACTGTATGTAGCCTATATTCAAGACTGTGTGTAGCCTATATTTAAGACTGTATGTAGCCTATATTCAAGACTGTATGTAGCCTAAATTAAATTATTAGAAAGAAAACTTTGTATAAGATTTAAAGATTAGTTAATTATATAAGGCCTCCTTCAGTCGCATATTAATTTCTTAATCGCCATTTTCACCATTGACCTACATGGAGCCATAACAAGAAGCCTGATGTACTAAATGTAACTAACAATGGTTTGTTAAATCAATAGAAGTTTTGTTTGTTTGAAAATATTTTAATATTTTGTTTTTTAATTTTCCAACAGAACGTTTTGGTGGTGGACAGTTTGGCGTTCAAACAACATTCAATATGTGACTTCAAACCTTTTTTTACGTATCTATGTTTGGAATGTTTCTGTTCAAATGTGTATGTACTTCTTATGTCCATCTAAGTTTGCTATATAATGAGTGTTGTGTAATGACTGTTGCCTAATTGTTGTTGTGTAATGATTGTTGTGTAACGATTGTTATGTAAGGATAGTTACGCAATGATTGTAACGCAATGATGGTGCGTAATGATTGACGTGTAATAATTGTTTTTGAAATGATTGTTGTCTAATGATTGCTATCTAATGATTGTTGTGCAATGATTGTTGTGTACTAGCAGCTGGGAAGAGGTGGCACTGGATAGATCCACATGAAGAGAGAGCATACAAACCAACACACGTAACAGGCCCTGACCATGTGGTTGCTTGCCTACACGTAGCAGGCCCAGACCATGAGGTTTCTTGCCTACACGTAGCAGGCCCAGACCATGTGGTTGCTTGCCAGTGACACTGCAGCCATAGCTACAAGACTACACGTAACAGGCCCAGACCATGTGGTTGCTTGCCAGTGACACTGGCAGCCATAGCTACAAACCTACACGTAACAGGCCCAGACCATGTGGTTGCTTGCCTACACGTAAGAGGCCATGACCATGTGGTTGCTTGCCAGTGACACTGGCAGCCATAGCTACAAATCTACACGTAACAGGCCCTGACCATGTGGTTGCTTGCCTACACGTAGCAGGCCCAGACCATGAGGTTTCTTGCCTACACGTAGCAGGCCCAGACCATGTGGTTGCTTGCCAGTGACACTGCAGCCATAGCTACAAGACTACACGTAACAGGCCCAGACCATGTGGTTGCTTGCCAGTGACACTGGCAGCCATAGCTACAAACCTACACGTAACAGGCCCAGACCATGTGGTTGCTTGCCTACACGTAAGAGGCCATGACCATGTGGTTGCTTGCCAGTGACACTGGCAGCCATAGCTACAAATCTACACGTAACAGGCCCAGACCATGTGGTTGCTTGCCTACACGTAACAGGCCAGACCATGTGGTTGCTTGCCAGTGACACTGGTAGCCATAGCTACAAATCTACACGTATCAGGCCCAGACCATGTGGTTACTTACCTACACGTAACAGGCCCAGACAATGTGGTTGCTTGCCAACACGTAAAAGACCCAGACCATGTGGTTGCTTGAATACACGTAACAGGCCAGACCATGTGGTTGCTTGCCAGTGACACTGGCAGCCATAGCTACAAATCTACACGAAACAGGCCCAGACCATGTGGTTGCTTGCCTACACGCAACAGGCCCAGACCATGTGGTTGCTTGCCAGTGACACTGGCAGCCATAGCTACAAACCTACACGTAACAGGCCCAGACCATGTGGTTGCTTGCCAGTGACACTGGCAGCCATAGCTACAAATCTACACGTAACAGGCCCAGACCATGTGGTTACTTACCTACACGTAACAGGCCCAGACAATGTGGTTGCTTGCCTACACGTAAAAGACCCAGACCATGTGGTTGCTTGAATACACGTAACAGGCCAGACCATGTGGTTGCTTGCCAGTGACACTGGCAGCCATAGCTACAAATCTACATGTAACAGGCCCAGAACATGTGGCTGCTTGCAAGTGACACTGGTAGCCATAGCTACAAATCTACACGAAACAGGCCCAGACCATGTGGTTGCTTGCCTACACGCAACAGGCCCAGACCATGTGGTTGCTTGCCAGTGACACTGGCAGCCATAGCTACAAACCTACACGTAACAGGCCCAGACCATGTGGTTGCTTGCCAGTGACACTGGCAGCCATAGCTACAAACCTTCATACGTAACAGGCCCAGACCATGTGGTTGCTTGCCAGTGACACTGCAGCCATAGCTACAAACCTACACACGTAACAGGCCCAGACCATGTGGTTGCTTGCCTACACGTAACAGGCCCAGACCATGTGGTTCCTTGCCAATGACTCTGCAGCCATAGCTACAAGCCTACACGTAACAGGCCCAGACCATGTGGTTGCTTGCCAGTGACACTGCAGCCATAGCTACAGACCTACACACGTAACAGGCCCAGACCATGTGGTTGCTTGCCAGTGACACTGCAGCCATAGCTACAAACCTACACACGTAACAGGCCCTGACCATGTGGTTGCTTGCCTACACGTAACAGGCCCAGACCATGTGGTTTCTTGCCAATGACACTGGCAGCCATAGCTACAAACCTACACGTAACAGGCCCAGACCATGTGGTTGCTTGCCAGTGACACTGGCAGCCATAGCTACAAACCTACACGTAACAGGCCCAGACCATGTGGTTGCTTGCCAGTGATCGTGACAGCACTGGAAGTCTCGTAGGATTGTCGGAGCCTCAAGATACGAGGCAACGAAAGTGGCCAGCATGAAAGAACGCAGAGCCAACAAAAAGCTGAGAGACGTTCTTTCCTAGCTTTGGCGAAGTTTGTTTATTTTACTTAAGTTAGTATATTTTACTTTCTTTTAAACTTATAAACATCTTGTATCAGTAGTTTCAGTAGATAATCTTGATACTAAGAAACTATATCTCTCCTGCTGTATACCAAATGATACTTGATAAAGAGACATTTGATGAAGCAATCCAGACTCTAAACAGCATCTACATGCAACCAAAGAATGAGGTGTTTGTTAGGCACAGGTTAGCTACTTGCAAACAAGAGCAAGGTCAAACGATAGAAGCCTGCATGCAGAAATTAAGAATTCTATCCAAGATTGCAACTTTAAAGCGGTGACTGCTGAACAACACCGAGAAGAGGCTATCAGAGATTCATTTATCAATGGATAAATCCAACAGCATTCGAAAACGTCTTCTTGAAAAGACTGTTTTGAGTTTAAAGGACGCCTTCGAGGAGGCTCGTTTACTAGAACATGCTTATCAGCACTCATTAAAATATGAATCATCACAGCCGGAAACTTATTGCGCGGCAACTACTCTCACCAATTCTTTGGCCACACCTTGGCCACACGTAACGATTCCTCAAAGTGCTAGCAATTCACACACACATGAAATAAATGCATTAGCTAGGAAGTGTTATTTTTGCGGCAGGGTTAAGCATCCCCGCTCTCAATGCCCTGCTAGGGAAGCGACACACAATCAGTGCTTCAAAAATAGTCATTTTCAAAGAGTATGCAAATCTAAATCTTCAACAGTGTCGGCTATCGCTACTGTACAGCCTTTGAGATTAAACAAATCTACGATACCCATTTTCATCAACAACGTGCCATTGAAAGCCCTAGTAGACACTGGGAGCTGTGAAAGCTATATTTCGACGCACATTGCTAAGAAGCACAAATGGCCGACATGTTCCTCAGGCAACAGAATCTTTATGGTTTCCACCCATCTATCTCGAGTCCCTCAAGGACATATCTACGCTAACATACGACTAAAAAATGAACGATACGAGGGAGTTAGACTTTCTCTACTAGACAATTTGTGCTCCGACGTCATTCTTGGACTTGACTTTATAAGTTTGCACCAAAATCTGTTTATTCCTTTCGGTGGTCAGAAACCATCGTTGTGCCTGATTACTCTCAAGCCAGCGAGGGTAGAAGCTCCTAGCCTATTTAGAAATCTATCACCAAATGTACCCCAGTGGCTACAAAGTCTCGCAGATACTCAATTCCAAATAGAAAGTTTATAGAGAAGGAAATTCAACAACTGATATAGGGTGAGATTATTGAACCATCTAAGTCTCCCTGGCGTGCACAAGTCCTAGTCACAACAAATGACAGATATAAGAAAAGAATGGTTATAGACTACAGCCAAACCATCAACCGGTTCACTCTACTAGGCGCCTACCCTGTGCCCAGAATTGATGAACTAGCAGAAAAGATTTCCCAGTACTCTTTAGACCTGAAAAGTGCATTCCATCAGATTCCCATAGAAGAAGAGGAAAGGCCGTTCACAGCTTTCGAAGCATGTGGGAAATTGTATCAATTCCGTCGGACTCCGTTTTGAATCGCCTGTTTTCAGCGTACTATTGACAAAATCATCTTAGACGAACGATTCACTGACACTTTTGCTTATGTGGACAATGTGACCATCTACGGTATGGACTCTGAATCACACGACCGTAACCTACAGCGCTTTCTTGATAGTGCTCAAAAGTATGGAGGCACTTTTAATGAAACAAAAAGTGAAAATAGCACTACTAAAGTGAGACTGTTAGGATACGAGATTTCCAAAGGACAACTTAAGCCGGATCCTTAGAGATTTCTAAGGAAATTACCCGTACCAGTGAACATGCGTGAACAGAAACGAGTAGTGGGTCTTCTGGCTTACTACTCACAGTGGATACCTAACTTCTCAACAAAAATTAGCCTGTTAACAAGAAATCAACAATTTCCTGTCACTGAAGAAGTCAAAAGAACATTTGAAAGTTTGAAAAAATGAGCTCGAAAAAGCCGCCGTATATACTATTGATCCGAATCGCTCTTTAACCGTTGAGATGGATGGTTTTGATATAGCCATTGCGGCTACCCTCAACCAAGATGGCTGGCCCGTTGCTTTCTTCTCTCGTTCATTAACAAAAAGTGAAAGAAAACATTTTTCAGTTGAGAAAGAAGCATATGCCATTGTTGAGTCGTTGAGGAAATGGAAACATTTCCAAGTTGGTAAAGCGTTCACACTTGTTACGGATCAGCGATCTGTCTCTTTCATGTATAACAAGTCAAACAAAGGAAAAATGAAAAATGAAAAAATCCAGATGTGGAAACTAGAATTCTCGTGTTTCCACTATGACGTCATCTATCGCCCTGGCAAGCAGAACACTATAGCTGATACATTTACCAGAAACTATTTGCCATCACTCGCAATGACCTTAAATTGCTGCATACTAATCTTGGCCATCCGGGCGTTACTCGACTATTGAACTAAGAAAGGACTAAAAATCTTGCATTTTCCTGTGATGACGTCAGAACTGTGATAGATCAATGTCAAACTTGTGCAGAGCTGAAGCCCCGTTTTTTTTCGACAGCCGACCGGAGAGCTGATTAAAGCGACCCAACTTTTTGAGAGAATTAGTATGGATTTCAAAGGACCTCTCCCTTCTGTTTCAAGAAATAGATATCTACTTACCATTATAGAGGAATTCTCTAGATTTTCATTTGCATGTCTCGATATGTCTTCCTCTACGGTTGTTAAATATCTCAATGAACTATTTGCCGTATTTGGATTTCCAGTGTACGTCCACACTGACAGGGGAACTTCGTTTATGTCTACTGAGGTGCAGCATTTCCTCCACGAGAGAGGAATCGTGACTAGTAGAACGACACCTTACAGTCCGAGAGGAAACGGACAAATAGAGAGACTAAACGGGATTTTATGGAAAGCCATCACTTTGGCTTTGCATTCTAAGGAACTGGACATAGCTAAATGGGAACTAGTACTAAATGATGCTGTGTAGTCCATCCGGTCATTACTATGCACTGCAACTAACAGGACATCACATGTACGATTTCTTGGGTTCTGTGACGATACGTAAACGCTTGCATATAAAAGTTTCATTTGTGCTTAAACGTTCGAGAGAAAAGTTGGATCCAATTGACATATTAAACTCAACATCCTAATAATAGTTACAACATGTAGTGTCTCGATTTATTAAATTAGAATAGTATGGTGAAAACAGTAGGAGGCGGGAGGCCGTCTACACCTGTTAGATCATCAGCTTCGACTGGATCAGCAGCGTCCCCAAACCTGAGCCTACAACGCCTGAACCCCCCCCCCCCTCTGTCAGCGAGAAGGAATCTCAGTAGTGCCCACTACAAACGGCCCTAAAGCCTCGTGCCCACTACCAATTGCCTACGGTCCAGTGCCCAGACACTTGCCCAGTGTTCAGCGCCTACTGCCCAGCTTAATCTGCCCAGTGCAGGCTCCAGCTGTCCGCTGCCCAATATTTACTGCCCACTACGTACGGTCCTGAGAATACCCTTCCCACCTTCTACAAGAAGATTCAGCTCCGAGTCCTTCCCGCATCTACCAGAGAAGCCCAGAGGCCAACCAACCAACGAAGAAAGATAAGAACACAAAATAGAAACACTTATCCACTCCTTCATAGGCAATCAATGATGAAATTAATCCACCTGAATCATTGTTGACTCACTACCAAAGCTAGTAGTGATATTGTTGATGTTAAATAAATTTGTATTTTTTTTTATTCAACATATAGTTAGTGCTCGTAGTGTGCCTGTTCATTATTTACTTATGTGAGCGGGGAAACTCAAAATTACTTCCCCTAGAGTAACGAACCAAAAATCATTTAAAATATTAAAAACCTCGCCACAGGTTCAACCGAAGAAGTGGTTCCGGGACCTCTCTGCCAAAATGTTTGACCAGTCCTGGCCCTGTCCTGCTGAAGAAGAACGTTAGATCGTCTAAATATGATCCCATAACACAAGTTGATTTAGTAACATGAAACCCTAAGTACGCTATTATTCGAACACCAAACGGTCGAGAGGAAACAGTCTCATTGCGAATGTTAGCCCCTAGGGAGAACAAAAAGTTATAGAAAATGAGAATCAGAGTAGAAGAGAGCTTGATATTGGCTGCCCCGTCCAAAGCTCGCCTCCCAGGAATCAACCTACTGATTCTACGATGGCTGAAGAAACCACCAGCACCACTGAAGAAATAGCCAGACCGTCCGAAACTCAAGCAGATGAAACTACACATAGATACAATCTTAGAGTAAGGAGAACTAGGCCCAATTACAGCTTACTAGAACTCTTAAATTGACTTTCGGTTTGTCAATTGTAGTCTCCAAAATGACATATGTTTATTTTACTATCTTCATTTTATTTATTTTGATTTGATTTATCATGTTATGTTTTAATAAGCTATTTGATCTATCATGTTTTATTTGTCAGTCATGCTATTCTACATTGTTTGTTTACTTGAACCTCTATTACTGTTCTACGTTTATTTAATTCTTTCAATGTCAATAATACTAGTAAGCACGATTTGAACTGGGGGTGAATGTAATGAAAATTATATGCTGTATCGGTTGTCGTTCTTATGTTTACATATGCTTGTAACTCGTCCTTAAGAATGTGTTCACGAAATGTGTGTTGTGTAGTCATTCAGTGTATTAAAGCCATTCTAAGCGGACATGGTTCTCGACTCTGTTATCATTATGTTCATAACAGTTGTTTTAGATAATTTCCGTAAACGCTTAATCTCCAAGCCAAGGTTCCAATTTTTTCTTTGTTTTTCCAGCTCAGTTTTTTTTTTTAAATTATAAGATAGTGGTAAGGCGATGTCAATAATGGTAGCGGCTTTTTCTTTTTTATCGATGAGCAGCAAATCGGGGCGATTAAAATCTACCGTTTTGTCAGTCAAAATAGGCCTATCCCAGTACAGTAGATGATCCGTAGACTCGACAACCTCTTGTGGTGAGTATTTGTAATAAGGAGGAGTATCCTTACCGATCAAATTGTGTGTCAAAGCCAAGTGCTGGTGTGTTATTATTATTATTATTATTATCATCTAACTAGCAACATCTAGAATTTTATCATGTCTATTTTTTTGTGTGAGTTCAAATTGCCATACCAAGTAGTGATGTTGAAACTTAAACTACTGCACAGATAAGAACAGGGTTAAACATTAAAGACTTTTTCGCAAACACTAAGTGGTAGCCTTTTTTTTCTGTCCTTTTTTTTGATGATTCAATCTTTTTAAGCCGTGAAAATGATTGTATGTTTAACACAGTTCCGAGATACTTAAATGTTTGAACTAATTCAGTGCTCCCCCCCCCCCTACTGATACAATATCATTTTCTTTCTTTTCTTTTGTAATACTTATTTTTGGCATATAAAATTAAAGAAAAAAATTATCACAACATTATTTTACAATGCTATTTATTTCTCTTAAATATAAGTTTATGTTTGAGCTCTCTGAGAGCAGTGCAAGAAGAGCCGCGCCAAGCTGAGAGCAGGGCAAGAAGAGCCGCGCCAAACTGAGGGCAAGGAGAACGGCGCCATCTAGATGATAGTCAAAAAAATAATGAAATAAAAATGACTGTTTATACAAATGAAATAAGGATGCCGAAAGATGACTGTTTTTAAAAATGAAATTAGGATGCTGAAAAATGACTGTTTATACAAATGAAATAAGGATGCCGAAAGATGACTGTTTATACAAATGAAATAAGGATGCTGAAAGATGACTGTTTATACCAATGAAATAAAGAAGCTGAAAGATGACTATCTCTATGAATGCCTAAACTACACATGCCTGTCTTACCCTATAGGCCTAGGTCTAGTTTTCAGGAGCACTTCGTCTCTTCAATGTAAAAACAGGTAACATAACTCTGGCGTCTCTACACAAATAGCCCGCTACGTTCCGAGTATCGAAGACTAGACCGATGTACTCCCTTAGGGCAAGTTTCTGTCATTAATAAATCAATAAATCTAGTCTGGACATTAGTTCATTATTTTAATCTCTTTGTCTGGAAAAAATGTCATCTTTTTATCTGAAAAAAAAAAAACACAACTTGTCTTGAACGAAGAATGTTTTTAAAATCTATTTGTTTGAAAAAAAAACAAACATTATTTAAATCTGTCTCAAAACAGTAACGAAGAAACAAAACAAGATTACAAACAAAGAGAGTTTTTGTTACACAAACTCAGAGGTGGAAACCCGATCGAATTCACCCATGAACCGGGAATATGTAAACCATAGTCTTGTTTTAATAGTTTAAATTAATAAAATTGTAAACAATTATTTGGCGTTTTTTTTTTTGACATAAAAGCAAACAGGACAACACTTCGTCTGTACAAACAGATATGGAATCCTCCCTGACAGTGTCGGTGGCACCTGGTGCGGTAGCTCAGGGCGTCATCCCTTCCCTATCAACTTTCTTCAAATATGTTCCAATAAACACTATTGCTAGTTAGTTCTTTTTTGTTGAACAAATACAGTGAGCTGATTACCTACTATTATTGATTTTTACTTAAATGTAAAATGATTATCAATTCTATTATAAAATCCCATTGTTTATGGCATTTATTCAAATGTTATTGCAAATTTTACAATGATATTTAATTAAAATTAGAAACAGACATAACAATACCTAAACAGGTTTCCTTTGTTATACTTTAAGACAGAAATGGTATAACGTTGTGCTTTGACATTTAAACTTACACTACCATTTAGACGTGTCTGGTAATGTTTGGGCATAGATAAGCATAGATAAAAAGAAAAATGCCACAACTGTTACATTATACATTGGCATACTGGCTTGGCTGGCCTGACATCTAATTATCTTTTCCGATGTGTCTGCTTTTGTCAAGATATAATTTTATGTGACGCAAACAGCATAAGTGCATCATTATCCAGTAGTAGGCCTATTATAGGCCTACTAATCCAGACCATAATAATGGCTTAACTCTAGGTTTAGTAATTTTAAGATTAAACGTGTAAAGTCATACGAGTTATATTCCAGGTCTAAATTATATATCTAGATTCTAGGTCTAGTCTAAATCTAATGTGGATTCTACATTTAGTTCTACAATATTCTAGATCTTGATCTAGACCTAGTCTAAATATTCTAGATTTAGATATAGTCTTGATTCTAGATCTAGACCTAGTTAGTTTTGATTCTAGAATCTAGGTCAAAATCTAGACCTTGTCTAGATTATAGATTTGAACCTAGTCTAGATTCTAGGTTTAGTCTAGATTCTAGATCTAATCTGGATTCTACATTTAGTTCTAGCTCTTGATATGACCCAGTCTAGATATTCTAGATTTAGAATTAATTCTATGCCTCCAGTTTATAAAAGGAAAACTGACAAAGGCAAAGTGCCATAGTCATGAGGGATGCTGTATACTGCTTCACCGTGTGAGTCTCATCGCACGACTAGGGCACCGTGTTGAGAAATCTATTCTCTGATAACACGGAGCCAGGGCTAACTCGCCATGCCTTCCAGCTTCGTTTTCACTCAAATGGCCATTTTTGGGATGTAGTGTTGCGCACTCGTAAAGGATGTGGTTAACCGTTTCGACGTCTTCCTGGTGTGTCTGCAGCGTGAATCAAAGTTTGGTTAAAATTTAGCAAAATAGGCACCAATTGGACAATGTCCCGTTCTGTACCTAGCGATTGTCACCTGGTCTCCCCTGTTTAGCTGCCACCACTCGTCCGATTTAGAGGGCACTTTTATGTTTTACCATACCTCCCTGCCCTTGTTACCGTTTTCCCAATTTTTACACCACTTTTCCCTCGTCCGTTCGTCTATAATCGCCAGAGCCTGCTCAAAAGTATATAAAAAATATTTTAATTTCTTGGTGTCTTCTGCATGTGGTTCATTTCTCCCCCAATGGTGGTCCATTTCTCCCCATTTTGGGGTGGTATTTTTTTTCTAATGTATGACAATTTTTTATGTTTTTATAGACTATATTTTGAAATAAATGACTGCTTTATTCAAAACTATAATAAAAAACATCTCTGAGTTGTTGTTATTTATGTTTTTATGTAACTTTTAGTAAAAAGTAGAAATGGTGGTCCATTTCTCCCCTCTCTTCCCTCTTCATTTCTTAATGTGATACTCCTGTTTATATAATAAATAAGCTGTAACAAGATAAACTATAATATTTCGTTAATAATTAATAGATGTAAATTTTGTTCAAATTGTTTAATACGTTTAAATCTAAATCTAGATCTACACCTGGCCTGTATAGATTGTTGTCAAGTGTAGACTTATAATGAGGATATGTCAAAACAACGCGCTATACAAGTAGTTCATTTTTTTAAAACTTTCAATTAAAACGAAGTTCGTTTTAAATTTATTTTTTAAAAACAACATTTGAATCAGTATATTCTATTCCATGGAAAATCTATTTTATAATGATCCATTGATACTTAATAACCTTAATGACCTTAGATGCAAAATTTTTGTACCAATGCGCGAATCTATGAATAAAGCTTGATTTATTAATGAAGAAGTCTGTGGCCTTTATAAAAAAACATACCTCCCCTGAAGCTTTTTTGATTGAAAAGTGGTGTATTTTTTAAGCATCTTCTTGCATAGATAATTTTAAAAAATTAGATGGTTCACTTTCGGAAAAGAAAAAAATTAAGTAGCCGTTGCATCAAACTTTGAATGATCTAAAATATCATGATGTCCGATCTTTATTTTTTCTTCTAGTTTCTAGGCCACACAAAACAAATAAATTCTTTTCCCCTTTCGGAGGTCGCTTAAAATACATTTTTTAATAAGACAAACCTCCATTATACAATTAAAAATAAAATTAAATATGTTTATATATTATATTAACAATCTTTTTTAGGTCCAGCCGGGTATCGAACTCGAACACGGTCAGCTCAACCTACATCTCTATCCATTAGGTCAGAGCTGCCTATTGGCATTGTTTTAGTACTTATTGAAACTTTCATTAAAAAAACAACAACTGAAGGATAAACTGGCTTATTGTTATTCTAAATTATGTTCTACATATAGCCTATACATACTAATTAAATTTTCCATTTAAAACAAAAGTTAAAAATTGTATTAAACTATAAGTAGCGTGCAAAGTAGAAAATATTTAATTGAGCAATACAAATTTTTGTTATAGGCCTAACATTATCTTAGAAAAAAAAACGTTTGCATAAATGTGTTGAATTATGTATCAAATGACCTAACTATTAATAGTGAATAGATGTAATAATGGGGTATTTTTATTAACAAAAAAACAACTTGCATTGTTAATTTTTAAAAAGTTATACTTTACGCTTTCAGAAAAGAAGAAAAAAGCAGCCGATGTTTCAGTACTTTAAAAGATCTAAATTATCATGATATTATTTTAAAAAAATTTCTTTTCTAGTTTTTGATATGTAAACGGGACGGTGGACAGACATACGAAATGACTAAAACGGCTATTCGTCTTTCGGGAGCCGTTTTTTTTTTAATGCGAAAAAAACAACAACCATGCACTTCAAAGTAGATCATTTTTTTAGCGGCCCCGTAAGGGAAAAAGCCGCTATTTGGTTTGTGCAAAATGTCCGTCTGTCACACTCAGAAATTATTATTTCATCATGCGTATCTACACTTTCCATCAACTCAACGAAATGGCGTGATTTTAAATACTCAAGATGGATTTGGCTACTTAAGACACAGAGCGGCAAGTAAACAAGAAACGGAATATTGGACTTGTGAGCTAAGACCAGCTTGCCCAGCACGTGGAATCACCAGAAACAACAGAAAGGAGTTTGAACAGACAAAGCAACATGACCATCTTTTAGATGCGTTAAGATGTAAAATTCGTCAGGTCAATAATAATTTGAAACGACTTGCTGCTGATGCCATAGGATGTGACACTACTACCAACATTTTGCAAACTTCTTTGATGGTAACTTCTGCAGATGCAAAAGCAAGATTACATAAAGCGAAATATACAGAGAGGTAGAAACAGGCGCCACTGCCTCTGCCACAATCACAAGATGAAACACAAATCCCAGAACAATATCAATTAACAGGTAACATTAATCAGCACCATCGCTTTTTGCTGTGGGATTCTGGACTAGCAACTAATTGCGAGAAAAGGCTATTGATGTTTAAGACTGATTTAAATCTGGACTTTCTAAGAAGTTGTAGGAGCCAAGTGCTATACTTATGGATGGCACATTCCAATGTACACCTCAGTACTTCCTTCTACACATTGCATGGAACCAGAATGGAAGGTGATGATCACAAACTTGGTCAAGCAGTGCCTTTAATTTGTTTTGTTTTTTTATTTCCCAACAAATCAGAAGACACATAGAGAAGAGGGTTTAATCGTTTAAAAATGTTTCTTCCTGCTTGGGAACTTCAAAGAATTATGATGGACTTGGAGAGAGCGGCAATTAACAAAGAAACTCGGATTAGGCCCGATCTCTAGCAATCACATTTTTTTTGGAAATAATAGCTACAAAAGTTTTAATGTACACAAATTAAACACGCGACGAGAATATATAATATTAACAATATTACTATCCAGTGAACGATTTGTATGTGAACAATTTGACTGTGAACGAATTGTCAGTGAACGATTTATCGCGTGAACGATTTGTCGTGAACAAGTTGTCGGTGAACAAGTTGTCTGTGAGTGAAAAGTCGGTGAGCGATATTTCGCGTGAACGAATAGTCTGGTGAACGAATTGTCGGGTGAATGAATTGTCGGGTGAACGAAATGTCTGGTGAACGAAAAGTCGTGAACGATTTTTCGGTAAACGAAATGCCAGTGAACGAATTGTCGTGTCCCCGTAATATATATATGTGTGTGTGTGTGGTGGTTTTGGCACAGAACAAATTAAATTCTAAATGATATGACGAAGACAACTCGTATGCCGATTTCAATCTCTTTATTATACACTAAACACCTGCAGCCTTGACCAAAACAATGAACTTAAGAAGGATTAAACAAGGTGGTATTGGAGTGGATGCGGCCAAATGAGTTTCAATGAAGGATGCCAGCAGGAAAAGGAATTCAAATTGAGGATGCCAGCAGGAAAAGGAATTCAAATCTTTGGTGTCAGAAGTGGGATCCGAAGAAAGACTCAGTCTTTTAGACCTCTATGTCAGACGATAAGTGAAGCCTTCGGACCCCTTCCAATCAAGTCAGAAGTTGAAGAAGTACTTTTTTTATATATTGTACCATTACTAGATATTCCTGTTGTCTCTTCTTTTACTTTCAGGGTAGTTCAATCTCTTGACTTAGACATACCATCCAAAACAGTACCTCTCGATAAAGTGCATGTCAAGTCCCGTTTTGTCCATGGTACTATTAAAGCTGCTGTTTTAGAATCCTCATTGTATGACATTGTACTTGGATCAAGATTTATAAAGCTGGAAATTCCCCAGAACTCAAATGCTCAGCTTCCTTCAGCGCATCAAACCGCACCCTCTCGGCAAGGTGTAAGAGACACCCAAGACTTTTTAAATCCAAGCACACTAAAAAAGATACGACGCCATCACATCTGCCTTCTAATGTTGGCTCTCGATGTAGAAAATCCCACAGGTTGCGAGAGAAACAGTCAAGTTTCCCCCCTCCGCATTAGTTAGCAGGAGCGAACTTGCCATTTCACCACAAGTCAACCAAGTAGGACAATGGGCTAATAAACAGGCTAGGCGCATTCACACCAGTGGTGCAAGTCACTTTACCCAACCATGCTCTGCATCCAGAGACAGAAAGTTCGAGGCTTGTCAGCCATTCAAGGCCAGGATTGATAAATTACGTAGACCATGTTCATTCAGGAGAAACAAGCAGTGTCACCAATAACAGAGACATTTTGGTTCACCCCTCACTATCGCACTACCATCAGGTTCCCAAACATCAAGTTTTGGGAAAGATTTTAGTGTCCTCGATTGCCAGATGGAAAGCCCACAGCACCAGCTACAAGCTTCATACAAAGAGAAACCTGATAGGCCACCCTGTAGAATCCAAGGTTCAAGTACACTACAGGCCGAAACATATATGGTGTCCAAGAAAATGGCTGTTCGGAGAAGAAACAGTGGTTTGTTTCCAGAAACATACTAGGCTAAACGTCCCGGGACGGGTCGTTTCAAGCTAGGGGCTCTGTAGTGGGGAGGACATGATACACTGGATGCCAGCAGGAAAGGGAATTCAAATCTGACCGGTGCTTGGTCAAGCTTAGCCGACCAGTATATCATGCCCTCCACACTATATATATATATATATATATATATATATATATATATATATATATATATTTATATAACCCTAAACCCTAACCCTAACCCAAGACTAAAATACTTGTCCAAAACACAAACACTGCACCTCAAGTAAGCATTGATGGCCAACCACTAGAAATTGTTGATCACTTTTGTTACCTTGGCTCCATCATATCCAACAACACTCTACTGGATAAAGACATAAACAACAGGATAGCCAAAGCAATGGCCACCATGTCACGGTTGCAGAAAAAAGTCTGGGACAACATATTGCTGACCAACAGTACTAAAGCCTTAGTCTACCGGACCTGCGTGTTGAGCACATAGCTGTACGAAGTGAAACATGGTCAACCTACTTATGGCAGGAAAAAAAGCTGAATGTCTTCCACCTCCGATGCTTAAGGTGGATCTTTAAAATAAGGTGGCAAGATAAGATAACCAATGAGGAAGTGCTACAAAGAACAGGGTGCCAGGACATCCGCTCTGATATCAGCAACAGACGCCTTGGCTGGCTTGGCCACGTTCGTAGAATGCCAGTAGGTCCAGTTCTACAGGATATCCTTTATGGCGATCTAATAGAAGGCAGGGGAGCCACTGGTCGCCCACTTTTTCGTTATACGGATGTATGCAAACGCGACATGAAGCTCTTCAAAATCGACACTAGCAGCTGGGAAGAGGTGGCACTGGATAGATTCACACGGAGAGAGGGCATAAAGGAAGGGTCACGGATCGCAGATGTCATACACAACAGAAGCAGAAAGAAGGGTAAAAATGCAACGGCGCCTGGTGCTTATATATGCCCAACCTGCGATCGCAGCTGTGTATCAAGGATTGACCTCTTTAGTCACACAAGAAGTTGCAAACGGAAAAGATCGTCTCTCGAGACGTAAAATGCAACAGATATATAAATATATACGCCACAACAAGCTCAGTCTCTGACTCAGCACTTAAGGCCATCATACAATTACCTACAATGAACGAGATAGACGAAACACCCACCCTGTCCGAGCTCAACAAAGCCATAGACAACATTGCTGCCCGCAGAGCACCCGGATGCGATGGTATCCCCCAGATCTTCTAAAACAATGCAAAACTACTCTAATCCAACCTCTACACGAACAGCTTTGCAAATGTTGGCAAGAAGGTGCTGTGCCATAAGACCTGCGGGATGCTAAAATCGTTACACTGTATAAGAACAAAGGTGACAGAAGCGACTGCAACAATTACAAGGAAATCTCCCTCTTAAGTATTGTAGGCAAAGTCTTTTGCTCGAGTGATACTTCCCAGGCTACAAAAACTCGCTGATCGGGTCTATCCAGAATCACAATGCGGATGTCGCTCAAGGAAATCCACGATTGATATGATTTTCTCCATCCGTCAACTCCAGGAAAAGTACAGAGAACAAAGGATGCCTTTGTACATTGCGTTTATTGAGGCCTTCGATCTAGTTAGCAGAGATGGCCTCTTTAAAATTTTACAGATAATAGGCTGTCCACACAAGCTACTAAATGTAATTGTATCTTTCCACCAAAATATGATGGGTACATTGCAATTCAACGGTGCCAGCTCTGAAAGTTTCAGTATAAACAGCGGAGTTAAACAAGGATGTGTCCTGGCTCCAACCCTCTTTGGAATACTTTTTACATTGCTAATCCACCGAAGGCATCTATCTCCATTCCAGATTTGATGGCAAACTCCTAAATATAGCCAGACTGAGGGTCAAAACTAAAATCAGAGCCACCCACAGCGGTAGTGGCACACACGCAAGAGGAACTTCAGTCACTAATGTCTCGCTTCTCTCAAGCCTGTAAAGAATATGGCATGACTATTAGCACGAAGAAAACAAATGTTATGGGACCACCTGCTAAAGCACCACCCTCCATCCTCATAGACGATAACAAGCTGGACGCCGTAAACGAATTCTGCTATCTGGGATCCACAATTAAAGATGACCTGTCTCAAGAAGAGGAGATAAAAAAACGCATAGTGAAGGCTGCCTCGACCTTCGCTAGACTCAGGCCAAGAGTTTGGGAAAACCATAAGCTAACTACTCTGACCAAAACGGAAGTCTACAAGGCATGCGTTATGAGTACACTGCTTTATGTCTGTGAATCATGGACCACCTACGCAAAGCAAGAGAGAAAACTGAACTCATTCCATTTGAGATGTCTCCGTAGGATCTTGAATGTCACATGGAAAGAAAAAGTGTGCAATACTCAGATCCTTGCGCGATCAGGTATTCCCAGCATCTTTACAGCCCTCAGACAACGCCGTTTGCACTGGCTTGGACATGTTCGTCGGATGGAGGACAAGCACATCGCGAAAATGGTCCTCTATGGACAACTCGCTACTGGCAGAAGAAAAAACTGGTCGCCCCCACCTCCGTTACATAGGTGTAATAAAACGTGACCTCAAATCAGTGAACATCAATACTGACAATTGGGAAGACAGCTCTAGACCGCCACAGATGTAGAGAGACAGTGACCAAGAAAGCTATGGACAGTGAAAGTACATGGGTCTCAGCTTAGGAAGAAAACGTACAATCCGAAAAACGGCCAGCTCCTCTACCACCGAAGCAAAAGCCAACTTAACCTGCGCTATCTGTGGACGGGAGTGTCTCTCCAAAATAGGGCTCCACAGCCACACGAGGAAATGTGCTCTGAGATGAACCATAGTCGTTCTACGACTGAAGGAGGCCAATAAATGATATATATATTTATATAAGGTGTTATAAATCTGGTGGTGGCACACATGGGGGTAGTGGTGTGTGTGTGTAGTCAGCCGACGCAAATCGCCCCAGTTATGACGATCGGCCGAGACAAGTGTCAACATGATGGTTCGGGAAGGATCGACGTCGTGAACAGAGCTCAGGAGTGTCACGAGGGATGTAGTCATCTGACCACCCAGAATGGTCGAGCGACGTTCTGTCCTGTTCTAGAAGGCCAGCAGGGACCCTCTATAAAGAGTAAAGGTATCAGGGACGAGTGAGTCACAACTTCCCGATCTACAGTTCGTTACAACGGCTCAGTACAAGTCCGAGACGAGACAGAGAGACCAGTGCAAGAGTTGACACGGCGGAGAGATATTTGTACAGTCTTGTGTTACGTGCTGCCAATTGTACAGTATTGGCTGCTATTTATTGACATTAAACTATTATGTTCTTTTGAAGCCCAGAGTTGTTAAGTTCTTTCAGTTGGTGGTGTCGTTTGGTGCAATTTGCAGCGAGCCTGGATAGGGAGATTCGTAAGAACTGGTGTCAGAAAGGGGGTTGGGTTTGCTATGGCTACTACGAAAACGTTAGACTAACTCCTTGTGAAGGAACTGAAGGAAGAGCTCCGTGATCGAGATCTGAAGACGAGCGGCAACAAAGAAACCTTACAAGCACGCCTTTGGGAAGAACTGATGAAGGAAAAAGAAGATCCGGACACATATCTTTTTGAAGTCGAACCGGACTTGCTGGCACAGATCACCAGTAGCATGGCAGCTATGCAGGGACAGATCGCCAGTAGCAAACAGGAGCAGATGGCAGCTACGAACTCGGGGCTAGAAAACACCAATTCCAAGACAGACACGATGGACTCGGGAATCAAAACGGAGTTATTGGCAATGAACCAACACATACATGCTGTGGAGGAGAGAATCACCAACATTGACGAGCAGATGAATCAGAGGGTTGAAGCAGTGGAGAAGGCCATCGACGAAATGAAGATACAAGTCCAACGCAAGCACAACACTGTACCAGAAGAAGATATGACGTAATTTGTACCTGAAATCTCCGGGAAAATGAAGCCCCCGTATTTGATGGTTCCGTGTCCTGGTCAGTATACAAGAAGCAATTTGACGCAGCAGCCAAAGTTAACAAATGGAACAGTGAGGAGGAGAAAGCAACAGCCCTTGTGTTATCCCTAAGAGGAAAAGCCTCCGAATTGCTACAGTCTCTACCGAACCAGCAAGACTTCGCCGCCCTTGTCCAGGCTATGGAACTCCGATACGGGGATGAACATCTGCAAGAAGTATATCGTGTGCAACTAAAGACCAGACAACAGCCCCCCGATGAAACACTACAGGAGCTAGAGACAGACATCGAATACCTCTACATTTCGCCTACCCAACAGCCGCACAAGCTTTTCTAGAAGTCATTATCACAGGCGCCTTCATTGATGCGCTTCAAGACCCCGAGTTAAAGAAAGCCACCAGAGTTAGTGGTAAGGCCAGTGAAGCCCTCGTATACGCTCTTTCATATGAAGCCGCTAAAGACGCATCTGGAAGCGTTCATCAAGGCCGAAAGTTAGAAGTCAAAGAGGAAGAATTCGCACAACTTGTTAGAAGGGTGACAGAGGCACGAGATACCAGAAAATCAACCTAGGGCTCGTGTGCGTTGCTGGAATTGTGGTGAACTCGGTCATATACAAAGAAGCTGCACTAGAAGATTTCCACAAACTGGAACCCATTACAGATCAGAAAGGTATGCACGACCAAGTTCTCGGGGCTACCAGGGAAACTAGCACGCGCCGGCTTCAAGGGGCGGAATCCGGCGACACAGAGAATGAGAGCCCCTCCAACCATCGCCGTGCTAGGACAGAGGAAGAGTCTGAAAATCATCGGAAAAATTGGATGTCAAAATTATCACTTCCTCCTAGATACTGGTGCCTCACGATCAGTCATCCGGACGGATAAAGTGGACAGTAGCAAGAAAACGTCAGTTAGAGCGTACTCGTTGAAAACCGCCAGTGGAGAACTGATGCCCATAAAAGGCCTGATCGACATAACGGTCGAGATCGGGAATCAGTCATTCGAACACGAATTCCTGATTGCTGACGTCACAGATGACTGCATAATAGGGCTCGACTTCATGCTGAAATATGGCTTTTCCTTAAATATCGGCGGAGGCACTTTACAATGTGGAGACCTCGAAGTACCCTTGCTTGGCGACAAGAATGAAGAAGATGGCCGAGTCAGAAGGATTAAGTTGGTAGAAAATACAACCTTGCCTGCTAAGTCTGAAATAATCGTTTGGGGGAAAATTGAGGATGGCTATCGCACGACAGGAACAGCACTGGTAGAAAACTTGGACACAAACGACAACGGAATAGCAGTAGGAAAGACACTAGTCACGATTGGGAAAGACCTAATGGTACCCGTAAGAATTATGAACCTCTATACAGTAGAGAAACACTTTTGGAAAGGTAGCACCATCGCTGGTTGCCATGCTCTTGAGATGATAAGAAACTGTAGCAGTGAAAACCCCGTCGAAAGACTCGAGTCCAGTGAACCGCAGGTTACTAAATTTCTGACAGAAGTCAAAACGACATTGTTGAGAGAGCAGTACACCAAAGCAGAACAATTCCTCAGAGAGTTTTCTGACATATTGCCATCTGATGAATGGACTTTGGGCGGACAAGTCTAATCCAGCATCGAATAGATACAGGAAACACTAGGCCTTTACGCCAGCAACCACGTCGCCTGCCGCTAGTAAAACACCAAGAAGCTATGGACATCACAGAACGAATGAGGCAGCAAGGGGTTGTTGAACCACCCAACAGTCCATGGTGTTCACCCATCGTCTTGGTAAAGAAGAAAGATGGATCCACGAGATTTTGTGTCGACTATAGATTATTAAATGACGCCACACACAAGGACAGCTACCCGCTTCCTACGATTGACGACATATTGGACACACTTGCTGGGTCACAGATCTTTTCCACCCTTGACCTGAAGAGCGGTTACTGGCAAGTAGGACTACACCCCGAGGACAGAGATAAAACGGCCTTCTCTGCTGATAATGGTCTCTGGCAATTTACCGTGATGCCTTTTGGACTCTGCAACGCACCATCCAAAGACTAATGAAGCATGTGTTAAGAGAACTCAACTGGACCACGTGTCTTGTCTACTTAGATGACATTATCGTCATAGGCAGAACCTTCGAGGAACATATCGCAAACCTGAAGGAAGTATTCGAACGAATCAGAAACGCTGGAATGAAATAGAATCCAAAGAAGTGCTCCTTGTTCAGAAGGAGCGTCAAGTACCTTGGGCACATCGTGTCGAAGGAAGGAGTCAGCACAGACCCGGATAAAGTTGAAGCCGTAAATGAATGGCCGAACCCGCTAATATCCAGGAGTTAAGAATCTTTCTTGGACTCTGCACGTACTACAGACGTTTCGTACCAAACTTCTCTAGCCTCTGTAACGCCCTTTATCAATTGACAGAACCGAAGCGGCCGTTTATTTGGACAACGAAATGTCAGGAGACATTTGAGTGACTTAAAAAGGCTCTTGTTTCATCCCCCATTCTGGCCTACCCGATACCAGGCGAGACGTTCATACTTGACACCGATGCGAGCAATACTGGAATAGGCGCTGTCTAATCCCAAAGGTAGATGGAACTGAGAGAGTCGTAGCTTACTTTAGTCGGAGATTGTCCAAAGCCGAGAGAAACTACTGTGTCACAAGGCGTGAGCTAATGGCAGTTGTGGATGCCTTACAACATTTCCACAAATACTTATATGGGCAAAAATTCATCCTTAGGACAGATCACGCTTGAACCCGGGACCGTCAAGACAAACGACCAGGCAATAATGTTAACTTAAGAGCAAACTAAAAACCTATTATTGATAAAGTTATATATATATTGTTACGAATCTCCCTATCCAGGCTCGCTGTAAATTGCACCAAACGACACCACCAACTTAAAGAACTTGACAATCGGCTAATCCAATTTTCTACAAGTGTTTCCGCTATGGTGGTGGCTTCTTGGTTTGGTATCGCATACGCCTCATGCCACTTAGTAAAATAGTCGATCGCCACTAGAACGTACTTGTTTTCTCTCTGGGACTCAGGAAACGTTCCAGCTACACCGATCGCTATTCTTTCGAAAGGATTACCGACGTTGTACTTTTGACAATCTCGAATATTCCTTGCAAATTGTGATCCGACGGGAGCCGCCTCTGAATTTGTGTGATAGCACTAACTCTCTTCAAATACAATAACAAAATCTAATATACTCAAAAAGAAACAAGGATAAATGCACATTCCTCGTCCCATATGCCAGCCAGGAAAACCAGTAAATTGGCAGAAGATTTTTAGGCCAGTGACAAAAAGAAAAGAAAACTCAGTTTGTAAACTTCCGATACTTTAGATCTATTAGATTTAATTTGGTCTGGATAATTTGT
Source organism: Biomphalaria pfeifferi (assembly GCA_030265305.1). NCBI lineage: Eukaryota > Metazoa > Mollusca > Gastropoda > Planorbidae > Biomphalaria > Biomphalaria pfeifferi. The sequence continues at coordinate 526,588 of JASAOG010000123.1, read as the reverse complement.
AAAAATGGTAACGTAACGGTTCTTTCAAGGAGAAATGAATCGACAACTAGATATTTCGATCCAGCTAGCATGATCATACCTTCTAGACTAGATATAAATATAGATTATCTAGACTATCATATGATCATTAAATTTAAATTTATCAAACACACTCACAGTCAAAGGGTCAGGACTCAGGCAGTGTCACACCGTCACTGTCAGTGTCACTCAGACACAGAAGTCAGAGACAGACAGAGTAAACTGAGTTGACTGAGACAGTGTCACAGAGAGTAAAATTTAAAGTCGAAGTCTAAAAAGAGATAGACCATAGCTGAGAGAGACTAGAATTACTAGAAAGCTAATGACATGGTGAACTCAATTATATTTATAACTGTTTGGGATGGGTTGATGGGATTTCCAAGAAGTTTCTTATTAATCAAGATCTAGATCTACTCATCTAGATTTGATTAAACTTAGATTTAGAATGGGTAATTCTGAAGGAGTGAATGGGTCAGCCATCTTGTTACTATTTTGTTATTGTTTATTATCCCAAGATAGTGTCTTCAAAAATAACAAGAATTAATATTACTTCTGCGTTTTTAAAGCAATGCTATTTTCTTTTAATTTTGACTTGGTGTCAATACAATTAACAATAGGTTTCTTATTGTTCTGTCTTCTTTTTAGTTGTTTGTATATACTGTCTATTATGAATTTTTTACCATTATTTTCCTTTTTGTTTTTTTTTAATACGATTGATGTGTTATTTATTTGTGTTTTTACCTTCCTTTATCTATGTCTTTTGAAATGATCCATAATATCTAAATTTATAGATCTATAGATTTCTATCTAGATTTAGGCCTATATGTATAGATTTAATATGTTGTTAGCTTGGTTGTTTTAAAAAATGCTTGTTTTTTAAAATATTTTTTATACACGCTGGCAGTGTCTGCTGTGGGAGTAAGGGAGGGATCGCCAACAGCTAATTGGCACTCTCCAGCAGGCATTAACAACTTTATCCTGCTACGCCAGAATGTGGAGCCTTGAGGTAAACTCATGGTTTACGCTGGGCCGTGATATATTGAAGGAACCTGTGGAGCTACGAATGGATGGCAAGATACTGGAATAGGATAAAAAGCCCAAGTAACTTGGAGTAATTCTCGATCAGAAACTGACTATGTGCGATCATATTCAGCAGGTGAAGGAGACAGCTTCGATAAGCTGAATATAGTAAAGAAACTAGCTGGAACGAAGTGGGGAGCCAGAGCGGATGTGCTGAGAGGACTGTACATGGGTGCAGTATGCTCTCACTTGGATTACAGTCTCCCTGTTCAGGTCTGGGCTTCGCAAACGACTCTAGCAATCCTAGATGCTGTTCAGAACCAAGCCATAAGACTAATCTGTGGAACCTTTAGGACAATGCCAATTGCCGCTGGCAAGATTATGGCAAACATCCCACCATTGAAATTGCGCAGAGAGCGAGCCGTCATACTAGCTCATGAGAGATATATGCGGCTGGAAGATGGATGCCCACTCAGAAGTTTGGTCGACAACTGGAAGGGCAGGAGACGCCTCAAAAACCGGCCCTCCTTCATGCATGTGGCGCGTGGGTTGGTCAGAGAGGCGAATCTGCCGGGGGAGCAGGCTGCTCTTTCCCCATCCGGTTCTATTTTCCCGATGGAGGCCCTCGGCATTCTGACGATACGGAAGAGCCTACTTGACCCAGTGGTGACGAGGCAGAGTCACCCCACATGGCTACTACAAGCAGCCAGAGACTATTGCATCGTATCCAGCCGGAGTAAACACCATCTACGCAGACGACTCTGTGCAGACACTCGAGGGAACTGTGAAAGCTGGGTACGGGGCGGTAGTTCGACTTTCTGGCTATCCCGAAAGTGACAAGCTCAGGGGATCCTGTCAGCAGAAAAGCAGCCTCGAGGCTGAACTCGAAGCAATGTTCCAAGCACTGGACTGGGTGGCAATGAAGATACGTAACGGGACTGCGTCGGCCAATGACATAGTCCTTTTCATGGATTCGATGTTCGCACTAGAGGCCTTAGAGGGGCTTAATGAAGGTGTTAAAAGGGTATGGGACGTCCTAACGGTAGGAGGGTGTCTCCTACGTTTTGGCGTGAATGTTACTTTGCAATGGGTGCCCGCCCATTGCGGGGTGGCCAGCCATGATTTGGCTGACCAGCTCGCGAAAACCGCGGTCGCAACGGCGCTCGAGCATGATGAACCGTGCACGTATCAAAGTGTACGAGCCCTAGCCGACAAACGCATGTTGGCACAATGGCTGGGATTCTTCAGACAAGGGAAGTGAGCTTTACTGGGCAATGAGTATACCAGACAAAAGAGATGCATGGTGGCAACTGCATCGTGCGGAACAGGCGGTCCTAGCCCAGTTCCGGGTCAGACACTGTCCAATTGGTACTTACCTCGGACGGTGGAAGGAGAATTACGACACACGGTGTCGCCATTGCATGGAGGAGACGAAACAATAGACCACATTCTTTACAAATGCAGAGTTCTGCATGAAGGACGATTGGGACAAGGCTTAGATAGAGAGATAACTGGTTCATGGTGACACAAAGACTGTCCTTGTACAGGGACAAGGCAACCTTAAAAAAACTCACTGCTTGCTTCCTCTCACGTGCTCTAAGGGAGTAATTCCCAGCATGTTGTTCGTTGTCAATGGGGTTTCTGAATCGGAAGTGTATGCGACACCGCTGACCCCAAACTGTATCGACACTTGCCTTTCCTTTAGATACTTTGCTGCGTGGAGAGGTGGGGGACCGATGTGTGAGCAACATCGATCCGACCACAGCTAAAGCCCAGACATTCATCTCATACATATATATATATATATAGAGAGAGATGGGTGGGGAAGAGAGAGAGATGTGAATGTTTTTGTTGAAAACCATGTTTATGTTTAGAAAACAAACATTATGGTGATGAATGTGCTGATGTTGGAATGGAAGAGGTTTCAAAAGAGAAAAAATTATAGAATTTAAAGATTTATCAATATTGTTAATAAATCTCACTATCCAGGCTCTCTGCAAACTGCACCTTACACTACCAACCTAAAGAACTTGACAACTCAAGGGTTCCAAAGTAACGTAACACTTTAATAAATTACAGCCAATACTAAACAATTGGCAACACATAAAACAGGCTGTTCAAATATCTCTCCATATCAACTCTTGCATTGGCCTCTCCATCTCGTTCCGGGCTTGCACTGTGTTAAACAGTTCAGGACTGACTTCACACACTGGGCTCGTTGTGTTGGACTCGATCACAGACCAAGTTCAAGACGCCGTTCGTCTCAACTGTACTTGACAGTACTCCGCACTGAACCGCGTTGCAATGCTCCGTACAGAGCCACACCGCTGAACCACACTGGACTGTGCTGTAGTCAACTGGACTGTAGTGAACTGGGCTCTGAACCCCTTTTCTGAACCGTCTTGACTGCGACACCTCCTCTCGTTATATAGGGTCCCTAACGGCCTTCTAGAAGCGGACAGAACGTTGCTCGACCATTCTGGGTGGTCAGATGACTACATCCCTCGTGACGCTCATGAGCTTTGTTCACGACGCTGATCTTTCCCGATTCGTCATGTTGACACTCCTCTCAGCTGACCATCGGCTGACTACACACATACCACTACCCCCATCTGTGCCACCACCAGGTTTATAACAATATCAAACCAATTTTATTTTATTCCTGAAAATAATTTTAAAGCTATTTTCTGTTATCTTCCTTTAAATTAATTATTTAAAAAAAAAACAAGATTTAATTCTGTAACTGTGAATAGGATTTGACCTAAACACCATTGACTGGGAATAAGGTTTTGACATAATTTGACCCAGTCGACTGGGAATAGGGTTGAAGCCTATTCCCAGCTGGTTGGGAATAGGGCTCACCTAAAAATAAATTTATAGTTTAGTATTTCTTTATAGTCTAGATTATAGATCTACCATCTAGACCTCTAGTAATTATCTAGTTAGGCTCTAGAGTACTAACTAGATCCTCCTAATCCTAGTACTAGATGATCTGTTCTATAAATAGTATTAATATCTATTTTTATAGAGTAATAGAGGTCCTCAATATTTACTTAGTTAAACTAGATTTAGATCTACTACTAAAGTTCTGGATCTACTAGATTTAGAGCGAGTGCGTTAGAATGACTTCACTTCATGTTACCTCGCAATGTGACCAGTACAAGGCCAGAACCAGCACGGTGTGTGAAGTCAGGCGGAGCAAGACTAGGTTTTTGTAAAGACAGTGTTAATGTTGCCAATTGTGATGTATTTGAAATTAAACTGACTGTTACTTTGGAGCCCTGAGTTGTGAGGTTCTTTAAGTTTGTTGTGTCGTGTGGTGCAGTTGGAAGAGAGCCTGGATAGTAGGGGAGACGTAACAATATATTATATATATTTATTACATAGGTATTTTGAGTTTTTAGTCTGTGTTACTGGTTTACCATGAATAAGATTTATTAGTGGAATTAATTTGTTTTAGTTTTTTTGTTACTTTTTAATAACTGACATTTTTCTGGGTGGAAAGATATGCTCCAATTTGATTCCCATTTCTGTAATTCATCAAATTCTCTTTGTAAAATTTCTGTATCTTGTGTTGCTTTTATTGTTCTATATATTATGTCTGCAAATAATTTGACTTTTGTTCCTGAATAATAATAATTTAATTTAATAATAATAATCTTTATTGTCGTATGGAAATTGTCTTACTATTTGTGCATTACACCAAACAAAAAAGATTATAACTATAAGAAACCAAAGTGTACAATCACACCAGACTCACTCATAATTTACATGGGACAAAGTTTATATCAGATTATTCCTATTAAATGATTTAATTGCCAGGGGAACAAAAGAGTGTTTGTGTCTGTCTTTGCTATCGGTGTCTTGTATCTCTTTTGTGATGGTAAAATCACAAAATCCTGACGCAAAGGGTGATTCTTTATTTCAAGGATCTTGTTAGCTTTTTTATAGATGTTTGTCTCAAACAACTGTCCAAATGGGGTTTGTTTTTTGCCAATGATTTTACCAGCAGCATTTAGGATTCTATAAAGTTTATTTTTATTTTTGATGCTCAGATTGCCATACCAGGAAGTAATATTGAAACTTAAAATATTGCAGATGCTAGCGTGATAAAACATAGCCAAGGCCTTTTCGCTAACATTAAACGAGGACAGTTTTCTTAGTAATCGTAATCTTTGCTGCCCTTTTTTTGCTGATATATCAGTATTTGCAGTAAAATTGAGTTTATTGTCTTGGATAGTACCAAGGTATTTAAATGTTTGCACTATTTCAATAGTCTCTCCAGCTACAGAAACAATTTCATTTTCCTTCTTTTCCCTACGAAAATTATCATTTCTTTGTTGTTTTTTTTACATTTAATAATAAGAAATTATCTTTACAGTATTTTTTAATGTGTTCTATTTCTCTGAAATACTCATTTACGTCTGAGCTCTCTGAGAGCAGGGCAAGAAGAGTCTCATCATCAGCGAATTTTGTGAAGGAGCAAAAAGGACTATCGGATTGAAAATCATTGGTGTACAAAACCACAATGGCGATGTCACAGCCCCCTGGGGGTGCCTCTGTGTTAACTATGCGTGCATTTAATATAACATTGTTTGCCCTAACCCTCTGAGATCTGAGAAATAGTAGTGGACCTAAGACTGTTCCTTGAAGTACGCCTCAGTTTACTGTTATTGGTGTTGATTTAGAGCCATTTATTATTACAGTTTGTTCTCTCCCTATCAGAAAATCTTTAATCCACTGATGCAGTGGACCATTAATGCCAAAATATTTTAATTTTTTAAACAATCTATGGTGGTGAACTTTGTCAAAAGCTTAGGAAAAATCTAGTAAGATCTATTGGCTCACTGTTATCTAAACCTTTTGAAAAATCATCAATTAGTCCTATTAGTTGTGTTTTACATGATCTATATCTCCTAAAGCCATGTTGGTGTGAAGGAAGGACATTATGTTTGTCTAAGTGGTTTATGATGTTGCTACGTATTATGTGTTCTAGGATTTTACATGTCATGCTGGTAAGTGATACTGGTCTGTAGTTTCCTGGGTCAGATATTTCTCTTTTTTTAAATAGAGGGGTGACATTTTGCTTCTTTCCAGTCCCTTGGTACTCTGCCCTGGTCAAGAGATGCCTGAAAAAGTATTTTGAATACTGATGCTAGCTCACTGCTTAGTTCTTTGAGTAATCTAGCTGGAATACCATCATGTCCAGATGCTTTATTAGGTTTGATGTTGACTCCCTTTTATTTCTTGTACTTCTATATCTCCTATGTTGTCTACTTGATTCAAATTAAGTAATATGTCTTTGTCTCCTGGGGCTGAGAATGCTGATGCAAAGTATTTGTTTAGGATGTTTGCTTTAGTTTCATTATCATTATGTATTATGTTATATTCTCCTTTTAATGGCGTTATGCCTGTTGTTTCCATTTTCTTAGACTTAATGGATGACCATAGGTTTTTGTTATTATCTTTAGATATTACATAAACATAGTAGTCTCTACTAGTAGTATCTAGATCTAGTAAATTTAGTAGCTGAGATCTAATGTACTAGTTAGCTAGTATTTAAATATAGATTTAGGTCTAGAACAGTGTTTCTCAAACTTTTTTGTCTGCCTGCACACTAAAAAAAAATTACAAATATTTCGTGGCACACCATGAAGAGCAACAGTTGTTTTATAATAAAATGAAAAATAATTTTACCTTTTTTAAGTATTACATTCAATGTGAAAGGTGTGCCTGCTTTTTAGAGCCAATGTGATCTAATTAAGGCTTCAAAGTCGATAAACAAACTCGCATTTCATCGTCTATTGTATAGTCTCTCTCTTTTCTTAGACTTGATTTCAGTCAGTGCTGAAAATCCTAATTCACAAACCGTCAAGATATAAGCTGATTGCAGGATATAACTTGTTGATTGAAATCCAAAACATGTCCACTCTATATTTAACAAAATTTGACTTAAGAACTGCATCATTTTTCACATCAGTGAGCTGCTCTTCTTCTTCATTTATAAGATTTGTAGCTTCATTGTTTCCAAATGGATAGCTGACCCATACATATTCAAGACTTCCAACTGTTGGGAAGTAATGCTGCAATGCTGACTGCAGGTGTGTCAAAGTGTCCAGAATTTCGGGGGTGAAGCACATTCATTGTAAGTAGGAAAGCAATCAAAGACTCCTTTCGAGATGTTACTTTGCAACAAAGACAATTTTTCACCAATTGACTTCAGATTTGGGGATGCAGTGATGATCCTTGAATACTTAAATTCAATGAATTTAATTTGTCAAATAATGTCAGAGAAATGTCACCTTAACCCACCAGATCTCATCATGAATAGAAAATCCAAAGTCTTTTTTTTTCAGACTCCAAGAATGAAATCAGCTCAGCCTTGAGTTGGACGACATGCTTTAACACTTTTCCCCCTGGAGAGCCAACGAACGTTGGTATGGTACAAGAGACATTTGTAGTCTGAATCCATTGCTTCACAGAGCTGAGAGAAAAGTTGGGATGCTATCGGTCGAGAATTGATGAAGTTTACAACTTCAACCACTTGATTCAGAACAGACATCAAATCTTTCGGCATAGACTTGAAGGCAAGAGCTTCTCTGTAGATCATGCATTGAACAACTAATACATTTGGATTTTCTTGACGCACAAGAGTGACGAATCCCTTTCTATTTCCCTGCATGGAAGGACAGCCATCGGTGCAAACGCTGACACAGTTTCTCCACTTAGTAGTTTGAAGAGGAAAATGTCTTCGTTCACCACATTGAAAATATCTTTGCCTATGGTCGTAGTTGGTAAGTCTTTGCAAAATAAGAATTCGTTGACACATTTTTCATCTTTTATGAACCGAATAAAAGCTAGTAGCTGGGCTTTGCCACTAACGTTAGTGGATTCATCAACTTGAAGAGACCACAGGAGAGACACTTCATCGTCAGTCACGTCGAAGTGTTCGCAGATTTGATCTTGTAAATCTGACGATAAGTCTTCAATTCTGCGCGAGATAGTATCATTTGACAAAGGAACTTTCTTAACTTTTTCGGCGGCATCGAGTCCTTTGATAGTTTCAACAACTATTGCTAAAGCTGGTGCAATGATTCAGCCTCTAAGTGCGCTTTCTTGTGTTTTGCTAATAACTGAGCAACCTTATAACTTGCTATTAATCCCTTTTCTGGCAGCTTTAGGTAGTTCGAAAGTTTCTTAGCTTGTCTATTTTGTTAAGCGAATGATGATTTCAGAGTATTCCTTCGGTTGCGCTTTTACAGCTGGATATTTTGTTTCCAAGTGTCTCTTCAGTTTGCTTGAAACAAGCGCCTCATTCGATAGAGTTGCATTGCAGATCAGACAGAATGGCAATGGAGAATCTTCAGGTCCAGAAGATATGAAACCATATCCGATATATCTTCTTCATACCTTTGTTTGGTTCCTTGCTTTTCATTTAACGCTTTAGAAGTTTCATTCTTGCTAACATATTTCTCCATGGATAACAATGAATAATGCTTATTGATAATTTGTTATTATTAGCATACGCCTACAAAATTTACTTGAAACGCATCGCTTATTATTATTGTTACCAATTCAAAAATTGCTGTGCGTCTGATTATGTGGCCTACAGTAACGCTGCACGTAAGGCATTCTGAAAACTCTCGTGGCACATCTGCAAATCTTCGGCACACAGTTTGAGAAACACTGGTCTAGAATCTAGTACTCTACTACTGGATTAGCTAGCTCAGTCATATAGATGTAGTAGATCTAATACTAGTAATACTTCTACTAGAATCTAGATCTTGTACTAGATCAAATTAACTCTAACTATAGACTATAGTGAGATTCTACTCTAGTATTAGTAACTATACACTTTACTATAGTCTACTGCAGTGTTTCCCAAACTGTGTTCGTCGAACCCTAGTGTTCCGCAAGACCTGAATATAGGCGTTTCACAAACTACTGATGTATTATTAATTAGTAGGCTTCTACATAAATAAATAAAAATAAAAGCGTTCTGCTAAATTTTCAGAATATGGGAAGTGTTCGTTAAGGAAAAGTTTGGTCGACACTAACTAGTACATCTACTTACTAAAACTTAGTGATCTAGAATCTAGATCAGTGATGGGCAAACTACAGCCCACAGGCCAAGTTTGGCTCAGGGATACATTTCATGCTGCTTTTCATGTTTTCTAATAAAATAAAAAATTTCATTTACAAATCAAGTTTTCAATACAAGTTGAAACTTGATAAGCTTGTCTCATTTGCAATGAAACCCTGTCATTCATAAGCACTATATCCCGACATTTAACTTCTAACAAAAAACCCTATTTATGTATCCATGACGAATGACGAGAGACAAAATCTGCAGCTTTTCAAAAAGAATCTTTTAAAACTGTTATAGTGCCCAGAAAGTCATATATACTATGCAAGCTATATTGTTGTTTGTAACTGAAAGACTGTTGGATGCACAGTGAGAAACCAAATGCTTACCATTATCATTGATGTTTTCTGCAGAGCCATATGGCCCCATTATGTTTTCAAAGCTATTTTGGTTGTGATTGACTATGGTGTTAAAGGGAAACTCTGATGGTTTTTCAAATTTGAGTTATTGACATATTTATAGTAAACATTTTACCATTTTTTATTTAAATGCTTAGAAACATTTATATTTAATAAATTAGTCAGTAAATTCTTGACATACGGGGTTCTTTGAGATTTTGTTTTTAGCTCAGTCAAACGTCACTTCCCTAAATATTGCCAATTTTGTTTATTTTATATACCTTTAATCAGATAAACAAAGTTTGCAGATGATTTGGCTCTTGCCCTGCTCTCAGAGAGCTCAAACATGAATAATTATTTAAGAGAAAAATATAACATAAAATAACACTGTCATGACAATTCTTTAATATTCAATGCAAAAAAAAAAAAAAAGAAATATCATTTGGAAAATTTCTATATTAAAAATAAAAATGAACTTTATAAAATCCTAAATACTGCTATTAAGATCATTAGCAACAAACCGCCCTTGGACACTTGTTTGAGAAAAATGTTGCTAAGATTTTATGCATAAAACAAGAACAACATAATTTTAAAAAATAATAAAAAAACAAAAAAAAAACAAAGCTTATATATAAAGCATAGTTTTAATTTGGATCAGTCATCTTATAAAATTTGTAATGGATCTTTGCGATTACAAATATTTTTACCAATTATTATTGTTTAGCATAATTTCATGCTGTTATCTTTCTCAGTATGCTATGATCATATCACTTGTCTGGACCACTTGGAAAAGGGTAGGGGAGACAGAAAGATATATCTGGGTGATTACTTTTTGAATGAATTTACAAAAAAAACAGTTGAGCAATCTGACTGTGAACTGGAGGGCTAAAGCCTCCTCTAGCCAATACACTATGAGATGCCAGAGAATCCCTTTTGAAAATAGAAGGTTTTATAGTTATCTATTGTTAGCTTCAAACTTTAAAGTGGTGAATAGTGGTGACCTACAAATTATAAAAGGGGCTAATTCAACTTATACCACCACATCAGCACAATTTCTTTCCCTTATTCAAAATACCAAACAAAATAATTAATTACCAATAGTTAATTAGTTAATTAACTTATTGTTTAATTTTTTAAACTCATTCTTGTTTTGTCAGGTAAAAGAAATAATTGTGCTAAATTCAGCTTGCCCCCAGATTGGGTTTGGGAGAAATAATGTGTACAAATTTTTTTACCAGATAGATATTTAAGCTTTCTAAAAACACCTCTGCTTCAGGATTTTAACAAATTCTTTTTGTTTTAAATTTTCTATATAATGCTTAAGAGAAAATGTAATATGAACATATATATATATATATTTTTGTGCTCTTGTTGTTAGTGGTTAATGTATAGTTTATCATTTTTTGTCAATGTTCATGTGATTGAGTTTAAACTGTGTGCAATGTTTAGTGTAAGGCTTAAGAGTTTGTGTGTAATACTTATTTCCGTCATTTATTTTTGTTATAATGTTAATAGTTATTTAAAACGATTGAAATTGTTTTGTTTTTGTTTTAGTCTAAACAAATATTTAGGTTAGTTATTGTGGCTGGAACAGTACCAGTTGTTGGTATTGCAGTTGGCTACAGGATGAGGAGTCAGCATTTAGTGGCTAGTGCTCCACCAGAAAAAAGATTGCATAAAATACGTGAAGTAAGTTTACTATTACTATTTAACATATCCCTTGAACTTACTTTTTGATGTAGCCATTCTAAATGTTGAATCTTACTTTAGATGTTGTAACATAGCCATTGCAAGATTTAGGAGATGAGAGACGTTTACTTATTTGTTAGTATTGAATCTTTATATTGTTATATTGTTATGTATATATATAACAGGAGAAGGGGCAAAGGCAAGTAACTGGCACCTTAACCAGTAAGCTTCGGGCAGGAGGGGCTCATTAGCCATGGCTGGCTACCCACCTAGGAGAAGGAAAACTCTGAATTCAAACCTCTGTTGCCTTGCAGCTATACCCAATCATGGGAAAGGCTTCGGGAGTGAACCCTGAGGAAAAATCAGGAGCTGGCGACCCTAAGGCAGTTTGCAGCACCCAGTGCTACACTCTGGCAGAACCTGCGACGCCACTGACCCCAAACTGTATCGACACTGCCGTTCCTTTGGATACATCAGCTGCATGGAGTGTGGGGAACTGTTGTGTGGGCGACATCATTCCGACCACAACTTATGCCCAGGCCTATATAGTATATATATAGCACCCCCTTTGTGATGAGCACAATCTCATTCCCTATGAACTTGAAGATGTCTATGAATTCCAAAGAGAACTGCACATACTGGTGGGTTGGGTGGTCTGCTTTCACTCTTCATTGTTTGTATTGCTCTTAGTTGCTTGACCAACATTCATGACTCCATGCCTTAAGAAGTGACCAATGTCTAGCATTTCTTAGTCATGAGTGTAGATTTCATATTTCTTGAGTGAGCTCTTGAGAGTACTCTTGTGTTGAGCCCATGAGAGTACTCTAGTGTTGAGCCCTTGAGAGTACTCTTTTGTTGTTGAGAGTGAACACATAGTTGCTTGGGGAGGAATATGGACTACTTGATCAGTTTAATGAATGGGACATTTTTGCTGTGTCATGGGTATTAGGTATTGTTCATCGATCACATTTGTAGGATTTCAGTCTGGTATGTGGTCAAAACACATACTGTGAATTTTCCTTGGATAGTTTATTGGATGGAATTTTTTTTATGTGGCAGTAATATAAGGTCCAAGACTGAAGCATATAAAAGTGGAAGAGTTATAGCACTGCAGACTTTCACTTTTGTAGATGTGCTGATTTCTCTCTTTGTTGACCATACTTGTTCTTAAAGTCTACCAAAGGCACCACTGGCACATGCAACACAGAAGTCTACCTTATCTAGTATGGCATTTACTGATTTGGTATATAATGCAGAAAAACAATTGAACCACTTTTGGTAGGTTGAAAGGGGATCTTTATTTTTTTACTTTTTAAAAAAATTTAAACATTTTGATTTTCCTAGTTACCATTATATCCTGTGAATAATAAGGATTCATTTAAAGAAGAACCATTTCCACGCAATGTTGTTGAAGCCTACATTAGCAGTATGCGGAAATCTGTTGTGGATTTTTTCAGTCAGTATGAAGTGAGTTTTTCTTGACTACACAAAATGTATTTATAAGTAATTAAGAGATAAGAGACTGACAACTTAAAAATTAATTACAACCTTAAGTTAATATTTTATGCTCAATGATAACAAAACAAGACTCCAAAGACTTTCAGTACTTAGACATAACATACAAGACTCAGAAACAATATCTCTACTTTAAGATAGAATATAAGTCTCAGAAACAATATCTTTACTTTCTTTGCTGATGATCTAATGTGTGATAAACAGGGAAAGTGAAATTGAATGAGTTTTCTTAAAAAAAATTTTCCCCATAATGTTGAAAAAATCTAATTAATGAGAATTTTTTTTCAGGTTGTTAGATTTTAAATTTGTAGTTTTCTTCTTTGTATGAATTTCTAATGTAAAATATAAGCAGTTAATTAAAGTTCATTAATCAATAGAAATATCTGACAAAAAAATCTTCAAATGAAAATGTGTTGCAGTTAAAGATAAGCTTAATAATGAATGTTAGTGATGCAATTAAAGATAGGCTTGATAATATTTTTTTTAACATAAATTTCATATTTTTCTTCATTCCATTATGATTTGATTTCAGGAGAGCTTTAAAACATTTCAGGCTAAAACACAGACCAGTATTGATCACTCTAAAGGTATGTTACATTCACAAGACTTCAATAGAAGCGAAAAACTAATCCAGATTAACAGATCATTTGATTTGAATTAATGATTTATTTGTTTTACAAGTCAAAATATATGAATAATGTAAATCTAATAGTATTAATGTAGAATTAAAATGATTTTATAACAACAATAAAAGTAATATTTAAAGGGTTTAAATTAAAACAAATTCGTGTTAAAAAATAAGTTGTTCAGGATTTTTAAAATAAATAACACTAAATGAAAATCTCTATACTGATTTACATTTCATTACCTATAAAGTTGTTCGGGATATTGTTTTATAAAAAAACAAATTTACATCAAATAGTTGTTTGAGATTACATTTCTGACTTATGTTACACTTAATATTCTTACATCAGTATAGTTTAATTATCAATATCAAATTGTTCCAGACTTTCACCTTAAAACAAGTTTATGTCAAATGACTTATTTTACAAAAATATTGACAATAGGTTGTTTAGGACTTTAAAAGGTGAAAGTCTTTTACTACAAATGATTGAAACATGACAAAAGACTCACTAAATGATCATTTCAGATTTTGTTTTTAAAAAGAAATTGACCTATAATACTTGACTTTTCTTGTCAATCATCGCCAAAATTTAATTAACAAAGAAAGATTGTTCAAGATTTTCGTGAAAATTCTACTAACACCAAATGACTGCTTGAATTTTGAAATTGCTCATCTAATATATAAAACAAATAATTTTCATGCTAAAACGTCACAAAAATCTCATTATCGTTAATATTATGTTCCGTATTTTTAAGGAAAGCAACTTCTTAACACCAAAGAATTGTATAAAAATCTCTCCTCTAAATTATGGTACATATAATTGTCTTGCTAGACCATCCCTAAAATTTAATTATCGGTATTACATTATTTCAGGATTCTGAATATCTTTATCTTTACATTTACATTTATTTATATTGCTATTACATTGGAGCAAAGGCTATAAGAACTGGTGCACAATGTTAAGTAAACCTCATCATTGCTCTTATGTTAAAAAAGACTTTTTGAGTCTGACTAAGCTAAATGACGTTGTTGATAGTTTTTTTTTTCCTTTGATGTCACTCTGAATGATTTCATTAAATGATATGACATAGAACTTGAAAGCCTTTGTCTAACCCTGATCAACTCTCTTATGTTTAAAAATTTCTTTTTAATTCCAACTGTGATTTAGTGGAAATTTTTGTTTATTTAACAATAAACGGAATGAATTATTTAAATAAAATGATATAAGAACTCTGTGCACCGTTGTATAGTAACCCTTGTCAGCTCTCAATTGTTGATAAAGACATTTTGTTAGTGGATCTTTTTTTTTTGACTTCAATGGGAATGAATTCCTTAAATGAAATACTATAAGAACTGGGTGGACCAATGCAACCCTTGTCAATTATCACATGTTTATAAAGACATTTTGTTAGTCTAACCATGCCATGTTATGTAGTGGGATTTTTTTTTTTACATCACTCTGAATGATTTAGCTTGATGAAATGCTATAAAAAATGTGTTCTTATATATCTATTTACCCTCATTTTGTAACCCTGACTCTCATGTTTAAAAAGACATTTTTTAGTCTGTGTGATGTAGTGAAAACATTTTTTTTCCCTTTGTCGTGATATGGAAAGTTATTATAAATGAAATGCTATAAGAATTCAAGGGATTATGTCTCTTAACTCTTGTCAACTTTCTCGTGCTGAAAATGAAATTTTTAGTCTAAGTAAGCAAAGTGTCATCATTGGAAAGTTTTTTTTTCCTTTGACGTCATTTTGAGTGATTTGATCAAATGAAATGCTGTAAGAACTCATGCATCAAGGTTTACTCTTTTTGATGAAAAAGACATTTAAGTTTGATTAGATCATGTGGACACAAAGGCTGCAGGAGATCATGTGTATTGTTACGAATCTCCCTATCCAGGCTCGCTGCAAATTGCACCAAACGACACCACCAACTGAAAGAACTTGACAACTCTGGGCTGATTATGGATTTCTTGCAACACCTCGGCAACTCTTACTTTAGGCAGCAACAGCTGCAAGCGATTGCTTTCTCCATCTGTGGTTTCCAAGACCCTCTTTAGAACTCCGTTGTCAATTGTCCCATTGCGCCCAATATGCCTTGGTAGCAGCTTCTTTTATCAGAAAGGTGATGCCATTCCGGTCTTTGTCCGTCTTCCTTCATAAGCAGAATGGGAGCCAGATCTTCATCTTTTAACTGGTCTTCTCGGATTCTTTCATCGGACCATGATCCACAAGCTTGTACTCCAAGACGTTTTCAATCGATGATAACCCCCTTTTCTTCAACCTTGCTGCAGTGTTTACATTCCATTCTGTAAGGCCGTCGAGACAGCGCGTCAGCATTCTGGTGAGTTTGGCCTTTTCGGTGCTGTGTCTCAAAGTCATAGGTTTGCAAACATTCAATCCACCTGGCGACTTGTCCTTCAGGATTTTTAAATGACAACAGCCATTGAAGAGCAGCGTGATCTGTCCTAAGGATGAATTTTTGCCCATATGGCATCCACAACTGCCATTAGCTCACGCCTTGTGACACAGTAGTTTCTCTCGGCTTTGGACAATCTCCGACTAAAGTAAGCTATGACCCTCTCAGTTCCATCTACCTTTTGGGATAAGACAGCGCCTATTCCAGTATTGCTCGCATCGGTGTCAAGTATGAACGTCTCGCCTGGTATTGGGTAGGCCAGAATGGGTGATGAAACAAGAGCCTTTTTAAGTCGCTCAAATGTCTCCTGACATTCCGTTGTCCAAATAAACCTGCGCTTCGGTTCTGTCAATTGATGAAAGGCGTTACAGAGGCTAGAGAAGTTTGGTACGAAACGTCTGTAGTACGTGCAGAGTCCAATAAAGCTTCTTAACTCCTGGATATTAGCGGGTTCGGCCATTCATTTACGGCTTCAACTTTATCCGGGTCTGTGCTGACTCCTTCCTTTGACACGATGTGCCCAAGGTACTTGACGCTCCTTCTGAACAAGGAGCACTTCTTTGGATTCTATTTCATTCCAGCGTTTCTGATTCGTTCGAATACTTCCTTCAGGTTTGCGATATGTTCCTCGAAGGTTCTGCCTATGACGATAATGTCATCTAAGTAGACAAGACACGTGGTCCAGTTGAGTTCTCTTAACACATGCTTCATTAGTCTTTGGATGGTGCGTTGCAGAGTCCAAAAGGCATCAATGTAAATTGCCAGAGACCATTACCAGCAGAGAAGGCCGTTT
Source organism: Biomphalaria pfeifferi (assembly GCA_030265305.1). Lineage (NCBI taxonomy): Eukaryota > Metazoa > Mollusca > Gastropoda > Planorbidae > Biomphalaria > Biomphalaria pfeifferi. The sequence continues at coordinate 510,020 of JASAOG010000123.1, read as the reverse complement.
TATCTCTGTCCTCGGGGTGTAGTCCTACTTGCCAGTAACCGCTCTTCAGGTCAAGGGTGGAAAAGATCTGTGACCCAGCAAGTGTGTCCAATGTGTCGTCAATCGTAGGAAGCGGGTATCTGTCCTTGTGTGTGGCGTCATTTAATAATCTATAGTCGACACAAAATCTCGTGGATCCATCTTTCTTCTTTACCAAGACGATGGGTGAACACCATGGACAGTTGGATGGTTCAACAACCCCTTGCTGCCTTATTCGTTCTATGATGTCCATAGCTTCTTGGTGTTTTGCTGCGGCAGGCGACGTGGTTGCTGTTGTATAGGCCTAGTGTTTCCTGTGTCTATTCGATGCTGGATTAGATTTGTCCGCCCAAAGTCCATTCATCAGATGGCAATATGTCAGAAAACTCTGAGGAATTGTTCTGCTTTGGTGTACTGTTCTTTCGACAATATCGTTTTGACTTCTGTCAGAAATTTAGTAACCTGCGGTTCACTGGACTCGAGTCTTTCGACGGGGTTTTCACTGCTACAGTTTCTTATCATCTCAAGAGCATGGCAACCAGCGATGGTGCTACCTTTCCGAAAGTGTTTCTCTACTGTACAGAGGTTCATAATTCTTACGGGTACCATTAGGTCTTTCCCAATCGTGACTAGTGTCTTTCCTACTGCTATCCCGTTGTGATTGGGTCCAAGTGATCTACCAGCGCTGTTCCTGTCGTGGGATAGCCATCCTCAATTTTCCCCCAAATGGTCATTTCAGACTTAGCAGGCAAGGTTGTATTCTCTACCAACTTAATCCTTCTTCTTCATTCTCGTCGCCAAGCAAGGGTACTTCGAGGTCTCCACATTGTAAAGTGCCTCCTCCGATATTTAAGGAAAAGCCATATTTCAGCATGAAGTCGAGCCCTATTATACAGTCATCTGTGACGTCAGCAATCAGGAATTCGTGTTTGAATGACTGATTCCCGATCTCGACTGTTATGTCGATCAGGCCTTTTATGGGCATCAGTTCTCCACTGGCAGTTTTCAACGAGTAGGCCCTAAATGGAGTTTTCTTGCTATTGTTCACTTTATCCGTCCGGGTGACTGATCGTGAGGCACCAGTATCTAGGAGGAAGTGATAATTTTGACATCCAATTTTTCCGATGATTTTCAGACTCTTACTCTGTCCTAGCACGGCGACCGGGATGATGGTTGTAGGGGCTCTCATTCTCTGTGTCGCCGGATTCCGCCCCTTGAAGCCGGCGCGTGCTAGTTTCCCTGGTAGCCCCGAGAACTTGGTCGTGCATACCTTTCTGATCTGTAATGGGTTCCAGTTTGTGGAAATATTCTAGTGCAGCTTCTTTGTATATGACCGAGTTCACCACAATTCCAGCAACGCACACGAGCCCTAGGTTGATTTTCTGGTATCTCGTGCCTCTGTCACCCTTCTAACAAGTTGTGCGAATTCTTCCTCTTTGACTTCTAACTTTCGGCCTTGATGAACGCTCCCAGATGCGTCTTTAGCGGCTTCATATGAAAGAGCGTATACGAGGGCTTCACTGGCCTTACCACTAACTCTGGTGGCTTTCTTTAACTCGGGGTCTTGAAGCGCATCAATGAAGGTGTCTGTGATAATGACTTCCAGAAAAGCTTGTGCGGCTGTTGGGTAGGCCAAATGTGCGAGGCGTTCGAAGTCTGTCTCTAGCTCCTGTAGTGTTTCATTGGGGGGCTGTTGTCTGGTCTTTAATTGCACACGATATACTTCTTGCAGATGTTCATCCCCGTATAGGAGTTCCATAGCCTGGACAAGGGCGGCGAAGTCTTGCTGGTTCGGTAGAGACTGTAGCAATTCGTAGGCTTTTCCTTTTAGGGATAACACAAGGGCTGTTGCTTTCTCCTCCTCACTGTTCCATTTGTTAACTTTGGCTGCTGCGTCAAATTGCTTCTTGTATACTGACCAGGACACGGAACCATCAAATACGGGGGGCTTCATTTTCCCAGAGACTTCAGGTACAAATGACGTCATATCTGCTTCTGGTACATTTGTGTGCTTGCGTTGGACTTGTATCTTCATTTCGTCAATGGCCTTCTCCACTGCTTCGACCCTCTGATTCATCTGCTCGTCAATGTTGGTGATTCTCTTCTCCACAGCATGTATGTGTTGGTTCATTGCCAATAACTCCGTTTTGATTCCAGAGTGCATCGTGTCTATCTTGGTGTCCATGGCATCTATCTTGTAATTGGTGTTTTCTAGCCCCGAGTTCATAGCTGCCATCTGCTCCTGTTTGCTACTGGCGATCTGTCCCTGCATAGCTGCCATCTGTTCCTGCATGCTACTGGTGATCTGTTGCTGCATGCTACTGGTGATCTGTGCCAGCAAGTCCGGTTCGACTTCAAAAAGATGTGTCCGGATCTTCTTTTTCCTTCATCAGTTCTTCCCAAAAACGTGCCTGTAAGGTTTTTTTGTTGCCACTCGTCTTCAGATCTCGATCACGGAGCTCTTCCTTCAGTTCCTTCACAAGGAGTTAGTCTAACGTTTTCGTAGTAGCCATAGCAAACCCAACCCCCTTTCTGACACCAGTTCTTACGAATCTCCCTATCCAGGCTCGCTGCAAATTGCACCAAACGACACCACCAACTGAAAGAACTTGACAACTCTGGGCTTCAAAAGAACATAATAGTTTAATGTCAATAAATAACAGCCAATACTGTACAATTGGCAGCACGTAACACAAGACTGTACAAATATCTCTCCGCCGTGTCAACTCTTGCACTGGTCTCTCTGTCTCGTCTCAGACTTGTAGTGAGCCGTTGTAACGAACTGTAGATCAGGAAGTTGTGACTGACTGGTCTCTGATACCTTCGCTCTTTATATAGGGTCCCTGCTGGCCTTCTAGAACCGGACAGAACGTCGCTCGGCCATTCTGGGTGGTCAGATGACTACATCCCTTGTGACACTCCTGAGCTCTGCTCATGACGTCGATCCTTCCTGAACCATCATGTTGACACTCGTCTCGGCCGATCGTCATAACTCGTCACGGTTGACCGCTCGTCTAGCGCTGGTGTGGGGCGATTTGCATCGGCTGACTACACACACACACACCACTACCCCTATGTGTGCCACCACCAGGTTTATAACAGTATGTAGCACTGCACTCATCCTTGAGCTGTGGAATTAATATTCTTAGGCCATGTGTTGTAGTGGATTTTTTTCCTTAGGCATCATTCCAAATTATTTCATTAAATAAAATACTATAAAAAGGAATGCAAAAATGTTTATTAACCCTTGTCAACTCTCTCCTATTAAAACAGACATTTTTAGTCTAACTAAGCTTTGTGACATAGTGAAAATATTTTTTCCTTACACATCATTCAGAATATTTCTTATGTATCTTCAGTTGGGGGCCTCCTTTCAGCTCTTGTGATAACACAAACTCTATTTATCTTGTTTACTTGTAATTATAAGTATACATTTATTTTAGACAAAATATAAAGCTTTTACTATGTTACTATGTTCATTTTATAACTATGAAAATACATCATGCATATCATATATATGGATTAGGATTATGATTTTAAAAACATTAGCAAAAGCACAGTAACTTAGAATAATGAACGAAAATATTTACATTGAGTGGTCTATTAAAGAGGTTGTGTCTCATTCTTGTGTATGAATCAGGTTTTGTCTCAGTCTAGTGTATGAATCAGGTTTTGTCTCTGTCTTGTGTATGAATCAGGATTCGTCTTAGTCTTGTGTATGAATCAGGTTTTGTGTCAGTTTTGTGTATGAATCAGGCTGTTAGTTCACAAAATGTTCACATGCTGTTGCTGACATGTAAATTAAAACTGGTTTTGCTTATCTCCCTAAAACTGCACTCTTTCTTAATGGTTGGACTGTATTGACTGCTCTTTGTTGTAGCTCAATGTGTCTACTAAACTATGTTTACAGCAACTTTGGACTATATACAGAACAATCCTGGAGAACTACCTCGTGTCATCTTTATAGCTGTGGCTGGTATGGGTGGAGTTGTCTTGGGCTACAGAGGTAAATACCTTTTTCTTACACTATGTCTTTTGAGTGACAATTTACTGACAGGCTGTGTCATTACATGTGTACTGACTGGCTGTGTTATTACATGTGTACTGACTGGCTGTGTTATTACATGTGTACTGACTGACTGACTGTTTTATCTTATCTTATATAATACAGACGTTACTTCAAAAAATAAGGTGATAGCGTCCTACGCGTCATGCATTCAGTCATGCATATTAACCAATGACTTAAATTCTGCCAAGTCACTTGTTTTCCTGGCTAGCTCAGGCAACCCATTCCATGCTCTAATAGCACTAGGAAAGAAGGAGTATTTGTACAAATTTGTCCTAGCATATGGAATGAGGAATGTGCCTTTATTTTGTGTCTTTCTGAGTATTTTATTAAATTTTGTTTTTGTATTCGAAGATTATGGTTCATGTTTTATGTATAATTGCTACTTTACTTTTAAGTCTTCTATCCTGAAGGCTTTCTAAATTTAGTGAATATTCGTTTATTATAAATCTCACTGCTCTATTTTGTGTCTGTTCCAGTTTCTTAATGTTTTGAGTTGGGGGGTCCCAAACAGAGGATGCATATTCTATTATTGGCCAAACCAAGGTTAAATAACATTTTAGTTTATGTTCATATTTGATTTATAGAAATTTCTTTTAATAAACCCAAATGCTTTGTTTGATTTTTTTATAGTTTCATCGATATGGGGATTACATGACAGTTTTTCATTTATTATAACACCTAGGTATTTTGTCTTTTTAGTTTGCGATACTGGTTTACCATGAATAAGATAAGTGGAATTAATTTGTTTTAGCTTTTTTGTTACTCTTAATAACTGACATTTTTCTGGGTGGATAGAGATACTCCAATTTGATTTCCATTTCTGTAATTCATCAAATTCTCTTTGTAAAAGTTCTGTGTCTTGTGTTGTTTTTATTGTTCTATATATTATGTTATTACATGTGTACTGACTGAAAGTGTTTTTACATGTGTACTGACTGAAAGTATTATTACCTGTGTACTGACAGTGTTATTACCTAGTCATCCCCTTAAAGTTGGTTCCACAAAATGTAAACTCAAAGTCCATATGTAGCGAGCTAACTTCATATTATAGAGATGGAAAACAAACCAATTCAAATCAAACTTGAACCTCACTTATGACTGAACCCAACCCGAACTTTAAAACTGATTCATACGAACTGAACTAAACAACCGACCTTACCTTAACCAAACTGAATCAAGATTTTGTATTATTCTAGGAAAAAAAAACCCTTAGTTTTCAGCTAGATGGTTTGACAGTTATTTTTAATTCTTGGAAAATTCTCCTGCTGTCTTGAGCCTTGTCCTTGACATCTTGTGTGTCCAATTTTCCTTTATCATTTTGGGTATCAACATGAAGGGTGCTGTAACATTTAATATTTGTGCGTAAATGAAATGGAAGATTCGAAGAAACAAAAGTAATCATCCTTAAACATGAGGTTCAACTGTGCTCCTGTTTGCTTAGCACTTTTGGAGAATAAAAATGCCCTACTTCTTTTCTATCATTGTGTCTGCCTCCTCTTTTCCTCAGTCTGCCTTCATTGATCATCACTGTCTCCTTAACTTAAAAATCTCCCTACATTGTTTGCCATGGACTGTTAAGGTTAAGGGGTGGGGGTTATAAAGAGATCATGGTATTTGAGTAGGTGCCTATCTGAAGATAAGTTACTACAACATAGTACTTTGGCTCTAAGTTCCTCTAGACCTGAGGCCCAGATTGTCTGCTCTGGGGGACACGACAATTCGTTCATCGAGAAATCGTTCACGACAATTTGTTCACCCGACATATCACTCACTGACAACTTGCTCACAGACAACTTGTTCACCGACAGTTGGTTCACAACAAAGCGTTCACACAACAATTTGCTCACAGACAAATCGTTCACTGGATGTAAACAAATTAAATGCGCGACAAGAATATGTAATATTAACAATGTGTTACTATCCAGTGAACGAATTGTCTGTGAACAATTAGTCGGTGAACGAATTGTCTGTGAACAATTTGTCAGTGAACGAATTGTCTGTGAACAATTTGTCAGTGAACAAATTGTCGGTGAACGCTTTGTCAAGAATCAACTGTTGGTGAGCGATATGTCGGGTGTACAAATAGTTGTGTGAATGAATTGTCAGCTGACCAAAATGTCAGTGAACGAATAGTCAGATGAACAAAATGTCAGTGAATGAATTGTCATAGAACCCCTGCTCTGGGTCGACCGACTGGTCACGCTGTGACCATCGTTTATGGTGGTCAGGTGCACAGAAGAGGGGAAAAGCCTGACAAAGATGAGCCCTTTTCTCATCTACAAGAAACTTAAGGCAGTAGTGGGAGAGTTCAAGAGTGTATCAAAGCTGCACAACTTATCTGAACTTCTTGTAGAAGTTGATAACAAGATACACTTTGATTGGCTTCTACGGTGCAGAAGTATCTGTGATCTCCATGTGGAAGTCATGCCACACCAGCAGAGATATCAGTTCTAGAGACCTGCCAAAATGTTCTGAGAAGGAGAAAGTGGAGGGCATTGAAAGAGTCACCCATGCCCAGTGCATTACCAGGCGCAGGGATGGTGAGGAGGTCAAAACCGCCACTATTATCCTCACATTCTGAACTAGGACACGGCCAGAATATGTGAAGGCCCTGATTCCTACGAGTTCCAGTGAGACCCTACATACCTAACGCATGAGGTACTTTAAGTGCCAGAGTTATGGACACACTGCGACAGTCTGCAAGAGGAACACTGTGTGTGCCAGATGTGCTGGAGAGGGTCATGAGGACAAGAACTGCACAGTTCAATACCCAAACTGTCAGGCTGGCCACTCAGCCTACTCCAAGGACTGCCTAGTGTGGAAACAGGAGGTTGCCGTGCAGGAGTACAAGGCAAGAAATGTATTTACCTTCAGCCAGGCGAAGCCAGCTGTATCGGCCCTACCCATGGGCTAATTCAGCTTGACAAAGACCTCTGCCCAGGCTGTGGTTAAGATAGGTAAGTCATAAGCCACACAGATGGACACATTGACCCCCACCACTTCCTCCAGCACTACCACGAAGCCACCTCCGAAGCAGAATGAAAGTCCTGTTGTGAAGGTCATGCTGAAATGACCATGCCAAACAACAAACAAACTGGACAGTATTAACTTTCTCTCCAGCGAAGAACAATCTACAAACAAAGAACAGGACACACACCTCTGTTAAATTACCATCTTAAAAAAATTCCACACAGCTCCCCCTTTGTAGACACTGCCTCTACCCTTATTAAACTAAACAATATCCTAATCCACCTTAGGATGACCCTACTACCACTACAGCCCAACATAACCAACATCCTGTACAGCTGTGCTGAACAACTTAAGAGAACACACTATTTTTCCTTGGCACAGTCTGCAAAAGTCTGCTCAGCAGCATAAAGCTGGCTAGAAGAAGAAGATTCAAGGTCATGCTAAAGAACAGATTTTCTGTGCTGGTTGATGAAGGCATGGAGACTGAGCAGCATGAGAAAACCATTACTCCGGGAGAACCCAGCCAGACACCCCAACCTCTACTGAATTACTGGTTGATCAACTCCCTAAGGGGAGAAGCCTCACTTAGTACAAGATGCCCGAAGTGAGGGAGGAGAAAATAACCTTTACTTTAACCGAAGGGATCTTTCCTCTCCAGAGAGAAAGACTTCCCCTAAAAAGGGGGAATGGGTCCTCCTCTCTCCAAACCTGTCTAAAAACACAAAGGTCATGTGAATAAATTGAAACACCTTGGGGGCCTTCCAAGGCCTAATAGCTCCAAGTCAATAAACCTTGGATTCCAGGATTGTGCAGTGGAATTGTAGAGGCCTCAATGCCAATTATGGGAAATGCAACTACTGATAGACTGGAGACTTCTGTAGCTGTCTGCCTACAGGAAACATTTCTGAAAACCTCAGATATATCAGTTTCTGCAGTTACAGCACATATAGCAGGGCTGTTGAAGATGCAGAGAGAGCATCAGGTGGAGTTTGTATCCTTTTGAAGGACAACATCCCCCATGATAGCGTAGAACTCCAAACAACACTACAGGCTGTAGTAGCTAGGATAACCCTACACAAGGTTATGACTTGCTGCAGCTTGTATATACCTCTAGTTGCTCCAACAGACATTGAGAACCTAATAGAACAACTCCATCTGCCCTATATAATCCTTGGACACTTCAGTGCCCATAACACTTTGTGGGGAACCATCAATACTGACACAAAAGGTCATATGCTGGAGGATATCTTCCTCCAACATGACCAACATCACCGACCTACTTGCATCCAGTAACTGGATCTCTCACTTGCTTTGACCTCACTATATGTGTTCCTGGAATTCTGGATGACTTTAAATGGTCAGAAAGCAATGATCTATGGGGAAGTGACCACTTCCCAATCATCATTGCTAACAATCTACTCTCATAGGGACGACCTCAGCGCTTGAAGCTGAATAAAGCAGATTGGGAACAATTCCAAAAAAGAGGCTCTGAGTATATCACAGAAAATATCCTTAAGAACAGTCCAGCTGATATTTTTGCTAGCAAGCTACTTGATATTGCCAGGAAAGTTGTACCCTTAACCTCTGCAAATCCAAAATGGCCTAGCAAACTATGGTTTGATCCAGCTTGCAAGAGTGCTAATGGCGATAGGAAAAAACGTCTGGCTGCATTTAGAAAGAATCTTTCCCAGGAAAATATAAAGTTTTTCAGGATAGCTAGAGCGAAGGCTAGACAAACCATATGGTCAGCCAAAAAGAATTCCTGGACAAATTTTGCTGGCAGTCTGGATGCCAAAACTTCTGCTAGAGCATTTTAGAAGGCAGTAGGGGATAAAGAATCAAATGCACTAGGGCATTTGAAAAACCAAAGACTAACTATTACACCCCCCAGAGATATAGCTGACTGCCTTGCATCCTCAAGAGCATATAAATCATCCACTGTGCACTACATGTAAGAATTCCAAAAAGTTTAAATCAGGGAGGAGAGACATCCCATTGATTTCAGATCAGAGAACAATGAAGGCTATGACAAGCCATTCTCACTAGAAGAACTGAGGGTCTCGCTGGACAAATCACATGACACAGTGCCAGGAGAAGATGAAATTCATTATCAGATCCTCAAGCAACTTCCTGAACCCACATTGACAACCCTGCTAAAAATCTATAACTGTATGGCAATCAGGCGCTTTCTCAAACAGTTTGAGGAAAGCCACAGTTGTACCAATACCTAAACTGGGAAGAGATGGGTCGGACCTAGCTAAATATCACCCAATAGCACTAACAAGCTGCATCTGCAAAGCCATGGAAAGAATGATAAATAATAGGTTGATCTGGTTCCTCAAGAGAAATAAATTACTCTTTAATATATCAGTGCAGATTTTGGCAGGGCAGACAACTGACCACCTAGTAAGGCTGAGAACATTTTTTCGATATAGAAAGGCCTATGATACAGCTTGGAAAAATGACCTGGAGATTATGGGGTTAAAGGGACACCTTCCCTGCTTTATGAGAGAATTCCTAAAGGACTGGAACTTTTAGGTTTGAAAGGGCAACTCCGCTTCTGGCACTTAAGACCAGTAGATGGGTGTTCCTCAGGGCAGCATTGTTTCATTATAAGGCTCTGTCCCCTGGCTTAGAGTGCTCTCTGTATGTTGATAACATATGGCAAAAACATTAATACTTTAGAAAGAAAATTACAATTATGTTTAATTAAAATTCAAAATTGGGCAAACGATAATGGTTTTAAATTTTCGGGCTCCAAAACTGATAGCATGCATTTTTGTAATTTAAGAGAAATCCATCCAGACCTTGTTTTACTTTTAGACAAAAATAAAATTCCTGTTGTTAAAATTACTGAATTTTTAGGCCTAGATTCAAAATTTAATTTTCTCCCCCATATTAAGGAACTTAAGAGGAAATGCCAAAAGTCATAAACATACTCAGAGTACTCAGCAATACAGACTGGGGAGACCTTGCTGCTGCTATAGAGTCTGATCCAATTCAAGGTAGACTATTGATCCAAATAAAAAAAATATATGGATCAGCTAGGAAATCATGCCTTAAAATACTGAAGCCCACCCATACAAAATGCTGCCTTGGGGCTCTGTCTTGGCGCATTTCGTAGATCACCAATCCCAAGTCTCCACATGGAGGCTGGAGAACTCCCCATGGACATCAAAATGAAAAAGCTTGTAATGAAGGCTAAAATCCAACCACACAAACCCTGCTTTCAAATCATATTTAACCCTGCTTTCAAATCATATTTAACCCTACAGATGGTAGAACTATACAATCGAAGGCCTAACATTAAACTGCCATTGGGCCTTCAAATGAGAGAATCCATCCAAAATTTAACTCCACCCTCTCTAAAATAGAAATCCTACAGAACCATGAACCATCCTTGGCGGTCCTCATCTTAAGAAAAAAAACTAAATTAAATTAATCCCTCCTTAATTTCAAAGAAGAAAATACAGACCCAAGCATACAAGTCCACTTTAAGGAACTGCAGGAGAACTACGGAGATTGTGGAACCATTACACTGACAGATCCTAGATGGATGAGTAGGTTGCATGTGCCTGCTCTTTTTGGAACAAAACTATCTCCTGTAGACTCCTAGATGGATGCTCCATCTTTACGTACGAATTACAAGCAATATTGCTTGCACTTATGGCCGTAAAAGCATCAGACAGGAGAAAATTTTTCATATGCTCCCAACTCCAAATCTGCATTGCAAGCTTTGGGGTGGATGAAGAATGACATTCCATTGTTACATAAGAGCCTAAAGCTTTTGGACCAAATAACATCTGACCATAGGGATATCACCTTCATCTGGATCCTCTCCCATGTGGGCATAGAGGGAAATGAAATGGCAGACAGAGAAGCAAAGTGAGCCCTAAATCATGCGGTGTCAGGAACCCAAATTCCCTGCTTGGACCTGATACGAAGTATTGCCTCTGCCACCTACCAAAAGTGGCAGGACCGATGGGAGGCTGAGACTCACAATAAACTTAGACAGATGATGGCGGACGTTAGGTGGCGGTCCTCATCTTAAAGTCTGACATGGCGTGGAAGCATGACCATGTACAGACTTAAGATAGGCCACATCTATATCACACACTCGTGGAAATTATCCTCCTTGATTGCCTCAGATACCAGGTTATTAGAGGGAAATATTTTGGAGCAGACAACTCAAAAACACTGTTTGGTTATAGTCTTTAAAATTTTAAAGTTGGGTTCGATTCCTATTTCTACTTCATAACACTCCTAGGTTTTAGAGTTAATTCCTCTGACCTTCAGCTAACATTATATTGAAAGTAGACAGACTCTAGTTAGGTGTTAAGAGAGCCTGTCACACTATAAGTTAGTTCATAATTGTGTAGTACAAAGTTGAGTTAGTAATTTAATCAGTAAATAATTTCTATGAAAGAGCTTGTATTCTATTGGTTTTTAATCTATTTATTGAGCTATGTACTATACAAATTGTGCTGTCTATAAACATATCTACTTTATGGTAATTAACTTAGTATTTATTGGGTCTGCTATAAAACATTTACAGTAGATGTCTAGGTGTTGAAAGGAAAACTCTGATGGTTTTTCAAATTGCAGCTCAATTCTGCGTAAAAAGCTGCAATAGTAAAACATTTGTTATTGCGATGCTTAGAAACATTTATATTGATTCAATGATTCAATTAGACAGTACATTCTTCACATCTAAAAAAATGGGATGAGATTTTGTCCTCTCTCCTACCAATCACATTGCTTTGGTCTCTTCTAAATAGGACACAAATATTATGATCACCTCATTATTATAGTGACTGCTAGGCCTTGTTCATAGGCTGTTAGTCATTGGTTTAGTTTCACACACTTTTTTTTTTATTGATAGACCTACATAAATATCTAGATCAAGACTGTTATTATATGTGTACTAACTGATTGTGATAATACATGTGTAATAACTGATTGTGATAATACATGCATACTGACTGACAGTGTTGTTAGATGTGTACTGACTGACAGTGTTATTACATGTGTTATGGCTGACAGTGTTAATACATGTGTACTAACTGACTGTGCTGTTAATTGTGTGCTGACTGACAATGTTATTACATGTGTACTGACTGACACTCTAGAATGTGTATATTTAACCAAACTAGCCATTAAAACCAGGCCAATGATGACAAACTGACAAAATGCCTTATAAGCTTGTTTCTACAGTATTACAGAGTGACTTTATGGTGTTGATAAAAAAATGCATGCTTTTAGTTACAATGTATCCATGAGTTGCTGGACCTGGAGTTTACAGTGCTGGACATTGACTTGATGGACCTGGACCATACAGTGTAGGACCTGGACCATACAGTGTAGGACCTGGCTTTCATAGTTTAGGACCTGGTTTTTACAGTGCAGGACCTGGTTTTTACAGAGCTGGACCATGTGTTCTTACACTTTATGATTAGTTGTTTTAGCTGCTGTCTAAACTAATCAATTCATTATTTTGATTTGAATGAACTATACCACTTTATTCCCACGTGATTGTTATGTTCAGGTGGAGCAGTCAAAAAGTTAACCTATGGAACCATTGCGGGTCTGTCCTGTGCTTCACTTTGTTATCCAAAGAAAAGTGTAGAATTAGCCAATCAATTCTCAGACAATATTCACAAATTATGGAAGGAGTCTGGTGTGGAGTCATCACTCTCTGAAATCTGGCCACAAACCCAACAAGGTAGACTTTTGTATAATGCTTCAGTGATGGGAATTTTCCAAAAAATTTCAGAATTCTGCAAATTTCTTCTGATCCATTTTGCTAAACAAAAAAATCCAAATTTTCCATGACATGTTAAAAAAAACAATTCTGAATTTATTTATTTTTTTTTCAGATTTTTTAAAATAGAAACAAAAATCTTGATTGTATTGGGCAGAATGTGAACTAAGACTTGTGTTGAACATGCACAGACACACACACACACACAGATCAGCCCCAGGAGACAAAGACATATTTCTTAATTTGAACCAAGTAGACAACATAGAAGATTTAGTAGTACAAGAAAATGGAATTAAAAAACTATTAGCCAACACCAAACCAAATAAAGCGTCTGGACCTGATGGTATTCCAGCTAGATTACTCAAAGAACTAAGCAATGAGCTAGCCCCAGTGTTCAAAATACTCTTTTAAGCATCGCTTAACCAGGGCAGAGTACCAGATAATAGATAAAGATAATAACAAAAACCTATGGTCATCCATTAAGTCTAAGAAAATGGAAACAACAGGCATAACGCCATTAAAAGGAGAATATAACATAATACATAATGATAATGAAACTAAAGCAAACATCCTAAACAAATACTTTGCATCAGCATTCTCAGCCCCAGGAGACAAAGACATATTACTTAATTTGAATCAAGTAGACAACATAGGAGATATAGAAGTACAAGAAATAAAAGGGAGTCAACATCAAACCTAATAAAGCATCTGGACATGATGGTATTCCAGCTAGATTACTCAAAGAACTAAGCAGTGAGCTAGCATCAGTATTCAAAATACTTTTTCAGGCATCTCTTGACCAGGGCAGAGTACCAAGGGACTGGAAAGAAGCTAATGTCACCCCCCTATTTAAAAAAGGAGAAAAATCTGATCCAGGAAACTACAGACAAGTATCACTTACAAGCATCACATGTAAAATACTAGAACACATAATACGTAGCAACATCATAAACCACTTAGACAAACATAATGTCCTTCCTTCACACCAACATGGCTTTAGGAGATATAGATCATGTAAAACACAACTAATAGGACTAATTGATGATTTTTCAAAAGGTTTAGATAATAGTGAACAAATAGATGCTATCTTACTAGATTTTTCCAAGGCTTTTGACAAAGTTCACCACCATAGTTTGCTTAAAAAATTAAAATATTTCGGCATTAACGGTCCACTGCATCAGTGGATTAAAGATTTTCTGATAGGGAGAGAACAAACTGTAATAATATGGCTCTAAATCAACACCAATAACAGTAAACTCAGGTGTACCTCAAGGAACAGTCTTGGGTCCACTACTATTTTTAATTTACATAAATGATTTACCAAATTGCATTAGTTCAGGAACAAAAGTCAGATTATTTGCAGACGATTGCATAATATATAGAACAATAAAAACAAAACAAGACACAGATATTTTACAAAGAGAATTAGATGAATTACAGAAATGGGAATCAAATTGGAGCATGTCTTTCCACCCAGAAAAATGTCAGTTGTTAAGAGTAACAAAAAAACTAAAACAAATTAATTCCACTTATCTTATTCATGGCAAACCAGTAACATAGACTAAAAACTCAAAATACCTAGGTGTTATAATAAATGAAAAACTGTCATGGAATCCACATATTGATGAAACTATAAAAAAAAATCCAACAAAGCATTAGGGTTTATTAAAAGAAATTTCTATAAATCAAATAAGAACATAAAAACTAAAATGTTATTTAACCTTGGTTAGGCCAATAATAGAATATGCATCCACCGTGTGGGACCCCTCAACTCAAGAAAACATTAAGAAACTGGAACAAACACAAAATAGAGCAGTGAGATTCATAACAAACGAATATTCACATTTGACTAGGGTAACACCATTAGTAAAATCACTAAATTTAGAAAGCCTTCAGGACAGAAGACTCAAAAGTAAAGTAGCAATTATACATAAAACACTAAACCATAATCTTCAAATACAAAAACAAAATTTAATAAAATACTCTGAAAGACACAAAAATAAAGGCACATTCCTCGTCCCATATGCTAGGAAAAATTTGTACAAATACTCCTTCTTCCCTAGTGCTATTAGAGCATGGAATGGGTTGCCTGAGCTAGCCAGAAAAACCAGTGACTTGGCAGAATTTAAGTCATTGGTTAATATGCATGACTAAATGCATGACGCGTAGGACGTAATCATCTTCTTTTTTGAAGTAACGTCTGTATTATATAAGATAAGATAAGATAAGATCCTCCTAGTGAAGTTCTAGTTTTAAACATGCACAGACACACACACACACACAGATCATCCTAGTGAAGTTCTAGTTTTAAACAAATCTCATTTTCTCTCTACTAGTCTAGAATCTAGATCTATAGACCCTAGTCCTAGAGCTCAACTTTTAAATGTAGAGTGATTAGAATCACTCTAGATAGATCTAGATAAGATATCTGGATTCTTTAATTTGATTGATTTAGATCTAGAATATGAATAACTGCTTGGGCATTATATGAGTAGAGTTGTCAGTCTCAGTATCATGCTTGGCTAACACCTTGTGAATATGGATGGCCCCTAAACAGAAGCTCAAACTGGTGACGCATTACGAAAACTCCAGCATGTTTTGATTTTCAAACACATTAATTCTTTAGAGTTGTTTGAGAGAGATAGCTTGTTACAATACCAGTCAAGCAATGATATATTATAGAGTGCTTAGACTGCCTTGACCAAATATAAAGCACAGGTCTGCAAAAAGCTGTCTCCTCTCTTCTAAATAATATACAAACAATAATGCTTTGCATACATTTTTTTTGCATGTGCATTAAAGCTCATGCAGTGTAATTAATATGTAATACAAAATTATTTTAAAAAATATTAACTATAATTAATTCTACATTATTTTAAAAGAATCCCAGTAACTTATTTTTTAAGTCGATGCAAAATGTCAGTTCAATGACATTTCAAAAACACGGGTGTAGAGAATTTCCTAAAATGTTTGCAAAGTCTGTTCCCATCACTCTGAATACATGTATAATTTTTTTTTTGTTTAATAGTATGTATAACACATACTGCATTTATCTGGAGTGTGTGTGTCATCTTATAGTGTGTATGACATATACTGTATTTATCTGAAGTCTGTGTGATATGATTGTATTGTTATTATCTTCTCTCTCCTAATCAGCACTTCTGTAAACAACTGCTTAACATAGGAAATCCCACTTCTGACATCAGTGTTACGATTCTCTCCTTATCAGGCCTTCTGTAAACACTGCTAAACACACAACAACACATCAAGAACTTGATAACATGAGTTCCAAATAATCTGGTACTTTAATGAATAGATAACAGCCAATATTAGACAATTGGCAACACATCAACAAATAAAAATGCTACACTGTACATCACCGTATTAAACTCTACTGTCTCTATCTCTTCCTGGACTCATACATTCACTTGAGGACTCCTCCAGGACCGACTTCATGGCCGACTCACAGTCCCGGTCTCCTCCCTGTCCTGTCTTGAACTGTCCCTTTCATACACACTCTCTCTCGTCCGTGAAGTATTTCGATCACATGACCACAACACGGTCATATTTGTGTGTATTAGCAGTACTGGATGGCTGCCTGGTCGTGTGGTTTGCGCGCTGGACTGTCGTTCGGATTTATCGACGGTCGAGGGTTCAAACCCTGCCCGCTCCCATCCCCCGTCGTCCTGCTGGAGGTTTGGACTAGGAAGTAAACTATCTTCAACTCTGAAGGAACATCCGAAATATGTAAAACCTTTTACACAAATTTTACTGTCCCTTGTCCATCACCTGAGTGATTTGCCTGAGTTCACGTGTGTCAGCTGAACCAACAGTTAACCCTATCGCGCCTCCAATAGGGTTATAACAGTACTAGTCGACATGGCCGGTCTTAGGCCACTGCAACCTATGCGACCGCAGTGGGCCCCCACTTTCAAAGGATCCGCACTTTCATAGGACCCGCGCTAATTCAAGGTGTATAAATCATTAAATCAAGTCATTTCATAACTTAAAACAGATTTCCCGTGCCCTCCTGTCGATTTACCAAAAGCTTCTAGAAATCTCCCGAAATCGCAAAATATTACGAAAAAGTCCTTAAATATATGGAAATATATACACTAAAATTGTCATTTTGGGGTGTCATTCAATATGGAAAACGCCAATCTTACGCGCTGCATTATGCATCAGCCGTAATTGTGTAATCTGGTGAAAGAAGCTTCTCGCGTCTCAATGAAGAATTACTTGAGGTCAACAATTCTCAAAGATAGATTGAAACATTTGGTAACTCTTGCTATTGAGCGTGATCTATGTAGGGAACAGAATTATTATGATATACTGTATGACTTTGCTACACGCAAGGCTCGTAAAGTAATTCTGTACGTAGTAAAGAATGAATAAAATGCATAGACGAATTTATTTTCTAATACAAACTCTTAAATTTCACTTATTATCCGCTTTCCTACCAAAACTTGGCCCCGCGAAATTCGTTTCGCACAGGGCCCCACAATGGTTAAGTCCGGCCCTGCTATTTACATATATATATATATATATATATATATATATATATATATATATATATATATATATATATATATATATATATATATATATATATATATATATATATATATATATATATATATAGTAGATTACTTAGATTAGTTCCTATTCCAAACCTCCCGCAGGACAAAAGTGGATGGGAGCGGGCAGGGTTTGATAAATTTAAACGACAGTCAAGCGCGAAGCCAGTCATCCGTAGTGTGAATACTACTCTTGTTTTATCGTGGACTATCCGCAGAAATAAGAGAGTGATCTTTCCTATTGAACCTTCTGTGCTGGGGTACAAGCTATGCAACACGGTCTATATGCTCTCTTCACAGCCACAACATTGGGAGTCATAGTTTGGTCAAAACCAGGCAAAATATGCACTAACAGGACAGTGTTCCATCAAACACTGTGCAATGGTGGACTGTTCTGAGCTCCTTAGCCGCCACCATGGATCGTCATTACTTTGGTGATGCATATGCTGCCAGACACCACAGGCCCTCTCATAGGATTTGAACCACTACTTATTAATGAGTGCTCAAATTGCTGCTGTTGCTTGTAAAAAAAAAGGTTGTTGCTTGATATTTGAAACTGCCATGGTGGCCTCCCTTGATGGGACGTCGGCCAACTCCTCACCCCTCATGCTGCAATGTGAAGGCCACCCACTGCATCCAAATGACAGCTCCAATACATAGGCGGACGTTATTTCGGGGCTGAGTGCCTCCAACCCAAGTCTAGAAGACTGGAGCAAGAGTTGACCGTGGTTTCATGTAGCTCTTCTAATCACATCAAATGCTCTTGTCATCCCTGTTCATTCAGCGTCTATGGAACTGTCATGTGCCGCTAGGGCAATTTTAATGAAATTCAATCAATTATTTAAGAAATTAGTTTTGATATCATTAGGGCTAGGGTTTCTTACAACACCATAGACCAACTGTCATGCTGGGAATGGCACCCATTGTCACGCTACCATAGACCAGTGTGCATTACAGGTTGGGAAACAAACACACTGGTAGCATACGATATTACTTAAGTTATAAAAAAGATATAAATGTTTAATGTATAAACGGTAAAAAGGCAAGGGATGACAATGGTGGGAAGAATAAAGATACCGGTAAATACTAAAGCAACCTGTTTTTGAGTGAAGATAAGTGATAGAAATAAATCTTCATATTGACTGCTGACTAGACAAATATCTATATGCCCTGTGGTCTGGCTGACTAGACAAATATCTATATGCCCTATGGTCTGTGTATGACTAGACAAATATCAATATGCCCTATGGTCTGGCTGACTAGACAAATATCTATATGCCCTATGGTCTGTGTATGACTAGTCAAATATCTATATTCCCTATGGTCTGGCTGACTAGACAAATATCTATATGCCATATGGTCTGGCTGACTAGACAAATATCTATATGCCCTATGGTCTGGCTGACTAGACAAATATCTATATGCCATATGGTCTGGCTGACTAGACAAATATCTATATGCCCTATTGTCTGTGTATGACTTAGCTCTTATGTTCCTGGATGGGTTGTTGTCCCCCCTGCCTTGGTGCAGCTGCAGATCATTTTAGTCTGCGAGCATGAGCATCATCTTGGGAGGTTCCAGCTCCAACTGAAATACTGCAGTTAAATACTGTAGTGTTGAATTAGGAATAGCCCGGCCGCTGTTATATGTCCTCGAAGTGGGAGTGACGCAGTGGAAATGGGGCAAAATCAGCAATGACTAGGCAGGCTGATAATCAACTTCAGTTGTAGAAAATTGTACTGAATGTTCGCTGATGCCAAGGTTCCTTCCTCCAACCATGGAGTTAAGGGTGGGTTCAGCAGGAACTAACATGAATTCAGATTTAGTAACAGGGAGGAATCAAGAATTCGGATCCAGTAGCAGGCTGGAACCAGTTAATGTCTCTAGCAGCAATCAAGCTGAAATACAAAAAGACAGAGCTAAAGACATTCATTATATATAAGGGCATTGCGCTCTCTTTGGGCATAGTCGTCAATAATAGAATCACATAAGGTCAATTGCCACAAACAATGCAGGTCAATGAGATCAGATCAGTACAAGGGGAATGATCATAATTCAAATGGGAGGGATAACATAAACAAGAAATATGGATAGTGGTCATCAAGCATGACGCCATTATTTACATACAACCGTTGGCCATGAACAATGGAATAAAACTTAATGTCAATGTGACATTCATTCGAGATTAGCGCCTCCCATGAGGTCTTAAGAACACCTGGTCAAAGGTCAAGCGTGACTTGCGCTCAGAGTCTAGACCAGGGAGAAGGGATAGTCAGGCGCCTTGCAAGATGAAAGGAATTCATCATCTCTCGCTATCAAGATTAACAGACCTGGACAGAACAATAGAGCCATAGGCCAGATGACTAAACTAAATGAGTAGTCAGCCAATGTGCTCTGAGCTAGGAAAGTCAAAGCGATAAAAGATGGGAGAGACGTGGAGGAAAATATACCAGGGAGTGGTCTGTGTCACAGTCTGCACTGTGATAGGACCTGGTTAGGGTTGACAAATTTTAAGCACTTATGTCTTGCCATGATTAGATCTAGTTGGTGCCAGTGTGTTTGTGCTGTGGTTTAGTCTTGAGATAGGTATTAGTGACGCAGAGGGAGTGTAGTGAGCAAACCTCGAGGAGCCTTGGTCCATTTTTATTGACTTTTCCGACACCAAATTCTCCACTACAGCGTGTCCCAAGCAGACTTGTTCCATACAGCACGTGTATTGAGATCGCCGAGGAGGCTCATTAATTGAGATCTCACTGAGAGATGTCTTTGGCTTCTGGTGTAGAACTCAAAGTAGGAGCATCTGCACTTATCAAAGTCACGTGTCCAATAGATGTTTTAAGGCGTGGTGAAAGGAGTCTTTCCGAGACGTTGGACTTCAGCTCTAGTGTTTACTCTGCCAATGTATTCTATCAAGTGTTTACTCTGCCAATGAAGTGTCTCATTTTGTAACTTGTTTTTTTTCTTATTTTCCAGGACAAGACGCTAAGGTGCAGCTACCACAAAAGGTAATGTACAATTCCAGTGACTACTGTCAGGTTTAAGGATTATATATGTTGCTGAATAGGTTAACAAAATTAAGGTCCTGAGTTTGAACCTGATAAGAACATCATTCGCACACACAGTCGTACACATAGAGTAACCAACTCTGTGAAGTTAAATAACACAATTCTGAATTTCATTATAATAAGGCTTGTATTCGAGTTCAAAGATTAGTGAGGAATACAGTATTTTGCCGTCTGCATCTGTCTTCGGCAGCGGATTTTCTTTTGGTCTCAAATGTGTGTCCTGCTGCCTTTGTGAGTGACCTCCAGCTGTCTTGTTCTGAGGCCAACTTGCATCCAGGTGCTCTCTTCTATGTCAGTTAAAGCAAGTTGGCGCCTAAGCTGGTCTTAAATCATTTCAGTGTGGCACCTCTGTTACATCGACCACTTGTTAGCTCACCAAATTAAATTTAATTTAATTATAGCATACTTTTATATGTATATGTACAATGAGAATGATAGAGTGATGTAGATAACATATGTATATGTGTATGTATATATGTATGATATATATATATATATATATATATATTACAGGGCCGCCACTGCCTATTGTGCAATGCACAATTGCACGCAGGCAGCCGTCTTTAGGGGGCGGTCAAATCATTATTTCAAGGTTACTTTAAAAAAAAATTACTAAAATATTTTATATAAATTCTAATTACACCATTATCCTTTAAAAATATAAACGATATTCGTACATAAGAAATTATTTTTGAAACTATAACAAAAAAATAGTTCCTCTCATATGGAGGGGGTAGGGAGCAACCTACTGACAAAAAGGGATGTTATGGAGTGTGTGTTTCCTAAGCGGCGGTGGCAAGAAGAGGTTAAGCGATTGATTGGTGACTATGCAGTGACAATGATGAAATTAACGTACCCAGTGCAAATGTGAGACGATCTTAAGATATGAAAGAGTAAAGACTTTTTTTTTTGTTGTGAGCTAGATATTGTTTAAATCTCAGTTTATTTCATTACAATTAGATCTTATCTTTCATCTCAAGTTAAATCGTGAATACTAAGTTCTATTGAGTCTTTGTTCACAAAGAAGTTTGTTCACGTGACTTAAAGTTTAGTTATTAAGACGTATAAAACGCCTACATCGGTTTAGTTGTACTAGCTGCTGGAGCTACATAGGTTTAGTTGTACTAGCTGCTGGAGCTACATCGGTTCAGTTGTACTAGCTGCTGGAGCTACATTGGTTCAGTTGTACTAGCTGCTGGAGCTACATCGGTTCAGTTGTACTAGCTGCTGGAGCTACATTGGTTCAGTTGTACTAGCTGCTGGAGCTACATCGGTTCAGTAGTACTAGCTGCTGGAGCTACATCGGTTCAGTTGTACTAGCTGCTGGAGCTACATCGGTTCAGTTGTACTAGCTGCTGGAGCTACATAGGTTCAGTTGTACTAGCTGCTGGAGCTACATCGGTTTAGTTGTACTAGCTGCTGGAGCTACGTCGGTTTAGTTGTACTAGCTGCTGGAGCTACGTCGGTTCAGTTGTACTAGCTGCTGGAGCTACATCGGTTCAGTTGTACTAGCTGCTGGAGCTACATCGGTTTAGTTGTACTAGCTGCTGGAGCTACATCGGTTCAGTTGTACTAGCTGCTGGAGCTACATCGGTTTAGTTGTACTAGCTGCTGGAGCTACATCGGTTTAGTTGTACTAGCTGCTGGAGCTACATCAGTTTAGTTGTACTAGCTACTGGAGCTACATAGGTTTAGTTGTACTAGCTGCTGGAGCTACATCGGTTTAGTTGTACTAGCTGCTGGAGCTACGTCGGTTCAGTTGTACTAGCTGCTGGAGCTACATCGGTTCAGTTGTACTAGCTGCTGGAGCTACATCGGTTCAGTTGTACTAGCTGCTGGAGCTACATCGGTTCAGTTGTACTAGCTGCTGGAGCTACATCGGTTCAGTTGTACTAGCTGCTGGATCTACATAGGTTTAGTTGTACTAGCTGCTGGAGCTACATAGGTTCAGTTGTACTAGCTGCTGGAGCTACATCGGTTCAGTTGTACTAGCTGCTGGAGCTACAAGCCAACAACCGACCAAAAACACTTTGGGGCGGTGAAAAAAATGTTCAGACCCTTTGCTGACTTGAGCGGAAACCTGCCGAATCTTCACTTCTACCTCCAGGAAGAACTTTTGACAACGCTTACAAATGACTTAGGCAGCACAATGTTCGGAAACAGCAACAACAATGTTTTGAGTGAA
This sequence comes from Biomphalaria pfeifferi, assembly GCA_030265305.1. Classification (NCBI taxonomy): domain Eukaryota; kingdom Metazoa; phylum Mollusca; class Gastropoda; family Planorbidae; genus Biomphalaria; species Biomphalaria pfeifferi. Next base: position 487,375 of record JASAOG010000123.1, on the reverse strand, counting down.
ATCTCATGACGTCACTATACACAGTATGTCAATGAATAGACATGAACAATAAAACCTAAAAATTATGACAAAGTTTCTTTTCTTTTTTGTTACATTCTTTAAAAAACTTACGACCTCACTGTGGAAACCCACAGCTTCTAAAGGGGTCTCGAAGGAAAAGATTGTTATCTAGGGGGTCGTTGCCCGGAAATGTAAGAAACACTGCCTTACTCTTTTTGATTTCAATTCATTGTTTAAGTGACTTGTACTTTAGCTTATTTACTTTGTAATAAACTCAAGAAAAATATTTAGCTCTGAATTGCTTCATTTGTTGAATAAAATTGTAGGCAACTCTGAATCCGTGTATGTCAGATGATTGTGGACACAATGCACATCTCTCCAAAATACAATCGCGATAATTATTATGAAAGTGTACGGAACGTTAAGAAAGTTCTACTGTCAATGGCTTTTGTATTTCGAGCTTTTTCTTTTCCGATTTTTCTTCAACAAACTATATAACAAAAGTTATGTTTGCCCTGGATGTGGCAAAATATGTAGGTCATAGCCGGGACTGCGCAGCACGGGAAATACTTCATTCCTCACTAATCTTCTGACTCGAAGACTAGCCTTATTATATATATTCAATATATTACACATTTGCACCTTGCTACTGCTACAAACTTGTCACCATGGTTTCATAGTAAACGAGGCGCTGACCGACATCGGCAATGATAGAGTTAGACCTCAACTGATTCCCATCTGGCACCAACTCTTGTGTAACGGCCACTTTCACTCATCGAAGTCAATGATGGCCTATCTGAGAATGACACTCAAGACTGTACTAGGTACTTCTGAGTAGATAAACAGCGGGCCAACACTCTGGCAAAGAATCAAATTCAGTAATGCAACTCCAACACTCGCATCCTAGAAACAAAAAAAACAAAACTCAACTTCTACTCGAAAACGAGATATCCCAAATAAGTAACTCACTCACAGGGGTCCTAAATTCCTACCAATAAAAGTCCAAGGAAATAGTACTTGTTGAAAGAACTAATAATCTTTTACTGACCAACACACCACCTGTTTCAACCAACTTCAGCCGTCCCGAGACATGACGTTAAACTGCGCTTCTCTTTCCTTAGCACTTTTGGAGCTCAAAAGTGCCCTACTTCTTTTCTATCATTGTGTCTGCCTCTTTTCCTCAGTCTGCCTTCATTGATCATCACTCTGTCTCCTTATCTCTAAAATCTCATTACGTCCTAGACCAGTCCGTTTGCCGTGGACTGCGACGGGTAAGGGGAGATTAAGAGATCCTGGTGTTTGAGTGGTGGCTATCTGAGGATAAACCACCACAACACAATACTTTGGCTCCAAGTTCCCCTAGACCTGAGGCCCAGATGGCCCGCTGTGGGTCAACCGGCGGAGGGGTTTCCCTTTATTCCAGTGACCTTGGTATTTTTATTCTTGGGTTTTGATGGAGAGGAGGACAACCCCCTTTTGAGGGAAGTCTTTCTCTATGGAGAGGTGAGATCCTTCTGGTTAGAGCGGAGGTTATTTCCTCCTCTCTCGCCTCAGGCATCCTCTCCGCTTTGATTTATGCATACTTAATGATGCATCACCGACCTACTTGCACCCAGGAACTGGATCTCTCACATGCACACGGTCAGCCAAAAGGAATTCCTGGAGAAGTTTTGTCGGCAGTCTGGATGCCAAAACTTCTGCTAGAACGGTTTGGAAGGCAGTAAGGCGAATCAAAGGGAAAGAATCAAATGCAATAGGGCATCTGAAAAACCAAGGACGAACTGTCACGTCCCCCAGAGAAATAGCTGACTGCCTTGCATCTTCAATAGCAGAAAAGTCATCCACTGCACACTACACGCCAAAGTTCCAAAAAGTCAAAACCACGGAGGAAAGACACCCCATTGATTTCAGGTCAGAGAACAATGAAGACTACAACAAACCGTTCTCGCTTGAGGAACTGAGGGAATCGCTGGACACATGACACAGCGCCTGGAGAAGATGAAATCCATTACCAGTTCCTCAAGCACCTTCCCGAACCCTCATTGGCAGTCCTGCTAGGGGTCTAAAACTGTGTATAGCAAACAGGCGCTTTCCCAAACAGCTTGAGGAAAGCCACAGTTATACCGATACCTAAACCGGGAAGATACTGCTCTGACCCAGCTAACTATCGACGAATAGCACTAACAAGCTGCATCTGCAAAACCATGGAAAGAATGATTAACAGTAAGCTGGTCTGGTACCTGGTGAGGAATAAAGTGATCTCCAACTACCAGTGTGGATTCCGGCAGGGGCGGACAACAACTGACCACCTGGTAAGGCTGGAAGCTTATATTAGAAATGCATTACTCAGAAGAGAACATCTAGTAGCTGTATTCTTCGATATAGAAACGGCCTATGACACAACCTGGAAACATGGCATTCTACGTGACCTGGAGTTTATGGGGCTTAAGGGACACCTCCCCCGTTTTGTGGGGGAATTCCTGAAAGACCGAAAATTTCAGGTTCGAGTGGGCAACTCCGCTTCTGACACTCATGACCAGGAAATGGGTGTACCCCAGGGCAGTATTCTGTCAGTCACCCTGTTCAACATTAAAATAAATAGCATCATAAATGCTCTGTCCCCTGGCATAGAGTGCTCTTTGTATGTTGATGACTTTGTCATTTTTACTTATTGGAAAAACATGAACACCTTAGAAAGAAAATTACAGTTATGTTTAAACAAAATTCAGGGTTGGGCAAACGATAATGGTTTTAAATTTTCGGACTCCAAAAAAAGTTAGTATGCATTTTTGTAATTTAAGGGGGCTCCACCCATACCCTGAACTATTTATACACAAAAAGAAGATCCCTGTCGTGAAAACTACAAAATTTTTAGGCCTCACCCTAGATTCCAAATTTAATTTTCTCCCTCACATTAAGGAACTTAAGAAGAAATGCCAAAAGTCATTAAACATACTTAGAGTACTCAGCCATACAGACTGGGGAGCTGACAGATACCTTGCTACTGGAACCAATACAAAATGCTGCCTTGCGTCTCTGTCTCGGCGCGTTTCGTACATCACCTATCCCAAGTCTCCATGTGGAGGCTGGAGAACTCCCCATGGATATAAGAATGAAAAAGCTTGCAATGCAGTATATAGTCAAGCTAAAATCCAACCCCACGAACCCTGCTTTCGACTCCATATTTAACCCCACAGAGGTAGAATTATACAATCGAAGGCCTAACGTCATACAGCCGTTGGGCCTTCGAATGAGAGAACCCATCCAAAATTTAACCCCACCCATTGACCAAATCTCTAAAATAGAAACCCCTCAGAATCCTCCTTGGCTAATGAATAAACCCAAATTAAATTTATCCCTCCTTAATTTCAAAAAAGAAAATACAGACCCAAACATACTACAAGTCCACTTTAGGGAACTGCAGGAGAGCTACGGAGATTGTGGCGCCATCTACACAGACGGATCAAAAATGGATGGAAAGGTCGCGTGTGCCTGCACCTTTCGGAACAAAACAATCTCCCGTAGACTCCCCGTTGGCTGCTCCATCTTTACGGCCGAATTGCATGCAATATCGCTTGCACTTATGGCCGTCAAAGCATCAGAAAGGAGGAAATTTATAATCTGCTCCGACTCCAAATCTGCATTGCAAGCTTTGGGGCGGATGAAGACTGACATTGCATTGGTACATAAGAGCCTAAAGCTGTTGGACCAAAGCTGACCATAGGAATGTCACCTTCATCTGGGTCCCCTCCCATGTGGGCATTGAGGGAAACGAAGCCGCAGACAGAGAAGCAAAGAGAGCCCTAAATCATGCGGTGTCAGGAACCCAAATTCCCTGCTTGGACCTGAGACGAAGTATTGCCTCTGCCACCTACCAAAAGTGGCAGGACCGATGGGAGGCTAAGACTCACAATAAACTCAGGCAGATTGTGACGGATTTCAATGGCGGTCCACATCTAAGGGTCTGACAAGGCGTGGTAGCACGACCATGTCCAGACTTAGGATTGGCCACACCTACATCACGCACTCTTTTGTGCTGAAGAAAGAAGAGCCCCCACTTTGTGAGTATTGTGACTCTCGCCTCACCGTGGAACATATCCTCATCGACTGCCCCAGATACCAGGATGTCAGGGAGAAATATTTTAGAGCCACTAATTTAAAAACACTATTCAATAATGTTGACCCTGGGAAAGTACTGTGCTTTATCCGGGAAGTGGGGTTGTCAACGAAGATCTGATTTATGAATTTGTAAACATGTACTATTTACATTAGATTTTTACCAAATTATTAAATTTTTACTACCTCTACTATTTTAACTGTGAATAGACCTTGATTTTAATGATTTGACTGTATGGAGTTTGGCCCTTGTTGTGTGGAGGGAGAGTGGCCCTTGAGGGACTGCAGGCACGACATGGCCTAATTTGTGCCGATGTGCCCAAAATCAAAATCAAATAAAAATTCAATCAACTTCAGAGGGTTAACTGCCTGAGGACAAAGGATGACCACTAAATGTCCACCGACTTTGTGACGTAGCAAACGATTTATAACAAAACTACACGCGCCGCTCTCGCCCCATACACAAGGTTATACTAGTCGAGAACAAACTGAACCCACAGTACTGAGAAAATAAAATACACGCGTGTCCAAACTACTCTTGGCAACGACTTTCTTGGCTTGTAATGTTTTATGATCTCTCTCTCTCACATCTATTTCCAGAAACTGAAATTCATGGCCACCGAAGTCTCCTACACACCACCAGCAGCTGGTCAACTCCAAGGAGATCTGGGTCAGTCCAACCCCGAAGATAAAGACATGTATAGCACAAGATCCTCCTAATGTATTGTGATCTATACATTTGACACACTAATTTTGTACTGTACATTCAGATTTATTTAGTATGAATAACAAGCAATACAAATATAAAATGTGACTGTAAGTGAAAACATTAAATGTGGAAATTTCAGAGAGATGGAAAACCCAAAGATTTATGTACTAATAAAATCAATAGCTATGTATTTAATTGTGATTTCATTTTGTTTGTTAAATTTTGAGGCCGTTTTTTTTTTGTATGGCTTTTAATATTTTTTTTTTTTTGCATTAAAGGTATTTTTAAACAATTTTTTTTTAAAACACTAACATGAGGAGCTATCAGTTATTAGAAAAAAAATAAATGTGAAAACATTTCAAGTAACATTCATCTACAGACCTTTAAAAACATGCCTTCAAGCCCTGTGCCATTACGGTATATACTAATGGGTAGGCATCAATAGACTCTTGAAGAGCAGGCTATGGTGCCTACGTTGAGTTTCTTGGCTCTAACACAGAATCTTTGACCATGTGGTAGTGTTTGCAGTTTTGATGCGGAGGCCAAGGCAATCTGTGAATCCTTAAAAGTCATCGACTCTCAATTTCTTGAGAGACAATTGAGGGCAACACAGATTGTTGTGATTACTGACTCAAAATCTGTATTACAGGCTTTGCAAAGCCCTAGACCATGTCCCCCCCAATGTTGACACAGTCATCATGGCTTCACAAAAATAAATCAACGCTCTGGCACCCCTGCAGTAGGTACCCAGTCATATAAGTGTGACTGGCAACACCATTGCTAACTCCTTGGCCTACCAGGGAGGGCTAACACCGAGCAAACTTTTCCATCATGCAACCAAAAAAAATGGAAAAGTGATTTAAGTGTTGGAACAAGTCCAAAAATGCCCGCGGAGTCTGGAAGCCTCGGAAGCCCGAGGTGAGCGAGGAGGAAATAACCTCCGCTCTAACCAGAGGGATCTCACCTCTCCAGAGAGAAAGACTTCCCCCAAAAGGGGGTTGTCCTCCTCTCCATCGAAACCCAAGAATAAAAATACCAAGGTCACTGGAATAAAGGGAAACCCCTCCGGGGGCCTCCCAAGGCCACATAGCTCCAAGTAGGTCATCTAGAATAAGCCATGGATTCCAGAATTGTACAGTGGAATTGTAGAGGCCTCAAGGCCAATTATGAGGAAATGCAGCTACTGATGGACTCTAAGACTCCTGTAGCTGTCTGCTTACAAGAAACATTTCTGAAAGATAGCATCAGCTTCCGAAGCTACAGTGCTTACAGCAAGAATGTTGAGGATGCAGAGAGAGCATCAGGTGGAGTCTGTATCCTTGTGAAGGATAGCATCCCCCATGAGAGGGTAGAACTACAGACCACACTACAGGCCGTAGCAGCTAGGATAACCCTTCACAAGGTTATCACTTGCTGCAGCCTGTATCTACCACCAGGCGCTCCATTAAACCAAACAGACATGGAGGACCTATTGAAACAACTTCCCCGGCCTTATATAATCCTTGGGGATTTCAATGCCCATAACACCATGTGGGGATCCAACAATACCAACACAAGAGGTCGTATGCTGGAGGATATCTTCCTCCAACATGATTTATGCATACTTAATGATGCATCACCGACCTACTTGCACCCTGGAACTGGATCTCTCACATGCACACGGTCAGCCAAAAGGAATTCCTGGAGAAGTTTTGTCGGCAGTCTGGATGCCAAAACTTCTGCTAGAGCGGTTTGGAAGGCAGTAAGGCGAATCAAAGGGAAAGAATCAAATGCAATAGGGCATCTGAAAAACCAAGGATGAACTGTCACGTCCCCCAGAGAAATAGCTGACTGCCTTGCATCCTCAATAGCAGAAAAGTCATCCACTGCACACTACACGCCAGAGTTCCAAAAAGTCAAAACCACGGAGGAAAGACACCCCATTGATTTCAGGTCAGAGAACAATGAAGACTACAACAAACCGTTCTCGCTTGAGGAACTGAGGGAATCGCTGGACAAGTCACATGACACAGCGCCTGGAGAAGATGAAATCCATTACCAGTTCCTCAGGCACCTTCCCGAACCCTCATTGACAGTCCTGCTAGGGGTCTATAACTGTGTGTGGCAAACAGGCGCTTGCTGAACTATTTATACACAAAAAGAAGATCCCTGTCGTGAAAACTACAAAATTTTTAGGCCTCACCCTAGATTCCAAATTTAATTTTCTCCCTCACATTAAGGAACTTAAGAAGAAATGCCAAAAGTCATTAAACATACTTAGAGTACTCAGCCATACAGACTGGGGAGCTGACAGATACCTTGCTACTGGAACCAATACAAAATGCTGCCTTGCGTCTCTGTCTCGGCGCGTTTCGTACATCACCTATCCCAAGTCTCCATGTGGAAGCTGGAGAACTCCCCATGGATATAAGAATGAAAAAGCTTGCAATGCAGTATATAGTCAAGCTAAAATCCAACCCCACGAACCCTGCTTTCGACTCCATATTTAACCCCACAGAGGTAGAATTATACAATCGAAGGCCTAACGTCATACAGCCGTTGGGCCTTCGAATGAGAGAACCCATCCAAAATTTAACCCCACCCATTGACCAAATCTCTAAAATAGAAACCCCTCAGAATCCTCCTTGGCTAATGAATAAACCCAAATTAAATTTATCCCTCCTTAATTTCAAAAAAGAAAATACAGACCCAAGCATACTACAAGTCCACTTTAGGGAACTGCAGGAGAGCTACGGAGATTGTGGCGCCATCTACACAGACGGATCAAAAATGGATGGAAAGGTCGCGTGTGCCTGCACCTTTCGGAACAAAACAATCTCCCGTAGACTCCCCGTTGGCTGCTCCATCTTTACGGCCGAATTGCATGCAATATCGCTTGCACTTATGGCCGTCAAAGCATCAGAAAGGAGGAAATTTATAATCTGCTCCGATTCCAAATCTGCATTGCAAGCTTTGGGGCGGATGAAGACTGACATTGCATTGGTACATAAGAGCCTGAAGCTGTTGGACCAAAGCTGACCATAGGGATGTCACCTTCATCTGGGTCCCCTCCCATGTGGACATTAAGGGAAACGAAGCCGCAGACAGAGAAGCAAAGAGAGCCCTAAATCATGCGGTGTCAGGAACCCAAATTCCCTGCTTGGACCTGAGACGAAGTATTGCCTCTGCCACCTACCAAAAGTGGCAGGACCGATGGGAGGCTAAGACTCACAATAAACTCAGGCAGATTGTGACGGATTTCAATGGCGGTCCACATCTAAGGGTCTGACAAGGCGTGGTAGCACGACCATGTCCAGACTTAGGATTGGCCACACCTACATCACGCACTCTTTTGTGCTGAAGAAAGAAGAGCCCCCACTTTGTGAGTATTGTGACTCTCGCCTCACCGTGGAACATATCCTCATCGACTGCCCCAGATACCAGGATGTCAGGGAGAAATATTTTAGAGCCACTAATTTAAAAACACTATTCAATAATGTTGACCCTGGGAAAGTACTGTGCTTTATCCGGGAAGTGGGGTTGTCAACGAAGATCTGATTTATGAATTTGTAAACATGTACTATTTACATTAGATTTTTACCAAATTATTAAATTTTTACTACCTCTACTATTTTAACTGTGAATAGACCTTGATTTTAATGATTTGACTGTATGGAGTTTGGCCCTTGTTGTGTGGAGGGAGAGTGGCCCTTGAGGGACTGCAGGCACGACATGGCCTAATTTGTGCCGATGTGCCCAAAATCAAATCAAACCTCTCAAGCCGTCACTTAAAAGGAATTTGATGATGAAATAAAGATGCATCCTCAGTTTTAGAAAATAGACTTTGTTCCTCGTTTGTTCATTAATTGACTGTGAATCACAATCAGGCTAAATACCTCGAGTCACTTCAGAATTGAATTACCGGTACTTATGGGATGAAACGACTTCATTTATTGAAACTAATTCATTTTGTAAATATTCGTATCGTAATAATGTTTTTAATTAATTAATTGTCAAATATGAATTTAGAACATTTAGAATTCAAATTCGCTACGTTTTCTTTGCCTAAAAAACAACGTAGCTTCTAATTTTTTTTTAGTCAGCACTATAGTGAGCAGCTGCTTCACAGATTGAGAGACCCTGGCATCAAAATTTAAACAGCACACACACACAGTGAGCAATGACATTTTTCTAAAATGCAAATAATTTTGTTTGTAGATTGTCTTCTGATTATATTATATTCAATAATTTATATAGATTATTGAACGCTGTTATAGCTTTTGACCATACAGACAGCTTTGTTAAAAAACAACAACAACAAATGTTCCTAGCACAGTAGCACCATAAGATTTCATCAAGATGTTCCAATTATTAGAAGAGAAACAAATCTTGACTTCGAAACAAACTCAAAAACGCACACACATATGTTCAGGACAATGCTACATTTAATAATAAAGGCAATGTCTGTGTGCAGTGTTTCACATGACCAGGCTAACCCAGCTGCAAGTTGGCGCCTAAGCTGGTCTTTAAAGCGTTTCCGTGGAGCGCCTCTGTTACGTCGACCACCTTTAAGCTCATCAAAACAGACTGCTTTGGCATACGTTAGTTACGTTATGGGATACGTGCCCTGCCCAACGTAACTGTCGGGCCATAAGAAGTCCCTCTATACTGTCCATACCGGCGTTCGCAAGGACATCTGCCACCGTATGTCCATGATGGAAGCGCAAGCATCTTTGGTGAAAGAGGTCAAGTAGTTTTAGTTGCTTTCTGTTTAGTGTCTATGTCTTAGAGCCATACAGAAGGGTTGAGAGAACCACCGCCTGGTAGACATTGATTTCTGTAGGCAGGCAGAGCGACGCAAAACTCTCGCCTGGAGGAATCCAAAAGCACTACTGGCTCTGGCCAAACGGTTCTCAACTTCCCTTGAAAGTGAGGCGTCATTTATGTGAAGTGGTCTACCACGTTAAGGGGCAGTCCGTTTACGATGATCTTTGGGGCTGGGTATGTTTTATTGGGTGACTTCTGGAACAAGACTTCTGTTTTCCCAAGGTTTATAGATAAACCGAAAGAGGTGGCAGTGAATGCAAAGTCGTTGACCGCGTTCTGGAGATCATGTCCATTGTGAGCTAACAACCATCGGCATAGAGAAGCACCGTAATGACCATCTCCTTTGTTCTTGTATGGGATAGTAGACGTCGAAGATTTAACACATTGCCATCCGAACGAAATCTGATGTAGATGCCTTCGTGCAATCGCTGCCTCATTAGACCCAGCATTACGCCAAAGAAGATAGCGAATAGAGTAGGAGCAAATACACAGCCCTACTTCATGCCATTTTCTATTGGGAAGTGGCCAAACAGGGTGACGCCACCCATTTTAAATATTTCAGCTGGAAGTCCATCAGAGTCAGGTGCTTTGTACTTTTTTTTTTGAGTATTTGAATTTGGCCTACTGTTTCAACTTCCTCAAATGTCGGTGAGTCGTCGAACTCCTCTCATAATTTTCCGAGGAACATTTGCCAGCGACTACTACGATATGTGCTTTTTTTGTCATCAAATAGCAGACTGTAGTGTTCTGTTCAGCGATATAGTACGTCCGCCTTGCTAGTTAATAGGGTGGTACCATATATATATTGTAATAACTTAAGTGAGGCAACTCAACGAGACAAAGACGTTTATTTATACAGAGACATGACAAACACAAAGGAGCATCTGCCTTGAGCAGAGCATCTCTCATCTTGGGCGGAAATCGTTTGTCTCCTCATGTCAACATCCGACTTGTCTGGTCACTGATAGTGCGCACCTTCTTTCTGCACTATCTTGGATGGCGGTGTGCATGGCAAGGTTATAACATTGCCCCCTTCTTAGCACTTTTCGTCCCGAAAAGAAACAGTGCAGTGAAGCTTTGACAGTTCAGGTGGAGGTCGATCGGTGGGAACCACAGACGTTAGGGTGTCTGTTGCCCACAAAGCCATCTGCACAGTTTCCCGTGGTCGTCGCTTCCTCTTCTTCCAGTTGGCCAGTCTATGCTTGGGGCGATATCGTGGTCGCTGCTTCGACCTCATGACGATAGTCGCTGATGCCAGCCAGCTGACACATGGAGAGTTATTGGAGGTCAGGGTTGCCAGCCACGTAACACAAATGGAGGTTGTGGCAATCACTGTAGATTTCAGGGTTGTTGTTCTAAGACGCTGAGTCAGCGGACCTTTTCCATGGATGTGTCGTGACACAGTTGTAGACCCACAGCTAGCCATGATTTTAAGAACATAGTCTTTCTCAGCTTCATCTGTAAGGTATGCCCATGAAGCATCCTTGTAATGTTCAACCACCACTACATCAGGTTTCGCTGGGATTAATTCACCACCGTTCATGTCACTTTCACTGATGTGGGCAGAAGTACACATTTCTCTCAAGTTCAGATGTTGTAGCTGGGTTTCTTGGCAGTTCACTGTCCCAGCAGGACGCCGCATATACAGTTCATGTCAATCGCCTGGATGCAGTTGCCAAGCATCGAGTTCTATCTTATGCCGCTGCCAAAGTCAAATTCGTTGTTTCTGTCTCGGCCATTGTTGGGGCGCGTATTCGCAATTTCCTTCGACGACATCAAAGGCAAGGAATCAGAAACGGTCTTGAGACTTTCATGGCTTGAGTTCTCATTAAAGGTACTGACAGATAAACAGAGGTCTTTAAGGTAGCAGCAGCCAGCTTTGGACGCAGACCCAACGTTGTCTTGATCTGTCCGGCTCGTTGCAGGTATACCAGGAACAAAAGTTTCAGGCACATAACAGACTTCTCTAGTTTCTTCATTTGTTTCTTTTCTTTCCATTCTGTATATCCCATTGAGATCGTCGCAGCAATCGTTGTCACGTTTCTCGCCCTGAAAGTAATCCCCGCCAGACTTGCCCACAACACAGTCACAGACGGCGCTCCAATCCCCAGCGCCTCCATCACCACTGTTTGTGCAGCCACAGTCCTGACCAGGTAACTGCTCCTTCCCTAACGAGTTTATTCCTCCTTTTGCTTGCGACACAATTTTATCCTTTTGGTCTATTTGGCCTTCTACTTGCAATACACTTTCATCTACTTTGTTCCACATCATGCTCCTCATCATATTACAGATCATGTTCAATTGTCCATGAAATGCATTCCTAAAGTCCTGGTATCGACAGTAATGCGCAAATAAAGACTCGCGGGTCGCGGGTAACATATGTCTAGTATATATATAGTCACATAGTCACCCTCTCAACTCTACATGACAATTTCTAATGGTGCATTGCACATGCTGACATAGTCACCCTCTCAACGAACTCTTGATGTCTGAAAGTGGCGAAACCAATGTGACGTCATCGCCTCCAGGACGAACACTTAGATTTAGTGTTCTCCCACTTGAGTGGCTAGATATTCTGACAAAAAAAGAATCAATTTAAAAAAAAAAACTAATTAGTTAATTATGATCCTAATGATCCTTTCAAGTTTTTTCTCTTTCGCTACGAAAATAAAATTAGGTTTGCGAAAATGGGATTACCCGAAGCCGATACATTCATATCTATTAAAAACGAAAAGAGCGATAGCTTTGTTAAATGAATGGGATTATAAAGTGAACAATTAAACGAAATAATTTTTAGTACGCGATTCATGAATGAATATAGATCTAGGCCTATCTCAACTCGGCTTCGCAGCTTTCGTAAGTGTCGTCAGTCGTCGGAAGCTCTTAAATGACGTCCTCGTCGGGTGTTTCTATGTAGGTTTTAATTCACTTTCGACAAGACGAAACGGCATCTTCACTACGTGCTTTGGCTGTGACGTATAGTTTGTTGTTTCAAGTAAATGAGTTAGAAGCCAATGATCTTCTTAAAGTTAAAAGCAATCTACAAGTAATGCTAATCTGGCAATCTTTGCGGTACCAATAGAAATTGCACAAAAAGGCAAACCATTTTCAGATGGTGAGTATGTCAAAGACTGCGTCCTCTACGTGCGTCTAAACAACTGTTTCGTGATTTCAAAAAAAAAAACAAAAAAATACAGAAACCTAAAACAGTACAAGATAGAATAGCTAAAATATCTTCAAATGTAACATATTTGCAGGTGGAAGATATTCAACTTGCTAGCCTTGCGACATAAAAGGCACGGCATAAGTTGCCCATTTTGTCAGGTATATGTCTTTCCAATGTCCAAAAGAAGATCTTCAAGGATTGCTTCTCTCATGACAAACTAGAAGGGAAGATAGAGCGAATGCGGTGCAAAAATGACTTGAAGCCGATAAGATTAAGTTAAATAAAATCGTTTAAACAGCATGGAGCCAGAAGTATGGCAGGAAAAATTAAGGAGAAACAACTATTCTTCGAGCCAAATAACCCATCAAATTTTTCCATTTCACATTCACTTTGTATCCAAACATTTATAGTCGAAATAGTTGAGATCATACATTTGATAATAAAGATTGTAAAGATCATCTTGTCAATAGCACTCTACGATCGTCAGTTTAAAGAACTCGTTAACGAGATGGAGACACAGTATTCCGACATCCTTCTTTACAATGAAGTGCGATGGCTTGAATCGTTTTTCTTTGTGCTTGAATGAAATAAATACTTTCCTAAATGAAAAAAGCATTAATAACCCTGAATTAGAGAACGCCAAATGGTTGCAAAAATTGTACTTTATGGTGGATATAACAGCGAAAGGAAATGAGCTGAATCTAAAACTGCAAGGAAAGTAAAACCCAGCCTATGTTTTGGTGGAAGAATTAGTTTATTTTGAAGAAAAAGTTAATTCTTTTGGCAGAAGATATGCACTTACTTCATTTTAAATGTCTAAAGCAGTATCGCGATAAAAATCAGTGCAACTGTTGATACAAATTACTTCAGCAGTTATAAAAAAAATCAAAGATGAATTTCTTGACAGATTTGAGCAGTTCAATAAAACTATTCTAGCATTCCTAATAAATCCTCTCAACACAAATCGTAAAGAAATCCACATTGAGCCATTTGAAATTGATACTGGATCTCTAGAAATTCAATTGATCGATTTAAAAAGTTAAGCTTTATGGAGTGGAAAATTTACAGAGTCAAAAAGCAAGTTGAAAAGGTTGGAGGGTCCAGAAATGTATTGGCACGTTACGCGACAAATGTGACAACGTTAAAAGAAATGTCTCGAGTTGAGGCACTAAGCCTATATTCGACGCATGGAATAGTCTTCCAGAATGCTACAGTGAGGTGAAGTTGGCATTTGAATCACTGACTATCTTCGAATCGACATATTCGAGCGAGCAATTGTTATATTCATATATAAATAAAAGTACAGTAAGAAGTCAACTAAAAAAATGAAAATTTAGAGTCGTGTTTGAAACTAAAAACAAGTTATGAGCCTAATGTATCCAAACTTTCCAAAACCATACAAAGCCAACCTCCCATTGAATTGTCTCCATTGTATGGGAGTAGAAGTTAGTGTTGTAAGCAAATGTTGAACTGCTTTTGTTGTTACAGAAAGAAAAAAATAATTATCTAATAAAGCCATAAACATTTTATCTAATTTGGTGTGAAAACACGTATATATGAATTAATATATTCGTTGTTTTTTTTTAAATTAAAAATTAATTGTGTGAGTACTATTTATTGTTGGCAAGAAAAAACATTGTGGCTCTTTAAAAACTTTAAAATTTGGTAAATTGTCATTTTTGACTCTTTCGACTCAAAAGGTTACCGACCCCTGCCCTAGGGGGCGTTTTGAGATTTTGGGGGGCGCTGGGGGCCAAAGGGGCGGTAGGGGGCGTAGGGCACAATAGGGGGCGGTAGGATGCGCTGGGCATAAAGGGGGAAAGAAGAAAGTAAAGGTGCACTGAAATAAAACAAATATTTTTTTTTCGTAATATAGACAAATTCTAGTTAGCTTGCTTCTAATTTAAGAACAGAAACAACGTTAGAAATTGAGTTCGGGAATCCTATTTTCTATTTTTAAATTCTTACTCCTTTGCTGTAAAAGAAGAATATCTGTTGTCCTTAGATCTTACGCGCATAGACGTTCATGATTGGATAAACCAACAAGAGAATACGCCTTTTAGATTAAAATGATGTTAACACACAGATATGTAAATATTCATTGGAAAAAAAACAACGTTAACGCTAACATTCAAATATAATAATTTACAACATTTTTTTAACACAAAAAAAAAAACATTGAAAAAGCGTTGTTATGGTATGTAATTGAATATCGATAAGAGTTTTAGTGAATTGCCATTAGATAAAATGTATTCCAATGTTTTACTTTGACTGACGGCATTTTCAGATGAGGTTATGAAACCAAGTCGGCTTCACGAACATATAGCAATATCCAAAAATAATTTAAGAATATTGCCGAACAATTATAAATAATCTACTATTCAAACAAACTCTCTGTGGCATTTTACGTCTCGAGAGATGATCTTTTCTCTTTGCAGCTTCTTGTGTGACTAAAGAGGCCAATCATTGATACACAGCTGCGGTCGCAGGTTGGGCATAAGTTTTCACCAGGCGCCGTTGCATTATCACCCTTCTTTCTGCTTCTGTAGTGTATGGCATCTGCAATCCGAGAACCTTCCTTTATGCTCTCTCTCCATGTAGATCTGTCCAGAGCCAGTTGCCAGTCTCGATTTTGAAGAGCTTCATGTCGCGTTTGCATACATCCGTATAACGTAAAAGTGGGCGACCAGCGGCTCTCCTGCCTTCTATTAGATCGCCATATTCAAACAATATTAAAAACAAAAAATGGCAAAGCAGAATATGTTTTAGTGGCCTCTTAGAAAAATCTTATGATATTGTTTGAAAATTAAATTATTTTTTTTTAAACATGTTACAAAAAAATATTTTTTTCCTGTTAGTGATCAAATATTATTTCAAAATTGTCTAGTTATGTATTTTTATGTTAAGAACCATCAGTGGTTGGACGCTACAATGGCTTTATAAGTAATATAGAATAAAAAAAAAGATCTTTTCAATATTCATTTTGTGAGTTATGATACACAGGCAACATCTTAGAAAATGTTTAGCCCGCGATTTCATTTCTATTTGAATCTAATATAAAAATTGTAAATAAATGCAAACCCATTCCGAAAATAATCTCATCTTTCAACAGTTTTTGTGAAAAACATACCGGCAATGAAAAGATGTTAGACTGTTGTTGTAAATTGAAGTTCGCTGGACTCAGAAAGGGGTTTGTTATTGTCGTTTTGTTAAGCTCTTAAATACAATTTTGACTTTTTTTTTTTTTGAGAAACAGATTCAACGGTTAACGATGACTTAAAGCAGGCTAAAAAAAATGTTTTACATGGTAGGCATCTAACACAAATGAATGAAAGCAACCTCAGACTGCAAGGAAAGAAGTTCACTTTCATTGATTATATTATTTTTTCTTTTATCGAGATATCAATTTTAAAGAGTTTTACAATCTCACGTAACTTGCCTAATGACACCGATATATGTGTAATCTACATGTGAGCAGGTCAGGGTGGCGCTACTGAGTGAGGCCCTTTTTGGTACTTGCTGCTGCTCAACATTTGTTCATTTAAAACAGTAGGCAGATGGTAGCTCTACTGGGTGGGCCCAATCTGTGCACCAAGGGTCTAGAGTCGCCTATGCAACCAGACAGCACAATCAAACTAAACTAAACTAGCTAACTAAAGATAAAATAACCAACTACAATTATAAAACAAACTTATATACACTTTATTTACAACCAACTTACAAAGCAATAAAAATATAGGTGAATATGACAATGAAAATAAGCTTAGAAATAAACAAAAACTATATATACGCACTACTAAATAATTAATCAACCCTACTTAACTGAACTTAACAACTCCACTAACCAAAACCCTCTGCCGCCTCTGAATCTATGTTGCTAAATCTACAACTATTACTAACTAAATCGACCACCAAACAACACTAAACAATAAGCTACTAGCAGCAGTAAAGCAGAACTACAGCAGACAGTTAGGCCGTAAGGCAGTTAGGCCGTAAGGCAGTTGGGCCGTCAGGCAGGAAATATAGCCTGCAATTACAAAATAAACAAACATAAGACAATATTCAAAAAATAAAATAATAATGGACTATAACACATATATTAGACTGGACTGGTCTAGACCTAGTTAGTGCATACACATAATACACGCATGAGGTAATTTCAATTACCTACATGTAGCTAATAAAAGCAATACCTGAGTTATTAAAGTCCCAGCCACAACCAACACAGTACACAGGTCAGGCTAGACTACAATAAACATAAGCTAGATCTAGATAATAGTAGACTAAACAAGCCGCCATGACAGCGATGCTTAGGCCGCAGACATCTTTTACATTAAAAAGTAGGACAAAATGCCAACTTAAATAGAGTGGTTATCCTAACGATAAAATATTCATAAAAATACATAGGAAACATAAAATAATAAAATATTTACACATAGACATAGTATAGGAAAACAAAAAGCATTAAGGCTGGCGCAATCGGGTGACGCTACCCAAGTCTAAAGAACTTCCGGTTCCATCAGAGGTAATCATGGCTAATTAACTAGCCAGTGATGCCACTACACTAATCAGTCTGCATCTAGACTATAGCAATAGATGCAGAAACAATCAATACAAATACAAACGAAAGAAAGCAAAAATAAAAACATTTTCCAACTTACAGGCGGTCCCAGCTGAAATTACACTACACAAAAATAACTTTATACAGGCACCATTGTCAGCACTGACCACTGGTCAAGACAAAAGAGAGCTCAACGTGGTTCCGGAGCTAGCTATAACTGGTCAGCGCGAACATATCGGAGAGCATGACGTCACGCAAATTATCTAAAACTAAACTGGACTACCGATTTCCCTAATTTGTACCTAGCCGTACACAACAATAAAATCTAGCAAATTACTAAAGACACGAACTACACAACATTATATACCAAATTAAACAGCGTAAAAAAAGAGAATCTTAAAATTTAAATCTACAAAAATACAAAAAGGAAGATAAAAAGTTATTTCTATTCTAAACTCATATGGGGGCTCTATACCGTTTACAGACCTGCACATAAACTGAAATTTAAAAAACCAATAACGCTAAAGACAAAAATAAGCAGAACTAACCAGGGACAAAAATTAGAAAATAACATCCACAGCTCTAAGGCTAGTTAACTATTTTAAAAACTACTTTTCCTCTACGAGTAAAACACAAATAACAGAAAAAGACTAAAACTAGCGGAAACTACAAAATACTCAGCACTGAACTATCAAAATTAAAAAGGACACTGAATTACAAACATCAAAGCCCTGGCCTATATAAATAATATAAATTAGATAAAATTAGGTCAAAAATTAGATCTAGGAGCGCCAGCTCACATACATAACAATGCACTATAAATAAATTAAGATTCGCTTCTATGATGTAAATTAATTTTAAAAAATTAAATATAAATGACAATTATTAAACATCTGTTACTGATGTTCAAATTGAGTTGCAGGAAAAATAGATTTACAAAAGTATGTCTTCAATAAAACAATATGTTAAAATATAAGGCACAACAGAGATATCGCTGCATTTGAATTAATCAATAAAGTTCAAAAACTGTGGATCGAAAATGGAATTATGTTTCAGCTTGTCCATATCAACAGACAAGGTTCACCTAGATTTGGTGCGTAACAAACTTATAGAATAAGCCAAGAAATAGACTGGATGTAGCGACTAGTGGAGACCTTCGCCTTGCTTTGGCTAATTTAAAGCTTGAAACTTCTAATATTGTCAGACTGCAGGAGGCACAAGTTTTTCATTAGCCATTTCATTCTGTAGTGAATTCAGCGCTAATAATGTTTATATAAAAAATAAAACTAAATTTACAATTAAACGTAAACAGTAGGCCCTAATATCCAAAAATTTAAAAGGGCACTATTCTTAGGATTTTAAAGAAAGATTAATTATGTAATTACTGCAAATTATTTGACATAATAATATTGGCAATGCCTTCGATTCCGAAGATTAAGGCTGAGTGCAGTGTTTCACATAACTATGCAAACCCAGTTGCGACCTGCATATTTTCCCGAATTTTGTGCAGACAAAGCCATTGTCTGCTGGCGGGCTATTTAAGTTTTCTTTCCGTCTTTAGCGCCTGTTATCAATAATGGCTTTTCTTTTAGTCTCAAATGTTTGTCCCGCAGCTTTTTCCAACTATTTCTTTCAGAGGCCATCTACTGCCAGAGAATGCTGCCAGGTACTTTCCTCTATGCCTGTGAGGGCGAAATTGGATCTTTAAATCGCTTACCGGGGGCACCTTTGTAACTCCGTCCTACTCTAAGCTCGCCAAAGAAGATCGCCTTTGGCATGAGGTCGTCTCCCATGCGGGATAAGTCTTATTGACAGCATTAAATTAATAAATAGATGACATTTTGTTAAAATTTGACTTATCACGCTTCTTTGCATGTGTTTTTCTTAGAGGGGGACGGTGGCGGATTTTCTAAAAGAAAAAATACGAAAAGGGGGCGGTAGGCTAAAAAAAGTTTAAGACCACTTGTCTTGGGGAACCTTTTTGTATCAAGGGCCGCATTAAAAAAAAAATTTTGGAAAGGGGGGGGGCACATACATACAATATTATATATATATATATGTATATATATATATATATTTATATCATGGGCGTAGTCAGGATTTTTTCGGGGGGGGGGATTTTTTTTCTCCCCCCCCCCGACCCCCCACCCGCGAATTTTTTAAAATATGTATTTATGTGTGTATGTGTAAACATAATCTTTATTACATTCTGACCCCTTCATTCTTTCGGAAGACGTTTATTGTGCCCTAGAATAGGTTCTTCCTTGTGTTTATGGAAAAATTGTAGATTCCCCGCCATTACTAGCAAGGAGGTCTGGGGGAGCGCTTTTCTCATTCAAAGGTCGAGCTCCATCAGTTGTTACACTTGTCATCTTGTTCCAAGCATACCCAACACTCAAGACAGTTCTTCATATCATTAAATAAAAATTAAAATTATTTTTTAATATATTTGCATTTTTATATGTATATACTGTGGGCACACCTTATTTCTGTACGTGTTCGCGGGCCGCATGAAACACTCTGTGGCCCGCCCCGTAATTGGCCCAACAGATGAGAACATTATTCTAGTGATTTTTATATATTTGTATTTAAAAAGAAACTACCGGTAACAAAAATATTTCAAAATAAGAGCAGCATTTAAAGCGTTCTTTTGCCTGCAGAGAATTAGACCCGCTCAATGTTCCGGCATCTCTTAATTTCACATTGTAGTCATCTTCATCATCTACCCCTTAGTCAACCGTCTTTCTCCATTGTCCTTTGCCTTGCATAGAATTTCATTCACGGACATGCCTGTTCATTCATCATTTGATGTCGTCCCATCGCTTTCTCTTCTTCTTCCTGGTACTGTTCCCTGAAGGAAGGTCTTTGCGAGCCCTGAGGACCTTGTGATGTTGCACTAGTCTACTACTTAGAAGTAAAAATACGGTTCGTTGATCCCAATAATGATTTTTTTCTTGAAATGGCAGGGCCTACACTGTAGTCATTAGAAATCCTGTTGGGCTCCCCCCACTCATTTAGATGGAATTTATAAATAACTTTCTTAAGAAGACTTTCTGTGTTGCCTGACGCAGAACTAATTCTATAGAAGGAACCTTTCGCACTTTGCCGGTACCTGTGTACTACTTTGAGGTTTTAAGACTTGTTAAATTCTTGCTACCTTGTGGTTGATGTGGCCCGCGAAACTAGTATCGGAAATTACAATGGCCCGTAGAAATAATTTGGTTAGGCATCACTGGAATACACAGGCAGCTTTGTTAATAGAATGTGATCAGCCTTTGTTAATAGAATGTGATCAGCTAATTTATCACCAACCACGAAGGAGCACCATGGCATTTGTCTTTCAGTCTAAGTACCAGTATTCCAATAGACTTAATTTAAATTCAAGCAAAGTCAATCAACATTTAATTTTGTGAACACATTAAAACCCTTTAAATTTCAAACTTTTATCACTTGCCCAAGAATGGCAAATGTCATTCAGTCTAAAGAGCTGTAAATAAGAATTCCAACAGACTAACAAAAAAAAAAAAAATTTAAGCTAATAACTTTTAATATTAAAACCATGTATCCAAATAAAACACAAAATCTCACACTAACAGAACAAACTCAGGCTACTAAAATTTGGATGGATTTATTTCCCTATTGGCCATCCAATCCACTGGACTTCTTGAAGAGCCAATTAGGTTATTACTATCCAATCATAATCAGCTTGCTAGAATGTGGCTCATCATTGCTTACAATAAACTAATACCTTACTACTCTGTGGCATTTTACGTCTCGAGAGACGATCTTTTCCCTTTGCAACTTCTTGTGTGACTAAAGAGGCCAATCCTTGATACACAGCTGCGATCGCAGGTTGGGCATATATAATCCCCAATACCTTACTATACTGACAAAATAAAGCCTGCTATGTTGAATGACTTTCTATAAACACACAATTTGGTAAAAGATATTTTGAAACTAAGACACCTAAGTGATACTTCTTGTTCAGTTATAAAACAGACAAACCTGTTGTAGGTTTACACTAACAATTCAATTAGCAATACATTGTCTATTAGCACCGTAACAATTGAATTGTCATACAAACAGTATCACAGATCTTTCTACACTGTCACAGCTCTCAAAGCTATGTAGACACTTAAGACAAGTGAAAGCTTTGATATTTGTAGAAGAAGCCAAAACAATGTGGACAGTTGGAAATAAAGACCAAACAAAAGAATGCAAGTTTCATTATGCATTTCATACATATCTTAGCAGAAACAAAACTTCAAGTACCGGTATTCTTTAAAAAAAAACTTTGCCTGTTACCCCTAAAACAATAAAATGACATTAAAAACACTAGCACAGTAAAACCTTATGCACAACAGCCCAGATGGAGGCATAAAAATAGCTAAAATATCAATTAAAAAAAACAATAATCAATGTGAAGGTTCAAATTGGAATCTTAATAAGTTTTTTAAAAACCCTGCTTTCATTTATGATGAGACTTTCACCATTCTGACTTGCTTTGGTTTAAAAAAAAAATGATTAAAGCTTATTACCACAGTGGGTATTTCTCAAATGACATTTTTCCTTAACATATTTATTTACCATCTAAAAACTGAGCAAGTGCAAATGCTCTCTTCCTTTGGTTTCACTGGGAGACAGTCCACTGTGTGTCTACTCAGTCCAACATCACAAGCAGAGGCTAATTCTTCCTAAACACATCACAAGCAGAGGCTAATTTTTCCTAAACACATCACAAGCATAGACTAATTCTTCCTAAACACATCACAAGCAGAGGCTAATTCATCCTAAACACATCACAAGCAGAGGCTAATTCATCCTAAACACATCACACGCACAGGCTAATTCTTCCTAAACACATCACAAGCAGAGGCTGGTTCATCCTAAACACATCACAATCATACATCTTACAGCTTATCAAAAGACTATTTCTAGAACAAAAGATTTAAGTCCTAACAACATCATGTATGACTTGGCAAGTTTGACAATATGTCTTCGTATAAAATTTGTTTGATGACTATATACACCAGTAGGTTGAAGATGGATCTGGGCCTAATGTTTCTCACATCATGGCTAATTTCTCCTCAAGCCCTAACCGTATTAGAAGTTGTTCAATTTCTTCTCGATGTCTTGTCTCTAAAAGATTTCTTTCAGCAGTTTGTCTATCAGTAAGTTTTCTTAGCTCTCTTTCTCGTTTTTGTCGAAATTGTTCTGATTTGGAATTCTGATGATTTGTTGCTGATGCATTATGTCCAGCAGTGTGCACTGATGCAAAGTCATTGGCTACAGACCCTACAACTAATGTTGGAGAAATATTGGTTAATGATGATTCAGCAAAGCCAAGAGATGTTTTGGGTAATGATGATTCAGAATGTTCCGAAGTCAAGATGGCTGGTGCTAGTATATTAGCTGTTGCCTTTGATGTCAAAGAAAATCCTGGAGGTGGAGCTGGATATGCAGAGTGTCCAAGTCCATTGTTCACATCGGCACTGGCAGAAGTTATTCCCTGAAGACCAGGTGTGGTCACCTCCTGTTCATCAGAACGACTGATGCCACGTCCCAATAAACTAAATTTAGGTTGAGCTGAAATTAAAAAAAAAAAAAGTTACATTCAATCACATAGGAAAGTACTCTATGAATGCTGGAACAGTTTAATCTATGTATTGTACAATTTAGTTCAATGATTACTCTGATTCTATTATACAATGGAAAATGTGTTTCCAGAGCAAACTGATCCTTCAATGTTTCAGTAAAACTTAATATGATAAAATCATTTTAAATTCACTGTAGTCACCACTATGGATTAGGATTTCCCTGTCAAGGGGGTTTATTCCACATTCTTTAAGGGAGCTCTTGAGAAAATCTTTGCCTACATGCTAAAATGAAAATGTGTATTTAGAGAGGCAAATGTGGAGTTTCCTTCGTCTTCTTCTAGCTGTCAGCTCTTTTGTAGAAGGAAACGAGAAGGCTGACACACTTGCCAATGTGTGGGAGAAAAAACACTCAATTGAACATTGCAATCTATCCAGAAGAAATGAAGAAACTAATAGTGAATAGAATAAACGAGAAAAGACAATGCCTATTATAAACTATCCCGACAAGACCGTCTTTCAACTCAGAATTGGACATAACAGAATGAGACAACACATGTTCTGGAAGCTAAAAATTGACATTAGCTAAATCTACCCTTATGAAGTGTCACCAGAGAATGCTGACCAAGTCCTTCAAAACTGCATTCTTTATCATGAGGCCCAAACAAGACACTGGACCCCAAGACACCGCCAATAACAAAAGAAATGTAAGATTTGGAAACCACTGTAGCAGTTTATCTCACATCATCTACACACATAATGAGAACAAAAGGAGAAGTCACAGTTAAAGATAATGTCAGTCCCATTGCTCCTTCTGTCTTATAGAGACAATGGAATGAAACCATTGCACCATGCCCTCCATCTATATTTGTAAGTGGAGATTCAATGGAAGGAGAAGCAATTCTTTTAAAACCTACTCAGTCTGGTTGGTCATAATCACATTGCATAAAGTGTGGTTTTGTCATAAATCACTTTCCGTAAGTGTGGTTTTTTTGTGTCCTAAATCACTTTGCATGTGATACATCATAGTACATAAAGGTGTGGATGGTAAACAAACCAATGTATGATTTATTGCTTACAATGCAAGCAGAGCATTTCAGTGAAGAGCTCCACAACTGATTGAAATGTAACTGATGACCTGGCAGAATTCTTTGATGATTGTCAACAATAAACTTTTCATTTGTGGCTTAGAGTGGTCGTAAAACTGATCTTATTATCATGGCTTTTAATAAAATTTCACTTGCCATCCATCCATGTCCACTGAAGTATCCCCCCCCCCCTTGCTTGTGCATAATAAAGCATGAAAACTTGACTAAAGATAGAAAAGAGCATAATTTCACTGACTGTAATTCCTGACCAGTCTCTATGTCATTCTAGTGTGTGTCCTGTGACATCCTAATATATACAACAAAGTGGAGAGGATTAGCAAAATCTCACAATGAAGAAAAAACATTTGGCATAAAATTGTACAAGAAATGAAACATTTCAGAGCAGAGTTGCCTTACTGTGACTTAAAACTCCACGTCCTGAGCCTCTCAGCAGCTCAACACTTGGCTCTGCACCTCTGTGTTTTATCCTACTATTAGCAGAGTAATCAAAGACTTCATGAGGTTGGCTCTGTTTTTTGTTGACATAATTAGCTCCAGGAGGAACATATGGTTTGGTTACTTCCTCAGGGACACTATTAATAAAAAAGAGTCTTGGTCTTCATTAATACAACAAAATAACAATGGACAAACAAAGAAACAAGCCTAATTCTTTCAATTTTCCATGTTTTGTTGAGTACAATAAATAATTCTATTCAGTTTTAACTTGATCCTCAAATGGCGAAATAGGAGAAATAATGTGTTTGTTATAAACATAAAGATAAGAGAGTCGAGAACCATGTCTGTATAGTATGGCTTTAATACACTGAATGACTACACAACACACATTTCGTGAACACATTCTCACAGACGAGTTACAAGCACATGTAAACATAAGAACGACAACCGATACAGAGTATAATTGGTTACTTCCTCAGGGACACTATTAATAAAAAAAGAGTCTTGGTCTTCATTAATACAACAAAATAACAATGGACAAACAAAGAAACAAGCCTAATTCTTTCAATTTTCCATGTTTTGTTGAGTACAATAAATAATTCTAATCAGTTTTAACTTGATCCTCAAATGGCGAAATAGAAGAAATAATGTGTTAAATTATCTCAGTGGACAAAGACCTATATATATCTCCATATCTCTAAATACTGAAGGATTATTTTCCCTTTTTGGTATCAATTACCAGTAATTAATTAACTTATTGGTTAATTCTTTTTATTTATTCACGTTTAGTTAGGTACAATAAAAATTGTGCAAAAGATTCAACTTGATCGAACATGGATGTGAGAGAAAATAACATTAATTTAGTACCAGACAGAGTGAGTTGATATATACCAGACAGAGTGAGTTGACATAAGCTTTCTAACAATGAATTTCTCTCTGACACTGTTAAATAAAAATTAAATTAAATGAATTTACAAAAATACATTTAAAATATTTTTTAAAGACAATGCTATGGATGTAACTGAAATTTGATGGCTTATCATGTGTGGATGGTATATAAACTAATAACAATGTACTTTAAAAAAAAATACTTACTCATGACTATTCTTGTTAAACAGTGCCTTGGTTTGAACACGTGGGGCTGTAAAAAGGACTAAAGTTTAGTTTCAAATAAAGTTTCACCAGACAATTTTGTCTTCATTTGACATGTTTAGGGATGGAAGAAAGTTGGTATATATGCATATATAATTTAAAAAATTATATTGTTCACTTTTGGAAAAGAAAAAAGTAGCCGTTGCATCAGAACTTTGAAAGATCTAAAATATCATGATGTCCGATTTCCATTTTCTCTTCTAGTTTCTGAGATCTAAAAGGGACGGACGGACGGACAGGCCACATAAAACTAATAGCGTCTTTTCCCCTTTTGGGGGCGCTAAAAATGAGTAAGTGTTCTGTGATTTTGAGAGCTGTTTGGGAAACCTGGCCGTAAAATCTAGTAGTGAAAATCTACAATAGCATTGATAATTAGGTGATCACTTTGAATGCAAGTTTTACCAGCAGTGACAACAAGGTTTGGTTTATATATGTGGCTGTGTATAAATAAGATACTTCAAATTACATGAGCTTTTCCTCAATCATACATTTTCTAATGCCTTTTTTTTCCCATACATCTTTTCCAGCATTGAGATTGCCTACTCTGACATTAATGTCCTGCTCAACCTAGTATGACATCAATGTCCTGCTGTTCCCTATTCTGACATCATTGTCTTGGAACAAAAAGGCCTTATATGGCAAACAAATTCTACTTCCTATGCTTTAATGTGCAGCCACTATTATAAACATTTTTTTGAACTCAAACTTACAATTATCTTTTGTTTCTTGGTTTCGACAGCAACAGACTATTGGCGCTTCCTTCTTTACACTTCTGGCAGCTTTTCAAAAGCATTCATTAAGATCTGGAAATTAGCCTCTTGTATGGGACAAACAGTAAGGCCAGGGAGACAATTGATATTTATTTACTAGAGGTCTATGTTTTTTGTTTGACAATTCAGTCCGGTGCTACTAAAGTTATTTTTTATGTACCTGCTTCCCAGTCTTCTTCCAGCTCCTCAATATGATTGGTAATACCAGGACCATTAACAGCTCCAGTAAATGTCTGGTTTTGACTTGCTTGGTCTGAAATATAATTTAAATCTCATCCAATCAATGAAATGACAATTAGTGTCATTTGTGTTTGCATTATGTCAATTAAGTGTCAGAAATCTACTAGCTTCTAGCCACAGCACTAACAACTAGCCACAATCATCTAGCTTGTAGCCACACAACAAGCTTCGAGCCACAGCACAAACAATAGCATCTAGCCACACAACAAACATCTAGCTTCTAGCCAAAAAATAAACAACTAGCTTCTAGCCACACAACAAACAACATAGCATCTAGGCACACAACTAGCTTCTAGCCAAAAAACAAACAACTAGCTTCTAGCCACACAACAAACAATGTAGCATCTAGGTACACAACTAGCTTCTAGCTACACACCACAAAACTAGCCAAAAAAACAACTAGCTTCTAGCCACAACAAACATCTAGCTTCTAGCCAAAAAACAACTAACTTCTAGCAACACAACAAACATCTAGCTTCTAGCCAAAAAACAACTAGCTTCAAGCCACAACAAACATCTAGCTTCTAGCCACACAACAAAAAACATAGCACAATTCAGACCATGTCATGCCCATTATCCCTCAATGGTTACTTCCCCTATTTAGGTCAAGTGTTAAGAGTTACACAGTTTAGGTATTAAAAATAAGGTCCACCCACAGCTCAAATAGTAAAAATTTTAATAATCTAAGAACAGTGTAAAGAATTATGACTAAAAGGGATACAATGAATGGAGTGTCTAAGGTTAAATAATGGTGAAACAAAACAAACTATGAGCATGATGGAAATCATAAACCTTTCCTTTGTGGGACTAAATTGTAGAAAGTCCATAATTGCTCTAAAAAAAACAACACTCAAATATTTTAATTGTCCATTTTATATGGAATATAGGAATCATAGCAAAATGTGTCCTTAAAGTGCTTCTCTGGAGTTCCACATATTCTTTCTTAAAGTGTGATGGAATCTCTGGAATTCCATATATTCTTTCTTAAAGTGTGATGGAATCTCTGGAGCTCCATATATTCTTTCTTAAAGTGTGATGGAATCTCTGGAGCTCTATATGTTTTCAAAAGACAACCATTGTGCTTCTTTCCATTTTTTTTTGGTTTTAACTGTGTGTTTGAGAAGGTGTACATTTGTTCAAGGCAAAACATTCTTTAAGACTTACATTGCATCTCACGATCAAATACTGAGCGGCTATCACAATGTTGCAAATGATAATATAATTCTGGTTCAGGGATGATGTGGGTCTTGTTAAATTTACAGGTAACTTTTCTGGAACCTTTATGATTCTGGATAAGAGAAACACATTGTTATAGAAACATTGCAAGAAGCCTTTTCAAAAAGACCGCAATGCAGTCATGATAATAATATTCTCTTTATAATCTTTGAGAACATTTGTCTTACAATTGTGCATAACACAAAACAAAAACATTAAAACAATTGAAAATAAAATATACATTCACTATACAGTCAAGTTGACACCCCAGAAAGTTGGATAGAATTGAAGGAAACAGAGTAAATCAGCACAATGAAGTCCACCATCTATTCTTTGTTTGCAATTTGATAATTGACACACTGAAGCAGACTTTTAGTAACGCCGTGGTAATTTTGGTGATAAATATGTAGACATATAATGTAAATTAAATTAAATAGTTTTTCAAAACATTAATACATGTTTTTAAAATGTGTATGTGTATTTCTGCATTTTTTTGTGTAAACATTTTTACCGTATGATATTGAATCCTAGTTTCTTATGCCTTTATATGGTCACTTGATGTCCAATGTATTAATGTTATGAAGATTTAAATATTATTCATCAAGAATTTATTAAAAGGCCTTCTCTGTGTGTGTGTTATTTTTCTCTAATTAGTCAATGTTTTAACAAAAATTTGTTAGTAGATTGTCATTATTTTGCTAATATTTGTTAGTGTGTAATGGAATTTTATAAATCAAATTTTAGTAAAACAATTGTAGACAAAATCTTTTTTAAAAAATATTTCACAACAATAATTATAAAGTAGTACAAATAATAACACATCCATTGGATTCTAAAGTGAAGAGTTGACATGTATAGGTTTTTTTAGTTCATCTATCGTGGTTTGATGATGACCATTTTTGGCATTTAGGGAGCTGAGGGCTTTGCACTGGGGTTTTGTGCCTCCTCAAGTGGTTGATGAGACCTATGTGATCTCAGAATGTTCCACTCAGTGTACTCAGTGTCATGGACACGTCAGATACCCTCTGCCTGGTTTAGCTGGACAGTCAAGGCTGTTTGAGGTGTGGCCGCTGCACATCCTACAGCAACTGGGAGCCACAGGTGAGAGTTTGGCTCAATCTTGATCCCCACTCGGTGCCAAACTCTCACATGTATAAGAAATGAAGTTAAGTTTCCACAATGACATGTAGCTTATTAAAGAAGACAGCTGGTTTCCCATTGTTTAACCTGTCAATATACAGGGATGAAGGTGGTGGGGAGTGTAGGTTATGTCAGGTCAGGACCCAACCTGCTGTAATGTGATACTAGCATGCTTGCTTCGAAGTGCAGATTGTAAGTACTATTGTTCTCTACCTGAAAATGCCCACGTCTCCTGAAATTTATGGGATAGGGGAGGTGCATCATTTGTTTCCATTTATCATGTTTTCGGGTAGGAGTATCACTTGTTATAGTTAGCTTTATTTATTCATTAAAGATTTAAAATATTTTCTTCTTTTTTTAAGAAAGTGAAAACTTTTTTCTTTGGTCTTTTTTTGTTTTCTAAAACATCAACCAGACTTCACTCCAAAACGTCACTTACTGT
The DNA here is from genome assembly GCA_030265305.1 of Biomphalaria pfeifferi. Classification (NCBI taxonomy): domain Eukaryota; kingdom Metazoa; phylum Mollusca; class Gastropoda; family Planorbidae; genus Biomphalaria; species Biomphalaria pfeifferi. The sequence continues at coordinate 457,920 of JASAOG010000123.1, read as the reverse complement.
TAACACATTAACTCATATTCTAGAATGTAGTTTTAGGATGAAGCACAATGTGATAGGAAGTTACCAACGGTTTTTGTTTACTTTTGATCAAGATGAACTCTTCATGTTATGTTTAAAATGAAAAGATAAATTTAGCTAATCATTTTCTTCCCTTAAGATTTTTCAAATGAAAATGCCAATATACCAACAGTGGTTATACAACAAAATATTTGTTTGCTTTTAAATATTTTCAGCTTATTTCTCTATTTGCTTAGGAGTTACAAATGACTTTTTAAAACCAGAACTAGGAGCTAATGGGTTAAGATCTGGTTTGCATTCAATCTTTTTATGCAATAAACTACTCTAAGAGAAAAATAATTGAAAGCAATATATTGCAATGGAAATACAATGGAACCAATAGAAAACTATAAGAAAAGAGACTCAGAAAGAAAGAAATGTGAACAATACCTTTTGTCATCTAAAGAAGGCAATTGATTTTATTACTATTTATTTTTTTACTATCAGAAAACAAAAAGCATATTTGAAAATTTTAAATATATATCCACTATCTTCTGTTAGTATGTTCACAGAGCAACTAAATAAACATTTATGAAATCATGCCCTGTATACACTACATAATAAACATCCTTACAGTGTGCATTGCATAATTAACACATCTCAAATCTAAGTTACAAAAAATATAGCTGCACCCTAATTTAGGGGGGGGGGGGGGGGTTTAGTTCCCAGAAAAAAAAAAAGGAGTGTAAATCAAAGTATGCATGAAATGTTTTACTATTCACAGCCTGAGAGATGAACTCCAATTGATGATAAGGCTGGAAGGACTATTGACAGCCTGAGAGATGAACTCCAATTGATGGCAAGGCTGGAAGGACTATTGACAGCCTGAGAGATGAACTCCAATTGATGGCAAGGCTGGAAGGACTATTGACAGCCTGAGAGATGAACTCCAATTGATGGCAAGGCTGGAAGGACTATTGACAGCCTGAGAGATGAACTCCAATTGATGGCAAGGCTGGAAGGACTATTGACAGCCTGAGAGATGAACTCCAATTGATGGCAAGGCTGGAAGGACTATTGACAGCCTGAGAGATGAACTCCAATTGATGGCAAGGCTGGAAGGACTATTGACAGCCTGAGAGATGAACTCCAATTGATGGCAAGGCTGGAAGGACTATTGACAGCCTGAGAGATGAACTCCAATTGATGGCAAGGCTGGAAGGACTATTGACAGCCTGAGAGATGAACTCCAATTGATGGCAAGGCTGGAAGGACTATTGACAGCCTGAGAGATGAACTCCAATTGATGGCAAGGCTGGAAGGACTATTGACAGCCTGAGAGATGAACTCCAATTGATGGCAAGGCTGGAAGGACTATTGACAGCCTGAGAGATGAACTCCAATTGATGGCAAGGCTGGAAGAACTATTGACAGCCTGAGAGATGAACTCCAATTGATGGCAAGGCTGGAAGGACTATTGACAGCCTGAGAGATGAACTCCAATTGATGGCAAGGCTGGAAGGACTATTGACAGCCTGAGAGATGAACTCCAATTGATGGCAAGGCTGGAAGGACTATTGACAGCCTGAGAGATGAACTCCAATTGATGGCAAGGCTGGAAGGACTATTGACAGCCTGAGAGATGAACTCCAATTGATGGCAAGGCTGGAAGGACTATTGACAGCCTGAGAGATGAACTCCAATTGATGGCAAGGCTGGAAGGACTATTGACAGCCTGAGAGATGAACTCCAATTGATGGCAAGGCTGGAAGGACTATTGACAGCCTGAGAGATGAACTCCAATTGATGGCAAGGCTGGAAGGACTATTGACAGCCCGAGAGATGAACTCCAATTGATGGCAAGGCTGGAAGGACTATTGACAGCCCGAGAGATGAACTCCAATTGATGGCAAGGCTGGAAGGACTATTGACAGCCCGAGAGATGAACTCCAATTGATGGCAAGGCTGGAAGGACTATTGACAGCCTGAGAGATGAACTCCAATTGATGGCAAGGCTGGAAGGACTATTGACAGCCTGAGAGATGAACTCCAATTGATGGCAAGGCTGGAAGGACTATTGACAGCCTGAGAGATGAACTCCAATTGATGGCAAGGCTGAAAGGACTATTGACAGCCTGAGAGATGAACTCCAATTGATGGCAAGGCTGGAAGGACTATTGACAGCCTGAGAGATGAACTCCAATTGATGGCAAGGCTGGAAGGACTATTGACAGCCTGAGAGATGAACTCCAATTGATGGCAAGGCTGGAAGGACTATTGACAGCCTGAGAGATGAACTCCAATTGATGGCAAGGCTGGAAGGACTATTGACAGCCTGAGAGATGAACTCCAATTGATGGCAAGGCTGGAAGGACTATTGACAGCCCGAGAGATGAACTCCAATTGATGGCAAGGCTGGAAGGACTATTGACAGCCCGAGAGATGAACTCCAATTGATGGCAAGGCTGGAAGGACTATTGACAGCCTGAGAGATGAACTCCAATTGATGGCAAGGCTGGAAGGACTATTGACAGCCTGAGAGATGAACTCCAATTGATGGCAAGGCTGGAAGGACTATTGACAGCCTGAGAGATGAACTCCAATTGATGGCAAGGCTGGAAGGACTATTGACAGCCTGAGAGATGAACTCCAATTGATGGCAAGGCTGGAAGGACTATTGACAGCCTGAGAGATGAACTCCAATTGATGGCAAGGCTGGAAGGACTATTGACAGCCTGAGAGATGAACTCCAATTGATGGCAAGGCTGGAAGGACTATTGACAGCCCGAGAGATGAACTCCAATTGATGGCAAGGCTGGAAGGACTATTGACAGCCCGAGAGATGAACTCCAATTGATGGCAAGGCTGGAAGGACTATTGACAGCCTGAGAGATGAACTCCAATTGATGGCAAGGCTGGAAGGACTATTGACAGCCTGAGAGATGAACTCCAATTGATGGCAAGGCTGGAAGGACTATTGACAGCCTGAGAGATGAACTCCAATTGATGGCAAGGCTGGAAGGACTATTGACAGCCTGAGAGATGAACTCCAATTGATGGCAAGGCTGGAAGGACTATTGACAGCCTGAGAGATGAACTCCAATTGATGGCAAGGCTGGAAGGACTATTGACAGCCTGAGAGATGAACTCCAATTGATGGCAAGGCTGGAAGGACTATTGACAGCCTGAGAGATGAACTCCAATTGATGGCAAGGCTGGAAGGACTATTGACAGCCTGAGAGATGAACTCCAATTGATGGCAAGGCTGGAAGGACTATTGACAGCCTGAGAGATGAACTCCAATTGATGGCAAGGCTGGAAGGACTATTGACAGCCCGAGAGATGAACTCCAATTGATGGCAAGGCTGGAAGGACTATTGACAGCCCGAGAGATGAACTCCAATTGATGGCAAGGCTGGAAGGACTATTGACAGCCCGAGAGATGAACTCCAATTGATGGCAAGGCTGGAAGGACTATTGACAGCCTGAGAGATGAACTCCAATTGATGGCAAGGCTGGAAGGACTATTGACAGCCTGAGAGATGAACTCCAATTGATGGCAAGGCTGGAAGGACTATTGACAGCCCGAGAGATGAACTCCAATTGATGGCAAGGCTGGAAGGACTATTGACAGCCCGAGAGATGAACTCCAATTGATGGCAAGGCTGGAAGGACTATTGACAGCCTGAGAGATGAACTCCAATTGATGGCAAGGCTGGAAGGACTATTGACAGCCTGAGAGATGAACTCCAATTGATGGCAAGGCTGGAAGGACTATTGACAGCCTGAGAGATGAACTCCAATTGATGGCAAGGCTGGAAGGACTATTGACAGCCTGAGAGATGAACTCCAATTGATGGCAAGGCTGGAAGGACTATTGACAGCCTGAGAGATGAACTCCAATTGATGGCAAGGCTGGAAGGACTATTGACAGCCTGAGAGATGAACTCCAATTGATGGCAAGGCTGGAAGGACTATTGACAGCCTGAGAGATGAACTCCAATTGATGGCAAGGCTGGAAGGACTATTGACAGCCTGAGAGATGAACTCCAATTGATGGCAAGGCTGGAAGGACTATTGACAGCCTGAGAGATGAACTCCAATTGATGGCAAGGCTGGAAGGACTATTGACAGCCTGAGAGATGAACAATTGATGGCAAGGCTGGAAGGACTATTGACAGCCTGAGAGATGAACTCCAATTGATGGCAAGGCTGGAAGGACTATTGACAGCCTGAGAGATGAACTCCAATTGATGGCAAGGCTGGAAGGACTATTGACAGCCTGAGAGATGAACTCCAATTGATGGCAAGGCTGGAAGGACTATTGACAGCCTGAGAGATGAACTCCAATTGATGGCAAGGCTGGAAGGACTATTGACAGCCTGAGAGATGAACTCCAATTGATGGCAAGGCTGGAAGGACTATTGACAGCCTGAGAGATGAACTCCAATTGATGGCAAGGCTGGAAGGACTATTGACAGCCTGAGAGATGAACTCCAATTGATGGCAAGGCTGGAAGGACTATTGACAGCCTGAGAGATGAACTCCAATTGATGGCAAGGCTGGAAGGACTATTGACAGCCTGAGAGATGAACTCCAATTGATGGCAAGGCTGGAAGGACTATTGACAGCCTGAGAGATGAACTCCAATTGATGGCAAGGCTGGAAGGACTATTGACAGCCCGAGAGATGAACTCCAATTGATGGCAAGGCTGGAAGGACTATTGACAGCCCGAGAGATGAACTCCAATTGATGGCAAGGCTGGAAGGACTATTGACAGCCCGAGAGATGAACTCCAATTGATGGCAAGGCTGGAAGGACTATTGACAGCCTGAGAGATGAACTCCAATTGATGGCAAGGCTGGAAGGACTATTGACAGCCTGAGAGATGAACTCCAATTGATGGCAAGGCTGGAAGGACTATTGACAGCCCGAGAGATGAACTCCAATTGATGGCAAGGCTGGAAGGACTATTGACAGCCCGAGAGATGAACTCCAATTGATGGCAAGGCTGGAAGGACTATTGACAGCCTGAGAGATGAACTCCAATTGATGGCAAGGCTGGAAGGACTATTGACAGCCTGAGAGATGAACTCCAATTGATGGCAAGGCTGGAAGGACTATTGACAGCCTGAGAGATGAACTCCAATTGATGGCAAGGCTGGAAGGACTATTGACAGCCTGAGAGATGAACAATTGATGGCAAGGCTGGAAGGACTATTGACAGCCTGAGAGATGAACTCCAATTGATGGCAAGGCTGGAAGGACTATTGACAGCCTGAGAGATGAACTCCAATTGATGGCAAGGCTGGAAGGACTATTGACAGCCTGAGAGATGAACTCCAATTGATGGCAAGGCTGGAAGGACTATTGACAGCCTGAGAGATGAACTCCAATTGATGGCAAGGCTGGAAGGACTATTGACAGCCTGAGAGATGAACTCCAATTGATGGCAAGGCTGGAAGGACTATTGACAGCCTGAGAGATGAACTCCAATTGATGGCAAGGCTGGAAGGACTATTGACAGCCTGAGAGATGAACTCCAATTGATGGCAAGGCTGGAAGGACTATTGACAGCCTGAGAGATGAACAATTGATGGCAAGGCTGGAAGGACTATTGACAGCCTGAGAGATGAACTCCAATTGATGGCAAGGCTGGAAGGACTATTGACAGCCTGAGAGATGAACTCCAATTGATGGCAAGGCTGGAAGGACTATTGACAGCCTGAGAGATGAACAATTGATGGCAAGGCTGGAAGGACTATTGACAGCCTGAGAGATGAACTCCAATTGATGGCAAGGCTGGAAGGACTATTGACAGCCTGAGAGATGAACTCCAATTGATGGCAAGGCTGGAAGGACTATTGACAGCCCGAGAGATGAACTCCAATTGATGGCAAGGCTGGAAGGACTATTGACAGCCCGAGAGATGAACTTCAATTGATGGCAAGGCTGGAAGGACTATTGACAGCCTGAGAGATGAACTCCAATTGATGGCAAGGCTGGAAGGACTATTGACAGCCTGAGAGATGAACTCCAATTGATGGCAAGGCTGGAAGGACTATTGACAGCCTGAGAGATGAACTCCAATTGATGGCAAGGCTGGAAGGACTATTGACAGCCTGAGAGATGAACTCCAATTGATGGCAAGGCTGGAAGGACTATTGACAGCCTGAGAGATGAACTCCAATTGATGGCAAGGCTGGAAGGACTATTGACAGCCTGAGAGATGAACTCCAATTGATGGCAAGGCTGGAAGGACTATTGACAGCCTGAGAGATGAACTCCAATTGATGGCAAGGCTGGAAGGACTATTGACAGCCTGAGAGATGAACTCCAATTGATGGCAAGGCTGGAAGGACTATTGACAGCCTGAGAGATGAACTCCAATTGATGGCAAGGCTGGAAGGACTATTGACAGCCTGAGAGATGAACAATTGATGGCAAGGCTGGAAGGACTATTGACAGCCTGAGAGATGAACTCCAATTGATGGCAAGGCTGGAAGGACTATTGACAGCCTGAGAGATGAACTCCAATTGATGGCAAGGCTGGAAGGACTATTGACAGCCTGAGAGATGAACAATTGATGGCAAGGCTGGAAGGACTATTGACAGCCTGAGAGATGAACTCCAATTGATGGCAAGGCTGGAAGGACTATTGACAGCCTGAGAGATGAACTCCAATTGATGGCAAGGCTGGAAGGACTATTGACAGCCTGAGAGATGAACTCCAATTGATGGCAAGGCTGGAAGGACTATTGACAGCCTGAGAGATGAACTCCAATTGATGGCAAGGCTGGAAGGACTATTGACAGCCTGAGAGATGAACTCCAATTGATGGCAAGGCTGGAAGGACTATTGACAGCCTGAGAGATGAACTCCAATTGATGGCAAGGCTGGAAGGACTATTGACAGCCTGAGAGATGAACTCCAATTGATGGCAAGGCTGGAAGGACTATTGACAGCCTGAGAGATGAACTCCAATTGATGGCAAGGCTGGAAGGACTATTGACAGCCTGAGAGATGAACTCCAATTGATGGCAAGGCTGGAAGGACTATTGACAGCCTGAGAGATGAACTCCAATTGATGGCAAGGCTGGAAGGACTATTGACAGCCTGAGAGATGAACTCCAATTGATGGCAAGGCTGGAAGGACTATTGACAGCCTGAGAGATGAACTCCAATTGATGGCAAGGCTGGAAGGACTATTGACAGCCTGAGAGATGAACAATTGATGGCAAGGCTGGAAGGACTATTGACAGCCTGAGAGATGAACTCCAATTGATGGCAAGGCTGGAAGGACTATTGACAGCCTGAGAGATGAACTCCAATTGATGGCAAGGCTGGAAGGACTATTGACAGCCTGAGAGATGAACAATTGATGGCAAGGCTGGAAGGACTATTGACAGCCTGAGAGATGAACTCCAATTGATGGCAAGGCTGGAAGGACTATTGACAGCCTGAGAGATGAACTCCAATTGATGGCAAGGCTGGAAGGACTATTGACAGCCTGAGAGATGAACTCCAATTGATGGCAAGGCTGGAAGGACTATTGACAGCCTGAGAGATGAACTCCAATTGATGGCAAGGCTGGAAGGACTATTGACAGCCTGAGAGATGAACTCCAATTGATGGCAAGGCTGGAAGGACTATTGACAGCCTGAGAGATGAACTCCAATTGATGGCAAGGCTGGAAGGACTATTGACAGCCTGAGAGATGAACTCCAATTGATGGCAAGGCTGGAAGGACTATTGACAGCCTGAGAGATGAACTCCAATTGATGGCAAGGCTGGAAGGACTATTGACAGCCTGAGAGATGAACTCCAATTGATGGCAAGGCTGGAAGGACTATTGACAGCCTGAGAGATGAACTCCAATTGATGGCAAGGCTGGAAGGACTATTGACAGCCTGAGAGATGAACTCCAATTGATGGCAAGGCTGGAAGGACTATTGACAGCCTGAGAGATGAACTCCAATTGATGGCAAGGCTGGAAGGACTATTGACAGCCTTCTGCAAGTGTCACTTTCTCATTGTATTTCTTCTTTTTTTTTAAAATTTCAATTGAAATCCTAGGCATCAGGAAACACAGGAAGAGCTTTGTACAAAAAAATGACAAGACCAAACAAACCAAACAGACCGAAAAGAGCTTTCTACAATCTTGAATTATCACCTAGCATAAAATCCCAAACACCCACCCCTATAAAATCATACCCTCTTTAAATGACCCATTTTAATTCACCTTAGTCAGACCCTATGACCACTACAGCCCAAGTTAACCAACGCTCTGTATGGCAGTGCTGAACAGACTCAGCAGCCTAGCAGAACTCCTAAAGATCAACATGCCAAAGGCAAGTACATTGAATATTGTAAATAGTTTTTTTTAACACATTAGCTTATAAAACATAAAGCTTTCATGTTTGAAAGGATTTCAATAAAATATTTTTAACAACTTCAAGATGACCTGCACATGGCCATTTTGTAGTCTATGATTTACAGTGGTTTTGCCAACTGGTAGTATATTTTGAAGAAATCTTTGGCCCATTTAACAGAGGCTGCTGCAAGCATCGCATTAAAGACTCATGTTGACTAGTAATTGTTGCGCCAGCAGGCAGCAGTCGTGTTTTTTCGTCTCTCGTTTTGGAGGATTTTTGTGTTGCTATTTTCTAGAGCTAAGTGATCTTTCTTATGGTTTGTGTAGATTTTGTCTATAGATTGGTGCATTTAGTTCGATAGATTTAAGTCACGTTAATTAAATTAAATTAGTTTTTGTATTCATTTACTATCCTTTAGTTTAACAAGCATCTATATAAACAGTGACAGAGTGATACTCATAGCCCGAGGGATTAATGTGCTTGGTAAAACCGTGTACCGTGGCCACTACATAGCAGTCGCAGTGCAAACCTGTGTATCATCAGTCCTAGTGTGTCAAATCGCCGTACTGGAGTCATGGACGCTAATCTACTACGTCGCATAGGATGCACATGTGTGTTACTCAAATCACGACTAGATAGCGAGGTTTTCCGAAATATTCGTCGAATTGGCATCGGGCGTAAACTGCAGACAGTTCGTGGGTCTAGGGCTGGGCGTCTTACACGCCTATGGTATAACCCATCGCAATTCAACTCCATAACCCATCGCAATTCAACTCAACAAATACATGTCACAGTTTCCAGGACTCTTAACTGTGTTGTTAACCCCGACCCCACCCCTGTCATTTCTTCTACGACAGAGGTCAGCAGTTACCTACCAAAATGTTTTACTAACCACCCCACCCCTATTACTCCTCACACGACAGAGGTCAGATGTCCCCATCAAAAAACTATAATTCGTGATATTACCCCTCCGGTGTCTTCAAAATGTGCTACGCCTCTGGTGACTATATCCTCCAGTCTGCTTAAAATAATGCACCTAAACGCCCAGTCATGCAGTAACAAAGCTCTTGAGCTTGCAGACACCATCACTGATGATAGCTACGAAATCGTTTTCCTTAGTGAGACATGGTTTAAAGAAGTTGGTGATTAGTCAAAAACCATTGAGCCTACGCCACCAGGCTTTATTTTAAAGAGTCTCCCTAAAAAAACAGGCAGCGGAGGGGGCTTAGCAATACTGTACAGACATAGTCTAGCCAAGTATGTAACAATAAGACCCGACAGCTCAACGTACACCACCTTTGAGATGTGCAAGTTGTGCCTTTCCCACCACAGTAGAACACTGACTTTTATTTTCCTGTACCGCCCACCACCAAGCAAGAGAAATAAATTGACAACAAAAGCTTTCATCGAAGAATTTCAAGACCTCCTTGACAGTCACATATCAACAAAAGATCTATTTGTCATAGGCGGTGTGAACTTGCATTTTGACAGTGAAAATGAGACATACGCGATGTCGCTGAAAAATGCGATAAAAGATCGCAACTTAGACCAACTGATAAATGTTCCGACACACGTCAAAGGCCATACTCTTGACTGCATTGTTACAAATGCAAGTGAGCTTATAGCCAAACTCAATGTCTCAGACCGCGGCTTGTCAGATCATTTTCTTGTACACTTTTAAATGCGCCTATCAAAAGCAAAAAAGCCAAAGAAAAACGTGACTTCCCGTAAACTTAAAGCCATAGATATTGCCTCCTTCAAAATGGACGTGACCTCTTTGCTGTTGCAACAGAGCAACACAGACGTTCTCAGCAATTACAATTCTTGCTTGAAAAAGTTGCTGGACAGCCATGCACCTCTTGTCACTCGTACAGTCTCAGTTAGGCCATCTTCACCCTGGATGACGGAAGACTGCCAAACTTATTCGCCGACGTGCCGAACGTACATTTCAAAACACAGGTCTGACGATACATCGACAAATATACATACTAGAAAAAAACAAGGTTAACCGTATGATGAGAGACGCCAAAGCTAGTCATATTCGACAAAAAATCGAAACCTGATTCTTCAAAGGAGCTATTTAGGATCACTGCTAAAATGTTAGGGGGAGCAAATAACGAACGTTTGCCGTCATCTATCCCAGTATCTGAACTCCCTGATTCCTTCAAGATTGAGCAGATCAGAAATGACATGCCATCCCTCTCATCACAGCTTGACCACTCTCCAATCTTTCAAAATTCTCCTTTTTGTGAGTTTCAGCGTGTATCTAAAGATTATGTCAAAAGTACTATTTTAAAGATGCCAAATAAGTCATGTGACCTTGATCCCATTCCAACTTCCTTGCTCCTTGAATGTTTGGATGAGCTTGTACCCACAATTACTAACATTGTGAACTCTTCACTGACTTCAGGCATTGTACCACAGCAATTTAAGCATGCACTTGTCAGGCCCTTATTAAAGAAATAGTCTTGACCCGGAATGTCTAAAAAACTATCGCCCGGTATCAAATCTTCCCTTCCTGTCGAAGCTTCTGGAGCGCATCATGTTAGCGCAAATTCTTTCTCATCTTGAACAGTACTGTCTCTTGGAAGAATTTCAATCTGCATATAGGAAGTGCCGTAGCACAGAGACAGCAGTGGTCAGGGTACTAAACGACTTACTTCACAATTCCAACAAAGGCCACATATCGATTCTTTCCATGCTGGACTTGTCCGCAGCCTTTGATACGCTAGACAATGAAATTATGATGGCCAGATTCTCTGCAACTTTTGGTTTAGCAGGAGTCATCCTAAAGTAGCTTGGATCGTACCTGACGGAACGCACCCAAAGTGTCGTTGTTAGCGGGACGGAATCAACAAGCTTACTTTTGAAGTACAGAGTACACCAAGGAACAGTTCTAGGCCCAGTACTGTTCACTATGTATACATATCCACTCAGCGGTGTCATACGGCCAACTGGCATCTTATACCATTTCTTTGCAGATGACTCACAGTTATACGATTCATCAGTACCCTCAGAGGTGTCGCATCTGGCAGAGAAAATCAGTGGTACCGTTGCAAGAGTGGGCGATTGGATGGTTGAAAATAAACTCAAGATGAACGAAGACAAGACAGAAATAATTAAGATTGACACTGGGAACAATGTCTCAAAAGTTGAAAGCACAGATTCTCTCTTTATCACGAACTGCCATGTTCCTTTTGTCCATGTAGTGCGGAATCTTGGAGTTTTCTTCGACTCAACACTATCTTTCGACCCACACATAAGTCAGCTCTGCAAAGGTCTTTATCTGCAGCTGCGCAGATTAGGCCAGATCCGACCATATTTAACAACGGAGTCAACAAAAACGCTAGCTGTGGCATTCATACTCTCCCACCTTGACTACTGCAACGCCGTGCTAGCAGATATACCTGATGACAAAATAGCCAAGCTGCAACGTATACAGAACAACGCCGCTCGAATAGTCCTTAAAAAAACTAGACAAGATTCTGCTACTACGCTCTTGGGCACGCTCCATTGGCTTCCAGTGAAAGCGAGAATCGATTACAAGGTCGCCACACTTTGTCATCAGTGTATATATAACAATTAGATGCCCTTGTACCTTAGCGAACTGATTACTCCATATGTCCCCCAGAGAGCCCTGCGCTCAATGGACTCAACGCTTTTAGTAGTGCCACGTTTCTCCCTCAAAAGCTATGGTCTGTGGGCTTTTTCAGTTCACGGACCAAAGGTTTGGAACTTACTCCCCATTGATCTCAGACAGACAACATGCTACACCACTTTTAAGAAGAACATTAAGACCTATCTGTTTAAAACTTTTTTAGATTAACTGTCATTTTAGCTGTCGTGTTTGTGTTTGTAATGTTATTACAGCGTCTTGAGCCTACATTTTGTTTGTTAACAGCGCTTTATAAATAAAATTATTATTATTATTATCTAGTCATGCATATTAATTATCTCTGCTAAGTCAATTTCTTTCCCGACTGATTCAGGCAAATTCGATCCATGATCTAAACTTAATAGAACCAGGAAAGAAAAAGCATCTGTACACATAAGTTGAGCATAGGTAACTATTAACTGACAAAAAATATGCATATACCTAGAACCCTTTTTTTTTGGCTCAGTTAACACAGTTTACTCACATTTATTGTTTAAAAAAAATATTGTTCTTTAATTTATTAAATGTATTGTGTTAAAAATCTGGCTAAGTTTTTGGTAATGCTATTACAAAAAGAAAAAAAAAAGTCTTCAAAAATTATATTGTCAAATGGAAATGAAACAGATAATAGTGGGCTCTATTTTGAGTGAGGAACCTAACATTGTATTTTCTGTTACAATGCAATACCAGGTATGCTAATTAAACAGGCTACAGTACAATAATACACATTTTGAAACAATTCAGTACATACATGTCAAGTTTTTATTATTAATTATTATAATAATTTAGTTCTTGTATGGTGCCCCAACAGACTAAGGGATAGGAGAAGAAAGGTGAATAATTTATTCAAATTTCATTCAAAACTTATCAAAGATATAAGGTGATAATTAAATTACAGATCTAATGCAGAATTCAATCAAAAGGGAGTGATTATATTTCTTTCAGAGTTATATAAATTTCTAATTTTATCACAAAAAAAAAATTAATTTTTCTAAATATTTTAAGGAAGTCTATACTTCTCTGCACTTAATGAGATGATTCTGTAGACTTTTTTTCTGTATAACATGCGCAGAATCATAGGGACAAATGACTGTGTCATCACCTCTGTTGGACGGCAACATGGCTGTTGAAAGAAGCTAATGAAGATCAAGGATATGTTTTATTGAAATATCACAAACATTTCTAATATACATGAATAATACCTATCACAGATACAATTTTCAATAAAAAGTAAACCTAGAAAAAATAGACATTTTAATTAAAAAACAAAAAGGAATTATAATTACTTCCACCTGCAATATATTGTTGTAACCCTATTCGCGACGCAATAGGGTTAACTGTGTGTGATCAGGTGACATATGTGACACAGGCCAGTAATAAAGTTTAGCTTGCTATATCGAAGGGCAAGGGACAGTACTGGCATGAACTTTGCACGTGAATAGAACCCAGGTTATGGTCTTCTGATCATAAGCCTGCGTGGACCAGAGACACAGTGTGTGTATGTAAATGAAGTTGAATGGTGTAATGTTGCAGAATGCGAATGTCGTGTAATGCTGGGTTCTTGCTTCCTGAAGTACTCTTGACACGTGACAAGACAAATACTACAAACTGACCTAAGTCCGTTTCAGCAGACAAATATGAAGTTTATTTTACAACACAATAATAATACTGCACTCCTACAAGTCAAGAAATAATAAACAATCCTATCCGCATAACAGCGGTATCAAATGTATCCAATATATGTTAGGGTCTCTAGATTACAAATCACGTCCGTATCCCAGTGGGTAACAATAAGAACAATTACTACTAGATACACTGGAACTCCAACTATAGATATCCATTGAAATACGAATAATACTTTAATATTCAATAAGCACATAATGAAATCACCTCTCAAATATAATTAATCAACAATCACTAGTCCATCGACTTTCATGCTATATACATATATATACACCAGTCCAGGAAGCAACGTCCAGCCTTCCTGGACCGGGAGCAAGACCTTACTGACTTGACTTGACTGAACTCAAAGTCAACTTTATTTATTCTACTTCCTGTTTTCTACATCAGGAATTCCACATGTCTTTTAAACTCTTAACATGATGTGAACATTAAATCATGCAATGTCAACTAAGACTGTGACAGTGTAAGGCAGTGCAGTTCAAGAGAGGACAGCGAGTAGACAGGGACAATTGGTCTGCTGAGGAGATTAGAAGGAGAAACCATGATGGTAGTCCAGGAAGTCGATTGGAGGCTAAAGATGATTAGGAGAGAGAATCGTAACACTTGAGTCTTGAAGTGGGATTTACTATGGCTTCTGTAAAACTGCTAGATGAACTGAATCTGAAAGAACTGAAACAAGAGCTGAAATGGCGAGGACTGAAGTGCTACGAAAGGAACAACGAAACTCTTAAAAAACATCTCCGGCAAGCCCTGGTGGATGAAGAGAAAAATCCGAACACATACCTCTTTGAACTCAAACCTGATGTGGTAGAGGAAATAGTTATCTTCTTACAGTTTAGGGGTGCAAATTTATTTATTATGTTAACAGTAGTATCATGAACTTTGCACGTGAATAGAACCTGGGTCATGGTCATCTGATCATAAGCCTATGTGGACCAGAGACACAGTGTGTGTAAGGCAGTGCAGTTCAAGAGAGGACAGCGAGCCACATTTCGGGCATCACTGATGTACAGTATATCATTTTTAGTGTTGATGTATTGCCAATTGTGTCATATTGGCAGTTTTAATTGACCATTATTAAAGTACCAGATTATTTGGAGCCTTGTCGTCAAGTTCTTGATGTGTTGTTGTGTGTTTAGCAGTGTTTACAGAAGGCCTGAGTAGGAGAGAACATATCAATATCTTATCTTCTTATCTAGCTTATAATATAATATAGACATTACTTCAAAAAAGAAGATAATTATGTCCTACGCGTCATGCATTTAGTCATGCATATTAACCAATGACCTAAATACTGCTAAGTCACTGGTTTTCCTGGCTAGCTCAGGCAACCCATTCCATGCTCTAATAGCACTAGGGAAAAAGGATCATGTGTACGAATTTGCTCTAGCATATAGAACGAGAAATGTGCCTTTATCTTTGTGTCTTTCTGGGTATTTTATTACATTTTGTTTTTGCATTTGAAGATTATGGTTCAGAGTTTTATGCATAATTGCTATTTTACTTTTACAGTCTTGCTCTACTCCAAGTAAGTCTAGTACAGTCTTGCTCTACTCCAAGTAAGTCTAGTACAGTCTTGCTCTACTCCAAGTAAATCTAGTACAGTCTTGATCTACTCCAAGTAAGTCTAGTACAGTCTTGCTCTACTCCAAGTAAGTCTAGTACAGTCTTGCTCTACTCCAAGTAAGTCTAGTACAGTCTTTATCTACTCCAAGTAAGTCTAGTACAGTCTTGATCTACTCCAAGTAAGTCTAGTACAGTCTTGATCTACTTCAAGTAAGTCTAGTACAGTCTTGATCTATTCCAAGTAAGTCTAGTACAGTCTTGATCTACTCCAAGTAAGTCTAGTACAGTCTTGCTCTACTCCAAGTAAGTCTAGTACAGTCTTGATCTACTTCAAGTAAGTCTAGTACAGTCTTGATCTATTCCAAGTAAGTCTAGTACAGTCTTGATCTACTCCAAGTAAGTCTAGTACAGTCTTTATCTACTCCAAGTAAGTCTATGACTACAGCTTTACCTATTTCTTTTAACGTTGTAGAACATAATAAAATCAGGAATAAGGAAGATGTTTTATACACAAATGTTAATGCACAATAAAATTTGAAAAAAAAAAAAAAAAAAAGATGTGTACTTTTATTTATGCCTTGAATTAAAACCTTTACCTGGTACTTTTTAAAAAAAGTATATTAACTTACTTTTAAAATCTCATTAAATAAAAGATTTAGAATTTCACATTTAGAT
Source organism: Biomphalaria pfeifferi (assembly GCA_030265305.1). Lineage (NCBI taxonomy): Eukaryota > Metazoa > Mollusca > Gastropoda > Planorbidae > Biomphalaria > Biomphalaria pfeifferi. The sequence continues at coordinate 441,968 of JASAOG010000123.1, read as the reverse complement.
TTCGTAACTAAAGAAATAGAAATGAAATTGTTGGAGTCTTATCATTCTTATGAAACATTTGACCTATGTAACTATTTTTAGTATAAAGTACATGCTTGACTAACCATGCCAATGTGTTATTTTCTTGTCTGACCACTCACTAACACTATCGCATAAGCATTAAACACACAAGGAAAGAAAAAAAAACATGTGGTGGTCTTGTCATAATGCCATGGGCTACACACTACTGTCACTAGGCCTACATGTGTACCTCTATCTGAACAGGTTGTTAAAATCAGATGGACACACTGTCTATTTACTTTTTGGGCAAGGAGGGTGTGTAACTATTTTAGTATAAAGTAGATCTACAAACATGCGTGACTAACCATGCATGTGTGTTATTTTCTTTTTGACCACTCGACATTAAGCAAACACTATAGCAAAATGCGCAATGAAAAAAAAATGCAGGGTAGTCTTGTAGTATCATTGACTACACACATACAGTAGGCCTACAGGTTGTTAAAATCAGTCGGACACAGTCTATTTACTTTTTGGTCAGGGAGGGTGTGGATTAAGATGTTTTTTTTTCCTAGAGTTGGTTATCCTGATGCTTTTAGATCTATACTATAGGCCTAACTGTTAATTTAGACCTAGATCTCAAAAATAAGTCCTAAAACTAGAATCTTTTATGGCAGAAAACAGATTTCCCATTGAACATGTATTTTTTAAAGTCAATATTTACTATCTCTGAATTTAGGCCACCTGTAGCATATTTTTTAGACCTGATTCGTAGATCTGTTTGTGTAAGCTTCATAAGCAACATTTTGTGGAAATTTGTTTTTATAAAGATTTTGTGCCGTTGTGAAATTCACCAAGTAGGCTATTCGGGACAGACAGATTTTACTTATGGTTTTATGTGATCCCCTTTGAAAAGGTAAAAAACATTTTATTTTTATAGTTATATGAACAAACATTGCCTACTGGCCATTAAAAAATGTTTGTTGTAAATGTTCAAGAAAAAAAAAGTGAATTGAATGGTTCGTTTGTCTTAGATTAAAAAAAAAAATAGCCTCGATGCAAATTTTCTGTCGCAAGAGTGCGTTTGCCGATATTTATTTATTTACAATAAAATGTACCAATTACGAAACACATTTTTATTTTAGAAATCATATTGTAATATTTTCGTACTTTAAAGAAAAAAAAAAAAAAAAGAAAAACAATTTTTTACCACGTTTTTTATAAACCAATCGGAAGTAGCGTCGCCAAAATTGAAGGGCTTACGCTTTTTTTTAAAACTTGTTTTTTCAATCATTCGCTCTGAATCCTCGAGAGAGAATCATCGCTAAAAGCGATCTCAGTCCGAACTATCCATTTATAAGACAATATTTTTTATAATATTATCAACTATTCAGGTAATTATTGTACTTTAATACTAGGTTGTCGCAGAACAACCAATTATTGAATAACCGGATGAGAACACTTTTCCTAATATTTAAAAAACGATCTAAATCAAAACCTACCAAGAAAAGTTAAAAGCAGCATGTATGCAGTTGACCATGCCTTAATTAGCACACAAGAATATGTAGGAACATCGAAGTTTCGATTACAAGATGCTCTCGATAAACACAATAAATGGTCCAAAGACAGGGACAAAAAAAAGACAATATATACCATATTCTCACTGTCAACAAAACAACAAACAATAAAATTAACATTAGATAAGGAAGCTTTAGAAAAATGACAGCCCTACATATCTTGGAGTCACCTATGACCCGAGACTAACCTGGAAAAATCAAATAGATAAAACACAGAGTAAAGGCATCCAGAGACTATCCCTCTTGAAAAAATTAGCTGGCACAGATTGGGGAGCTAATCACAACATCCTGAAAAAGACCTATACCAGTTACGTAAGACATGTACTAGAATATGGTGCCACAGCATGGGGCTCAGCAGCCCAAACCAACCTAAGAAAAATAGACAAGGTTCAAAATATTGGTCTAAGGATAATGACAGGAGCAATCAAAACAACACCCATAAGAGCTATGGAAAAAACCGCTGCCCTGGTCTCTCTGGATGAAAGAAAAGAAATAAAAATCCTTTCCCAATTCACAAAATTGGAAAACTTGGAGAGGCAGCCACTCAAAACAAAAATCCACAAAACTGGCACTAAAAACCATCTCAAAAGGACCAATTTCATACAGGAATCTCTAAACCTAAATAAGAAACACCAACTTGAAAAAATGGAATCCACGATACACCATAATGAATCTCCACCCTGGGAGGAAAGCTCTCTTTCTACTATAAGAGACCATATTGAAAACATAAAAAAAAAAACAAGATTACAAAGAGAGTTTGTGTTGCCACACAAACTCAGAGGCGGCCCCCATGGGAGACGGATCACTGTCAGATCCGCATATTCGCTGGTCGACTGAGGATGGCATCGAGCAGGGTATGAAACCGAGACCGTAGAGATAATCAGTTCTGCGCGCTTACCGCACGACCAGGCATTGCTCTTAATCTAATGACAAACTATTGATAATATACATACACATTACGGAATGACAACTACCGGATATGTACAATATGTCAGATGAGCGATTTTAGATAATCTTTTGGTATTGAGCATTTTCATTTAGGCCTAAATGGAACTAGAATGAGGATGTAGATCTACCTAAATTAAACTACTAATTTTGCACTCTCGATATCTATATCTACTAGATCTAAAATATATATTTGGGATAATGTAGATGTAATTTAGATAAGATTTATATTAAAAAAACACGAGATAATCAATTAATAGACTAATTGCAAATCTAAATATTAAAATAGTAGATTAGTTTTAGTATTTTATAACATTGCAATATTGACAATCTAGACTTTAGAAAAAAAATCTACACTTTAAGCCTAGAAATTAAAATTATAGATCTTGATCTAGTCTAAATCATGGCTGTCTGGTAGTGCGGTTTGCGCGCTGGACTGTTGTTTGGATTCATCGATGGTCCCAGGTTCAAACCCTGCCCGCTCCCATCCCCCGTCGTCCTACGGGAGGTTTGGACTACAACTCTGAAGGAACATCCGAAACATGTAAAACAACAAACATTCTAAACTAGACCAAGAAATTCTAGATCTAGATTCTATAATGATTTTAATTAGAACTTAAATCTAAATCTAGTTTAAAAAATCTAGATCTAATGTAAAAAATCTAGCTCTAGTGTAAAAAAAAGTCTAGATCTAGTGTAAAAAATCTAGATTAGATCTAAATCTATTATGTCTTTTTAAAATGCGAGTCACATTACGAGGTTTAATAAACATTACTATACCGAGTTGTTTTAGCATTTAAAGAATTAATTCCATATGACGTCAAAGGAAAAAAATCCACTACGTCACACGGTCTAGTTAGACTAAAAGATATCATCTATACGAGCAGCTTGTTGAGGGTTCGTAGACATTGGTGCACCGAGTGATTTCTTTTAGCATTTCATTTAAAGAATAACTCCATATGACGTCAAAGAAAAAAAATTACGTCCTAGTTAAACTAAAAAATGTCATCTATACGAGCAGCTTCTCGAGGGATCATTGGTGCAACGAGTTTGTTCTTTTAGCATTTCATTTGATGGGCTAGTTAGACTTAATATATATATTAATTTATATATAAAAGGATTAAAGGCGCTTTTTTTGTTTGTTTTGTCTGTCCGTTATGTTAATAGCGAGAAAAAAAAAGACTAAAAGCTATTGAAAATCTGATTAAAATTAATTTCCCTTCCGAAACATCGCATTAGTTTTAAGTTTCTATTATAGATTGTTCCGGATGTTTATATATTTATAGTGAGAAAAAAAAAGAAATCCAGATTAATCAAATGCCGTTAATTAAATTTCTGGGATGGTCTGTTATGAAAATTAGATGTACCATACCCTTATGGAGATTTTATCAAACCATACTTTGGTGTTAGCAAGTTGTTTTCCTTAAAAATCAGAGCATAATATTAACGATAATTAGATTTTTTAACGTTTTAGATAGAAAGTTAAATGTAGTGTAAGAGAGAAGTGCGATTTTACATAAATAGAGTTAAACTATTTTTCATTAAAAAATCCGGAACAACCAATTTTCGTAAATGAGAAAATTATTTGTTTTAATTATTAGAAGAGGGATTTCAAACATTTATTAGCGCTATTAGATTTTTCATATAAAATTCGGATCATTTTTGGCGACGATCTGTAAGAAAATTAAGGTAATGTAGGTCGATTTCTTTTTCGAAACAAAATCCGGAACATTCTTTACCGATTAAACAACTTTTAGTATGTTTCGGCAAGAAAAGTAACTGTAAAATAAGTCTAAAAATTGATTTTCAATAATCTTTTCTAGTAAATTACTTTCTTATTTTAAAATCCTGAATAACCTATTGTCGATATTTTTGAAAAAAATATAATTATTTGACATAAATTTGTTTCTTTACAAAACAATATCCGGACCAACTTTATAGTTAATGAGATCAGTATAGATATTTTTATTTAGCATTTATACGCTATTTACATTAAAAAACCGAAACAATTTATTAAAGATCATGTGCTTCTTGCAACGTTTAAGCATGGAAATAAAATCTACTATAACTTAGAAGAGCAAACAAATATTCATTGGCATTGACTTGTTTTTCACAAAACATCCGGAACAATCTATTATAGATACTGTTACGAATCTCACTATCCAGGCTCTCTGCAAACTGCACCCTACACCACCAACTGAAAGAACTTGACAACTCAGGGCTCTAAAGTAACGTAGCACTTTAATAGTTAAATAAATAACAGCCAATAAGGTACAATTGGCAACACGTACACTGTACCAATATCTCTCCGATAACACCGTATCAACTCTTGCACTGGGTTCAACAGTTCAGGACTGACTTCACACACTAGGCTCGTTGTGTCGGACTCGATCACAGACCAAGATCAAGACGCCAGTCGTCTCAACTGTACTTGACAGTACTCCGCACTGAACCGTCGTAATGCTCCGTACAGAACCACACCGTTGAACTGTGCTATAGTCGACCGTGTTCTGAGCCCTGTCGTAGACATTCTGTCGTGAACCACACTGACTGCGACACTTCCGCTCTTTATATAGGGTCCCTATTGGCCTTCTCGAACCGGACAGAACGCCGCTCGACGTTTCTAGGTGGTCAGATGACTACAACTCTCGTGACGCTCCTGAGCTCTGTTCACGACGTCGATCCTTCCCGAACCGTCGTGTTGACACTCGTCTCGGCTGATCGTCGTAACTCGTCACGGATGACCGCTCGGCTGACTACACTCACACCACTACCCCCATCTGTGCCACCACCAGGTTTATAACAATACTTTAAACTATTGCAATATTTCTGAATGAAAAATTAAAGGTAAAATCAGATTTACAATAGCCTCTAGTGTTATTTGTTTATCTAATCGTGACGGACAGACCGACCAACAGACAAAACGCACAAAAATAAGCTTCTTTTATTCGGATGGGGGCACTAAACAAAAAAATAAATCAGATTTTTAAAAAAAGTTTAAGGAATTGGTTTAGCACCTGATCATGTTGCGACGTTACGCTACTGCACGAAAGTCGCTGCTTAAATAATCCATTTTAAAAAATGTGCATGATATTTACATACAAAGTTCATTATTAGCCTTTATAAACAAACAGAAATGTTTTCTTTTAATTTTAGCAGCTAGTTAACCAGAAAAAAACATCTTTAAGTATTATTTATATTTGTTGTGAACATTTCCTCTAAATTTTATAAATATATTTGACTTAGTGATACTGAAAATACACGAAAGTTGGACATCCTTGTTAGCCTATTGTAACATTGCCTCCCTTACATTTACGTAATTGTTTTAGAATAGGTGTATTTTTATGAAAAAATCGCTTGCATAATTAATTTTATAAATTAAACGGTTTGCTTTCAGAAAACCAAAAGTAGCCGTTGCACCTAAACTTTTCAAGCCTGATTAAATGATGAAATAATATTTTTCATATCTCTTCTAGTTTTCAAGATCTGAGTGTGACAGACGGACATTTTGCACAAACCTAATAGCGGCTTTTTCCCCCTTACGGGGGTCGCTAAAAAGTCTAACTACATTCCAACAGAGCTCAAGTAAAAAGTGGACTGTTATCCTAGCAATCAGTGGATCAGAGTTTACACGGATGGCTCATCTCATAAAGCCACAACAAATGGAGGAGCAGGAATACTCATCAAATGGCCAGCTGGAGAAAAACTAGAAAAATTCATTGCAACTGGAGAGTTATCTGACAGTCACAGAGCAGAAAGGGAAGCACTAGCACTAGCTGCTACCATGCTAGCAAATCATCCAAGTACCCCACACAGTCAGATAGTCTTTTTAACCGATGCGAAAACAACCCCCCAAAGCTTGCAAAATTCTGATTCCTCTTATATAAAAAAATCTCAGAACAGCACTTACAAAGCTCAACAGCAACAGCAAAAAACCTGTAATTCAATGGATACCAGCTCATATACAAATAGAAGGAAATGAGTGCTGACACACTCGCCAAGAGTGGGAGAACAAACTCACAAATAAACTCAGCACTCTATCCAGAAGAAATTAATCGTAAATAAAATAAATGAGAAATGGACGAGCTCTAATCCTAATCACAAGATGATGCTTACTATAAGATATTCTGACAAGATCAACGTCTAATCTTTTGACTTAGGACCGGACCCAACAGAATGCGACAACACTTGTACCGAAAGCTCAAAATTGGAACCAGGGAGGTCTGCCCATGTGGAGTGTCACCAGAGAATGCCGACCACGTCCTCCAAAACTGCTCTTTTTACAAAGAGGCCCGTACAAGACAATGGCCCCAAAACACCCCAATAGAAAGAAAACTATATGGAGAGCTCCCTGATTTGGAAACCACTGCGCAGTTCATCTCATGTATTGGTCTAGTCATCTGAACACGCCAACATAAAAATGAGAACGAAGAAGAATGACCGGACAGCGGCAAAAATAACGCACGCGTGCTAAACAGGCTAAGCACTACACAGTGTGATGCCGCACCTAGATTAAATAGAATACCTAGATCTATAATCTATAATAAATAATAGAGATTAGACCTAGCCCTAGCGTTAGATCTAAAAAAAACTTCTATAGCGACTACAGGCGTTTTTTTCCTTTGTAAATTCTTTTTACGCCAAGACAACCAAGATCGGGATAACAAACTATATTGTAGATATAGTAACTAAGATTATTCTAAGATTTAAGCTTTAAAAAGGGTGTACTTGATGTTCCTGCGGTTAATAAATTATTGTTTTCAGCAACTGAATTGATTATCTTATCTTATATGATACAGACGTTACTTCAAAAAAGAAGATGATTACGTCCTACGCGTCATGCATATTAACCAATGACTTAAATTCTGCCAAGTCACTGGTTTTCCTGGCTAGCTCAGGCAACCCATTCCATGCTCTAATAGCACTTGGGAAGAAGGAGTATTTGTACAAATTTGTCCTAGCATATGGGACGAGGAATGTGCCTTTATCTTTGTGTCTTTCAGAGTATTTTATTAAATTTTGTTTTTGTATTTGAAGATTATGGGTCAGTGTTTTATGTATAATTGCTACTTTACTTTTGAGTCTTCTGTCCTGAAGGCTTTCTAAATTTAGTGATTTTACTATAGGTGTTACTCTAGTCAAATGTGAATATTCATTTGTTATGAATCTCACTGCTCTATTTTGTGTCTGTTCCAGTTTCTTAATGTTTTCTTGAGTTGAGGGGTCCCAAACGGAGGATGCATATTCTATTATTGGCCTAACCAAGGTTAAATAACATTTTAGTTTTATGTTCTTATTTGATTTATAGAAATTTCTTTTAATAAATCCTAATGCTTTGTTTGATTTTTTTATAGTTTCATCAATGTGTGGATTCCATGACAGTTTTTCATTTATTATAACACCTAGGTATTTTGCGTTTTTAGTCTGTGTTACTGGTTTGCCATGAATAAGATAAGTGGAATTAATTTGTTTTAGTTTTTTTGTTACTCTTAACAACTGACATTTTTCTGGGTGGAAAGACATGCTCCAATTTGATTCCCATTTCTGTAATTCATCTAATTCTCTTTGTAAAATATCTGTGTCTTGTGTTGTTTTTATTGTTCTATATATAATGCAATCGTCTGCAAATAATCTGACTTTTGTTCCTGAAGTAATGCAATTTGGTAAATCATTTATGTAAATTAAAAATAGTAGTGGACCCAAGACTGTTCCTTGAGGTACACCTGAGTTTACTGTTATCGGTGTTGATTTAGAGCCATTTATTACAGTTTGTTCTCTCCCTATCAGAAAATCTTTAATCCACTGATGCAGTGGACCATTAATGCCAAAATATTTTAATTTTTTAAGCAAACTATGGTGGTGAACTTTGTCAAAAGCCTTAGAAAAATCTAGTAAGATAGCATCGATTTGACACTATTATCTAAACCTTTAGAAAAATCATCAATTAGTCCTATTAGTTGTGTTTTACATGATCTATATCTCCTAAAGCCATGTTGGTGTGAAGGAAGGACATTTTGTTTGTCTAAGTGGTTTATGATGTTGCTACATATTATGTGTTCTAGGATTTTACATGTGATGCTGGTAAGTGATACTGGTCTGTAGTTTCCTGGGTCAGATTTTTCTCCTTTTTTAAATAGGGGGGTGACATTAGCTTCTTTCCAGTCCTTTGGTACTCTGCCCTGGTTAAGTGAAGCCTGAAAGAGTATTTTGAACACTGGGGCTAGCTCATTGCTTAGTTCTTTGAGTAATCTAGCTGGAATACCTGGATTAAAACTACTAAATATTGACCTGTCTCGCTTAAAATCAGATTCCCACAATAATACTGCTACTGTCAAGTGCAGATATTGACTCCCATAATTTCTACTTTACCCTCTTTAAATTAGGTACTTCGATAAAAATTTCAAAATGATCACAATGTAATGAAACCTATTTAATTATATAGAGCTTGAGAAATGCTTTCCAATGATACCAATTTTATATTGCTGAGATAATTGTGATGGAAGTTATTAAATTTTTAGTGGCCAAAAATTAGCCTTCTTTAGCCTTTGTAAAGCGCAAAAAAATCTGTGACCGAAACAACTGACAGTTGAACTTTAATTAACCGTATTATAAAAAGTCTTAAAGATATGGGGTTGAAAGTTCACACTCTTGTTCATTAACCTGTATGCTGTTAAAATAAATTTAAAAAATAATACCAAGCAATAAAATCTTTGAAAAAAAGTGAATTAATATATAAAAAAAGCCTTCGACAAAAAAAAAAAAAATATATATGAGCCCAAAAATCACAAATAAAACAAATTAGAGATCTGTAGTGTGTTTTATTTTGTTTAATTATAATTCTACTGTATTTAAATAGCTATTTATATGCATCAGATAGATAATTTTTATAAATTAAAAATGAAAATAGCACTGCACAGAAAAATATTTGCTAAAATTTTATGACTATAAGTTTAATAAACTTCATAAAAAAACAGTTTAAACCTTTTTGCAGAGCACTGGCAATTAATCATTTCAAAATGCCTGAATTTAAATGCTTTAAAATTTAGATTGTAAATGAAAAATTTCTTGCATCGGACAATAAAATAAGAAAGAAACCTTGCGATTTATTTAGTAGTTATTAAAAGATTTTTTACTTTAATTTTTGTGCAGTAATAGCTCATCATTTAAAAATGTAATGTACTCATTTATTAACTATTAATTTACATGTATACTAATAGAAAAAAACAACACACAGAAAAAAATAATTAATTAATAGTTCGCAGAGCTAAAAATATGAAAAAAAAAATAAATTTAATATTATTATTTTACAATATTTATTTTTACTTTAAAATTTCCACATTATAAAGTCATTATAATAAAGACACATTCCCTCTCCATAATCTAGCATTTAAACATTATAAAAGTTAATCTAAATGAAAAATTCCTATCTGTGCTTCTAAAAATAGGACGTGATAGAAATTAACCATTTCCAGTAAATCACAGTGTTGGTTGTTACTAAAAATAGATTTTAACCATCAACTTTAAAAATATCTAAAGAGTGCCCCAAGCTACAAAGTTCAAACTTAGCACACGGATATATGTTAACATGCTAAATTCAATAGAATTAGTGAGATTGTTGTAACTATAAACACTTATTTTATTTAAAAAATAAAATTTTACCCTTCATTATCTTTGTTAATTTTAATATCAAATACCAAGATATATATACCAATATCAAAGTGCGCCAAGAGAATTTGATGAAATTTGAAAAATACACATTTCATAATATGATAAATTATTGTAGCAAACAGCATTGTTGTAACTTTTATAGGAAAAAAGTTGTAAAAATGTCAACTTTCACATAAACTTTTGTTAAGAAAAAGTTAACAGATTGGCTTCAAAAGCAAATAAAAATGATCTCTGATATCTTATGTTAACAAAAAGTAATCACAATTAGTCCTGAAATCAAATACAATGTGCTAAAACTTTGATGGAAATGACCACCTTTAAAAAAGGGTAAAATGTGCTGACACACTTTTCAGCCATTTTTTGGGAGAAAAAAAAATGGATCTAGGTCAGTTTATCGAAGTACCTACTTTAAATGCAACTGACAAAATTGTTAGCTGCATTATTTTTTTTATTTCAAAGTCAAAGGTTGTTGAGATCACATGACCAGAAAACAGGGATGTGTGTTTCAAATGCTACCACATGTTGAAAAGTTTTACAAATTTTAATTAAACTTTATAGTTTGTAACTAAAAAAATAAATAATTAAACTACGATTTTAACTATACTATTTTTTTGTAGTTAAACTTTGGCCATATTTATTTTTGTAATAGGCGATATTATGCCGCCCACGCCTGATCCGGTTCTTTCTGTGGTCTTAAAGTAGACAATAGGCTCATAAACTCAAAATGAGTCAAAAGCTGTACCATCGCAAATTAATATTAAGTTAAAAAAATATTTAGTTTTCAAGTTCTTTTATCATTGCTGTAATGAAAGCGACGCCATATTGTTTTTGACGTTCTAAAGAGGAGGTAACTCTACATCCCAGAAATTAAAAGACAATAAATTAAGAGCAAGTACCACTGAACTATGTATTATTTCGATGGAATTTAGCATGATCAAAATTTAGATTTAGTGCTAGCTTTAGGGTTAGGTATAGAATTAGGTTTAGAATCTATAGGTTAGGTTAAGTGTTTACTGAAACCCAATTCTAACCCTAACCTCTCAGCCTACCTTTAAACCTAAACCTAGCACTTACCCTAAACCTTATCTATACCTATTACTAAACCTAACCCAAAACCAAATTTTATTCTAAACCTAACACTAATTCTATACCTAATCCTAAACATAACCTTAAATCTAGCAGTAAACCTATTATTTTGAACCTACTAAACTTAACTAAACCTAATCTTAAACTATAATAATGCTTAGTTAGGGAAATATTATTTAAAACAATGTTCCTAAACAATATAAAGTTCAGAGAAAATTTTTTCTTTACTTCCTCTCCAGAACACCATAACAATTTATGGCGTCGCCTCTAGATCTATTACAGCAATGATAAGAAACCATAAAAACTAAATATTTTTTTGTCGACTTAATATTAATTTGCTTTTGTACAGCTTTTGAGGGTAGGTAGGTTTATGAGCCTATTGTCTATGGTAAGACCACAGAAAGAACCGGATCAGGCATGGGCGGCATAATATTGCCTATTATTACCTTTTTTTTTTAAAGTTAAAATAAGTTTCTAACTTTTTAGTTAACTTTTGCCCATCACTGATTTAACTAATTAAAATATAGAGGAGGTTCTTATATTTTGAACACTTCATCAAATTCTTCTTCAGTGAACGCGTCACTTTTTTTTATATAATTCATTTGTTTTTATGTTTGGAGTTAATTATGACATTTCGGAATTGCGCATGTCCAATTTTAGATATGTTCCGGTATTTTTGTTCCACGTTTCCAAAGCAGATGGCAGTTTTTTTTAGATTCTCGGTAACCATATATGTAAAGCTATTGTTTTAACCTCCCCCGGCAATTCATACCCATATAAAGGATGAGGGCTATATTATGAGCCTGTTTGATGGGCATATCAAAATAAACTTCTAAACAAATTTAGAAAGACATTCCAATCACATACCGTTAGCTGTTAAATAAAATTTAAAACGGGGTGTCCAAACAAATAATAATGAATTCAGCTCATTCTCCTTCCTTGAACACAGCAAAATCATAATAAGAAATATTACTGGGATTAATAAATCTATGATTTTTTCAATGAATAAACATGAACTAGATCGAGATATCTAGAATATATAATTTTGAATGAAAGGAAAAAGTGTGGGCTGCTAATTTGAAGCCAGAGACCATGCCCACTGCAGGTGATCATGCCAGATGAGCTGGCTGTGAGGAGAGGTATACACTAAGGATGTAGTGTCGCAAACTATCAAACAGGCAGTGGGGAGAAGGGGGAGAGAGTCATGAAAAGAATCATAAGCATCCATGGAAGGGAGGGGGTGTTAATGTGTCACAAAATGAACATCCAAATTATGAAAAGAAGAAGAGGGTCCTTGGATGGGAAAAAGTCTAGGCCTTGTACCTAAGAGTAAAATAGCATCTTTTGATTATTACCTTAACTTTTAAAGTCTTACCTTAAATACTTAGATTGTTATATCTAGATTATTCTAGACAATGTACTACAACTACTGTAGAAAATAAATAGATTTATAGATCTACTTATATTAGGCTTAAAGTTAATAGTTAATCTCTTAAAAAATAAATGTCTTTTTATTAACAATTATTACATTTTAAAAAATAGGAATAGCCTTGACTTATGAATTATGAATAGGCATTCAATATATCTATACTAATAGATAGAATAGTCAATAGATCTAGATCTATGGTAGATTCTTATAACTGAACACCAACTTTCAGGAACTAGGTCAATTTTTATTTTATTTTTTTATTTGGTGAAGGTTTAACTTACAAAAAAAACTGAAAGCAGATTCTTATTCTTCAACTAAAGGACTATAAAAATAGCTGTGTTTCATTGAATTACCACTCATAGTCAAGATTTTATTTTAAAATAAATTAGGACACTTCATGCTCCTATTTTGAACACAGTTTTTGGGCTTTCTCCTTTAGTTGAACAGTGAGCACCGTTGTTGAACACCACTATGTAATTGCTAATAAATTATATTTGTGTTACTTAAAAATTATTTAGATTGTAGTAAAAGAAGTAGATTCACTTTTGCAATATGTATTTATAGTCTATTTCCTCATATACTCTCTCTCTATATATATATATATACATATATATCATATATAGTTTAATCATTTAAATACTTATATAATCTATGTGTTGAAACAGAAAGAAAAAAATTTATATAGATTATAGAGCTATAAATTAATTATTTTAATTTAATAAACATGATATTTTCAACTATAGAGGCTACTTGTATTTTCTCTCTGTCTTTTTTTAAATTCCCATCCAAGGACCCTCTTCTTCTTTTCATAATTTGAATGTTCGTTTTGTTACCTCTAAAAACCCACTCCCTCAAATTGAACCTTATAATTCTTTTCATGACTCTCTCCCCCTTGCCTCCACTGCCTGTTGGATAGTTTGTGACACTACAAGCTGAGTGTATATCTCTCCTCACCGCAAACTTATTAGGCGTGATCACCTGCAGTGGGCATGGTCTTTGGCTTCAAATTAGCAGCCCGTTCTTTTTCTTTCATTCATAAGTTATATATTCTAGATATCTCGATCTAGGTCATGTTTATTCATTGAAAAAATCATAGATTTATTAATCCCAATAATATTTCTTATTACGATTTTGCTGTATTCAAAAAGGAGAATGAGCTGAATTCATTATTATTTGTTTGGACACCCCGTTTTAAAATTTTATTTAACAGCTAACAGTATAAATGTGATTGGAATGTCTTTCTAAAGATGTTTGGAAGCTTATTTTGATATGCCCATCAGCCTACGATCAAACAGGCTCATAATATAGCCTTCATCCCTTATATGGGTATGAATTGCCAGGGAAGGTTAAAACAACAGCTTTACATACATGGTTATCGAGAATCTAAATAACTTCCATCTGCTTTGGAAAAACAGAACAAAATTACCATAATTTATCTAAAATTGGACATGCGCAGTCCAAAACGTCATTTTTAGCTCCAAACATAAAAACAAATGAATTACAAACAAAAAAAGCGACCCGTTAAAGAAAGGAGAATTCGATGGAGTGTTCAAAATATAAGAACCTCCTCTGGGTAAAAATAGGTTTGTTTGGATTTATTTTATAATTTTATTGCCTAATTACCTAATAAGGCTAATTACCTAGATATATATACTTATATAGATCTGTGATCCTTGTCAGTACCGCATTTAGATCTACTAATCTCGACTAGAATGATGAGTCTATAGATCTAGAGTCTATGTACTAGATCTAGAATCTAGACGTCTAGATTCTAGATAGAGTCTAGGCTAGGATCTAAAGTGTAAATCGTAGATTTAGTACCTGTGACTTAAAGAACTTTAAAAAGAGGAGATCTAAGTAAATTTGAAATTGATGCAATAAAAATACCAAGAAAAACACATAGTACTTGTGTTATTTCGACTATTTGTATGTTAATAATATATCTTTAATTTAGATCAAGATCTATAATTGACTATAATAGTCTAGTTTTAGAGCTCTGACCTTATCACTTTTTCATATATAGGCTACTATATCTATATACTAGACATATGTTATATATTCGGCACATACATACATACATACAAACGCCTCGCATTCTACTTTATAGTATATATATACATATACTAGCCATATGCGACCTGCGGCTCTTAATTTAATAGCGTATCACTGTCGATATTGTCACTGAGAGTGTTTTGAAAACAATTAAATAAAATAATAAGAAAGCGAATGCGTGAATTAAAAAAAAATTATGAATGGAGATAATCGACCTAAATTAAATAGAAACATTTGCTTGTAGGTCTACATATATTTAGATCTATATCTTGAGTCTAGATACTATTATGATAGATGTAGACCTAGGCTACTATCATAAGAGTGAATTCAATGGCTCAATAAGCTTATTAATTATATTGTTAGTAGATATGTTATATCCCCCATTTAGAGCCTTACGTAGCCTATAGTGTGTTTACATAGCGGTGTGCACGACACATGAATGGGACTATTAAAATGCATGTCAACATGGAAGCTATAGCGAACGAATGTATGAGAAATTTGAGGGTTAATTTGATTAAAATATGAAAATAATGGAATTTATTTTGTATGTTAATGTGTTAAAGTATAAAATAGATATTTCCTCTTTGAATTAGATCTAGAATTAGAGTTAGCTCTAGACCGCTGCATAGAGTCTAGATCTAGATATCGGTTCGATAGATAAATGTGGTTTATAAAGTACGCCAAGACTTCTAAATTCACAGATATAAGGAACCAATTTATGTAAAAATGCTTTTGATTGACACATTTGAAGCTTTGTTTGATTAAATAATAAAATCAACAAACTATTTTTTTTAATTTTCAGGTGTCGAAGTAAAAAAACTGTCTGTGCAAAGTATAGTTCTTAAAACTAGATCTAGATCCTTTCTATCTTTTCTCATGTAAACATGGTAAACACGGCCTAGATTTATAAGATACTAATACTTTCATAGAGTTGGGCAACTTTTTTTTTTTGAGGGTCTTAAGTTTGTTTTAGGGCTACTATACATACGTTACGGTTCCAGTTAGCACCCAAGGAACATTTCTGCCAAGTTTTATCAAGATTGATCAAACGGTTTTGATTTATATGCGGGACATACATACATACATGCATATTACATTCATACATACATACATACGCCTTACTTTCTACTTTATAGTATAGATGAAGGATAACTAATCACCAAATTCCACTATCGTTGCCAAAGGGGTTTAGATTTTGAAATCCCCTTTCCAATAAAAAAAAAAATCAAAGCTGCAGCCACTATATTCCATGAGCATAGCCACAAGAGAGTGTTAGGTTAGGTTAAGACCCTATTCCAATTTTTTTAAAAAATGAAAACTACTGTCAACAAATTATATGAGCGTAGCCAAAAGGTGTTTGGGGGTTAACTCCCCTCCAAAAAAAAAAGTAAAGCAAAACTATATATATAGTTACTAGATCTATAGTTCCTTTTTTTTTTTGCCCCTTGTTGGTAGCCTACCCATTAATAACATAAATGTAGGAGAATACAAGCCACAGACTTACATTTCACACAACAAGCCACATAATTACATTTCACACAACAAACCACAGACTTACATTTCACACAACAAGCCACAGACTTACATTTCACACAACAAGCCACAGACTTACATTTTACACAACAAGCCACAGACTTACATTTCACACAACAAGCCACAGACTTACATTTCACCCACTGCTTTGTTTTTGTATCAGTCATTGGGCTCCATTAACCAAGTTGCTATGAATAGCAGATTTGATATTTGACCTACATTTTTTAATGGTAGAGTAGCAGGATATTGCACTGTAGACACATAAGAATATGCCTTTTTAAAGTTTCAATTACAGGAAATAATGTTTGGTGCCGGAATCAAAATTGGTCAGTCAGTCCTGAACAGTTGAACCCTGTACAAGTCCAGGACGAGGCGGAGAGGCCAGTGCAAGAGTTGATACGGCGGTACGGTTGTTCACGGAGATTTATTTGTACAGTCTGTGTTATGTGTTGCCAATTACAGTATTGGCTGTGATTTATTGGACATTAAACTGTTACGTTTTTTTGGATCCATGAGTTGTGACAAGTTCTTTGAGTTGGTGGTGTCGTAGGAGCAGTTTGTAGAGAGCTTGAATAGTGAGAAACGTTACAATATTTAGGCTACTATATCTAGAATCTAAAGTTGAAATAATTTAGATGTAATTTAGATTAGATTTATGTAAAAAGTAAAGCCAAAATAATCTTTCAATAGACTGAAAGCATAACACAGACTGTAAAAATATTTCTCTGTTTTATTTCACTAGTCGGGCTCTCCTTATCATTTCATCATATGTACTATGTCCTGTTTGCACCTTTTCTACATTCCTAGACGCATACTGCTACAAATATCTGCTCTTTCTTCTTTTAATATTATACCATTGCTGAATTTCAACTTATCAGCAAAATCAAAATAAGGTTTAATTATAATGTTTATATCTTTCTTTCTTTTAGGCCATCCATTCATAATTGTTTCTCTTAATTTGTTCAATATTTCATCTGATTCTGTTTCTTTTTGTATCTCGTCTACTCGTTGATCAGGAAGATTGACACTGGCAGAACATTACCAACTTCATCATGTTATTTTTTTTGTCTTGACTGTAGGGGTGTTACCGTGATGCCTGCAGAGTGTTCTCTGTTTTATTAAACTGTTTCCTGACTCTTTTCTGGTTGCTATCTCTGCTGACTAGATAGAAAGCTTTAGGTCAATGAACACGATGCATAAAGGTATCTTTGCTCTCTACAATTTGACTGAAGTTTAACTGACGGATGGAGAAAATCATGTCAATTGTGGATCTCCCTGAGCAAAAACCGCACTTTGATTCTGGATAGTACTTTGTCTAGCTCATTCATTGTGGGTAATGGGTACATATACATAGATGGGTAGATAGCGTTAATGGCAGAGGTTGAGAATGAGCTTGTTGTTGCATAGAGTTCGAAGTTATTTTCGACCCATCTTTGCATTTGCTTGCTCTTGTCTGTAAATATTTCACCAGTGGTTGATTTATTTATTCATACGAGTGGGTTCTGCCGTGTTTTGGGATCGAGAGCCTTTTCGAGTCTTTTCCACAACACTGCTAGTGCTGCGAGCTTAATAGTTTCACTGAGCTTTACCCAGTATTCATTGGCACAGATCCGTGCTGTTTTCTGCCCAGTGGCTCTAGCTTCTTTCAGAGTTAACAGGTTGGATTGTGTAGGTTTCGCCTTGTATGTAGCGAGTGCATCTTTCTTTGCTCTGATGACAGAAATCTTTTTGTATTTTTCTGTTGCGCTATTTCTATTTCTGTTGCTCTATTACATATTGATGTTTTAACTAATTTGTATATTATGTTGCACACAGACTCTGATCTGAAATTTTATCATTATTGAAGTTGACGGATCATTATTTATCATTATTAAATATAAAATGAAAAAGGGTTGTACAATGTGGGAGGGGCGATACATGCAATCGCCTTCCGCCCATCAGACAAACCAATACTTTTTTCTTTTTGTATTTTAGTTAAGAAATTACAAAATAAAAAAAATGTCACTAATATAATTTATATCTATACTATAAAGTAGAATGTTTGGCGTATGTAGGCCTATGTATGTATGAATGTATGTATGTCCCCGTATAGAAATAAAAACCGCTTGACCAATCTTGATAAAACTTGGCAGAAATGTTCCTTGGGTACCAACGTAGTCCGTAATGTATGTATTGTGGCCCTAAAACAAACTTAAGACCCTCAAAAAAAAAAAAAAAAAAAGACCAACTCTATTACAGCTATAGTATTTTATGGATCTAGGCCATGTTTACAATGTTGACATGAGAAAGATCGAAATGAGTTACATCTAGATCTAATTTTAAGAACTAAACTTTGCACTTATATTTTTTTTACACATGAAAATACAAAATATAGTTTATTGATTTCATTATTTAATAAAATTAACCTTCAAATTTGTGTTTCAAAAGCATTTTTACATTAATTCGTTATTTATATCTGCGAATTTAGATATCCCGATGCACATTCTTTCATTAGATGATTAGACATTACCAAATGGTTACACATTAACACATCTCTCTACTGAGTTTATTCCTAGGTCTAAAACTCTTACTGAAATCTAAGATGATAAAACTTCTATTCGCAAAGATAGTTTTATGCTTTAACTCATGAACATACTAATTATAGTCCATTCATTTCATATTTTAATCAAATTAACATTCAAATTTGTTTTTCTAAAGCATTTTTAATACATTTGTTCGCTGTTCGCTAAAGCTGCGTAATCGTATTGAGATAGGCTTATATTCATTCATGAAAAAAGTTCACGCATGCGCAGAGCAAAGCCTTCACGCAACAAAGAATGAACTCTATAAAAGCCAATTTTTAACTCTAGATTAGTCTAGATCTAGATCTATGTCTACCTTAAGATCTACGTTATACTTTAACACATGAACATACAAAATTAAGTCTATTCATTTCAAATTTTATTCAAATATATTTGCCTAAAAGCAAATGTTTTAATTTGAAAAAAAAATGGATTTAAGTAGATTAGCTATTTTGATTTGATGGCTTCATTCACACTATTTTTACATTTACACACTCGCTTTATTTATTACATTATTATTTCGTTTAAATGTTTTAAAAACACTCTCAGTGACTATATCGACAGTAATACGGAAATAAAGACCCGCGGGTCGCGGGTAAAATATGTCTAGTATGCTATAAATTAAATTTTTAAATCGAGTCACACACCCCCCCCCCTCTATTCTTTAATGCCAAATGCAATCATTAGCAGAAATTATAAAAAGGAGCAAGGATTAATCATTTTCACTCTATCGCCCCCTCCCTTTTCCAGACAAAAACAGGACGTTTTAAAACAGAACTAGTCGACCGGCGGCGTAGCCTACGCCGCTATTTTGCAGGGCCGGACTTAGGCCACTGCAACCTATGCGACCGCAGTGGGCCCCGCACTTTTATAGCACCCGCGCTAATTCAATGTGTATAAATTATTAAATTAAACCATTTTATAACTTATAACATTTTCGGCTGCATCATGTCGATTTACCAGGAGCTCCTGGAAATCTCCTAAAATTGCAACAAATACGAAAAAGTCATGGAAATATTCGGAAATTATTAAAAATCTTTTGAAAACTCATACAAATCTCCTGAAATATATACACAAAAATTGTCATTTTTGGGTGTCATTCAATATGGAAAACGCCATTTCTACGCGCGATAAAAAAAAACGGCATTATTCAATATCCATAATTGTGGAATCTAGTGAAAGAAGCTTCTCAAACTAATGAAGAATACCTGAGGTCAACAATTCTTGTAGATAGATAGAAACATTTGGTAATTCTTGCTATTGAGCGTGATCTATGTAGGAAATATATTCGTATGATATACTGTATGACTTTGCTGAATAAAATGCAAAGACGAATATATTTTCTAATACAAACTCTTAATTTTCACTTATTATCCGTGTAATATACTAAATCAACTCATAACCTTAGAAACAAGGCTTTATTTCAATAAAACACGACTGATACACACAATAACATAGTACAGACTGGTCACGATTAACTGACTACGATAATGCGAACACGATTACAAATACTAGCACGATTACAAGCAGGGTAACACACAAGTTCATTTAACGATCACTCCATTCACCCCTCCTTTATTTCTTTCTGGGTCTTAGATTATAACCATGCGTATGAAGGGAAGGATCCTGAGGTGTTTCTGGGGTTGACTTTTCTCCTTGCAAGTCGTAACTGTCATGTGCGGGACTCGAGTCAATATTGGCCTCTGGCATTGGGTGGCTCCCCTGTGAGTCACTGATGACTTCTGGCTGGTTGTATATCATTGGGGTGGGACTCTGTGAATTACTGATAGTTTCAGGCACGTAGCGACTCCCTGGTGAGAGATCCAAAGAGTCATCGACCTCTTGAGGCAGAATACCGTTCTCTGGTTCGAAATAGTCGTTAGTGGAACTTTCCTTCGGCGCCAGGTGCCTAAGCGACACTGTCTCTTTCCGGCCGTTTGGAAATCGTATATGGGCGTACTGTGGGTTGCAGCTAATAAGTTCAATCTCTTGTACCAATGGGTCAAATTTTGAAGATCTTACAGGTGATTTTAGTAATACTTTCCCTGGGTTCTGTAGCCAAGTAAGCAAGGATGTTCCCGTTGGCGATCTTCTGTTGAATTTGAAGATCCGTTCGTGTGGAGTTTCATTAGTAGAAGTACACAGTAATGATCGAATTGAATGAAGTGCTTGAGGCAACACAGATTCCCATTGCGATAGTTCCAACTTCCCTGAGTCCAATGCTAATAAAATAGCCTGCCACAATGTTTTATTCAGCTTTTCTATTTGCCCATTTCCTTTTGCATTGTAGGGTGTTGTCCTGCTAGTGGCTATGCCCTTAGAATGTAGATAAACTGTAGTTTCTATGGACATAAATGATGTGCCACGATCAGAGTGGATGTAACTGGGTGTTCCAAAGAGGAAAAATAACTGGTCGAAGCACTTTATCACTGTCTTAGATGTCATATCAGGACAGGGAAAAGCGAATGGAAACCGCGAATATTCGTCAATCATTGTTAATAAATACTTGTTCCGAGTAGCTGATGGCAAAGGACCTTTAAAGTCAACACTAATTCTTTCAAACGGCTGTGTGGCCTTTATGAGCGTACCTGCAAATTCCTTATAGAATTGCGGTTTAATTCTATTGCAGGTTCAGCATTGTTGAATCTGTCTGACCTCTTCAACAGAGAAGGGTAAGTTCTTTGACCTGACATAATGTAGAAGTCTAGTGACACCTGGATGACACAGGTAGTCATGGTACGTCTTCAGGCTACTTTGTTTCGTCATGGTTGCACAGTGCCCTCTAGACAAGGTGTCTGCTGCTGTGTTGGCGTTCCCAGGTCTATACTGTATATCAACTTTGAAGCCTGCCAGTTCCAATTTCCACCTTTGTATCTAATCGGTTTTAATTTTCTTGTCATGAGTGTCTTTAAATATGTATGAAATAGACCGCTAGTCCGTAATAAGGGTAAAATGATTGCCACACAAATAATGCTTCCATTTGCGTATAGCTTCAATTATTGCAGTTGCTTCTTTCTCTATGGCAGATTGATGCCTTTCACTAGGTGAAAGAGTTCTAGAGAAGAATGCAATAGGTCTTCCATCCTGATTTAAAGTGGCTGCTACTGCGATGTCAGAAGCGTCTGTTTCCACAATTAGAGGATGGTCATACTTTATGGTGAAAATTGCTGCTTTCTGCAATTCTTGTTTCAAGTCTTCCAACGCTGTTTTTACTTCTGTAGGTACAGGAAAAATTTGATTTTTCATTAAAGGATACATTTTGTAGGAGAAATTGGGTATCCAGTGAGAATAATATGCCAAAAGTCCTACAATCCTTTTCTGAAACTTCAGATCTTTTGGAGGTGGCAAATCTCGCAGAGCTTGAAATCTATCAGGGTCCGGCTTCAAATGTCCTTTGGATATTTCATATCCAAGCAGCTTTACCTTCTTAGTAGCAATACACTTTTACTTTCGTTGAAAGTTATTCCGTATGCCAGAGCTACCTTCTGAAAACGCAACAGATTTTTGTTATGAGAGTCTACATCTGTACCACATATTGTTACATTGTCGACATGGGCCAACGTGTCAGACAACTTTTCTTTTTCTATAATAGTGTCTATGGTTTACTGGAAGCAAGCTACAACGTTAATGACCCCAAAGGGTATTCTGCAAAACTGGTAGAGTTTACCGCAAGCTTCGAAAGCTGTGTATTTCTTTTCGCTCTGTTGGATATGTATTTGGTGATAAGCACTCTCCTGATCCTATGTGCTAAAGATTTCATACCTGGAAATTTTCTCCACCATTTCATCCACTCTTGGCATTTGGTAAGCGTCCAGGTAAGTAAATCTATTTATAGTTTGGCTATAATCAACGACCATTCGCTTTTTGTGCCGCTCATAGGTCGTGACAAGGACTTGAGCTCTCCAAGGTGATTTGGAAGGTTCAATGATACCGTTTCGTATCAATTTCTCAACAACAGCTTTGATAAGTTGTGTGTCTTGGAAGTAGTAACGACGAGATTTAGTAGCAATAGGTCTGCAGTCAGGGGATAAATTTGCAAACAATTGTGATGCCTCTACCTTAACAGCATTGAGCGAGCAAACATGATATGCAGGTCGACCACCGTTGAATGGAATTATCAGTTCTTTGTGTAATGCGAGAAAATCCAACCCAAGCACTACATCAGTGCAAAGTTCATCTAGTAACGAAAGTTTGAATTGATTGTAAACTTCCCCTTTGTATTTTAGCGATGCAAACATGTGGCCTCTTGTGACGCTTGACAGTTGAGATGACGCCATAGAAATTTTGTGCTTTGAACGTGTCACTGACCAATCATATTCTCTTGGTATGTTTGAAGAAATGTAACTTTCCCCGTTACCTGTATCAATTAGGGCTTTTAGGTTCACGCCATTTACAGAGATGTGTACTCTTGATTCAGTTAAACCAGGCACAGACGAAGTAGCAATTAGTGATGTTAGATGTGTAGAGTCCTTAATGCAGCTACAATCTCTACAAGATTGTCTTTTAATCTCGTAGCTAGGAGATGTTTTGACTTTTGTTTTGGTTATAGGTGTGTTGCGAGACCTGCAAACCTTCGAAAAATGTCAATTTTTCGCGCAAGAATGACACATGCAGTCTTTGGCAGGGCATTTCGCTCTGAGATGCCGACAAAAGAAACATTTAGTATTCACTGTTGCAATTGTTTCTCAGTCCACCATTTCTTCGGTTGAGATTGCCGATGACGAAAGCGATGACTCTACCAACTGAGAAGGAGCACTAAACGAACTGGATTCTTTTTGGGCCATGTCGAGTGTCTTGGCAATATCTAAAGCCATTTTCAAGTCAAGGGATCTTTTCTCAAGTAGCCTCTGTCTAATTACACTCAAACGCATGCCGCTTACGAAGGCATCGCGAATGGCGTCCTCTTCATTTTTGTCAGCACTAACAGCTCGGAACTTACAATCTCTGGCCAACACTCTCAGCTTGTGTACAAATTGATCAAGACTTTGATCGACTTCTTGTTTGCAAGTTGCAAGCAAATGTCTGGCCAATGTTTCATTAGGGGCCTTCACAAATAAATTCTCAATAATAGATTTTGCTTCTGAGTATTTAGAACAGGTAGAAATATACTGATATAAGGATGGAGACACAAAGTTGCATAGCAGGTCAAACTGTTTGCATTCACCAGCCCCTACCTTCGTTGCGAATCTGTCAAAACAAGAAATCCAATGTTTCCATGTAACTGAAGCATTAGTTGAACTAGGAATAGCATCCAGTCTATTGGGACGCAAAAACTTGTCCATTTAAGAATGGTTTTATTGAAATAAATTGTAATATGCTAAATCAATTCATAACCTTAGATACAAGGCTTTATTTCAATAAAACACGACAGATACACACAATAACACAGTACAGACTGGTAACGATTTACAGACTACGATAATGCGAACACGATTACAAATACTAGCACGATTACAAGCACGGGTAACACACAAGTTCATTTAACGATCCCTCCAATCCGTATCCCTACCAAAACTGGGCCCCGCGAAATGCGTTTCGCATAGGGCCCCACAATCGTTAAGTCCGGCCCTGCTATTTAGTGACGGGTGAATACAGAGTAGATGACTTGTTCTCTTTCCATGACTTCTTGGTCACAATGGTTATGTTCGGCCCTGCTATTTAGTGACGGGTGAATACTACTTGTTCTCCCCCTCCTCTCTTTTTTTTTCGTCTCTAAAATTACGTATGGTAACTCTAGTCCGTCTGACTTGCAGAAATAAAAGAGTGATCTTTCTATTACATGGTGTCAAAACTCTTGAGCCACGAAGAGAAATATATAGTAGATTCTTCTATAAAGGACACTTTATCAAATTCTTCTTCTGTCAACGCGTCGCTTTTTTTTTTTGTTTATTATTCATTTGTTTTTATGTTTGGAGCTAAAAACGACGTTTCGGGCTTGCGCATGTCCAATTATAGATATGTTCCGGTATTTTTGTTCCACTTTTCCAAAGCAGATGGCAGTTTTTTTTTTAGATTCTCGTGTATATAATGTATATAAAGCTATTGTTTGAACCTCCCCCGGCAATTCATACCCATAAAAGGGATGAAGGCTATATTATGAGCCTGTTTGATCGTAGGCTGATGGGCATGTCAAAATAAGCTTCCAAACATCATTAGAAAGACATTCCAATCATATTCACACATTTAGCTGTTAAATAAAATTAAAAAAGGAGGTGTTTCAACGAATAATAATGAATTTAACACATTCTCCTGTAGTGGACAAGGCAAAAATCGTAATATTGGGATTAATAACTATGTTTTTTTTTCAATGAATAAACATGACCTAGATCGAGATATCTAGAATATATAATTTATGAATGAAAGAAAAAATGCGGGCTGCTAATTTGCAGCCAGAGACCATGCCCACTGCAGGTGATCACGCCAGATGAGCTGGCGGTGAGGAGAGGGATACACAAAGCGTGTAGTGTCACAACCTATCAAACAGACAGTTGAGGAAAGGGAGAGAGAGAGTCATGAAAAGAATTATTAGCATCTATGGGAGGGAGGGGATTTTAAGGTGTAACAAATCGAACATCCCAATTATGAAAACACGAAGAGGGTCATTGAATCTTGTCGGTTTCTTCAACTGATCCCTTGGTCACAGGGAATGATGAGTGGCGAAAGTGTTGATTATGAGTGTCTAGTGTCCTGTAAGTTGTCATCAGTCTCGGGGAATATATCTTCTTCTGTTTCTCTGTTTGGGTTAATATGCACTCTGTTTCTTTGATACACTGCACCATTGTCACCTCGAATAATTTAACCTCTCTTCCACGTCTCCATGTAGGGTCATTAGGTGAATGGAAATAGACCAACTGTCCAGTTCTCAGCTGACTTAAATTTCTTGACCTCTTATCATAAGACGTTTTTACTCATCTGACGTTTTTTTTCCCTTCTCATAATGTTCTCTTGACATGTAGAAATCTTAATGTTACTCCTTTTGTTTGGTATCAGTGTTCGAGTCATCCGACCAAAAAACATCTGAGCTGGGCTTAGATTTGTGCCTTGCCTTGGATTATTTCTAAATTCTAGAAGAGCTTCATAAGCATCTGACTGTGTTTCTCTAGATTTCTTCATTATGTTCTTCAAAATTTTAACTGCTGACTCAGCCTTTCCATTGTCAACTGCATGTTTTCTACCTCTATATAACTGAGATGAACTCCAATTGGTGACAAGGCAGGGAGACCTAGGACTCCCGTAGTGCCCTGGTAAGGAACTCTGCTGTTTGGCGTAGTGCCTCATAGCTTCCATACAAACATAGTGAACCACTTGATACGTCCTCCCGCAGCTCGCGGAGCTGCGGGCACTCTTGCAAGACGTGCGCCACCGTCTCTTCTGATTCCCCGCAGTGTCGGCAACGGGCATCAAAATTTGGTCGGAACCGGGCGAAGTACGCACCTATTGGGCAGTGTCCCGTGCGCCACTGCGCTATTATTGTTTGTTCCGACCTTTTTAGCCTCCACCACGGGTCCTCTCGATCTGGGCGACGCATGTGCTGCCAGACTCCCCTGGCAGTGT
Organism: Biomphalaria pfeifferi; assembly: GCA_030265305.1. Classification (NCBI taxonomy): domain Eukaryota; kingdom Metazoa; phylum Mollusca; class Gastropoda; family Planorbidae; genus Biomphalaria; species Biomphalaria pfeifferi. Next base: position 415,566 of record JASAOG010000123.1, on the reverse strand, counting down.
TGGAGTCATCCCAGGATTTCAACCACTTTTCATGTACCCACTCTCGTATAACTGTGGTAGCCTGTTTAAACGTACTTGGTGATTCGAAAGTGGGCACGGCCAGCGCTCCTTCTCGAGCTAGAGCGTCAGCCACGGCATTGCCCCTCACGCCGCAGTGCGAGGGCACCCACTGCATAAAGATGACAGCTCCAATAAATAGGCGGATGTTATTTGCGGCGCCTAATGCCTCTTCCACCAGTTCGGACTTTCCCCCTAAGCCAGCCATGGCTTGGAGGCAGGATTGGGAATCGGTAACCATTACAACGGTAGTCGCAACGGTTATCTTTCCACGCAATTTTTGGAGCAGATATTTGAGTGTATTTGTTATCGCCGTTATTTCAGCATCAAAGCTACATGCAGCGAGGCCGCATGTGCCTGAAAGCTTGTCTGGTTCGTGGTCTGGGTAGCAGATATAGGCCCCATACCCAGCTCTTACGGGGTCCTTCATGACCGACCCGTTTGTGTAGCAGTAAATGGCGTTGGCCGGGTAGGTCTTTAATGTGTCCATTGCCATTTTTCTTAGTAAGTCCGGGTGTGTATGTCGTTTTGTGGCCCCCTACAATCCGTGTATGGTTAGATTGATGGGAGGGATGGGCTGTCTCCTCCAGGGCGGGCACGTGCTTATCCGTCGGATTGGGACCCGGTCAGTGGAGAGACCAGCTTGAGCACTCAAATCTGTTGCGCAGTGCATAAATGATGTCCGTTTAATCCGGTTTTTAACTCTCCACCGAGTGACTAAAGTATGGGTCGGTAGCCCTGGTTCGCCCCTTTTGTAGGCTGAGAGGAGCCACGTTGGACATGATTTCTGCAGCGGAAGTTGGGCTCGTTCTATAGGTGCCGCAAATGAATCTAAGAGCCTGGGCCTGTACACGATCGAGTGATTCGAGGGCCGTCTTGCTTGCGTACACCTGCACGGGAAGGCTGTACTCAATTTGGGACCTGACAGCCCCCGTGTACAGTGTGCGGAGCATGTCAGCTCGGGCGCCTCACTTGGTACTGGCTAGCTTTCTGAGTAACCCTAACTTCTCCGAGCCCTTTCTTTCAACGTCCTGGATGTGCAAGTGCATTGAGAGCTTTCTATCTAGGGTGACTCCTAGATATTTTGGCGTGTTTTCACGTTGGAGTCGCAGCCCACCGAGTTGAAGCTCGAATGGGGCCCCAAGAATGTCGATTCCCAGGCTGAACAGGCACCAGGTCGTTTTGGCAACGTTGATTCGTATCTGCCATTTTGAACAATACGAGGAGATGGTATGGAGATCGGCTTGTAATGCTGCCTGAAGTTGGTCAGCTTTCTTCCCGGTTGACCAGAGGACAATATCATCAGCATATAGCAGTTTGCGACATCGGAGTGAGCTGGGCAAATCGTTAAGATAGGCCATGAAAAGGATACATGAGAGGGCGGATCCCTGGGGTAACCCTCTGATTGGGGTGTTTTCCCCACTTAGAGAGTACTGGAACTGCGTTCGTGTTTTCCTCTCAGTTAGGAACTGTTTTATCCAGTTATAGGTCCGCCCGTGTACGCCCATGGCTCTAAGCTTAAGATAGAGGCCTTGCTTCCACACCCGGTCATAAGCCTGTTTAAGGTCTATAAATACTGCATATGTGCTCTCGGCCCTCTGGAACCCATCGGCCACCTCCTGCATGAATACTGTGACCTGGTCGATCGGGCTCAAGCCTGCCCTAAAGCCAGCCTGCTCTGGCGCTAGGATACCGGCACTCTCAAAGCTCCACACGAGCCGCTCGCTGACCATCCGTTCTACTATCTTGCCGATAGTGGAGGTCAGGGATATGGGTCTGTAGGACTCAACGTTAGTCGCGTCTTTGCCCTTTTTTAGTATTGGAACAATGGTAGCACAGCGCCAGGCCCTGGGTAGTCTGGACTCTACCCAGGTCCGATTTGCAAACTCAAGGAGTTTGTCTTTCGCAATACCCCCGAGGTGTTTTACCATCTCAGGAGTAACCTTGTCCGGCCCCGGAGCTTTTCTGTTTTTGCACTTAGCTATCGCTCTGTCCAGCTCAGCACGGGAGAAGGGCTTATTGCACGTGCCCAGGTCTTTCGACCCATCCGGCTCCCTCTCGAGTCTTTTACGCTCCGTGTTGAGGGCTATAGATGTGGCTGTCTTCTTTTCGGACTTGCTTATCGAAGCGAAATATTTGTTAAGCAAGTCGGCCATTTTTTGATCTTTTGCCACTCGATCCCCACTGGGTGACAATAATGGGGTGGCTGTACGCGCCGAATCTTTGGCCTCAAGATTGCGAAGAAGACGCCAGGCTTTGGAAGTATCCCGAAGATCCAGCTCGGCACAGGCATCCCTCCAGTGGTCCGCCCGTACACGTTGGGCCACCTCGCTGGCCTTCCGGCATAATGCATTGAACTCCCTGCGGCATTCGGGGGTCCCCTTTTTTGTGCTCTGCGCCTTGCCCGTTTCCTGGTCCTGACTATTCGGTCTAATTCTCGGGACCAGGCGGGTCTATGCCGTATGCCGGGATAGGTCCGCGGGATATGCTTCCTTGCCGCACCCAAAATCGCTGCAGTGATTTCGCCGTATTTGGAGTCGACTGTCCCTTCCTCCACCGCGATACACGACAGGGAGGAGTCGACAGCCGCCCCGTATGCTGGCCAGTCAGCCTTAGTGTAGCTCCATTTTTTGGGCCGTTTAGTGGCTACACCCCTGGCCTCTAAGAGAGCAATAGTGATTTCAATGGGCCTATGATCACTTCCAACATCCTCAAGCACATTAATTGTGGTTTTTCCCTCTAGGTCTGCAGTAATTAGAGTTAGATCAGGTCTCGACAGAGACCCGTTGCCAGTGTGTAGGAGGGTTGGCGGGCTATGTTTATTTTGCAGGCAAAATAGGTTCGTAGTGTTGAGAATTTCTTGGACTTTTTGGCCCGAGGAGTCGGTTGTGTCATAGCCCCATGCAGGAGACTTGGCATTTAGGTCCCCAGCTAATAGAGTTTTAGTGAGAATGTTCTTATTGCCGAGGTTAATGGCAAGTTCGTGTTTTGGCGGGTTATAGCAGTTAATGACCGTAAGTTTTCTACCAGCTTTGAATATATCAAGAGAGATGGCGTCGGTACGCCCGCTTTGAGGGCCAGGATTTGTGAAACTGTCATTCCGTTTCTTACATATGTGATAATTCCACGGCACTCATCGCATTTACATTTATAAGCCATGTAGCCACTGATGTGGCTACTTCGTTTCTTGCCTACCAAAGTCTCCTGCAAGAGCGCGATGTCTATTGCCCTCTCGTGGAGGAGTTTTGTAAGCTCTAATATCTTGGGTATTAATCCACAGATATTGAGCTGAAGTACTTTTATCTGGCTAAGTTTATCGCTCCCTAAGGGTTTAGGACTGGAAGCGACAAACCGTTGTAATGGTTGGTGTTTTGGAGGACCGATGGTCCTCGCTTCATTGGTCATAGTCGGTTGGGCCTTTTTGGTGGTAATAGTTGGTTTGGCCTGGTGCGAGACATGTTCACCAGGTTGGTGTGGTGGGCTAGCCACACCTTGGCTACCGTTCTTCCGAGGGAAGAACGAATGCAGTGTAGCCTGGGAAGAGGGCTTTTTCCTGAGATGGGGAACCTTCGCTAATTTATCGTGGTTCGACAGGTTCCGCCGGATCGGAACCACGGGGCGAGTAGTAGAGGATTTTTCGTTGTCGGGCCTGCCGCCCACTACCCGCGCGACGGAGCCTGTTTGGGTCTGCTCGTACCCGGGTTTTCTGGTTTGTTGTGTAATATTCATGTTTGCATAGAAGTCGAAGACCGTTGGCGGCCTTAGTTATTGCCGATTAGAAAGTAGTGTACACAGGGCCTGCAAGAGGGTCCGGGATCTTAGGGTGCGGGAAGTCCGCACCATTGGTCACCACCTCCGTATGGCAAGAGCTCGCTTACGAGAGGAGTGGTTGTGTGAGGATTGCTCGATATCCCCAGTATCGAAACTGCTTATTGGGAAGCGCGTTCCTCTACTACTTCACAGGAGACGGGCTAGTTAGAGCCTAGCTCGTGGGCGCCAACCAGTCCGCCCGACGCAGCCCGCTAAGGCCACGCCAGTCAGCCCAGTCTTTGCCCAAAGAGAGACCCGCGAATCAGCCGAGTTCCAGGAGAACCCGACCAACCCTCGAGTTAATGTCCAGCGCTATCCGCTTTTCGGAGACCCCGTCAGGTCTCTTACTCACCGTTGCCCCGGGGCCCCGCAGGGGGGGGGGGCTGGACATAACCCCTTTGTTTCCTTTTACACTTGCCGGCTGCTCATTCATCAGCGGCAAGCAACCAGTACTCTTGGCCACTCCCTGAGAGCGGAGTGTTCACCCGACAACCACGATGAGGTGGTACTGGAATGCCGAGACCTCTATATAACTAGATATTGTTGGTCACACATTTGGAATAAATCAATTCCAATCTTGTCCCACGGATTAGAACCTATTTCGTGCTGTATTAATTATTAGCGGCCCCCGAAAGGGGAAAATACGCTATTAGTTTTGTGCGAAATGTCTGTCCATCTGTCCGTTCGTCCCGTTTAGATCTCGTAAACTAGAAAAGAAAATCCGACATCACAATACTTTAGACAATTCAAAGTTCTGATGCAACGGCTACTTTTTTTTTTCCCTGTGAAGCGAAAAATCTAATTTTTAAAATCAGTTATGCAAGCAGTTTTTTAAAGAGAAAAAGCTAATTAGTATGCATCATAAGTTAGACCTAATTTAAAACGAATAGTTATCTTATAAACTTCATTTTCTTGAAAAAAAAGAATGTACAAATATCTACCTGAAAGAATACGAATAAAAGATTAAGCCTTTTCAAAACAATTACATTATGTTAAGATCAGGAGAGGCTCGGTAAAGGGTTTAGCATCCGAACCGAGGGTCCCGGGTTCGAATCCTGGTGAAGACTGGGATTTTCAACTTCGGAATCCTTGGGCGCCTCTGAGTCTACCCAGCTCTAATGGGTACCTGACATTAGTTGGGGAAAAGTAAAGGCGGTTGGTCGTTGTGCTGGCTACATGACACCCTCGTTAACCGTAGGCCACAAAAACAGATGAACTCTACATCAACTGCCCTATAGACCACAAGGTCTGAAAGGGGAACTAATTAGGCCAGGTTCACATCTAACTTTGCATTCACTTGCACCTATCCTTTGATCTGCAGCACCATTGGGGCACTACACAAGATCTGTCAACCTTCTTTCTCCATTCTTATCTCTCATTTGTCTTTGATATAATTTCATTTGGATGTTCTTTCTAAAAATATTGAAGCCTGCCTGGGTGGACCACTTCGGGGGCCGATTTGAAGTTTGTGTTTCCACACAAACTGTCTTTGTAACCTTGTTCTCTCTGATTTGTTTTTCTGACAAATGTAACATGAGTTGGCTATTTCCTTTATTCGAGCTGATAAACCAGGCCAGAAAACTGATTCTTTTGCTCCTTTTTTCATTGAGTCTACTCCCAGATGTGCTGCATAGAGTTTTTCTTCTATTTCCTTGCGAAGTGATATCGGTATGATTATTTGTTCTCCTTTCAACAAGAGTCCGTCTTCGTATGTTAACATGTCTCTTAGTGAAAAATATTGTTTGAGTTCAGGTAGAATATTATGTTTGTCTGGCCATCCATTTAGGATAAACTGAATAAATGTTTGCATCGTTCTATCTTTCTCTGTTTCGATTCTGACTTTATTCAGCACTGCATCTGGTATTGCCAGTCCGACTGTATTGACACAAACATCAGGGATATCACTCTTTTCCTCTGATCTGTCTCTACTCAAAGTATCAGCTATGAACAAATTTTCGCCTTTGACATATTGAAACTGGATATCGTAACGATAAAGGCGCATCATTAGACTTTGTAGCCTTCTCGGAGCAGAACTGAGTGGTCTTTGAAGGATGTTTTCCAGTGGTTTATGGTCATTCTGAACTATAACTGTCCTGCCATACGTATCCTGGTCAAAAGGTTCCAGACCAACAACCACTGCCAACAATTCTTTTTCAATCTGTGCCCATCTTTTCTGAGTATCAGTTAATGATCTAGAAGCATATGCTATTGGACTGCCATCTTGTAATAACGCTGCTCCCAACCCATTTTGGCTACTATCTGCTTGTAATGTAAGCTCTTTGTTAGGGTCAAAATATATCAGTGTGCCGAGAGTCGATATTTTCTGTTTTATCCTGATGAAAGCTCGTGTGCATTGATCAGACCAAACAAATGGTGTGTTCTTTCTGATCAACTCTGTTATGGGCTGTAAATCTGTCGACAAGTCTGGAACAAATCTTGCAAGATATTGAACCATGCCACAGAATCTTCGAACCAATGAGATATCTTTTGAAGCATTCAAACTCAAAATCGCAGATACTTTGTTCGCGTCTAATTTTATTCCTGCTTCTGTAATAATATGACCCAAAAAGTTAATTTCAGCTGTTCTAAAAACAAACTTTTCGTGGTTCAGTTTAATCTTCTTTTCTTGACATCTCTTCGTCAGCTCTCTAAGGTTAATATCATGATCTCTGAGTGCTTCTTCTTTCGTTCTTCATCTTCTTACCACTATAATATCATCAACGTAATTGAAACAGCATTTCAATCCTTCTAGTACTAGATTTAATCTTCTCTGAAAAATTTCTGAACTCACTTTCAAACCAAATGGTAATCGCTTCCATTTGTATCTACCAAAAAGGGGTTATCATTGCTGTCAAATTTGATGACGCTGTGTCTAGCCTGACATGCCAGAAAGCTTCTTGCACATCCAATTTGCTGAATATTTTGGCATCGTTCAAATCTGCCAATATGTCATCAAAAGTAGCAAGATTATAGAATTCCCTTAGTAAAACTTTATTCAGGGCTTGTGGATCTATGCAAATCCTAATTTATCCATTAGCTTTTTCCACAATTGCCATCTAACTTACCCACTCTGTAGGCTCTATCACTGGTTCTATGATTCCTCTCTGCATTAGGGTCTTTAACCTTAACTATTTCTTGAAAAGCAATAGGGATATTTCTACACGGCAGAACCTTGGGCTTAATGCTTCTATCAATCTTTAAAAACACTTCTCCTAAGTCACCAAAATCACCAGTAAACTTTGGACTACAGTCTTCTTCTTATTTACTACTGATGCTATGAACCTATCTTAATTGACTTTGAATAACTTCATTCTTGTTAAAAGTTTCATGACCTAGAAGACATGATAGATTATTTGGTACAACTATATATTTCACCTCAAATGTTTCGTTAGTTTTCTCATTTCTCGTCGTTAGAGTGGCTTTCCCTATGGGGCTCATTTTAGTCTTATTCCACATTAGTAATCTTTGCCTTAACTTTTCTATCTGATTCTTATTTACGTATTTTTCCTGGATGGTATTTACATCAGCTCCACTATCCATTTGAAACCTTACACGGTGACCATTTACTGTCATAACTGCTGTCATCCTTTTCGTTTTGCGGTTCTCCAAAGACATCACCCATTCATTTTTTACCATCATGACATCATCTCTTGTGTCCGACTGCAGCTGTCTTCGTTTGACATATTATCTGAAACCTGCTGAATTTTCTTTTTGCACATAACTACAAAATGATGTCTCCCCTTGCATGCAGGGCACTTTTCCTTAATGTATTCGTGAATTCTTTTGAATACCTGCATTTACCTTTCTGAATGTTTGTTCTTGAGGGTGTTGATACTTTCTCAATGATTGGAGGGTCGGCTTGTATTTGTCTCAACTGTTTGTTGGCGATCTCGTATGCTCTGCAAATGTCTCTGCACCTTTCCAATGTGAGATTACTATCTTGTAACAATTTCATTTTGAGGCATTCATGTCTAACACCAAGAACTACTCTGTCTCTAATCAAGCTATCTCCCAGGCGTTCAAAACTACACGTTTTTGCTAGTCTTCTCAGATTTGTTATGTACTTTTCAATGTCCTCGCCTTCTTGCTGTTCACGAGTATTGAAAACGAAGCACTCATAAGTTTCATTCGTTTTTTCAATGCAAAAACTTTCAAATTTGTTCAATATTCCTTCTTTCTTTCTTTTCCCTTCTCAATTTCTAGACCTTCATAAAGTCCATCTCTTTTGTTCCTATAATTGTTAGAAAGGTGGCCACTTTGACCTCCTCTGATTCTTCCGACAATTAGGTGGCTAACTCATAGTTTCGCCAGCTCCGGTGAAACTTTTGCCAATTTGCGGCCATGTTACCTTCTACCTCGAGCGGCTCGGGTACAAGAAGGAAATTTCTAGCTGCCATTGCACGGCGTAGCCCTGTAAATATTGCTTTTTTATTATTGCAAACAATAAACCTTTATATACTGATTATTGATTACCTCTGATCATTAATACACCGCTGCCACCATGTTAATTAAGATCTAGGTTCACAGTCAACAACAAACAACCAACAATCATTAGTGTTATGGCGGAGAACGATACTCTATTATATTGAACTCGTGCACCTTTGCGCACCATATCAACAGGTATATAAATAAATAAACTATAAACGATATATATATACACACACACACACACACACACACCTATATATATATATATATATATATTCATATATATTGTTATGACTTTGCCATGCGCACCGCCATCCAAGATAGTGCAGAAAGAAGGTGCGCACTATCTGTGACATGACAAGTCGGATGTTGACATTAGGAGACAAACGATTTCCGCCCAAGTCGAGAGAGCCAATATGGAGATGCTGTACTCAAGGCAGATGCCCTCTGTTTTGTCATGTCTCTATGTAAATAAACGTCTATGTCCCCGTTGAGTTGCCTCACTTAAGTTATTACAATATATATATATATATAAATATATATATATATATGTAAAGTAGACAGTAAGACAGTATGTATGTATGTATGTATGTATGTATGTTCCGTATAGAAATCAAAACCGTTTGACCGATCTTGATAAAACTTGACAGTCCAACACTCAGGCAGAAATACAACAGACTCAGCCTACTTGTCAAAACGTCTGTAAACAGGGAAAAACGAGAACGTTGGACCAACACCTGTGCAAGGTTAAATCTAAGGGATAGCTCTAAGGCTTGGAGTCTTCTGAGAAATCTCAAAATTGCTGGGCGTCCGAAAACAGCAACCCCATTATCTTCACCCAGTGGGGTAACCATTTCATCAAAGAAAAAAATTGCCCCCTTGTTGAACAAATATTTTGCTAAGATCAACAAGGCTGCCAAGAAGTCCCCAATGTCCAAAGCCATTGATAAAGCTCGCAAAGCTGATGAAAAAAAAAGACCGAAAGGAACCACAGACCGAAAGTGCTGAGGGAACGATGAACTCCCCCTTCTCGATAGGCGAGCTTAATGCTGCCATAAGGAAATGCCAGCTTGAAAAGGCTCCTGGGCCGAATGGTATAACCCCCGAAATGCTTAAGCATGTAGGGGGGAAAGGAAGGGCCGTGCTCTTGGCATTCGTAAATAGAACCTGGGCAGATGGTCAACTGCCCAGGGCCTGGAAACGTGCCACCCTTATTCCTATACCGAAAAAGGGAAAAGATGCTTCCACTGATAAGGGCTACAGGCCCAACTCACTCACATCTTGTGTGGGAAAGATGGCTGAAAAAATGGTAAATGAGCGTCTGGTTTGGTACCTTGAGAGTGCCCTTCCTATAGCTCCAGAACAGGCTGGTTTCAGGGTTGGAATGTCCGCTATAGACCAAGTCAACATCTTTGTGCAGAGCGTAGCAGATGGATTCCAAAGGACCGAAAGCACATACGCAGTCTTCATTGACTTAAAACAGGCATATGATAAAGTATGGCGGCCTGGTTTGCTTCATAAGATAAGAGCCGTGGGGGTGCGGGGACGTATATATTACTGGATTAGAGACTTCCTACAGAGCGTACAATAAGAACAAGGATGTACGGAGAAGTCTCAGGGGAAATGACCCTCAAGTACGGCCTCCCCCAGGGCTCCGTCCTGTCATGCGCCCTTTTCACGGCCTTCATAAATGACCTACCGGCTCAGCTAAAATGCCAAAAGCTGCTATAGCTGATGATATTGTCCTTTGGAAATCCGGAAGGAGCGCAAACCGCTATACAAAAAGTGTTACAAGAAGATCTCCATACGCTCTGCTCATACACACAAACTTGGAGGCTAGAAATAAACACATCCAAGATGGTCTATTCTCTGTTCACGCTCGGGACTGGCATTCTCAGGCAACCTTTCCAGCTCTCCCTCAACGGAATGGCTCTCAGCATGGAAAAGCTACCCAAGTACCTTGGTGTAACTTTAGATCGCAAACTAAAAATGTGTGAGCACATCCAGGATGTTGTAAGAAAGGCCTCAGGGAAACTTTGCATTGTGCGGAAGCTGGCATCCACGAAGTGGGGAGCCCGAGCAGGCATGCTCCAATCCCTGTATTTAGGAGCAGTCCGATCACAGATAGACTACAGCCTTCCTGTGCAAATTTATGGCTCTAGGACTGCTCATGAACAACTTGATAAAATACAGTCCCAAGCACTAAGATTTTTCTGTGAAACCTTTAGGACAAGTCCAGTAAATGCGGCTGAAATAATGGCTAAAATAGGTCCACTAAAACTTAGGAAGGAAAGGTCAGTACTGACCTGCTATGAGCGGTATAAAAGGCTGGATGAATACCTCCCAGCTAGAAAACTAGTGGATGGTTGGAGATGCAGAAGACGTATCCAGATGCAGACTATCTGATGAAGCTGGCCTCTCCACCAACCGACAAAACATTTAACGCTTTCATCCCCTTCCCCCTTTTTGTCGCCCAACGACCCCAGACATACGCTTGAAATTAGAATACCCTAATGCCACTAAGCAAAGCCGTTCATCAAACGACCTTCAAATCCTAGCTCTGGAGACCATTAATACCTTCAAGACCAATGCTATTTTTGCATACACTGATGGGTCGGCATCAATAGATTCTGGAAGAGCAGGCTATGGAGCCTACATCAACTTTCTTGGCTCTTACACAGTTAAAATCTTTGGACCATGTGGTAGTGTTTGCAGTTTTGATGCGGAGACCATGGCAGTCTGTGAAGCCTTAAAAGACATTGTCTCTCAACTCGGGAGGGACATTTGAGGGCAACACAGATTGTTGTGGTCACTGACTCAAAATCTGTACTACAGGCTTTGCAAAGCCCCGAACAATGGCCCCCCAATATCGCCACTGTCATCATGGCTTCACAGAACATTAAACAACGCTATGGCACCCTGTAATTATGCAGTGTGTAACGAGTCACATAGGTGTGACTGGCAACACAATTGCAGACTCTTTGGCCCACCAGGGAGGGCAAATTCCACCCACTGCTGAGGCTGTAAGCTTTCATCAAGCCCTGGCTATAACACAAAAAACAGAAATGGAAAAGTGGTTTGAGTGCTGGGACAAGTCCCAAATAGCCCGTGGAGTCTGGGAGCGCATGAGGCGCCCTGACCGCACTTCCCCGTGGTCGAGGCTGTCCAGGCCTTAGCAAGCTAATATAGCAGTGTAGGACAGGCCACTGTCCTGTTGGCTCATATTTCTCGCGGCTTTGGCCAAATTTCGATTCACGGTGCCCCCGCTGCGGGGAAGAAGAGGAAACCGTGCCTCATATTCTGTTTGACTGCCCCAGACTTGCTGATCTCCGTCTCGACAGGTCTGGGAAACCCAAAATTCTCGACCTGTATGGCGACATTTATGCACTACGCAAGACAGTTGGGTTTCTGTCCAGGGCTTTTGCAAAAGAGGATTTGAGCTTTTCAAGCCCTCACTCTAATGGAGTTTGATGATGATGATGATGATGATAAAACTTGACAGAAATGTTCCTTGGGTACTAACTTAGACCGTGGTGTATGTATTGTAGCTCTAAAACAAACTTAAGACCCTCAAAAAAAAAGTTGACCAGCTCTATGAAACCATTATAACTTCATCGATCTAGGCCATGTTTACATGAGAAAAGATCGAAAGGATCTAGATCTAGATCTAATTTTAAGAAATACACTTTGCTCATATAGTTTTTTACTTTGACAGATGAAAATACAAAATATAGTCCATTGATTTCATTATTTATAAAAAATCAACCTTCAAATTTGTGTTTCAAAAGCATTATTTTTTTTTACATATATTCGTTCCTTATATCTGCGAATGTAGAATTCCTGATGAGCATTCTTTCATTAGACAATACCGTAATGTTACACATCTTTTTATTCCTAGGTCTAAAACTCTAATTCAACTCTAAGATAATATAACTTCTCTTCGCAAAGATAGCTTTATAGCCTACTATAACATATGAACATACTAATTATAGTCCATTCATTTCATATTTTAATCAAATTAACATTCAAATTAGTTTTTTCTAAACTATTTTCATGCATTCGTTCGCCATAAAGCTGCAAAGCCGTGTTAAGATATATATCTATTCTAATAGTTTCATTCATTCGCGTACATCTAATTAAAAAGGTCACGCATGCGCACGTGCAAAATGAACTCTATCCATTACTCTAGATCTAGATCTATGACTCTATGTCTAACTCAAGATGTATTTTATTATTTAACACATGAACATACAAAATTAAGTCTATTCATTTAATTTTGATCAGATATATGTAGGCCTACAAGCAAATGTTTTTATTTGAAAAAATGGATTTAAGTCGATTAGCTATTTTGATAGCACCATTCACTTCTACTAGTTTTACATTTTTACGCATTCGCTTTACTTATAACATTATTATTTCGTTTAATTGTTTACAAACCACTCTCAGTGACTCATCGTCAGTTATACGCAAACAAAAAACCCTCGAGAAGCGGGTAATATATGTCTAGTATATATATATATATACATATATATATATATATATATATATATATATATATATATATAAGAGAGAGAGAGAGAGAGACAGACAGACAGACAGACAAACAGACAGACAGACAGAGTATATGAGGCAATATACTATAAATACATATTTTAGAAGTGAATCTACTTCTTTTAATACAATCTAAATAATTTTTAATTAACACAAATATAATTTATTAGCAATAACATAGTGGTGTTTACTGACGGTGCTCAGTGTGTGCTGAAGGAGAAAGCACAAAAACTGCGTTCAGTATAGGTGCATGAAGTGACCTGCTTTATTTAAAAATAAAATCTTGACTATCAGTGCTAATTGAAATTTAAAAAAGCTATTTTTATAGTGATTTGGTTGCAGAATAAGAATTTGCTTTCAGTTTTTTTGTAAGTTAACCCGTCACTAAATAAAAAAATAAAATAAAAATTTGACCTAGTTCCCGAAAGTCGGTGTTCAGGTATAAGAATCTGCTAAATATAGATAACAGATTTCCTGCGGCCGCCTGATTTACACGGAGCTCCTGGAAATCTTCTGAAATTGCAAATTATACGAAAATGTAATGGAAATTTCCGGAAATTAAAAAAAAATCTTTTAAAAACTCGTATAAATCTCATGAAATATATAGACAAAAACTTGTCATTTTGGGGTGTCATTCAATCCTAGGCGCGATAAGTAAAAACGTCATTATGCATTACCCGTAATTGTCTAATCTGGTGAAAGAAGCTTCTCGCGCCTCAAACTAATGAAGAATTACTTAAGGTCAACAATTCTCAAAGATAGATTGAAACATTTGATAATTCTTGCTATTGAGCGTGTTCTATGTAGGAAACAGAATTATTATGATATACTGTATGACTTCGCTACACGCAACGCCCGTAAAGTAATTCTGTACGTAGTAAAGTATGAAAGAAATGCACAGACGAATTTATTTTCAATTCAATTCAAACTCTTAAATTTCACTTTTATCCGTATCCCTACACAAATTTGGCCTCGCGAAATCGTTTCGCATAGGGCCCCACAACGGTTAAGTCCGGCCCTGCTTTTTTTGTGACTGGTGAATACTACTTGTTCTCCCACCCTTTTTTATTTTTTTGTAGGGTAACTCTAGCCCGTCCGACTTGCAGAAATAAAAGAGTGATCTTTCCTTTACGTGGTGTTCAAACTCTTGTGCCATGAAGAGAATTATATATATAGATAGTCACATATGGCGACAAAATTTATCTTAGTTATTTTAAGAAAGACTTTGTTTTGGAAAATTTAGAATTCATACGAATTTTTTCATTATAAGAGTAACAATTAAGATGAGTTCATAGTCACATGGTACTGTTCCTAGTCACCTTTTTAGAACCTTTACTAATACTGATATTTTTCTATTGTAAAAAAACTTTTGAGATTATAACTCACAATATATACTTGAATCCTAAAAAATGCAAAACTTTTGAGTACAATCTAATTGACCCACTTAATTTCTCCTTCCAATCCCGAATTTTTTTTTTGTAGAGCTTTGAATTATAGTTCTGTAACAAAACAAAGTTACAAACATACCTATTGATCAATTATCACTTACAAATGAGCTTTTTTAAAAATATTTTTAAAATTTTTTTTTTTGGCGGCGATCCTCAAAGTCTTAACCTAAATGTAGTGGATACTTGTTCAGGCCACACCGGCCACCCCGATATCCACGTGACTTTTCCCCCTAGATTGCGTCTTGTGTCCGCGCATAAAAAGGTAGAACAACGTGGACACTGCCCATTCTACCGGCATCTCTTGTCACTGTAGTGATTGTACTGTTACAACATTTATAGGAGGCAACTCAACGAGGTATGGAAACAAAGTCAATACAAAGTTGAATCAACATAGATCACCCAAAACAAGGACCATCTCAATCTTCTCGCACTTCCTCTTCCTTCGTCTCCCTTTCTCCCCATTCATTTAGTCCATCCTTGTGCACTGGTGCGCAACCATAGAGTCACTACAGAACATGGTCATTACTCTACATTACTGGACCTACTTGGTCTCCACTCCCTATTTGTGCCTGGTTCTACTCCACGTGTTTTCGCATTGCTGCAGGTTTTTAGGGTGTAATAAACAGATTGCCTTCGTCATTTATTTGGTTCTTCTGTGCCAATCCCACCACAGAAATATGTGGGGTACGTTTTCTTTTCAAGGAACAAATCAGTTGTATTTGCAATGTAGTATGGGCCTATAAATTTATATTAGAATATTTTTCAAGTAAAACATTTTCAAACAGTCCTTTTTGAATAGGATGAATAATAAGCTGTAGATGTCAGGAGAATGCGTTTCTGCAGTGAAGAATGCAAGAAAACGCTTTTGGCGTCAGACCCCACTGGCTAAGCTTACAGCGCTCCCCCAAAGCCCTTAGCTGTCGAGAGAGAAACCTCAACATGGTTTTTTTTTTGTTTCTTTTTTTTTGTGTGCCAAAGGTTGAGAAACACTTTAAAAAAATCTTATATATATATAAGGCTAGTTTTCGAATCCGAAGATCAGTGAGGAATGCAGTATTTCCCGTGGATGCGCAGTCCCAGCTGTGACCTACATATTTTGCCATATCCAAGGCAAGCATAACCATTGTCCGCAGGCGGTCGATTTAGATTTTCTTTTCGCCGTCGGCATTTGTCCTCGGAAGCAGATTTTCTTTTGGTCTCAAATGTGTATCCTGCGGCCTTCGTGAGTGACCTTTAGCTGTCTCGTTCTGAGGCCGCATGCAACCAAGTGCTCTCTTCTATATCAGCCAAGGAAATTTGGCGCCTAAGCTGGTCTTTGAAGCCTTTCCGTGGGTCGCCTCTGTTACGTCGACCACCTTTTAGCTCACCAAAAAAGAATGCCTTTAGCATACGTTCGTCTTCCATTCGGGATACGTGCACTGCCCAGCGTAACTGTCGGACCAAAAGAAGTCCCTCTATAATGTCCATACCGGCGTTCGCAAGGACATCGCTGTTTGTAGTGCCACCGTATGTTCATGATGGAGCGCAGACATCCTTGGTGGAAGCGCTCAAGAAGTCTTATATGTTTCCTGTATAGTGTCCATGTCTCAGAGCCACACAGAACAGTTGAGAGAACCACCGCCTTGTAGACACTAATTTTTGTAGGCAGGTGGAGCGATCTGTTCCGCCAAACTGAAGGCGTCCAAAAGCGCTACTGGCCCTGGCCAGACGGTTATCAACTTCCCTTGAAAGTGAGGCGTCATCTGACACTATACTACCTAGATATATGAAATGGTCTACCACTTTTAGGGGCTGAGTATGTTTTATTGGGTGACTTCTGGAACATGACTTCTGTTTTCCAGAGGTTTATAGATAGACCGAAAGAGGCGGCAGTGTATGCCAATTCGTTTACCGCGTTCTGGATATCATGTTCATTGTGAGCTAATAGGGCGCAATCATCTGCATAGAGAAGCTCCGTTATGACCATCTCCTTTGTTTTTGTATGGGATAGTAGACGTCGAACATTGAACACATTGCCGTCAGAACGAAACCGGATATAGATGCCATCGTGCAATCGCTGCCTCATTTGACCAAGCATTACGCTAAAGAAGATAGCGAATAGAGTAGGAGCAAGTACACAGCCCTGCTTCACGCCATTTTCTATTGGGAAGTGATCAGAAAGGGCACCATTGTGTCTGATCTGGCCTCTTTGTCCCACATGAAACTGCTTGAGAATGGATAGGAACGTAGATGGGCATCCCAGCCTGGCCAAAATCCTCCACAAACCATCGCGACTGACCATGTCGAAAGCCTTGGTGAGATCCACAAAGGCAGCGTATAGGTTTAAGTTCTGCTCTTTGCATTTTTCTTGTAATTGTTGCAGAACAAATATCATGTCAGATGTACCTCTACCGGCTCTGAAACCACATTGGCTTTAAGATAAGATATATATCCCAACTGTCAGGGTTGTGTTAAAACCTTAGCTCGTTTGCCCGGGCCCCTGACATTCAACAGACACCTTCGTGCTTGCAATAAAAAGTCAACGAGATATTAACAATATAAATGTTAATGAGATGAATAGACTTTATGATGACAAATTGATGAAGTAATATCCTTGTAGTTACACGTTTTACAACATAATTGTTATATTACCTAAATAATCATTCTCCACCTTGCTGTCCCACTACGTAGCACATTAATGTTCACAATCAGACACTATATATATATAGATGTTGTTATTTCCCCCCCCCCCCCCTTTCAACCATGAACACCGCCACCCAAGATAGTGCAGAAAGTGCACACTATTAGTGACTAGACTAGGAAGGATGTTGACATTAGAGAAGAAGAGAACGATTTCCGCCCAAGTCTAGAGACGATAATGAAGATGCTGTGCTCAAGGCAGATGTCCTATGTGTTTGTCATGTCTCCATGTAAATAAACGTCTGTCTCGTTCAGTTGCCTCCCTTCAGTTATTACATTGGTGTCAGAAGTGGGATTGTAGGCGACTCGATCACAATGGCATCTTTGAAACAACTAGACCACCGCTTAGTTAAAGAGTTTAAGCAGGAACTTCGTTGCCGACGTCTTAACCTTGGTGTTAGTAAGGAGGTGCTTACAGATTGTCTACGGCAAGCGCTGATCGATGAAGACGAAGATCTGGAGAACTTCCTATTCAAACTTTAGTCAGAGATTGTTGAGCTCATTGCCAAGATACAGAAAGATATTGATGCAATGTGTGAACAAATAAACATGATGAGGAACAAGGTAGAAAACATGGTGTCGCAAGCCAAAGAAGGAATAGACTCGTTGGTGAAGGAGCAGTTGCCTGTAGATTCGCTAGTGAAGAAGTAGCATGGTCAAGACTGGCTGCACAAACGGTGGTGACGGAGACGCTTGGGATTGAAGCGCCGTCTGTGTCAGTTTTGTGGGCAAGTCTTGTGATTGTGACTTTCTTTCAAGACGAGAAGCGTGACATCGATTGCTGCGACGATCTGAACGGGATTTACCGAATTAAAAGGAATGAGACAAATGAAGAAATTGAAGTCTGTTATGAGCCTGAAGTGTTTTTTCCTGATATACCTTCAACAAGTACCTCAATGAACCTGGCAGATCTAGACAACGTTAGGTCTGCGTACAAGCCTGTTGCTGTGGACCTTAGAGACCTCTGCCTATCAGCCGGTGATCACGAGGGAAATTCGAAGCTCGATAATTGCATCCAGAAGCTGAGCATGACCTGTACGTGCGGCGCATCACAATGAGAATTTAAAATGCCATGAAAACCATCAACAAAGCATGTGTACTTCTGCCATCATCATTGACATTGGCATAGAGGAGGACATCTTCAACTTGAAGAGACCTATCTCCTGAACGTGAGACTGTTAGCTGAGGATGACCGCTGCGCATTGGATTTCGTTTGCAACGTGGCTGCCTGTGAACCTGCAGTCTCTTTGAGAGGCGTCTGTTGGGAGAGTCTGCTGAGACAGTGTGTCCGATCAACGGCTGTGTTGAAGAAAACAGTGCTCGACACTATTTCTTTGTGTGACAAACGACCACGTCATCATCTCAAGAACAGCCTGATCAATTGGAGAAAGAGAAAACGGCACCGGAGGAAAACAGTGCGGATGACTTAGTGGGGAACACGCTCCCTGCCGCCTGTGGCTCCCACCGATCGACCTCCACCTGAACTGAACCGATATGATGATGCTGTGCTCAAGGCAGATGTCATATGTGTTTGTCATGTCTCCATGTAAATAAACACCGATATCTCGTTGAGTTGCCTCCCTTCAGTTATTACAATATACAGTATATAATGCACAAGTGACAAAGCGCAATTCATATCGCCTCACATCTTGATTTCTGAGCAACAAAGGCATCTATAACTTTATCTACATCGATACTGTCTAGTATTTATGACTCCACTGACATTAAAGCCATGCTGCTTAGGCTTTCTTGCGTCATTGTGCTCCTGGGATAGTTTTTGATGAACTTGAGCTTAGAGAATGATCTCTCACATGACGCAATTGAAGTGGCCTGATTTAGCAGTATTAGCTCGGATGTTTCAAGGTTTGAACACACATCATTACCATACGAAGATAGCTTTCTCAATATGTCTCTTGGTGATTGTGGTACTGATTTCTTTATGAAAAGTGCTCGTGCATCATTTACATCATTGAAAAAGCGATGTGTCTATATTTCATCATACAAATAGGAAAAAATAACAGTTTTTCATCAGCGTGTCATCATCCACAGACTTCAAGAGGGTTCTTGGTTCAAGAAGAAATCCAAAGGTGTCCACATGGTTTTCCTGCCTTTGGAATCTGTCCTTCATCTCCATATAAAGTATGTCCAGCACTTCTGTCGCAACACGTTTGAATTGTAGTTCTATTGAGTTCTACGTCGAACTCAACTTCCCATCAAGTCTTTACTTTCTTCTGGTTATTTTAATTACTGTAACACCAAAGCATTCACTACCTTCTTTTGCTTTTTCGATGGATTGGGTGATCAGTTTCATCCGTTTCTCATCATTTTGCAGAAAGCATGAAAGGGTTTTAATTTCTTCATCAGCTTAGTATTTTCTTCTGAACTATATTAATTGGTCGGAGATTTGACTAGAATTCCAGATAAGCAAAAATTTCATAATTTTCCACTACATGAAGAAGATTCTGTGCACTGCTTCTAGTGTCCACTCTTTCAGTTGTTGATTCAGAAAGTTTCTCCAACAGCTTGATGATTTTGTCAAGATGCAAGGAAACTGCCGACGTAGCTTCTTCTCTTGCGACCACCTTGTATTACTCTCATTTTTTTAAACTTCAGGCTCCAGCCCGTTTTCAGTTTGTCCCATCTCTGGGGTGAATCGGAAAATAAGTTGAACAATTCATGTACAGTTACAAAAAAAAAGTGACGATTGCTGGATGTATCTCAGCAGAATGAAGAGCTGCCAGGTTGAGAGAGTGATTATCACAGTTCAGAAATGCTGCCTTTGGATTTAGAAGAGATGTTTCAGCAGGCAGATAGAAGGCCACTAATTGTGGCTGCGTTATCATAGGTTAGACCTCTGGACACATCAAAGTCCAATCCAATGTCTTTAAGAGTTTTTAGAACAAGCTATTCATAATGTTGTCCATCAGGTTTCAAAACTCAAAGTAACCAATGAATGACTCTTTTATTTCCAAATTATCAACCATCAAGTAACGAACTATTACGGATGCCTGTTCTTGATGAGAAACATCTGGGCTGGAATCAAGCATCAGAGGAAAGTAACAAACTTGCTTGTCTTTCCCAACAATTGATTCCCTAACTTTATTGCCCATCTTATATAATACAGACGTTACTTCAAAAAAGAAGATGATTACGTCCTACGCGTCATGCATTTAGTCATGCATATTAACCAATGACTTAAATTCTGCCAAGTCACTGGTTTTTCTGGCTAGCTCAGGCAACCCATTCCATGCTCTAATAGCACTAGGGAAGAAGGAGTATTTGTACAAATTTGTCCTAGCATATGGGACGAGGAATGTGCCTTTATTTTTTTTGTCTTTCAGAGTATTTTATTAAGTTTTGTTTTTGTATTTGAAGATTATGGTTCAGTGTTTTATGTATAATTGCTACTTTACTTTTGAGTCTTCTGTCCTGAAGGCTTTCTAAATTTAGTGATTCTACTAATGGTGTTACTCTAGTCAAATGTGAATATTCGTTTGTTATGAATCTCACTGCTCTATTTTGTGTTTGTTCCAGTTTCTTAATGTTTTCTTGAGTTGAGGGGTCCCAAACGGTGGATGCATATTCTATTATTGGCCTAACCAAGGTTAAATAACATGTTAGTTTTATGTTCTTATTTGATTTATATAAATTTCTTTCAATAAATCCTAATGCTTTGTTTGATTTTTTTGTAGTTTCATCAATATGTGGATTCCATGACAGTTTTTCATTTATTATAGCACCTAGGTATTTTGCGTTTTTAGTCTGTGTTACTGGTTTGCCATGAATAAGATAAGTGGAATTAATTTGTTTTAGTTTTTTTGTTACTCTTAACAACTGACATTTTTCTGGGTGGAAAGACATGCTCCAATTTGATTCCCATTTCTGTAATTCATCTAATTCTCTTTGTAAAATATCTGTGTCTTGTGTTGTTTTTATTGTTCTATATATTATGCAATCATCTGCGAATAATCTGACTTTTGTTCCTGAACTAATGCAACTTGGTAAATCATTTATGTAAATTAAAAATAGTAGTGGACCCAAGACTGTTCCTTGAGGTACACCTGAGTTTACTGTTATTGGTGTTGATTTAGAGCCATTTATTATTACAGTTTGTTCTCTCCCTATCAGAAAATCTTTAATCCACTGATGTAGTGGACCATTAATGCCGAAATATTTTAATTTTTTAAGCAAACTATGGTGGTGAACTTTGTCAAAAGCCTTGGAAAAATCTAGTAAAACCTTTTGAAAAATCATCAATTAGTCCTATTATTTGTGTTTCACATGATCTATATTTCCTAAAGCCATGTTGGTATGGGGTGATAATATTATGTTAGTCTATGTGATTTATGATGTTGCTACATATTATGTGTTCTAGGATTTTACATGTGATGCTGGTAAGTGATACTGGTCTGTAGTTTCCTGGATCAGATTTTTCTCCTTTTTTAAAAAGGGGGGTGACATTAGCTTCTTTCCAGTCCTTTGGTACTCTGCCCTGGTTAAGCGATGCCTGAAAGAGTATTTTGAACACTGGGGCTAGTTATTGCTTAGTTCTTTGAGTAATCTAGCTGGAATACCATCAGGTCCAGATGCTTTATTTGGTTTGGTGTTGGATAATAGTTTTTGAATTCCATTTTCTTGTACTACTAAATCTTCTATGTTGTCTTCTTGGTTCAAATTAAGAAATATGTCTTTGTCTCCTGGGGCTGAGAATGCTGATGCAAAGTATTTGTTTAGGATGTTTGCTTTAGTTTCATTATCATTATGTATTATGTTCATCTTTTAATGGCGCTATGCCTGTTGTTTCCATTTTCTTAGACTTAATGTATGACCATAGGTTTTGTTGTTATCTTTAGATATTACATTGTTTATATATTCACTCTGCAGCTGTCTGCTTACTTTTTGGGTTAGGTGTTTAATTTTTATATACTTTTTGTGAACTCTTTCTGCCTTGGTTTCTTTAAATTTTCTATATTGGTTTTCCTTCTGTTTACAAAGCTTCTTTAGTCTATTATTAAACCAGCATTTATTTATTTTGTTTGATGTGTATTTAGTTGGTATATGATTTTCTATAATGCTTTTAAGATGGTTTTTGATGAAATCCCAGAAATCATCGACTGGTTGGTTAATGTCTTTTTCTAATAAGAATGTTTGTTGAAAGTTTAATAAACTCATTTTGAATTTCTGGTGACAAATAATGTGTCTTCCCATATTCGATTCTATGTAAGTAATGATTCGTAACTTCATAAAAATCTGCAAGAAATTTCAAAGATGCTAGGAAATTCCCAGGATTGGGTGAATTCAGTTTTTCGTTGTGACCACTTAAGCTTGAGTTAGTTTTGCAAAGTACTTAATAGCTGCTGTCTTCAATACTGCTGATTTTTCAAAATTTGCGCATGAAACATATGTTCATCTGGTTCTGACAGCAACACGACACTAGTCAGCGCTACTCCCTGAAAATTGAGAGTAACACCGCACGGAAAGAGTTAATGTGGAATACATGCTACAGGGTCACGAACTTATAAAACAACGTGAAAAGCAGGATTACATGACTGTGACGTAATATTTAGTTTATTTAAAAACAAATATGAGACACTCATTTTAGGCTTCGCTACGTGCTGCCCACTCCAAAGTTCTGGATCCGCTAGTGACTGGAAACCGGAATCAAATTTTTATCCGCGATTGATCGATTCACAGACCTATATATATAGATTTTTATGTACATAACTCTTTTTTCAAACTCTAAGGGAAGTTGCCCCAATCAATCTTTTCTTTCTTAGAAAAGTAATGATCTTTGGATTTCAAAGTTTAGAAATAATGCAAAATCATTTCTCGGATTTTCTTTCGAATGGGCTATTAATCACAGAACAATATATTTACGCAAATATATGAAACAAAGCCATTTCCTGTTAGTTTCCATTGAGATAATGTTTCAAAAATCCTAGATCGAAATAATTCATGTATGTTTACTTTAATCATCTTATCTACATTTAAATAGATTGATTACCTAGATCTTTTTGATTATGTATCCAAAAATTGCAAAATAATAATTATGAGACGAGAGTACTCTTATTTTTGATGTTTAATGACTAGATCTAGATCTAAAAATTAAATTACATATTACATAGGTCAGGGTTTAAAATTAAACTTTACGTCTTTTAACTACTTTACAAAACAAGCCTTGTTTAAACTTAAAAAAAAAATTCACATTTTTGTAGTGTTAAAAGATCTCCATGTCCAGTCTAGATATTGTTATAACCCTATTCGCGACGCAAAATGGTTAACTGTGTGTGATCAGCTGACATATGTGACACAGGCCAGTAATACAGTTTAGCGTGCTATATTGAAAGGCAAGGAACAGTACTGGCATGAACTTTGCACGTGAATAGCGCCCGTGTTATGGTCATCTGATCATAAGCCTGCGCAGACCAGACACAGTGTGTAGAAAAGCGGCAGTGCAAGACTGGAGAGCGTTGAGACCGGGACTGTTAGTCGACCATGAAGTCGGTCCTGGTGCAGTCCTCCAGTGAAACGTACGAGTCTAGGAAGAGACAGTGGAGTTTATGAGTTGAGTACAGTGATATACAGTCTAACGTTGTAGCAGTTGATTGTGTGGCCAATTGTGTCGTATTGGCCGTTTTATTTGACCCTTATTGAAGTACCAGATTATTTGGAGCCTTGTTGTCAAGTTCTTGATGTGTTGTGTTGTGTTTAGCAGTGTTTACAGAAGGCCTGATTAGGAGAGAGAAACGTAACAATATGATATATTTCAGTCTATGAGTGCGCAATATTTTAAACTCGTAAACACTAGAGCCGCTTACGACTTTAATGTTTGAATGTAGTGCGCACTTTTTACAACTCGTAAACACAAGAACCGAGACGCACACATTACGGATTCATTCAGATGACATCATTTCCTTTTACTCAGTCTTCAGCTGCCAGATCTTTCGTCTCTTAGCGTAAAATGTAAAAAATTTTTGTTAGTGGTGTAGATATCTCGTTTAAAAGGGGTCTGGGGAAAAAGTTCATCGCAGAATAAGGTAAGCTTTGCTTTGTATAGGTGGGTTGAATGGTTTATTATAGTTTATATGGACTCCATCTTGATCCTTTACTGCATTACATTCAATAGTCAAATTTAAAGGAGAATCTACACTCTAGAATACTGAGTATACTCTAGATCAAGTAGATTCTATAGATTTAGATCAAGAATACATATAAATACATTCTATCTAGATCTAGATTAGATCTATTCGTAAAATACCACTGACTCATTCATTACGAGATCTCGTACAGATCCGAATGAAATTTCGTAAACAGGTTCTTTTTACCTCCTAGGCCTAGACGCTTGCTAAAAACTAGGGTGGGTTGAAATGAAAAATTTATCTTTGAAAAAACAATTTTTTGATAGTACATCATTAAAATACTTTATTAAAACTTTCCAATGATCTATAAATTATTACTGTATGTTTAACAGTTGTTTTTTTTTTGTGGCGTTTTAACATCACATTGAGCGCAATGGACCAAATGAGAGGGGAGTTTGTCTCTGGCTAAGCCGGCCTTGGCTGGACGACACCCGCCTCTCAGGTCAAAAGTTTAAAGTTAAAGTTGAGTTTTGTAGATGATAGATCTACTTATTAAATAAGAAATTTAATAGTAGATCTAGTATTAGTAGTAAATTTCTAGCTCACAAAGCTGATTTCATTAGTATTTATGAACTTTAATTGCTTAGAATGTAAATCTTGAAGGAAATTGACAAATTCTCAAGACCGGAACTACAAGAAATGTCAGAGTGGTCTGGAGGAAATAACAGAAAATAACAAAATATTTAACAATTGTGATCAAAATAGTCTAAAACAATTTTTTGAAAAATGCGCATGTAGACTCATGCGAGTATTTTTATTATAAAAAAGGATACTGATATATACAGAATATTAGGCCTTACCTGTTTTTATTCTTTTTAATATCAATTTTGTTATTTAGGCTATCTAAAAAACTGTAAATTCTCATAGGGCTCAATGTTAACCGTATATTTCAACTTTGTAAACAAACTGCATGAAATATCGCTATAAAATTTGGTAGAATTATGGCCAGGCATGAGATCTAACAGGAAAAAAAATTTAATGTTTGAAAATTTTCCTGGTAAAAATAAAATAAAAGAGTATTTTTCATAATCAATTAAAACAAAAGTAATTAACTTTTTAAAAAAAATTCCTCATTAAGCATCATATAAGCCTTTGTCGATAAGACTTCTTGAAAACCTCTTTCATTCATTTATAAATCTATCTCCAAGTACAACCTATGTTGTACAAAATGCGATCTCTAAATTATCTATTTTTTACTTCCGCAATTCGTTTTTTTCCCGCCTAGTTATAAGAACCCGTTTTAACAGAATTACGACCCCTGAGTACCGCTTTTCGCAAAAAAAAAACAACAAAACAAGCTTTCTACCAAACCTGATTTTATTTTATTTTCGGTATTACCTTAAAAGGCCGCAGTCCATATATAATGAATTTACCAAATTCCGTATTTTTAAAGCGATTTTTTTTTCTTTTTCCCAAAGTCTACTTATTTTTAATATGGCTTAGCCTACTTCATTCCTAATATCATTAATTAATAAGATAGATTTTTTTTTTATCTTCGCGAGAGAGTATAAGACAGAGAGAGAGAGATTGAGAGAGACAGAAAGAGAGAGAGAGAGCAAGTAATTGTACTTTGTTACGAATCCTTACAGCATTGAAAAGATAAATCTAGACCTGTTGTCATTTTGCTAACATTTAAATGGTGTAAAAAAAGAAATCACAATTAAGAAAACCAAATTGATATTTCTTTTCATTCAGAGAACAAAATACCAAGAGACCTGTCAAAAGTGGTAAGGGAATGTTTACGAACGAATACATTTTTGTTGTTTGGTTTGGGATGGGAGGGGGGAGGAGGCGAATCAATAAAAGTGCGCTACTAAAATCAGGGCTGGCCTTATGCAAAGGCAAACTAGGCAGTCTTTTAGTGAAAGTGCGTGGACCGGGGGGGGGGGGGGCATTATGTGTGTAACTTAGTTACTTAGTGGTTTAAACCAATCGTTATTATCGCCATAGGCAATAGGCCTCGGTTTTATAAGTGAATAAACGAATAATAGTATTTATTTTATAATGTATATAATAGTAATTATATCCAAATATCTTTTAGTTCTCTTTCTCTCTCTCTCTTTGTATTAATAGAAAGAAGTGAAGAAGAAATTTCTATAAAATGCATTGACGAATTTATTTTCAAATATAAACTCTTAAATTTCACTTATAATCCGCTTCCCTACCCAAACTTGGCCCCGCGAAATCCGTTTCGCATAGGGCCCCACAATGGTTAAGTCTAGCCCTGCTATTTAGTGTCTACTATGCGTAGTAGATTACTTGTTTAGTTTCTATGACTTCTTGGTCACAATGATTAAGTCCGGCGCTGCTATTTAGTGTTTGTAAAATGTTTTACATGTTTCGGATGTTCCTTCAGAGTTAAAGGACAAAGGGGGATGGAAGCGGACAGGGTTTGATAAATCCAAACGACAGTCCAGCATGCAAACCGCACGACCAGGCAGCCATCCGTAGTGACCGGTGAATACTTGTTCTCCCCCCTCTTGTTTTTTCGTGGGGTGACTATCCGCAGAAATAAGAGAGTGATCTTTCCTTAGCTTTTTCTTCTCGTCCAAACTCTTGAGCGACGAAGAAAATTATATATATGGATATTTAAACAAATGAAATTAACAATGGCATTTATCTCTCTTTAGCCTGCACGTTTGGAAACTCTAGGGCATTTGTTATTCAAAAGATGTCTTTCAGCACACATCAATATTCCAGCTGTACTCCTGGCAGCCTTTACAGTAAGGTAGGTTTAAGGCCAGTGTTTCTTGATGCCCGAAGTTCTGCCTTCAGAACCTTGGATCTGCCCTTGCAGACAACTCGCTATGTAGACGAATTGAGGAGTTTCAACGTCAACGATTATCTCCCCTGCCCAAAGAACAAACTTGATTTAAAGCTCAATTATTCATATTCAGAAGATTTCAATAACTATTTTGGTAGAGATCCCGAAAGTATTCGTTCGGAGCCAAGCTCCACCCCTCGACTTTATCAGCCAACAGTTAGTATGCTTAACTTAAAAACGTCCTACCAGGAAAACGGTCCTCGCAGAACTTTAAGCACAATAGAGGACCGGGACGAAGGTGGCCGAAAGAAACAAAAAACGGCTTTGGTAAAAAAAGGCATAACTCCAGATTTGAACAACAATTTTTTCAAAGATGCCAGAGGAAAGTTTGGCTTAACACCAGAGAAATGGGCGGATTGCCAAGGTAAGGGGAACAACTCAGTGATTTAGATACTTTAATGAACAGAGGTAGCTAGGTTGTAATGTCCCCTTAGAGAGTGGCCCAGTCCAACTTTTACGTTTAGATCGAACTACTAATAAGAACAAAAAAAACGAGATAAAAAAGTTCACATAAAATTTGACCGTATTTTTGTGTAGCTTGCAAACTGTTTCTTCATTACAAATGCACACTTTTTAAAACAATACTTAAAAGATATATTGTGCATTAATGTTTCAGTAAATTTCGTGAAAGAAACACAAACCACAATTTAGATACTTGGCGTTTCATTTGGAAATATGCTACTAGTCTTATACATAGACTCGACACCGTCTTATAACACTATCCAACCAAATCTGAGGATAAAACAAACTATCTAACTTGAATGTTGGCAAAACTATGCGAGCTTGCGTTCTAAACTTTCTGATAAAACACCCACACACTATGTAACAACGAACGGCAATGGGTCGGGTACTAGAGAGTTAAGCACAGGAGCGCCGCATTCTTTCACCAGTCTCTATTATCTACACCAATAAAGCCATCAGTTGCTATTCCCATCATCCCCTCCTCTCTGCCTTGTCCAAAGTTTGTACCGTTCGACATTAGACACATTGGACCAATAATGTAGAGAGACACATTTGTGTTGACTTTAGAGATTCAGATCTACAACTCAACTGGAGACTAGGTGCAAGAAACCTAGATACAAGTAGAAACTACAAGCTCAAATGAACATGTCGCCTTGATGGTTGTAAGAAGAAGGAATTAAGCAATAACTTAACAACTTAACGACTCAACAACTTAACAACTCAACGACTCACCAACTTAACAACTCAACCAATTAACAACTCAACAACTCAACGACTTAACAACTCAACGACTCAACAACTTAACAACTTAACAACTCAACAACTTAACAACTTAACAACTTAACAACTTAACAACTCAACAACTCAACAACTTAACAACTCAACAACTTAAAAACTCAACAACTTAACAACTCAACAACTTAACAACTCAACAACTCAACAACTTAACAACTCAACAACTCAACAACTTAACAACGTAACAACTCAACGACTCAACAACTCAACAACTTAACAACGTAACAACTCAACGACTTAACAACTCAACAACTCAACGACTTAACAACTCAACAACTCAACGACTTAACAACTCAACAACTCAACGACTTAACAACTCAACAACTCAACGACTTAACAACTCAATAACTCAACGACTTAACAACTCAACGACTTAACAACTCAACGACTTAACAACTCAACAACTCAACGACTTAACAACTCAACAACTCAACGACTTAACAACTCAATAACTCAACAACTCAATAACTCAACGACTTAACAACTCAACGACTTAACAACTCAACGACTTAACAACTCAACGACTTAACAACTCAACGACTCAACAACTTAACAACTCAACGACTCAACAACTTAACAACTCAACAACTTAACAACTCAACGACTTAACAACTCAACGACTTAACAACTCAACAACTCAACGACTTAACAACTCAACGACTTAACAACTCAACAACTCAACGACTTAACAACTCAACAACTCAACACTCAACAACTCAACGACTTAACAACTTAACAACTCAACAACTCAACGACTGAACAACTGAACAACTCAACACTCAACGACTTAACAACTCAACGACTCAACGACTTAACAACTCAACGACTCAACTACTTAACAACTCAAAGACTTTTTTTTTCAGAAAGGTAGTAAAATTTAAAATTGACAAAAGAATAATTACACTATTTTTTTTATACTGCAATTATTAGAAATCCGATGACCTTTTGCTACCGTCTGTTGATATGGTAATACTTCACTGGCACAAAGACATACGCCACTAAACAAGGCTACAAAGACATACGCCACTAAACAAGGCTACAAAGACATACGCCACTAAACAAGGCTACAAAGACACTAACTCCAAAGTGTTGCACTAAGACAGGTAAAAAGGCCGGTTTCAATACTTTCAGAAAGACTCTAGAAAACTATGAAGCACAAACAAGAACTAAGACACTGACCTTGTCCATACAAAAAGAGGAGACTTGTTCATTACTGTTCTATTGTTCGACAACAGTCTTTTGTGGGCTGGCTCCAACGCTTTTCAGAATAATGTTCACGCTATGCTGAAAGATGCCTTTCGCATAGAAAGCGTTGGAGTTGGTATACGATATCGCACTGATGCAAGTTTATTTAATGCTCAAAGACTTAAGAACTTAAATCAAGAACCAAAGTAAAATATGACTGCATCAGAAACCTAATATTCGCAGATAATTGTACCCTAAATGCCTCAAACGAAGAAGACCTTCTAAAGAGCCTGTCCCTCTTCGCCAAAAAATGCAGATATTTTGGCCTCACTATAAATGTAAAAAAACACAGAAGTATTGCACCAACTTTCTCCAGATAAATCGGTCACAGAACCAGACATTCTTATAGATAGCCAGAAACGAGCAAATGTTAAAAAGTTTGTCTATTCGGGAAGTACCATATCAGCAAATGCCAACCTTGATATCCACAAAACTGAAAGTCTACAGTGCTGTAGTGTTCCCTTCATTCTTCACGCATCAGAGTCCTGGAATTTATATTCCAGCCACTTCAAAAAGCTTAGCTCCTTCCACCTATGCTGTCTAAGGGAAATTCATACGGTGCATTGGCCACACACCAGATACAAGAATCCTACAGCTTTCTAACATGAACAGTATGAATGCCACAGTAAAAAGGTCTCAAACTCGATGGGCGGGACACGTAGTCCGCATGCCAGACAATCGCCTTCCCAAACGACTTCTTTACGGGGAGCTGTGTGCAGAAAAGCGCCATAAAGCTCTTTCAAGGAGTGTGCTATTGACATTCACGTCTGGAAAGCACTAGCTCTCGATCAGTGTGACGTATATATTGTTTAACTAACGGCATGATACTACAGGATAAGATTTATGAATGTTATTATTACATTCGTATGTATTCAATGCGAACCTGACCTAACTGATGTTATTGAGTGATTATCTACTTGATTAAATTGTTTTTGTTAAAAAAAGAGAGACAGTCTCTCATTGAAGTCCTATGGGAAGAAACAGTTCACTTTGGTTATAAGGCATAGCATGTATTTGTCTCCACTAATGAAAGAGTGTGTGAATAATAGAGGAGACAGCTTATTAATTG
Source organism: Biomphalaria pfeifferi (assembly GCA_030265305.1). Taxonomy (NCBI): domain Eukaryota; kingdom Metazoa; phylum Mollusca; class Gastropoda; family Planorbidae; genus Biomphalaria; species Biomphalaria pfeifferi. Next base: position 385,059 of record JASAOG010000123.1, on the reverse strand, counting down.
TTATTTTAAATTATGTTTTATTCATATGTTTACTACAGAGATTCTTTTTTATTTAAAACAAAAGGAAACATTCTACTTTAAATGTAAGTAGTTTGTAGAACAGAAAATAATTTATTTAATAAGAAAAATTGTCGTACATAAAAAAAAAAAGCTACAAGCGTTTGCTTAATATGCTGAATGGTGACCCGTCAAAATAGCGCAAGACAAAATAGCGCGAACTTATATATGATGTGTATAAAAATACCAATTATTAGTAATTTAATGTTCTGGGCATCATTTTTGTTGATGTCTCTTATCTTTTTCAATACCGATATTAATAATCTGAAATTATGCCATATTTGCAGAGAACGAGAGTACTTTAAATATTATATCCTTCCCATTTTTCACCTTTGATTAAAATGCACAACTTGCTAAAAATAGGATTTTGAAATGTGGTAACCCGACAAAAAAAGATAGGAAAATACGAAAGTCATATATTCAGAATATAATACTATAACTAAATATAATACTATAATCTACTATAATAAGAAATCTGGCAAACATTGGCAAACTTAGGTGTGTCAGGATGAGTTAAGATGGCGAACACATTTCTTATCTCACCAAACGTTTGTTTAATCTCAGGCAGCGACTGACCAATTCAATCACTGATTTTGTTATTTCCTGTCCGTCTTTGTCTAACACCCTCAAATAGAACAAGATTCTGAGGTACAATGCTGGAGAACGAAGTAAAGCTGCAAGCAAGACAAAGTACCTCCAACTGAACAGACGACTTGAAGCTATATTGCCAATGTATAGAAACAAGCCAGTGCTGAAATTTCTACGTGACATTACATAAAAATTTAACTTTGTGAAAGTTTGTGTGTGTATGTGTGTAAATTTGACAAGTATCTTTGCGTGTTTTCGAAGTACACTTTAATAATGTTAATAATTGCTATATTTTGAAATTATTCATTTCATTATTATGATTTTTGCTTATTTATGTTTTAAGAAATCCAAAGTGTTTCCTGCAAAATGACTGATACATTGTGATAACATCCAAAGTGTTTCCTGCAAAATGACTGATACATTGTAATTAAATTAAAACAAAAAAATATTGGCTCTATTCATATTTTACCATATCTAAAGTATTTCTTTCAAAATGACTAGAATATATTTTTTTCTGCGCTATTTTGTCGGCGTTATTTGTTCGCGCTATTTTGTCGGCGTTATTTTGTCCGCGCTATTTTGTTCGCGCTATTTTGTCGGCGCTATTTTGACGGGGTACCATGCTGAATACTTACTTCCCTGACTAAATAGCCTCCCATGTTGTTTTTTTTACTATTAATAGTAAATAGTTGTAAAAATAGTGTGTTTTTACAAAACAATCTTCTTGCATAGGTTATTTTAAAAAATTCACTTTTAGCTTTCTGAAAAGAAAGACGTAGCCATTGCATCAGAGAACTTTTGAAAGATCTAAAATATCAAGATATTCAATATCTTTTAAATTTTTTGATCTCTTAACGGGACTGTCGGACAGACAGACCACACAAAACTAATAGCGGCTATTCACGGGTGTCGCTAAGACTCTATAGCTAGAACAAAGCTACTCTCCCGAAGAATGTTTCCATAAAAGATGCTTTTTCCAAACCACACGAAATTCTCAAAGACTATTATCAACACACGGTTACCACAGTAACCACAGTTACATTAGACTAATGGTCGGCTCCTTTCCATGAAGGTTGGCACAAAAAGATTTCAATAGACTCCTTTGTCCCACTTTTTGTCAGGATGTTTTAAGTGTGTATGTGTGTGTGAATGATTTCATGTTTGCATCTATATTGTTATAATAATAATAATAATAATAGAAATTAATACTCAGGTAGACAATGGCAGTCAGAGAGAATTTCTATTTATTAGGACCAATGAAATTATCGTATATTTTCTCTCCTTGTGTAGTCACTGTTACATGAGTTTTTACTTGTTTCCTCCTGCTTTGTGGAGTCATTGTTACATGAGTTGTTACTTGTTTCCTCCTGCTTTGTGGAGTCACTGTTACATGAGCTGTTACTTGTTTCCTCCTGCTTTGTGGAGTCACTGTTACATGAGTTGTTATTTGGTTCCTCCTACTTTGTGGAGTCACTGTTACATGAGCTGTTACTTGTTTCCTCCTGCTTTGTGGAGTCACTGTTACATGAGCTGTTACTTGGTTCCTCCTGCTTTGTGTAGTTACTGTTACATGAGCTGTTTCTTGTTTCCTCCTGCTTTGTGTAGTCACTGTTACATGAGCTGTTACTTGTTTCCTCCTGCTTTGTGGAGTCACTGTTACATGAGCTGTTACTTGGTTCCTCCTGCTTTGTGTAGTCACTGTTACATGAGCTGTTTCTTGGTTCCTCCTGCTTTGTGGAGTCACTGTTACATGAGCTGTTACTTGTTTCCTCCTGCTTTGTGGAGTCACTGTTACATGAGCTGTTACATGTTTCCTCCTGCTTTGTGGAGTCACAGTTACATGAGCTGTTACTTGTTTCCTCCTGCTTTGTGGAGTCACTGTTACATGAGTTGTTACTTGGTTCCTCCTGCTTTGTGGAGTCACTGTTACTTGAGTTGTTACTTGTTTCCTCCTGCTTTGTGGAGTCACTGTTATATGAGTTGTTACTTGGTTCCTCCTGCTTTGTGGAGTCACTGTTACATAAACTGTTACTTGGTTCCTCCTGCTTTGTAGAGTCACTGTTACATGAGCTGTTACTTGTTTCCTCCTGCTTTGTGGAGTCACTGTTACATGAGTTGTTACTTGGTTCCTCCTGCTTTGTGGAGTCACTGTTACATGAGCTGTTTTTTGGTTCCTCCTGCTTTGTGGAGTCACTGTTACATGAGCTGTTACTTGGTTCCTCCTGCTTTGTGGAGTCACTGTTACATGAGCTGTTTCTTGGTTCCTCCTGCTTTGTGGAGTCACTGTTACATGAACTGTTACTTGGTTCCTCCTGCTTTGTGGAGTCACTGTTACATGAGCTGTTACTTGTTTCCTCCTGCTTTGTGGAGTCACTGTTACATGAGCTGTTACATGTTTCCTCCTGTTTTGTGGAGTCACAGTTACATGAGCTGTTACTTGTTTCCTCCTGCTGTGTGGAGTCACTGTTACATGAGTTGTTACTTGTTTCCTCCTGCTTTGTGGAGTCACTGTTACTTGAGTTGTTACTTGTTTCCTCCTGCTTTGTGGAGTCACTGTTATATGAGTTGTTACTTGGTTCCTCCTGCTTTGTGGAGTCACTGTTACATGAACTGTTACTTGGTTCCTCCTGCTTTGTAGAGTCACTGTTACATGAGTTGTTACTTGGTTCCTCCTGCTTTGTGGAGTCACTGTTACATGAGCTGTTTCTTGGTTCCTCCTGCTTTGTGGAGTCACTGTTACATGAGCTGTTACTTGTTTCCTCCTGCTTTGTGGAGTCACTGTTACATGAGCTGTTACTTGTTTCCTCCTGCTTTGTGGAGTCACTGTTACATGAGCTGTTACTTGGTTCCTCCTGCTTTGTGGAGTCACTGTTACATGAGCTCTTTCTTGGTTCCTCCTGCTTTGTGGAGTCACTGTTACATGAGCTGTTACTTGTTTCCTCCTGCTTTGTGGAGTCACTGTTACATGAGCTGTTTCTTGTTTCCTCCTGCTTTGTGGAGTCACTGTTACATGAGCTGTTACTTGGTTCCTCCTGCTTTGTGGAGTCACTGTTACATGAGCTCTTTCTTGGTTCCTCCTGCTTTGTGGAGTCACTGTTACATGAGCTGTTACTTGGTTCCTCCTGCATTGTGTAGTCACTGTTACATGAGTTGTTACTTGGTATAAAGGTTATATGTGCGTTTAGCTTGTTTATGGATGTTTGTCTCAAACAGCTGCCCAAATGGGTTTTCTTTTGCCAATGACTTTACCAGCAACATTTAGGATTCTCTGGAGTTTTTTTATATTTTGAGTGCCATACCAGGTAGTGATATTGAAACATAATATATTGCAGATGTGAGCGTGATAAAACATAGCCAAGGCCTCTTCGCTAACATTAAACGAGGACAGTTTTCTTAGTAATCGTAATCTTTGCTGCTCTTGTTTGCTGATGTAATCAGCATTGGCAGTAAAATTTAGTTTATTGTCTGGGATAGTACCAAGGTATTTAAATGTTTGCACTATTTCAATGGTCTCTCCAGCTACAGAAACAATATCATTTTCCTTCTTTTCCATACGAAAATCAATTATCATTTCTTTGTTGTTGTTTTTTACATTTAATAATAAAAAAATAATCTTGGCAGATAAATTAATTGGTACATAACGGATCTTGCTCTAATCTTGACAGACACATTGAATGTTAGATAAAGGATATCGCTTTAATGTTAACAGACATATTAATTGCTACATAAAGAATGACACTCTTATTTTAACAAACATATTGATTGCTATATAAAAGATGTCGCTTTTAATTTCTATTTTAGTGTATAACAGAATTGAAGAGCTTGCCAAACCCAAACAGTTACCTTGTGAATACCGAGATAACAGGTATGTATGTAGATGGAAAGATCGGATGTGAAATAGTTTCAAGTGACAAGACACTCATATTGGTGTTTTCTCATTCAAAATGCATTTCTCTTTTAGGACATGAATGTCTTACACCATACAGTTCTATTAGCTCACAGTTCTATTAGCTCACAGTTCTATTAGCTCACAGTTCTATTAGCTCACAGTTCTATTAGCTCACAGTTCTATTAGCTCACAGATTTATTGGCTCACAGTTCTATTAGCTCACAGATTTATTGGCTCACAGTTCTATTAGCTCACAGATTTATTGGCTCACAGTTCTATTAACTCACAGATTTATTGGCTCACAGTTCTATTAGCTCACAGATTTATTGGCTCACAGTTCTATTAGCTGACAGTTCTATTAGCTCATAGTTCTATTAGCTCACAGTTCTATTAGTTCATAGTTCTATTAGCTCATAGTTCTATTAGCTCACAGTTCTATTAGCTCACAGTTCTATTAGCTCACAGTTCTATTAGCTCACAGTTCTATAAGCTCACAGTTCTATTTGCTTGCAGTACTAAACCTGTGTTTGTATTCGACCAGAGCTGTGCTATGGCTAAAACCCCTGAATCTAAAGTTTTATGGACAAACACTTTTCCGTCCCATCAGTTGTAGCCTTCTGCCTGACCCCCACACTCACACACACACACACTTTGTAATGAAAAGCCTCTCCTTCAGCAACAAACTTTTAGGCTCATTTCTATTCAGTGGTACAGCAAGCATTCAGTTTAGAAAGCCATCATTACCAACCACCAACTTTTGGCATTCCCAACCACCAACTTTTGGCTCTATTTAGTGGTACAGCAAGCATTCCGTTTAGAAAGCCATCATACCCAACCACCAGCTTTTGGCTCTATTTAGTGGTACAGCAAGCATTCAGTTTAGAAAGCCATCATACCCAACCACCAACTTTTGGCTATATTCAGTGGTACAGCAAGCATTCAGTTTAGAAAGCCATCATTCCCAACCACCAACTTTTGGCTCTATTCAGTGGTAATAATAATAATAATAATAATAATAATCTTTATTGTCCGTATGGAAATTTGTCTTACAATTTGTGCATTACACCAAACAAAAAACATTATAACTATAAGAAACCAAAGTGTACATGCATACCAGACTCACTCATTATTTACATGTGACAAAGTTTATACCAGATTGTTCTTATTTAATGATTTGATTGCCAGGGGAACAAAAGAGTGTTTGCCTTTGCTATCGGCGTCTTGTATCTCTTTTGTGATGGTAAAATCACAAAATCCGGACACAAAGGGTGATTATTTATATCGAGGATCTTGTTAGCTTTTTTATAGATGTTTGTCTCAAACAACTGCCCAAATGGGGTTTGTTTTTTGCCAATGATTTTACCTGCAGCATTTAGGATTCTATAAAGTTTATTTTAATTTTTAATGCTCAGATTGCCATACCAGGCAGTGATATTGTAACTTAAAATATTGCAGATATGAGCGTGATAAAACGTAGTCAAGGCCTCTTCGCTAACATTAAACGAGGACAGTTTTCTTAGTAATCGTAATATTTGCTGCCCTTTTTTGCTGATGTAATCAGTATTTGCAGTAAAATTTAGTTTATTGTCTAGGATAGTACCAAGGTATTTAAAGGTTTGCACAATTTCAATAGTCTCTCCAGCTACAGAAACAATATCATTTTCTTTCTTTTCCCTACGAAAATCGATTATCATTTCTTTGGTTTTTTTTTACATTTAATAATAAAAATTATTACAAGCATTCAGTTTAGAAAGTCATCATTGCCAGCCACCAACTTTTAGGCCTTCCCATTTCTATTCAGTGATACAGCAAGCATTCAGTTTAAAAAGCTATCATTCATTGTTACATTTATATGTGTATTTATGTTTATGTATATTGTGTGTGTGTTTGTTTTCATGTATTCTCTATTGTTCTACTGTTCAGTATGTTCACGTGTTCACGGTTTACTCTTAAGTGTGTATTCACTGTGTATTAGTCTCTGCTGGTTGGTCTCTCCTTGTTTCACGTTAATAAAAAATGGAGTGTAACTTTTAAACATCAATATTGTTTAGTGTATTGTGATAATATAACATGGTGGCAGCTTTCTAAAGTTATAAAATGGAAACTGTAAGTAAAACTAACTTTAAACCAAGAATTAACCCTCCACTTCCTTTAAGTGTGAAGAAAGGGTGTGAGGAATGGAAGCTTTTCAAGCAAATGTGGCTGAACTATTGCACTATCGAGAGAATAAACGATATAGATGAAGAGTATGCCAAAGCACTGATCTTGCACACTATCGGCCCAGAGGCGTTGGCAGTATACAAAAGTATCACCTTTAAACCAATGCACAATATTCAAGACATAATATGTGCATTTGATGAACACTTCATTGGTTTAAAAAATGAAACTTATGAAAGATATGTTTTCAACAACAGACAGCAGAAGCCACAGGAAACCGTAGAGGATTACCTACTAGCTCTACGCACACTCGCTAAAACCTGCAACTTTTGTAACCATATGGAAGAGTCATTAATAAGGGACCGAATGGTGGTTGGCATCAGAGATACAAGAACAAAGAAAGATCTCTTACAAGAACATAAACTAACACTCAAGACTTGTATAGAAATCTGCAAGGCAAATGAAGCTGCTGACTTGCAACTACAGGTACTAGAGACAGGTAGGCCTACATCTGATGCCTCACCACTTAAGGATGAGGCGTTCGCTGTTTCGTCTCGCAAAAATATTCTACAACAAAATGCTGCTCATAAACAGCGCAAATGTAAATTTTGTGGACAAAACCACCCGTTCAAAATGGAACTGTGTCCTGCGTGGGGTAAAATATGTAACATCTGTAAAAAAAAATCCTTTCGGCATTCAGTGCAACCAAAAGAAACTGCAATATGTACATGAAGACTGTGATGATTGTAATTCGTTATCTTCTAATGATGAGGCTGTGCTTGATTTACAAGGTAGACCAAACAATAAAATCATAAAAGCTGAAATGATCATAGTTGGTGAGAAGATTGTGTGTCAGATTGACTCGGGTGCCTGTGTTAATGTCATCCCATAGAAGCTTATTAAATCTGCACAAATCTGTCCCACTCAAAACAAGCTACGTGTGTATGACGGTAGCACACTCATACCTATTGGAAAGGTACAACTCGTAGTACAAAATCCAAGGACCAACAAGAGATATCGTGTTGATTTCGTGGTTGTGAGAGATGACTTAACTCCCCTGTTAGGGAAGAAAACGTCAGAAAAAATGGGATTAATTACAATTAATTATCATACTTTTGAAAGTGTTGACAAGGTTGAAAGTGTTGATAAGCCTTTACCAAGGTTATCGACAAAAATATTTGAACAGTTCTCTGATGTATTTGATGATCAGCAGGGTGAATTACCTGGTGTTGTACACTTAGAAGTGAATCCTGACATAACACCAGTTACATGTCCATCTGGTCGTGTACCTTAAGCTATGCATGCTAAAGTACAGTTTGAGTTAGAACTGCTAACAGAAAAAGGAACCATTGAGCCTGTTGATAAACCTACTGACTGGGTCAGTCGAATGGTGATTGCAACTAAAAAATCTGGAAAACTCCGTATCTGTTTAGATCCTCGTCCTCTCAACAAGGCACTTAAAAGAGAACCTTTTCCCGTTCCAGTAATGGAAGACTTGCTTCCTAGATTATCGAATGCAAAAGTGTTTTCAAAACTGGACCTTGCAAATGCATATTGGCATGTGCATCTGGATGAAGCATCGAGTTTGCTAACAACTTTTATGACACCCTTTGGACGTTACAAGTGGAGAAGATTACCATTTGGAACATCTGTGAGCTCTGAACTGTTTCAGAAACATTTAAATGCTGCTCTTGAAGGTCTTAATGGTGTGATTGGTGTAGCTGATGATATTATAGTTTATGGTTCCGGAGACACATGGGAAACAGCTTCCCATGACCATGACAAGAATATTACAGCATTATTTGAGAGATGTCGCTCTGTGGGAATTAAACTGAACAAAGAAAAAGCTGAGATTAAAATGAAAGAAATTACATTTCTGGGACATCTAATTACAACTGATGGTTTAAAGATTGATCCTGAAAAGGTAAAGGCTGTTAAAGAAATGAACAAACCAACAAACGTTGAGGAAGTTCGGCGCTTTTGTGGGTTTGTGAACTATCTTGCTAAATTCCTACCCAAACTATTAGACGTCATTGAACCAATTCGACAGCTACTTCATACAGATATCCCTTGGTCATGGTCGAGAAAACATGACAGTGCATTCTGTGACATACAATCTATGGGTACTCAAGCTCCTGTGCTAGTATTCTACAATCCACTTAAACAATTGACCATACAGTGTGATTCCAGCCAAAATGGTCTTGGCGCTGTCTTAATGCAGGAAAGTAAACCCATAGCTTACGCAAGTCGATCTTTGACTGATACTGAAACTAGATACGCATAAATCGAGAAAGAAATGCTAGCAATTGTATTTGCACTGGATAAGTTCCACCAATACACATTTGGTCGACATATAACCATTGAAAGTGACCACAAACCTCTTGAAGCAATAATGGCTAAACCTCTCTCAGCTGCTCCTCGAAGATTGCAGGGAATGATGTTGCGCATACAAAACTATGACATAACTGTAATTTATAAAAAGGGAAAAGAAATGTATCTTGCCGATGCACTTTCAAGAGCTCATATCAAGTCATCAGCAAACAGTTAAGGGGAGTTTGAGCTCATAAATATGGCCAGTTTCCTAGCAATTGGGGAGAAAGACTACAGAAACTAAAGGAAGAAACCGAGAAAGATAGGACGCTTCAAAAACTTCTAATCACAATTAATCAAGGTTGGCCAGCTAACGCCTTATTATAATTTCAGAGACGAAATGTCAGTTCAAGAGGTTAGGTTATATTCAAAGGTGAAAGAGTAGTAGTGCCCAAGTCACTACGATTAGAAATAAAAAGAGAAGTTCATTCTACACACTCAGGCATTGAAGGATGTCTAAAAAGAGCTCGAGTTTATTCTGGCCAGGAATGACCGGTGACATAAAGCATTATATTTTAACTTGTGAAATATGTCAAGCTTTTCAACCCAATCAACAGAAAGAGACTTTAATGAATCATGAAGTTCCCACACACCCCTGGGAAAGGGTTGGTGTTGATCTATTCACACTTGACGGCAAAGACTATCTTGTGTGTGTGGACTACTACAGTAACTTCTGCGAAGTTGATCGTCTAGAGAACACTAGTTCAGAAACTGTCATAAGAAAACTTAAAGCCCATTTCGCTAGATATGGCAGCCCATCCACAGTGGTCTCTGATAATGGACCTCAGCTATCTTCGGACAGCTTCGCAAAATTCGCCAGCGATTGGAGTTTCAACCATTTGACAAGCAGTCCCCACTATCCCAGATCAAATGGGAAAGCTGAATCAGCCGTGAAGACTGTAAAGAGATTATTTCTTAAAAATAAAGATCAGTTCATGGCTTTACTTAATCATAGAAGCACCCCGAATAAAACTGGTACTAGCCCATCACAGGCATTCTTTAACAGAAGAATCAGAACCTTGCTGCCTATAGCTAAATGCCTGTTGAAACCTCAAGTTCTGGATCCTCAGAAACATAAAAAAGCGCTGAAAGAAAACCAGAGGAGATCAGTGATTTACTACAACTCCCACGCTAAAGATTTACCTCCCCTTGCTAAGGGTGAAGAGGTGAGACTAAAGTCAAGGTCGCATGGCCATGAGCGTTGGCAAAAGGGAGTTATAACTCGTCAGTTACTACAACGGTCGTATGAAGTTGAATCGGGCGGTGGAGTTTATCGCCGAAATAGACTTCACTTACGAAGAATCCCACTGCCTGCTGAAACGAATGCGCCTACACCAACAGGTACGACCGAGCCCGACAACCCCGCACCTGTGGATGCACCCAGCACAGATGAAAGTGGGCCTAATGCTCAGAGACCTGAGAGCCATATAGAAGACGGGTCTCACAGGTCGACAACCTATACAACTAGGTCAGGCCGAGTGGTCAAATCCATAAGAACTAGTGACTATGTATATGACTAACCTCAAACACCGGAGGATGTTACATTTATATGTGTATTTATCTTTATGTATGTTGTGTGTGTGTTTGTTTTCATGTAGTTTCCCTTGTTCTACTGTTCAGTATGTTCATGTGTTCACGGTTTACTCTTAAGTGTGTCAGTAGTGTGTATTCACTGTGTATTAGTCTCTGCTGGTTGGTCTCTCCTTGTTTCACGTTAATAAAAAAATGGAGTGTAACTTTTAAACATCAATATTGTTTAGTGTATTGTGATAATATAACATTTATAGGCCTTCCCATTTCTATTCAGTGATACAGCAAGCATTCAGTTTAAAAAGCTATCATTCCCAACCACCAATTTTTAGGCCTCCCCATTTATTTGCATCGCTGAAATGAAAGGCCAGTAAGCACAATGTTCAACAAAGTATATGTGTGTGTGTGTGTGCCCCTTTTTTGGAATCCCTCGTTGCATCCTAGCATAGAATAATGCCCTCTCACAACGCATATTTTACTCGTAAATTACAGAATTACCGTTCTGATAAGTAAAAAAATGTAGAATAGCCGCGGAACAGTTTGAAAGAAGAACGTGACTTTTTTTATTTTGTCAATCGTAGGTCTAGATGTTTTTAAACACGAGAGAGTTGACGAGGTTACTAGACATCGTTGCAACAAGTTCTTATCGCATCTCATTTCAAGAATTCATTCCTTATTACGTCAAAGGAGAAAACAAATTCCATTACGACCTAGTTAGACTAAAAATGTCTTTAAACGAGATATTTTACTATATCTGCATCGCACCTATACTACGAAAGTCCAAGTGGTCGAACGAGCGTTGAAGCATCTTTCAGTCTGAGGTCTTCTGTTGACCAAGTCTACTATAAATATAAGCGAATACGCTGAACATGAAGATAATCTTCTTACGATAAAATTTTACGCTACATGTACTCCGATTGTCACTCACACACTTAAATATCGCCCGGTAACCCAACTTACTTTATTTCAATTAATTTGACCTCTGCCCTTTTGAACAGAATGGATAGTGAGCTATAGACGTCAGGAGAATGAGTTTTTTACAAAGTAAAACTGCAAGCTGGGAACCGCTTCTCCCTCCCCCACCAGAGCCCGAAGCTATCGAAGGAGCAACAACGTATAAAGATCTCTTTCTTTCTCTCTGTATATATAGATATAGATTATTACGTTTCTCTATCAACCCCTTGACAAGACAATGTGGCTAAGTCAAGAAGCAGACAACTTGGGCTTTAAGTACACAGGCCTGTAACACATGTGTCGGTTGATTACCCATAGGATTACACTGACCAGCATAACAGTTCAGTTACAACAATATATATATATATATATATATATATATATATATATATATATATATATATATATATATATATATATATATATATATATATATATATATATACATATGTTTGCGTGTGTGTGCGCGTGCGTGTGTGTGTGTGTGCATGTATATTTGAATGCGAAGGGTTAGGTTTTTTTCATGGGGTTTTCAGAGAAATCGCCAGATTGTCGTTAGGCGAATTATGAGGATATATAAAGAATGCGCGTTTATATTTCTTTTTCCTTTAAATATGAAAATAAACTAAAAGACTAAACTAATGTGTAGTTCAAATAAAAACATTTGAATGAGTTTTTTATTCAATAAGTTGTTAATAAATGTAAAAGATATTTAATATTGAGTAATTAATATTTACTCATCGTGACGTTTGATGCAAACTTTGTTTCTACCAATGCGCGAATCTATGAATGAAGCCAGAGAGTAATTTATGTAGAAGTCTGTATCAATTCTATCTCCCCCTGAAGTTTTCAGTTTCGAAGTGGTTTATTTTTCTAAAAAAACATACATGCATATTTATTTTGTTAAATTAAACCTTTTGCTTTAAGAAAAAAAAATGCCATTACATCAGAACTCTGTCAGATCTAAAATATCATGATATTATATTTAATTATATTGTCTAGTTTTTGCAATCTAAGCGTGACGCACTGACTCACATAAAACTAAAAATGTGTTTTCCATTTTTAGGACCACTAAAAATTAACATTTAATGTTGAAATAATATTGCAACAATTCTAATTAATGTAGTTATGTATATATATATATATATATATATATATATATATATATATATATATATATATATATATATAAGCCAAATTGGTTATTGAAAAACAAAATAGCCAGGACGACGCTAGGAAAATAAAAAATACCAAAACCAATGATTCTGTGTCCGCTCGCTAGGAAAATAAAAAATACCAAAACCAAGGATTCTGTGTCCGCTCGCTAGGAAAAAAAATACCAAAACCAAGGATTCTGTGTCCGCTCGCTAGGAAAATAAAAAAAAATAGAGTGGGAAGGGCAGTAAATACAATCCCCCCCCCCCCCCCCAATACCAGAAGAGAAACGACATAATGGGTAGATTTGTTTAAATATCAATAAGTAGCTTTTCTCTTTGAGATATATAGTCAACGAAAAAAGTACAGTTTTCCCTTTCAGACCTTGCGATCTATAGGGCAGATGACGTTAAGGTAATCTGTTTCTATGGTCAATGGTTTACGAGCAGGGTGTCATGTGGCCAGCACAACGACAAACCGCCTTTACTTTCCCCAACTAAAGTCAGGTACCCATTAGACTTGGGTGGACTCAGGGGTGCCCTTAAAAATCCATCATTCAAAATCCCAGCTTTCATCGAGATTCGAACCCAGGACCTCAGGTTCGGAAGTCAAGCGCTTAACCACTCTGCCACCGCGCTCTCAGAGGTATATAGACCAACAGAAAATCCGCTGTTGAAGACAGACACAGAGGGCGAAAAGAAAGTTTAAATTGACCACCTGCGGACAATTGTTATGCTTGCCTTGGATGTGGCAACATATGTAGGTCACAGTTGGGGCTGCGCAGCCACGGGAAATACTGCATTCCTCACTGATCTTCGGACTTGAAGGCAAGCCTTATACTTCAAGTCCGAAGATATATATACAGGGCCGCCGCGAGGGTTGTGGCGCCTGCGTGCGAAATTAAAAAATTACGCCCCCCCCCCCCTTTTTTTTTCTAGAGATCAAAAATGTGTTACGAGTGAGCGGCACCATGTCGCCCGCTGATTTAATCCATTTTGTAGATCATTCCCTTTTTTCCCTTTCATATTCACATCGTTGGGCGAAACCCCAGCAAATGTTTATGTCTTGCAACTTGAGGTCTATAAGATACAGGAGCAATAATAATACTGATTAGTTCAGTATGAGACATATCTGGTGTACAATTTAATGTTTTGTAAAAGTATTTGTGTGCTTATACAATTTGAAGGATTTTATTTTCTATTTCACTCCAATTTAAAAATTGCCACACCTACATCACGAACTGCTTTGTGCTGAAGAGAGAGGAGCCCCCACTTTGTGAGTACTGTGACTCTCGCCTCACCGTGGAACATATCCTCATTGATTGCCCCAGATACCAGGATGTCAGGGAGAAATTTTTTACAGCACATATTTTAAAAACACTATTCGACAATGTCGACCCTGGTAAGGTACTGGGTTTTATCCGGGAGGTGGGGTTGTCTACGAAGATCTGATTTATGAATTGTGAACATATAATCCTCTGTGGCATTTTACGTCTCGAGAGACGATCTTTTCCCTTTGCAACTTCTTGTGTGACTAAAGAGGCCAATCCTTGATACACAGCTGCGATCGTAGGTTGGCATATATAATCACCAGAAGCCGTTGCATTTTCACCTTTCTTTCTGCTTCTGTTGTGTATCACATCTGCAATCTTTGACCCTTCCTTTATGCTCTCTCTCCATGAGGATCTGTCCAGTGCCACCTCTTCCCAGTTGCCAGTGTCGATTTTGAAGAGCGACCAGCGGCTCTCCTGCTTCTATTAGATCGCCATACAGGATGTCCTGTGGAAGTCGACCTACTGGCATTCTACGAACGTGGCCAAGCCAGCCAAGGCGTCTGCTGCTGATAACAGAGCGGATGTCCTGGCACCCTGCTCTTTGTAGCACTTCCTCATTGGTTTTCTTATCTTGCCACCTTATTTTAAAGATCCGCCTTAGGCATCGGAGGTGGAAACATTCAGCTTTTTTTCCTGCCATGAGTAGGTTGACCATGTTTCACTTTCGTACAGCAAGGTGCTCAACACACAGGTCCGGTAGACTAGGGCATTAGTACTGCTAGTCAGCAATATGTTGTCCCAGACTCTTTTCTGCAGCCGTGACATGGTGGCCATTGCCTTGGCTATCCTGTTGTTTATTTCTTTATCCAGTAGAGTGTTGTTGGATATGATGGAGCCAAGGTAACAAAAGTGATCAACAATTTCTAGTGGTTGGCCATTAATGCTTACTTGAGGTGCAGTGTTTGTGTTTTGGACAAGTATCTTAGTCTTGCTTTGACTGATGTTTAAGCCGAACTTCTGGCAAGCAGCAGATAATTTGTCAACCAGGCACTGTAGCTGAATATCAGAATCAGCCACAATAGCTGCATCATCAGCATACAGGAGTTCCCTGACGAGTAGCTTCCTAACCTTGGTTTTTGCCCGCAGCCTTGATAATTAAATAGTTTTCCAGAGGATCTTGTATGGAGAAACACACCTTCGTTTATGTCGTTGTACGCATAATGCAGTAGACAGGAGAAGAATATGCCAAACAGAGTAGGTGCGAGCACATATCCCTGCTTGACACCACTGCAAACCTCAAAAGGTGCTGATAGGGCTCCATTGAATCTGACAGTGTATTTAGTTTCCTCGTGAAAACATTCAATGAACAGCAGTAGTTTGGGAGGGCAACCTATTTTCCTCAGGAGTTTGAAAAGGCCTCTTCTGCTGACCAAATCAAAAGCTTTAGTCAGATCAATAAAAACGATGTAAAGGGGTCTGTCTCTCTCTCTGAATTTCTCCTGTAGTAGTCGTAGAGAAGATATCATGTCAATAGTGGATCTACCACTCCTGAATCCACATTGAGACTCTGGGTAGACTCTAGAAGCTATCACTTGCAGCCTGGATAGTGCCACTCTAGCAAAGATCTTGCCCACTATACTGAGGAGAGAGATACCCCTGTAATTGTTGCAGTCACTCCGATCCCATTTGTTCTTGTATATTGTGACTATAGTTGCGTCACGCATGTCCTGTGGGAAATGACCTGTTTCCCAACAGCGGCAGAGGAGAATATAGAGTTCAGGGAGCAGGAGTGATTCGTTGACTTTCACTACTTCCACTGGGATACCATCACTCCCAGGAGATTTTCTATTTTTTATGCAGTTAATTGCTTTTTTAAGGTCACTGAGGCTCGGAAGATCATCTAGGCATTCCAGTACTGGAAGATCTGGTAAAGAAGCCAGGGCGACATCGTCTACTGTATTCTGTGTGGCATAGACTTCGAGGTAGTGTTCTGTCCAACGTTCTAGCTGCTTGGTTTGATCTGTAATTTTTTCTCCTGATTTGGATAGAAAGGGGGGGGGGGCAGGCTTAGATACTGTTGGACCCAGGGCCGCTTTAATGCCATCAAATAGAGATGTACATTGTGTCCACAATCATTTAACATACGCGGATTCGGAGGTGCCTACAATTCTATCCACTAAAGCTTTATGACAAAATGAAGCAACTAAACGTTGAATGATTTTCTTAAGTTGATATAAAATAAATAATCCTAAGTACAAGTCACTTAAACAATGACTTGTAGTGTTTCTTAACCATTTGCGGGTGGCGGCATACATGACAAAATTTTCGTTCGAGCTCTCTTAGAAGCTGGGGACAGTGAATTCAATACCTGTGTATTGAGAAAAAAGAAACTTAGTCACGTAATTAGAACACAATATTTAAGTTTTATTTTTCATTTAACACTTTATGTTTAGAATCCACAATTACAAAATGAAATTGTCACTAACACGCGAGTCCGTTGTTTGTTTGTTTGTTGTTGTTGTTTTAAAGTAGTTGTTGCCTACATCATTTTTAAGCGTTGTAAAAAGTTCTTTCTGGGGATAGAATTGAACATTCGGTGGATTTCCGCTCAAGTCAGCAAGGGGTATGATTTCGGGTCCGGGTCCCGGCGCTCAGCGTATTCTGGCGTTTTCATCTTCAGAAATTCTTTCTCCAAGCGTTTACAACGCCTTATTCTCGTAATAAGAAGAAAGAATATTAAAAAAGGTCAACATCTGTGTGTTTTCTTTTAAAAGGTACTATTCATCCTAGTAAAATAAAGTATGATGATAAAAAGAAAAAATGTAGCCCTGGTCAATAGTATTATTCAAGGGAATTTCTAGGTATATATAGCACACGGGCGTCTGTAATGGGCGTGATCTTTTTTACGATCATCTTCGTGCTACGTAAGACGTCTCTGTTTCGGACCTTTTTTTTCTCACAAAAATCGTCACTATAATGAAGTGCAATAGTCGGAAGACAAACCCCTTGGGAATCCCTTGTGCACTGCCTTTATTTCCCTTATTATAAGTTTCCAAAATAGCTTCTTAAGTACGAACATCGTGTTTTAAAAATATTTTTGAAGGGGATGATTGAATAATTAAAATTTATATGAAATGTTTAAATATTTGAGTTATCTTTTTTTTATTATACTAAAAAATAAAAAAACAGGTAACCTTAGAATAACGATTTGGCCGCGCCCTACATTCAGCCGCCTGCGCGCAATGCGCACATTGCACAGTAGGTAGCGGCGGCCGGGTATATATATATATATATTGATCTATGTTTAAAAGGGATTCTAAGCCTAGGGCTGATCTATGTTTCAGGCGTGTCTAGACCTAGGGCTGATCTATGTTTCAGGCGTGTCTAGACCTAGGGATGATCTATGTTCTAGGAGTGTACACATCAATCTAGAGTTAGAGTTATTTATGTTTTAGGGGTGTCTAGGCTTTGTGTTCGAGAGTGTATAGGCCTAGTCTTGAGGTTAGCTTTAAGTGTTCTAGGTCTAGTGTTAAGATATGCTATAGGGTTGTCTAGCTCTAGTGTTGAGCCTACCTGGGTTCTAGGTCTGGTGTTGAGCTAAGCTTTAAGTGTTCTAGGTCTAGTGTGTTTGCTGTAGAGTGTCCATTTTAAATCTTTTAAGTTTGCATCTATAGCCCATTAGCCACCAAACAGAACCCATCTATACCATATATTAAGATTCAGTATCGAGATTATATATGTATCATATCTGGATGAGTGCTACACTATATATATATATATATATATATATATATAATATCTATATTATAAAGTAGAATGTGAGGTGTATGTATGTATGTATGTATGTTACTTATAGACATCAAAACCGCTTGACCAATCTTGCTAAAAATAGGCAGGAATGTTCCTTGGGTACTAACTTAGACTGTAGTGTATGTATTGTAGCCCTAAAACAAAATTAAGACCCTCAAAAAAAAAATAAAGTTGTCCGACTCTATTAAAGCTGTAGTATTTTATGGATCTAGGCCATGGTTAACAATGTTGACATGAGAAAAGATCGAAAGGATTTAGACCTAGATCTAATTTTAAGAAATACACTTTGCGCAGATAGTTTTTTACTTTGACACATGAAAATACAAAAGAAGATCCATTGATTTCATTATGTAATAAAATTAACTTTCAATTTTGTGTTTCAAAAGCATTTTTTACATAAATTAGTTCCTTATATCTGTAACTACAGATTTCCTGGCGAACATTCTTTCATTAGACATTACCAATTGGTTACACATTAACACATCTCTCTACTGAGTCTATTCCTAGGTCTAGATCTAAAACTCTTATTGAACTCTAAGATGATAAAACTTCTTTTCGCAAAGATAGTTTTGTGCTTTAACACATAAACATACTAATTATTGTCCATTCATTTGATATTTTAATCAATTTAACATTCAAATTTGTTTTTCTAAAGCATTTTTAATACATTCGTTCGCTAAAGTTGCGTAGCCGTGTTGAGATAGGCCTATATTCATTCATGAAAAAAGGTCACGCATGCGCAACACAGAGTGAACTCTATAAAAGTCAATTTTTAACTCTAGATTAGTGTAGATTTAGATCTATGTCTACCTCAAGATCTACTTTATACTTTAACACATGAACATACAAAATTAAGTCTATTCATCTCAAATTTTAATCAAATATATGTAGGCCTACTAGCAAATGTTTTAATTTGAAAAAAATGGATTTAAGCCTATTAGCTCTTTTTATTTCATAGCTTCATTCACACTGTTTTTACATTGACACTTTTGCTTTATTTATTACATTATTATTTCGTTTAATATTGACTATATCGACAGTAATGCGCAAATAAAGGGTAACATATGTCTAGTATATATATATATATATATATATATATATATGTATATATATGTATATATATATATATATATATAAATATCACATCTGCCTGGGTGCTAGACTATAAATATAAAAGTAAAATAAAAAATACATAAACATAGCGCCAGCTCACATTATGTTCACGTTGCCGTGATCAATACAATTCTATTAATACAAACTATATCGTGGACACAATCAAGACTGCTTGTACGACTTTAGAAGGAGTGTACATCACGAACGTAAAATGAATGACTTTTTGATTGAGGCCTTTTATTTTTTCTTGTGACTAGACGCTCAGTCTACTGGATGACCAAAAGGCCCCCACCAAAAGAGGAAGGATGCAATCACACTCATTTTGGTAAGTAAACAATTGAGTCCATTGATAAGTAAACATTTCATCGTTTCATTTAGGACATAACATTTTCAGTTCATTTTTTATCACTTTCTAAATAGGACCAGGGCTTTAGGAATTGACATGGCTTATTCTGAACAATGAGTTTTCTTAGAATAAAGAAGGTGGAGCTAAATATTTGACAACATTATTAGATAGAACAATTTAGATACGTCTTTCAAAAGAGGAATACATGTTCTTATTTGTTTGTCTGTTATTCTGTTACATTTTTTTATATATAATATATGATACTTTTTTATTGGTCCAATCAAATAGAAATTCAGTTTGACTAAAATTGACAATCTCAGCGAAACTACTGTACAATAACAATGTAGATGCGAATACGAGAAAAAATTCACACATGCACATATTCACAACTAGCGCTTGATGAATTGGACTTCTTTGTACTTCTCGATAACAGCAAATGACCTTGTAACACTCTGACTAAAAGTGGGATAAAGGAGTTTTAAAATCTTTCTGTTTTTATAGTCCTAATGGAAAGGAGACGACCATTTTGTTAAGATCTGATGTAACAGTGGTTTAATGGGTGCAGGTTATCTTTTAGAATCGTGAGTGATTTGTAAAGGCATCTTTCATGAAAAAGCTCTTCAAGAGATGGTAGCTGTACTTGAGTGACATACGATGTTTTTTTAATAATTCTATTTAGTGTAAGACTTTGTGCCAGTGAAGTATTACCATACCAGCAGGTGATGGCAAAGTTAATTAGACTGCTGATGGTTGCTTAATAAAATTTTTTAAATTATTGTGTTGTCGATGTAAAATTTCCTTAGCTTTCATAGATAGAAAAGTTGTTGGTGATTTTGGTGTAAAAAAAAAGATTGACAGTGTTTACTCCATTACAGTTTGTTGTTGATGGTTGTACCTATATATTGTTAATGGTTGTACCTAGATATTTATATTCTAGCACTTGGTCTACGGTTTGGTTATTTATCTGAACTTCTGAAGGATGACATTTATGTTTCCTTCAATTTATTCTCTCAATTCTTGAGTTCCAACTGACGACAGTGAGAAAAGTATTTGTAATCTTGTCAGTTAACTTTTGAATTTCTAAGTTTTTCTTTATGTCTTTCTATCATCACTTCACGTGGTCAGTGTTTCTATTGTGTTTCTGTTAGGTTTCTGTTATGTAGTTTTGATTGTTATTCTTAAAGAATGCAGCTTCATTTTGCGTGTGTATTTGTGTGCTTGTTATGTAGGTGTATAGGTGTGTATGTGCTTTCATTCTCTATGAGAAAGTCTGAAAGTTTAAAAAAAAAGGAAAGATTCAGTGAATAAAAAAAAATTAAATGGTTGTCATCAATCGATACAAAGATTTGGTTTACAACCACAAATCAAAGCCATACAATGAACGAAAAAAAAACATTTTTAAGAGAAGCATTTCCACATAGAAGTAAGAAGAGAGAGTCTCCTCAATCGGCTGTCTGCTACTCTTGCAAATAGTTTGTTTCCACATAGAAGTAAGAAGAGAGAGTCTCCTCAATCGGCTGTCTGCTACTCTTGCAAATAGTTTGTTTCCACATAGAAGTAAGAAGAGAGAGTCTCCTCAATCGGCTGTCTGCTACTCTTGCAAATAGTTTGTTTCCACATAGAAGTAAGAAGAGAGAGTCTCCTCAATCGGCTGTCTGCTACTCTTGCAAATAGTTTGTTTCCACATAGAAGTAAGAAGAGAGAGTCTCCTCAATCGGCTGTCTGCTACTCTTGCAAATAGTTTGTTTCCACATAGAAGTAAGAAGAGAGAGTCTCCTCAATCAGCTGTCTGCTACTCTTGCAAATAGTTTGTTTCCGCTTTTTGAAATTTGAAAGCGACTGAACAAAAAGAGGTTAGGTTAGACTGACCTTAACTCTAATGTCATACTAACCTGTTGGCGTGCAAGTGCAGGCTGGGACTTCTCGACTTCTCCAACAAAAAAAAAATTCTACGGGACTTTTGGTCATCCGTTCATTCAGTTCTTCAGTAGAAATCTGAGACATCTATGTGTGATGTGTGAGTAGAAATCTGAGATATCTCTGTAAGATTATTGAGAAGAAATCTGAGACATGTCTGTGTGATGTGTGAGTAGGAATCTGAAACATGTCTGTGTGATTTGTGAGTAGGAATCTGAGACATCTATGTGGGATGTGCGAGTAGGAATCTGAGACATGTCTGTGTGATGTGTGAGTAGGAATCTGAGACATGTCTGTGTGATGTGTGAGTAGGAATCTGAGACATGTCTGTGTGATGTGTGAGTAGGAATCTGAGACATGTCTGTGTGATGTGTAAGTAGGAATCTGAGATATATCTGTGTGATGTGTGAGCAGGAATCTGAGACATCTATGTGTGATGTTTGAGTAGGAATCTGAGACATGTCTGTGTGATGTGTGAGTAGGAATCTGAGACATGTCTGTGATGTGTGAGTAGGAATCTGAAACATGTCTGTGTGATGTGTGAGTAGGAATCTGAGACATGTCTATGTGTGATTTGTGAGTTGGAATCTGAGACATGTCTGTGTGTGATGTGTGAGTAGGAATCTGAGACATGTCTATGTGATGTGTGAGTAGGAATCTGAGACATGTCTGTGTGATGTGTAAGTAGGAATCTGAGATATATCTGTGTGATGTGTGAGCAGGAATCTGAGACATCTATGTGTGATGTTTGAGCAGGAATCTGAGACATCTATGTGTGATGTTTGAGTAGGAATCTGAGACATGTCTGTGTGAGTAGGAATTTTTAATATTCAGATCTTAACTGCTTTCTGCGGAAAAAAAACTGCTTCCATAAATGTTGTGTGTTTTCTAAAACGGCCGCTGCCAAATCGGCCAACGCTAAAGAAAGTGGTTCTAAAACGCGGTGACAAAATGTCGTGGAGCGTGCTTGACCTTGGTGTTTTCCCTATTAATTGTCATGTTTGATTGGATTGAACTAGAGTACTCCTTGATTGAATTGAAACTTCATCAGCCAAACAGTATGTACTCACCTTGACTTTTCAGTTCATGAGAGACCACTAACCTTGCTACATTTGGCAGGCGTGTGTATGCTAATGAATGTTGCTATGACATTGATTATGTTTAGACATAACGTATGTTCCTGGAGATTTGTTCCAATACTGAGTATGATTTGAATTGTCAGAAACTTCCTGTCGATTGGATGAGCTGGCCGAACCAAAAGTCATCTGTGGAGAATTTTGTGGCACAAGGTAATTTCTTTCACATCATTTTACACCTTTTATAACATCTTTCTCTTGTTTTAGGGCTACTTAGCACACGTGACTGTTCCTGTTACTATCTAAGGAACATTTATGCCAAGTTTTATCAAGATTGGTCAAACGGGTTTTGATGTGTCTATGGTAGTGTAAAAATAAAAAGATGTAAATGTTTAATACAGTATTACCATGTGTGTAAATTACAAGAGACATATTTACCTAATACATATTATATATATATCCGCCTACATTCCTAAAAAAATTTAATGCCGCATGTGATACAAAAAAGGTTGCCCAACCCTGTCCTAGATCTATGAAATAGTAATACTTTTATAGAGATGGGCAACTTTTTTTTTGATGGACTCAAGTTTATTTTAGGGTTACTATAAATACGTTACTGGATAGATATACATGGAGAGAGAGCATAAAGAAAGAGTCTCGGATAGAAGATGTCATACACGACAGCGACAGAAAGAAGGGTAAAAAAGCTACGCGGCTGGTGATTTCATATGCCCAACCTGTGATCGCAGCTTTGTATCAAGGATTGGCCTCTTTAGTCACACAAAAAGTTGCAAAGGGAAAAGATCATCTCTCGAGACGTCAAATGCCACAGTTATACACACGGTTCCAGTCCCAAGGAATATTTATGCCAAGTTTTATCAAGATTGGTCAAACGGTTTTGATTTCTAGTGGGAACATTCACCCATACATACATTTATACATACGCCTTACATATATGGCTCCTTCTGTCTCGAAAGACAACGGATGTGCACAGATGAATCACTGGCTTTGGTATATATATTGTTACGATTCTCTCTCCTAATCAGGCCTTCTGTAAACACTGCTAAACACAACACAATACATCAACACATCAAGAACTTGACAACAAGAGCTCCACAATATCGGGTACTTTAATAATGAGTGAATAAGTAGATAACAGCCAATACTAGACAATTGGCATCAAACACATCAACAACTAAAATGTCACTCTGTACATCACCGTACAAAACTCTACTGTCTCTCTTTCTGGACTTGTACATCAACACATGAGGACTCAACCAGGACCGATTTCATGGCGACTAACAGTCCTGGTCTCGACGCTCTCCGGTCTTGAACTGCCGCTTTCCAACACACTGTGTCACTCGTACACGCAGGCTTTCGATCACATGACCATAACATTGGTCATATTTGCGTGTAATCATGTAATAGTAGTACTGTCCCTTGTCCATGGCCCCGCTGACCTGAATGATTCTCGTGTGTGTCAGCTGAGCCTATAGTTAACCCTTTTGCGCCGCCAATAGGGTCATAACAATATGTTAATTTAATTATATATACACTTTTTTTTAGACACTGTTGCTGGGAGTCTGAGTATCCGCAACCTCCAGTGTAAGTAGATGCTGCTCTCGCTATTGTCCTGTCCTCTCTTGCTATTGTCCTGTCCTCTCTTGCTATTGTCCTGTCCTCTCTTGCTATTGTCCTGTCGTCTCTTGCTATTGTCCTGTTTTCTCTTGCTATTGTCCTGTCCTCTCTTGCTATTGTCCTGTCCTCTCTTGCTATTGTCCTGTCGTCTCTTGCTATTGTCCTGTCCTTTCTTTTTGTGCAAGGTTAAATTTCTGTGCTAGAATAGGTAGCTAGCTGCTTTTAATCTAGTTTGAATACTAGCCGTACTATATCTCCACCGAAAGCGTACTCTCGGGTGTCTCTGTACAGGGAGTTTCTATAAACCAAAGGAACAGGAAAGCCTAGACATCATTTTCTGTTGTACTGATATTGTTACCAACAAAGATGGCGCGTGTCACTTGAGTTCTAAGTTTTTTAGTTAAAAAAAAACGAATTGGTTAGGTCATGTTGACATGAGAGTAAGATTTTGTTTAAATGCGACCTCAAATAACATGCAGGTGGCTGTTTCAAAGTTTAGATTGATCAGAATAATCAAATCAAACCATTAAAGGAAAATTGTTCCTCCAAAATTAAATAAAAATTGCCAGTTTTACTGTGATGGAAAACTTGAGACACTTTGTGGGACTGTGCGTGTATTGCTGTTTATCTCTGTGTGGAAATATGTGTGTATTGCTGTTTATCTCTGTGTGGGACTGTGTGTGTTGCTGTTTATCTCTGTGTGGGATTGTGTGTGTTGCTGTTTATCTCTGTGTGAGGACTGTGTGTGTTCTGCTGCTTATCTCTGTGTGGGACTGTCTGTATATTGCAGTTGATCTCTGTGTGGGACTGTGTGTGTTGCTGTTTATCTCTGTGTGGGATTGTGTGTGTTGCTGTTTATCTCTGTGTGAGGACTGTGTGTGTTCTGCTGCTTATCTCTGTGTGGGACTGTCTGTATATTGCAGTTGATCTCTGTGTGGGATTGTATGTGTTGCTGTTTATCTCTGTGTGTAGACTGTGTGTATATTGCTGTTTATCTCAGTTTGGGACTGTGTTTGTTTTGCTGTTTATCTCTTTTTGGGACTGTGTGTATATTGCTGTTTATCTCTATTTGGGACTGTGTGTGTATTGCTGTTTATCTCTGTGTGGGGATTGTGTGCATTGCTGTTTATCTCTGTGTGGGACTGTGTGTGTCTCTGCTCACTACACTCTGGTCGAACTTTTCTCTCTGATGGAGTTCTAGGGGCCAATGGTTATAGGCTGTTCAAATATCCTATAACAAAAACTCTTCTAGATCAGGATTCAAACTCAATCCCCTCGGTTAAGTACCAAGTTATTTTTGCCATTCCATTCAGGCCATCATCCAATCCTAATACAATGTCTGTAACACTAAGACAGTGAAAACATTGTGACAATAGTTTTACAGAGACTAGATTTTAATAACAAAGGCAATCCTTCATTTGATTTCTCCAAGAGACAAGTAACAAAGACAATCCTTCATTTGATTTCTCCAAGAGACAAGTAACAAAGACAATCCTTCATATGATTTCTCCAAGAGACAAGTAACAAAGACAATCCTTCATTTGATTTCTCCAAGAGACAAGTAACAAAGACAATCCTTCATTTGATTTCTCCAAAAGACAAGTAACAAAGACAATCCTTCATTTGATTTCTCCAAGAGACAATTAACAAAGACAATCTTTCATTTGATTTCTCCAAGAGAGAAGTAACAAAGACAATCTTTCATTTGATTTCTCCAAGAGACAAGTAACAAAGACAATCCTTCATTAGATTTCTCCAAGAGACAAGTAACAAAGACAATCTTTCATTTGATTTCTCCAAGAGACAAGTAACAAAGACAATCTTTCATTTGATTTCTCCAAGTGACAATTAACAAAGACAATCTTTCATTTGATCTCTCCAAGAGACAAGTAACAAAGACAATCTTTCATTTGATTTCACAATAAGAACATGAATGTTGTATTATAGAAATGATATTTAACCAACAATTTGATTCTTTACATTGCGTCTGATCGTGTTGACACTAATTAATAAAACGTTTGTTAGCGTATTTAGTTAAGTTAAAACAACTGACTACCGGACAAAATGTTTAACAGGGTTGCAGATCTAAACAAACCATTAGTTGGAGTGGTTCAAATGTAGTTTTCTACTTCACTGAGAGGGTTGTATGTCACGGTGAGGAAGTGTTGTATGTCACGGTGAGGAAGTGTTGTATGACATGGTGAGGAAGTGTTGTATGGTGAGGAAGTGTTGTATGGTGAGGAAGTGTTGTATGACATGGCGAGGCACATGCCCAGTTATGGTTTTTTTTACATTTTTTGTCATGTTTTAACTATTTTGTAATTGTCGTTTTTTTTTAAAATTAAATAATAAACAAAACAAACACTGATACACAACTCTTATATTGAAGTTGTGTAGGAACGAAATCCATTCTGTATTCATTAGATCATGTATCGATCCAAGGTCTGTAGATTGGAATCGATTAGCATGTCCTAAACGGAAGTATCCACCTAATGGAGCTGAGATACAAACAGTGAAACGCGCTGCTTTAAAGGTAACTGTTTGACTTGTTTAACTTAACTGTTTGTCTCTTTTTACTTATATAGGGTAATTGTTTAACTTATAGTTGGTAACAGTTTGACTCTTTAACTTTAAGATGGTAACAGTTTGACTCTTTAACTTTAAGATGGTAACAGTTTGACATTTTACTTAAAGATTGTTTCGTTTGTCTCGATGTACTTATGGATGGTAACTGTTTGACTCGTTTTACTTATAGATGGTAACTGTTTGACTCGTTTTACTTATAGATGGTAACTGTTTGACTCGTTTTACTTATAGATGGTAACTGTTTGACTCGTTTTACTTATAGATGGTAACTGTTTGACTCGTTGTACTTTTAGATGGTAGCTGTTTGACTCGTTTTACTTATAGATGGTAACTGTTTGACTCGTTGTACTTTTAGATGGTAACCTTTTATAAATTTTACTTTTAGATGTCAACTTTTTGACATTTTACTTATAGATGGTAATTGTTTGACATGCTATGTATAGATGCCAAATGGTCCGACAGTTGCACTGGGTAGGGCACGTGTCCCGTATGGGAGACGAACGTATGCCAAAGGCAGTTTTTTTTAGTGAGCTAAAAGGTGGTCGACGTAACAGAGGAAAAAGGAAATCTGCTGCCGAGGACAAACGCAGACGACGAAAAGAAAATCTAAATCAACCACCTGCTTGCCCTGGATATGGCAAAATATGTAGGTCACATCTGGGGCTGCACAGCCACGGGAAATACTGTATTCCTCACTAATCTTCGGACTCAAAGACAAGCCTTATATATATGTTTAGATGATAACTGTTTGATATTTTATGTATAGATGGTGACATTTTGACTCATTTTATTTGAAAAAAGCAACTGCTTACTTCACGTTAATCACTTTTCTGTTTGATTCGTGTTTCTTTTAGTTGGTCACTTTATTAAACAATTGCTAATTTTTACTTTGGGAAACATTGGACTATTTAGTTGGTCACTTTATTAAACAATTGCTAATTTTTACTTTGGGAAACATTGGACTATTTAGTTGGTCACTTTATTAAACAATTGCTAATTTTTACTTTGGGAAACATTGGACTATTTAGTTGGTCACTTTATTAAACAATTGCTAATTTTTACTTTGGGAAACATTGGACTATTTAGTTGGTCACTTTATTAAACAATTGCTAATTTTTACTTTGGGAAACATTGGACTATTTAGTTGGTCACTTTATTAAACAATTGCTAATTTTTACTTTGGGAAACATTGGACTATTTAGTTGGTCACTTTATTAAACAATTGCTAATTTTTACTTTGGGAAACATTGGACTATTTAGTTGGTCACTTTATTAAACAATTGCTAATTTTTACTTTGGGAAACATTGGACTATTTAGTTGGTCACTTTATTAAACAATTGCTAATTTTTACTTTGGGAAACATTGGACTATTTAGTTGGTCACTGTTGTACCTAACACTGCTAGTTCTGTTATAAACAAAGAGTATAAAATATTCTGTCACTTGAACAACATAAGAAGTGGTTAAGCGCTTGGCTTCTAGTGTTAGAATCTTTAAGGGCGCCCTTGAGTCCATCCAACTATAATGGTTACCTGCATTAGTTGGGGAAAAGTAAAGGCTGGTTGGTCAATGTACTGGCCACAATACACCCTCGTTGACCGTGGACCACAGAAACAGATGATCTTTACATCATTTTTACACATTGAACGCAAGGTCTTTTACTTGTACTTTATTTTCTTAAAACTAAATAAACACTTCCGGTTTGCACGGTCAAGGCTCTTTCAGTCACTGCCTCGTCTTCAGGCTTGCTATAGGTGGACGGTGGACAAACCCAACAAGGAAATCCTTCGTATTTGTGCATTATGCCGCTAACCCCACAACTTCATGCGACGCCAGTGAGAAACGCGTGGCGGCTGGGTTAATCGTTAGTGAGCCCTTTCGTTTGTTTTACCCATCTAAAATATTGCAAGAACTTCCAAAGCCCTCTGGATATAAGTATTTCATTCTCAAGCATCTTCAGGCTCACAATAATTTTGTCCTATTTGTTGTGTACGTTGAAGCACTTTGACCAAACCTAAATGACTGCCTCTTTAGAAGCTTGAACTAAGCTTGTGCTAGTTTGCTGAATCATTACCAGTAGGAAATGAATCTATCTTTTAGATGTTAAGTGTAGCCATGTGATTGAACGGAAAAGTTTCTCTCGAAGTTTGACATGTTTAGGAAAATGTTTTTCATCTGAAGCCATCCCATTGTTTCAGGCCAAATGTTCTCAAAGAATAAACCGACTTGCTGCTCCGGTCCTTCGTGGAGCCCAGAGGAAACTTTGACACGGCATCCAACTCTAGCTCTCTAGATACATTCTCGTGTTGCCATCTTGGAAACAGACCCACACACACACTAAGGGAACAACAAAAAAACAATATGTATAATGAAGAGAATTAAAGGAATCCTAATGTCAAGGACACTGTCTCCTAGCCATTCATTTAGATGATGTTCAAGTTGGATCATTTCTTGTTCGGCTGTCACGGTTAGCTCCCTTTAATTCCTAGCAAACAACATTGAGTTGTTACGGTTAACTTGTTTATAGTACAACTATACCGGTTAGATATTGAAACCGGGCCGGTAAAGTTTGGTTATAGGCAGTTAACCGTGACAGCAACACGTTTCATCTCAAAAGTTCCAGTTCAAGGTCAAAATGTTCGCTAATGTTTTGGCATTTTCTTTCTTTCTGTATTGAATTCATGAATGAGTTAGATAGGAACCGAAAGAATGTTGAACAATTCTTTCATGAAACATTTCACACTGTTCATGGTCTATAATCTAGACATTAGTTCAAATATACTGGAAGTTTTACTGGAAGTTTTCGGTAGATGGTTTTTCATAAAATGGGAACAACATTTTTTTAAATTGAATAACGAAATAGACTAAAATTATATTGTAATTTATAAATGTATAAACAGTGAATCCTTTCATACCAAAAAGAAGATACATTCTACAACTGACAATGGACTTCTATTGAAAACAATTTTTTTTTGTATGAATACTACGTGAAGAAATAACATTTTGGTCTTTTAGATACTACACGTCTGTACAACTAAAACATACATTCATTTCAAGGAAACTCTTTCTAACCCTAACTAGGAGGAAAACAAAACCCAAAAACAAATCGAACCCTAACCAGAGGTATCGGAGGAATCGCTGACAAATATCCTTTAGAAAATGATGAGAGAGGAGCTCGACATTTGAGGAAGTTGAAACAGCAATTCATAAACTCAAAAAAAACAACAACAAACAAACAAACAAAGAAACAAACAAACAAAGCACCTGGCTCTGATGGACTTCCGGCTGAAATAATTACAATGGGTGGTATCGCAATAACCGAGAGGTTAACAGGCTTGTTCGCTCTATGCTGGGAGAAGTGCGTGGTCCCACCTAAACTTCCAGATTCCGTAATCATATCCCTATACAAAAAGGCTATATAGCCGGTAGATGTACACCTGACATGATATTTGTTTTGCCACAGTTATAAGACAAATGCAAAGAACAATACTTGGACCTGTACGCTTCCATTGTGGATCTAACCAGTTCTTTCGACACGGTCAGTCACAATGGCTTAGGGTGAATTTTGACGTAAGGTTAGTTAGGTACATTCGGTTTCGTTCAGACGGCAATGTGTTCAATCTTCGACGTCTACTGTCCCATAGCAAAACAAAGGAAATGGTCATAAGTAAGCTTCGCTATGCCGATGATTGTACCATACTAACTCACAATGAACAGGATCTCCACATCGCGGTCAACGAATTAGCTTTATAAACTTTGGAAAACCAGAGTCTTATTCCAGAAGTCAGCCAATAAAACTCAGCCCCACAGATCACCACGACAGACAACGTGCTAGACAAACTTCACAACAACTCTGGGAAGTATCCAATGACGCATTGCTTTTAAAGAAAGCTTATAACCGTCTGGCCTGGGCCAGAAGTGGTTTTGGAAGGCGAGAGTTTGGCGGAATAAATCGCTTCGCTTGCCTACAAAAATCACGCGGTGGTTCTCTCAACCCTTCTATATGGCTCTGAGACATGGGTATTATACTGAAAGCAACCAAGACTACTTGAAGGCTTTCACCAAAGATGTTTGCGCTTCATTATGGACATACGGTGGCAAGACCGCACTACAAACAGAGATGTCCTTGTGAACACGTTGCATTGGAAGGAAGCTCCGGTCAGAGTAAACAATATCTAGCCCCTAGGAAGAAGTCGAGCCTGCTAGTAACACTAGTGTGTGTCTATATATATATATATATATAATGCTCTTTCTATTGTGTAGTGGACGATGACTAAGTCATCTCTAGCTTGCCCTTTGATGTGCTCTACTTTTAGGCTTTACCAACTAAAAGACTTTGCAAATTGTCGGAACCTAAGCCAGTTATTGACACTGACAAATACTATCTTTGGTTGTGGAAGAAAAAACCTGATAATGAAGTCATTGTAAGTAGTGAACAGATTTATTTCTTTGGACTAGTTCTTCATAGATCATGTTTTATCTTTTCGAGTAACATTGAAACACACTTGACCAAACTCAATACAATAACTGGTGTCGAAGAGATAGAAATAATACTTTAAGGGTTAAGAGTTCATCTGTTTTTTAACCACAAAAATCTAAACATAAGTGTTTTCACTTTTTTGGTTTACACTTGGGAAGTAACATTAACTAACAACAACGTATAAACAATTAACAAGTTTCAATTAAACCCAAAGAAAACATATTTAATTTATCTTTTATATATAGATATAATAAAGATATATTGTGATAGGCCTTGATCTTGTAGTTGTTGATGGCTGTCTGACTTGGACAGATATTATCCTGGAGATGTCTGGGTACGGACGTATCAAACAGTCTACCCATGTAACAAGATTAAAAGACGAAGTCCAGACCGTTATAGATTTGAATGAAAATTAATACTGAAAAGGCTACAGTCGAGTGTTTGTCGTAATAGACAGTTATCCCCTTTAAGTCCTAACACCAACTGACTAATAAAAACATCAATAGACTAGAGCCCACTAAATCGTGACGTCAATAAATGTCGCGTTCAAAGTCCGTCAACTCTGGTGCGTCTAATTAAATGTCTCACAGATTCTACGTTCAAAATGTCAACATTTCAAAGGCCTGAAGAGGAATAGGAAGATGTAGTAGTGAACAGTGCGGGGTTAAAGTTAAGCAAAGGAAAGGTTCTAAAACCTTCTTGATATCAGACATGCATCTGAAATGTGTATGACTGAGAAATGAAGGCAAGTGCACGACCCCTGTCGGGTTGAACATCAGATCATATCTCAATGAACTCAACAACAAACTACATGAAAAATACGTTGATTTTGCATGTAATAGCTGACCCAAGAACCTTTGAAATGAAATAACAACTGATCATTTAATGGGTGGAAATGGTCAAAACGTTGCGTATTCTAGAATGAGTGCTTCGAAATGATGTCACATAGGGATTGTCAGAAGTTGGTTTCGGAGTCAACTTTCTACATCCCATGAATTAGTGTAACTATTATATCCAAGGGTTTATAATAAAAGTGCTTTATTGTTTATTTATCAGTTGTATCTTTTCTGTATGTAGCCCTCGACACGAGTGCAGGAAAGGAAAATGGCTCATGCCAATACCTAATTTCATAACATCAAACCGGACTATAATCTTCATCGAACCGAACCGACCTTTAATCTGACAGCACGACCCGAACTTTAAAATATGGGTTCGATTCCCATCTCTAAATATAGAACTAGATTTACATTTATAGAGTAAAGATCTATATAGAGGTATTTATAGGCTATAGAGTATAAATCTATTTAGATGTATATAGAGTATAGATCTATTTAATTGAATATAGAGTATAGATCTATTTAATTGAATATAGAGTATAGATCTATTTAGATATATATAGAGTATAGATCTATTTAGTTGAATATAGAGTATAGATCTATTTAGATGTATATAGAGTATAGATCTATTTAGTTGAATATAGAGTATAGATCTATTTAGATGTATATAGAGTATAGATCTATTTAGATGTATATAGAGTATAGATCTATTTAATTGAATATAGAGTATAGATCTATTTAGATGTATATAGAGTATAGATCTATTTAGTTGAATATAGAGTATAGATCTATTTAGATGTATATAGAGTATAGATCTATTTAGATGTATATAGAGGCTATAGAGTATATGGCTCCTTTTGTCTCGAAAGGCAATGGATGCGCTCAAATGAGTCACTGGTTTTAGTTTAATCTTGAGACGGGACAGAATCTGGTGTGGCTAATCAAGCCAATTCTAGAACGGCAGACTTTGCCACAATTCATACATGTGTATGCCTCTGTTTCAGGGCTAGCGGACAGGGCAGCTTTCTTGTTTTCCCTCTTGATTAAGGTCGCTTCAATTCTTTTGTTCTCAGCGAGGGTTGTCAGCAAGCACAGTCTGTCTCTATGCACTCCGGCTATGTTTTCCCACATACTTTCGCTGATGCCTGTGGCTCTCATGTCTCGTTTGCAGACATCTCTATATGTTAGTCTTGGGCAGCCCTTGGGTCTGACTCCTTCCACAGGCTCAGCATATAAAATATCTTTCGGGATTCTATCATCTGGCATGCGGGTGACATGTCCGAGCCAGCGTAATCTTCTTTGTGTCAGGAGAGCATACATGCTGTTCATATTGGACAATCTCATACTTTCCTGGTTGGAGACATGGTCCCTCCAAGAGATGCCAATTATGCGTCTCAGGCAGCGCAAGTGGAAACTATTCAATCTATGCTCTTGGTACATGTATGTTGACCAGCTTTCACTGCCATAAAGGAGAGTGCTCACAACACAGGCATTGGTCGCTGTGGTCAATTTACCATTTTCCCAGACGCGCTTGGAGAGTTTTGCCAATGCTGTGGTAGCTTTCCCTATTCTTTTTGTCAGCTCGATGTCTAAATCTAGGTTACTGACAATTGTTGAACCCAAGTAGATAAATTCCTGCACCACTGAAAGGGTTTTGTTCCCAATATGTATTACAGGTATTTCTGCGACGTCTTGTGCCAGGATTTCGGTTTTGGCGAGACTTATAGTAAGACTAAACTCTTGACAAGCAGCTGCTAAGGCCTTCACTAGTTTCTATAGACCTCCTTGTGAATGACATACGAGTGCCGCGTCATCGGCAAACGGCATCTCCCTAATCAAGATACGACGTCTTTTCGTTTTGGCTTTAATACGTGCCAGGTTAAAAAGCCTTCCATCGGATCTACTGTGAATATATATTCCGTCTTCCGCTGGTTAGTACGACTGAGAAAATGATGCCAAATAGTGTTGGAGCTAGTACCCATCCTTGTTTTACACCT
The DNA here is from genome assembly GCA_030265305.1 of Biomphalaria pfeifferi. Lineage (NCBI taxonomy): Eukaryota > Metazoa > Mollusca > Gastropoda > Planorbidae > Biomphalaria > Biomphalaria pfeifferi. The sequence goes on along the minus strand of JASAOG010000123.1, from coordinate 351,288 downwards.
CTCTTGATGGAGAATGACCTGGAGGAGGAACTTTCAAACTGCACAGTGCCCTGCATATTTTCGTGAAAAGCTGACACTAGTTTCCTTAACTTTGGACAGCCGATTCTCTCTAGTACATCAAACAGACCGCTTCTGCTAACAAGGTCTAAAGCCTTGGTCAAATCAATAAATGCTATGAAGAGGGGCTGCTTTTGTTCTCTGCTTTTCTCCTGTAGCTGCCGCAAAGAGAAAATCATATCCGTTGTAAAATCTACCTGCCCTAAACCCACACTGCGACTCTGGATAAACACGTTCTGCCAAGATCTGTAATCGCTTTAGTAATAGTCTAGCAAAAGCCTTTCCAACTATGCTAAGCAGTGATATGCCTCTATAATTGTTACAATCAGAGCGGTCGCCTTTATTTTTATAAATTGTAACTATGTTGGAGTCTTTCAATTCCTGGGGGACCATTCCTTGTTCCCAGCACAAGCTTAGCAGTTCATGGACTGGTTTGATAGGGCATGTTTTCCAGCCTGAATGACCTCATCAGGATGCCATCTCCTCTGGGGGGTGTCCCATGTACATGCATGTCAATAGCTATGCTCAGCTCCTTTACTGAGGGCGTTTCGTCTAATTCCGTCAAAACTGGAAGTGATGGGAAGCTGGAAACAGCATTTGGTGAGATGGCGTTTTCAATCTGGTAGAGTTCTGCATAGTGTTCTACCCATCGTTCCATTTGCAGCGCACGATGATTGAGTCATCTTTTGACTTGAGTGGAGCACACTTGCTGGTGAGAGGTCCAAACGTTTTCCTCATGCCCTCGAATAGTCCTCATATGTTACAACAGTCGGCACAAGATTGAATATCTTCACATAGCTTCTGCCAATATTTGTTAGCACACTGTCTCGCTACTCTTTGGGCATTGTTACGTGCAGCTCTGAGCCTTTTTAAGTTGCTTGGGGTGGGATCCTTCTTGTAGATTAGCATGGCTGCTCTCTTGTTCGTAGTGGCAGTTTCCATTTCTGGTAGACTAGCTTCAAACAGTCTTCGCTTTTCTTGGTTTTGTTTCCAAAGACAGTGATGATGTTTGGTAGATTGAATCACGCATAAACGTCCAGCTTTTTTCTACCTCAGTCACAGAGAAGTTTTTAAAAGCTTCCTCTAATTTGTTCTCAAATTCGGTGCGAAGATCAGGATTTTTTGTGCTAGTGGTATTCAGGCGTGGTTTTCTTTTTCCCTGTGATGTGTGGATCTTAGTTGGCAGCAGTCTTGTCCGGCAGGACACTAAAGTGTGAGTATAAGCCATAGAGTAAAAACTATTTAGATTTATATAGAGGCTATAGAGTATAGATCTATATAGATGTATATGTAGGCTATAAAGTATATATCTATATATATATCTACGCGGCTTACCCAAGCGAAGAATGATCTTGTATGCTATTTAACAATATAATTTACCTTTAACATCAGCATACAGAAGTTCCCTGACGAGTAGCTTCCTAACCTTGGTTTTTGCCCGCAGACTTGATACATTCAATAGTTTTCCAGAGGATCTTGTATGGAGAAAAACACCTTCGTTTAAGTCGTTCTACCCATAATACAGTAGACAGGAGAAGAATATGCCAAACAGAGTGTTAGCAGCACACATCCCTGCTTGACACCACTGCAAACCTCAAAAGGTGCTAATTGGGCTCGATTGAATTTGACAGTCCATTTAGTTTCCTCGTGAAAACACTCAATGAACTTCAGTAGTTTGGGAGGGCAACCTATTTTCCTCAGGAGTTTGAAAAGGCCAGTTCTACTGACTATGTCAAAAGCTTTAGTCAGATCAACAAAAACGATGTAAAGGGGTCTGTCTCTCTCTCTGAATTTCTCCAGCAGTAGTCGTAGAGAAGATATCATGCCTATAGTGGATCTACCACAGAAAAGAGTCTGGGACAACATATTGCTGACTAGCAGTACTAAAGCCCTAGTCTACCGGACCTGTGTGTTGAGCACCTTGCTGTACGGAAGTGAAACATGGTCAACCTACTCATGGCAGGAAAAAAAGTTGAATGTTTTCCACCTCCGATGCCTAAGGCGGATCTTTAAAATAAGGTGGCAAAATAAGATAAGCAATGAGGAAGTGCTACAAAGAACAGGGTGCCAGGACATCCGCTCTGTTATCAGCAGTAGACGCCTTGGCTGGCTTGGCCACGTTCGTAGAATGCCAGTAGGTCGACTTCCACAGGACATCCTGTATGGCGATCTAAAAGAAGGCAGGAGAGCCGCTGGTCGCCCACTTTTACGTTATACGGATGTATGCAAACCCGACATGAAGCTCTTCAAAATCGACACTGGCATCTGGGAAGAGGTGGCACTGGATAGATCCACATGGAGAGAGAGCATAAAGGAAGGGTCACTGATTGCAGATGTCATACACAACAGAAACAGAAAGAAGGGTGAAAATGCAACGGCGCCTGGTGATTTTATATGCCCAACCTGCGATCGCAGTTGTGTATCAAGGATTGGCCTCTTTAGTCACACAAGAAGTTGCAAAGGGAAACGATCGTCTCTCGGGACGTAAAATGCCACATATTATCTTGAACAATAATTTGATTTGTAGGCTATTGCTGCTTACTGCTCACTGTGCGCGATATTAGAAATGGAGCTATTAAAATGTATTTCAAAACGGCTAAAAGGTAAAGGCGCGAACGAATTTATTTTAAAATGTTTTTGAAACACACATACACAAATTTGATGGTTAATTGTATTCAATGATGAAATGCATACACTAAATGTTTTGTATTTTTATGTGTAAAAGTAAAAATTATATTAGCGAAGAGTGGATCATCCAAGGAACATTTATGTAAAGTTTTATCAAGATTGGTCAAACTTATATATATACAGACACACTAATTAGTTCAGCTTTGCAAAAGTATAGTATTCAGAATCATGGGCGAAGCCAGAATTTGTTTCGGGAGGGTGGGTTGGGGGGGGGGATTTTGTTCTTCCCCCCACCACCGCCACAAAAAAAATTATGTGTATATATATACTATACATATTTTACCCGCGACCCGCGGGTCTTCATTTGCGTATCACGGTTGATATAGTCACTGAGAGTGTTTTTAAAACATTTAAACGAAGTAATAATGTAATAAATAAAGTGAATGTGTAAATGTAAAAATAGTATAAATGAAGCCATCAAATCAAAATAGCTAATCTACTTAAAAAAATTTTTTCGAATTAAAACATTTGCTTGTAGGCCTACATATATTTGATTAAAATTTGAAATGAATAGACTTAATTTTGTATGTTCATGTGTTAAAGTATAAAGTACATCTTCAGGTAGACATAGATCTAGATCTAGACTACTCTAGAGTTAAAAATTGGCTTTTATAGAGTTCATTCTGTGCTGCGTGAAGGCTTTGCTCTGCGCATGCGTGACCTTTTTTCATGAATGAATATAGGCCTATCTCAACACGGCTACGCAGCTTTAGCGAACAGCGAACGAATGTATTAAAAATGCTTTAGAAAAACAAATTTGAATGTTAATTTGATTAAAATATGAAATAAATGGACTATAATTAGTATGTTTATGTGTTAAAGCATAAAACTATTGTGAGCAGATAAAGGGGGGCGCTACTGAGTGAGGCCTTTTGTTATCTGCTACTCAACATTTATTCATTTTTTACAGTAGGCCGGAGGTAGCTCTACTGGGTGGGCCCAATCTGTGCACCTCGGTCTGCGACCAAGGGGCTAGAGTCGCCTAAGCAACCAGACAGCACAATTAAACTAAACTAAACTAGCTAACTAAAAATAAAACAGCCAACTAAAATTATAAAACAAACTTATATACACTTTATTTACAACCAACTATCATTAAGCAATAAAAATATAGGTGAATACAAAAATGAAAATAAACTTTACAGAAACAACTAAACCAAAACAACTAAATACACTTTACAGAAACAACTAAACCAAAACAACTAAAAAAACTTAGAAATAAACAAAAACTAAACAACTAATCAAGCTTACTTAACTGAACCTAACAACTCCGCTAACCAAAACCCTCTGCCGCCTCTGGATCTATGTTGCTAAATCTACAACTACAAGCACTAACAAACTAACTGTTACTAACTAAACCCACGATCAACTATATTACCCCAACACTAAACCCAATAACATTTACAACAATAAAGCAGCTATTTGGCAGAACTACTGCAGGCAGAATTACAGCAGCAGTAAGCTACTAGCAGCAGGCAGAACTACAGCAGCAGTAAGCTACTAGCAGCAGACAGAACTACAGCAGTAAAAGCAGACAGCAATAACGGCAGGAATTATATCCTGCAATTACAAATATCAACAAAGATAAGACAAAAAATATATACATATAAAATAATCATTATAATGGATTAGATCTAGACCAACACATACGCAAAACAATATAGGTAATAACAATCACCTTCATTTACCTAATAAAAGCCATACATTAGTGATACCCAATTAAAAGCCTACGCCACAACACACGTTTGGCCAGACAATAATAAACATAAATCTAAGTCTAGGCTCAACAAACTGAACAAAGCCGCCATTATGGAGCATTGGGTAGAACGCAGCCATCTTTTACATTAAAAATTAAAATCGGACACATGCCAACTTGTTAGAACCGTTATCCTAACAATATTATAACGTTAATAAAAATACTTTTAGAAACAACAGATAATAGAATATTTACAAATAGACAAACAATAGAAAAACAATAAGGGGATCATTAAGGATGGCTAAAAGGGATGACGCTACTCAAGACTACGGAACTTCCGGTTCCATCAGAGGTAATCATGGCTAATTAACTAGCCAGTGATGCCCCTACACTAATCAGTCTACATCTGGACTATAGCAATAGATGTAGGAACAATTAATACAAATCTAACTAAAGAAAGTAAAAATAAAAACATTTTCCAACTTACAGGCGGTCCCAGCTGAAATTACACACAATTACAAACACTCACTACATGGTCACACAGACCAGCTACCTACAGACCAGTGGCCTAAACCGGAAAAAGGGACAAGACACGGCAGCATCCGTACTATTTATAGAGCCAGGTCATGACTCACCTTAACTAACTGTAACATTAAAGAGCTAGCGGGAAACATGCATGCACTCAGCACTAGCGTAGATAGTTTACACAAAGTAACAACAGATAAAAATAGATTTAAAAAATTAGATCTAGGAGCGCCAGCTCACACTATCTTTGCAAAAAGAAGTTTTATCATCTTAGAGTTCAATAAGAGTTTTAGACCTAGGAATAGACTCAGTCGAGAGATGTGTTAATGTGTAACCATTTGGTAATGTCTAATGAAAGAATGTTCGTCAGGAAATCTGTATTCACAGATATAAGGAACTAATGTATGTAAAAAATGGTTTTGAAACACAAATTTAAAGGTTAATTTTATTAAATAATGAAATCATTAAACTATATTTTGTATTTTCATGTGTCAAAAAAAAACTATTAGTGCAAAGTTTAGTTCTTAAAATTAGATCTGGATCTAAATCCTTTCGATCTTTTCTCATGTCAACATACATTGTAAACATGGCTAGATCCATAAAATACTATAGCTGTAATAGAGTTGGTCTGTTTTACCAAGCACTATTTCCGGTATTGAAAGCCTAAAAAATGAATATTCTGATGTATCTACAGTGCATTATTCTGCTATGAAAAAGTTTTACTTCAAAACCTGTGCTATTCTTACTGACTTAGATCCTTCCGCGCGGTTCGGCTCATTGGGCGGCAAGCTTATTCCACAAAAATCTGTTACTGGCAATGTCTGAAGACTCTTCCCACCTGCTCTGAGGACCTCTATGAAAGTGTGGCGTAAAGATGTACTAGGATGTTCCTGTTTGCGATTTCCTCATAATGGCCTCCATGTCATTGCAACTCTTATTATTCACTTGGTCGGAATACATGTCTCGCAAACCTCACGCGACGCTCTGTCACAACCTTATCTAGGGGTCGACTCCCAGTTCGGCATAGCATTCCCTTGATTGAGACCCAATCTCTATAACTGACTCCTAAAATCCGTCTTAGCCATCTTTGTTGAGCCACATTTAGTCTTTTTCAATTTCGGCAGATGACTATCCACTGCACTTTATTAATGGAGTCCACCACTGTTAGAAATTTTGTAACCTCTCTTAGCTACGCTCTTGGAATTCGGTGACTGTAGTTTGCTTCAGATTTTATATCGAAAAGGCAAGTTTTATGGACAAAATCATCTGTTGTGGGGGTTTAAACTCAGAACCTCTTTGGCAACGCTCATAGCATTTTCAGTGTGTAATTTGCTTTTTTACATTGAAGAGGGGGTTTTATAGTATATTTTGGTAGGGGTTTTAAAATCAAAATCTTCCTTAGCTATGCTCTTGGAATTTGGGGATTGTCGTTTGCATTATTTTTTGTTTGTTTTGTTTTATAGAAGAGGGAAATTTAACTGCAAAACCCCCTGTTATGGGTTTTAAACTCAAAACTCCTTGGCTGCGCTGGGGCAAGTGATGGTTTAGTATTAAAATCTCACCTAAAAGCAAAAAATCAGTTACTTAAGTCCGTCTCCCTCCCCTGCGGGGGGATTTCATTTCGGAAGGGGTTGAACCCCCCCCCCCCCCACACACACACACACCCCTGGCTATGCCCATGTTCAGAATACAATAGACCGACAAGTCTGTTTTTTTATTAAGTCCAACAAGACACGCTCCAATCTTAAATTGAAAACATGCACATACATACACATACACCTACAACAAGGCCATGTTGTATAGAAACACCTACAACAAGCACGTAATGTATAGAAACATCCACAACAAGACCATGTTGTATACAAACACCTACAACAAGGCCATGTTGTATAGAAACACCTACAACAAGGCCATGTTGTATAGAAACACCTACAACAAGCACATAATGTATAAAAACATCCACAACAAGACCATATTGTATACAAACACCTACAACAAGGCCATGTTGTATACCAGGCATGTCAAACTCATTAAGGTGTATGGGCCGCATAAACACTAACCATGAACTGTAGGGCCGCAGCCAAATATCAAACATGGCCTACCGGTACTAGTTTTATGTAAATTAGAAACAATACAATAGAATAGTTCGTTTGTCACTGACACTTCATCAAAGATGACAAATTTCGATCAGATAATCTTGAAGGGTGAGGTGTTTTGTAGCTTTCTAGTGGAAAAACAATCAAATTCGTGTCAATGTCATCCAGAAACATTGACAATGGGCGATAATTAAAGCCATGGTCACGAATAAAATTGAGAGCGACTGGAACTGGTCTTAGTACCATGTTGGAACTGTAATTACTTTGCTTCTTTGTGAATGATGCACTGAAAATGATCAAATTTAAAATAAGCATCAGCACATAGACTTATAAATATACTACTAGACTGGAAACCGGAAATAAATTCTTATCCGCGACAGATCGATCGAGAACATTTTGTAGAAGGTTGGATCAAGGCGTTGTTTTGTAATTAGTTAAAAGGAGAAAAGTTCTAGTATTTTTTCAACCCTAACCTATGTAACATATAATTTTATTTTTTAGATCTAGATCTAGTAATTGATTATCAAAAATAATAAAAAAAAATCACAATTTAGTGTTGCATTCAGTCTTTTGATAAAGAAGATTATGTATCTAAAAATTGCAAAATAATAATTATGAGACGAGAGTACTCTTATATATATATATATATATATATATATATATATATATATATATATATATATATATATATATTTATCCCCCTTTATAATACATATATATTATGAATGTATTTATAATTTGAACACAATTTTAATTATTAAGGCAATAATTTTTATTCTGACAGCTTAGGGGTGCAGTATTATTTATAATGTAAACAGTAGTATCACATTAATAATTGACTAGGATAAGAACAGCAAAGTACACCATTACTCGGTACATGGGCGTAGCCAGGATTTTTTTCGAAGGTGGGGTTGGGGAGGGGGTCCCCCCGCCCCCCCCCCCCACCCACGGCAGAAAAAAATTATATATGTGTTTTTGTGCGTACATAATTAATCTTTATTACATTCTGACCCTTTCGGAAGACGTTTATTGTGCCCTAGAATAGGTTCTTCCTGGAATTAGTAGAAAACTTGTAGACTCCCCGCCCTTGCTAGCAAGAGGGTCAGGGGGAGCTCGCAGCGCGGGGCGAAGCCCCGCCACCGAGCACTATTTCTGGTATTCATAGCCAACAAAATGCATATTCTGAGGTATCTACAGTGCATTATCTTGCTATTAAAAAGTTTTATTTCAAAAACCTAATGTGCTATTCTTACTGGCTTAGACCCTCTCGCGCCGTTCGGCGCATTTTCCGGCAAGCTGTTTCCGCAACTCTTATTATATGTAATTTATTTTGTCGGAGATCATGTCCCGCAAATCCTCACGCGATGCTCTGTCACAACCTTACTAAGGGTTCGACTCCCAGTTCGGCATATGATTCATTTGATTTAGACTCGATATCTATAACTGACTCCAATAATCTGTCTTAGCCATCTTTGTTGAGCCACATTTAGTGTTTTCAATTTCGGCAGAAGACTATTCACACTTTATTAATGGAGCCCAAGTCATTGGTAGAAATTTGTAACCTCTCTTGACAACGCTCTTGGAATTACATGCCTGTATTTCGCTTTAGATTTTATATCGAAAAGGAAAGTTTTATCATCAAAATATTCTGTTGAGGGGTTTTAAACAAAAAAATGTCTGGAGTTTTTAGTTGTTATTTTTTTAAATTCAAAACCCCATTTAGCTACGATCTTAGAATTTGGTGACTGTAGTTTGCTTAAAAATAATATTGAAGAGAGAGGTTTCCAACTCAAAACGCTCTGTAGGGGAATTTTAAACTCAAAACCATCTGGAGGGGTTTTAAACTTTAAAGAAAAAGCCATCTGGAGGGAGGGTTTTAAACTCAAAACCCCCTTTGGCTACGCTCATAGCATTTTGAGTGAGTAATTTGCTTTTCTTTAATATTGAAGAGGTAGTTTTCAGCTTCAAACCCCTCTGGCAGGGGGTCCTAAACTCAAACCCTCTTTGGCTACGCTCATAGATTTTATAGTGTGTAATTTAATTTAATTTTTTAAAAATTGAATAGGTACTTTTTAGCTTCAAACCCCAACTGGAGGGGGGGGGGTTAAACTCAAAACCCCGTTGGCTACGCTCAGAAAATTGTGTGTAATTTGCTTTTTTTTCATATTGAGAGGGGGTTTATCGTAATTTTTTGAGGCGGTTTTAAAGTTAAAATCTTCCTTAGCTGTTTTCTTGGAATTTGGAATTGTCGTTTGCATTATTTTTAGTTTTGTTTATACAAGAGGGGGATTTAACTGCAAAACCCCTGGTAGGGGGTTTTAAACCCCCTGATAGGGGTTTTTTAAATCTCAAAACCTCCTGGTAGGGGGTTTTAAACTCAAAACCCTTGTAGAGGGTTTTTAACTCAAAACCCCCTCGGCTGTGCTGTGGTAAGTGATGATTTAGTATTAAAATCTCACCTAAAATAAACAAAATGAAAGCAAAATCAGTCACTTAATTCCGTGGTAGGGATTTCATTTCAGGGGGGGGGGTTGAACCCCAACCCCCCCCCCCCCTGGCTACGCCCATGACCCGGTAACAAAAGGCCTACTATTCCTGATTATAACATTGGCCTAGGTCTAAAAAAAAAGTCATACGAGTTCTAGTCTAGATATAGACTAATATAGACTAGTAGATTCTATATTAAGATTCTATATCTATTTCAGATCTAGATCTAGACTTAGATCTATTTCTAGATCTAGACTTAGAGATCTATTTCTAGATCTAGACAGATCTATTTCTAGATTTAGACTTAGATCTAGTTCCAGATCTAGACCTAGACTTAGATCTTGAATCTAGATTTAGATCTATAACAACGGAGATAGGCTATTAATTTTTATTTGCGAGGGGAAAGTTTTGTCTAGTCATGTGTACACAACTTTAGCTAACTCACTACCTAAAGTAATTTAGGTCAATTTTTTTTTTTCGTGTTGCCAATTTATCTAATTTTGTAAGAAGAATAAATCTTTTTTAGTTTCACTTTATTACATGTAACATGTTATTAATTCTAAATGTATGGATAAGGTTAATAATTATTATTTTAAAAATATTAGTGTACGCTAAATGAATATATGGAGATGCTGTGGCTTAGGGGTTCGAATCTTGGTGAAGACTATAGGTGGACCACTTCGGAGGCCGATTTTGATTTTGTGTTTCCACACAAACTGGCCTTGTAACCTTGTTTTCTATTGAAACTTTTATGTCCAATATTTTATTTGATTCATTTCTATAGTTTGTGAATGTTTTAAAGGAAATTATAATAAATTTAGTGTCTGAATTTTCAATTTTATTTTATAATTCTCAGGAATCTGGTGTTAATGCTTACATTTAAAAAATTGACTCCATATCCTGTTAATGTTATACAATATCGTGTTAATGTTATACAATATCGTGTTAATGTTATACAATATCGTGTTAATGTTATACAATATCGTGTTAATGTTATACAATATCGTGTTAATGTTATACAAATTTACAAACTAATTTTGTATCAATATTTTTCATGATTACAATTGACATGAATCTGGTGTCAATGTTTTAAACACTCACAATAGTTTGTAATCTTGTTGTCAATGTTTAACATTCCCAATACGCAATACAAGAAACAATCGTTGGCACTTCTGTTCTTTTTACTTGAGTTTCTATCTCGCTCAATAGCTGAAGAAAATTCGTCGTCTGAGTCTTGACAAGTGTGACCTGGTAGACATGCGTGTTATCATTCGATTGCTGCTCTCTTGTACTGCCACAGAGGAGTCGTGTCGGAAATTGAAAGCAACAATACCCACAATCCAGTTCGCGCTGGAGAAAGGAGCTCAATCAGTTGTCATGATCTGTTGCTACGGTGAGTACCAAGAGTGCAGACTATATATTTTTACATAGCTTGTCTTTAGTACATGAGAGTATATAAGGCTTGTCTTCGAGTCCAAAAATTAGTGAAGGAATCTGAATGCAGTATTTCACGTGTCTACGTAGCCCCAGCTGTGACCTACATATTTTGCTGTAATAAACTTGTCTTCGAGTCAGAAGATAAATGAGGAATGCAGTATTTCTCGTGGCTACGAAGCCCAAGCTGTAACCTACATATTTTCCACATCCAGGGCAAGCATAACCATTGTCAACCGGTGGTGCATTAAGATTTTCTTTTCGCCGTCTACCTCTGTCCTCGGCAGCGGATTTTCTTTTGGTCTCAGATGTCTCGTTCTGAAGCTGCAAGCAACCAGGTACACAAATACCTTTTTCACTTTCACCTTCTGTTGGACCATCGGGGCACCACACTAGAACTGTTAAACGTCTTTCTTAATGCCTCTCTGTCCTTTGTGTTTGATAGAAGTTCATTCACTAACAGGCCTGTCCATTCTTTGATGTTGTCTTCCCATGGCTTTCTGTCTTCCTCTTTTTCTTCCTGGTACTGGAAGGTCTTGTCATTTGGCTAAAGAGTTTCTTGACAGTGGTTAGCAGGTCATCGTTATTGCTGTATTAATTCTTATCTCTTCATCCATGATGCGGGACACCTAGGATCTGTCAGTAGCATCTGAGTAAGATTTTCTTCTCGAGATCTGCAGTCAGCGTACAAATACACATATAACTATTTCTTCTCGAGATCTGCAGTCAGCGTACAAATACACATATAACTATCTCTTCTCGAGATCTGCAGTCAGCGCACAAATACACATATAACTATCTCTTCTCGAGATCTGCAGTCAGCGTACAAATACACATTTAACAATCTCTTCTTATATATATATATATATATATATATATATATATATATATCGATAGATAGATAGATAGATAGATATATAGATGTGCGCCCCCCATTCCCAAAATATTTGTAATGCAGCCCACGATAGAAAAAGGTTGCACACCCCTGGTTTAGATGTATACAGTTTTCATTTCATTCAAGCTTTGAAAGTAATTTCCAATCCAATACGTTTCCATTGCATCTACTTTACTTTTCAAACAAACTTTCCATTGTCTCTACTTTTCAAACAAAATTACATTTTTAACTGTTCAATCCTTTCCTTTCGCAGGGGACACCAACGGAAAAATTGATCCAGAATTTTCTTTGCAACCTTTGAGAGAAATATTTGAGAATCATCTGAATCATCCTGTCATCTACTTAGAGGATTGCGTGGGATATCAGGTAATCAAGTTCCTAGTTAGTGACATCAAAAGATACATTTCCACTGGTTCCTAGCACTGCAGCTAACACTGGTACCTAGTTATATAACTCAAATGAAACACTGCAGCTGGTACCTAGTTGTATAACTCAAGTGAAACACTGCAGCTGGTTAATAGTTAATTAGACGAAGAACCATAACACACTGCAGCTGGATCCATGTTACTTCAGCTGAGTAATAGATCTCAGCTGGTTTCTTGTTAGGTAAATCAAGTGATACATATTGCTGGTTCTCAGGTAAATCAAGTGAAACATTGCAAGTAGTTCCTAGCTAGTTAATCAAGTAAAACATTGCAAGTAGTTCCTAGTTAGTCAATCAAGTGAAACTTTGCAAGTAATTCCTAGTTAGTCAATCAAGTGAAACTTTGCAAGTAGTTCCTAGTTAGTCAATCAAGTGAAACTTTGCAAGTAGTTCCTAGTTAGTCAATCAAGTGAAACTTTGCAAGTAGTTCCTAGTTAGTGAATCAAGTGAAACTTTGCAAGTAGTTCCTAGTTAGTGAATCAAGTGAAACTTTGCAAGTAGTTCCTAGTTAGCCAATCAAGTGAAACTTTGCAAGTAGTTCCTAGTTAGTGAATCAAGTGAAACTTTGCAAGTAGTTCCTAGTTAGTGAATCAAGTGAAACTTTGCAAGTAATTCCTAGTTAGTGAATCAAGTGAAACTTTGCAAGTAGTTCCTAGTTAGTGAATCAAGTGAAACTTTGCAAGTAGTTCCTAGTTAGTGAATCAAGTGAAACTTTGCAAGTAATTCCTAGTTAGTGAATCAAGTGAAACTTTGCAAGTAGTTCCTAGTTAGTCAATCAAGTGAAACTTTGCAAGTAGTTCCTAGTTAGTCAATCAAGTGAGACATTGCAAGTAGTTCCTAGTTAGTCAATCAAGTGAGACATTGCAAGTAGTTCCTAGTTAGTCAATCAAGTGAAACTTTGCAAGTAGTTCCTAGTTGGTGAATCAAGTGAAACTTTGCAAGTAGTTCCTAGTTAGCCAATCAAGTGAAACTTTGCAAGTAGTTCCTAGTTAGTGAATAAAGTGAAACTTTGCAAGTAGTTCCTAGTTAGTGAATCAAGTGAAACTTTGCAAGTAGTTCCTAGTTAGTGAATCAAGTGAAACTTTGCAAGTAGTTCCTAGTTAGTGAATCAAGTGAAACTTTGCAAGTAGTTCCTAGTTAGTGAATCAAGTGAAACTTTGCATGTAGTTCCTAGTTAGTCAATCAAGTGAAACTTTGCAAGTAGTTCCTAGTTAGTCAATCAAGTGAAACTTTGCAAGTAATTCCTAGTTAGTGAATCAAGTGAAACTTTGCAAGTAGTTCCTAGTTAGTCAATCAAGTGAAACTTTGCAAGTAGTTCCTAGTTAGTCAATCAAGTGAAACTTTGCAAGTAATTCCTAGTTAGTGAATCAAGTGAAACTTTGCAAGTAGTTCCTAGTTAGTGAATCAAGTGAAACTTTGCAAGTAGTTCCTAGTTAGTCAATCAAGTGAAACTTTGCAAGTAGTTCCTAGTTAGTCAATCAAGTGAAACTTTGCAAGTAATTCCTAGTTAGTGAATCAAGTGAAACTTTGCAAGTAGTTCCTAGTTAGTCAATCAAGTGAAACTTTGCAAGTAGTTCCTAGTTAGTCAATCAAGTGAGACATTGCAAGTAGTTCCTAGTTAGTCAATCAAGTGAGACATTGCAAGTAGTTCCTAGTTAGTCAATCAAGTGAAACTTTGCAAGTAGTTCCTAGTTAGTGAATCAAGTGAAACTTTGCAAGTAGTTCCTAGTTAGCCAATCAAGTGAAACTTTGCAAGTAGTTCCTAGTTAGTGAATAAAGTGAAACTTTGCAAGTAGTTCCTAGTTAGTGAATCAAGTGAAACTTTGCAAGTAGTTCCTAGTTAGTGAATCAAGTGAAACTTTGCAAGTAGTTCCTAGTTAGTCAATCAAGTGAAACTTTGCAAGTAGTTCCTAGTTAGTCAATCAAGTGAGACATTGCAAGTAGTTCCTAGTTAGTCAATTAAGTGCAACTTTGCAAGTAGTTCCTAGTTAGTCAATCAAGTGAAACTTTGCAAGTAGTTCCTAGTTAGTTAATCAAGTGAAACTTTGCAAGTAGTTCCTAGTTAGTGAATCAAGTGAAACTTTGCAAGTAGTTCCTAGTTAGTCAATCAAGTGAAACTTTGCAAGTAGTTCCTAGTTAGTCAATCAAGTGAAACTTTGCAAGTAGTTCCTAGTTAGTTTCTAATTTAAAACTTTTAGCTCCTTTTTAATTTTCTTTTATCCAAACAGTTTAACTAGCACTCCCGAGCTGTCGCAGAGTTGCGCGCTAAAATGATGATTTCTGATAGAGCTAGTCTCTAAAATGACGACTTCTGGCAGAGTTATTCGCTAAACTGATGACTCGTGGCAAGGTTTTTAAGTCTGGGAACCAACCAACCCCCACCCCTCCCGTGTAGTGCTAGTAGAGTAATGGCTCAGACACGTCCCTTGAACTTCGATACTTGAGTAGCTCACATACAGTCGAAGTATAGGCCAGGTAGGACTTCATATACGCTAGACAAGACTTCATATAGGCCAGGCAGGACTTCAATACGCTACACATGACTTCATATAGGCCAGGCAGGACTTCATATAGGCCAGGCAGGACTTCAATAGGCTAGACAGGACATCATATACGCTAGACAGGACTTCATATAGGCCAGTCAGGACTTCATATAGGCCAGTCAGGACTTCATATAGGCCAAGCAAGACTTCATATAGGCCAGTCAGGACTTCATATAGGCCAGTCAGGACTTCATATAGGCCAAGCAAGACTTCATATAGGCTAGACAGGACATCATATACGCTAGACAGGACTGCATATAGGCCAGTTAGGACTACATATAGGCCAGACAGGACTACATATAGGCTAGACAGGATTTCATATAGGCTAGACATTTATCGAAAAAATGTACCTCGCCAATAGTGAGGGGCCAAAATGACCACTTCACCAAAACAGCTGCACCAAAACATCCATCTTCGTCGTGTTCCCCTGTGCAGGCATCTTCTTATCTTATAAAATACAGACGTCACATCGAAATAGAGGATGAATACACGTGTCCCTTAAAGCATCTAGTCATGCATGTTAACCTATGATTTAAATTCTACCTAGTCATTGGTTTCCCTGGCTGACTCAGGCAACCCATTCCATGCTCTAATAGCACTAGCAAAGGAGTATTTCTACACATTTGTCCTAGCATATAGAACAAGGAATGTGCCTTTATCTTTGTATCTTTCTGAGTATTTAATTAGGTTTTGTTTTTGTGTTTGAAAATTATGGTTTAGTGTTTTATGTACAATTGCTACTTTGCTTTTAAGTCTTCTATCCTGAAGGCTTTCTAAATTTAGTGATTTTACTAAAGGTGTTACTCTAGTCAAATGTGAATATTCGTTTGTTATGAATCTCACTGATCTATTTTGTGTCTGTTCCAGTTTCTTAATGTTTTCTTGAGTTGTGTGTCTAAAACATTTACCGCTATACAGTGTATAGTTAAACTTATATTACATCCCACTTCAGACACCAAGAAGAGGTACATGATATCATTGATGCATATTATTCCATTACTTTTGTGATGTGCTCGTATGCAGATTTCTTGCAGGCTTGCCCTTCATAAGCAGCATTGCAGTACTGACAACACTTCTAAAACATTTTGCAAAACACTTGCAAAATGTCAATATGGAGGACTGCTTTTAGAAAATAACAAGCAATAGAAACCAGAATACGTTTAAAAACAAAGCTTATCTAAAAGGAAGAGCCGCTAATTACTGCTATTTATCTGAAAATTACAGGGTTTAGCACCCTTTATGCTATGTAAAACAAAATTAATTAATTAATTAGTACTATATGATTAACTAATTGGTTAATTTTTAATTGATTCGTGTCTAAATGTATCGATTATGAATAATTATGTGCAACATTTCAACCTGATCCAAGAAAGCGGGAGAAAAACGTGTGAAACCATAATATAGGGATTAAATCCATATATACATCCACATCTCTCACATTTATTCCCCTTATTTCGATATCAAATAAAATAATTAATCACCAACAATGATTGAACTGGTTATTTGTTTTATATTGTTTCGTGTCTTGTGATGAGTAGTTGTGCAAAGTTTTAACTGGATCAGAATGGGAAATGGAGAAAACAACATGATCAAACTTTTAACAAGACAAACAGACAGACAGATCGTTTGTGTTCATATAAGCGTTGTAATAAAATAGGAAGTTTGTTGATATGCTACCAATTAGTTGTTTATGAAGATGTTAATGAATGTAGTAAGTTTCTATGTATCACTGAAAATACGTTCATATCACACTAAGTCCACTACTTGAATTCACATAAAACTAATAACTTCAACTTACAAACTTCAACTAACTCATTTCAACTTCAGCTCACTACTTTAGACTGTTCAACTCCAGCTCAACAACTAACTACTGTAGACTTTTCAACTAAAAGTCACCAATTTACTACTGTGAACTGTTCAACTCACCAACTAACTTATAATACATCTGTATACTTATATTTTTATTACATATGTACACTTAAATTTATATTACATTTGTGTATAATTTATATTACATCAGTGTTTACTAAAGTTTATATTACTTCAATGTATATTAAAGCTTATATAACGTCAGTAATTATTACATTTTACGATATCATCTGTAAACTTAAATTTATATTACATTTGTGTATAATTTATATTACATCAATGTTTACTAAAGTTTATATTTCAATGTATATTAAAGCTTATATAACGTCAGTAATTATTACATTTTACGATATCATCTGTAAACTAAAATTTATATTACATTAAGTGTATAATTTATATTACATCAATGTTTACTAAAGTTTATATTTCAATGTATATTAAAGCTTATATAACTGCAGTAATTATTACATTTTACGATATCATTGTATACTAAAGCTTTTAAAACCTCAGTATTTATTACATTTTACGATATTATTGTATACTACAGCTTATTTCAATATTTGTTTCAGGCCAGATCACTATGTGCAGATCCAGAACCTGGGTCAGTTTTTTTGTTGGAGAATTTATCTTTTCATCCCGAGGAGAAAGGAAAGTTCATTGATCCTGAGGGCAGAGAAGTTTTGTGTAAACAAGGTTTGTTCTGGTCATGTCAGAGATGTTTTATGCAAACCAGGTTTGTTCTAGTCATGTCAGAGAAGTTTTATGCAAACCAGGTTTGTTCTAGTCATGTCAGAGA
This sequence comes from Biomphalaria pfeifferi, assembly GCA_030265305.1. Taxonomy (NCBI): domain Eukaryota; kingdom Metazoa; phylum Mollusca; class Gastropoda; family Planorbidae; genus Biomphalaria; species Biomphalaria pfeifferi. Next base: position 333,778 of record JASAOG010000123.1, on the reverse strand, counting down.
AGTTTTGTGTAAACAAGGTTTTTTCTAGATAGTCATGTCAGAGAAGTTTTGTGCAAACAATGTTTGTTCTAGTCATGTCAGAAACGTTTTGTGCGAACAAGGTTTGTTCTAGTCATGCCAGAGAAGTTTTGTGTAAACAAGGTTTGTTCTAGATAGTCATGTCAGAGATGTTTTATGCAAACCAGATTTGTTCTAGTCATGTCAGAGATGTTTTGTGCAAACCAGATTTGTTCTAGTCATGTCAGAGATGTTTTGTGCAAACCAGATTTGTTCTAGTCATGTCAGAGATGTCTTGTGCAAACCAGATTTGTTCTAGTCATGTCAGAGATGTTTTGTGCAAACCAGATTTGTTCTAGTCATGTCAGAGAAGTTTTGTGCAAACAATGTTTGTTCTAGTCCTTTCAGAGAAGTTTTGTGCAAATAATGTTTGTTCTAGTCCTTTCAGAGATGTTTTGTGCAAACCAGGTTTGTTCTAGTTAGACATGTCAGAGATGTTTTGTGCATACCAGGTTTGATCTAGATAGTCATGTCAGAAAGGTAAATTCAAGATGATATTGTAAACCATGTTGTTTGACTTGGTCTTGTAAAATCCAACATGGTAATGGTACTTCTAGATCCTATAAGCCAGCTATACTGAGGCAAAAAATACTTTCTAGATCCTATAAGCCAGTTATACTGAGGCAAGTACTTTTTAGATCCTATAAGCCTGCTATACTGAGGCAAGTACTTTCTAGATCCTATAAGTCTGCTTTTTTTTCTAATATTAATTAAAGTCTTTTGTTTTCTAGATAAGTCTGTGACTCATTTTTTGTTGTTTCAAATTGAAATACATTTTACATTTAGTATTGAGCAATTTTTCTATAATGTTATACACAAGTATTGGACAATGTTCTTTGATATGTTTAATTGGACAATGTTCTTTGATATTTATACTTAATATCGGACATTTGTATTTAGTCACAAAAAGCATTATAATTCCTATAAACGTTGTAAGCCGAAGTAGCAATACAATGTTGCTTAATCGTGTAATTTAATTTTGTTGGTAGACTGTTTTTATGTCTAGACATTGTAGTTCAACAGTCTGGTCGACTACTTTCATGTCTAGACATTGTAGTCCAACAGGCTGGTCAACTTCCTTCATGTCTAGACATTGTAGTCCAACAGGCTGGTAAACTTCTTTCATGTCTAGACATTGTAGTCCAACAGGCTGGTAAACTTCTTTCATGTCTAGACGTGGTAGTTCAACAGTCTGGTCGACTACTTTCATGTCTAGACATTGTAGTCCAACAGGCTGGTCAACTTCCTTCATGTCTAGACATTGTAGTCCAACAGTCTGGTCGACTACTTTCATGTCTAGACGTGGTAGTCCAACAGTCTGGTCGACTACTTTCATGTCTAGACATTGTAGTCCAACAGTCTGGTCGACTTCTTTCATGTCTAGACGTTGTAGTCCAACAGTCTGGTCGATGTCTACACATTGTAGTCCAACAGTCTGGTCGACTACTTTCATGTCTAGACATTGTAGTCCAACAGGCTGGTCAACTTCTTTCATGTCTAGACATTGTAGTCCAACAGTCTGGTCGACTACTCTTATGTCTAGACGTGTTAGTCCAACAGTCTGGTCGACTACTTTCATGTCTAGACGTGGTAGTCCAACAGTCTGGTCGACTACTTTCATGTCTAGACATTGTAGTCCAACAGTCTGGTCGACTACTTTCATGTCTAGACATTGTAGTCCAACAGTCTGGTCGACTACTTTCATGTCTAGACATTGTAGTCCAACAGTCTGGTCGACTACTTTCATGTCTAGATGTTGTAGTACAACAGGCTGGTCAACTTCTTTCATGTCTAGACATTGTAGTCCAACAGTCTGGTCGACTACTTTCATGTCTAAACATAGCACTCTATTGATAGACAACCTCCAGTTCGAATTCAGAAGTTTTGGCGTCAAGGTTTTTTTAGCGCAGCAATTTTGACGCGAAAAGTTTAGCCGCGTTATATGTTCATTTGATTATGTTCTTCAAAAGTTCTGTTTGCGCTCAAACAAGCGTTATTTGGGGACTTAAGTTGGTTGTGTAATTATTATTATATCACTAGCATTGTGTGTATGTCGGGGATTTCTTCTCTCATGGCCCGAACCTAGGACCACACGACCAGACAGCCATACTAAGATTATTTCAAGAAATATTGTGTTCTCTTCACAGAGGAGATTTCCAAGTTTTGTAGTGTGTTGTTTGATATGGGAGACGTTTATGTGGTAGACTCTATAACAGAACTTGTGGAGATGTCCAAGTCAACTGTAGGAACAAAAGAACAAGTAAGTATCCATGTGTTCACTTATCAAGACTTGCAAACCACTTGTTTAACTTAGGTATGTCATTGATCAAGACTTGCAAGCCAATTATGTAATTCATCTATGACATTGATCAAGACTTGCAAACCTCTTGTGTAACTCATCTATGACATTGATCGAAACTTGTAGATTCAATCTAGATACACGGAAGTCCTGAAAATTCAATCTAGATACATGGAAGTCCTGAAGATTCAATCTAGATACATGAAAGTCCTGAAGATTCAATCGTAGTGATACTAGAGCCAACTTCCTCCATAGTAATACTAGAACCAACTTCCTTCATAGTGATACTAGAGCCAACTTCCTCCATAGTGATACTAGAGCCAACTTCCTCCATAGTGATACTAGAGCCACCTTCCTCCATAGTAATACTAGAGCCAACTTTCTCTATAGTGATACTAGAGCCAACTTCCTCCATAGTGATACTAGAGCCAACTTCCTCCACAGTGATACTAGAGACAACTTCCTCTATAGTGATTATAGAGCCAACTTCCTTAATAGTAATACTAGAGCCAACTTCCTCCATAGTAATACTAGAGCCAACTTTATCCACAGTGATACTAGAGCCAACTTCCTCCATAGTGATACTAGAGCCAACTTCCTCCATAGTGATACTAGAGCCAACTTCCTCCATAGTGATACTATTCGCTTCAACAAACTTGGACATTCTGCAGTTCAAAAGTAAAGTGGAAACTCCTATTTTTAAAAATAGTTTTCAACAGTCAGAGATTAGTATGCACCATATTCAACGAGAAATGTGTAGCGATTTATTTAAATCATCCTTAGCTGACAATCTTATAATGTATCTTGTTTCTTGTCTATTTCTTGTGTCAGGACAAAGCCTATGGTTTTATTATTAAATCTGAACTCCAACATTACAACCAGTTTGTAGTGAGCCCTGAGCAACCAATGGTGGCTATTATAGGCGGACCATTCAAAGATAAAATCAAAATCGTCAGAAATTTGATGGGTATGTATATAACAAGTGTAGATATATAAGAAGTGTAGGTATATACGAAGTGTAGATATATAAGAAGTGTAGGTATATAAGAAGTGTAGATATATAAGAAGTGTAGATATATATGAAGTGTAGGTATATAAGAAGTGTTGAAATATAAGAAGTGTAGGTATATAAGAAGTGTAGGTATATAAGAAGTGTAGATATATAAAAAGTGTAGGTCTATAAGACGTGTAGCTCTATAAGAACTGTAGGTATATAAGAAGTGTAGTTAAATAAAGACATTAAAACATTATACTTATACTCCTCGGGTTATAAACTTACCAAGCACCTCATCGTCAAGTGTTTCTTATCACGTGACTTATAACATAGACATTTGTTGTCTCCAAAACCATTTTGTTTAATAGTCCAAAATAATTTAGCGAACTAGGGAAATTTTAAAGCATCTCAAGAACAAAATCCAAATGATACTCTAGAAAATGTAAGGAAACCAATTGATGTACTAAATGTTAGGAAACTAATTGATGTTTTAGAAAATGTTAGGAAACCAATTGATGTTCTAGAAAATGTTAGGAAACCAATTGATGTTCTAGAAAATGTTAGGAAACCAATTGATGTTCTAGAAAATGTTAGGAAACCAATTGATGTTCTAGAAAATGTTAGGAAACCAATTGATGTTCTAGAAAAAGCCATGGCTAGAGAAATTCAGCTGTTTATTGAATATAGAAAGCTTACAAACCTTTCATTGAGTTGGTGACGCAGAAAGAAAGTATCTTTAATTTACAAAAGAATTATTCGACAAAATGATGTTCTCAAAACCTCTGTGTTTTAGCTGAACACATTGAAAGAAGAAATGCGAAAATTATTGTCAATTTGCAAAAGAATTGCATTTTTTGAAACTCTGACAATTTGAAACGCTGATAATTTGAAATTTGGACAAATAGTAATCCTGACAAATTATAAATATGACAAATTGTAACTGTGACAAATTATAAGTATGACAAATTGTAACTCTGACAAATTGAAGCATTGACAAATTTAAACTGTGACAAATTGAAAACTGACAAATTGAAATCCCTGACAAATTCAAACAAATTGAAACTGATAAATAAAAAATCTGAAAAATTTAAAAATTGGCAAATTAAAACCCTGACAAATTGTACGAGATCAGAGTGTCCGTTTCAGTTGGAATTAAATATCTATATAATTGCCATTACGGTAAAATTCCCCCCTTTCTTTATTGCCCCACTTTAAACTCTCACCTGGTCCAGATAAGTGATATAGGATCTTAGCGTATTGAGATAGCTAAATGCATGAAATAGAGCTAAACAAAAATAATTGGTAAAACTATTTCTAATGGCACAAATGAACAAAAAAACTAATCCCATTAAATTTGGCATCGACTTCTATAGAAAAAAACTGAATGACATTTGAATCGTACTCTGTGCATTTAAAGAAAACTTTATACACTTCAGGAAAAGCTCAAGAAATGATTCTGGGCGGAGAACTGGCCATGATCTTCTTGAAAGTCATCAAGAAAATAGAGATAGGAAACATTCAATTTACGCCCAAAATGCTCAAACAGGTTTGTATTTTATGGTTCAGTGTTATCACGTAGGTTTGTGCTAAGTGCATGTCAGCAATCCCCCCCCCCCCCCTAGAAATAGTTGCCTTCAAAAAGCATAGAGGTGGCGAGTAAAAATGAACAGGAGTGACCAGATGGACATGGGGAACTCTTCTTTTTGTTTGAATAGAAAAAGAAAAGGTTCTGGCTCAATGTGTGAGGGAGGGTTGTTCTAGAGTAGGTGTGTGTTTCCAAGGCTCAATGTGTGAGGGAGGATTGTTCTAGAGTAGGTGTGTCCAAATCTCAATGTGTGAGGGAGGGGTGTTCTAGAGTAGGTGTGTGTTTCCAAGTCTCAATGTGTGAGGGAGGGGTGTTTTAGGGTAGGTGTGTGTTTCCAAGGCTCAATGTGTGAGGGACTTATAACATTACAAACTCATTAGTATTAAAAATTATCCTAAAATTATAATCAATTTTTACAAAGATACATCAAAAACACGATTATAAAACATTCAAACACAAGACAACAAAAATGTTCATTCGATAGGCCACACAGGCGATTACATATCCAAACAACTTGAACATAGTCACACAGACTTTAATGTAGTCACACAGACTTTAATGTAGTCACACAGACTTTAATGTAGTCACACAGACTTTAATGTAGTCACACAGACTTTAATGTAGTCACACAGACTTTAATGTAGTCACACAGACTTTAATATAATCACACAGACTGCAATGTAATAGGCACTCAGTCTATAGTTAAGACACACAGCCTTAGAAGATAAAGACACACAGTCTTAAAAGATGAAGACACACAGTCTTAAAAGATGAAGACACACAGTCTTAAAAGATGAAGACACAAAGTCTTAGTTGTAGACAGAAAGTCTACCATCAAGCAACAAAGTCTAAACTGTTGAAGACACAAAGTCTTTGATGAAGCAACGCATGCTTGTGAGAAGCCACGTAGGCTTATATCTATGATAAGCGTGACAGAATGTCCGCTACTACGTTTCCTTTACCTGGAATATGCTGCACTTCGAACTGAAAGTCCTGAAGCATCAAGGCCCAGCGAGTTACCCTGGAATTCACCGACTTACGTGTGTTTAAACAGCGTAAGGGTGCATGATCTGTGCGGAGTACGAATGTTCTGCCCAACAGTTATCTGGCCAACATGGTTACCGCCCAAACAACTGCCAAGCACTCTCTTTCTACGGTGCTGTATCGTTGTTCTGCTGGAGACAACTTTCTACTGACGTACATAACGGGATGAAGAATGCCCTGTGATTCCTGTGCTAGGCATCCCCCGATAGCAACAGCAGATGCATCAGTAGCTAGTATGAATTCCTTTTGACAGTCGGGTAGACGCAGGATCGGCTCCTCTGCAAATGACTTCTTTATCTTCTGCAGCGATACTTCACAGTCATGTGACCATCTGATCACGTTGGGTGATCCCTTTCTGGTCAGGTTTGTGAGTGGCTCAGTCATCTCTGCAAAATCCGCTATAAACCTTCAATAGAAGTTGCAGAGTCCCAATAAACTACGGACCTGTCTCTTGGTTGTTGGCTGACGAAGATTCATAATCCGTTGTCGCAGTTCAGGTTGTGGTTTCATTGAGTGTCCTCCAATTACATAACCTAGAAAGGAATGCTCTTTCAACCAATCACCACTTTAGATGGTCTCAGGGTTATACCATTACTCCTCAATGTATCTAGAACCATTTCTAGATGTTGTAGGTGGTCTGACCAAGTAATGTCATGAATGCAGATGTCGTCTAGGTAGCACAGTACATGGGGTAGATTAGACAACACCTTTCTCATCATTCTGCTGAACGTTGCTGATGCGTTGACAAGCCCGAAGCTCATGACATTAAATTGGAATAAACCAAAAGGACTACTAAACGCTGTAAGTGGTTTAGCTTTATCTACCAAAGGTATTTGCCAATACCCACGGTCAGGTCTAGCTTTGTAAAAAATATTGCGTCTGCCATTTGAGGTAACAAGTCTTCAGGATTGGGTAATGGTTCCGAATCAAGCATAGTAACTTTGTTAAGCTTCCTATAGTCAACACATATTCTTACTGCGCCTGACTTTTTTCTAACCACCACCATAGGTGCCGTGTATGGTGACTCTGTTGGTGATATGATGTCTAACTTCAGCATCAATTGAATCTCTTCTTCCACTTCCTTCATATACCCTAAAGGTACTGGATACAGTTTCTGTTTCACTGGTTCAGAGTCTTTGAGTATGATGTCGTGTTTAATGGCTGCAGTTCTCCCTGGTACATCGGTCAAGATATCATCATATCTAGCCAGTACTTCTTTCACTTGCTTCGTTTGCTCTACTGATAGTGACTCTTCAGTTTTGCAATCTGTCCAAGTTTCTGATTACTTTAAAATTAATACAGATAGTAATGATCCAGTCAATTCATTTTCGTCTTTCTCTGGTTCTTAACTATCGCACAGCTGAAACGTACTACTTCATCAGCGTTAGCATTACTTTCCTGTGACTTTCCACCAAACTCTCTTAACATGTTGATGTGAAATGTTTTCAGTTTTCCTCTCATACTGATTTGGTAATCTACTCCAGTTATTTTCTTGACTACTTGAAACGGTCCTTGCCATTGAACAATCTGTTTACAGTCTTTCCTTGGTAGTAGTACATACACAAGGCTTCCTCCTTGAAGTTTTCTTAGAGTTTTATTTCTGTTAACAATTGTTCTGTGTCGTGCTAACTGTGACTCTAATGCTTGCTTTGCAACTTGACATGTTGTTACCACTTTCTCTCTGAGCTCGACGACATGTTGATAGCTTGTTCTCGATTCATTATCAAGATTTTCTTTTGTCAACAAATCTTTCAGCAAACTAAGTAGACCTTTCGGGTTTGCTCCGTACAGTAATTCGAAAGGTGAAAATCCTGTACTTTCTTGTGAAACTTCTCGGTAAGCAAAGAGAACTGCTGGGATGTACATGTCCCAGTCTGCTGGTCTGTCTAGTGCTACTTTGCCTAATAATCGTTTCAAAGTCCCGTTCCACCTCTCGCAAACCGCATTGCTTTGGGGCCTGTAAGGCGTTGTGAAGGTTTGACGAATCCCTAACTGTTTCAGAAACTGATGTGTTAACTCGGACGTAAACTTGGTCACTTCACTTGGTAATTTCTTCAGGGAATCCTAAGCGAGAGAAAATGTTGAACAATTCATGAGTTACATTTTCTGCAGTTATTGTCTTCAATGGCACGGCCTCTGGCCAACGGGTGCATAGGTCAACCATCGTAAGGATGTATCTGTATCCTCTTTTAGACATAGGGTTCATGGGACCCACAATGTCTACGGCTACTTTCTGAAATGGTCTATCTTGCAGATCTGTGACCTGTAATGGGGCTTTTATATAACGATCTCTGGGCTTTGTACTGGCACAAGTGCTGCACGCTGAACAATATTTTGTTCACATCTTTAAATATTCCTGGCCAGTAAAAGTTATTCAGAATTCTTTTTCTTGTTCGTGCTGTCCCCATTTGACCCGCAAAATGTGAGTCATGACCTAACTCCAAAATTCTTTTTCTTTCGGCGGCAGGGACGACTAGCTGTAGTTTCTCTTTGTTATCTTGTCTCATCAGAAGTCCATTTTTCCCTTTAAATTTACTGGTGGGACGCTTTGCCAATTCAAAAAGTTTAACCAATGTTTGGTCCTCCTTTTGTTTCAATGCATAACTGGATGTTAATTCTGATTCTGGCTGTTCGATCTGACTAGGTAGGATCGGTTGTCCCATGTTTTCTATTACACCAGATTGAGATCTAGTTACCACATTTGTAACTTCTGACATTGCTGACCTTTGCCACTTGTAGATATCTGTGATGGTAGACTCAGTTATGCCATTCACGTTTCCTAGAATCAAGTCAGCTGCAGGCCTCTCCAACACACATGTTTCAATTTTCCCAGAAAAAAATGGCGTATCAATGTCAATGACAGCTGTGGGATATTCTTCAATTGTTCCTCCAAATGTCATACACTGGACTTTCTTACCGGTCAACTGGTAAGGGTGCACATGTAGTATATTCACTCCGATTGTGGTCGCTCCTGTGTCTCCAAGACCCTAATAGATTTCTTACCAACAAATCCAGGATACATTTTTATTTCCCAGCGTCACAAGTTACAGCTCCAGCCATCTGGATCTGATCAGAATCATGAGGGAGTTGTTCACTATGTTGATAGTCTATGCACACTGTCGCATTGTATGGATGTCCGGTTGGTCTTCCCCTGTTTCTGGTTTTAAACTCCTGACTTCTGCTTGAGCCCATAGTCCCATTTCGTCTTAATGGGCTTTTGTTTCTACATTGAGCCGCTAAATGTCCCGTTTTGAAACACTTAAAACATTTTCTTTTTTTCACCCACATTTCTTTTCTGCAGACTGTCCTGTCTCCCTTCTTGTTTAAAGCGACTTCTGTTATCATTAGTCTTTGCAGCAAAGGCAAACTTGCTAGTTATCAAGTCTTCCTCTCTCTGAATTGTCTGCTCTGGATGTGCAGTAATATATTGCTGACACAACTTGACTGCAGTTGGCACATCTTTTGGTTTCCTTTCAAGTAGAAAAGCCACTAACTGAGGATTGCAAGATGTGAGGATCTTGTTTCGGATGAACAGATCAATGAGACCTTCGAATGTCTTTTCAGTGTTAGACTATTTAACCCAACGCATTAGGTATCTTGTAATGTCCTCAACAAATTCATGGAATGGCTGGTTTCTCTCTGGTTTAGCTTTATGGAACTTCTCTCTATACCCATCATCTGTCAAGTTGTATCTTGTCATCAATACATCCTTCACCTTGACATATTCTTCTAAACTTTGGTTTCCATACAGGTTTTATATGCTCTTTGATTTCTCTTTCGTCTCCCTAAGCTCCAACTCTCTGATTCTCAATTTGTGTATTTCTACATCAGCTTCTTTCTCTTCAGCTCTTGCTTCTGCCTTTTTAGCTCTCTCCACCGCTCTCTTTCTTTAGCTCTTTCCACCGCCTCTCTTTCCTTAGCTCTGTCTTCTCTCTCTTTAACACGTTCCTTACGCTCTCTGTCTTCTTTTTCTTTCTTTTCCAGCTTGACTTCTCTTTCTTTCACCCACTCCTGTAGATGTTCCCGACAATCCCATCTCTTTTCCAGCGGCTATTACCTGTGATAATTTGTCTGCCATCCTTGTTTATGCGTGTAGCATCAAATATAAACAATACAAATTACTTTATCACTGTGTTTGACCTAGTTTCGTCTCTGCTGATTGACTTAGTTTTTTTTCACGCCGTTGCACGTGAGCGCACACACTTCACGACTTCACGGCCTTCTTGGTCCTTGACCTTTTCACAATGGCGAACCGCAGTTCTGCCTAATGTCTTCCAAGACTAAGTCAAAAAACTAGATAAACGAGCCTCCAAATATGTCACAGCTTTCCTATTATACAACTCTATCTACTTATAATTCGATAGTATCTCCCTTAGGTCTCGCTACGTCTAGGTGTCCCTGGTTCAGTTCTAGTTAACGAAATAAAACAATGAAACCACTAGATCAAACACATAAACTTTAATCAGCTTTACTGCATATCACACACGCTGGACTCTGTCTGAAAACAAAACACATTTCCGGTCATTCGCGCAGATTGTAAAAATAGATTATACATACATACACACATTCATCCGTGACAGCACATAAGATCTGTCAACCGTTTTTCTCCATTACTTTTCTGTCCTTTGCCTTGTTTAGAATTTCATTCAATGTCAGGCATGTCCATTCTTTGATGTTCTCTTCTGGTACAAACACATTTTTCTGTAGTATTTAATCTCAAACGCTTCAATTCTTCTTTGAGCCTCTGAGTCTACCCAGCTCTAATAGGAACCCGAAAAACTAATTTGTTAATTAACTTGTTGATTCCTCTATTATTTGATACAACAAAAGTAATTATGTAACGTTTCACCGTTGATTCGATAGAGTTGATCTACACTTTCTAACCAACTCTCATCAAATACGTCTTTACTGTCTTGCACATCTGAGTCGTCTTTCGTTCAACCTCCCCCCCCCCCAGAGTGACTACCTAACATAAATTATGAAAGAAAAATACGTGAAAATACAAACTAAAAATTACCAATTATAAAGTGAGTTGTGAGATCAAAACTAAACTTAGATGTTTCCAACCTGCTTCCTGTGGTGAAACTAAACTAAGATGTTTCCAACCTGCTTCCTGTGGTGAAAATAAACTGTTTCCAACCTGCTTCCTGTGGGGAAACTAAACTTAGATGTTTCCAACCTGCTTCCTGTGGTGAAACTAAACTTAGATGTTTCCAACCTGCTTCCTGTGATGAAACTAAACTTAGATGTTTCCAACCTGCTTCCTGTGGTGAAACTAAACTTAGATATTTCCAACCTGCTTCCTGTGGTGAAACTAAACTTAGATGTTTCCAACCTGCTTCCTGTGGTGAAACTAAACTTAGATGTTTCCAACCTGCTTCCTTTGATGAAGCTAAACTGAGATGTTTCCAACCTGCTTCGTGTGATGAAACTAAACTTAGATGTTTCCAACCTGCTTCCTGTGGTAGTACCAATGTGCTATGTAACTTAGAATGGTGGTAGTACCCAGGGGCGTAGCGAGGGATTTGGGGGCCTGGAGGGATTGACTTGTGGGCCCCTTGCATTTTGGCATTCGACATCATGACATGAGATAATGTACTTAATAAATATATAAGCCTACATTCAAATTGGTACAGTACATCAGTAAAATTAATAATAAATAATCAATAAGAATCTTTTAATGAATAATACCATTGTTTATTGGCGAAATGATGCATAAGTAACAAATCTCAATTCATATCGCTTCATGTCGTGCTTTCTGTGCAGCAAAGCCATCTATAACATCATTTACATCGATCCTGTCTAGTAGTTGTGACTCCACAGACATTAAAGCCATGCTGCTAAGCCTTTCTTGCGTCTTTGGATGATTGTGCGCCTGAGAAAGTTTTTAATTAACTTGAGCTTTGAGAATGATCTCTCACATGACGCATGGAAGTGGCCTCTGTTAGCAGTATTCGGATGGAGGTTGCTAGGTGTGAGCACACATCATTACCATGTGAAGCCAGCTTCCTCAATATGCCAATTGGTGATTGTGCACTGGTTTGTTGATGAAAAGTGCTCGTGCATCAATGACATCATTGAACAAGCATCAAACAGGAAAAAGTAACACAGTTTTTCATCAGCGTGTCATCATCTACAGACTTCAAGAGGTGTCTTGGTTCAAGAAGAAATCCAAAGATGTCCACATGGTTTTCCAGCCTTTGGAATCTGTCCTTCATCTCCATATGAAGTCTGTCCAGCCTGTGGCGTAGCTAGGGTGGGGAGAGGAGGGGTCAGAATTTGAAAACCTCCAAATGAGTGTTTTTTACATTAAATATAAAATATTACGAAAAATGCAGGGGCCCCCAAAGAGGTCAAGCCCCCGGGCCTCCAAATGATGGGAAATTCCTAGCTATGCTCCTGTGTCGAGCAATTCTGTCGCAACACGTTTGAATGGTAAATCTGTTGACAGTACTACATCAGAACTCAACTCCCCATCGAGTCTTTTCTTTCTTCTAATTATTTTGATTACAGAAACTTCATAGCATTCACTACCTTCTTTTTCGATGGATTGGGTGATCAGTTTCGTCAGTTTCTTATCATTTTGCAGAAAGCATGCAAGGGTTTTAATTTCTTCAGCAGCTTCCCCTATGAGCAGTTCAGACTTTTCTGGACAATATTAATTGGGCGCTGGAGATTTGACCAGAATTCCAGATAAGAATTAAATTCACAATTTTTCACTGCAGAAGAAGATTCTGTGCACTGCTTGTAGTGTCCATTCTTTCAGTTGTTGATTCAGAAAGTTTATCAGCTTGATGATTTTGTCGAGATGCAAGAAAAAGGCCGAAGTAGCTTATTCTCCTGTCGATCACCTTGTATTACTCTCCTTTTTTAAACTCCCGGCTTCAGCTTCTTTCAGTTTGACCCATCTATGGAGCGAATTGAAAAAAAAAGTTGAACAATTCATGTACAGTTAAAAAAAAAAGATGACAATTGCTGGATCTATCTCAATAAAATGAAAAGCTGCCAGGCTCAGAGAGTGATAATCACAATTCAGAAATGTTGCCTTTGGATTTATGGCTAATGTTTCTGCAGACCATATAGACGGCCATTTATTGTGGCTGATTTTTCATAGGCTTGACCTCTGCACAAATCAAAGTCCTGTCCAATGTGTAATAAACTCATTTTGATTTCTGGTGACAAATAATGTGTCTTCCCATATTCGATTCTATGTAAGTGATGATTCGTAACTTCATCAAATTCTGCAAGAAATTTCAAAGATGCTAGGAAGTTTCCAGGATTGGGTGAATTCATTTTTTTGTTGTGACCATGTAAGCTTTAATTTGTTTTTGCTAAGTACTTAATAGCTGCTGCTCCATGCTTCAGAATATCTCGCCAATACTGCTGATTTTTACCAAATTATTAAATTTTTACTACCTCTACTATTTTAACTGTGAATAGACCTTGATTTTAATGATTTGACTGTATGGAATTTGGCCTTTGCTGTGTGGAGGGAGAGTGGCCCTTGAGGGACTGCAGGCACGACATGGCCTAAATTGTGCCGAAAATCACAAAATCACAAATCACAAAATCACTGATTTTTCAAAATTAGCGCTTGAAACTTATGTGACATTTCATCTGGTTCTGCCTTAAGCTTTTCTTCTTTTAACTTCCTCTTCAAAAGAACTTGTCTGTGGTGGAATCCTTCTTCATGATCTTTAATTCTCTCAGGTTTCTTTCATTTGGTGAGACCAACTACAGGTTTTCTCAATGCACTAGATGTCTTTTCTGATGCCTCAGAAAACAGTACATATGCAAAACAAGGCAGACATCCCAAGTGGAGAGAAGAGAAGCCAAGATCGGTTGCAAATTTCTCCTGTTGGAAGCTTTCTACTGAACCATGATGTCAAACTTTGTGATTTATTTTGGGTAAACCTATTGGAAACAAATACTGTTCATCTTTGTTTTGGAAAAATAAGCTACCCTTTAACACAATCTTTGCTCGCAGTTCCTCAGATAAAATTTCAGGCTGGATATACCCAAAGTCTTTTTACTTAATTACAGCTTCTTCCACTTCTGGAGAAAGTGATTTTGGATGACCATCGCTTGACTCATCATCACTTACTTCAGATGTTTTCTCTGACTTTGGTAAAAGGTATGCCTTGGAGTCTCTTCGGCACTAATACCTTCATCAGGAGACATTTTCACTTCTGCGACTTCTGTATCTTTGTATGAATCATCTGAATACTGAAACTTTCCTTCGACACGTTCATGGTCTCCTTTGTTTTCAGTGCTCTTATCAGGTTTCTTCTTAAATGATAAGGATGATGAAATAAACTATTAATAATCTGTGTGGAATACATACAACTTATATAACAACGTGAAAAGCAAGATTACATAACAGTGACGTAACATTTAATTTATTTAAAAACAAATTTCGCACACTCATTTGGGGGACCCCTCAAGTGTGGACGCGGGGTGATCTTCAAAGTCTCCCCCTCCACCCCCACCCTAGCTATGCCACTGGTAGTACCAAGGTTATTCAGAGTTTAAAAGGTGTCTTTAGAAGAAGCCAATGGCTTTAGTATGTGTTGACCCTAAATGTAGATTTTTTTGTCAGGACTTTTATAAAAAGGGGCGGGTTTTAGTAAGTGAACGTAATCATGTGACCCGCGACCAGAGGACCAGTAACAATACTGACTTGAATCGTTGAAACATTTTTTTACCTGGTCGCTGATTGTCAAGCTAGATGTTACACTGGAACATTAAGAACCTCATATTACGCTCATTAACAAGCTCATTTAGTGGTCAATTTACAGTTCGGATTTATATGTATATATTTCTTTGTGACCCGATCTCTGTAACTGACTGCTTCAATCAGTCTTAGCCAGATGTTGACTGAGCTACAGTGTAGAGTCTTTTCTCGACTATGTCTCGCATCCATACGTCCTGGCTGCTGGTATGGCGATTATGTTAAGTAGGTGTATTTTTCTAATAGCTTGGCTTGTCCAAATAGGGCGCAGCCTCTGGAAAATGCTCCCTTCTTTTCCTATTCGGCACGCTACGCCATCGTAGGCACATCCCCATCGTTTGCTATGATGCTCTGATGCTGACTTGGTATGTGAAATAATCCAACTCTTCAATCTTTGAGTCGCTAAGTCTGATGGGGTACCCTTTGCCCCTAGACATTTAATGTTATATATTTTTGTTTTTCTGAGACATGTTCTAAAGAGTTAATGTTATACATGTTTTTAGACGGGCTCTAAAGAATAAATATTATCTATTTTTTTAGAGAGTTTCTAAACAGTTAATGTTATATATTTTTGCTTTTCTGAGACAGGCCCTAAAGATTTATTCGCGAGCTAAAGACACAAAAACTGTCATTTATCTCCCATCTGATGTTGTAGTTTGTCATTGTAAGACTGGTCAGTATTTTAGTGTCTTGACTCGAGAGGATATCGATGAAGGTTAGTGAAGCATACATAGTAGACAAAAGATTAGAGATATTAGACAGATACATTGATTGGAGATATTGTACAGACTGACTACAGATATGAGATCAACTGATTGATATTAGACAGATTAATGAAATGAGACCAACTGACTACAGAAATAAGACAGACTGACTAAACAATATTGGACAGACAAACAGATTAGTGATTTTAGACCAATTGACTAGGGATATGGAGCAGATCAAAGGATTAACGATATTCGACCAATTGTTTAGAGATATTGGTAAAACAGCTTAGCTATTGTAACGACTCTCACTATCCAGACTCTCTGCAAACTTCTCCACACGACACCAACAACTCAAAGAATTGGACAACTCAGGGCTCTAAAATAACGTAACAGTTTAATGTCCGATAAATCTCAGTCGATACTGTACACTCGGCAACACATAACACTAACTGTACAAATATTTTTCCGTGAACAACTATACCGCCATATCAACTCTTGCACTGGTCTCTCCAACTCTCCCCGGACATGCACTGGGTTTAACTGTTCAGGACTGACTTCATGTACTGTGAATAGACCTTGTTGTTAATGATTTAATTGTATAGAATTTAGCCCTTAATATATAAAGGAAGAGTGATCCTCAAAACTCAAACTCATATACTGGGCTCGTTGTGTCGGAGATAAAGATCAAGACGCCATCTCGTATTAGCGAGCTGTTTTGAAAGTACATCACAGTATTCCACACTGAACCATCGTAATGCGGCGCACAAAACCACACCACTGAACCACGTGAAACACACCTTTGAACTATGTGAACCACACCACTAAACCATGTGAACCACACCACTGAACCATGTGAACCACACTGCTAAACCACACCTTTGAACCACACCACTAAACCATGTGAACCACACCGCTGAACCACGTGAACCACGCCGCTGAACCACGTGAACCACGCCGCTGAACCACACCACGTGAACCACACCCCTGAACCAAATGAACAACACCACTGAACCATGTGAACCACACCACTAAACCACGTAAACCACACTGCTGAACCACGTTAACCAACCACTGAACCACGTGAACCACACTACTGAACCACGTGAAACACAAAACTGAACCACGTGAACCAGTTCACTGAACCACGTTAACCACTTCACTGAACCACACCACTGTATCACGTGAACCACTTCACTAAACCACACCGCTGAACAACACCGCTGAACAACACCGTTGAACCACGTGAGCCACGCCGCTGAACCACACCACTGAACTAAGTGAACCACACCGCTGAACCATACCACTGAACCACGTAAACCACGCCGCTGAACCACACCACTGAACCACGTGAACCACACCATTGAACCATGTTAACCAACCACTGAACTACGTGAACCACACCACTGCACCACGTGAACCACATCACTGAACCACGTAAACCACACCGCCGAACCACGTGAACCACACCATTGAACCATTTAACCAACCACTGAACTACGTGAACGACACCACTGTACCACGTGAACCACATCACTGAACCACGTGAACCACACCACTGAACCATGTGAACCACACCACCGAACCACGTGAACCACACCATGTCGTCTGTAGTGAAGCGGACGGTAAGAAATCGTCTGAGTTCGACACTTTAATTTTTTTTATAGGGTCGCCGCTGGCCTTCAGACACAACGTCGATCGACCATTCTGGTTGATCACACCATGGTAGGCTATTCTTCCTCAACGTGGCACTCGGGTAGAAACGATCATTTGATGAAGTGATTAGGCTAAATGAATAGCAAAACAATACTCCTGTGGCAGGACCGATGGGAGGCTGAGACTCACAATAAACTCAGGCAGATTGTGGCGGATGTCAGGTGGCGGTCCACATCTAAGGGTCTGACAAGGCGTGGTAGCACGACCATGTCCAGACTTAGGATTGGCCACACCTACATCACGCACTCTTTTGTGCTGAAGAAAGAAGAGCCCCCACTTTGTGAGTATTGTGACTCTCGCCTCACCGTGGAACATATCCTCATCGACTGCCCCAGATACCAGGGTGTCAGGGAAAAATATTTTAGAGCCACTAATTTAAAAACACTATTCAATAATGTCGACCCTGGGAAGGTACTGGGCTTTATCCGCGAAGTGGGGTTGTCTACGAAGATCTGATTTATGAATTCTGTAGACATGTACTATTTACATTAGATTTTTACCATATTATTAAATTTTTACTACCTCTACTATTTTAACTGTGAATAGACCTTGATTTTAATGATTTGACTGTATGGAATTTGGCCTTTGCTGTGTGGAGGGAGAGTTGCCCTTGAGGGACTGCAGGCACGCCATGGCCTAAATTGTGCCGATGTGCCCAAAATCACAAATCACTCCTGTGGGAGTGTCCAGGGGAATGCGAGAGCTTTCCCATTGCACGGAGCGGAGTTGAAAGAGAGCTTCCACGCCCCTGTCGATAATCCATGCGCCGTTCCTCAAGGCACCGTTACACAAATGGCGAGTCCTGCACGGTTAGCTTGGTACAACATTGAAAAATGGCAGCGGTTCCCGGTGTGCTCGGCCTTCGGCCATGCATTCTAGTCCATGCGCCCGGAGTGCCAGATACATCGTAAATAGCAATGCTTTACATAGGCATTGACTTGGATGTCCTCCAGACAAAACGGTTGTTCAATCAGGCTTACACGCCTAGAGCTCAAAGAGCCTCGGCTCAGCTCTTTTGACAATCAAACGGTTGATCACGTGACTACACCCGGAGTGAATTGCCTGGGTAGTATTTTTGAAAATTCGCCACTCATCGCAGTTGACCGTCTCATATCGACACGGTTGATCGCATACCTAGCGCTATCCTGGGGCGATTTGCGTCGGGTGACTACACACACTATTACCCATATCCGCACCCCCGCCAGAGTTATAACAATATATTTGACCAAAAGATAACAGATCAGCTGACTAAAGTCCAATTGATTAGAATATTTAACTGACCATTTTGACTGAAACATTTTATAGACCAGCTGATTAGAGATATTAGACATACTAATTAGAGATATTGGACTAGAGATATTAGGTAGACTGATTAGATATATTAGGCAACACTGATAGATATATCAGACAGATAATCTTGCTAGAGTCATTAAACCAACTGATTAGATATATCAGACAGACAACTGAACTGAGTTATTAGACAAAAGATTTAGAGATTAGACACTGTGACACTTCCTTTGTTTGGACTATCAGATTGTAGATATTAACTTATTGACTAGACATTGTGACACTTTGTTTGGACCATCAGATTGTAGATATTAACTTATTGACTACTGACTAGACACTGTGACACTTTGTTTGGACTATCGGATTGTAGATATTGTTACGTATTTCTGAATCTTCTGGCTAAATGTACTAGTAGGCACACAAATAAAAACACTGTAAAGAACTTGACGACTAAACTTTCAGCTTCATATAACTTTATTGACTATTAACTCTAACAATTTGTTACTGTAACATGTAGCGTAGAAGACTGTACAATATCTGTCAGTTTACAGTTAGCTATACTTCGTTGCAATTCATCTTTTCACTTCGTTGCAATTCATCTCTTCTCAACTTGCATCGAGCCGTATTTCACAGAACAGACCAACGAAACACTTCCAAGTGTCGCTCCAGATCTCCCAAAGCTGAACCAAGTCGTACTTAAGTCTACCGAATCAGAGCCTTCCACACGCCTTACATCGACTGTAACGGCTCATGTCCACTGTAGTTCGCTGTATAGACTTTAACGACAGTAGTCCACTCCAGTTAACTCTACTCTAGTTAACTTGCATCGAGTCGTACACATTTCTCTTCCAATAGAGCCACTGGGTGTTATCCGCGAAGTGGGGTTGTCTACGAAGATCTGATTTATGAATTTGTAAACATGTACTATTTACATTAAATTTTTACCAAATTATTAAATTTTTACTACCTCTACTATTTTAACTGTGAATAGACCTTGATTTTAATGATTTGACTGTATGGAATTTGGCCCTTGTTGTGTGGAGGAAGAGTGGCCCTTGAGGGACTGCAGGCACGACATGGCCTAAATTGTGCCGATGTGCCCAAAATCACAAATCACAAATCCAATAGAGCCGCACACGTCTTACATCGACTGTATCGACTGTAACGGCTCACTCACGACTGACTTTTTTACATTAACTCTCTGGCTTATATAGAGTCTCTAATCCTCCAAAGTTGCACAAACACTGCTAGTATCATCTGGAACAACACGTGAGGAAACGTCACATCCTGTCTTTGTTTTTACATGCAGATTCCAGAGAACACCCGCTTCAGTGTCATCTCGCTGGGGTCACACGTTGACCTCTACTTGTCACAGATCATTTGTAACAATATTAACTTATTGACTAGACACTGTGACACTTTATTTAGTCTACCAGATTGTAGATATTAACTTATTGACTAGACACTGTGACACTTTATTTAGACTACCAGATTGTAGATATTAACTTATTGACTAGACACTGTGACACTTTATTTAGACTACCAGATTGTAGATATTAACTTATTGACTAGACACTGTGACACTTTATTTATACTACCAGATTGTAGATATTAACTTATTAACTAGACACTGTGACACTTTATTTAGACTACCAGATTGTAGATATTGGCCCATTCACAAGAAATTGCTATCAGAACGTTTTGGCTGGTGCCAAGACAATGGTCTGGTGTGGACTAATGGGTGACCTACCAGACGGCACAGCGGTCATCTCCAAAGCTTTCGCTCTGGCTACAAGAAACGGAGTGTTCACTTACATCACGGATGAACAGACTAGAGATGCCTTTTATAGTTGTGGACAAAAAGACGTCACACATATCACGTTGAGTAAGTATATGTTCGGGTTTTGGAGTGAGAGCTCATCACCTACAAAGTAAAGTGCATCAAGTTAATACATCAAAGGTAATCAAATTAAAACAACAATACTTCATTTTAACACATCAAAAACATCCGCTTAACACATCCGTAGACATCAATTTTTATATAGCCTTTACTAGTTGTATCCGTATCAACGCATCGTTAGAAATCACGCGGACACATAAGTCAAAAATGATATCAAATCTACAGCTAAACACATCAGCAAGACACCATTACAAGGACTTGACATCTTTATTGCCTTTGAATCTGATCTTAGCCTAACAACAGTAGACCATAATTTAGAACTTCACCAAAATTAGAAAATATTTGCTTGACTCCTTGTGACAGGTTGGGGAATGTGACGTGTATTTGGCGTGTTTAATGTCTAGGGGATGATTATTTTTGAAATTATCACACACCTACCCGTCAGCATATAAATCAGGAGCAGGCACGCAACGAAACAAGCAATGAAATAAAGATACAAAGTTAAAAATGAAGAATATTTATTTACATAAATATTTACATAAAAGAATAAAAAGGGGGAGGGTTTGCATCTATCTCTAATTGATACTAATTTTGATCCCCACTCTTGCACTTAATAAGAGAGTATGTCACTTTGTCTTCTGAACTTAGCTGGTTGATGTCGCAGCTGGAGGTGGCGCTCTAGCGGGTAGAGGGACGCCGGTGATACAGTTCTCATGGAGTCTCAATCCAAAGTTCTGATATCTGTAGTGGGCCCAGTAGGGCGGCTGGCCGGCTACCTTGGGCACTAGGGTACTGCGGGCAGAGCTGATCTGCCGTGGGCAGCATAGCTAACAGGATACGTCCAGTGAGTTGCGGAGGGTTTGGCGTAGCTATGACGTCTCGAACAGATCTGGGTCTATAGGGACGTCGCACCTTATAAGTTGACAGGTGGGCCTTCGAATGGGCGGGCAAATAGATCCGATAGCGCCAAGTAGTACAGTTGAGTAGATCCACGTAGATGATACTCAATGGCAAGTAGGCAGAAGTGCAGTGCTTAATAGCACTAAGTGCATAGGCAATAGATCCAAACAAATAGGCAGGAGAGTGATCCGATAAATAGTTGAGTAGTGTCGAGTAGACACTAAACAGCAAATAGGCAGACACCTGAGGGAGGCTGCAGATAAATAAAGATAAGTTAGGACATGTCTCTCAGGCATCTTATCGATGCCCTCGACCGAGGTGCATTCGTCAGATTGGTAAAATTGCTTTTGAGTACAATGATTAGATGATGACAAATGGGATTTGGAAAACAGATGGCTGATAGTAGCAATATAAAAATGTACATAAAAGGGTAAATAATAATATAAAAATGTACATATAATAATAATCTCAAATAGACAACTCAAGTTGGAAGAGAAAAGGGGGGGGGGGGATGGGCGGGGGTCAGCGACCATCACGGTTTGTTTACATACGGCCGTCGGCCGAGAACAATGGAGCGCGCTTGAATGGAGAGGGTGTCCATTCAAGGGGCGCAACTCTCGTCAGAGTAAAATTACTAAAGGGGAGATAATTCATATCTTTTTTCTAAGCGCAGTATTAGTGCGTTAGTAAAATTATCAAGGCGGTCAGCCGAGATAAATGAAATACAAATATATACAGGGTTGCATCAACGATCTATTGAGCAACGTAGCATTAATAGATTAATGCAATACATTATTAAATACATATGCCATGTTTATGTTTTCTACTTACGACAGTGAAAAATACACAATGCACTAATTAAACATAAGTGAAATAAGCGAAATACACATGATAGTATCCAGTGAGAAATATACACAGAGCAATTAAGATGGAACTTGTGGTTAAGTTCGGCTTACCACCAGGTATTCCTCTAGGAGTGAGAATAAATGAAATAGTCCAGACTCGATTGACAGCGATAGAGAAATAAGCGGGTCTGGTTGATTTAATCTACCTTATATAGGCCTGGGAAATGTGGGCGGAAACAGGAAATGTCCTAGGCTAAAGGTTTATCTTACACGTGGGTGAATCCGACAAAAGTCGCACCTTGGAAAGGTCAATAGCCGCGTTGGTTCGAGTGATCTCCTAGATCAAGGAGAGACGTGGGAGAAGGGGGGGGGGGAGAAACATAGGTTGCATTCCACCCAAGGTGGTGTCAACTGAGGCTGTCAGACATCCGGCGGGTAAGACAAAAGAGATTGTGTTTAACTTTACCCCGGTCAAGGGAAGACTAGTGAAAAGCCGCCAAGGTAGTGGGCTCAGTCTAGCCTGGATAGGAAACGGTGGTGCGGGTGAAGAAATTGGGGATAGGACGGGGAAATAATTAAAATAAAATAAAGACATGATAGTAAATAATGATTAATGCTGTGATAAATTTGAGTGACTCTGACAGCAAGCTTTTGACTTGTCACATACACCCCCGCCAAGATGGATCTATTGCAGGGGATTCATAAAGTGCGAGCGGACTGATGTCACTCTAACTTTGGGATTAGTTGTTATCACAGCATTAGAAAAAAAAATCTAGGAAAAGAGGGGTAGCCTTGCTAGGAGGTGGGTCTGTCCGATTCTGTCAGCTGTATTCTACTTCCCGTTCCCGTGTATGCAGTCACCTGGGTGAAGCGACGGGGGTGTTCCGTAGGCGTGTGCAGTTGGTCGAGCGAGATCGGGTTCTTGCAGTGGGTGGCGGCTGAGAAAGTCGGGGGCGGAATTCTCGCTCCCTGGAACATACTCTATGTGGAAAGAGTACGGCTGCAGGAGGAGTGACCACCTCATGAGCCGGACGTTGAGGTGTTTGCTGGAGGATAAATACGACAAGGGCTTGTGGTCGGTTTAGAGAACGAAATGTTTGCCATAGAGGTACGCCTGGAACTTTTCGATTGCCCATATTAAAGCTAGACACTCGAGCTCGATGGCCTCATAGTTGGATTCCGCTCGGCTAAGCTTACGGCTAGCGTATGCCACTGGGAACAGTGTGTCACCCGATCCTTTCTCTGTTTGCATAAGAGCCGCTGGCGACAGTCCTGAGCACAAAGGTTTGAGAGAGATCCGGTAGTTTCAGCACAGGGGTGGATGTGAGGCACTTCTTAAGCGTTTGGAAGGCTACCTCGCAGTCTTCATTCCAGATTACCTTGTCGGGCTGACTTTTTTTGGTGAGATTCGACAACGGAGCCGCTATGGAGTTGAACTTCGGTATGAATTTCTGATAGTACCCACACATTCCCAGGTACGATCTAACTCCCGTCTTGTTGACGGGCCGAGGGGCCTCAAGCAACTGCGCCACTTTCCCTTCGTCAGGTAGGAGACGGTTGAGTTGAATGGTGTGGCCCAGGAACCTAAGCCGATCAAAGCCAATGAGACATTTGGTGGGCCTGGCCGCCAGCCCGGTCACCGGAAGTCTGCTCAAGAGTGACGAGAGGAGCTTCTTGTGTTCTGTCCAGGTTTCCGTGGCTATCAGAATATAGTCGATGAAATTCTGGATGCCTGGGTCGTTGATCGGGGCCAATAGTTTCCTCATCATCCTGGTGAAGACACTGGAAGAGTTGTTGAGTCCGAATGGGATGGTCTGGAACTCGTAGTGGCCTTGGGGAGTGCTAAAGACCAGCATGGGGCGGCACTCAGGGTCCACCTCAATTTGGTATTAACCCCGGCTCAGGTCAAACTTACTAAAATACAGGGCGTTACCCAACTTTGCAAATATGGTTGAGGGGTCTGGAAGGGGCTCGGCTTGGAATTCAGCCACCGCATTTAGTCGCCTGAAATCTATGCACATCCTGTGACCACCATCCTGTTTGCGGACAAGTACCAGTGGTGCATTATAAGGCGATAAAGATGGCGCGATGATTCCAGCTTTTAATAGCTCCTCCACCTCCTGCCGGACTATTTCAGCCTTGGCATGTGGTAGGGGATAGGCTTTGGTTCTTATCGGTTTGTCTTTGAGGAGCTTCATCGAGAACCGTTCCAGCGTGGTCCTCCCGGGTTTGTCCGAAAGGACGTCTTGGAACTCGGCCATCAAAGATACGACCTCCGCCTTACGGCTACCCTCCATTTGTGGGCAGATGTTTACGTCCTTATATGTCTCTTAGGAAGGAGAGGATACTCGACTTTGACTGTATGGAATTTGGCCTTTGCTGTGTGGAGGGAGAGTGGTCCTTGAGGGACTGCAGGCACGACATCGCCTAAATTGTGCCGATGTGCCCAAAATCACAAATCACTGATTGCTGATCAAGTGTCTTACCGACTGATTGCGGATCAAGTGTCTTACCGACTGATTGCTGATGAAGTGTTGTACCGACTGTTTGCTGATCAAGTGTTTTACCTACTGATTGCTGATGAAGTGTTGTACCGACTGATTGCTGATCAAGTTTTGTACCGACTGATTGCTGATGAATTGTTTTACCTACTGATTGCTGATCAAGTGTTGTACCGACTGATTGCTGATGAAGTGTTGTACCGACTGATTGCTGATGAAGTGTTGTACCGACTGATTGCTGATCAAGTGTTTTACCTACTGATTGCTGATGAAGTGTTGTACCGACTGATTGCTGATAAAGTTTTGTACCGACTGATTGCTAATCAATTGTTTTACCTACTGATTGCTGATCAAGTGTTGTACCGACTGATTGCTGATAAAGTGTTGTAAAGACTGATTGCTGATGAAGTGTTGTGCCGACTGATTGCTGATGAATTGTTTTACCTACTGATTGCTGATCAAGTGTTGTACCGACTGATTGCCGATGAAGTGTTGTACCGACTGATTGCTGATGAAGTTTTGTACCGACTGATTGCTAATGAATTGTTTTACCTACTGATTGCTGATCAAGTGTTGTACCGACTGATTGCTGATGAAGTGTTGTACCGACTGATTGCTGATAAAGTTTTGTACCGACTGATTGCTGATCAATTGTTTTACCTACTGATTGCTGATCAAGTGTTGTACCGACTGATTGCTGATGAAGTTTTGTACCGACTGATTGCTGATGAATTGTTTTACCTACTGATTGCTGATCAAGTGTTGTACCGACTGATTGCTGATAAAGTGTTGTAAAGACTGATTGCTGATGAAGTGTTTTACCGACTGATTGCTGATGAAGTGTTTTACCGACTGATTGTTGATTAAGTGATTTAACGACTGATTGCTGATCAAGTGTTTTACCGACTGATCGTTGATAAAGTGTTTTTTCCGACTGATTGCTGATGAAGTGTTGTGCCGACTGATTGCTGATGAAGTGTTTTACCGATTGATTGCTGATGAAGTGTTTTACCGACTGATTGCTGATCAAGTGTCTTGTGCCGACGGATCGCTGATGAAGTGTTGTAAAGACTGATTGCTGATGAAGTTTTGTACCGACTGAATGCTGATCAAGTGTTTTACCGACTGAATGCTGATGAAGTGTTGTGCGGAATGATTGCTGATGAAGTGTTTTACCGACTGATTGCTGATGAAGTGTTTTACTGACTGATTGTTGATGAAGTGTCTTACCGACAGATTGCTGATCAAGTGTTTTACTGACTGATTGCTGATCAAGAGTTTTACTGACGGATCGCTGATGAAGTGTTTTACCTACAGATTGGTAATGAATTGTTGTGCTGACTGATTGCTGATCAAGTGTTTTACATACTGATTGCTGATCAAGTGTTGTACCGACTGATAGCTGATGAAGTTTTGTACCGACTGATTGCTGATGAATTGTTTTACCTACTCATTGCTGATCAAGTGTTGTACCGACTGATTGCTGATGAAGTGTTGTAAAGACTGATTGCTGATGAAGTTTTGTACCGACTGATTGCTGATCAAGTGTTTTACCGACTGATTGCTGATGAAGTGTTTTACCGACTGATTGTTGATTAGGTGATTTAACGACTGAATGCTGATCAAGTGTTTTACCGACTGATCGTTGATCAAGTGTTTTTTCCGACTGATTGCTGATCAAGTGTTGTGCCGACTGATTGCTGATGAAGTGTTTTACGGCCTGATTGATGAAGAAGTATTTTACCGACTGATTGTTGATGAAGTGTCTTACCAACTGATTGCTGATCAAGTGTTTTACTGACTGATTGATGATCAAGTGTTTTACCGACGGATCGCTGATGAAGTGTTTTACCTACAGATTGGTGACGAATTGTTGTGCTGACTGATTGCTTATCAAGTTTTTTACCGACTGATTGCTGATCAAGTGTCTTACCGACTGATTGCTGATCAAGTGTTGTACCGACTGATTGCTGATCAAGTGTTTTACATACTGATTGCTGATGAAGTGCTGTACCGACTGATAGCTGATGAAGTTTTGTACCGACTGATTGCTGATGAATTGTTTTACCTACTCATTGCTGATCAAGTGTTGTACCGACTGATTGCTGATGAAGTGTTGTAAAGACTGATTGCTGATGAAGTTTTGTACCGACTGATTGCTGATCAAGTGTCTTACAGACTGATTGCTGATGAAGTGTTTTACCGACTGATTGTTGATTAGGTGATTTAACGACTGAATGGTGATCAAGTGTTTTACCGACTGATCGTTGATCAAGTGTTTTTTCCGAACGATTGCTGATCAAGTGTTGTACCGACTGATTGCTGATGAAGTGTTTTACGGCCTGATTGATGAAGAAGTATTTTAACGACTGATTGTTGATGAAGTGTCTTACCAACTGATTGCTGATGAAGTGTTTTACTGACTGATTACTGATCAAGTGTTTTACCGACGGATCGCTGATGAAGTGTTTTACTAACAGATTGGTGACGAATTGTTGTGCTGACTGATTGCTTATCAAGTGTCTTACCGACTGATTGCTGATGAAGTGTTGTACCGACTGATTGCTGATGAAGTGTTGTACCGACTGATTGCTGATGAAGTTTTGTACCGACTGATTGCTAATGAATTGTTTTACCTACTGATTGCTGATCAAGTGTTGTACCGACTGATTGCTGATGAAGTGTTGTACCGACTGATTGCTGATAAAGTTTTGTACCGACTGATTGCTGATCAATTGTTTTACCTACTGATTGCTGATGAAGTGTTGTGCCGACTGATTGCTGATGAAGTTTTGTACCGACTGATTGCTGATGAATTGTTTTACCTACTGATTGCTGATCAAGTGTTGTACTGACTGATTGCTGATAAAGTGTTGTAAAGACTGATTGCTGATGAAGTGTTTTACCGACTGATTGCTGATGAAGTGTTTTACCGACTGATTGTTGATTAAGTGATTTAACGACTGATTGCTGATCAAGTGTTTTACCGACTGATCGTTGATCAAGTGTTTTTTCCGACTGATTGCTGATCAAGTGTTGTGCCGACTGATTGCTGATGAAGTGTTTTACAGCCTGATTGATGAAGAAGTATTTTACCGACTGATTGTTGATGAAGTGTCTTACCAACTGATTGCTGATCAAGTGTTTTACTGACTGATTGCTGATCAAGTGTTTTACCGATGGATCGCTGATGAAGTGTTTTACTAACAGATTGGTGACGAATTGTTGTGCTGACTGATTGCTTATCAAGTGTCTTACCGACTGATTGCTGATGAAGTGTTGTACCGACTGATTGCTGATCAAGTGTTTTACATACTGATTGCTGATGAAGTGTTGTACCGACTGATAGCTGATGAAGTTTTGTACCGACTGATTGCTGATGAATTATTTTACCTACTCATTGCTGATCAAGTGTTGTACCGACTGATTGCTGATCAAGTGTTGTACCGACTGATTGCTGATGAAGTTTTGTACCGACTGATTGCTAATGAATTATTTTACCTACTGATTGCTGATCAAGTGTTCTACCGACTGATTGCTGATGAAGTGTTGTACCGACTGATTGCTGATAAAGTTTTGTACCGACTGATTGCTGATCAATTGTTTTACCTACTGATTGCTGATGAAGTGTTGTGCCGACTGATTGCTGATGAAGTTTTGTACCGACTGATTGCTGATGAAGTGTTGTACCGACTGATTGCTGATAAAATTTGTACCGACTGATTGCTGATCAATTGTTTTACCTACTGATTGCTGATGAAGTGTTGTGCCGACTGATTGCTGATGAAGTTTTGTACCGACTGATTGCTGATGAATTGTTTTACCTACTGATTGCTGATCAAGTGTTGTACTGACTGATTGCTGATGAAGTGTTGTAAAGACTGATTGCTGATGAAGTGTTTTACCGACTGATTGCTGATGAAGTGTTTTACCGACTGATTGTTGATTAATTGATTTAACGACTGATTGCTGATCCAGTGTTTTACCGACTGATCGTTGATCAAGTGTTTTTTCCGACTGATTGCTGATCATGTGTTGTGCCGACTGATTGCTGATGAAGTGTTTTTTCCGACTGATTGCTAATAAAGTGTTGTGCGGAATGATTGCTGATGAAGTGTTTTACTGACTGATTGCTGATGAAGTGTTTGGCCGACTGATTGTTGATGAAGTGTCTTACCGACAGATTGCTGATCAAGTGTTTTACTGACTAATTGCTGATCAAGTGTTTTACTGACAGATCGCTGATGAAGTGTTTTACCTACAGATTGGTGACGAATTGTTGTGCTGACTGATTGCTTATCAAGTTTTTTACCGACTGATTGCTGATCAAGTGTCTTACCGACTGATTGCTGATCAAGTGTTGTACCGACTGATTGCTGATCAAGTGTTTTACATACTGATTGCTGATGAAGTGTTGTACCGACTGATAGCTGATGAAGTTTTGTACCGACTGATTGCTGATGAATTGTTTTACCTACTCATTGCTGATCAAGTGTTGTACCGACTGATTGCTGATGAAGTGTTGTAAAGACTGATTGCTGATAAAGTTTTGTACCGACTGATTGCTGATCAAGTGTCTTACAGACTGATTGCTGATGAAGTGTTTTACCGACTGATTGTTGATTAGGTGATTTAACGACTGAATGGTGATCAAGTGTATTACCGACTGATCGTTGATCAAGTGTTTTTTCCGAACGATTGCTGATGAAGTGTTGTGCCGACTGATTGCTGATGAAGTGTTTTACAGCCTGATTGATGAAGAAGTATTTTACCGATTGATTGTTGATGAAGTGTTTTACCAACTGATTGCTGATCAAGTGTTTTACTGACTGATTACTGATCAAGTGTTTTACCGACGGATCGCTGATGAAGTGTTTTACTAACAGATTGGTGACGAATTGTTGTGCTGACTGATTGCTTATCAAGTGTCTTACCGACTGATTGCTGATGAAGTGTTGTACCGACTGATTGCTGATCAAGTGTTTTACATACTGATTGCTGATGAAGTGTTGTACCGACTGATAGCTGATGAATTTTTGTACCGACTGATTGCTGATGAATTGTTTTACCTACTCATTGCTGATCAAGTGTTGTACCGACTGATTGCTGATGAAGTGTTGTACCGACTGATTGCTGATGAAGTTTTGTACCGACTGATTGCTAATGAATTGTTTTACCTACTGATTGCTGATCAAGTGTTGTACCGACTGATTGCTGATGAAGTGTTGTACCGACTGATTGCTGATAAAGTTTTGTACCGACTGATTGCTGATCAATTGTTTTACCTACTGATTGCTGATGAAGTGTTGTGCCGACTGATTGCTGATGAAGTTTTGTACCTACTGATTGCTGATGAATTGTTTTACCTACTGATTGCTGATCAAGTGTTGTACTGACTGATTGCTGATAAAGTGTTGTAAAGACTGATTGCTGATGAAGTGTTTTACCGACTGATTGCTGATGAATTTTTGTACCGACTGATTGCTGATGAATTGTTTTACCTACTCATTGCTGATCAAGTGTTGTACCGACTGATTGCTGATGAAGTGTTGTAAAGACTGATTGCTGATGAAGTTTTGTACAGACTAATTGCTGATGAAGTGTTTTACCGACTGATTGCTGATCAAGTGTTTTACCAACTGATCGTTGATCAAGTGTTTTTTCCGACTGATTGCTAATCAAGTGTTGTGCGGAATGATTGCTGATGAAGTGTTTTACTGACTGATTGCTGATGAAGTGTTTTGCCGACTGATTGTTGATGAAGTGTCTTACCGACAGATTGCTGATCAAGTGTTTTACTGACTGATTGCTGATCAAGTGTTTTACTGACAGATCGCTGATGAAGTGTTTTACCTACAGATTGGCGATGAATTGTTGTGCTGACTGATTGCTTATCAAGTGTTTTACCGACTGATTACTGATCAAGTGTCTTACCGACTGATTGCTGATGAAGTGTTGTACCGACTGATTGCTGATCAAGTGTTTTACCTACTGATTGCTGATCAAGTGTTGTACCAACTGATTGCTGATGAAGTGTTGTACCGACTGATTGCTGATGAAATTTTGTACCGACTGATTGCTGATCAAGTGTTTTACTGACTGATTGCTTATCAAGTTTTGTACCGACTGATTGCTGATGAAGTGTTTTACCGACTGATTGCAGATGAAGTTTTGTACCGACTGATTGCTGATCAAGTGTTTTACCGACTGATTGCTGATCAAGTGTCTTACGGACTGATTGCTGATGAAGTGTTGTACCGACTGATTGCTGATCAAGTGTCTTGTGCCGACGGATCGCTGATGAAGTGTTGTACCGACTGATTGCTGATGAAGTTTTGTACCGACTGATTGCTGTTGATATGTTTTAACTACTGATTGCTGATCAAGTGTTGTACCAACTGATTGCTGATGAAGTGTTGTACCGACTGATTGCTGATGAAATTTTGTACCGACTGATTGCTGATCAAGTGTTTTACTGACTGATTGCTTATCAAGTTTTGTACCGACTGATTGCTGATGAAGTGTTTTACCGACTGATTGCTGATGAAGTTTTGTACCGACTGATTGCTGATCAAGTGTTTTACCTACTGATTGCTGATGAAGTTATGTGCCGACTGATTGCTGATGAAGTTTTGTACCGACTGATTGCTGATGAATTGTTTTACCTACTCATTGCTGATCAAGTGTTGTACCGACTGATTGCTGATGAAGTGTTGTAAAGACTGATTGCTGATGAAGTTTTGTACCGACTGATTGCTGATCAAGTGTTTTACCGACTGATTGCTGATGAAGTGTTTTACCGACTGATCGTTGCTCAAGTGTTTTTTCCGACTGATTGCTAATGAAGTGTTTTACGGCCTGATTGATGATGAAGTATTTTACCGACTGATTGTTGATGAAGTGTCTTACCGACTGATTGCTGATCAAGTGTTTTACTGACTGATTGCTGATCAAGTGTTTTACCGACGGATCGCTGATGAAGTGTTGTGCCGACGGATTGCTAATAAAGTGTTGTACTGACTGATTTCTGATGAAGTGTTGTACCGACTGATTGCTGATGAAGTGTTTTGCCGACTGATTGCTGATGAAGTGTTGTACTGACTGATTACTGATGAAATTTTGTACCGACTGATTGCTAATGAATTGTTTTACCTACTGATTGCTGATGAAGTGTTGTACCGACTGATTGCTGATGAGGTGTTGTACCGACTGATTGCTGATAAAGTTTTGTACCGACTGATTGCTGATCAATTGTTTTACCTACTGATTGCTGATAAAGTGTTGTGCCGACTTATTGCTGATGAAGTTTTGTACCGACTGATTGCTGATCAATTGTTTTACCGACTGATTGCTGATGAAGTGATTTAACGACTGATTGCTGATCAAGTGTTTTACCGACTGATCGTTGATAAAGTGCTTTTTCCGACTGATTGCTGATGAAGTGTTGTGCCGACTGATTGCTAATGAAGTGTTTTACCGATTGATTGCTGATCAAGTGTTTTACTGACTGATTGCTGAACAAGTGTTTTACCGACTGATTGCTGATCAAGTGTCTTGTGCCGACGGATCGCTGATGAAGTGTTGTACCGACTGATTGCTGATGAAGTGTTGTACCGACTGATTGCTGATCAAGTGTTTTACCTACTTATTGCTGATCAAGTGTTGTACCGACTGATTGCTGATGAAGTGTTGTACCGACTGATTGCTGATGAAGTTTTGTACCGACTGATTGCTGATCAAGTGTTTTACTGACTTATTGCTTATCAAGTGTTCTACCGACTGATTGCTGATCAAGTGTCTTGTGCCGACGTATCGCTGATGAAGTGTTGTACCGACTGATTGCTGATGAAGTTTTGTACCGACTGATTGCTGATGAATTGTTTTACCTACTGATTCTGATCAAGTGTTGTACCGACTGATTGCTGATGAAGTGTTGTAAAGACTGATTGCTGATGAAGTTTTGTACCGACTGATTGCTGATCAAGTGTTTTACTGACTTATTGCTTATCAAGTGTTCTACCGACTGATTGCTGATCAAGTGTCTTGTGCCGACGTATCGCTGATGAAGTGTTGTACCGACTGATTGCTGATGAAGTTTTGTACCGACTGATTGCTGATGAATTGTTTTACCTACTGATTGCTGATCAAGTGTTGTACCGACTGATTGCTGATGAAGTGTTGTAAAGACTGATTGCTGATGAAGTTTTGTACCGACTGATTGCTGATCAAGTGTTTTACCGACTGATTGCTGATGAAGTGTTTTACCGACTGATTGTTGATTAGGTGATTTAACGACTGATTGCTGATCAAGTGTTTTACTTACGGATCGCTGATGAAGTGTTTTACCTACAGATTGGGGATGAATTGTTGTGCTGACTGATTGCTTATCAAGTGTTTTACCGACTGATTGCTGATCAAGTGTCTTACCGACTGATTGCTGATGAAGTGTTTTACCGACTGATTGCTGATCAAGTGTTTTACCGACGGATCGCTGATGAAGTGTTTTACCTACAGATTGGTGATGAATTGTTGTGCTGACTGATTGCTTATCAAGTGTCTTACCGACTGATTGCTGATCAAGTGTTTTACTGACTGATTGCTTATCAAGTGTTTTACTGACTGATTGCTGATCAAGTGTCTTGTGCCGACGGATCGCTGAATAAGTGTTGTACCGACTGATTGCTGATGAATTGTTTTACCTACTGATTGCTGATCAAGTGTTGTACCGACTGATTGCTGATGAAGTTTTGTACCGACTGATTGCTGATCAAGTGTTGTACCGACTGATTGCTGATGAAGTGTTTTACCGACTGATTGTTGATTAAGTGATTTTTCCGACTGATTGCTGATGAAGTGTTGTTCCGACTGATTGCTGATGAAGTGTTGTTCCGACTGATAGCTGAAGAAGTTTTGTACCTAATGATTGCTAAAGGAGTGTTGCAGTGTTCTACTTGATGGTTGGATGGAAGAAGATTGCAACCGTTGATTTGACTGATGAAAACCATTGCGTTCGCCACTCCCACTATTTCTAGCACCATTTGTAGTAGTGTCCTTTGCCAAACTGT
Source organism: Biomphalaria pfeifferi (assembly GCA_030265305.1). NCBI lineage: Eukaryota > Metazoa > Mollusca > Gastropoda > Planorbidae > Biomphalaria > Biomphalaria pfeifferi. The sequence continues at coordinate 300,150 of JASAOG010000123.1, read as the reverse complement.
TCGATCACCATTTTAAAACAGACTTTCAGTCCATGCATGCCAAAAATGTCAGTTCTTTGCAAGTTATTGTTATACCTGATACAATAGTAGACAGCTGTGCAGTGGCATCACTCTTAAAGAAATAATTTTCAATTAATATTTCGCAAAAACATTAGTTTTTGTTCCAATTTAGATTATTTCGGCTTCTTGTTTTACATACAGATATATTGGATTTTTTTTTGTTTGTTTTTTTTTTTGAACAGCAAGCATAACTTGGTCATTGTTGTTTGCTAAGTTTAAGTCATGGCAATCTAACGATGTTGATTGCTAAGTTTGAACCCTCTTCCTCCCCCCCCCCTTTAAAAAAATGAATTTGGTGTTGTGGACAGTCAGACATAACTAGGACTAAAACTCTCATAGTGTTTGGTTGATTCTTTTTCTTGGTATGTTTCTTTAGATGGAGAAGTGACTACACTTTTACTGAATGGGAAACTGCCCAAAGGTTTAGCCGTACTGAACAAATACAGACATAAGATGAAAGTAAGTCCGCCCTCGTTCCATTTTATACACTAAAAGGTTGATACAGACATGAGATAAAATATAAAACTTTGAACATAAAAAAAAATGAACGTGAACTAAAGGATTTTTTTTTTACGGAAATATTTTTTTTTTCAGAAATAAGAGATTGTCCCTTTACAAAATAATTAGAGCAATTATATTTTCACTAGACATATATTACCCGCGGCCCGCTGGTCTCAATTTGCGTATTACTGTCGATATAGTCACTGAGAGTTTTGTAAACAATTAAACTAAATAATAATGTTTATTTAAGTCCATTTTTTCAAATAAAAACATTTGCTTGTAGGCCTACATATATTTGAGCAAAGTGTAGTTCAGTGGTCTTCAACGTGGCGCTGTCGCCCCCTAGGGGTCGTTTTAGAGATTTTGGGGAGGATGGGAGCCAAAGGAGCGGTAGGGGGCGCTGGGCACAAAAAAGGGGCGATAATGGGGCACAGGGCATTGTGACAAGTCAAAAGCTTGCTGTCAGAGTCACTCAAATTTATTACAGCATTAATCATTATTTACTATTATTTATTTATTTTATTTTAATTATTTCTCCGCTCTATCCCCAATTTCTCCACCCGCCCCACCTTTTCCTCCTCAGGCTAGACTTGGTCCACCACCCTGGCGTCCTTTCATTTATCTGCCCTTGATCGGGGAAAGATAAACACACAATCTCTTTTGTCTTACCCGCCGGATGTCTGACAGCCTCAGTTGACACCACCTTGGGTAGAATGCAAACCAATCTTTCTTCCCTCTCCCACGTCTCTCTTTGATCAAAGAGATTGCTCGGGTCAACACGCCTCGTGACACTTCAAGGTGCGACCCTTGTCGGATTCACCCACGTGTAAGATAATTCTTTGCCTAGGACATTTCCATTTTCCGCACATATCTCCCGGCCTATAAAAGGTAGAATAATGCGGAATAGACACTCTCATTTCTCATTCATCTGAGCAATCGAGTCTGGACTATATCATTTATTCTCACTCCTAGAGGAATACCTGGTGGTAAGCCGAACTTAATCACAAGTTCCATCTTAATTGCTCTGTGTATATTTCTCACTGGATACTATCATGTGTATTTCGCTTATTTCACTTATGTTTAATTAGTGCATTGTGTATTTCTCACTGTCGTAAGTAGGAAACATAAACATGGCATATGTATTTATTTATGTATTGCATTAATCTATTAATGCTACGTTGCTCAATTGATCGTTGATGCAACCTTGTATATATTTGTACATCTTACTGTATTTCCTTTATCTCGGCTGACCGCCTTGATAATTTTACTAACGCACTAATACTGCGCTTAGAAAAGAGATATGAATTATCTCCCCCGGTAGTCGTTCTACTTTGGCGAGAGTTGCGCCCCTTGAACGGACGCGCTCCCCATTCAAGCCCTCCATTGTTCTCGGCCGACGGTCGTATGTAAACAAACGTCAAGGTCGCTGACTACCGCCCATTTCCCCCCCCCCCCCCATTTTTCTCTTCGAACTTGTGTTGTTTATTTGAGTTTATTATTGCCCCTTATATGTACATTTTTATATTGCTACTATCAGTCACCTATTTTTCCATATCCCATTTGTCATCATCTCCCCATTGTGCTCTAAAGCAATTTCACCAATCTGACGAATGCACCTCAGTCGAGGGCATCAATAAGATGCATGAGAGACATGTCCTAACTTGTCTTTATTTATCCGCAGCCTCCCTAAGGTGTCTGCCTATTTACCTGCCTATTTATTTGGCATTGTCTGCCTAGTCAACTGCCTATTTGTTTGGATCTATTGCCTTTGTCCTTAGTGCTATCCAGCACTGCACACTGGCCTACTTGCTATTGAGTATCGTCTACTTCCTACGTGGATCTACTCAACTCTACTACTTGGCGCTATCGGCTCTACTTGCCTGCCTATTCGACAGCCCACATGTCAACTTATTAGTTACGACGTCCCTATAGACCCAGATCTGATCGAGACGTCATAGCTCCGCCTGAACTTTGTAACTCTTTGGACTAATACTGTTAACTACGCTGCCCACGGCAGGTCCGCTCTGCTCACAGTACACTTGTGCCCACGGTAGCCGGCCACCCGCCCTACTGTGCCCACTACAGATATCAGAACTTTGGATTGAGACTTCACAAGAACTATATCACCGGCGTCCCTCTACCCGCTAGAGCGCCACCTCCAGCTGCAGACCCTCAAGAAGAAAGAAGAAACAAATGGTGCACTGAAACAAAACAAATTTTAAAATTCTTCAAAATTAAAGCTGGCAAACTAAATATAGACAAATTATAGTTAGTCTGCTTCAATTTTAAGAACAGAAACAGCGTTAGAAATTGAGTTTGGGAATCCCATTTTCTATTTTTAAATTCTTACTCTTTTGGTGTAATTGGAGGGTATCTTGTGTCCATAGATCTTGCGCGTATAAGATTTGATAAACAAAGTAGGTAATACGCCTTTTAGATTATAGTTTATTTTATCCACATATGTTGATATATTGATATATTGTGTGGGAAGCGTGGTCGAGAGGCCAAGTGCGCTTGAACTTGGCTACCTAGAAGGGGGCTCGAAGTTCGACACCCGACTCGGCAGCATGGAAAACCAACTCCTAGATACCCCCTCTCCTCACTGGTCCACAAATGAGATTGGACCAAAAGCGCTCTGAGCATGCTATAAGTATAAAAGTAGCGCTATATAAAAGCTATAATAATAATAATTGATATGTAAATGTTAATTGAAAAAAAAACGTTAAAGCTAACATTCCAAATAGAATAAATTAAAAAAATTATTTTAAAACAAAAAACATTTGCTAAAGTGTTGTCACGGCAACTGACTGGTATGTCATGGAATATTGCTTAGAGTTTTAGTGAATTGCCACTGGATAAAAAGTATGTACTACTTTTAATAACGGCATTTTCAGATGAGATCAAGTCGGCTTTACGAACGTAACGCAATATCCAACAATAATTTAAGAATATTCATGAACAATTATAAAAATCTATTATTAAAACAATAAAGGCCAAGCAGGATATGTTTTAGTGGCGTCTTAAAAAAATGCATAGCTTTTTTTAAAGTCTTATGATATTGTTTGAAAATTTATTAAAACTAAAATTATTTTTTTTAAACATGTTACACAAAAGACTTTTTTCTGCTAGTGATGAAATATTATTTCAAATTTGTCTAGTTATGTAGCTTATGGCGACATATAGGGAACCATCAGTGGTTGGACGCTACAATGACTTCATAGGTATTATTGAATAAAGAACAGATCTATTCACTATTCACATTGTGAGTTCTGAAACACAAAAAAAGTTTAGCCCGCAATTTGCAATTTTATTTCTATTTGAATCTAATTATAAAATTGTAAACAAAATAAAAATCCGTGCAGAAAATAATCTCAACTTTCAACAGTTTTTATGAAACAAATGATGAAAAGAGGCTAGACTCTAGTTGTAAACTTGCTGCCCTTAAAAGGGGTTTGTTATTGCTCGTTTTGTTAAGCTCCAATTTTGATTCTTTTTTTTTGAGAAACAAGAATATTCAACAGCTGGAGAGACTTACAGCATGGCAGGGGCATATAACTCTAATAAATGAGACGAACCTCCGATTGACTTTCATTGATTAGATCATTTTTTGTTTTTATCGAGATATTAAATCTATTTTAAAGAGTTTTACAATCTCAATAACTTGTTTGTTGACAAATGAAATACTGCCTAAGGACACCGATATGTATGCTATTTACATAACTATGCTCTATGAAGAAATTACGCATCTAAAATTAAAAACATGAAATATCATTGACAATTATTAAACATCTGTCACTGTTACTGATGTTCAAATTGAGTTGCAGGATAAATAGATCTACAAAATTATGTCTTCAATAAAAAAGAATGTAAACATAGGAGGCACACAGTGGCGTAGCTAGGGTGGGTGGAGGGGGGGGGGAGAATTTGAAAAGAGGTCAAGCCCCCCTGGCCCCCAAATGATGGAAAATCCCTAGCTTCGCCCTGGAGGCACAACAGAGGTTTGGCTGCATTTAAATGTTTCAGTAAAATTCCAAAACTGTGGTTGAAAAAAAGAATCATGTTTTAGCTTTCCATCAACATACATGGTTAGTGCCTAACAAACTTAATGAATAAGCAAAGAAATATACTGGATGTAGCCACTAGAGGAGACCTTCTTATTGCTTTGGCAAATTTAAAGCTTGAAATTTCTAATATTTTCAGACTGCAGGAGGCACAAGGTTTCAATTAGCTTAATTTCTTTTTGTAATGAATTGAGAAAAAATTATGTTAATATTAAAACAAATAACTATTAAACCTAAAAACAGTAGGCCCTTGTATTCAATAATTTAAAAGGGGACTAATCTTAGTATTTGAAAGAAAGTCATGACAATGAGATTGATTTTTATGTGTAATCACTGTAAATTATTTGAAATAATTTTAGTATAACGATAATATTGGCTGTTTTTGCCTTCGATTCCGAAGATTACAACTGAGTGCAGTGTTTCACATAACTGCGCAAACCCAGTTGCGACCTACATATTTTCCCGAATTTATGCAGACTAAGCCGTTGTCTGCCGGCGGTCTATTTAAGTTGTTTTTTTTTGTCTTTTTCGCCTGTCATCAATAATGGCTTTTCTTTGAGTCTCAAATGTTTGTTCCGCTGCTTTTGTGAGAGCTCTCCGACTGTCTCTCTCAGGGGGTATCAGCTGCCAGGTACTTTCCTCTATGCAAGTGAGGGCGAAATGGCGCCTGAGTGGATCTTTATAGCACTTATGGGGGCACCTCTGTAATACCGTCCTACTCTAAGCTCGCCAAAGAAGATCGCCTTTGGCATGCGGTCGTCTCCCATGCGGGATAAGTGTTATAGACAGCACAAAAATTAATGATATTTTGTTCAAATTTGCTTTCTCGCGCTTCTTTATGAGTGTTTTTCTTAGAGGGGGCGCTGGGGGATTTTTTTAAAGAAAAAATACGAAAAGGGGGCGGTAGGCTAAAAAAGGTTGAAGACGCTCGGGTGTAGTTCTTAAAATTAGATCTAGATCCTTTCGATCTTTTTTCATGTAAACATGGCCTAGATCTATGAAGTTATAATGCTTTCATAGAGTTTGTCAATTTGTGTGTGTGTGTCTTCAGTTTGTTTTAGGGCTATAATACATACACTTCGGTCCCAATTAGTACCCAAGGAACATTTATGCAAAGTTTTATCAAGATTGGTCAAACGGTTTAGATTTTAGGGCACATACATATATACATACATAGGCCTTACATTCTACTGTATAGTATAGATTATAAGACATTAGTTAGAACAGGTCCACATCTAACTTCACATTCACTTTCAGCTATCCTTTGGTCTGTGGACCACAGGGGCGCCACACAATTCTCCATTCTTCTATGTCATTTGTCTTTGATAGAATATCATTCTGATGTTCTTTCTGAAAAAATTGAAACCTGCCTTTTTACCTCCCTGGGTGGACCACTTTGGGGTCCCATTTTGAGTTTGTGTCTTCACCCAAACTGTCTTTGTAATCTTGTTAACTTCAAATTTTAAGGTAAAATTGTAGACGATTTGAAATAATTCAATTGTGCTTTATAAACTAAACCAGTGATACCGTCCACTACACTTACATAGGAAACTTTTGTCTTGATAGAAACATTCACGTGCTGTGTGGAGGGAGAGTGGCCCTTGAGGGACTGCAGGCACGACATGGCCTAAATTGTGCCGATGTGCCCAAAATCGCACAATCACACAATCACACCGTCCACTACACTTACATAGGAAACTTTTCTATTGCAAGAAACATCCACCTAAACCAGTGATACCGTCCACTACACTTACATAGGAAACTTTTGTCTTGATAGAAACATTCACGTGCTGTGTGGAGGGAGAGTGGCCCTTGAGGGACTGCAGGCACGACATGGCCTAAATTGTGCCGATGTGCCCAAAATCACACAATCACACAATCCCACCGTCCACTACACTTACATAGGAAACTTTTCTATTGCAAGAAACATCCACCTAAACCAGTGACACCGTCCACTACACTTACATAGGAAACTTTTCTATTGCTAGAAACATCCACCTAAACCAGTGACACCTTCTACTACACTTACATAGGAAACTTTTCTATTGCAAGAAACATCCACCTAAACCAGTGACACCGTCCACTATACTTACATAGGAAACTTTTCTATTGCTAGAAACATCCACCTAAACCAGTGACACCTTCCACTAAGCCTACAGTTTATGAGCTGCCAGGGATGATGATCGACAGCGGAGCCAGAATTAAATGCATCAACGACGTAGCACTTGAGGACAAACGTGTTGTCATAAGGTCAGTTGTTATTACATAGAAGGCCATGAATTTAAATGTGTCATAAGGTATATACCTAAGGGCATATATATATATATATATATATATATATATATATATATATATATATATATATAAGGCTAGTCTTCGAGTCCGAAGATTAGTGAGGAATACAGTTTTTCCAGTGGCTGCGCAGTCCCAGCTGAGACCTAGATATTTCGCCACATCCAGGCAAGCATAACTATTGTCTGCAGGTGGTCGATTTAGATTTTCTTTTCGCCTTCTGCGTTTGTCCTCGGCAGCAGATTTTCTTTTGGTTATTTTTGGTCTCGGCCATCGTGAGTGACCTCCAGCTTTCTCGTTCTGAGGCCGCATGCAACCAGGTGTTCTCTTCTATTTCAGCCAAGGAAAGTTGACGCCTAAGCTGTTCTTTGAAGCGTTTACGTGGGTCGACTCTGTTACGTCGACCACATTTTAGCTCACCAAACAAGACTGCCTTTGGCATATGTTCGTCTTCCATACGAGATACGTGCCCTACCCAGCGTAACTGTCGGACCAAAAGAAGTCCCTCTATACTGTCCATACCGGCGTTCGCAAGGACATCGCTGTTTGTAGTGCGGTCTTGCCACCATATGTCCATTTTGGAGCGCAAGCATTTGGTGGAAGCGCTCAAGAAGTCTTAGATGTTTCCTGTATTGAGTCAATGTCTCAGAGCCATACAGAAGGGTTGAGAGAACCACCACCTGGTAGTAAGCAGGCAGAGCGATCTGTTCCGACAAACGCGCTACTGGCCCTGGCCAAACGGTTATCAACTTCCCTTGAAAGTGAGGCGTCATTTGACACTATACTACCTAGATAAGTGAACTGATCTACCACATTTAGGGGCTGTCAGTTTACGGTGATCCTTGGGGCTGAGTATGTTTTATTGGGTGACTTCTGGAACATGACTTCTGTTTTCCCGAGGTTTACAGATAGACCGAAAGAGGCGGCAGCAAATGCAAATTCGTTTACCGCGTCATGGAGGTCATGCTCATTGTGAGCTAGCAGGGCGCAATCATCGGCATAGAGAAGCTCCGTTATGACCATCTCCTTTGTTTTTGTATGGGATAGTAGACGTCGAAGATTGAACACATTGCCGTCAGAACGAAACCGGATATAGATGCCATCGTGCAATCGCTGCCTCATTTGACCAAGCATTACGCTAAAGAAGATGGCGAATAGAGTAGGAGTAAGTACACAGCCCTGCTTTACGCCATTTTCTATTGGGAAGTGATCAAAAAGGGCACTATTGTGTCTGATCTGGCCTCTTTGTCCCACGTGAAACTGCTTGAGAATGGATAGGAAAGTAGATGGGCATCCCAGCCTGGCCAAAATCCTCTACAATTCATCGCGACTGACCGTGTCGAAAGTCTTTGAGAGGTCCACAAAGGCAGCGTATAGGTTTAAGTTCTGCTCTTTGCACTTTTCTTGTAATGTCGCAGAAAAAATATCATGTCAGATGTACCTCTACCGGCTCTGAAACCAACGGTCGAGCAACACTTGAGCAAAGATCTTTCCTGCTACTGATAGAAGTGTAAGGCCTCGATAGTTGGAGCAGTTAGACTTGTCACCCTTTTTGTATAGGGACATGATTACGGAATCTCGAAGTTCAGGTGGGACCACGCAATTCTCCCAGCATAGAGCGAACAAGTCTGTTAGCCTCTCAGTTAGGGCGACACCACCCATTTAAAAATTTTAGCCGGAAGTCCATCAGAGCCAGGTGCCTTGTGTTTTTTTAGTTTAGATATTGCTGTTTCATTCAACTAGAGACCATGATGACGACCGTCCGGAGCGCATACTAATTTCCTCAAATGTCGGTGAGTCGTCGAGCTTCTCTCTCATAGTTTTCTGGGGGACATTTGCCAGCGATTCCTCCGGTACTTGATTTTTATCATCAAACAGTATACTGTAGTTTTCTGTCCAGCGATTTAGTATGTCCGCCTTGCTAGTTACTAGAGTAGAACCATCGGATGATCTTAGCGGTGCTGTAGTTTGGTAAGTTGGGGCATAGGCAAATCGAAGCGACTCATAGAAAGAGCGTGTGTCACCAGTGTCAGCATGTCTCTACATGTTTACGGACAGCTCAAGCCACCAATTATTTTTTAGTTTCCTGACCTTTGACTGCAGAGTGTGGCAAGAAGCTTTATAGAGAGTTCTGGCTGCGTTGTCATTAGGGTTTGCAAGAACAGAGCGATAGTATTTGTGCTTATTCTTTAACAGTTCTTGAATTGCGGTATTGTTCGCATCAAACCAGTCTCTGTTGGGTTTACTGCAGTATTCAACGACTGTGGCCGTCACGTCCTGAAGTATCGCTTTTAGCTGGCTCCAGTTACTCACTGGGTTATCGTCCTGGGGCTTTCGAAGATCAGCCCCGAGTAGTACACTGAAGCGCTCTCGTACGTCAGCCAGCCTTTCGACATCTAACTTCTTTGCCCTAGGCAGGCCACCTTTTTTACCAACTTGATGGTAATGTTTAGCTTCGTCCGGACAAGACGATGATCCGCGTAACAGTCGGCACTGGGCATTACTCTAGTGTGCGTCACATCCCTGACATCACACTGCCTCACTATTATGTAATCCAACAGGTATCCGTGTTTTGAGCGTGGATGCATCCATGCTGTATTGAAGCGGCTTTTTTGTTGAAAGATTGTGTTGGTTATCGCAAGCTTTGCTTCAGAGCAGAGTTCCAACAGGAGCCTGCCGTTATCGTTGCAGTTGCCAATGCTATGCCAACCTAGGACACCTGGCCAAGCGCTGTAGTCGTTCCCTACTCTATCGTTGAAGTCGCCCATGATAATAAGGTTGTCAGTAGTGTTCACCTTGTACAGGACTCTCCTCATTCCAACCTAACCCACAGTGTACTACTTTTTAAACCCATTTGTATTTTATGTATTCTAATCTCAAATTCAATTACTAGAAAATATAAAATGCAAGATGGTGGCCGGTAACGGTGGGGCAGTGGGAGGGGAGGTAAATGCCTCGTATCTTCAGACTCCAACACTCACAGCTTCACTCTGGCTGCTTTCCTTGCCTCGTATCTTCAGACTCCAACACTCACAGCTTCAATCTGGCTGCTTTCCTTGCCTCGTATCTTCAGACTCCGACACTCACAGCTTCACAATGGCCGCTCTCCTTGTCTACGAAGATCTGATTTATGAATTTGTGAACATGTACTATTTACATTAGATTTTTACCAAATTATTAAATTTTTACTACCTTTACTATTTTAACTGTGAATAGACCTTGATTTTAATTATTTAACTGTATAAAATTTAGCCCTTGCTATGTAGAGAGAGAGAGAGAGTAGTCCTTAAGGGAATGCAAGCACGACATGGCCTAAAATTGTGCCGATGTGCCAAAAACCAAAACCAAACCAAACCGATCTCCTTGTGTTGACACCCTTCTCCCTGAGAGCTATTAGTGTAACTGTTCTTTGAGGAACGGCGTATGGATTGACAGTCGCTCTCGTTCAACTCTGCGAACCGTGCAACTCACAAGACACTGCAACAGAAGTTTTGTTTTACTATCCATTTACTTCCTAATGACCTCCTCTAGCGATCGTTTCCACCTGAGTGCCACATTGAGGCAGAATAAGGTACCAGGGAGCGCTAAAAACAGAGAGAGTGATTGGAAGAGGTGGAGGAAAGAGCATTGCGAGAAGTGTAACGTGCCCGGAAGAGTGGAGTTTTGATAGGTGCGTCAGTTGGGATCAGAGAGGGCCTCAAGCTGACCAGCTCTCGTTGCTGGTCTTGTTTGTCTTTACCTGCGTCAAAGGGAGATAAGCGAAAGGGACAGTAACTCTTCGCCAATGTGATAAAACGATTCAGTTGAGGGTAATTTGATGTTAAAACGAAATGTAGAAAAGGGAAATAATTCAGGTAAAATTAATAAACTAGAATGAATGCTGTGATTACTGTAAGCGATATTGTCACAACAAAAAGTCTTGAATACAATATTCCATTGGTCCTCGACTTCTCATTTGGCAAGGAATATTCAAGCCATGTTGTTTTTTTTAGCGGCCCCATAAGGGGAAAAGCCGCTATTAGGTTTGTGCAAAATGTCCGTCTGTCACACTTATATCTCGAAAACTAGAAGAGAAATGAAAAATATTATTTCACCTTGCGATGCGACTTGAAAAGTTTAGGTGCAACGGCTACTTTTAGTTTTCTAAAAGCAAACCGTTTAATTTATAAAAGCGATTTTTTCATAAAAATACACCAATACTAAAACAATTACGTAAATGTAAGGGAGGCAATGTTACAATATGTTTACAATGAAAGTGCATCGCATGTGTATTTTCAGTATCACAGAGTCAAATATATTTATAAAATGTAGACTACGAGAAATGTTCACAACAAATATAAATATTAGTTAAAGGTGTTTTTTCTGGTCAACAAGCTGCTAAAATTAAAAGAAAACATTTATGTTTATTTATAAAGGCTAAGAATGCAATTTGTATGTAATTATCACGCACATTTTCGTGCAGTAGCGTAACGCAGAGAGGTGCCACTGCGTTACACTAATTCTTTAAAAATTTTTACATAATAAGATTTTATTTATTTTTTGTTTAGTGCTCTAATCAGGATAAAAGTCGATTACTTTTGTGCGTTTTGTCTGTTGGTCGGTCTGTCCGTTACGTCTATATAAAAATTAACTACAACACTAAACGCTATTGAAAATCTGATTTAACCTTTAATATTCCTTCCAAAACATTGCAATATTTTTTAGTATCTATAATACATTGTTCCGGATGTTGTTGTGATAAACATATCAATGCCAACGAATGTTTGTTTGCTCTTCTAACTTATATTGCATGTAATTTCCATGCTATGAGCTATGAAGAACTATGGAGTTCCGATTTTAAAGGAAAACAACTTCCTAACACTAAAATATGATATACAAATCTCTACACAAGGCTATGTTACATCTAATTTTCATACGAGACTATTCAAAAATCTAATTATCGGTATTAGATTTATCTAGAATTCTCTTTTTCGCTCACTATATATACAAACATCCGGAACAATCTATTTTAAATACTTAAAACTATTGCGATATTTCGGAAGGAAAATTAAAGGTTAATCAAATTTTCAATAGTTTTTAGTATTTTCTTTTTCGATATTAGCATGACAGACAAAATGCACAAAAATGTATATAAGGGATTCTATTAGAACTCATTGCAATAGAGGCTATGAACCCTTGTTAAATCTCTCGTGTTAATAAAAACATTTTTTTTTGTTACAAGTCCATTTTGACGTAATGGATTTTTTTCTTCCTTTGACGTCATATAAAGGAATTCTTTAAATGTAATTCTAAAAAAGAAATCGATGCACCAATGTCTATGAACCCTCGATAACTAGCTCGTATTGATGAAGCCATTTTTTAGTCTAACTAGGCCGTGTGACGTAGTGGATTTTTTTCCTTTTTGTCTATGATCCCTCGATAACTGGTTCGTATTGATGAAGACATTTTAATCTAACTAGGCATTTGACGTCATATGGAACGAATTCTTCAAATGAAATGCTAAATCAACTCTGTATTAAAATAATTAGATTAGATTTATTATAAAACTCTGTATGTTTATTAAACCTTGTTATCTAATTCGTATTTAAAAAAGGCATGATAGCTAGATTTAGATCTAATCTAGATTCTTAAAACTAGATCTAGATTTTTTTTACAGTATATCTAGATTTTTTAAAACTAGATCTGGATATATAGTCTATTTAGAATCGTTGCAGAGTCTAGATCTAGAATTTCTAGGTCTAGTTTAGACTGAATCAAGATATAAAATTTCAATTTCTAGACTTAAAGTGTACATATTTGATTTCCAAACGTCTAGATCGATATTGCAATGCTATAATATACTAAAACTAATCTACTATTTTTAAATTTAATTTTGCATTCAGGCTATTGATAGATTATCTAGGATTTTTTTTTGGGGGGGAGGGGGCATAAATCTAATCTAAATTTTTCTAAATTTATATCATAGATCTAGATCTAGTAGATATAGAAATTAAGAGTGCTAAATCAAAAAGTTTAGTTTATGTAGTAGATCTACATCCTTATTCTAGTTCCGTTTAAATGAAAATGCCAATAGCTCTGTTGATAACTGTGCTGAGACATCGAAGTACAAGCACGATATATCTGTTCTTTTTTTTTTTCAATTACAAATCAATGGTGAAAGATTATATAAAATTGCTCATCTGACATATTGTACATATGCTGAACTGATTATCTCGACTGTCCCGGGTTGTTTGTTTGTTTGTTTTATATGTTTCGGATGTTACTTAAGAGTTGAAGTTAGTGTACTTCTTAGTTCAAACTGTAATAGACACACTAAATCAACAAGAGTCTCAAGTAACACATTGATTTTATTAGTCTCTTGACTATCTTGTTATCAATCTGACCTCCTTTTACACACAGTCCTCACTTACTTTCCATGCTGTTCACTCAGACATGAACCATGAAAATCAACCGTCATTTCATACACAGGCACACACACTGCACTCCCGGCTACTCAAAACACATACACTTACTATCACATCTCCCTCCTTGAATGCATTCGGGTATTTATCGACTATACAAATGATTTTTCTGTCTCACTATAAGCATAAATTAGTAGAATAGACCTTGTTTTTAATGATTTAACTGTATAGAATTTAGCCCTTGTTATAAAAAGGGAGAGTGGTCCTTGAAGGATTACGGGCACGATATGGCCTAAATTGTGCCGATGTGCCTAAACTCAAAAACTTAAAAAACTCAATCTCTTTGAGCACACTTCCTGTTTAGCGCCATTTCGACCTTTTCGGCAACTCCTGTAGTCCAGAATCTGGTCTTGGTTGGATTGCTGCAGGCCTAAGTAGAAATAACTTACGGAAACTTTGAACACTTAGTTTGATGGAGAGTCTCTCAAGCAATGCAAAAAAAAAACAAAAACAACTAGTGACGAAATGTATTGTCTCCAGAGATTTGACATGAAATTGTCTGCTAGAATTAAGTGACTGCCAGTGACTGGAGATTTATTGTCTGCAAGGGTTTGAAGACTTAACATGGATTGTCTGCTAAAATTTTTAGATTTGATAATTGATTGCTTAATAGAATTTAGAAACTTAAGATTAATTTTATGCTAGAAATTAGATATATGCTAGACATTGTCTGCTAGAACATTGAGATAATACTTAATTGTTAATAGAATTTAGAGACTTAATATTATAGACTATCAATAGAATTTAGAGATTTAATATAGAATTTCAATAAAATTTATTGACTTGAGATTGCTAGAATGTAAAGACTTGAGATGAACTGCTAGAATGTAAAGACTTGAGATGAACTGCTAGAATGTAAAGATTTGAGATGAACTGCTAGAATGTACAGATTTGAGATGAACTGCTAGAATGTACAGACTTGAGATGAACTGCTCGAATGTACAGATTTGAGATGAACTGCTAGAATGTAAAGACTTAAGATGAACTGCTCGAATGTACAGATTTGAGATGAACTGCTAGAATGTAAAGACTTGAGATGAACTGCTAGAATGTACAGATTTGAGATGAACTGCTAGAATGTACAGATTTGAGATGAACTGCTTGAATGTAAAGACTTGAGATGAACTGCTAGAAAGTAAAGACTTGAGATGAACAGCTAGAATGTAAAGACTTGAGATGAACTGCTAGAATTTAAAGACTTGAGATGAACTGCTAGAATGTAAAGACTTGAGAGATTAAGTCTGAAGTTAAAATGTGTGTGTTTCACTTACATCTTAAAATGTTTGTGTATTTCCACAGAGTAGACTTTGACGTCCCAAACACCAAATCTACTACGATCAGTAACGACTATAGAATACGAATGACGATACCTACTATAAAGTATGCACTACGTCACCGAGCTAAGTCAGTTGTCATTATGGCTCACTGTGGCCAGCCAGGTGGACAAAAGAGTTCAGACTTGTCTCTCAAGCCGCTCTGTGAAGCCCTTGCTACTCTACTAGGACAAACGGTGGCGTCAAGTTTTCTTACAATATTTATTTTACTTTTCCTAACCTTGTCATTAATGTGTACGTTTGTACGAGTTTTATTTGTACTAAGCTCTATCTGGTACACATTTTGAACTAGTTATTTCTCCCACACCCATGTACACAATTATTTATAGTACTTTAGAAAACATGATTAATCAATACATATAATAATTAACCAGTTAGTCAGTTAATTACTGTTATGGTAATTAATTATTTTGTTTGATACCAAAAAGGAAAATTAATCCTTCAGTATTAAGAGATATGGGTAAATATGTGGGATTTTGTACACGTTGTTTCACCCACAGGAGCTGCAGTGGCTGAGAGGTAAGCGGGGGTAGTGGCTGAGTGGTAAGCGGGGGTTAGAATCTTGGGGAAGAAAGGAATTTGTTATTTCGGGATCTTTAGGACGTCGCCAGGTTATTAGGTGGACAAAAGTAAATGTGCCGGCTTCTGCGCTGTCCACATGACACCCTCAGGAACCCCCCCAAAACAGATGAGAGCTTGACCTGCTCTGTCCTAGAGATGGTCTGAAAGGAGGAACGTCTTTCTCCCCCCCCCCCCACTCCATTCTCAGATCAAGTTGAAACTTTACAAAATTATTTCTTGTATCGCAAATAGCACGAATCTATTTGACCAGTTAGTCAATTAAATATTTGGTAATTAATTATTTTGTTTAATATTTAAAAATACATTTTACATTTTTGAGTTATATAGTTGTAAATGTGGAGTCCATTCCCTTATATAAGCCTTTGTAAAAAAAAGTATTTGATTTTTTAAATTTTTTTTTTTTTTTAGTTTTAACTTGCTGGAGGATTATGGGAAATCTAGTGAAACAAACCTTGGAGAACATAAACTACTGAAAAGCTCACCAACTATTTACAGCAAATTGAGTTGAATCTAGTTTTACACATTAACATAAACTCCTACGCATGTTAGCATAGACCTAGGATCTAGTCCTACATATGTTAGCAGAGACCTAGGATCTAGTCCTACATATGTTAGCAGAGACCTAGGATCTAGTCCTACGTATGTTAGCAGATACCTAGGATCTAGTCCTACATATGTTAGCAGAGACCTAGGATCTAATCCTACTAATGTTAGCAGAGACCTAGAAACTAGATCTACTTATGTTAGCAGAGACTTATGATCTAATCCTTCATGTTGTTATAACTGTGGTGGCGAAGATCTTAGGAATAATTGTGTGTGTTATAAGCTGACACGGAGAACACTGCCAAGCGCTAGGTCAACCTTAACTATTGACGATGGGCTAGGCTTCAGGAAACTAGTGTAATATGTCCACTGCTCATGCAACTTATACTTGTTATGTTCATGTGATCATCCAGAAGGAACGAGCGATGTTTGATTAGTTTCGAGATATCCTTCGAGGACTCTTTAAAAAAGCGAAGGTGGTAGAGTGAAGGCAATTCACGATCGAAGGATTCACGATGATTCAGATTGGTACAGTGATTCCAGTGGGAAGTCGGTATGTAAAAGTAGAATCCACTACGAATCTTAGACGAGAGAAAGGGTTCAGCAGTATAGAGCTTATACGGCAGTACGGTTATCTACAATATCTACGGTGAAGCATGTGTTCAATCTGTTATTTGTGGCCAGTTGTACAGTTTTGGCTGAGCTTTAATTGACATTAAAATGTAACGTTAAGTTGGAGCGCAAGTTCTTTGAATTGGTTGTATCGTGTTGTGCAGAGAGCCTGTCTACAGAATGTCGTTACAATAGATCAGCATAGAGCGAAGATCTAGTGCTACAATGTTTGTTATTTCAATAAACGCCAAATCAATTACTTTATAAATATCTAAACAAAAAGTAAAACAAACGAACAAAAAAAACAAAAAAACCCAGAAAATATTTGTCTAAGGTCTCATGAAAACATCATCAAATCTTTCTCCTAAGGCAATTAAAAATAAATCTTTAAGGTATATTACAGCTACATAAACTCTTTGAAGTTTGACAAAGCTCTTAGAAATTGAAACCTTTGTTTTTTGACTTATCAAAAAAAAAAAAAGTGGAAGATTTGTTTGCATGCAAACTCAAAGAAATATTTTCTCTGTTTTCAGGTTTTGTTTATTCCCGAGACTATGGGGAAATCTGTAGAGTCTGTCTTGAACCAAATTCACCCAGGGAACATAATCATGGTGGAGAATCTGAGATTTAATCCAGGGGAAACTGGAGAAAGTTTTTCAAAAAGGTGATTTATTTTATCTTTGTTCTATTTAGTGTCTTTGTATCAGGGAGAAACGTTTTGTTAGTGTCACATGATAAAGGCAGGTCAGAACTATTTGTACAAGTTTTAGATAAATGGTAGAAATTAAAATATGTCACTTTATGGCTTACATACACAAGTGAATATAAAGAATATAATACTATACAATTTGAAACTTACCGCTAGTTTAAACGAAGCCTAATTCATGCTTGTATAAATTGTATAGATTGTAGAGCTTGTATAGATTGTAGAGCTTGTATAGATTGTAGAGCTTGTATAGATTGTAGAGATTGTACAGATTGTAGAGATTGTATAGCTTGAAATTTTTGTATAGATTGTAGAGCCTGTAGTGATTGTAGAGCTCGTAGAGATTGTAGAGCTTGTATAGATTGTAGAGCTTGTATAGATTGTAGAGCTTGTATAGATTGTAGAGCTTGTATAGATTGTAGAGCTTGTATAGATTGTAGAGCTTGTATAGATTGTAGAGCTTGAATAAATTAAAGAGCTTGTATAGATTGTAGAGCTTGAATAGAATAAAGAGCTTGTATAGATTGTAGAGATTCTATAGATTGTAGAGATTGTAGAGATTGAAGAGATTGTATAGCTTGTAAATTTTTGTAGAGATTGTAGAGCTCGTAGAGATTGTAGAGCTTGTATAGATTGTAGAGCTTGTTTAGATTGTATAGATTGTAGAGCTTGTATAGATTGTAGAGCTTGAGTTTCTTGTTCTTTCATCTATGACCCAGTTTGTCACGTGATGGCCAGCCAATAGCTGCTACCCCTCAGGCCTTGGCTCAATTCTGTGAAGGCCTGACCAATTTGGGTGACGTCTATGTTGACGACGCCTTTGCCTGCCTGCATCTAGACCATAGCTCTATGACGGGTTACCTAGGAAACATCAAAGTTTGTGGTTTCCTTGTCAAGAACGAGCTCAAATATATGACCAAAGTGTTCAACAATGTCAAGCGTAAGTTTCTGGTGATTCTGGGCGGATTGTGTACAAGAGAGAAACTTGTACTGCTGTTAGACCTGTTGAAAGAAGCTGATAACATCATCATTGCTGGTACTTTGGCCACTTTGTTTCTTAAAGTAAGTTGAAACAAGAGTTAGTACTTAAAGATGTACTTTCATAGTTAGTACTTAAAGATATACTTTCAGAGTTACTACTTAAAGATGTACTTTCATAGTTAGTACTTAAAGATATACTTTCAGAGTTACTACTTAAAGATGCACTTTCAGACTGAATTAGTACTTAAAGATGTACTTTCAGACTGAGTTAGTACTTAAAGATGTATTTTCAGACTGAGTGAGTACTTAAAAAATAGCCTACTTTCAGATTTAGTACTTAAAGTTGTACTTTCAGATTGAGTTAGTACTTAAAAGTATAGCCTACTTTCAGATAGTACTTAAAGGTGTACTTTCAGACTGAGTTAGTTATTACCTAAAGATGTACTTTCAGACTTAGTTATTACTTAAAGATATACTTTCAGAGTTAGTACTTAAAGATGTACTTTCAGTCTGAGTTAGTACTTAAAGATATACTTTCAGAGTTAGTACTTAAAGATGTACTTTCAGACTGAGTTAGTACTTAAAGATGTACTTTCAGACTGAGTTAGTATTTAAAGATGTACGTTCAGACTGAGTTAGTACTTAAAGATGTACTTTCAGACTGAGTTAGAACTTAAAGATATACTTTCAAAGTTAGTACTTAAAGATGCACTTTCAGACTGAGTGAGTACTTAAAGATGTACTTTCAGACTGAGCTAGTACTTAAAGATGTACTTTCAGACTGAGCTAGTACTAAAAGATGTAGTTTAAAAAGAAAGAGTTAACTCTCTAGGATATTGAATGTGAAGGTCATTGCTGTAGACAATTGCATTAAATGTGAAGGTCACTTTTGTGGACACTTGTATTGAATATGAAGATCATTGCTGTGGACAATTGTATTGAAATCTCTTTCATTGTCTATTACAATATCAAATATTCAAATCAACTCAATTTACTAAATCATTTTACTGGATCATTTTTAGTGGATAATTCTATTGACTGTTGAGTATTGACTGTTGAGTATTGACTGTTAAGTATTGACTGTTAAGTATTGACTGTTAAGTATTGACTGTTGAGTATTGACTGTTGAGTATTGACTGTTGAGTATTGACTGTTGAGTATTGACTGTTGAGCATTGACTGCTGAGTATTGACTGTTGAGTATTGACTGTTGAGTATTGACTGTTGAGTATTGACTGTTGAGTATTGACTATTGATTATTGACTGTTAAGTATTGACTGTTGAGTATTGACTGTTGAGTATTGACTGTTGAGTATTGACTGTTGAGTATTGACTGTTGAGTATTGACTGTTGAGTATTGACTGTTGAGTATTGACTGTTGAGTATTGACTGTTGAGTATTGACTGTTGAGTATTGACTGTTGAGTATTGACTGTTGAGTATTGACTGTTGAGTATTGACTGTTGAGTATTGACTGTTGAGTATTGACTGTTGAATATTGACTGTTGAGTATTGACTATTGAGTATTGACTGTTAAGTATTGACTGTTGAGCATTGACTGTTGAGTATTGACTGTTGAGTATTGACTGTTGAGTATTGACTCTTGAGTATTGACTGTTGAGTATTGACTGTTTGTTATTTTCCTCTCCCATTTAGTTGATTATTTTAATAAAAATTTCATTTTTGTTTTATTCAGATAGACATTTGTATTTCAACGTAGCTTTCAGACAGATTTTATTTTTCCCAGTTTTCAGATAAACATTTCTATTTTGGTAGTTTTCAGATAAACATTTCTATTTTGGTAGTTTTCAGATAAACATTCTTATCTTCGTAGTTTTTAGATAAAGCGTGGTCGAGAGGCTAAGTGCGCTTGAACTTGGCTTGGCTTGGCTACCTATAAAGGGGCTCGAGGTTCGACACCCGACTCGGGCAGAGTTGTGTTTACTGAGCGGCTGAAGGCAGCACGGAAATCCCTCTCCCACTGGTCCACAACTGAGATTGGACCAAAGCGCTCTGAGCATACTATAAGCATGAAAGTAGCGCTTTTTAAAAGCCATAATTTAATTTAATTTTATATTGGTAGTTTTCAGATTAAAATTTCTATCTTGATGGTTTTCAGATAAACCTTCTATCTTTGTGGTTTTCAGATAAACATTTAAATGTTTATTTCTTTAGTTTTCAGATGGACTAATTGTCTTTAACTTTTTGATTTTATTGTTTTTAGATAGACTTAGGTATGGACATTGGTCGCAATTCATTTGACTACAATTTAGAGACTCTAGCAAGGCAAATCATTGACCTGGCACCATATTACAAGTGTAAACTTCATTACCCAGTGGACTTATGGATTGCTAAAACAGAAGATGGAAGTAACCCTCAGTTAGTAAGTCACTACTCTAGATACATTAGTAGATTAGGGAAGTAACCCTCAGTTAGTAAGTCACTACTCTAGATACATTAGTAGATTAGGAAGTAAACCTCAGTTAGTAAGTCACTACTCTAGATACATTAGTAGAATATTTACAATGGGTAGATTATACTTTGTGTAACTTAACTGTAGATTATACTTTGTGTAACTTAACGGGTAGATTATACTTTGTGTAACTTAACGGGTAGATTATACTTTGTGTAACTTAACGGGTAGATTATACGTAGTGGAGAGTCATTGCAAAGAAGAAGAGAGTGAGAGAAAGAGACTTATGAACATTTCTGAAATATGAACAAGCTAATAGAGTTTTAATTTATAAATGTATTTTGTATGACCTCTGTCAGTTGTAAATTGACTGTGGATCATCTCATGAAAATGAGATGAATGCCTGGGCATAAGCGGTGGTTGGAATAATTTCGCACACTCATCAGTTACCTCTCTCCACGCAGCTGATGTATCCGTTAGATTGTCTAAGATCTGACCCGAAGGCTCTTCGAGCTCTAAGTTTGAAAAAAAGACCTGTTTGAGCATCAAACAGTAAAAAAAAACAACCTGCGTGAACCACAGTTCTGTCTGGAAAAGACCTAAGTCAATGTCTATGTAAAGCAATGCTATTTCCGACAAAACTGGCCTCCAGACACATGGGCTAGACATGGTCCAAGGACCGAGTTTACCGGGAGCCTCCGCCATTTTCGTATGTTATACCAAGCTAACCGCGGGGAACTCGCCATTAATGTAACGGTCCCTTGAGGAACGGGGCATGGATTATCGACAGGGTAGTGAGAGCTCTCTTTCAACTCCGTCCGTGCAATGGGTTCACTCTTGCGTACCCTTGGACACTCCCACAGGAGTTTTGTTTTGCGATTCATTTAGCCTAGTTACCTTCTCAAGTAACCCTTTTTACACGGGCGCCACTTTGAGGCAGAATAGCATACCCGTGGCTGATGTATCCAAGGGAACGGCTAGTGCTGATACAGTTTAGGGTCAGAAGCGTCACAGGCTTTGCCAGGGTGTAGCACTGATTGTCGCAAACTGCCTAAGGGTCGACGGCTACTGATTTTTCCTCAGGGTTGACTCCGTAAGCCTTTTCCATGATTGCGTATAGGTGCAAGACAGCAGAGGTTTGAATTTAGAGTTTTGCTTCTCCTAGGTGGGTAGCCAGCAATGGCTCACGAGCCCCTCCGGGTAGCCAGCAATGGCTCACGAGCTCCTCCTTCCTGAAATGTACTGGATCAGGCACCAGTCAGTCGCCTTGTCAGGGGAGACGTTTGCAGAAGTTGGACTGGTTGTCAGGGGAGACGTTTGCAGAAGTTGGACTGGTTGTCAGGGGAGACGTTTGCAGAAGTTGGACTGGTTGTCAGGGGAGACGTTTGCAGAAGTTGGACTGGTTGTCAGGGGAGACGCTTGCAGAAGTTGGACTGGTTGTCTGGAGAGACGCTTGCAGAAGTTGGACTGGTTGTCAGGGGAGACGCTTGCAGAAGTTGGACTGGTTGTTAGCGGAGACGCTTGCAGAAGTTGGACTGGTTGTCAGGGAAGACGCTTGCAGAAGTTGAACTGGTTGTCAGGGGAGACGCTAGCAGAAGTTGGACTGGTTGTCAAGGGAGACGCTTGCAGAAGTTAAACTGGTTGTTAGCGGAGACGCTTGCAGAAGTTGGACTGGTTGTTAGCGGAGACGATTGCAGAAGATGGACTGGTTGTCAGGGGAGACGCTTGCAGAAGTTGGACTGGTTGTCTGGGGAGACGCTTGCAGAAGTTGGACTGGTTGTTAGCGGAGACGCTTGCAGAAGTTGGACTGGTTGTCAGGGAAGACGCTTGCAGAAGTTGAACTGGTTGTCAGGGGAGACGCTTGCAGAAGTTGGACTGGTTGTCAAGGAAGAGGCTTGCAGAAGTTGGACTGGTTGTCAGGGGAGACGCTTGCAGAAGTTGAACTGGTTATCAGGGGAGACGCTTGCAGAAGTTGGACTGGTTGTCAGGGGAGACGCTTGCAGAAATTGGAATGGTTGTCTGGGTAGACGCTTGCAGAAGTTGGACTGGTTGTCAGGGGAGACGCTTGCAGAAGTTGGACTGGTTGTCAGGGGAGACACTTGCAGAAATTGGAATGGTTGTCTGGGTAGACGCTTGCAGAAGTTGGACTGGTTGTATGGGAAGACGCTTGCAGAAGTTGGACTGGTTGTCTGGGGAGACGCTTGCAGAAGTTGGACTGGTTGTTAGCGGAGACGCTTGCAGAAGTTGGACTGGTTGTCTGGGGAGACGCTTGCAGAAGTTGGACGGGTTGTTAGCGGAGACGCTTGCAGAAGTTGGACTGGTTGTCAGGGAAGACGCTTGCAGAAGTTGAACTGGTTGTCAGGGGAGACGCTTGCAGAAGTTGGACTGGTTGTCAAGGGAGACGCTTGCAGAAGTTGGACTGGTTGTCAGGGGAGACGCTTGCAGAAGTTGGACTGGTTGTTAGCGGAGACGCTTGCAGAAGTTGAACTGGTTGTTAGCGGAGACGCTTGCAGAAGTTGGACTGGTTGTCAGGGGAGACGCTTGCAGAAGTTGGACTGGTTGTCTGGGGAGACGCTTGCAGAAGTTGGACTGGTTGTTAGCGGAGACGCTTGCAGAAGTTGGACTGGTTGTCTGGGGAGACGCTTGCAGAAGTTGGACTGGTTGTCAAGGGAGACGCTTGCAGAAGTTGGACTGGTTGTTAGCGGAGACTCTTGCAGAAGTTGGACTGGTTGTCAGGGGAGACGCTTGCAGAAGTTGGACTGGTTGTTAGCGGAGACGCTTGCAGAAGTTGGACTGGTTGTCTGGGGAGACGCTTGCAGAAGTTGGACTGGTTGTCAGGGGAGACGCTTGCAGAAGTTGAACTGGTTGTCAGGGGAGACGCTTGCAGAAGTTGGACTGGTTGTCAAGGGAGACGCTTGCAGAAGTTGGACTGGTTGTTAGCGGAGACGCTTGCAGAAGTTGAACTGGTTGTTAGCGGAGACGCTTGCAGAAGTTGGACTGGTTGTCAGGGAAGACGCTTGCAGAAGTTGGACTGGTTGTCAAGGGAGACGCTTGCAGAAGTTGGACTGGTTGTTAGCGGAGACGCTTGCAGAAGTTGGACTGGTTGTTAGCGGAAACGATTGCAGAAGATGGACTGGTTGTCAGGGGAGACGCTTGCAGAAGTTGGACTGGTTTTCTGGGGAGACGCTTGCAGAAGTTGGACTGGTTGTCAGGGAAGACGCTTGCAGAAGTTGGACTGGTTGTTAGCGGAGACGCTTGCAAAAGTTGGACTGGTTGTCAGGGAAGACGCTTGCAGAAGTTGAACTGGTTGTCAGGGGAGACGCTTGCAGAAGTTGGACTGGTTGTCAAGGGAGACGCTTGCAGAAGTTGGACTGGTTGTCAGGGGAGACGCTTGCAGAAGTTGGACTGGTTGTCAGGGGAGACGCTTGCAGAAGTTGGACTGGTTGTCTGGGGAGACGCTTGCAGAAGTTGGACTGGTTGTCAGGGGAGACGCTTGCAGAAGTTGGACTGGTTGTTAGCGGAGACTCTTGCAGAAGTTGGACTGGTTGTTAGCGGAGACGCTTGCAGAAGTTGGACTGGTTGTCTGGGGAGACGCTTGCAGAAGTTGGACTGGTTGTCAGGGGAGACGCTTGCAGAAGTTGAACTGGTTGTCAGGGGAGACGCTTGCAGAAGTTGGACTGGTTGTCAAGGGAGACGCTTGCAGAAGTTGGACTGGTTGTTAGCGGAGACGCTTGCAGAAGTTGAACTGGTTGTTAGCGGAGACGCTTGCAGAAGTTGGACTGGTTGTCAGGGAAAACGCTTGCAGAAGTTGGACTGGTTGTCAAGGGAGACGCTTGCAGAAGTTGGACTGGTTGTTAGCGGAGACGCTTGCAGAAGTTGGACTGGTTGTTAGCGGAAACGATTGCAGAAGATGGACTGGTTGTCAGGGGAGACGCTTGCAGAAGTTGGACTGGTTTTCTGGGGAGACGCTTGCAGAAGTTGGACTGGTTGTCAGGGAAGACGCTTGCAGAAGTTGGACTGGTTGTTAGCGGAGACGCTTGCAAAAGTTGGACTGGTTGTCAGGGAAGACGCTTGCAGAAGTTGAACTGGTTGTCAGGGGAGACGCTTGCAGAAGTTGGACTGGTTGTCAAGGGAGACGCTTGCAGAAGTTGGACTGGTTGTCAGGGGAGACGCTTGCAGAAGTTGGACTGGTTGTCAGGGGAGACGCTTGCAGAAGTTGGACTGGTTGTTAGCGGAGACTCTTGCAGAAGTTGGACTGGTTGTCTGGGGAGACGCTTGCAGAAGTTGGACTGGTTGTCAGGGGAGACGCTTGCAGAAGTTGAACTGGTTGTCAGGGGAGACGATTGCAGAAGTTGGACTGGTTGTCAGGGGAGACGCTTGCAGAAGTTGGACTGGTTGTCTGGGGAGACGCTTGCAGAAGTTGGACTGGTTGTCAGGGGAGACGCTTGCAGAAGTTGGACTGGTTGTTAGCGGAGACGCTTGCAGAAGTTGAACTGGTTGTTAGCGGAGACGCTTGCAGAAGTTGGACTGGTTGTCAGGGAAGACGCTTGCAGAAGTTGGACTGGTTGTTAGCGGAGACGCTTGCAGAAGTTGGACTGGTTGTCAGGGGAGACGCTTGCAGAAGTTGGACTGGTTGTCTGGGGAGACGCTTGCAGAAGTTGGACTGGTTGTTAGCGGAGACGCTTGAAAAAGTTGGACTGGTTGTCAGGGAAGACGCTTGCAGAAGTTGAACTGGTTGTCAGGGGAGACGCTTGCAGAAGTTGGACTGGTTGTCAAGGGAGACGCTTGCAGAAGTTGGACTGGTTGTCATGGGAGACGCTTGCAGAAGTTGGACTGGTTATCAGGGGAGACGCTTGCAGAAGTTGAACTGGTTGTCAGGGGAGACGCTTGCAGAAGTTGGACTGGTTGTTAGCGGAGACGCTTGCAGAAGTTGGACTGGTTGTCTGGGGAGTTGCTTGCAGAAGATGGACTGGTTGTTAGCGGAGACGCTTGCAGAAGTTGGACTGGTTGTCTGGGGAGACGCTTGCAGAAGTTGGACTGGTTGTCTGGGGAGACGCTTGCAGAAGTTGGACTGGTTGTTAGCGGAGACTCTTGCAGAAGTTGGACTGGTTGTCAGGGGAGACGCTTGCAGAATTTGGACTGGTTGTTAGCGGAGACGCTTGCAGAAGTTGGACTGGTTGTCTGGGGAGACGCTTGCAGAAGTTGGACTGGTTGTTAGCGGAGACTCTTGCAGAAGTTGGACTGGTTGTCTGGGGAGACGCTTGCAGAAGTTGGACTGGTTGTCAGGGGAGACGCTTGCAGAAGTTGGACTGGTTGTTAGCGGAGACTCTTGCAGAAGTTGGACTGGTTGTCAGGGGAGACGCTTGCAGAAGTTGGACTGGTTGTTAGCGGAGACGCTTGCAGAAGTTGGACTGGTTGTCTGGGGAGACGCTTGCAGAAGTTGGACTGGTTGTCAGGGGAGACGCTTGCAGAAGTTGAACTGGTTGTCAGGGGAGACGCTTGCAGAAGTTGGACTGGTTGTCAAGGGAGACGCTTGCAGAAGTTGGACTGGTTGTTAGCGGAGACGCTTGCAGAAGTTGAACTGGTTGTTAGCGGAGACGCTTGCAGAAGTTGGACTGGTTGTCAGGGAAGACGCTTGCAGAAGTTGGACTGGTTGTCAAGGGAAACGCTTGCAGAAGTTGGACTGGTTGTTAGCGGAGACGCTTGCAGAAGTTGGACTGGTTGTTAGCGGAGACGCTTGCAGAAGTTGGACTGGTTGTCAGGGAAGACGATTGCAGAAGTTGGACTGGTTGTCAAGGGAGACGCTTGCAGAAGTTGGACTGGTTGTTAGCGGAGACGCTTGCAGAAGTTGGACTGGTTGTTAGCGGAAACGATTGCAGAAGATGGACTGGTTTTCAGGGGAGACGCTTGCAGAAGTTGGACTGGTTTTCTGGGGAGACGCTTGCAGAAGTTGGACTGGTTGTCAGGGAAGACGCTTGCAGAAGTTGGACTGGTTGTTAGCGGAGACGCTTGCAAAAGTTGGACTGGTTGTCAGGGAAGACGCTTGCAGAAGTTGAACTGGTTGTCAGGGGAGACGCTTGCAGAAGTTGGACTGGTTGTCAAGGGAGACGCTTGCAGAAGTTGGACTGGTTGTCAGGGGAGACGCTTGCAGAAGTTGGACTGGTTGTTAGCGGAGACTCTTGCAGAAGTTGGACTGGTTGTCTGGGGAGACGCTTGCAGAAGTTGGACTGGTTGTCAGGGGAGACGCTTGCAGAAGTTGAACTGGTTGTCAGGGGAGACGATTGCAGAAGTTGGACTGGTTGTCAGGGGAGACGCTTGCAGAAGTTGGACTGGTTGTCTGGGGAGACGCTTGCAGAAGTTGGACTGGTTGTCAGGGGAGACGCTTGCAGAAGTTGGACTGGTTGTTAGCGGAGACGCTTGCAGAAGTTGAACTGGTTGTTAGCGGAGACGCTTGCAGAAGTTGGACTGGTTGTCAGGGAAGACGCTTGCAGAAGTTGGACTGGTTGTTAGCGGAGACGCTTGCAGAAGTTGGACTGGTTGTCAGGGGAGACGCTTGCAGAAGTTGGACTGGTTGTCTGGGGAGACGCTTGCAGAAGTTGGACTGGTTGTCAGGGGAGACGCTTGCAGAAGTTGAACTGGTTGTCAGGGGAGACGCTTGCAGAAGTTGGACTGGTTGTCAAGGGAGACGCTTGCAGAAGTTGGACTGGTTGTTAGCGGAGACGCTTGCAGAAGTTGAACTGGTTGTTAGCGGAGACGCTTGCAGAAGTTGGACTGGTTGTCAGGGAAGACGCTTGCAGAAGTTGGACTGGTTGTCAAGGGAAACGCTTGCAGAAGTTGGACTGGTTGTTAGCGGAGACGCTTGCAGAAGTTGGACTGGTTGTTAGCGGAGACGCTTGCAGAAGTTGGACTGGCTGTCAGGGAAGACGATTGCAGAAGTTGGACTGGTTGTCAAGGGAGACGCTTGCAGAAGTTGGACTGGTTGTTAGCGGAGACGCTTGCAGAAGTTGGACTGGTTGTTAGCGGAAACGATTGCAGAAGATGGACTGGTTTTCAGGGGAGACGCTTGCAGAAGTTGGACTGGTTTTCTGGGGAGACGCTTGCAGAAGTTGGACTGGTTGTCAGGGAAGACGCTTGCAGAAGTTGGACTGGTTGTTAGCGGAGACGCTTGCAAAAGTTGGACTGGTTGTCAGGGAAGACGCTTGCAGAAGTTGAACTGGTTGTCAGGGGAGACGCTTGCAGAAGTTGGACTGGTTGTCAAGGGAGACGCTTGCAGAAGTTGGACTGGTTGTCAGGGGAGACGCTTGCAGAAGTTGGACTGGTTGTTAGCGGAGACTCTTGCAGAAGTTGGACTGGTTGTCTGGGGAGACGCTTGCAGAAGTTGGACTGGTTGTCAGGGGAGACGCTTGCAGAAGTGGAACTGGTTGTCAGGGGAGACGATTGCAGAAGTTGGACTGGTTGTCAGGGGAGACGCTTGCAGAAGTTGGACTGGTTGTCTGGGGAGACGCTTGCAGAAGTTGGACTGGTTGTCAGGGGAGACGCTTGCAGAAGTTGGACTGGTTGTTAGCGGAGACGCTTGCAGAAGTTGAACTGGTTGTTAGCGGAGACGCTTGCAGAAGTTGGACTGGTTGTCAGGGAAGACGCTTGCAGAAGTTGGACTGGTTGTTAGCGGAGACGCTTGCAGAAGTTGGACTGGTTGTCAGGGGAGACGCTTGCAGAAGTTGGACTGGTTGTCTGGGGAGACGCTTGCAGAAGTTGGACTGGTTGTTAGCGGAGACGCTTGAAAAAGTTGGACTGGTTGTCAGGGAAGACGCTTGCAGAAGTTGAACTGGTTGTCAGGGGAGACGCTTGCAGAAGTTGGACTGGTTGTCAAGGGAGACGCTTGCAGAAGTTGGACTGGTTGTCATGGGAGACGCTTGCAGAAGTTGGACTGGTTATCAGGGGAGACGCTTGCAGAAGTTGGACTGGTTGTCTGGGGAGACGCTTGCAGAAGTTGGACTGGTTGTTAGCGGAGACGCTTGCAGAAGTTGGACTGGTTGTCTGGGGAGTTGCTTGCAGAAGATGGACTGGTTGTTAGCGGAGACGCTTGCAGAAGTTGGACTGGTTGTCTGGGGAGACGCTTGCAGAAGTTGGACTGGTTGTCAGGGGAGACGCTTGCAGAAGTTGGACTGGTTGTTAGCGGAGACTCTTGCAGAAGTTGGACTGGTTGTCAGGGGAGACGCTTGCAGAATTTGGACTGGTTGTTAGCGGAGACGCTTGCAGAAGTTAGACTGGTTGTCTGGGGAGACGCTTGCAGAAGTTGGACTGGTTGTTAGCGGAGACGCTTGCAGAAGTTGGACTGGTTGTCAGGGGAGACGCTTGCAGAAGTTGAACTGGTTGTCAGGGGAGACGCTTGCAGAAGTTGGACTGGTTGTCAAGGGAGACGCTTGCAGAAGTTAGACTGGTTGTCAGGGGAGACGCTTGCAGAAATTGGACTGGTTGTTAGCGGAGACGCTTGCAGAAGTTGAACTGGTTGTTAGCGGAGACGCTTGCAGAAGTTGGACTGGTTGTCAGGGAAGACGCTTGCAGAAGTTGGACTGGTTGTCAAGGGAGACGCTTGCAGAAGTTGGACTGGTTGTTAGCGGAGACGCTTGCAGAAGTTGGACTGGTTGTTAGTGGAGACGATTGCAGAAGATGGACTGGTTGTCAGGGGAGACGCTTGCAGAAGTTGGACTGGTTGTCTGGGGAGACGCTTGCAGAAGTTGGACTGGTTGTCAGGGGAGACGCTTGCAGAAGTTGGACTGGTTTTTAGCGGAGACGCTTGCAGAAGTTGGACTGGTTGTCAGGGAAGACGCTTGCAGAAGTTGAACTGGTTGTCAGGGGAGACGCTTGCAGAAGTTGGACTGGTTGTCAAGGGAGACGCTTGCAGAAGTTGGACTGGTTGTCAGGGGAGACGCTTGTAGAAGTTGAACTGGTTGTCAGGGGAGACGATTGCAGAAGTTGGACTGGTTGTCAGGGGAGACGCTTGCAGAAGTTGGACTGGTTGTCTGGGGAGAAGTTGGACTGGTTGTTAGCGGAGACTCTTGCAGAAGTTGGACTGGTTGTCAGGGAAGACGCTTGCAGAAGTTGGACTGGTTGTTAGCGGAGACGCTTGCAGAAGTTGGACTGGTTTTCAGGGAAGACGCTTGCAGAAGTTGAACTGGTTGTCAGGGGAGACGCTAGCAGAAGTTGGACTGGTTGTCAAGGGAGACGCTTGCAGAAGTTAAACTGGTTGTCAAGGGAGAGGCTTGCAGAAGTTGGACTGGTTGTCAGGGGAGACGCTTGCAGAAGTTGAACTGGTTGTCTGGGTAGACGCTTGCAGAAGTTGGACTGGTTGTCAGGGGAGACGCTTGCAGAAATTGGACTGGTTATCAGGGGAGACGCTTGCAGAAGTTGGACTGGTTGTCAGGGGAGACACTTGCAGAAATTGGAATGGTTGTCTGGGTAGACGCTTGCAGAAGTTGGACTGGTTGTATGGGAAGACGCTTGCAGAAGTTGGACTGGTTGTCTGGGGAGACGCTTGCAGAAGTTGGACTGGTTGTTAGCGGAGACGCTTGCAGAAGTTGGACTGGTTGTCTGGGGAGACGCTTGCAGAAGTTGGACGGGTTGTTAGCGGAGACGCTTGCAGAAGTTGGACTGGTTGTCAGGGAAGACGCTTGCAGAAGTTGAACTGGTTGTCAGGGGAGACGCTTGCAGAAGTTGGACTGGTTGTCAAGGGAGACGCTTGCAGAAGTTGGACTGGTTGTCAGGGGAGACGCTTGCAGAAGTTGGACTGGTTGTTAGCGGAGACGCTTGCAGAAGTTGAACTGGTTGTTAGCGGAGACGCTTGCAGAAGTTGGACTGGTTGTCAGGGGAGACGCTTGCAGAAGTTGGACTGGTTGTCTGGGGAGACGCTTGCAGAAGTTGGACTGGTTGTTAGCGGAAACGCTTGCAGAAGTTGGACTGGTTGTCTGGGGAGACGCTTGCAGAAGTTGGACTGGTTGTCTGGGGAGACATTTGCAGAAGTTGGACTGGTTGTTAGCGGAGACGCTTGCAGAAGTTGAACTGGTTGTCTGGGGAGACGCTTGCAGAAGTTGGACTGGTTGTTAGCGGAGACGCTTGCAGAAGTTGGACTGGTTGTCTGGGGAGACGCTTGCAGAAGTTGGACTGGTTGTCAGGGGAGACGCTTGCAGAAGTTGGACTGGTTGTTAGCGGAGACTCTTGCAGAAGTTGGACTGGTTGTCAGGGGAGACGCTTGCAGAAGTTGGACTGGTTGTTAGCGGAGACGCTTGCAGAAGTTGGACTGGTTGTCTGGGGAGACGCTTGCAGAAGTTGGACTGGTTGTCAGGGGAGACGCTTGCAGAAGTTGAACTGGTTGTCAGGGGAGACGCTTGCAGAAGTTGGACTGGTTGTCAAGGGAGACGCTTGCAGAAGTTGGACTGGTTGTTAGCGGAGACGCTTGCAGAAGTTGAACTGGTTGTTAGCGGAGACGCTTGCAGAAGTTGGACTGGTTGTCAGGGAAGACGCTTGCAGAAGTTGGACTGGTTGTCAAGGGAGACGCTTGCAGAAGTTGGACTGGTTGTTAGCGGAGACGCTTGCAGAAGTTGGACTGGTTGTTAGCGGAAACGATTGCAGAAGATGGACTGGTTGTCAGGGGAGACGCTTGCAGAAGTTGGACTTGTTTTCTGGGGAGACGCTTGCAGAAGTTGGACTGGTTGTCAGGGAAGACGCTTGCAGAAGTTGGACTGGTTGTTAGCGGAGACGCTTGCAAAAGTTGGACTGGTTGTCAGGGAAGACGCTTGCAGAAGTTGAACTGGTTGTCAGGGGAGACGCTTGCAGAAGTTGGACTGGTTGTCAAGGGAGACGCTTGTAGAAGTTGGACTGGTTGTCAGGGGAGACGCTTGCAGAAGTTGGACTGGTTGTCAGGGGAGACGCTTGCAGAAGTTGGACTGGTTGTCTGGGGAGACGCTTGCAGAAGTTGGACTGGTTGTCAGGGGAGACGCTTGCAGAAGTTGGACTGGTTGTTAGCGGAGACTCTTGCAGAAGTTGGACTGGTTGTCAGGGGAGACGCTTGCAGAAGTTGGACTGGTTGTCAGGGAAGACGCTTGCAGAAGTTGGACTGGTTGTCAAGGGAGACGCTTGCAGAAGTTGGACTGGTTGTTAGCGGAGACGCTTGCAGAAGTTGGACTGGTTGTTAGCGGAAACGATTGCAGAAGATGGACTGGTTGTCAGGGGAGACGCTTGCAGAAGTTGGACTGGTTTTCTGGGGAGACGCTTGCAGAAGTTGGACTGGTTGTCAGGGAAGACGCTTGCAGAAGTTGGACTGGTTGTCTGGGGAGACGCTTGCAGAAGTTGGACTGGTTGTCATGGGAGACGCTTGCAGAAGTTGAACTGGTTGTCATGGGAGACGCTTGCAGAAGTTGAACTGGTTGTCAGGGGAGACGCTTGCAGAAGTTGGACTGGTTGTCAAGGGAGACGCTTGCAGAAGTTGGACTGGTTGTTAGCGGAGACGCTTGCAGAAGTTGAACTGGTTGTTAGCGGAGACGCTTGCAGAAGTTGGACTGGTTGTCAGGGAAGACGCTTGCAGAAGTTGGACTGGTTGTTAGCGGAGACGCTTGCAAAAGTTGGACTTGTTGTCAGGGAAGACGCTTGCAGAAGTTGAACTGGTTGTCAGGGGAGACGCTTGCAGAAGTTGGACTGGTTGTCAAGGGAGACGCTTGCAGAAGTTGGACTGGTTGTCAGGGGAGACGCTTGCAGAAGTTGGACTGGTTGTCAGGGGAGACGCTTGCAGAAGTTGGACTGGTTGTTAGCGGAGACTCTTGCAGAAGTTGGACTGGTTGTCTGGGGAGACGCTTGCAGAAGTTGGACTGGTTGTCAGGGGAGACGCTTGCAGAAGTTGGACTGGTTGTCAGGGGAGACGCTTGCAGAAGTTGGACTGGTTGTTAGCGGAGACGCTTGCAGAAGTTGAACTGGTTGTTAGCGGAGACGCTTGCAGAAGTTGGACTGGTTGTCAGGGAAGACGCTTGCAGAAGTTGGACTGGTTGTTAGCGGAGACGCTTGCAGAAGTTGGACTGGTTGTCAGGGGAGACGCTTGCAGAAGTTGGACTGGTTGTCTGGGGAGACGCTTGCAGAAGTTGGACTGGTTGTTAGCGGAGACGCTTGAAAAAGTTGGACTGGTTGTCAGGGAAGACGCTTGCAGATGTTGAACTGGTTGTCAGGGGAGACGCTTGCAGAAGTTGGACTGGTTGTCAAAGGAGACGCTTGCAGAAGTTGGACTGGTTGTCATGGGAGACGCTTGCAGAAGTTGGACTGGTTATCAGGGGAGACGCTTGCAGAAGTTGGACTGGTTGTCTGGGGAGACGCTTGCAGAAGTTGGACTGGTTGTTAGCGGAGACGCTTGCAGAAGTTGGACTGGTTGTCTGGGGAGTTGCTTGCAGAAGATGGACTGGTTGTTAGCGGAGACGCTTGCAGAAGTTGGACTGGTTGTCTGGGGAGACGCTTGCAGAAGTTGGACTGGTTGTCAGGGGAGACGCTTGCAGAAGTTGGACTGGTTGTTAGCGGAGACTCTTGCAGAAGTTGGACTGGTTGTCAGGGGAGACGCTTGCAGAAGTTGGACTGGTTGTTAGCGGAGACGCTTGCAGAAGTTGGACTGGTTGTCTGGGGAGACGCTTGCAGAAGTTGGACTGGTTGTTAGCGGAGACGCTTGCAGAAGTTGGACTGGTTGTCAGGGGAGACGCTTGCAGAAGTTGAACTGGTTGTCAGGGGAGACGCTTGCAGAAGTTGGACTGGTTGTCAAGGGAGACGCTTGCAGAAGTTAGACTGGTTGTCAGGGGAGACGCTTGCAGAAGTTGGACTGGTTGTTAGCGGAGACGCTTGCAGAAGTTGAACTGGTTGTTAGCGGAGACCCTTGCAGAAGTTGGACTGGTTGTCAGGGAAGACGCTTGCAGAAGTTGGACTGGTTGTCAAGGGAGACGCTTGCAGAAGTTGGACTGGTTGTTAGCGGAGACGCTTGCAGAAGTTGGACTGGTTGTTAGCGGAGACGATTGCAGAAGATGGACTGGTTGTCAGGGGAGACGCTTGCAGAAGTTGGACTGGTTGTCTGGGGAGACGCTTGCAGAAGTTGGACTGGTTGTCAGGGGAGACGCTTGCAGAAGTTGGACTGGTTTTTAGCGGAGACGCTTGCAGAAGTTGGACTGGTTGTCAGGGAAGACGCTTGCAGAAGTTGAACTGGTTGTCAGGGGAGACGCTTGCAGAAGTTGGACTGGTTGTCAAGGGAGACGCTTGCAGAAGTTGGACTGGTTGTCAGGGGAGACGCTTGCAGAAGTTGAACTGGTTGTCAGGGGAGACGATTGCAGAAGTTGGACTGGTTGTCAGGGGAAACGCTTGCAGAAGTTGGACTGGTTGTCTGGGGAGAAGTTGGACTGGTTGTTAGCGGAGACTCTTGCAGAAGTTGGACTGGTTGTCTGGGGAGACGCTTGCAGAAGTTGGACTGGTTGTTAGCGGAGACGCTTGAAGAAGTTGGACTGGTTGTCAGGGAAGACGCTTGCAGAAGTTGAACTGGTTTTCAGGGGAGACGCTTGCAGAAGTTGGACTGGTTGTCAAGGGAGACGCTTGCAGAAGTTGGACTGGTTGTCAGGGGAGACGCTTGCAGAAGTTGAACTGGTTGTCAGGGGAGACGCTTGCAGAAGTTGGACTGGTTGTCAGGGGAGACGCTTGCAGAAGTTGGAATGGTTGTCTGGGGAGACGCTTGCAGAAGTTGGACTGGTTTTCATGGGAGACGCTTGCAGAAGTTGGACTGGTTTTCAGGGGAGACGCTTGCAGAAGTTGGACTGGTTGTCTGGGGAGACGCTTGCAGAAGTTGGACTGGTTGTTAGCGGAGACGCTTGCAGAAGTTGGACTGGTTGTCAGGGGAGACGCTTGCAGAAGTTGGACTGGTTGTTAGCGGAGACTCTTGCAGAAGTTGGACTGGTTGTTAGCGGAGACGCTTGCAAAAGATGGACTGGTTGTCAGGGGAGACGCTTGCAGAAGTTGGACTGGTTGTCTGGGGAGACGCTTGCAGAAGTTGGACTGGTTGTCAGGGGGGACGCTTGCAGAAGTTGGAATGGTTGTTAGCGGAGACTCTTGCAGAAGTTGGACTGGTTGTCAGGGGAGACGCTTGCAGAAGTTGGACTGGTTGTTAGCGGAGACGCTTGCAGAAGTTGGACTGGTTGTCAGGGGAGACGCTTGCAGAAGTTGGACTGGTTGTTAGCGGAGTCGCTTGCAGAAGTTGGACTGGTTTTCAGGGAAGACGCTTGCAGAAGTTGAACTGGTTGTCAGGGGAGACGCTTGCAGACGTTGGACTGGTTGTCAAGGGAGAGGCTTGCAGAAGTTGGACTGGTTGTCAGGGGAGACGCTTGCAGAAGTTGAACTGGTTATCAGGGGAGACGCTTGCAGAAGTTGGACTGGTTGTCAGGGGAGACGCTTGCAGAAATTGGAATGGTTGTCTGGGAAGACGCTTGCAGAAGTTGGACTGGTTGTCAGGGGAGACGCTTGCATAAGTTGGACTGGTTGTCAGGGAAGACGCTTGCAGACTGGTTGTCAGGGAAAACGCTTGCAGAAGTTGGACTGGTTGTTAGCGGAGACGCTTGCAGAAGTTGAACTGGTTGTTAGCGGAGACGCTTGCAGAAGTTGGACTGGTTGTCAGGGGAGACGCTTGCAGAAGTTGGACTGGTTGTCTGGGGAGATGCTTGCAGAAGTTAGTCTGGTTGTCAGGGGAGACGCTTGCAGAAGTTGGACTGGTTGTTAGCGGAGACTCTTGCAGAAGTTGGACTGGTTGTTAGCGGAGACGCTTGCAAAAGATGGACTGGTTGTCAGGGGAGACGCTTGCAGAAGTTGGACTGGTTGTCTGGGGAGACGCTTGCAGAAGTTGGACTGGTTGTCAGGGGAGACGCTTGCAGAAGTTGGACTGGTTGTTAGCGGAGACGCTTGCAGAAGTTGAACTGGTTGTTAGCGGAGACGCTTGCAGAAGTTGGACTGGTTGTCAGGGAAGACGCTTGCAGAAGTTGGACTGGTTGTCTGGGGAGACGCTTGCAGAAGTTGGACTGGTTGTCAGGGGAGACGCTTGCAGAAGTTGGACTGGTTGTTAGCGGAGACGCTTGCAGAAGTTGAACTGGTTGTTAGCGGAGACGCTTGCAGAAGTTGGACTGGTTGTCAGGGAAGACGCTTGCAGAAGTTGGACTGGTTGTCAAGGGAGACGCTTGCAGAAGTTGGACTGGTTGTTAGCGGAGACGCTTGCAGAATTTGGACTGGTTGTTAGCGGAGACGATTGCAGAAGATGGACTGGTTGTCAGGGGAGACGCTTGCAGAAGTTGGACTGGTTGTCTGGGGAGACGCTTGCAGAAGTTGAACTGGTTGTTAGCGGAGACGCTTGCAGAAGTTGGACTGGTTGTCAGGGAAGACGCTTGCAGAAGTTGGACTGGTTGTCAAGGGAGACGCTTGCAGAAGTTGGACTGGTTGTTACCGGAGACGCTTGCAGAAGTTGGACTGGTTGTTAGCGGAGACGATTGCAGAAGATGGACTGGTTGTCAGGGGAGACGCTTGCAGAAGTTGGACTGGTTGTCAAGGGAGACGCTTGCAGAAGTTGGACTGGTTGTTAGCGGAGACGCTTGCAGAAGTTGGACTGGTTGTCAGGGATGACGCTTGCAGAAGTTGAACTGGTTGTCAGGGGAGACGCTTGCAGAAGTTGGACTGGTTGTCAAGGGAGACGCTAGCAGAAGTTGGACTGGTTGTCAGGGGAGACGCTTGCAGAAGTTGAACTGGTTGTCAGGGGAGACGATTGCAGAAGTTGGACTGGTTGTCAGGGGAGACGCTTGCAGAAGTTGGACTGGTTGTCTGGGGAGAAGTTGGACTGGTTGTTAGCGGAGACTCTTGCAGAAGTTGGACTGGTTGTCTGGGGAGATGCTTGCAGAAGTTGGACTGGTTGTTAGCGGAGACGCTTGAAGAAGTTGGACTGGTTGTCAGGGAAGACGCTTGCAGAAGTTGAACTGGTTGTCAGGGGAGACGCTTGCAGAAGTTGGACTGGTTGTCAAGGGAGACGCTTGCAGAAGTTGGACTGGTTGTCAGGGGAGACGCTAGCAGAAGTTGAAATGGTTGTCAGGGGAGACGCTTGCAGAAGTTGGACTGGTTGTCAGGGGAGACGCTTGCAGAAGTTGGAATGGTTGTTAGCGGAGACTCTTGCAGAAGTTGGACTGGTTGTCAGGGGAGACGCTTGCAGAAGTTGGACTGGTTGTTAGCGGAGACGCTTGCAGAAGTTGGACTGGTTGTCTGGGGAGTTGCTTGCAGAAGATGGACTGGTTGTTAGCGGAGACGCTTGCAGAAGTTGGACTGGTTGTCTGGGGAGACGCTTGCAGAAGTTGGACTGGTTGTCAGGGGAGACGCTTGCAGAAGTTGGACTGGTTGTTAGCGGAGACTCTTGCAGAAGTTGGACTGGTTGTCAGGGGAGACGCTTGCAGAAGTTGGACTGGTTGTTAGCGGAGACGCTTGCAGAAGTTGGACTGGTTGTCTGGGGAGACGCTTGCAGAAGTTGGACTGGTTGTTAGCGGAGACGCTTGCAGAAGTTGGACTGGTTGTCAGGGGAGACGCTTGCAGAAGTTGAACTGGTTGTCAGGGGAGACGCTTGCAGAAGTTGGACTGGTTGTCAAGGGAGACGCTTGCAGAAGTTAGACTGGTTGTCAGGGGAGACGCTTGCAGAAGTTGGACTGGTTGTTAGCGGAGACGCTTGCAGAAGTTGAACTGGTTGTTAGCGGAGACCCTTGCAGAAGTTGGACTGGTTGTCAGGGAAGACGCTTGCAGAAGTTGGACTGGTTGTCAAGGGAGACGCTTGCAGAAGTTGGACTGGTTGTTAGCGGAGACGCTTGCAGAAGTTGGACTGGTTGTTAGCGGAGACGATTGCAGAAGATGGACTGGTTGTCAGGGGAGACGCTTGCAGAAGTTGGACTGGTTGTCTGGGGAGACGCTTGCAGAAGTTGGACTGGTTGTCAGGGGAGACGCTTGCAGAAGTTGGACTGGTTTTTAGCGGAGACGCTTGCAGAAGTTGGACTGGTTGTCAGGGAAGACGCTTGCAGAAGTTGAACTGGTTGTCAGGGGAGACGCTTGCAGAAGTTGGACTGGTTGTCAAGGGAGACGCTTGCAGAAGTTGGACTGGTTGTCAGGGGAGACGCTTGCAGAAGTTGAACTGGTTGTCAGGGGAGACGATTGCAGAAGTTGGACTGGTTGTCAGGGGAGACGCTTGCAGAAGTTGGACTGGTTGTCTGGGGAGAAGTTGGACTGGTTGTTAGCGGAGACTCTTGCAGAAGTTGGACTGGTTGTCTGGGGAGACGCTTGCAGAAGTTGGACTGGTTGTTAGCGGAGACGCTTGAAGAAGTTGGACTGGTTGTCAGGGAAGACGCTTGCAGAAGTTGAACTGGTTTTCAGGGGAGACGCTTGCAGAAGTTGGACTGGTTGTCAAGGGAGACGCTTGCAGAAGTTGGACTGGTTGTCAGGGGAGACGCTTGCAGAAGTTGAACTGGTTGTCAGGGGAGACGCTTGCAGAAGTTGGACTGGTTGTCAGGGGAGACGCTTGCAGAAGTTGGAATGGTTGTCTGGGGAGACGCTTGCAGAAGTTGGACTGGTTTTCATGGGAGACGCTTGCAGAAGTTGGACTGGTTTTCAGGGGAGACGCTTGCAGAAGTTGGACTGGTTGTCTGGGGAGACGCTTGCAGAAGTTGGACTGGTTGTTAGCGGAGACGCTTGCAGAAGTTGGACTGGTTGTCAGGGGAGACGCTTGCAGAAGTTGGACTGGTTGTTAGCGGAGACTCTTGCAGAAGTTGGACTGGTTGTTAGCGGAGACGCTTGCAAAAGATGGACTGGTTGTCAGGGGAGACGCTTGCAGAAGTTGGACTGGTTGTCTGGGGAGACGCTTGCAGAAGTTGGACTGGTTGTCAGGGGGGACGCTTGCAGAAGTTGGAATGGTTGTTAGCGGAGACTCTTGCAGAAGTTGGACTGGTTGTCAGGGGAGACGCTTGCAGAAGTTGGACTGGTTGTTAGCGGAGACGCTTGCAGAAGTTGGACTGGTTGTCAGGGGAGACGCTTGCAGAAGTTGGACTGGTTGTTAGCGGAGTCGCTTGCAGAAGTTGGACTGGTTTTCAGGGAAGACGCTTGCAGAAGTTGAACTGGTTGTCAGGGGAGACGCTTGCAGACGTTGGACTGGTTGTCAAGGGAGAGGCTTGCAGAAGTTGGACTGGTTGTCAGGGGAGACGCTTGCAGAAGTTGAACTGGTTATCAGGGGAGACGCTTGCAGAAGTTGGACTGGTTGTCAGGGGAGACGCTTGCAGAAATTGGAATGGTTGTCTGGGAAGACGCTTGCAGAAGTTGGACTGGTTGTCAGGGGAGACGCTTGCATAAGTTGGACTGGTTGTCAGGGAAGACGCTTGCAGACTGGTTGTCAGGGAAAACGCTTGCAGAAGTTGGACTGGTTGTTAGCGGAGACGCTTGCAGAAGTTGAACTGGTTGTTAGCGGAGACGCTTGCAGAAGTTGGACTGGTTGTCAGGGGAGACGCTTGCAGAAGTTGGACTGGTTGTCTGGGGAGATGCTTGCAGAAGTTAGTCTGGTTGTCAGGGGAGACGCTTGCAGAAGTTGGACTGGTTGTTAGCGGAGACTCTTGCAGAAGTTGGACTGGTTGTTAGCGGAGACGCTTGCAAAAGATGGACTGGTTGTCAGGGGAGACGCTTGCAGAAGTTGGACTGGTTGTCTGGGGAGACGCTTGCAGAAGTTGGACTGGTTGTCAGGGGAGACGCTTGCAGAAGTTGGACTGGTTGTTAGCGGAGACGCTTGCAGAAGTTGAACTGGTTGTTAGCGGAGACGCTTGCAGAAGTTGGACTGGTTGTCAGGGAAGACGCTTGCAGAAGTTGGACTGGTTGTCTGGGGAGACGCTTGCAGAAGTTGGACTGGTTGTCAGGGGAGACGCTTGCAGAAGTTGGACTGG
Organism: Biomphalaria pfeifferi; assembly: GCA_030265305.1. NCBI lineage: Eukaryota > Metazoa > Mollusca > Gastropoda > Planorbidae > Biomphalaria > Biomphalaria pfeifferi. Next base: position 260,611 of record JASAOG010000123.1, on the reverse strand, counting down.
TTGTTAGCGGAGACGCTTGCAGAAGTTGAACTGGTTGTTAGCGGAGACGCTTGCAGAAGTTGGACTGGTTGTCAGGGAAGACGCTTGCAGAAGTTGGACTGGTTGTCAAGGGAGACGCTTGCAGAAGTTGGACTGGTTGTTAGCGGAGACGCTTGCAGAATTTGGACTGGTTGTTAGCGGAGACGATTGCAGAAGATGGACTGGTTGTCAGGGGAGACGCTTGCAGAAGTTGGACTGGTTGTCTGGGGAGACGCTTGCAGAAGTTGAACTGGTTGTTAGCGGAGACGCTTGCAGAAGTTGGACTGGTTGTCAGGGAAGACGCTTGCAGAAGTTGGACTGGTTGTCAAGGGAGACGCTTGCAGAAGTTGGACTGGTTGTTACCGGAGACGCTTGCAGAAGTTGGACTGGTTGTTAGCGGAGACGATTGCAGAAGATGGACTGGTTGTCAGGGGAGACGCTTGCAGAAGTTGGACTGGTTGTCAAGGGAGACGCTTGCAGAAGTTGGACTGGTTGTTAGCGGAGACGCTTGCAGAAGTTGGACTGGTTGTCAGGGATGACGCTTGCAGAAGTTGAACTGGTTGTCAGGGGAGACGCTTGCAGAAGTTGGACTGGTTGTCAAGGGAGACGCTAGCAGAAGTTGGACTGGTTGTCAGGGGAGACGCTTGCAGAAGTTGAACTGGTTGTCAGGGGAGACGATTGCAGAAGTTGGACTGGTTGTCAGGGGAGACGCTTGCAGAAGTTGGACTGGTTGTCTGGGGAGAAGTTGGACTGGTTGTTAGCGGAGACTCTTGCAGAAGTTGGACTGGTTGTCTGGGGAGATGCTTGCAGAAGTTGGACTGGTTGTTAGCGGAGACGCTTGAAGAAGTTGGACTGGTTGTCAGGGAAGACGCTTGCAGAAGTTGAACTGGTTGTCAGGGGAGACGCTTGCAGAAGTTGGACTGGTTGTCAAGGGAGACGCTTGCAGAAGTTGGACTGGTTGTCAGGGGAGACGCTAGCAGAAGTTGAAATGGTTGTCAGGGGAGACGCTTGCAGAAGTTGGACTGGTTGTCAGGGGAGACGCTTGCAGAAGTTGGAATGGTTGTTAGCGGAGACTCTTGCAGAAGTTGGACTGGTTGTCAGGGGAGACGCTTGCAGAAGTTGGACTGGTTGTTAGCGGAGACGCTTGCAGAAGTTGGACTGGTTGTCAGGGGAGACGCTTGCAGAAGTTGGACTGGTTGTTAGCGGAGTCGCTTGCAGAAGTTGGACTGGTTTTCAGGGAAGACGCTTGCAGAAGTTGAACTGGTTGTCAGGGGAGACGCTTGCAGACGTTGGACTGGTTGTCAAGGGAGAGGCTTGCAGAAGTTGGACTGGTTGTCAGGGGAGACGCTTGCAGAAGTTGAACTGGTTATCAGGGGAGACGCTTGCAGAAGTTGGACTGGTTGTCAGGGGAGACGCTTGCAGAAATTGGAATGGTTGTCTGGGAAGACGCTTGCAGAAGTTGGACTGGTTGTCAGGGGAGACGCTTGCAGAAGTTGGACTGGTTATCAGGTGAGACGCTTGCAGAAGTTGGACTGGTTGTCAGGGGAGACGTCTGCAGAAGTTGGACTGGTTGTTAGCGGAGACGCTTGCAGAAGTTGAACTGGTTGTTAGCGGAGACGCTTGTAGAAGTTGGACTGGTTGTCAGGGGAGACGCTTGCAGAAGTTGGACTGGTTGTCAGGGGAGACGCTTGCAGAAGTTGGACTGGTTGTTAGCGGAGACGCTTGCAGAAGTTGAACTGGTTGTTAGCGGAGACGCTTGCAGAAGTTGGACTGGTTGTCAGGGAAGACGCTTGCAGAAGTTGGACTGGTTGTTAGCGGAGACGCTTGCAGAAGTTGGACTGGTTGTCAGGGGAGACGCTTGCAGAAGTTGGACTGGTTGTCTGGGGAGACGCTTGCAGAAGTTGGACTGGTTGTTAGCGGAGACGCTTGAAAAAGTTGGACTGGTTGTCAGGGAAGACGCTTGCAGAAGTTGAACTGGTTGTCAGGGGAGACGCTTGCAGAAGTTGGACTGGTTGTCAAGGGAGACGTTTGCAGAAGTTGGACTGGTTGTCATGGGAGACGCTTGCAGAAGTTGGACTGGTTATCAGGGGAGACGCTTGCAGAAGTTGGACTGGTTGTCTGGGGAGACGCTTGCAGAAGTTGGACTGGTTGTTAGCGGAGACGCTTGCAGAAGTTGGACTGGTTGTCTGGGGAGTTGCTTGCAGAAGATGGACTGGTTGTTAGCGGAGACGCTTGCAGAAGTTGGACTGGTTGTCTGGGGAGACGCTTGCAGAAGTTGGACTGGTTGTCAGGGGAGACGCTTGCAGAAGTTGGACTGGTTGTTAGCGGAGACTCTTGCAGAAGTTGGACTGGTTGTCAGGGGAGACGCTTGCAGAAGTTGGACTGGTTGTTAGCGGAGACGCTTGCAGAAGTTGGACTGGTTGTCTGGGGAGACGCTTGCAGAAGTTGGACTGGTTGTTAGCGGAGACTCTTGCAGAAGTTGGACTGGTTGTCTGGGGAGACGCTTGCAGAAGTTGGACTGGTTGTCAGGGGAGACGCTTGCAGAAGTTGGACTGGTTGTTAGCGGAGACTCTTGCAGAAGTTGGACTGGTTGTCAGGGGAGACGCTTGCAGAAGTTGGACTGGTTGTTAGCGGAGACGCTTGCAGAAGTTGGACTGGTTGTCTGGGGAGACGCTTGCAGAAGTTGGACTGGTTGTCAGGGGAGACGCTTGCAGAAGTTGAACTGGTTGTCAGGGGAGACGCTTGCAGAAGTTGGACTGGTTGTCAAGGGAGACGCTTGCAGAAGTTGGACTGGTTGTTAGCGGAGACGCTTGCAGAAGTTGAACTGGTTGTTAGCGGAGACGCTTGCAGAAGTTGGACTGGTTGTCAGGGAAGACGCTTGCAGAAGTTGGACTGGTTGTCAAGGGAAACGCTTGCAGAAGTTGGACTGGTTGTTAGCGGAGACGCTTGCAGAAGTTGGACTGGTTTTCAGGGAAGACGCTTGCAGAAGTTGAACTGGTTGTCAGGGGAGACGCTTGCAGACGTTGGACTGGTTGTCAAGGGAGAGGCTTGCAGAAGTTGGACTGGTTGTCAGGGGAGACGCTTGCAGAAGTTGAACTGGTTATCAGGGGAGACGCTTGCAGAAGTTGGACTGGTTGTCAGGGGAGACGCTTGCAGAAATTGGAATGGTTGTCTGGGAAGACGCTTGCAGAAGTTGGACTGGTTGTCAGGGGAGACGCTTGCATAAGTTGGACTGGTTGTCAGGGAAGACGCTTGCAGACTGGTTGTCAGGGAAAACGCTTGCAGAAGTTGGACTGGTTGTTAGCGGAGACGCTTGCAGAAGTTGAACTGGTTGTTAGCGGAGACGCTTGCAGAAGTTGGACTGGTTGTCAGGGGAGACGCTTGCAGAAGTTGGACTGGTTGTCTGGGGAGATGCTTGCAGAAGTTAGTCTGGTTGTCAGGGGAGACGCTTGCAGAAGTTGGACTGGTTGTTAGCGGAGACTCTTGCAGAAGTTGGACTGGTTGTTAGCGGAGACGCTTGCAAAAGATGGACTGGTTGTCAGGGGAGACGCTTGCAGAAGTTGGACTGGTTGTCTGGGGAGACGCTTGCAGAAGTTGGACTGGTTGTCAGGGGAGACGCTTGCAGAAGTTGGACTGGTTGTTAGCGGAGACGCTTGCAGAAGTTGAACTGGTTGTCAGGGGAGACGCTTGCAGAAGTTGGACTGGTTGTCAAGGGAGACGCTTGCAGAAGTTGGACTGGTTGTCATGGGAGACGCTTGCAGAAGTTGGACTGGTTATCAGGGGAGACGCTTGCAGAAGTTGGACTGGTTGTCTGGGGAGACGCTTGCAGAAGTTGGACTGGTTGTTAGCGGAGACGCTTGCAGAAGTTGGACTGGTTGTCTGGGGAGTTGCTTGCAGAAGATGGACTGGTTGTTAGCGGAGACGCTTGCAGAAGTTGGACTGGTTGTCTGGGGAGACGCTTGCAGAAGTTGGACTGGTTGTCAGGGGAGACGCTTGCAGAAGTTGGACTGGTTGTTAGCGGAGACTCTTGCAGAAGTTGGACTGGTTGTCAGGGGAGACGCTTGCAGAAGTTGGACTGGTTGTTAGCGGAGACGCTTGCAGAAGTTGGACTGGTTGTCTGGGGAGACGCTTGCAGAAGTTGGACTGGTTGTTAGCGGAGACTCTTGCAGAAGTTGGACTGGTTGTCTGGGGAGACGCTTGCAGAAGTTGGACTGGTTGTCAGGGGAGACGCTTGCAGAAGTTGGACTGGTTGTTAGCGGAGACTCTTGCAGAAGTTGGACTGGTTGTCAGGGGAGACGCTTGCAGAAGTTGGACTGGTTGTTAGCGGAGACGCTTGCAGAAGTTGGACTGGTTGTCTGGGGAGACGCTTGCAGAAGTTGGACTGGTTGTCAGGGGAGACGCTTGCAGAAGTTGAACTGGTTGTCAGGGGAGACGCTTGCAGAAGTTGGACTGGTTGTCAAGGGAGACGCTTGCAGAAGTTGGACTGGTTGTTAGCGGAGACGCTTGCAGAAGTTGAACTGGTTGTTAGCGGAGACGCTTGCAGAAGTTGGACTGGTTGTCAGGGAAGACGCTTGCAGAAGTTGGACTGGTTGTCAAGGGAAACGCTTGCAGAAGTTGGACTGGTTGTTAGCGGAGACGCTTGCAGAAGTTGGACTGGTTGTCTGGGGAGACGCTTGCAGAAGTTGGACTGGTTGTCAGGGGAGACGCTTGCAGAAGTTGGACTGGTTGTTAGCGGAGACTCTTGCAGAAGTTGGACTGGTTGTCAGGGGAGACGCTTGCAGAAGTTGAACTGGTTGTCAGGGGAGACGCTTGCAGAAGTTGGACTGGTTATCAGGGGAGACGCTTGCAGAAGTTGGACTGGTTGTCAGGGGAGACGCTTGCAGAAATTGGAATGGTTGTCTGGGAAGACGCTTGCAGAAGTTGGACTGGTTGTCAGGGGAGACGCTTGCATAAGTTGGACTGGTTGTCAGGGAAGACGCTTGCAGACTGGTTGTCAGGGAAAACGCTTGCAGAAGTTGGACTGGTTGTTAGCGGAGACGCTTGCAGAAGTTGAACTGGTTGTTAGCGGAGACGCTTGCAGAAGTTGGACTGGTTGTCAGGGGAGACGCTTGCAGAAGTTGGACTGGTTGTCTGGGGAGATGCTTGCAGAAGTTAGTCTGGTTGTCAGGGGAGACGCTTGCAGAAGTTGGACTGGTTGTTAGCGGAGACTCTTGCAGAAGTTGGACTGGTTGTTAGCGGAGACGCTTGCAAAAGATGGACTGGTTGTCAGGGGAGACGCTTGCAGAAGTTGGACTGGTTGTCTGGGGAGACGCTTGCAGAAGTTGGACTGGTTGTCAGGGGAGACGCTTGCAGAAGTTGGACTGGTTGTTAGCGGAGACGCTTGCAGAAGTTGAACTGGTTGTTAGCGGAGACGCTTGCAGAAGTTGGACTGGTTGTCAGGGAAGACGCTTGCAGAAGTTGGACTGGTTGTCTGGGGAGACGCTTGCAGAAGTTGGACTGGTTGTTAGCGGAGACGCTTGCAGAAGTTGGACTGGTTGTTAGCGGAGACGCTTGCAGAAGTTGGACTGGTTGTCTGGGGAGATGCTTGCAGAAGTTAGTCTGGTTGTCAGGGGAGACGCTTGCAGAAGTTGGACTGGTTGTTAGCGGAGACTCTTGCAGAAGTTGGACTGGTTGTTAGCGGAGACGCTTGCAAAAGATGGACTGGTTGTCAGGGGAGACGCTTGCAGAAGTTGGACTGGTTGTCTGGGGAGACGCTTGCAGAAGTTGGACTGGTTGTCAGGGGAGACGCTTGCAGAAGTTGGACTGGTTTTTAGCGGAGACGCTTGCAGAAGTTGAACTGGTTGTTAGCGGAGACGCTTGCAGAAGTTGGACTGGTTGTCAGGGAAGACGCTTGCAGAAGTTGGACTGGTTGTCTGGGGAGACGCTTGCAGAAGTTGGACTGGTTGTCAGGGGAGACGCTTGCAGAAGTTGGACTGGTTGTTAGCGGAGACGCTTGCAGAAGTTGAACTGGTTGTTAGCGGAGACGCTTGCAGAAGTTGGACTGGTTGTCAGGGAAGACGCTTGCAGAAGTTGGACTGGTTGTCAAGGGAGACGCTTGCAGAAGTTGGACTGGTTGTTAGCGGAGACGCTTGCAGAAGTTGGACTGGTTGTTAGCGGAGACGATTGCAGAAGATGGACTGGTTGTCAGGGGAGACGCTTGCAGAAGTTGGACTGGTTGTCTGGGGAGACGCTTGCAGAAGTTGAACTGGTTGTTAGCGGAGACGCTTGCAGAAGTTGGACTGGTTGTCAGGGAAGACGCTTGCAGAAGTTGGACTGGTTGTCAAGGGAGACGCTTGCAGAAGTTGGACTGGTTGTTACCGGAGACGCTTGCAGAAGTTGGACTGGTTGTTAGCGGAGACGATTGCAGAAGATGGACTGGTTGTCAGGGGAGACGCTTGCAGAAGTTGGACTGGTTGTCAAGGGAGACGCTTGCAGAAGTTGAACTGGTTGTTAGCGGAGACGCTTGCAGAAGTTGGACTGGTTGTCAGGGATGACGCTTGCAGAAGTTGAACTGGTTGTCAGGGGAGACGCTTGCAGAAGTTGGACTGGTTGTCAAGGGAGACGCTAGCAGAAGTTGGACTGGTTGTCAGGGGAGACGCTTGCAGAAGTTGAACTGGTTGTCAGGGGAGACGATTGCAGAAGTTGGACTGGTTGTCAGGGGAGACGCTTGCAGAAGTTGGACTGGTTGTCTGGGGAGAAGTTGGACTGGTTGTTAGCGGAGACTCTTGCAGAAGTTGGACTGGTTGTCTGGGGAGATGCTTGCAGAAGTTTGACTGGTTGTTAGCGGAGACGCATGAAGAAGTTGGACTGGTTGTCAGGGAAGACGCTTGCAGAAGTTGGACTGGTTGTCAGGGAAGACGCTTGCAGAAGTTGGACTGGTTGTCAAGGGAGACGCTTGCAGAAGTTGGACTGGTTGTTAGCGGAGACGCTTGCAGAAGTTGGACTGGTTGTTAGCGGAGACGCTTGCAGAAGTTGGACTGGTTGTCAGGGGAGACGCTTGCAGAAGTTGGACTGGTTGTCAGGGGAGACGCTTGCAGACGTTGGACTGGTTGTCAAGGGAGAGGCTTGCAGAAGTTGGACTGGTTGTCAGGGGAGACGCTTGCAGAAGTTGGACTGGTTGTTAGCGGAGACGCTTGCAGAAGTTGAACTGGTTGTTAGCGGAGACGCTTGCAGAAGTTGGACTGGTTGTCAGGGAAGACGCTTGCAGAAGTTGGACTGGTTGTCTGGGGAGACGCTTGCAGAAGTTGGACTGGTTGTCAGGGGAGACGCTTGCAGAAGTTGGACTGGTTGTTAGCGGAGACGCTTGCAGAAGTTGAACTGGTTGTTAGCGGAGACGCTTGCAGAAGTTGGACTGGTTGTCAGGGAAGACGCTTGCAGAAGTTGGACTGGTTGTCAAGGGAGACGCTTGCAGAAGTTGGACTGGTTGTTAGCGGAGACGCTTGCAGAATTTGGACTGGTTGTTAGCGGAGACGATTGCAGAAGATGGACTGGTTGTCAGGGGAGACGCTTGCAGAAGTTGGACTGGTTGTCTGGGGAGACGCTTGCAGAAGTTGAACTGGTTGTTAGCGGAGACGCTTGCAGAAGTTGGACTGGTTGTCAGGGAAGACGCTTGCAGAAGTTGGACTGGTTGTCAAGGGAGACGCTTGCAGAAGTTGGACTGGTTGTTACCGGAGACGCTTGCAGAAGTTGGACTGGTTGTTAGCGGAGACGATTGCAGAAGATGGACTGGTTGTCAGGGGAGACGCTTGCAGAAGTTGGACTGGTTGTCAAGGGAGACGCTTGCAGAAGTTGGACTGGTTGTTAGCGGAGACGCTTGCAGAAGTTGGACTGGTTGTCAGGGATGACGCTTGCAGAAGTTGAACTGGTTGTCAGGGGAGACGCTTGCAGAAGTTGGACTGGTTGTCAAGGGAGACGCTAGCAGAAGTTGGACTGGTTGTCAGGGGAGACGCTTGCAGAAGTTGAACTGGTTGTCAGGGGAGACGATTGCAGAAGTTGGACTGGTTGTCAGGGGAGACGCTTGCAGAAGTTGGACTGGTTGTCTGGGGAGAAGTTGGACTGGTTGTTAGCGGAGACTCTTGCAGAAGTTGGACTGGTTGTCTGGGGAGATGCTTGCAGAAGTTGGACTGGTTGTTAGCGGAGACGCTTGAAGAAGTTGGACTGGTTGTCAGGGAAGACGCTTGCAGAAGTTGAACTGGTTGTCAGGGGAGACGCTTGCAGAAGTTGGACTGGTTGTCAAGGGAGACGCTTGCAGAAGTTGGACTGGTTGTCAGGGGAGACGCTAGCAGAAGTTGAAATGGTTGTCAGGGGAGACGCTTGCAGAAGTTGGACTGGTTGTCAGGGGAGACGCTTGCAGAAGTTGGAATGGTTGTTAGCGGAGACTCTTGCAGAAGTTGGACTGGTTGTCAGGGGAGACGCTTGCAGAAGTTGGACTGGTTGTTAGCGGAGACGCTTGCAGAAGTTGGACTGGTTGTCAGGGGAGACGCTTGCAGAAGTTGGACTGGTTGTTAGCGGAGTCGCTTGCAGAAGTTGGACTGGTTTTCAGGGAAGACGCTTGCAGAAGTTGAACTGGTTGTCAGGGGAGACGCTTGCAGACGTTGGACTGGTTGTCAAGGGAGAGGCTTGCAGAAGTTGGACTGGTTGTCAGGGGAGACGCTTGCAGAAGTTGAACTGGTTATCAGGGGAGACGCTTGCAGAAGTTGGACTGGTTGTCAGGGGAGACGCTTGCAGAAATTGGAATGGTTGTCTGGGAAGACGCTTGCAGAAGTTGGACTGGTTGTCAGGGGAGACGCTTGCAGAAGTTGGACTGGTTATCAGGTGAGACGCTTGCAGAAGTTGGACTGGTTGTCAGGGGAGACGTCTGCAGAAGTTGGACTGGTTGTTAGCGGAGACGCTTGCAGAAGTTGAACTGGTTGTTAGCGGAGACGCTTGTAGAAGTTGGACTGGTTGTCAGGGGAGACGCTTGCAGAAGTTGGACTGGTTGTCAGGGGAGACGCTTGCAGAAGTTGGACTGGTTGTTAGCGGAGACGCTTGCAGAAGTTGAACTGGTTGTTAGCGGAGACGCTTGCAGAAGTTGGACTGGTTGTCAGGGAAGACGCTTGCAGAAGTTGGACTGGTTGTTAGCGGAGACGCTTGCAGAAGTTGGACTGGTTGTCAGGGGAGACGCTTGCAGAAGTTGGACTGGTTGTCTGGGGAGACGCTTGCAGAAGTTGGACTGGTTGTTAGCGGAGACGCTTGAAAAAGTTGGACTGGTTGTCAGGGAAGACGCTTGCAGAAGTTGAACTGGTTGTCAGGGGAGACGCTTGCAGAAGTTGGACTGGTTGTCAAGGGAGACGTTTGCAGAAGTTGGACTGGTTGTCATGGGAGACGCTTGCAGAAGTTGGACTGGTTATCAGGGGAGACGCTTGCAGAAGTTGGACTGGTTGTCTGGGGAGACGCTTGCAGAAGTTGGACTGGTTGTTAGCGGAGACGCTTGCAGAAGTTGGACTGGTTGTCTGGGGAGTTGCTTGCAGAAGATGGACTGGTTGTTAGCGGAGACGCTTGCAGAAGTTGGACTGGTTGTCTGGGGAGACGCTTGCAGAAGTTGGACTGGTTGTCAGGGGAGACGCTTGCAGAAGTTGGACTGGTTGTTAGCGGAGACTCTTGCAGAAGTTGGACTGGTTGTCAGGGGAGACGCTTGCAGAAGTTGGACTGGTTGTTAGCGGAGACGCTTGCAGAAGTTGGACTGGTTGTCTGGGGAGACGCTTGCAGAAGTTGGACTGGTTGTTAGCGGAGACTCTTGCAGAAGTTGGACTGGTTGTCTGGGGAGACGCTTGCAGAAGTTGGACTGGTTGTCAGGGGAGACGCTTGCAGAAGTTGGACTGGTTGTTAGCGGAGACTCTTGCAGAAGTTGGACTGGTTGTCAGGGGAGACGCTTGCAGAAGTTGGACTGGTTGTTAGCGGAGACGCTTGCAGAAGTTGGACTGGTTGTCTGGGGAGACGCTTGCAGAAGTTGGACTGGTTGTCAGGGGAGACGCTTGCAGAAGTTGAACTGGTTGTCAGGGGAGACGCTTGCAGAAGTTGGACTGGTTGTCAAGGGAGACGCTTGCAGAAGTTGGACTGGTTGTTAGCGGAGACGCTTGCAGAAGTTGAACTGGTTGTTAGCGGAGACGCTTGCAGAAGTTGGACTGGTTGTCAGGGAAGACGCTTGCAGAAGTTGGACTGGTTGTCAAGGGAAACGCTTGCAGAAGTTGGACTGGTTGTTAGCGGAGACGCTTGCAGAAGTTGGACTGGTTTTCAGGGAAGACGCTTGCAGAAGTTGAACTGGTTGTCAGGGGAGACGCTTGCAGACGTTGGACTGGTTGTCAAGGGAGAGGCTTGCAGAAGTTGGACTGGTTGTCAGGGGAGACGCTTGCAGAAGTTGAACTGGTTATCAGGGGAGACGCTTGCAGAAGTTGGACTGGTTGTCAGGGGAGACGCTTGCAGAAATTGGAATGGTTGTCTGGGAAGACGCTTGCAGAAGTTGGACTGGTTGTCAGGGGAGACGCTTGCATAAGTTGGACTGGTTGTCAGGGAAGACGCTTGCAGACTGGTTGTCAGGGAAAACGCTTGCAGAAGTTGGACTGGTTGTTAGCGGAGACGCTTGCAGAAGTTGAACTGGTTGTTAGCGGAGACGCTTGCAGAAGTTGGACTGGTTGTCAGGGGAGACGCTTGCAGAAGTTGGACTGGTTGTCTGGGGAGATGCTTGCAGAAGTTAGTCTGGTTGTCAGGGGAGACGCTTGCAGAAGTTGGACTGGTTGTTAGCGGAGACTCTTGCAGAAGTTGGACTGGTTGTTAGCGGAGACGCTTGCAAAAGATGGACTGGTTGTCAGGGGAGACGCTTGCAGAAGTTGGACTGGTTGTCTGGGGAGACGCTTGCAGAAGTTGGACTGGTTGTCAGGGGAGACGCTTGCAGAAGTTGGACTGGTTGTTAGCGGAGACGCTTGCAGAAGTTGAACTGGTTGTCAGGGGAGACGCTTGCAGAAGTTGGACTGGTTGTCAAGGGAGACGCTTGCAGAAGTTGGACTGGTTGTCATGGGAGACGCTTGCAGAAGTTGGACTGGTTATCAGGGGAGACGCTTGCAGAAGTTGGACTGGTTGTCTGGGGAGACGCTTGCAGAAGTTGGACTGGTTGTTAGCGGAGACGCTTGCAGAAGTTGGACTGGTTGTCTGGGGAGTTGCTTGCAGAAGATGGACTGGTTGTTAGCGGAGACGCTTGCAGAAGTTGGACTGGTTGTCTGGGGAGACGCTTGCAGAAGTTGGACTGGTTGTCAGGGGAGACGCTTGCAGAAGTTGGACTGGTTGTTAGCGGAGACTCTTGCAGAAGTTGGACTGGTTGTCAGGGGAGACGCTTGCAGAAGTTGGACTGGTTGTTAGCGGAGACGCTTGCAGAAGTTGGACTGGTTGTCTGGGGAGACGCTTGCAGAAGTTGGACTGGTTGTTAGCGGAGACTCTTGCAGAAGTTGGACTGGTTGTCTGGGGAGACGCTTGCAGAAGTTGGACTGGTTGTCAGGGGAGACGCTTGCAGAAGTTGGACTGGTTGTTAGCGGAGACTCTTGCAGAAGTTGGACTGGTTGTCAGGGGAGACGCTTGCAGAAGTTGGACTGGTTGTTAGCGGAGACGCTTGCAGAAGTTGGACTGGTTGTCTGGGGAGACGCTTGCAGAAGTTGGACTGGTTGTCAGGGGAGACGCTTGCAGAAGTTGAACTGGTTGTCAGGGGAGACGCTTGCAGAAGTTGGACTGGTTGTCAAGGGAGACGCTTGCAGAAGTTGGACTGGTTGTTAGCGGAGACGCTTGCAGAAGTTGAACTGGTTGTTAGCGGAGACGCTTGCAGAAGTTGGACTGGTTGTCAGGGAAGACGCTTGCAGAAGTTGGACTGGTTGTCAAGGGAAACGCTTGCAGAAGTTGGACTGGTTGTTAGCGGAGACGCTTGCAGAAGTTGGACTGGTTGTCTGGGGAGACGCTTGCAGAAGTTGGACTGGTTGTCAGGGGAGACGCTTGCAGAAGTTGGACTGGTTGTTAGCGGAGACTCTTGCAGAAGTTGGACTGGTTGTCAGGGGAGACGCTTGCAGAAGTTGAACTGGTTGTCAGGGGAGACGCTTGCAGAAGTTGGACTGGTTATCAGGGGAGACGCTTGCAGAAGTTGGACTGGTTGTCAGGGGAGACGCTTGCAGAAATTGGAATGGTTGTCTGGGAAGACGCTTGCAGAAGTTGGACTGGTTGTCAGGGGAGACGCTTGCATAAGTTGGACTGGTTGTCAGGGAAGACGCTTGCAGACTGGTTGTCAGGGAAAACGCTTGCAGAAGTTGGACTGGTTGTTAGCGGAGACGCTTGCAGAAGTTGAACTGGTTGTTAGCGGAGACGCTTGCAGAAGTTGGACTGGTTGTCAGGGGAGACGCTTGCAGAAGTTGGACTGGTTGTCTGGGGAGATGCTTGCAGAAGTTAGTCTGGTTGTCAGGGGAGACGCTTGCAGAAGTTGGACTGGTTGTTAGCGGAGACTCTTGCAGAAGTTGGACTGGTTGTTAGCGGAGACGCTTGCAAAAGATGGACTGGTTGTCAGGGGAGACGCTTGCAGAAGTTGGACTGGTTGTCTGGGGAGACGCTTGCAGAAGTTGGACTGGTTGTCAGGGGAGACGCTTGCAGAAGTTGGACTGGTTGTTAGCGGAGACGCTTGCAGAAGTTGAACTGGTTGTTAGCGGAGACGCTTGCAGAAGTTGGACTGGTTGTCAGGGAAGACGCTTGCAGAAGTTGGACTGGTTGTCTGGGGAGACGCTTGCAGAAGTTGGACTGGTTGTTAGCGGAGACGCTTGCAGAAGTTGGACTGGTTGTTAGCGGAGACGCTTGCAGAAGTTGGACTGGTTGTCTGGGGAGATGCTTGCAGAAGTTAGTCTGGTTGTCAGGGGAGACGCTTGCAGAAGTTGGACTGGTTGTTAGCGGAGACTCTTGCAGAAGTTGGACTGGTTGTTAGCGGAGACGCTTGCAAAAGATGGACTGGTTGTCAGGGGAGACGCTTGCAGAAGTTGGACTGGTTGTCTGGGGAGACGCTTGCAGAAGTTGGACTGGTTGTCAGGGGAGACGCTTGCAGAAGTTGGACTGGTTTTTAGCGGAGACGCTTGCAGAAGTTGAACTGGTTGTTAGCGGAGACGCTTGCAGAAGTTGGACTGGTTGTCAGGGAAGACGCTTGCAGAAGTTGGACTGGTTGTCTGGGGAGACGCTTGCAGAAGTTGGACTGGTTGTCAGGGGAGACGCTTGCAGAAGTTGGACTGGTTGTTAGCGGAGACGCTTGCAGAAGTTGAACTGGTTGTTAGCGGAGACGCTTGCAGAAGTTGGACTGGTTGTCAGGGAAGACGCTTGCAGAAGTTGGACTGGTTGTCAAGGGAGACGCTTGCAGAAGTTGGACTGGTTGTTAGCGGAGACGCTTGCAGAAGTTGGACTGGTTGTTAGCGGAGACGATTGCAGAAGATGGACTGGTTGTCAGGGGAGACGCTTGCAGAAGTTGGACTGGTTGTCTGGGGAGACGCTTGCAGAAGTTGAACTGGTTGTTAGCGGAGACGCTTGCAGAAGTTGGACTGGTTGTCAGGGAAGACGCTTGCAGAAGTTGGACTGGTTGTCAAGGGAGACGCTTGCAGAAGTTGGACTGGTTGTTACCGGAGACGCTTGCAGAAGTTGGACTGGTTGTTAGCGGAGACGATTGCAGAAGATGGACTGGTTGTCAGGGGAGACGCTTGCAGAAGTTGGACTGGTTGTCAAGGGAGACGCTTGCAGAAGTTGAACTGGTTGTTAGCGGAGACGCTTGCAGAAGTTGGACTGGTTGTCAGGGATGACGCTTGCAGAAGTTGAACTGGTTGTCAGGGGAGACGCTTGCAGAAGTTGGACTGGTTGTCAAGGGAGACGCTAGCAGAAGTTGGACTGGTTGTCAGGGGAGACGCTTGCAGAAGTTGAACTGGTTGTCAGGGGAGACGATTGCAGAAGTTGGACTGGTTGTCAGGGGAGACGCTTGCAGAAGTTGGACTGGTTGTCTGGGGAGAAGTTGGACTGGTTGTTAGCGGAGACTCTTGCAGAAGTTGGACTGGTTGTCTGGGGAGATGCTTGCAGAAGTTGGACTGGTTGTTAGCGGAGACGCATGAAGAAGTTGGACTGGTTGTCAGGGAAGACGCTTGCAGAAGTTGGACTGGTTGTCAGGGAAGACGCTTGCAGAAGTTGGACTGGTTGTCAAGGGAGACGCTTGCAGAAGTTGGACTGGTTGTTAGCGGAGACGCTTGCAGAAGTTGGACTGGTTGTTAGCGGAGACGCTTGCAGAAGTTGGACTGGTTGTCAGGGGAGACGCTTGCAGAAGTTGGACTGGTTGTTAGCGGAGTCGCTTGCAGAAGTTGGACTGGTTTTCAGGGAAGACGCTTGCAGAAGTTGAACTGGTTGTCAGGGGAGACGCTTGCAGACGTTGGACTGGTTGTCAAGGGAGAGGCTTGCAGAAGTTGGACTGGTTGTCAGGGGAGACGCTTGCAGAAGTTGAACTGGTTATCAGGGGAGACGCTTGCAGAAGTTGGACTGGTTGTCAGGGGAGACGCTTGCAGAAATTGGAATGGTTGTCTGGGAAGACGCTTGCAGAAGTTGGACTGGTTGTTAGCGGAGACGCTTGCAGAAGTTGAACTGGTTGTTAGCGGAGACGCTTGCAGAAGTTGGACTGGTTGTCAGGGAAGACGCTTGCAGAAGTTGGACTGGTTGTTAGCGGAGACGCTTGCAGAAGTTGGACTGGTTGTCAGGGGAGACGCTTGCAGAAGTTGGACTGGTTGTCTGGGGAGACGCTTGCAGATGTTGGACTGGTTGTTAGCGGAGACGCTTGAAAAAGTTGGACTGGTTGTCAGGGAAGACGCTTGCAGAAGTTGAACTGGTTGTCAGGGGAGACGCTTGCAGAAGTTGGACTGGTTGTCAAGGGAGACGCTTGCAGAAGTTGGACTGGTTGTCATGGGAGACGCTTGCAGAAGTTGGACTGGTTATCAGGGGAGACGCTTGCAGAAGTTGGACTGGTTGTCTGGGGAGACGCTTGCAGAAGTTGGACTGGTTGTTAGCGGAGACGCTTGCAGAAGTTGGACTGGTTGTCTGGGGAGTTGCTTGCAGAAGATGGACTGGTTGTTAGCGGAGACGCTTGCAGAAGTTGGACTGGTTGTCTGGGGAGACGCTTGCAGAAGTTGGACTGGTTGTCAGGGGAGACGCTTGCAGAAGTTGGACTGGTTGTTAGCGGAGACTCTTGCAGAAGTTGGACTGGTTGTTAGCGGAGACGCTTGCAGAAGTTGGACTGGTTGTTAGCGGAGACGCTTGCAGAAGTTGGACTGGTTGTTAGCGGAGACGCTTGCAAAAGATGGACTGGTTGTCAGGGGAGACGCTTGCAGAAGTTGGACTGGTTGTCTGGGGAGACGCTTGCAGAAGTTGGACTGGTTGTCAGGGGGGACGCTTGCAGAAGTTGGAATGGTTGTTAGCGGAGACTCTTGCAGAAGTTGGACTGGTTGTCAGGGGAGACGCTTGCAGAAGTTGGACTGGTTGTTAGCGGAGACGCTTGCAGAAGTTGGACTGGTTGTCAGGGGAGACGCTTGCAGAAGTTGGACTGGTTGTTAGCGGAGTCGCTTGCAGAAGTTGGACTGGTTTTCAGGGAAGACGCTTGCAGAAGTTGAACTGGTTGTCAGGGGAGACGCTTGCAGACGTTGGACTGGTTGTCAAGGAAGAGGCTTGCAGAAGTTGGACTGGTTGTCAGGGGAGACGCTTGCAGAAGTTGAACTGGTTATCAGGGGAGACGCTTGCAGAAGTTGGACTGGTTGTCAGGGGAGACGCTTGCAGAAATTGGAATGGTTGTCTGGGAAGACGCTTGCAGAAGTTGGACTGGTTGTCAGGGGAGACGCTTGCATAAGTTGGACTGGTTGTCAGGGAAGACGCTTGCAGACTGGTTGTCAGGGAAAACGCTTGCAGAAGTTGGACTGGTTGTTAGCGGAGACGCTTGCAGAAGTTGAACTGGTTGTTAGCGGAGACGCTTGCAGAAGTTGGACTGGTTGTCAGGGGAGACGCTTGCAGAAGTTGGACTGGTTGTCTGGGGAGACGCTTGCAGAAGTTAGTCTGGTTGTCAGGGGAGACGCTTGCAGAAGTTGGACTGGTTGTTAGCGGAGACTCTTGCAGAAGTTGGACTGGTTGTTAGCGGAGACGCTTGCAAAAGATGGACTGGTTGTCAGGGGAGACGCTTGCAGAAGTTGGACTGGTTGTCTGGGGAGACGCTTGCAGAAGTTGGACTGGTTGTCAGGGGAGACGCTTGCAGAAGTTGGACTGGTTGTTAGCGGAGACGCTTGCAGAAGTTGAACTGGTTGTTAGCGGAGACGCTTGCAGAAGTTGGACTGGTTGTCAGGGAAGACGCTTGCAGAAGTTGGACTGGTTGTCTGGGGAGACGCTTGCAGAAGTTGGACTGGTTGTCAGGGGAGACGCTTGCAGAAGTTGGACTGGTTGTTAGCGGAGACGCTTGCAGAAGTTGAACTGGTTGTTAGCGGAGACGCTTGCAGAAGTTGGACTGGTTGTCAGGGAAGACGCTTGCAGAAGTTGGACTGGTTGTCAGGGGAGACGCTTGCAGAAGTTGGACTGGTTGTTAGCGGAGACGCTTGCAGAAGTTGAAATGGTTGTCAGGGGAGACGCTTGCAGAAGTTGGACTGGTTGTCAGGGGAGACGCTTGCAGAAGTTGGAATGGTTGTTAGCGGAGACTCTTGCAGAAGTTGGACTGGTTGTCAGGGGAGACGCTTGCAGAAGTTGGACTGGTTGTTAGCGGAGACGCTTGCAGAAGTTGGACTGGTTGTCAGGGGAGACGCTTGCAGAAGTTGGACTGGTTGTTAGCGGAGTCGCTTGCAGAAGTTGGACTGGTTTTCAGGGAAGACGCTTGCAGAAGTTGAACTGGTTGTCAGGGGAGACGCTTGCAGACGTTGGACTGGTTGTCAAGGGAGAGGCTTGCAGAAGTTGGACTGGTTGTCAGGGGAGACGCTTGCAGAAGTTGAACTGGTTATCAGGGGAGACGCTTGCAGAAGTTGGACTGGTTGTCAGGGGAGACGCTTGCAGAAATTGGAATGGTTGTCTGGGAAGACGCTTGCAGAAGTTGGACTGGTTGTCAGGGGAGACGCTTGCAGAAGTTGGACTGGTTATCAGGTGAGACGCTTGCAGAAGTTGGACTGGTTGTCAGGGGAGACGCTTGCAGAAGTTGGACTGGTTGTTAGCGGAGACGCTTGCAGAAGTTGAACTGGTTGTTAGCGGAGACGCTTGTAGAAGTTGGACTGGTTGTCAGGGGAGACGCTTGCAGAAGTTGGACTGGTTGTCAGGGGAGACGCTTGCAGAAGTTGGACTGGTTGTTAGCGGAGACGCTTGCAGAAGTTGAACTGGTTGTTAGCGGAGACGCTTGCAGAAGTTGGACTGGTTGTCAGGGAAGACGCTTGCAGAAGTTGGACTGGTTGTTAGCGGAGACGCTTGCAGAAGTTGGACTGGTTGTCAGGGGAGACGCTTGCAGAAGTTGGACTGGTTGTCTGGGGAGACGCTTGCAGATGTTGGACTGGTTGTTAGCGGAGACGCTTGAAAAAGTTGGACTGGTTGTCAGGGAAGACGCTTGCAGAAGTTGAACTGGTTGTCAGGGGAGACGCTTGCAGAAGTTGGACTGGTTGTCAAGGGAGACGCTTGCAGAAGTTGGACTGGTTGTCATGGGAGACGCTTGCAGAAGTTGGACTGGTTATCAGGGGAGACGCTTGCAGAAGTTGGACTGGTTGTCTGGGGAGACGCTTGCAGAAGTTGGACTGGTTGTTAGCGGAGACGCTTGCAGAAGTTGGACTGGTTGTCTGGGGAGTTGCTTGCAGAAGATGGACTGGTTGTTAGCGGAGACGCTTGCAGAAGTTGGACTGGTTGTCTGGGGAGACGCTTGCAGAAGTTGGACTGGTTGTCAGGGGAGACGCTTGCAGAAGTTGGACTGGTTGTTAGCGGAGACTCTTGCAGAAGTTGGACTGGTTGTTAGCGGAGACGCTTGCAGAAGTTGGACTGGTTGTTAGCGGAGACGCTTGCAGAAGTTGGACTGGTTGTTAGCGGAGACGCTTGCAAAAGATGGACTGGTTGTCAGGGGAGACGCTTGCAGAAGTTGGACTGGTTGTCTGGGGAGACGCTTGCAGAAGTTGGACTGGTTGTCAGGGGGGACGCTTGCAGAAGTTGGAATGGTTGTTAGCGGAGACTCTTGCAGAAGTTGGACTGGTTGTCAGGGGAGACGCTTGCAGAAGTTGGACTGGTTGTTAGCGGAGACGCTTGCAGAAGTTGGACTGGTTGTCAGGGGAGACGCTTGCAGAAGTTGGACTGGTTGTTAGCGGAGTCGCTTGCAGAAGTTGGACTGGTTTTCAGGGAAGACGCTTGCAGAAGTTGAACTGGTTGTCAGGGGAGACGCTTGCAGACGTTGGACTGGTTGTCAAGGAAGAGGCTTGCAGAAGTTGGACTGGTTGTCAGGGGAGACGCTTGCAGAAGTTGAACTGGTTATCAGGGGAGACGCTTGCAGAAGTTGGACTGGTTGTCAGGGGAGACGCTTGCAGAAATTGGAATGGTTGTCTGGGAAGACGCTTGCAGAAGTTGGACTGGTTGTCAGGGGAGACGCTTGCATAAGTTGGACTGGTTGTCAGGGAAGACGCTTGCAGACTGGTTGTCAGGGAAAACGCTTGCAGAAGTTGGACTGGTTGTTAGCGGAGACGCTTGCAGAAGTTGAACTGGTTGTTAGCGGAGACGCTTGCAGAAGTTGGACTGGTTGTCAGGGGAGACGCTTGCAGAAGTTGGACTGGTTGTCTGGGGAGACGCTTGCAGAAGTTAGTCTGGTTGTCAGGGGAGACGCTTGCAGAAGTTGGACTGGTTGTTAGCGGAGACTCTTGCAGAAGTTGGACTGGTTGTTAGCGGAGACGCTTGCAAAAGATGGACTGGTTGTCAGGGGAGACGCTTGCAGAAGTTGGACTGGTTGTCTGGGGAGACGCTTGCAGAAGTTGGACTGGTTGTCAGGGGAGACGCTTGCAGAAGTTGGACTGGTTGTTAGCGGAGACGCTTGCAGAAGTTGAACTGGTTGTTAGCGGAGACGCTTGCAGAAGTTGGACTGGTTGTCAGGGAAGACGCTTGCAGAAGTTGGACTGGTTGTCTGGGGAGACGCTTGCAGAAGTTGGACTGGTTGTCAGGGGAGACGCTTGCAGAAGTTGGACTGGTTGTTAGCGGAGACGCTTGCAGAAGTTGAACTGGTTGTTAGCGGAGACGCTTGCAGAAGTTGGACTGGTTGTCAGGGAAGACGCTTGCAGAAGTTGGACTGGTTGTCAAGGGAGACGCTTGCAGAAGTTGGACTGGTTGTTAGCGGAGACGCTTGCAGAAGTTGGACTGGTTGTTAGCGGAGACGATTGCAGAAGATGGACTGGTTGTCAGGGGAGACGCTTGCAGAAGTTGGACTGGTTGTCTGGGGAGACGCTTGCAGAAGTTGAACTGGTTGTTAGCGGAGACGCTTGCAGAAGTTGGACTGGTTGTCAGGGAAGACGCTTGCAGAAGTTGGACTGGTTGTCAAGGGAGACGCTTGCAGAAGTTGAACTGGTTGTTACCGGAGACGCTTGCAGAAGTTGGACTGGTTGTTAGCGGAGACGATTGCAGAAGATGGACTGGTTGTCAGGGGAGACGCTTGCAGAAGTTGGACTGGTTGTCAAGGGAGACGCTTGCAGAAGTTGGACTGGTTGTTAGCGGAGACGCTTGCAGAAGTTGGACTGGTTGTCAGGGATGACGCTTGCAGAAGTTGAACTGGTTGTCAGGGGAGACGCTTGCAGAAGTTGGACTGGTTGTCAAGGGAGACGCTAGCAGAAGTTGGACTGGTTGTCAGGGGAGACGCTTGCAGAAGTTGAACTGGTTGTCAGGGGAGACGATTGCAGAAGTTGGACTGGTTGTCAGGGGAGACGCTTGCAGAAGTTGGACTGGTTGTCTGGGGAGAAGTTGGACTGGTTGTTAGCGGAGACTCTTGCAGAAGTTGGACTGGTTGTCTGGGGAGATGCTTGCAGAAGTTGGACTGGTTGTTAGCGGAGACGCTTGAAGAAGTTGGACTGGTTGTCAGGGAAGACGCTTGCAGAAGTTGAACTGGTTGTCAGGGGAGACGCTTGCAGAAGTTGGACTGGTTGTCAAGGGAGACGCTTGCAGAAGTTGGACTGGTTGTCAGGGGAGACGCTTGCAGAAGTTGAACTGGTTGTCAGGGGAGACGCTTGCAGAAGTTGGACTGGTTGTCAGGGGAGACGCTTGCAGAAGTTGGAATGGTTGTTAGCGGAGACTCTTGCAGAAGTTGGACTGGTTGTCAGGGGAGACGCTTGCAGAAGTTGGACTGGTTGTTAGCGGAGACGCTTGCAGAAGTTGGACTGGTTGTCAGGGGAGACGCTTGCAGAAGTTGGACTGGTTGTTAGCGGAGTCGCTTGCAGAAGTTGGACTGGTTTTCAGGGAAGACGCTTGCAGAAGTTGAACTGGTTGTCAGGGGAGACGCTTGCAGACGTTGGACTGGTTGTCAAGGGAGAGGCTTGCAGAAGTTGGACTGGTTGTCAGGGGAGACGCTTGCAGAAGTTGAACTGGTTATCAGGGGAGACGCTTGCAGAAGTTGGACTGGTTGTCAGGGGAGACGCTTGCAGAAATTGGAATGGTTGTCTGGGAAGACGCTTGCAGAAGTTGGACTGGTTGTCAGGGGAGACGCTTGCAGAAGTTGGACTGGTTATCAGGTGAGACGCTTGCAGAAGTTGGACTGGTTGTCAGGGGAGACGCTTGCAGAAGTTGGACTGGTTGTTAGCGGAGACGCTTGCAGAAGTTGAACTGGTTGTTAGCGGAGACGCTTGTAGAAGTTGGACTGGTTGTCAGGGGAGACGCTTGCAGAAGTTGGACTGGTTGTCAGGGGAGACGCTTGCAGAAGTTGGACTGGTTGTTAGCGGAGACGCTTGCAGAAGTTGAACTGGTTGTTAGCGGAGACGCTTGCAGAAGTTGGACTGGTTGTCAGGGAAGACGCTTGCAGAAGTTGGACTGGTTGTTAGCGGAGACGCTTGCAGAAGTTGGACTGGTTGTCAGGGGAGACGCTTGCAGAAGTTGGACTGGTTGTCTGGGGAGACGCTTGCAGAAGTTGGACTGGTTGTTAGCGGAGACGCTTGAAAAAGTTGGACTGGTTGTCAGGGAAGACGCTTGCAGAAGTTGAACTGGTTGTCAGGGGAGACGCTTGAGAAAGTTGGACTGGTTGTCAAGGGAGACGCTTGCAGAAGTTGGACTGGTTGTCATGGGAGACGCTTGCAGAAGTTGGACTGGTTATCAGGGGAGACGCTTGCAGAAGTTGGACTGGTTGTCTGGGGAGACGCTTGCAGAAGTTGGACTGGTTGTTAGCGGAGACGCTTGCAGAAGTTGGACTGGTTGTCTGGGGAGTTGCTTGCAGAAGATGGACTGGTTGTTAGCGGAGACGCTTGCAGAAGTTGGACTGGTTGTCTGGGGAGACGCTTGCAGAAGTTGGACTGGTTGTCAGGGGAGACGCTTGCAGAAGTTGGACTGGTTGTTAGCGGAGACTCTTGCAGAAGTTGAACTGGTTGTCAGGGGAGACGCTTGCAGAAGTTGGACTGGTTGTTAGCGGAGACGCTTGCAGAAGTTGGACTGGTTGTCTGGGGAGACGCTTGCAGAAGTTGGACTGGTTGTTAGCGGAGACGCTTGCAGAAGTTGGACTGGTTGTCAGGGGAGACGCTTGCAGAAGTTGAACTGGTTGTCAGGGGAGACGCTTGCAGAAGTTGGACTGGTTGTCAAGGGAGACGCTTGCAGAAGTTAGACTGGTTGTCAGGGGAGACGCTTGCAGAAGTTGGACTGGTTGTTAGCGGAGACGCTTGCAGAAGTTGGACTGGTTGTTAGCGGAGACTCTTGCAGAAGTTGGACTGGTTGTTAGCGGAGACGCTTGCAAAAGATGGACTGGTTGTCAGGGGAGACGCTTGCAGAAGTTGGACTGGTTGTCTGGGGAGACGCTTGCAGAAGTTGGACTGGTTGTCAGGGGAGACGCTTGCAGAAGTTGGACTGGTTGTTAGCGGAGACTCTTGCAGAAGTTGGACTGGTTGTTAGCGGAGACGCTTGCAAAAGATGGACTGGTTGTCAGGGGAGACGCTTGCAGAAGTTGGACTGGTTGTCTGGGGAGACGCTTGCAGAAGTTGGACTGGTTGTCAGGGGAGACGCTTGCAGAAGTTGGACTGGTTGTTAGCGGAGACGCTTGCAGAAGTTGAACTGGTTGTTAGCGGAGACGCTTGCAGAAGTTGGACTGGTTGTCAGGGAAGACGCTTGCAGAAGTTGGACTGGTTGTCTGGGGAGACGCTTGCAGAAGTTGGACTGGTTGTCAGGGGAGACGCTTGCAGAAGTTGGACTGGTTGTTAGCGGAGACGCTTGCAGAAGTTGAACTGGTTGTTAGCGGAGACGCTTGCAGAAGTTGGACTGGTTGTCAGGGAAGACGCTTGCAGAAGTTGGACTGGTTGTCAAGGGAGACGCTTGCAGAAGTTGGACTGGTTGTTAGCGGAGACGCTTGCAGAAGTTGGACTGGTTGTTAGCGGAGACGATTGCAGAAGATGGACTGGTTGTCAGGGGAGACGCTTGCAGAAGTTGGACTGGTTGTCTGGGGAGACGCTTGCAGAAGTTGAACTGGTTGTTAGCGGAGACGCTTGCAGAAGTTGGACTGGTTGTCAGGGAAGACGCTTGCAGAAGTTGGACTGGTTGTCAAGGGAGACGCTTGCAGAAGTTGAACTGGTTGTTACCGGAGACGCTTGCAGAAGTTGGACTGGTTGTTAGCGGAGACGATTGCAGAAGATGGACTGGTTGTCAGGGGAGACGCTTGCAGAAGTTGGACTGGTTGTCAAGGGAGACGCTTGCAGAAGTTGGACTGGTTGTTAGCGGAGACGCTTGCAGAAGTTGGACTGGTTGTCAGGGATGACGCTTGCAGAAGTTGAACTGGTTGTCAGGGGAGACGCTTGCAGAAGTTGGACTGGTTGTCAAGGGAGACGCTAGCAGAAGTTGGACTGGTTGTCAGGGGAGACGCTTGCAGAAGTTGAACTGGTTGTCAGGGGAGACGATTGCAGAAGTTGGACTGGTTGTCAGGGGAGACGCTTGCAGAAGTTGGACTGGTTGTCTGGGGAGAAGTTGGACTGGTTGTTAGCGGAGACTCTTGCAGAAGTTGGACTGGTTGTCTGGGGAGATGCTTGCAGAAGTTGGACTGGTTGTTAGCGGAGACGCTTGAAGAAGTTGGACTGGTTGTCAGGGAAGACGCTTGCAGAAGTTGAACTGGTTGTCAGGGGAGACGCTTGCAGAAGTTGGACTGGTTGTCAAGGGAGACGCTTGCAGAAGTTGGACTGGTTGTCAGGGGAGACGCTTGCAGAAGTTGAACTGGTTGTCAGGGGAGACGCTTGCAGAAGTTGGACTGGTTGTCAGGGGAGACGCTTGCAGAAGTTGGAATGGTTGTTAGCGGAGACTCTTGCAGAAGTTGGAC
This sequence comes from Biomphalaria pfeifferi, assembly GCA_030265305.1. Classification (NCBI taxonomy): domain Eukaryota; kingdom Metazoa; phylum Mollusca; class Gastropoda; family Planorbidae; genus Biomphalaria; species Biomphalaria pfeifferi. The sequence goes on along the minus strand of JASAOG010000123.1, from coordinate 237,018 downwards.
TGGTTGTCAGGGGAGACGCTTGCAGAAGTTGGACTGGTTGTTAGCGGAGACGCTTGCAGAAGTTGGACCTGTTGTCAGGGGAGACGCTTGCAGAAGTTGGACTGGTTGTTAGCGGAGTCGCTTGCAGAAGTTGGACTGGTTTTCAGGGAAGACGCTTGCAGAAGTTGAACTGGTTGTCAGGGGAGACGCTTGCAGACGTTGGACTGGTTGTCAAGGGAGAGGCTTGCAGAAGTTGGACTGGTTGTCAGGGGAGACGCTTGCAGAAGTTGAACTGGTTATCAGGGGAGACGCTTGCAGAAGTTGGACTGGTTGTCAGGGGAGACGCTTGCAGAAATTGGAATGGTTGTCTGGGAAGACGCTTGCAGAAGTTGGACTGGTTGTCAGGGGAGACGCTTGCAGAAGTTGGACTGGTTATCAGGTGAGACGCTTGCAGAAGTTGGACTGGTTGTCAGGGGAGACGCTTGCAGAAGTTGGACTGGTTGTTAGCGGAGACGCTTGCAGAAGTTGAACTGGTTGTTAGCGGAGACGCTTGTAGAAGTTGGACTGGTTGTCAGGGGAGACGCTTGCAGAAGTTGGACTGGTTGTCAGGGGAGACGCTTGCAGAAGTTGGACTGGTTGTTAGCGGAGACGCTTGCAGAAGTTGAACTGGTTGTTAGCGGAGACGCTTGCAGAAGTTGGACTGGTTGTCAGGGAAGACGCTTGCAGAAGTTGGACTGGTTGTTAGCGGAGACGCTTGCAGAAGTTGGACTGGTTGTCAGGGGAGACGCTTGCAGAAGTTGGACTGGTTGTCTGGGGAGACGCTTGCAGAAGTTGGACTGGTTGTTAGCGGAGACGCTTGAAAAAGTTGGACTGGTTGTCAGGGAAGACGCTTGCAGAAGTTGAACTGGTTGTCAGGGGAGACGCTTGCAGAAGTTGGACTGGTTGTCAAGGGAGACGCTTGCAGAAGTTGGACTGGTTGTCATGGGAGACGCTTGCAGAAGTTGGACTGGTTATCAGGGGAGACGCTTGCAGAAGTTGGACTGGTTGTCTGGGGAGACGCTTGCAGAAGTTGGACTGGTTGTTAGCGGAGACGCTTGCAGAAGTTGGACTGGTTGTCTGGGGAGTTGCTTGCAGAAGATGGACTGGTTGTTAGCGGAGACGCTTGCAGAAGTTGGACTGGTTGTCTGGGGAGACGCTTGCAGAAGTTGGACTGGTTGTCAGGGGAGACGCTTGCAGAAGTTGGACTGGTTGTTAGCGGAGACTCTTGCAGAAGTTGGACTGGTTGTCAGGGGAGACGCTTGCAGAAGTTGGACTGGTTGTTAGCGGAGACGCTTGCAGAAGTTGGACTGGTTGTCTGGGGAGACGCTTGCAAAAGTTGGACTGGTTGTTAGCGGAGACGCTTGCAGAAGTTGGACTGGTTGTCAGGGGAGACGCTTGCAGAAGTTGAACTGGTTGTCAGGGGAGACGCTTGCAGAAGTTGGACTGGTTGTCAAGGGAGACGCTTGCAGAAGTTAGACTGGTTGTCAGGGGAGACGCTTGCAGAAGTTGGACTGGTTGTTAGCGGAGACGCTTGCAGAAGTTGAACTGGTTGTTAGCGGAGACGCTTGCAGAAGTTGGACTGGTTGTCAGGGAAGACGCTTGCAGAAGTTGGACTGGTTGTCAAGGGAGACGCTTGCAGAAGTTGGACTGGTTGTTAGCGGAGACGCTTGCAGAAGTTGGACTGGTTGTTAGCGGAGACGATTGCAGAAGATGGACTGGTTGTCAGGGGAGACGCTTGCAGAAGTTGGACTGGTTGTCTGGGGAGACGCTTGCAGAAGTTGGACTGGTTGTCAGGGGAGACGCTTGCAGAAGTTGGACTGGTTTTTAGCGGAGACGCTTGCAGAAGTTGGACTGGTTGTCAGGGAAGACGCTTGCAGAAGTTGAACTGGTTGTCAGGGGAGACGCTTGCAGAAGTTGGACTGGTTGTCAAGGGAGACGCTTGCAGAAGTTGGACTGGTTGTCAGGGGAGACGCTTGCAGAAGTTGAACTGGTTGTTAGCGGAGACGCTTGTAGAAGTTGGACTGGTTGTTAGCGGAGACGCTTGCAGAAGTTGAACTGGTTGTTAGCGGAGACGCTTGCAGAAGTTGGACTGGTTGTCAGGGAAGACGCTTGCAGAAGTTGGACTGGTTGTTAGCGGAGACGCTTGCAGAAGTTGGACTGGTTGTCAGGGGAGACGCTTGCAGAAGTTGGACTGGTTGTCTGGGGAGACGCTTGCAGAAGTTGGACTGGTTGTTAGCGGAGACGCTTGAAAAAGTTGGACTGGTTGTCAGGGAAGACGCTTGCAGAAGTTGAACTGGTTGTCAGGGGAGACGCTTGCAGAAGTTGGACTGGTTGTCAAGGGAGACGCTTGCAGAAGTTGGACTGGTTGTCATGGGAGACGCTTGCAGAAGTTGGACTGGTTATCAGGGGAGACGCTTGCAGAAGTTGGACTGGTTGTCTGGGGAGACGCTTGCAGAAGTTGGACTGGTTGTTAGCGGAGACGCTTGCAGAAGTTGGACTGGTTGTCTGGGGAGTTGCTTGCAGAAGATGGACTGGTTGTTAGCGGAGACGCTTGCAGAAGTTGGACTGGTTGTCTGGGGAGACGCTTGCAGAAGTTGGACTGGTTGTCAGGGGAGACGCTTGCAGAAGTTGGACTGGTTGTTAGCGGAGACTCTTGCAGAAGTTGGACTGGTTGTCAGGGGAGACGCTTGCAGAAGTTGGACTGGTTGTTAGCGGAGACGCTTGCAGAAGTTGGACTGGTTGTCTGGGGAGACGCTTGCAGAAGTTGGACTGGTTGTTAGCGGAGACGCTTGCAGAAGTTGGACTGGTTGTCAGGGGAGACGCTTGCAGAAGTTGAACTGGTTGTCAGGGGAGACGCTTGCAGAAGTTGGACTGGTTGTCAAGGGAGACGCTTGCAGAAGTTAGACTGGTTGTCAGGGGAGACGCTTGCAGAAGTTGGACTGGTTGTTAGCGGAGACGCTTGCAGAAGTTGAACTGGTTGTTAGCGGAGACGCTTGCAGAAGTTGGACTGGTTGTCAGGGAAGACGCTTGCAGAAGTTGGACTGGTTGTCAAGGGAGACGCTTGCAGAAGTTGGACTGGTTGTTAGCGGAGACGCTTGCAGAAGTTGGACTGGTTGTTAGCGGAGACGATTGCAGAAGATGGACTGGTTGTCAGGGGAGACGCTTGCAGAAGTTGGACTGGTTGTCTGGGGAGACGCTTGCAGAAGTTGGACTGGTTGTCAGGGGAGACGCTTGCAGAAGTTGGACTGGTTTTTAGCGGAGACGCTTGCAGAAGTTGGACTGGTTGTCAGGGAAGACGCTTGCAGAAGTTGAACTGGTTGTCAGGGGAGACGCTTGCAGAAGTTGGACTGGTTGTCAAGGGAGACGCTTGCAGAAGTTGGACTGGTTGTCAGGGGAGACGCTTGCAGAAGTTGAACTGGTTGTCAGGGGAGACGATTGCAGAAGTTGGACTGGTTGTCAGGGGAGACGCTTGCAGAAGTTGGACTGGTTGTCTGGGGAGAAGTTGGACTGGTTGTTAGCGGAGACTCTTGCAGAAGTTGGACTGGTTGTCTGGGGAGACGCTTGCAGAAGTTGGACTGGTTGTTAGCGGAGACGCTTGAAGAAGTTGGACTGGTTGTCAGGGAAGACGCTTGCAGAAGTTGAACTGGTTGTCAGGGGAGACGCTTGCAGAAGTTGGACTGGTTGTCAAGGGAGACGCTTGCAGAAGTTGGACTGGTTGTCAGGGGAGACGCTTGCAGAAGTTGAACTGGTTGTCAGGGGAGACGCTTGCAGAAGTTGGACTGGTTGTCAGGGGAGACGCTTGCAGAGGTTGGAATGGTTTTCAGGGGAGACGCTTGCAGAAGTTGGACTGGTTGTCTGGGGAGACGCTTGCAGAAGTTGGACTGGTTGTAAGCGGAGACGCTTGCAGAAGTTGGACTGGTTGTCAGGGGAGACGCTTGCAGAAGTTGGACTGGTTGTTAGCGGAGACGCTTGCAGAAGTTGGACTGGTTGTCAGGGAAGACGCTTGCAGAAGTTGGACTGGTTGTTAGCGGAGACGCTTGCAGAAGTTGGACTGGTTGTCAGGGGAGACGCTTGCAGAAGTTGGACTGGTTGTCTGGGGAGACGCTTGCAGAAGTTGGACTGGTTGTTAGCGGAGACGCTTGAAAAAGTTGGACTGGTTGTCAGGGAAGACGCTTGCAGAAGTTGAACTGGTTGTCAGGGGAGACGCTTGCAGAAGTTGGACTGGTTGTCAAGGGAGACGCTTGCAGAAGTTGGACTGGTTGTCATGGGAGACGCTTGCAGAAGTTGGACTGGTTATCAGGGGAGACGCTTGCAGAAGTTGGACTGGTTGTCTGGGGAGACGCTTGCAGAAGTTGGACTGGTTGTTAGCGGAGACGCTTGCAGAAGTTGGACTGGTTGTCTGGGGAGTTGCTTGCAGAAGATGGACTGGTTGTTAGCGGAGACGCTTGCAGAAGTTGGACTGGTTGTCTGGGGAGACGCTTGCAGAAGTTGGACTGGTTGTCAGGGGAGACGCTTGCAGAAGTTGGACTGGTTGTTAGCGGAGACTCTTGCAGAAGTTGGACTGGTTGTCAGGGGAGACGCTTGCAGAAGTTGGACTGGTTGTTAGCGGAGACGCTTGCAGAAGTTGGACTGGTTGTCTGGGGAGACGCTTGCAGAAGTTGGACTGGTTGTTAGCGGAGACGCTTGCAGAAGTTGGACTGGTTGTCAGGGGAGACGCTTGCAGAAGTTGAACTGGTTGTCAGGGGAGACGCTTGCAGAAGTTGGACTGGTTGTCAAGGGAGACGCTTGCAGAAGTTAGACTGGTTGTCAGGGGAGACGCTTGCAGAAGTTGGACTGGTTGTTAGCGGAGACGCTTGCAGAAGTTGAACTGGTTGTTAGCGGAGACGCTTGCAGAAGTTGGACTGGTTGTCAGGGAAGACGCTTGCAGAAGTTGGACTGGTTGTCAAGGGAGACGCTTGCAGAAGTTGGACTGGTTGTTAGCGGAGACGCTTGCAGAAGTTGGACTGGTTGTTAGCGGAGACGATTGCAGAAGATGGACTGGTTGTCAGGGGAGACGCTTGCAGAAGTTGGACTGGTTGTCTGGGGAGACGCTTGCAGAAGTTGGACTGGTTGTCAGGGGAGACGCTTGCAGAAGTTGGACTGGTTTTTAGCGGAGACGCTTGCAGAAGTGTGACTGGTTGTCAGGGAAGACGCTTGCAGAAGTTGAACTGGTTGTCAGGGGAGACGCTTGCAGAAGTTGGACTGGTTGTCAAGGGAGACGCTTGCAGAAGTTGGACTGGTTGTCAGGGGAGACGCTTGCAGAAGTTGAACTGGTTGTCAGGGGAGACGATTGCAGAAGTTGGACTGGTTGTCAGGGGAGACGCTTGCAGAAGTTGGACTGGTTGTCTGGGGAGAAGTTGGACTGGTTGTTAGCGGAGACTCTTGCAGAAGTTGGACTGGTTGTCTGGGGAGACGCTTGCAGAAGTTGGACTGGTTGTTAGCGGAGACGCTTGAAGAAGTTGGACTGGTTGTCAGGGAAGACGCTTGCAGAAGTTGAACTGGTTGTCAGGGGAGACGCTTGCAGAAGTTGGACTGGTTGTCAAGGGAGACGCTTGCAGAAGTTGGACTGGTTGTCAGGGGAGACGCTTGCAGAAGTTGAACTGGTTGTCAGGGGAGACGCTTGCAGAAGTTGGACTGGTTGTCAGGGGAGACGCTTGCAGAGGTTGGAATGGTTGTCTGGGGAGACGCTTGCAGAAGTTGGACTGGTTTTCATGGGAGACGCTTGCAGAAGTTGGACTGGTTTTCAGGGGAGACGCTTGCAGAAGTTGGACTGGTTGTCTGGGGAGACGCTTGCAGAAGTTGGACTGGTTGTTAGCGGAGACGCTTGAAGAAGTTGGACTGGTTGTCAGGGAAGACGCTTGCAGAAGTTGAACTGGTTGTCTGGGGAGACGCTTGCAGAAGTTGGACTGGTTGTCAGGGGAGACGCTTGCAGAAGTTGGACTGGTTGTCAGGGGAGACGCTTGCAGAAGTTGAACTGGTTATCAGGGGAGACGCTTGCAGAAGTTGGACTGGTTGTCAGGGGAGACGCTTGCAGAAATTGGAATGGTTGTCTGGGAAGACGCTTGCAGAAGTTGGACTGGTTGTCAGGGGAGACGCTTGCAGAAGTTGGACTGGTTATCAGGTGAGACGCTTGCAGAAGTTGGACTGGTTGTCAGGGGAGACGCTTGCAGAAGTTGGACTGGTTGTTAGCGGAGACGCTTGCAGAAGTTGAACTGGTTGTTAGCGGAGACGCTTGTAGAAGTTGGACTGGTTGTCAGGGGAGACGCTTGCAGAAGTTGGACTGGTTGTCAGGGGAGACGCTTGCAGAAGTTGGACTGGTTGTTAGCGGAGACGCTTGCAGAAGTTGAACTGGTTGTTAGCGGAGACGCTTGCAGAAGTTGGACTGGTTGTCAGGGAAGACGCTTGCAGAAGTTGGACTGGTTGTTAGCGGAGACGCTTGCAGAAGTTGGACTGGTTGTCAGGGGAGACGCTTGCAGAAGTTGGACTGGTTGTCTGGGGAGACGCTTGCAGAAGTTGGACTGGTTGTTAGCGGAGACGCTTGAAAAAGTTGGACTGGTTGTCAGGGAAGACGCTTGCAGAAGTTGAACTGGTTGTCAGGGGAGACGCTTGCAGAAGTTGGACTGGTTGTCAAGGGAGACGCTTGCAGAAGTTGGACTGGTTGTCATGGGAGACGCTTGCAGAAGTTGGACTGGTTATCAGGGGAGACGCTTGCAGAAGTTGGACTGGTTGTCTGGGGAGACGCTTGCAGAAGTTGGACTGGTTGTTAGCGGAGACGCTTGCAGAAGTTGGACTGGTTGTCTGGGGAGTTGCTTGCAGAAGATGGACTGGTTGTAACCGAGACGCTTGCAGAAGTTGGACTGGTTGTCTGGGGAGACGCTTGCAGAAGTTGGACTGGTTGTCAGGGGAGACGCTTGCAGAAGTTGGACTGGTTGTTAGCGGAGACTCTTGCAGAAGTTGGACTGGTTGTCAGGGGAGACGCTTGCAGAAGTTGGACTGGTTGTTAGCGGAGACGCTTGCAGAAGTTGGACTGGTTGTCTGGGGAGACGCTTGCAGAAGTTGGACTGGTTGTTAGCGGAGACGCTTGCAGAAGTTGGACTGGTTGTCAGGGGAGACGCTTGCAGAAGTTGAACTGGTTGTCAGGGGAGACGCTTGCAGAAGTTGGACTGGTTGTCAAGGGAGACGCTTGCAGAAGTTAGACTGGTTGTCAGGGGAGACGCTTGCAGAAGTTGGACTGGTTGTTAGCGGAGACGCTTGCAGAAGTTGAACTGGTTGTTAGCGGAGACGCTTGCAGAAGTTGGACTGGTTGTCAGGGAAGACGCTTGCAGAAGTTGGACTGGTTGTCAAGGGAGACGCTTGCAGAAGTTGGACTGGTTGTTAGCGGAGACGCTTGCAGAAGTTGGACTGGTTGTTAGCGGAGACGATTGCAGAAGATGGACTGGTTGTCAGGGGAGACGCTTGCAGAAGTTGGACTGGTTGTCTGGGGAGACGCTTGCAGAAGTTGGACTGGTTGTCAGGGGAGACGCTTGCAGAAGTTGGACTGGTTTTTAGCGGAGACGCTTGCAGAAGTTGGACTGGTTGTCAGGGAAGACGCTTGCAGAAGTTGAACTGGTTGTCAGGGGAGACGCTTGCAGAAGTTGGACTGGTTGTCAAGGGAGACGCTTGCAGAAGTTGGACTGGTTGTCAGGGGAGACGCTTGCAGAAGTTGAACTGGTTGTTAGCGGAGACGCTTGTAGAAGTTGGACTGGTTGTTAGCGGAGACGCTTGCAGAAGTTGAACTGGTTGTTAGCGGAGACGCTTGCAGAAGTTGGACTGGTTGTCAGGGAAGACGCTTGCAGAAGTTGGACTGGTTGTTAGCGGAGACGCTTGCAGAAGTTGGACTGGTTGTCAGGGGAGACGCTTGCAGAAGTTGGACTGGTTGTCTGGGGAGACGCTTGCAGAAGTTGGACTGGTTGTTAGCGGAGACGCTTGAAAAAGTTGGACTGGTTGTCAGGGAAGACGCTTGCAGAAGTTGAACTGGTTGTCAGGGGAGACGCTTGCAGAAGTTGGACTGGTTGTCAAGGGAGACGCTTGCAGAAGTTGGACTGGTTGTCATGGGAGACGCTTGCAGAAGTTGGACTGGTTATCAGGGGAGACGCTTGCAGAAGTTGGACTGGTTGTCTGGGGAGACGCTTGCAGAAGTTGGACTGGTTGTTAGCGGAGACGCTTGCAGAAGTTGGACTGGTTGTCTGGGGAGTTGCTTGCAGAAGATGGACTGGTTGTTAGCGGAGACGCTTGCAGAAGTTGGACTGGTTGTCTGGGGAGACGCTTGCAGAAGTTGGACTGGTTGTCAGGGGAGACGCTTGCAGAAGTTGGACTGGTTGTCAAGGGAGACGCTTGCAGAAGTTAGACTGGTTGTCAGGGGAGACGCTTGCAGAAGTTGGACTGGTTGTTAGCGGAGACGCTTGCAGAAGTTGAACTGGTTGTTAGCGGAGACGCTTGCAGAAGTTGGACTGGTTGTCAGGGAAGACGCTTGCAGAAGTTGGACTGGTTGTCAAGGGAGACGCTTGCAGAAGTTGGACTGGTTGTTAGCGGAGACGCTTGCAGAAGTTGGACTGGTTGTTAGCGGAGACGATTGCAGAAGATGGACTGGTTGTCAGGGGAGACGCTTGCAGAAGTTGGACTGGTTGTCTGGGGAGACGCTTGCAGAAGTTGGACTGGTTGTCAGGGGAGACGCTTGCAGAAGTTGGACTGGTTTTTAGCGGAGACGCTTGCAGAAGTTGGACTGGTTGTCAGGGAAGACGCTTGCAGAAGTTGAACTGGTTGTCAGGGGAGACGCTTGCAGAAGTTGGACTGGTTGTCAAGGGAGACGCTTGCAGAAGTTGGACTGGTTGTCAGGGGAGACGCTTGCAGAAGTTGAACTGGTTGTCAGGGGAGACGATTGCAGAAGTTGGACTGGTTGTCAGGGGAGACGCTTGCAGAAGTTGGACTGGTTGTCTGGGGAGAAGTTGGACTGGTTGTTAGCGGAGACTCTTGCAGAAGTTGGACTGGTTGTCTGGGGAGACGCTTGCAGAAGTTGGACTGGTTGTTAGCGGAGACGCTTGAAAAAGTTGGACTGGTTGTCAGGGAAGACGCTTGCAGAAGTTGAACTGGTTGTCAGGGGAGACGCTTGCAGAAGTTGGACTGGTTGTCAAGGGAGACGCTTGCAGAAGTTGGACTGGTTGTCATGGGAGACGCTTGCAGAAGTTGGACTGGTTATCAGGGGAGACGCTTGCAGAAGTTGGACTGGTTGTCTGGGGAGACGCTTGCAGAAGTTGGACTGGTTGTTAGCGGAGACGCTTGCAGAAGTTGGACTGGTTGTCTGGGGAGTTGCTTGCAGAAGATGGACTGGTTGTTAGCGGAGACGCTTGCAGAAGTTGGACTGGTTGTCTGGGGAGACGCTTGCAGAAGTTGGACTGGTTGTCAGGGGAGACGCTTGCAGAAGTTGGACTGGTTGTTAGCGGAGACTCTTGCAGAAGTTGGACTGGTTGTCAGGGGAGACGCTTGCAGAAGTTGGACTGGTTGTTAGCGGAGACGCTTGCAGAAGTTGGACTGGTTGTCTGGGGAGACGCTTGCAGAAGTTGGACTGGTTGTTAGCGGAGACGCTTGCAGAAGTTGGACTGGTTGTCAGGGGAGACGCTTGCAGAAGTTGAACTGGTTGTCAGGGGAGACGCTTGCAGAAGTTGGACTGGTTGTCAAGGGAGACGCTTGCAGAAGTTAGACTGGTTGTCAGGGGAGACGCTTGCAGAAGTTGGACTGGTTGTTAGCGGAGACGCTTGCAGAAGTTGAACTGGTTGTTAGCGGAGACGCTTGCAGAAGTTGGACTGGTTGTCAGGGAAGACGCTTGCAGAAGTTGGACTGGTTGTCAAGGGAGACGCTTGCAGAAGTTGGACTGGTTGTTAGCGGAGACGCTTGCAGAAGTTGGACTGGTTGTTAGCGGAGACGATTGCAGAAGATGGACTGGTTGTCAGGGGAGACGCTTGCAGAAGTTGGACTGGTTGTCTGGGGAGACGCTTGCAGAAGTTGGACTGGTTGTCAGGGGAGACGCTTGCAGAAGTTGGACTGGTTTTTAGCGGAGACGCTTGCAGAAGTTGGACTGGTTGTCAGGGAAGACGCTTGCAGAAGTTGAACTGGTTGTCAGGGGAGACGCTTGCAGAAGTTGGACTGGTTGTCAAGGGAGACGCTTGCAGAAGTTGGACTGGTTGTCAGGGGAGACGCTTGCAGAAGTTGAACTGGTTGTCAGGGGAGACGATTGCAGAAGTTGGACTGGTTGTCAGGGGAGACGCTTGCAGAAGTTGGACTGGTTGTCTGGGGAGAAGTTGGACTGGTTGTTAGCGGAGACTCTTGCAGAAGTTGGACTGGTTGTCTGGGGAGACGCTTGCAGAAGTTGGACTGGTTGTTAGCGGAGACGCTTGAAGAAGTTGGACTGGTTGTCAGGGAAGACGCTTGCAGAAGTTGAACTGGTTGTCAGGGGAGACGCTTGCAGAAGTTGGACTGGTTGTCAAGGGAGACGCTTGCAGAAGTTGGACTGGTTGTCAGGGGAGACGCTTGCAGAAGTTGAACTGGTTGTCAGGGGAGACGCTTGCAGAAGTTGGACTGGTTGTCAGGGGAGACGCTTGCAGAGGTTGGAATGGTTGTCTGGGGAGACGCTTGCAGAAGTTGGACTGGTTTTCATGGGAGACGCTTGCAGAAGTTGGACTGGTTTTCAGGGGAGACGCTTGCAGAAGTTGGACTGGTTGTCTGGGGAGACGCTTGCAGAAGTTGGACTGGTTGTAAGCGGAGACGCTTGCAGAAGTTGGACTGGTTGTCAGGGGAGACGCTTGCAGAAGTTGGACTGGTTGTTAGCGGAGACGCTTGCAGAAGTTGGACTGGTTGTCAGGGAAGACGCTTGCAGAAGTTGGACTGGTTGTTAGCGGAGACGCTTGCAGAAGTTGGACTGGTTGTCAGGGGAGACGCTTGCAGAAGTTGGACTGGTTGTCTGGGGAGACGCTTGCAGAAGTTGGACTGGTTGTTAGCGGAGACGCTTGAAAAAGTTGGACTGGTTGTCAGGGAAGACGCTTGCAGAAGTTGAACTGGTTGTCAGGGGAGACGCTTGCAGAAGTTGGACTGGTTGTCAAGGGAGACGCTTGCAGAAGTTGGACTGGTTGTCATGGGAGACGCTTGCAGAAGTTGGACTGGTTATCAGGGGAGACGCTTGCAGAAGTTGGACTGGTTGTCTGGGGAGACGCTTGCAGAAGTTGGACTGGTTGTTAGCGGAGACGCTTGCAGAAGTTGGACTGGTTGTCTGGGGAGTTGCTTGCAGAAGATGGACTGGTTGTTAGCGGAGACGCTTGCAGAAGTTGGACTGGTTATCTGGGGAGACGCTTGCAGAAGTTGGACTGGTTGTCAGGGGAGACGCTTGCAGAAGTTGGACTGGTTGTTAGCGGAGACTCTTGCAGAAGTTGGACTGGTTGTCAGGGGAGACGCTTGCAGAAGTTGGACTGGTTGTTAGCGGAGACGCTTGCAGAAGTTGGACTGGTTGTCTGGGGAGACGCTTGCAGAAGTTGGACTGGTTGTTAGCGGAGACGCTTGCAGAAGTTGGACTGGTTGTCAGGGGAGACGCTTGCAGAAGTTGAACTGGTTGTCAGGGGAGACGCTTGCAGAAGTTGGACTGGTTGTCAAGGGAGACGCTTGCAGAAGTTAGACTGGTTGTCAGGGGAGACGCTTGCAGAAGTTGGACTGGTTGTTAGCGGAGACGCTTGCAGAAGTTGAACTGGTTGTTAGCGGAGACGCTTGCAGAAGTTGGACTGGTTGTCAGGGAAGACGCTTGCAGAAGTTGGACTGGTTGTCAAGGGAGACGCTTGCAGAAGTTGGACTGGTTGTTAGCGGAGACGCTTGCAGAAGTTGGACTGGTTGTTAGCGGAGACGATTGCAGAAGATGGACTGGTTGTCAGGGGAGACGCTTGCAGAAGTTGGACTGGTTGTCTGGGGAGACGCTTGCAGAAGTTGGACTGGTTGTCAGGGGAGACGCTTGCAGAAGTTGGACTGGTTTTTAGCGGAGACGCTTGCAGAAGTGTGACTGGTTGTCAGGGAAGACGCTTGCAGAAGTTGAACTGGTTGTCAGGGGAGACGCTTGCAGAAGTTGGACTGGTTGTCAAGGGAGACGCTTGCAGAAGTTGGACTGGTTGTCAGGGGAGACGCTTGCAGAAGTTGAACTGGTTGTCAGGGGAGACGATTGCAGAAGTTGGACTGGTTGTCAGGGGAGACGCTTGCAGAAGTTGGACTGGTTGTCTGGGGAGAAGTTGGACTGGTTGTTAGCGGAGACTCTTGCAGAAGTTGGACTGGTTGTCTGGGGAGACGCTTGCAGAAGTTGGACTGGTTGTTAGCGGAGACGCTTGAAGAAGTTGGACTGGTTGTCAGGGAAGACGCTTGCAGAAGTTGAACTGGTTGTCAGGGGAGACGCTTGCAGAAGTTGGACTGGTTGTCAAGGGAGACGCTTGCAGAAGTTGGACTGGTTGTCAGGGGAGACGCTTGCAGAAGTTGAACTGGTTGTCAGGGGAGACGCTTGCAGAAGTTGGACTGGTTGTCAGGGGAGACGCTTGCAGAGGTTGGAATGGTTGTCTGGGGAGACGCTTGCAGAAGTTGGACTGGTTTTCATGGGAGACGCTTGCAGAAGTTGGACTGGTTTTCAGGGGAGACGCTTGCAGAAGTTGGACTGGTTGTCTGGGGAGACGCTTGCAGAAGTTGGACTGGTTGTAAGCGGAGACGCTTGCAGAAGTTGGACTGGTTGTCAGGGGAGACGCTTGCAGAAGTTGGACTGGTTGTTAGCGGAGACTCTTGCAGAAGTCTGACTGGTTGTTAGCGGAGACGCTTGCAAAAGATGGACTGGTTGTCAGGGGAGACGCTTGCAGAAGTTGGACTGGTTGTCTGGGGAGACGCTTGCAGAAGTTGGACTGGTTGTCAGGGGGGACGCTTGCAGAAGTTGGAATGGTTGTTAGCGGAGACTCTTGCAGAAGTTGGACTGGTTGTCAGGGGAGACGCTTGCAGAAGTTGGACTGGTTGTTAGCGGAGACGCTTGCAGAAGATGGACTGGTTGTCAGGGGAGACGCTTGCAGAAGTTGGACTGGTTGTTAGCGGAGTCGCTTGCAGAAGTTGGACTGGTTTTCAGGGAAGACGCTTGCAGAAGTTGAACTGGTTGTCAGGGGAGACGCTTGCAGACGTTGGACTGGTTGTCAAGGGAGAGGCTTGCAGAAGTTGGACTGGTTGTCAGGGGAGACGCTTGCAGAAGTTGAACTGGTTATCAGGGGAGACGCTTGCAGAAGTTGGACTGGTTGTCAGGGGAGACGCTTGCAGAAATTGGAATGGTTGTCTGGGAAGACGCTTGCAGAAGTTGGACTGGTTGTCAGGGGAGACGCTTGCATAAGTTGGACTGGTTGTCAGGGAAGACGCTTGCAGACTGGTTGTCAGGGAAAACGCTTGCAGAAGTTGGACTGGTTGTTAGCGGAGACGCTTGCAGAAGTTGAACTGGTTGTTAGCGGAGACGCTTGCAGAAGTTGGACTGGTTGTCAGGGGAGACGCTTGCAGAAGTTGGACTGGTTGTCTGGGGAGACGCTTGCAGAAGTTAGTCTGGTTGTCAGGGGAGACGCTTGCAGAAGTTGGACTGGTTGTTAGCGGAGACTCTTGCAGAAGTTGGACTGGTTGTTAGCGGAGACGCTTGCAAAAGATGGACTGGTTGTCAGGGGAGACGCTTGCAGAAGTTGGACTGGTTGTCTGGGGAGACGCTTGCAGAAGTTGGACTGGTTGTCAGGGGAGACGCTTGCAGAAGTTGGACTGGTTGTTAGCGGAGACGCTTGCAGAAGTTGAACTGGTTGTTAGCGGAGACGCTTGCAGAAGTTGGACTGGTTGTCAGGGAAGACGCTTGCAGAAGTTGGACTGGTTGTCTGGGGAGACGCTTGCAGAAGTTAGTCTGGTTGTCAGGGGAGACGCTTGCAGAAGTTGGACTGGTTGTTAGCGGAGACTCTTGCAGAAGTTGGACTGGTTGTTAGCGGAGACGCTTGCAAAAGATGGACTGGTTGTCAGGGGAGACGCTTGCAGAAGTTGGACTGGTTGTCTGGGGAGACGCTTGCAGAAGTTGGACTTGTTGTCAGGGGAGACGCTTGCAGAAGTTGGACTGGTTGTTAGCGGAGACGCTTGCAGAAGTTGAACTGGTTGTTAGCGGAGACGCTTGCAGAAGTTGGACTGGTTGTCAGGGAAGACGCTTGCAGAAGTTGGACTGGTTGTCTGGGGAGACGCTTGCAGAAGTTGGACTGGTTGTCAGGGGAGACGCTTGCAGAAGTTGGACTGGTTGTTAGCGGAGACGCTTGCAGAAGTTGAACTGGTTGTTAGCGGAGACGCTTGCAGAAGTTGGACTGGTTGTCAGGGAAGACGCTTGCAGAAGTTGGACTGGTTGTCAAGGGAGACGCTTGCAGAAGTTGGACTGGTTGTTAGCGGAGACGCTTGCAGAAGTTGGACTGGTTGTTAGCGGAGACGATTGCAGAAGATGGACTGGTTATGAGGGGAGACGCTTGCAGAAGTTGGACTGGTTGTCTGGGGAGACGCTTGCAGAAGTTGAACTGGTTGTTAGCGGAGACGCTTGCAGAAGTTGGACTGGTTGTCAGGGAAGACGCTTGCAGAAGTTGGACTGGTTGTCAAGGGAGACGCTTGCAGAAGTTGGACTGGTTGTTACCGGAGACGCTTGCAGAAGTTGGACTGGTTGTTAGCGGAGACGATTGCAGAAGATGGACTGGTTGTCAGGGGAGACGCTTGCAGAAGTTGGACTGGTTGTCAAGGGAGACGCTTGCAGAAGTTGGACTGGTTGTTAGCGGAGACGCTTGCAGAAGTTGGACTGGTTGTCAGGGATGACGCTTGCAGAAGTTGAACTGGTTGTCAGGGGAGACGCTTGCAGAAGTTGGACTGGTTGTCAAGGGAGACGCTAGCAGAAGTTGGACTGGTTGTCAGGGGAGACGCTTGCAGAAGTTGAACTGGTTGTCAGGGGAGACGATTGCAGAAGTTGGACTGGTTGTCAGGGGAGACGCTTGCAGAAGTTGGACTGGTTGTCTGGGGAGAAGTTGGACTGGTTGTTAGCGGAGACGCTTGCAGAAATTGGAATGGTTGTCTGGGAAGACGCTTGCAGAAGTTGGACTGGTTGTCAGGGGAGACGCTTGCAGAAGTTGGACTGGTTATCAGGTGAGACGCTTGCAGAAGTTGGACTGGTTGTCAGGGGAGACGCTTGCAGAAGTTGGACTGGTTGTTAGCGGAGACGCTTGCAGAAGTTGAACTGGTTGTTAGCGGAGACGCTTGTAGAAGTTGGACTGGTTGTCAGGGGAGACGCTTGCAGAAGTTGGACTGGTTGTCTGGGAAGACGCTTGCAGAAGTTGGACTGGTTGTTAGCGGAGACGCTTGCAGAAGTTGGACTGGTTGTCTGGGGAGACGCTTGCAGAAGTTGGACTGGTTGTTAGCGGAGACGCTTGCAGAAGTTGGACTGGTTGTCTGGGGAGACGCTTGCAGAAGTTGGTCTGGTTGTCAGGGGAGACGCTTGCAGAAGTTGGACTGGTTGTCTGGGGAGACGCTTGCAGAAGTTGGACTGGTTGTCAGGGGAGACGCTTGCAGAAGTTGGACTGGTTGTTAGCGGAGACGCTTGCAGAAGTTGAACTGGTTGTTAGCGGAGACGCTTGCAGAAGTTGGACTGGTTGTCAGGGGAGACGCTTGCAGAAGTTGGACTGGTTGTCTGGGGAGACGCTTGCAGAAGTTGGACTGGTTGTCAGGGGAGACGCTTGCAGAAGTTGGACTGGTTGTTAGCGGAGACGCTTGCAGAAGTTGAACTGGTTGTTAGCGGAGACGCTTGCAGAAGTTGGACTGGTTGTCAGGGAAGACGCTTGCAGAAGTTGGACTGGTTGTCTGGGGAGACGCTTGCAGAAGTTGGACTGGTTGTCAGGGGAGACGCTTGCAGAAGTTGGACTGGTTGTTAGCGGAGACGCTTGCAGAAGTTGAACTGGTTGTTAGCGGAGACGCTTGCAGAAGTTGGACTGGTTGTCAGGGAAGACGCTTGCAGAAGTTGGACTGGTTGTCAAGGGAGACGCTTGCAGAAGTTGGACTGGTTGTTAGCGGAGACGCTTGCAGAAGTTGGACTGGTTGTTAGCGGAGACGATTGCAGAAGATGGACTGGTTGTCAGGGGAGACGCTTGCAGAAGTTGGACTGGTTGTCTGGGGAGACGCTTGCAGAAGTTGAACTGGTTGTTAGCGGAGACGCTTGCAGAAGTTGGACTGGTTGTCAGGGAAGACGCTTGCAGAAGTTGGACTGGTTGTCAAGGGAGACGCTTGCAGAAGTTGGACTGGTTGTTACCGGAGACGCTTGCAGAAGTTGGACTGGTTGTTAGCGGAGACGATTGCAGAAGATGGACTGGTTGTCAGGGGAGACGCTTGCAGAAGTTGGACTGGTTGTCAGGGGAGACGCTTGCAGAAGTTTGACTGGTTGTTAGCGGAGACGCTTGCAGAAGTTGAACTGGTTGTTAGCGGAGACGCTTGCAGAAGTTGGACTGGTTGTCAGGGAAGACGCTTGCAGAAGTTGGACTGGTTGTCTGGGGAGACGCTTGCAGAAGTTGGACTGGTTGTTAGCGGAGACTCTTGCAGAAGTTGGACTGGTTGTCTGGGGAGACGCTTGCAGAAGTTGGACTGGTTGTTAGCGGAGACGCTTGCAAAAGTTGGACTGGTTGTCAAGGGAGACGCTTGCAGAAGTTGGACTGGTTGTCAGGGGAGACGCTTGCAGAAGTTGAACTGGTTGTCAGGGGAGACGCTTGCAGAAGTTGGACTGGTTGTCAGGGGAGACGCTTACAGAAGTTGGAATGGTTGTCTGGAGAGACGCTTGCAGAAGTTAGACTGGTTGTCAGGGGAGACGCTTGCAGAAGTTGGACTGGTTGTCTAGGGAGAAGTTGGACTGGTTGTTAGCGGAGACTCTTGCAGAAGTTGGACTGGTTGTCTGGGGAGATGCTTGCAGAAGTTGGACTGGTTGTTAGCGGAGACGCTTGAAGAAGTTGGACTGGTTGTCAGGGAAGAAGCTTGCAGAAGTTGAACTGGTTGTCAGGGGAGACGCTTGCAGAAGTTGGACTGGTTGTCAAGGGAGACGCTTGCAGAAGTTGGACTGGTTGTCAGGGGAGACGCTTGCAGAAGTTGAACTGGTTGTCAGGGGAGACGCTTGCAGAAGTTGGACTGGTTGTCTGGGGAGACGCTTGCAGAAGTTGGACTGGTTGTTAGCGGAGACGCTTGCAGAAGTTGGACTGGTTGTTAGCGGAGACGCTTGCAGAAGTTGGACTGGTTGTCAAGGGAGACGCTTGCAGAAGTTGGACTGGTTGTCAGGGGAGACGCTTGCAGAAGTTTGACTGGTTGTTAGCGGAGACGCTTGCAGAAGTTGAACTGGTTGTTAGCGGAGACGCTTGCAGAAGTTGGACTGGTTGTCAGGGGAGACGCTTGCAGAAGTTGGACTGGTTGTTAGCGGAGACGCTTGCAGAAGTTGAACTGGTTGTTAGCGGAGACGCTTGCAGAAGTTGGACTGGTTGTCAGGGGAGACGCTTGCAGAAGTTGGACTGGTTGTCTGGGGAGACGCTTGCAGAAGTTGGACTGGTTGTCAGGGGAGACGCTTGCAGAAGTTGGACTGGTTGTTAGCGGAGACGCTTGCAGAAGTTGAACTGGTTGTTAGCGGAGACGCTTGCAGAAGTTGGACTGGTTGTCAGGGAAGACGCTTGCAGAAGTTGGACTGGTTGTCTGGGGAGACGCTTGCAGAAGTTGGACTGGTTGTCAGGGGAGACGCTTGCAGAAGTTGGACTGGTTGTTAGCGGAGACGCTTGCAGAAGTTGAACTGGTTGTTAGCGGAGACGCTTGCAGAAGTTGGACTGGTTGTCAGGGAAGACGCTTGCAGAAGTTGGACTGGTTGTCAAGGGAGACGCTTGCAGAAGTTGGACTGGTTGTTAGCGGAGACGCTTGCAGAAGTTGAACTGGTTGTTAGCGGAGACGCTTGCAGAAGTTGGACTGGTTGTCAGGGGAGACGCTTGCAGAAGTTGGACTGGTTGTCAGGGGAGACGCTTGCAGAAGTTGGACTGGTTGTCTGGGGAGACGCTTGCAGAAGTTGGACTGGTTGTTAGCGGAGACGCTTGCAGAAGTTGGACTGGTTGTCTGGGGAGACGCTTGCAGAAGTTGGACTGGTTGTTAGCGGAGACGCTTGCAGAAGTTGGACTGGTTGTCTGGGGAGACGCTTGCAGAAGTTGGTCTGGTTGTCAGGGGAGACGCTTGCAGAAGTTGGACTGGTTGTTAGCGGAGACGCTTGCAGAAGTTGGACTGGTTGTCTTGGGAGACGCTTGCAGAAGTTGGACTGGTTGTTAGCGGAGACGCTTGCAGAAGTTGGACTGGTTGTCAGGGGAGACGATTGCAGAAGTTGAACTGGTTGTTAGCGGAGACGCTTGCAGAAGTTGGACTGGTTGTTAAGGGAGACGCTTGCAGAAGTTGGACTGGTTGTCAGGGGAGACGCTTGCAGAAGTTGGACTGGTTGTTAGCGGAGACGCTTGCAGAAGTTGAACTGGTTGTTAGCGGAGACGCTTGCAGAAGTTGGACTGGTTGTCAGGGAAGACGCTTGCAGAAGTTGGACTGGTTGTCAAGGGAGACGCTTGCAGAAGTTGGACTGGTTGTTAGCGGAGATGCTTGCAGAAGTTGGACTGGTTGTTAGCGGAGACGATTGCAGAAGATGGACTGGTTGTCAGAGGAGACGCTTGCAGAAGTTGGACTGGTTGTCAGGGAAGACGCTTGCAGAAGTTGGACTGGTTGTCAGGGGAGACGCTTGCAGAAGTTGGACTGGTTGTTAGCGGAGACGCTTGCAGAAGTTGAACTGGTTGTTAGCGGAGACGCTTGCAGAAGTTGGACTTGTTGTCAGGGAAGACGCTTGCAGAAGTTGGACTGGTTGTCTGGGGAGACGCTTGCAGAAGTTGGACTGGTTGTTAGCGGAGACGCTTGCAGAAGTTGGACTGGTTGTCTGGGGAGACGCTTGCAGAAGTTGGACTGGTTGTTAGCGGAGACGCTTGCAGAAGTTGGACTGGTTGTCAGGGGAGACGCTTGCAGAAGTTGAACTGGTTGTCAGGGGAGACGCTTGCAGAAGTTGGACTGGTTGTCAAGGGAGACGCTTGCAGAAGTTAGACTGGTTGTCAGGGGAGACGCTTGCAGAAGTTGGACTGGTTGTTAGCGGAGACGCTTGCAGAAGTTGAACTGGTTGTTAGCGGAGACGCTTGCAGAAGTTGGACTGGTTGTCAGGGAAGACGCTTGCAGAAGTTGGACTGGTTGTCAAGGGAGACGCTTGCAGAAGTTGGACTGGTTGTTAGCGGAGACGCTTGCAGAAGTTGGACTGGTTGTTAGCGGAGACGATTGCAGAAGATGGACTGGTTGTCAGGGGAGACGCTTGCAGAAGTTGGACTGGTTGTCTGGGGAGACGCTTGCAGAAGTTGGACTGGTTGTCAGGGGAGACGCTTGCAGAAGTTGGACTGGTTTTTAGCGGAGACGCTTGCAGAAGTTGGACTGGTTGTCAGGGAAGACGCTTGCAGAAGTTGAACTGGTTGTCAGGGGAGACGCTTGCAGAAGTTGGACTGGTTGTCAAGGGAGACGCTTGCAGAAGTTGGACTGGTTGTCAGGGGAGACGCTTGCAGAAGTTGAACTGGTTGTTAGCGGAGACGCTTGTAGAAGTTGGACTGGTTGTTAGCGGAGACGCTTGCAGAAGTTGAACTGGTTGTTAGCGGAGACGCTTGCAGAAGTTGGACTGGTTGTCAGGGAAGACGCTTGCAGAAGTTGGACTGGTTGTTAGCGGAGACGCTTGCAGAAGTTGGACTGGTTGTCAGGGGAGACGCTTGCAGAAGTTGGACTGGTTGTCTGGGGAGACGCTTGCAGAAGTTGGACTGGTTGTTAGCGGAGACGCTTGAAAAAGTTGGACTGGTTGTCAGGGAAGACGCTTGCAGAAGTTGAACTGGTTGTCAGGGGAGACGCTTGCAGAAGTTGGACTGGTTGTCAAGGGAGACGCTTGCAGAAGTTGGACTGGTTGTCATGGGAGACGCTTGCAGAAGTTGGACTGGTTATCAGGGGAGACGCTTGCAGAAGTTGGACTGGTTGTCTGGGGAGACGCTTGCAGAAGTTGGACTGGTTGTTAGCGGAGACGCTTGCAGAAGTTGGACTGGTTGTCTGGGGAGTTGCTTGCAGAAGATGGACTGGTTGTTAGCGGAGACGCTTGCAGAAGTTGGACTGGTTGTCTGGGGAGACGCTTGCAGAAGTTGGACTGGTTGTCAGGGGAGACGCTTGCAGAAGTTGGACTGGTTGTCAAGGGAGACGCTTGCAGAAGTTAGACTGGTTGTCAGGGGAGACGCTTGCAGAAGTTGGACTGGTTGTTAGCGGAGACGCTTGCAGAAGTTGAACTGGTTGTTAGCGGAGACGCTTGCAGAAGTTGGACTGGTTGTCAGGGAAGACGCTTGCAGAAGTTGGACTGGTTGTCAAGGGAGACGCTTGCAGAAGTTGGACTGGTTGTTAGCGGAGACGCTTGCAGAAGTTGGACTGGTTGTTAGCGGAGACGATTGCAGAAGATGGACTGGTTGTCAGGGGAGACGCTTGCAGAAGTTGGACTGGTTGTCTGGGGAGACGCTTGCAGAAGTTGGACTGGTTGTCAGGGGAGACGCTTGCAGAAGTTGGACTGGTTTTTAGCGGAGACGCTTGCAGAAGTTGGACTGGTTGTCAGGGAAGACGCTTGCAGAAGTTGAACTGGTTGTCAGGGGAGACGCTTGCAGAAGTTGGACTGGTTGTCAAGGGAGACGCTTGCAGAAGTTGGACTGGTTGTCAGGGGAGACGCTTGCAGAAGTTGAACTGGTTGTCAGGGGAGACGATTGCAGAAGTTGGACTGGTTGTCAGGGGAGACGCTTGCAGAAGTTGGACTGGTTGTCTGGGGAGAAGTTGGACTGGTTGTTAGCGGAGACTCTTGCAGAAGTTGGACTGGTTGTCTGGGGAGACGCTTGCAGAAGTTGGACTGGTTGTTAGCGGAGACGCTTGAAAAAGTTGGACTGGTTGTCAGGGAAGACGCTTGCAGAAGTTGAACTGGTTGTCAGGGGAGACGCTTGCAGAAGTTGGACTGGTTGTCAAGGGAGACGCTTGCAGAAGTTGGACTGGTTGTCATGGGAGACGCTTGCAGAAGTTGGACTGGTTATCAGGGGAGACGCTTGCAGAAGTTGGACTGGTTGTCTGGGGAGACGCTTGCAGAAGTTGGACTGGTTGTTAGCGGAGACGCTTGCAGAAGTTGGACTGGTTGTCTGGGGAGTTGCTTGCAGAAGATGGACTGGTTGTTAGCGGAGACGCTTGCAGAAGTTGGACTGGTTGTCTGGGGAGACGCTTGCAGAAGTTGGACTGGTTGTCAGGGGAGACGCTTGCAGAAGTTGGACTGGTTGTTAGCGGAGACTCTTGCAGAAGTTGGACTGGTTGTCAGGGGAGACGCTTGCAGAAGTTGGACTGGTTGTTAGCGGAGACGCTTGCAGAAGTTGGACTGGTTGTCTGGGGAGACGCTTGCAGAAGTTGGACTGGTTGTTAGCGGAGACGCTTGCAGAAGTTGGACTGGTTGTCAGGGGAGACGCTTGCAGAAGTTGAACTGGTTGTCAGGGGAGACGCTTGCAGAAGTTGGACTGGTTGTCAAGGGAGACGCTTGCAGAAGTTAGACTGGTTGTCAGGGGAGACGCTTGCAGAAGTTGGACTGGTTGTTAGCGGAGACGCTTGCAGAAGTTGAACTGGTTGTTAGCGGAGACGCTTGCAGAAGTTGGACTGGTTGTCAGGGAAGACGCTTGCAGAAGTTGGACTGGTTGTCAAGGGAGACGCTTGCAGAAGTTGGACTGGTTGTTAGCGGAGACGCTTGCAGAAGTTGGACTGGTTGTTAGCGGAGACGATTGCAGAAGATGGACTGGTTGTCAGGGGAGACGCTTGCAGAAGTTGGACTGGTTGTCTGGGGAGACGCTTGCAGAAGTTGGACTGGTTGTCAGGGGAGACGCTTGCAGAAGTTGGACTGGTTTTTAGCGGAGACGCTTGCAGAAGTTGGACTGGTTGTCAGGGAAGACGCTTGCAGAAGTTGAACTGGTTGTCAGGGGAGACGCTTGCAGAAGTTGGACTGGTTGTCAAGGGAGACGCTTGCAGAAGTTGGACTGGTTGTCAGGGGAGACGCTTGCAGAAGTTGAACTGGTTGTCAGGGGAGACGATTGCAGAAGTTGGACTGGTTGTCAGGGGAGACGCTTGCAGAAGTTGGACTGGTTGTCTGGGGAGAAGTTGGACTGGTTGTTAGCGGAGACTCTTGCAGAAGTTGGACTGGTTGTCTGGGGAGACGCTTGCAGAAGTTGGACTGGTTGTTAGCGGAGACGCTTGAAGAAGTTGGACTGGTTGTCAGGGAAGACGCTTGCAGAAGTTGAACTGGTTGTCAGGGGAGACGCTTGCAGAAGTTGGACTGGTTGTCAAGGGAGACGCTTGCAGAAGTTGGACTGGTTGTCAGGGGAGACGCTTGCAGAAGTTGAACTGGTTGTCAGGGGAGACGCTTGCAGAAGTTGGACTGGTTGTCAGGGGAGACGCTTGCAGAGGTTGGAATGGTTGTCTGGGGAGACGCTTGCAGAAGTTGGACTGGTTTTCATGGGAGACGCTTGCAGAAGTTGGACTGGTTTTCAGGGGAGACGCTTGCAGAAGTTGGACTGGTTGTCTGGGGAGACGCTTGCAGAAGTTGGACTGGTTGTAAGCGGAGACGCTTGCAGAAGTTGGACTGGTTGTCAGGGGAGACGCTTGCAGAAGTTGGACTGGTTGTTAGCGGAGACGCTTGCAGAAGTTGGACTGGTTGTCAGGGAAGACGCTTGCAGAAGTTGGACTGGTTGTTAGCGGAGACGCTTGCAGAAGTTGGACTGGTTGTCAGGGGAGACGCTTGCAGAAGTTGGACTGGTTGTCTGGGGAGACGCTTGCAGAAGTTGGACTGGTTGTTAGCGGAGACGCTTGAAAAAGTTGGACTGGTTGTCAGGGAAGACGCTTGCAGAAGTTGAACTGGTTGTCAGGGGAGACGCTTGCAGAAGTTGGACTGGTTGTCAAGGGAGACGCTTGCAGAAGTTGGACTGGTTGTCATGGGAGACGCTTGCAGAAGTTGGACTGGTTATCAGGGGAGACGCTTGCAGAAGTTGGACTGGTTGTCTGGGGAGACGCTTGCAGAAGTTGGACTGGTTGTTAGCGGAGACGCTTGCAGAAGTTGGACTGGTTGTCTGGGGAGTTGCTTGCAGAAGATGGACTGGTTGTTAGCGGAGACGCTTGCAGAAGTTGGACTGGTTATCTGGGGAGACGCTTGCAGAAGTTGGACTGGTTGTCAGGGGAGACGCTTGCAGAAGTTGGACTGGTTGTTAGCGGAGACTCTTGCAGAAGTTGGACTGGTTGTCAGGGGAGACGCTTGCAGAAGTTGGACTGGTTGTTAGCGGAGACGCTTGCAGAAGTTGGACTGGTTGTCTGGGGAGACGCTTGCAGAAGTTGGACTGGTTGTTAGCGGAGACGCTTGCAGAAGTTGGACTGGTTGTCAGGGGAGACGCTTGCAGAAGTTGAACTGGTTGTCAGGGGAGACGCTTGCAGAAGTTGGACTGGTTGTCAAGGGAGACGCTTGCAGAAGTTAGACTGGTTGTCAGGGGAGACGCTTGCAGAAGTTGGACTGGTTGTTAGCGGAGACGCTTGCAGAAGTTGAACTGGTTGTTAGCGGAGACGCTTGCAGAAGTTGGACTGGTTGTCAGGGAAGACGCTTGCAGAAGTTGGACTGGTTGTCAAGGGAGACGCTTGCAGAAGTTGGACTGGTTGTTAGCGGAGACGCTTGCAGAAGTTGGACTGGTTGTTAGCGGAGACGATTGCAGAAGATGGACTGGTTGTCAGGGGAGACGCTTGCAGAAGTTGGACTGGTTGTCTGGGGAGACGCTTGCAGAAGTTGGACTGGTTGTCAGGGGAGACGCTTGCAGAAGTTGGACTGGTTTTTAGCGGAGACGCTTGCAGAAGTGTGACTGGTTGTCAGGGAAGACGCTTGCAGAAGTTGAACTGGTTGTCAGGGGAGACGCTTGCAGAAGTTGGACTGGTTGTCAAGGGAGACGCTTGCAGAAGTTGGACTGGTTGTCAGGGGAGACGCTTGCAGAAGTTGAACTGGTTGTCAGGGGAGACGATTGCAGAAGTTGGACTGGTTGTCAGGGGAGACGCTTGCAGAAGTTGGACTGGTTGTCTGGGGAGAAGTTGGACTGGTTGTTAGCGGAGACTCTTGCAGAAGTTGGACTGGTTGTCTGGGGAGACGCTTGCAGAAGTTGGACTGGTTGTTAGCGGAGACGCTTGAAGAAGTTGGACTGGTTGTCAGGGAAGACGCTTGCAGAAGTTGAACTGGTTGTCAGGGGAGACGCTTGCAGAAGTTGGACTGGTTGTCAAGGGAGACGCTTGCAGAAGTTGGACTGGTTGTCAGGGGAGACGCTTGCAGAAGTTGAACTGGTTGTCAGGGGAGACGCTTGCAGAAGTTGGACTGGTTGTCAGGGGAGACGCTTGCAGAGGTTGGAATGGTTGTCTGGGGAGACGCTTGCAGAAGTTGGACTGGTTTTCATGGGAGACGCTTGCAGAAGTTGGACTGGTTTTCAGGGGAGACGCTTGCAGAAGTTGGACTGGTTGTCTGGGGAGACGCTTGCAGAAGTTGGACTGGTTGTAAGCGGAGACGCTTGCAGAAGTTGGACTGGTTGTCAGGGGAGACGCTTGCAGAAGTTGGACTGGTTGTTAGCGGAGACTCTTGCAGAAGTCTGACTGGTTGTTAGCGGAGACGCTTGCAAAAGATGGACTGGTTGTCAGGGGAGACGCTTGCAGAAGTTGGACTGGTTGTCTGGGGAGACGCTTGCAGAAGTTGGACTGGTTGTCAGGGGGGACGCTTGCAGAAGTTGGAATGGTTGTTAGCGGAGACTCTTGCAGAAGTTGGACTGGTTGTCAGGGGAGACGCTTGCAGAAGTTGGACTGGTTGTTAGCGGAGACGCTTGCAGAAGATGGACTGGTTGTCAGGGGAGACGCTTGCAGAAGTTGGACTGGTTGTTAGCGGAGTCGCTTGCAGAAGTTGGACTGGTTTTCAGGGAAGACGCTTGCAGAAGTTGAACTGGTTGTCAGGGGAGACGCTTGCAGACGTTGGACTGGTTGTCAAGGGAGAGGCTTGCAGAAGTTGGACTGGTTGTCAGGGGAGACGCTTGCAGAAGTTGAACTGGTTATCAGGGGAGACGCTTGCAGAAGTTGGACTGGTTGTCAGGGGAGACGCTTGCAGAAATTGGAATGGTTGTCTGGGAAGACGCTTGCAGAAGTTGGACTGGTTGTCAGGGGAGACGCTTGCATAAGTTGGACTGGTTGTCAGGGAAGACGCTTGCAGACTGGTTGTCAGGGAAAACGCTTGCAGAAGTTGGACTGGTTGTTAGCGGAGACGCTTGCAGAAGTTGAACTGGTTGTTAGCGGAGACGCTTGCAGAAGTTGGACTGGTTGTCAGGGGAGACGCTTGCAGAAGTTGGACTGGTTGTCTGGGGAGACGCTTGCAGAAGTTAGTCTGGTTGTCAGGGGAGACGCTTGCAGAAGTTGGACTGGTTGTTAGCGGAGACTCTTGCAGAAGTTGGACTGGTTGTTAGCGGAGACGCTTGCAAAAGATGGACTGGTTGTCAGGGGAGACGCTTGCAGAAGTTGGACTGGTTGTCTGGGGAGACGCTTGCAGAAGTTGGACTGGTTGTCAGGGGAGACGCTTGCAGAAGTTGGACTGGTTGTTAGCGGAGACGCTTGCAGAAGTTGAACTGGTTGTTAGCGGAGACGCTTGCAGAAGTTGGACTGGTTGTCAGGGAAGACGCTTGCAGAAGTTGGACTGGTTGTCTGGGGAGACGCTTGCAGAAGTTAGTCTGGTTGTCAGGGGAGACGCTTGCAGAAGTTGGACTGGTTGTTAGCGGAGACTCTTGCAGAAGTTGGACTGGTTGTTAGCGGAGACGCTTGCAAAAGATGGACTGGTTGTCAGGGGAGACGCTTGCAGAAGTTGGACTGGTTGTCTGGGGAGACGCTTGCAGAAGTTGGACTTGTTGTCAGGGGAGACGCTTGCAGAAGTTGGACTGGTTGTTAGCGGAGACGCTTGCAGAAGTTGAACTGGTTGTTAGCGGAGACGCTTGCAGAAGTTGGACTGGTTGTCAGGGAAGACGCTTGCAGAAGTTGGACTGGTTGTCTGGGGAGACGCTTGCAGAAGTTGGACTGGTTGTCAGGGGAGACGCTTGCAGAAGTTGGACTGGTTGTTAGCGGAGACGCTTGCAGAAGTTGAACTGGTTGTTAGCGGAGACGCTTGCAGAAGTTGGACTGGTTGTCAGGGAAGACGCTTGCAGAAGTTGGACTGGTTGTCAAGGGAGACGCTTGCAGAAGTTGGACTGGTTGTTAGCGGAGACGCTTGCAGAAGTTGGACTGGTTGTTAGCGGAGACGATTGCAGAAGATGGACTGGTTATGAGGGGAGACGCTTGCAGAAGTTGGACTGGTTGTCTGGGGAGACGCTTGCAGAAGTTGAACTGGTTGTTAGCGGAGACGCTTGCAGAAGTTGGACTGGTTGTCAGGGAAGACGCTTGCAGAAGTTGGACTGGTTGTCAAGGGAGACGCTTGCAGAAGTTGGACTGGTTGTTACCGGAGACGCTTGCAGAAGTTGGACTGGTTGTTAGCGGAGACGATTGCAGAAGATGGACTGGTTGTCAGGGGAGACGCTTGCAGAAGTTGGACTGGTTGTCAAGGGAGACGCTTGCAGAAGTTGGACTGGTTGTTAGCGGAGACGCTTGCAGAAGTTGGACTGGTTGTCAGGGATGACGCTTGCAGAAGTTGAACTGGTTGTCAGGGGAGACGCTTGCAGAAGTTGGACTGGTTGTCAAGGGAGACGCTAGCAGAAGTTGGACTGGTTGTCAGGGGAGACGCTTGCAGAAGTTGAACTGGTTGTCAGGGGAGACGATTGCAGAAGTTGGACTGGTTGTCAGGGGAGACGCTTGCAGAAGTTGGACTGGTTGTCTGGGGAGAAGTTGGACTGGTTGTTAGCGGAGACGCTTGCAGAAATTGGAATGGTTGTCTGGGAAGACGCTTGCAGAAGTTGGACTGGTTGTCAGGGGAGACGCTTGCAGAAGTTGGACTGGTTATCAGGTGAGACGCTTGCAGAAGTTGGACTGGTTGTCAGGGGAGACGCTTGCAGAAGTTGGACTGGTTGTTAGCGGAGACGCTTGCAGAAGTTGAACTGGTTGTTAGCGGAGACGCTTGTAGAAGTTGGACTGGTTGTCAGGGGAGACGCTTGCAGAAGTTGGACTGGTTGTCTGGGAAGACGCTTGCAGAAGTTGGACTGGTTGTTAGCGGAGACGCTTGCAGAAGTTGGACTGGTTGTCTGGGGAGACGCTTGCAGAAGTTGGACTGGTTGTTAGCGGAGACGCTTGCAGAAGTTGGACTGGTTGTCTGGGGAGACGCTTGCAGAAGTTGGTCTGGTTGTCAGGGGAGACGCTTGCAGAAGTTGGACTGGTTGTCTGGGGAGACGCTTGCAGAAGTTGGACTGGTTGTCAGGGGAGACGCTTGCAGAAGTTGGACTGGTTGTTAGCGGAGACGCTTGCAGAAGTTGAACTGGTTGTTAGCGGAGACGCTTGCAGAAGTTGGACTGGTTGTCAGGGGAGACGCTTGCAGAAGTTGGACTGGTTGTCTGGGGAGACGCTTGCAGAAGTTGGACTGGTTGTCAGGGGAGACGCTTGCAGAAGTTGGACTGGTTGTTAGCGGAGACGCTTGCAGAAGTTGAACTGGTTGTTAGCGGAGACGCTTGCAGAAGTTGGACTGGTTGTCAGGGAAGACGCTTGCAGAAGTTGGACTGGTTGTCTGGGGAGACGCTTGCAGAAGTTGGACTGGTTGTCAGGGGAGACGCTTGCAGAAGTTGGACTGGTTGTTAGCGGAGACGCTTGCAGAAGTTGAACTGGTTGTTAGCGGAGACGCTTGCAGAAGTTGGACTGGTTGTCAGGGAAGACGCTTGCAGAAGTTGGACTGGTTGTCAAGGGAGACGCTTGCAGAAGTTGGACTGGTTGTTAGCGGAGACGCTTGCAGAAGTTGGACTGGTTGTTAGCGGAGACGATTGCAGAAGATGGACTGGTTGTCAGGGGAGACGCTTGCAGAAGTTGGACTGGTTGTCTGGGGAGACGCTTGCAGAAGTTGAACTGGTTGTTAGCGGAGACGCTTGCAGAAGTTGGACTGGTTGTCAGGGAAGACGCTTGCAGAAGTTGGACTGGTTGTCAAGGGAGACGCTTGCAGAAGTTGGACTGGTTGTTACCGGAGACGCTTGCAGAAGTTGGACTGGTTGTTAGCGGAGACGATTGCAGAAGATGGACTGGTTGTCAGGGGAGACGCTTGCAGAAGTTGGACTGGTTGTCAGGGGAGACGCTTGCAGAAGTTTGACTGGTTGTTAGCGGAGACGCTTGCAGAAGTTGAACTGGTTGTTAGCGGAGACGCTTGCAGAAGTTGGACTGGTTGTCAGGGAAGACGCTTGCAGAAGTTGGACTGGTTGTCTGGGGAGACGCTTGCAGAAGTTGGACTGGTTGTTAGCGGAGACTCTTGCAGAAGTTGGACTGGTTGTCTGGGGAGACGCTTGCAGAAGTTGGACTGGTTGTTAGCGGAGACGCTTGCAAAAGTTGGACTGGTTGTCAAGGGAGACGCTTGCAGAAGTTGGACTGGTTGTCAGGGGAGACGCTTGCAGAAGTTGAACTGGTTGTCAGGGGAGACGCTTGCAGAAGTTGGACTGGTTGTCAGGGGAGACGCTTACAGAAGTTGGAATGGTTGTCTGGAGAGACGCTTGCAGAAGTTAGACTGGTTGTCAGGGGAGACGCTTGCAGAAGTTGGACTGGTTGTCTAGGGAGAAGTTGGACTGGTTGTTAGCGGAGACTCTTGCAGAAGTTGGACTGGTTGTCTGGGGAGATGCTTGCAGAAGTTGGACTGGTTGTTAGCGGAGACGCTTGAAGAAGTTGGACTGGTTGTCAGGGAAGAAGCTTGCAGAAGTTGAACTGGTTGTCAGGGGAGACGCTTGCAGAAGTTGGACTGGTTGTCAAGGGAGACGCTTGCAGAAGTTGGACTGGTTGTCAGGGGAGACGCTTGCAGAAGTTGAACTGGTTGTCAGGGGAGACGCTTGCAGAAGTTGGACTGGTTGTCTGGGGAGACGCTTGCAGAAGTTGGACTGGTTGTTAGCGGAGACGCTTGCAGAAGTTGGACTGGTTGTTAGCGGAGACGCTTGCAGAAGTTGGACTGGTTGTCAAGGGAGACGCTTGCAGAAGTTGGACTGGTTGTCAGGGGAGACGCTTGCAGAAGTTTGACTGGTTGTTAGCGGAGACGCTTGCAGAAGTTGAACTGGTTGTTAGCGGAGACGCTTGCAGAAGTTGGACTGGTTGTCAGGGGAGACGCTTGCAGAAGTTGGACTGGTTGTTAGCGGAGACGCTTGCAGAAGTTGAACTGGTTGTTAGCGGAGACGCTTGCAGAAGTTGGACTGGTTGTCAGGGGAGACGCTTGCAGAAGTTGGACTGGTTGTCTGGGGAGACGCTTGCAGAAGTTGGACTGGTTGTCAGGGGAGACGCTTGCAGAAGTTGGACTGGTTGTTAGCGGAGACGCTTGCAGAAGTTGAACTGGTTGTTAGCGGAGACGCTTGCAGAAGTTGGACTGGTTGTCAGGGAAGACGCTTGCAGAAGTTGGACTGGTTGTCTGGGGAGACGCTTGCAGAAGTTGGACTGGTTGTCAGGGGAGACGCTTGCAGAAGTTGGACTGGTTGTTAGCGGAGACGCTTGCAGAAGTTGAACTGGTTGTTAGCGGAGACGCTTGCAGAAGTTGGACTGGTTGTCAGGGAAGACGCTTGCAGAAGTTGGACTGGTTGTCAAGGGAGACGCTTGCAGAAGTTGGACTGGTTGTTAGCGGAGACGCTTGCAGAAGTTGAACTGGTTGTTAGCGGAGACGCTTGCAGAAGTTGGACTGGTTGTCAGGGGAGACGCTTGCAGAAGTTGGACTGGTTGTCAGGGGAGACGCTTGCAGAAGTTGGACTGGTTGTCTGGGGAGACGCTTGCAGAAGTTGGACTGGTTGTTAGCGGAGACGCTTGCAGAAGTTGGACTGGTTGTCTGGGGAGACGCTTGCAGAAGTTGGACTGGTTGTTAGCGGAGACGCTTGCAGAAGTTGGACTGGTTGTCTGGGGAGACGCTTGCAGAAGTTGGTCTGGTTGTCAGGGGAGACGCTTGCAGAAGTTGGACTGGTTGTTAGCGGAGACGCTTGCAGAAGTTGGACTGGTTGTCTTGGGAGACGCTTGCAGAAGTTGGACTGGTTGTTAGCGGAGACGCTTGCAGAAGTTGGACTGGTTGTCAGGGGAGACGATTGCAGAAGTTGAACTGGTTGTTAGCGGAGACGCTTGCAGAAGTTGGACTGGTTGTTAAGGGAGACGCTTGCAGAAGTTGGACTGGTTGTCAGGGGAGACGCTTGCAGAAGTTGGACTGGTTGTTAGCGGAGACGCTTGCAGAAGTTGAACTGGTTGTTAGCGGAGACGCTTGCAGAAGTTGGACTGGTTGTCAGGGAAGACGCTTGCAGAAGTTGGACTGGTTGTCAAGGGAGACGCTTGCAGAAGTTGGACTGGTTGTTAGCGGAGATGCTTGCAGAAGTTGGACTGGTTGTTAGCGGAGACGATTGCAGAAGATGGACTGGTTGTCAGAGGAGACGCTTGCAGAAGTTGGACTGGTTGTCAGGGAAGACGCTTGCAGAAGTTGGACTGGTTGTCAGGGGAGACGCTTGCAGAAGTTGGACTGGTTGTTAGCGGAGACGCTTGCAGAAGTTGAACTGGTTGTTAGCGGAGACGCTTGCAGAAGTTGGACTTGTTGTCAGGGAAGACGCTTGCAGAAGTTGGACTGGTTGTCTGGGGAGACGCTTGCAGAAGTTGGACTGGTTGTTAGCGGAGACTCTTGCAGAAGTTGGACTGGTTGTCTGGGGAGACGCTTGCAGAAGTTGAACTGGTTGTCAGGGGAGACGCTTGCAGAAGTTGGACTGGTTGTCAGGGGAGACGCTTACAGAAGTTGGAATGGTTGTCTGGAGAGACGCTTGCAGAAGTTAGACTGGTTGTCAGGGGAGACGCTTGCAGAAGTTGGACTGGTTTTCAGGGGAGACGCTTGCAGAAGTTGGACTGGTTGTCTGGGGAGACGCTTGCAGAAGTTGGACTGGTTGTTAGCGGAGACGCTTGCAGAAGTTGAACTGGTTGTTAGCGGAGACGCTTGCAGAAGTTGGACAGGTTGTCAGGGGAGACGCTTGCAGAAGTTGGACTGGTTGTCTGGGGAGACGCTTGCAGAAGTTGGACTGGTTGTTAGCTGAGACGCTTGCAGAAGTTGGACTGGTTGTCAGGGGAGACGCTTGCAGAAGTTGGACTGGTTGTTAGCGGAGTCGCTTGCAGAAGTTGGACTGGTTGTCAGGGAAGACGCTTTCAGAAGTTGGACTGGTTGTCTGGGGAGACGCTTGCAGAAGTTGGACTGGTTGTTAGCGGAGACGCTTGCAGAAGTTGGACTGGTTATCAGGGGAGACGCTTGCAGAAGTTGGACTGGTTGTCAGGGGAGACGCTTGCAGAAAATGGAATGGTTGTCTGGGTAGACGCTTGCAGAAGTTGGACTGGTTGTCAGGGGAGACGCTTGCAGAAGTTGGACTGGTTATCAGGGGAGACGCTTGCAGAAAATGGAATGGTTGTCTGGGTAGACGCTTGCAGAAGTTGGACTGGTTGTTAGCGGAGACGCTTGCAGAAGTTGGACTGGTTGTCAGGGGAGACGCTTGCAGAAGTTGAACTGGTTGTCAGGGGAGACGCTTGCAGAAGTTGGACTGTTTGTTAAGGGAGACGCTTGCAGAAGTTGGACTGGTTGTCAGGGGAGACGCTTGCAGAAGTTGGACTGGTTGTTAGCGGAGACGCTTGCAGAAGTTGAACTGGTTGTTAGCGGAGACGCTTGCAGAAGTTGGACTGGTTGTCAGGGAAGACGCTTGCAGAAGTTGGACTGGTTGTCAAGGGAGACGCTTGCAGAAGTTGGACTGGTTGTTAGCGGAGACGCTTGCAGAAGTTGGACTGGTTGTTAGCGGAGACGATTGCAGAAGATGGACTGGTTGTCAGGGGAGACGCTTGCAGAAGTTGGACTGGTTGTCTGGGGAGACGCTTGCAGAAGTTGGACTGGTTGTCAGGGGAGACGCTTGCAGAAGTTGAACTGGTTGTCAGGGGAGACGCTTGCAGAAGTTGGACTGGTTGTCAAGGGAGACGCTTGCAGAAGTTGGACTGGTTGTCAGGGGAGACGCTTGCAGAAGTTGAACTGGTTGTCAGGGGAGACGCTTGCAGAAGTTGGACTGGTTGTCAGGGGAGACGCTTGCAGAAATTGGAATGGTTGTCTGGGGAGACGCTTGCAGAAGTTGGACTGGTTGTCAGGGGAGACGCTTGCAGAAGTTGGACTGGTTTTCATGGGAGACGCTTGCAGAAGTTGGACTGGTTGTCTGGGGAGACGCTTGCAGAAGTTGGACTGGTTGTTAGCGGAGACGCTTGCAGAAGTTGGACTGGTTGTCTGGGAAGTTGCTTGCAGAAGTTGGACTGGTTGTTAGCGGAGACGCTTGCAGAAGTTGGACTGGTTGTCTGGGGAGTTGCTTGCAGAAGTTGGACTGGTTGTTAGCGGAGACGCTTGCAGAAGTTGGACTGGTTGTCAGGGGAGACGCTTGCAGAAGTTGGACTGGTTGTTAGCAGAGACTCTTGCAGAAGTTGGACTGGTTTTCAGGGGAGACGCTTGCAGAAGTTGGACTGGTTGTTAGCGGAGACGCTTGCAGAAGTTGGACTGGTTCTCTGGGGAGACGCTTGCAGAAGTTGGACTGGTTGTCAGGGGAGACGCTTGCAGAAGTTGGACTGGTTGTTAGCGGAGATTCTTGCAGAAGTTGGACTGGTTGTCTGGGGAGACGCTTGCAGAAGTTGGACTGGTTGTTAGCGGAGACGCTTGAAGAAGTTGGACTGGTTGTCAGGGAAGACGCTTGCAGAAGTTGAACTGGTTGTCAGGGGAGACGCTTGCAGAAGTTGGACTGGTTTTCAAGGGAGACGCTTGCAGAAGTTGGACTGGTTGTCAGGGGAGACGCTTGCAGAAGTTGAACTGGTTGTCAGGGGAGACGCTTGCAGAAGTTGGACTGGTTGTCAGGGGAGACGCTTGCAGAAGTTGGAATGGTTGTCTGGGGAGACGCTTGCAGAAGTTGGACTGGTTGTCAGGGGAGACGCTTGCAGAAGTTGGACTGGTTTTCAGGGGAGACGCTTGCAGAAGTTGGACTGGTTGTCTGGGGAGACGCTTGCAGAAGTTGGACTGGTTGTTAGCGGAGACGCTTGCAGAATTTGGACTGGTTGTCTGGGGAGTTGCTTGCAGAAGTAGACTGGTTGTTAGCGGAGACGCTTGCAGAAGTTGGACTGGTTGTCTGGGGAGACGCTTGCAGAAGTTGGACTGGTTGTCAGGGGAGACGCTTGCAGAAGTTGGACTGGTTGTTAGCGGAGACTCTTGCAGAAGTTGGACTAGTTGTCAGGGGAGACGCTTGCAGAAGTTGGACTGGTTGTTAGCGGAGACGCTTGCAGAAGTTGGACTGGTTGTCAAGGGAGACGCTTGCAGAAGTTGGACTGGTTGTTAGCGGAGACGCTTGCAGAAGTTGGACTGGTTGTCAGGGAAGACGCTTGCAGAAGTTGAACTGGTTGTCAGGGGAGACGCTTGCAGAAGTTGGACTGGTTGTCAAGGGAGACGCTTGCAGAAGTTGGACTGGTTGTCAGGGGAGACGCTTGCAGAAGTTGGACTGGTTGTTAGCGGAGACGCTTTCAGAAGTTGGACTGGTTGTCTGGGGAGACGCTTGCAGAAGTTGGACTGGTTGTCAGGGGAGACGCTTGCAGAAGTTGGACTGGTTTTTAGCGGAGACTCTTGCAGAAGTTGGACTGGTTGTCAGGGGAGACGCTTGCAGAAGTTGGACTGGTTGTTAGCGGAGACGCTTGAAGAAGTTGGACTGGTTGTCAGGGAAGACGCTTGCAGAAGTTGAACTGGTTGTCAGGGGAGACGCTTGCAGAAGTTGGACTGGTTGTCAAGGGAGACGCTTGCAGAAGTTGGACTGGTTGTCAGGGGAGACGCTTGCAGAAGTTGAACTGGTTGTCAGGGGAGACGCTTGCAGAAGTTGGACTGGTTGTCAGGGGAGACGCTTGCAGAAGTTGGACTGGTTGTCTGGGGAGACGCTTGCAGAAGTTGGACTGGTTGTCAGGGGAGACGCTTGCAGAAGTTGGACTGGTTGTCAGGGGAGACGCTTGCAGAAGTTGGACTGGTTGTCAGGGGAGACGCTTGCAGAAGTTGGACTGGTTTTCAGGGGAGACGCTTGCAGAAGTTGGACTGGTTGTTAGCGGAGACGCTTGCAGAAGTTGGACTGGTTGTCTGGGGAGACGCTTGCAGAAGCTGGACTGGTTGTTAGCGGAGACGCTTGCAGAAGTTGGACTGGTTGTAAGGGGAGACGCTTGCAGAAATTGGACTGGTTGTCTGGTGAGACGCTTACCATTAGGAAAACTAGGTTGTCGAGTGCAGCCATTATCACTTCGGCAAGGTTGTCACTGCTGTTAATGGTAATGGGTATACAGGGATGGGAGTAAGTATGTAAAGGCCCTGAACAGGATTTTTATGGAGGTCCCTACAATTTTTCGAAAGCTTTAATAAAGATCCATTTATGAATGAAAATACTTATATTTAAAAGTATGTCACATTTAAGAAGAAACAATTAGAGTTTTTATGAATTTAATCTCACTTTCATTTAAAACAATATATTTTGTATGCATTTTTTAGTTTTAAAAAGTGTAAATTTTTTTGGGAGAGGGTCAAAGGCCTTTTGTAGAGGCATTGTCGTAAATCCCAAGCTGCTTTTACTTTTGCCGAGCTACAAGTGGACACTTCTCAAGCAGGAGACATTTGTTGACTAACCGTCAAAATGTGGGGGAAAAAAAACGAAAAAAAAACAAACCTGTCAAGTTTCTGACACATCGAAATTCGGAGCTATTTGTATCTCTTTGAGGATGTACCAGCGCTGTAGCCCCGCCTACACTCCCTAAAATCCGGCCCTGTGGATTTATACATTATTTGTATATTATTAAATATATTACAATCCATATTATATTCCAAAGGGCCCTGATTCATCCATGTACTGACATATCACTTCTTCTCCCACGTGCAGAAAGGGAATAAATAAAAGAATTGAACCAGTTACTACTTTCTGTGTGCCTATAACAACTTAACACCTTTCATGTTAAATTAAATTTACCGAAAAATATTTTTTTATTCACTATTTAGACTCAATATGTTTGGTAAAGCCGCGACATATCAAAAACTTTCTTCCGGTTTTAAGCAGCTAGTTCAACTATTTTGTGTGCGAACATTTCTCATTTGGCGCGAAACTTGTGTAGATATTGTATAGAATTTTGTTTTATGAATCCGAAATTGACTCAATACGTGTTTTTATGTGTAATTATGTATAAAAACAAACGTAAATGTAACTATAACTTTGTTATGTTGTGTGTTGAAAGTGGAAGTAAAAAAAAAAGATAATTCTTGGGTGAGACACAGCGTTACGACGCTCAACTGATAACAAAACAAAACATTAACCAAAGGCTCTAATGAAATACTCTCAATATTGAATGACGTAGCCGAAGAAAAGTTCGCCATTGTATGTCTGTGACTAAATTAACACTTTTAGTCAAATCATTACATTTAGAGACCTTTCAGGATGAAAACTCAAAAGTAAAGTAGCAATGATACTTAAAACACTGAACCATATCTCCAAATAGAAAAACAAAACCTAATACAATACTCAGAAAGACACAAAGATGAAAACATCTTTCTTGTTCCATATGCTAGGACAAATTTGTAAAAGTTCTCCTTCTTCCATAGTGCTATTAGAGCATGAAATGGGTTGTCTGAAACAGCCAGGAAAATCAATGACTTGGCAGAGACAATATGCATATCTATATTGACTTAGTGATAGCCGTAGGATGTAAACATCTTTTGTTGATGTAACGTCTCGAGTTTCTACGATATGATAGGATTTAGAGTCAAACATTCAACTCTATGGAATTTGATTTAGAACCAATCGATCACTGTAATACATTGAATGCTATAGTGAACGAGATGTTAATGAACATTAAGATGAAATAAAGTTAGATAACTCCTGTTATAATGCCCGTCGAATGGCGTGTGTCTTTTCAAACTCATTATAAGCATTTGTTGATAATACTTTCTGATTGCTAACAGCACAGTATCACAGACCAAGTATTTGTTGATACTACTATTTCTTTGATGACTTCTCACAGCACAGTATCACAGACATAGTATTTGTTGATACTATTATTTCTGTGATGCCTTCTCACAGCACAGTATCACAGACATAGTATTTGTTGATACTACTATTTCTTTGATGACTTCTCACAGCACAGTATCACAGACCAATTATTTGTTGATACTACTATTACTTTCATGACTTCTCACAGCACAGTATCACAGACCAATTATTTGTTGATACTACTATTACTTTCATGACTTCTCACAGCACAGTATCACAGACCAATTATTTGTTGATACTACTATTTCTGTGATGCTTTCTCACAGCACAGTATCACAGACCAAGTATTTGTTGATACTACTATTTCTTTGATGCCTTCTCACAGCACAGTATCACAGACATAGTATTTGTTAATACTACTATTTCTTTGATGACTTCTCACAGCACAATATCACAGACCAGGTATTTGTTGATACTACTATTATTTTGATGCCTTCTCACAGCACAGTATCACAGACCAATTATTTGTTGATACTACTATTTCTTTGATGCCTTCTCACAGCACAGTATCACAGACCAAGTATTTGTTGATACTACTATTATTTTAATGCCTCCTCACAGCACAGTATCACCAAACCAAGTAATTGTTGATATTACTTTGATGCTTCCTCACAGCACAGTATCACTAAAATCAAGTCTTTGTTGATATTACTTTGATGCCTCTTCACAGCACAGTATCACCAAACCAAGTAATTGTTGATAATACTTTGATGCCTTCTCACAGCACAGTATCACCAAACCAATACCTGACGGGATGTCTGTAGTAGATGTAGGAGACTTGTCTGCAAGTATGTTCAGTAGAATTGTGAGGAAGTCTAATATCATATTATGGTGTGGTACAGTCGGGGTCACAGAGCCTGTTCCCTTTGTGAAAGTAAGTCATTTCACATGTTCCCTTTGTTTAAGTAAGTCATCTCATACGTTCCCTTTGTCCAAGTAAGTCATATCACATGTTCCCTTTGTTCAAGTAAGTCATATCACATGTTCCCTTTGTTCAAGTAAGTCATCTCACATGTTCCCTTTGTTCAAGTAAGTCATATCACATGTTCCCTTTGTTCAAGTAAGTCATCTCACACGTTCCCTTTGTTTGTTCAAGTAAGTCATATCACATGTTCCCTTTGTTCAAGTAAGTCATATCACATGTTCCCTTTGTTCAAGTAAGTCATCTCACACGTTCCCTTTGTTCAAGTAAGTCCTATCACATGTTCCCTTTGTTCAAGTAAGTCATATCACATGTTCCCTTTGTTCAAGTAAGTCATCTCACACGTTCCTTTTGTTCAAGTAAGTCATATCACATGTTCCCTTTGTTCAAGTAAGTCATCTCACACGTTCCCTTTGTTCAAGTAAGTCCTATCACATGTTCCCTTTGTTCAAGTAAGTCATCTCACACGTTCCCTTTGTTCAAGTAAGTCATCTCATACGTTCCCTTTGTTCAAGTAAGTCATATCACATGTTCCCTTTGTTCAAGTAAGTCATCTCACACGTTCCCTTTGTTCAAGTAAGTCATATCACATGTTCCCTTTGTTCAAGTAAGTCATCTCACACGTTCCCTTTGTTCAAGTAAGTCATATCACATGTTCTCTTTGTTCAAGTAAGTCATCTCACACGTTCCCTTTGTTCAAGTAAGTCATCTCACACGTTCCCTTTGTTCAAGAAAGTCATCTCACACGTTCCCTTTGTTCTAGTAGGTCAAATAGCCACAATCAGAAATGCCGAGCAATAGATCTTACATAATCCCCTTCCTATTAAAGCTAGCCATTTAAGTCAATTAAGAAATGCATATAATTACTCAGTGGATCAACTCGGTATCAAGTTAGTCAGTTGTTATAAGGAAAGTTTATTGAGATGTCTGACCTACTTTATGACACATTGATAATGAGACCGCTAAGAGACTATAATGTTCTATTTTATTAATACGGAGGCGCGGTGGCTGAGCGGTAAAACGCTTGGCTTCTAACCGGGGACCGGGGTTCGAATCCTATCACACATTTAAAGTCTATCACACAAAGTCTATCACACATTTAAAGTCTATCACACATTTAAAGTCTATCACACATTTAAAGTCTATCACACAAAGTCTATCACACATTTAAATTCTTTCACACATTTAAAGTCTATCACACTTTCAAAGTATATCACATAATTAAAGTCTATCACACAATTTAAAGTCTATTTTAAAGTGTAAGAAACATATATCAGGGCTCCAAGAAATTACTTGACACCATCACAGAAGTCACCAGGGACCCAGAGAAGCGAGTCATTTCTATCGTTTGTGGACGAAGCTGCAGTGAATTTATACAAACACACAACCCAAACCACGAAGGGATTACTCATCTTTCAACAGGTATATAAGTATTCAATGTATCAATCAATCTATCTAGCTAGCTATCTAGCTAGTTATCATCTGCTCTTCCTTTACATCTAAATTCCTGTTTGACTTTGTTCACGTTCCACGTTATAATGACTGGACTTGAATGACTTGAATGACTTAAATGACTTAAATGACTTGAATAACAAATTCGATGTTTTGCTGGGAAGTCTCTCTCTCTTGAGATAAGACTCAATGGATCAAGAAGATGTTGATATTAGAAAGAAACAAAGAACAGCAAATGTTCTTGGCTAAGCCAAGGACCTAGGTGAGACTAAAGGATTGAGATACATACAAACAAACGATGGGAGATGAAATTGAGACTCAATATTAATAAAAATATAATTTTTGTTTCTACACCAGATACCCTGGGTCGGTCTTACAGTTTGCAGGGCCCTTTGCGAAACGTATTGCGCGGGGGACTTTATAGGTAGAGAATAGGATAACAAGTGACAATGAAAAATATGTATTAGAAAACAAATTCCTCTTTGCCTTTTTTGCATTCTTTACTAAATACAAACTCAAGGCCACACACACATAGTAGTTTTCACGGCCACATCAACTTTATGAGCCATCTAAAGTACATAGTATACACATAGCAGTTTTGACGGCCACATCAACTTTACGAACCATTTACAGTAAAAAGTATACACATAGCAGTTTTCACGGTCACATCACCTTTACGAGACATCTACAGTACATAGTATACCCATAGCAGTTTTCACGCTCACATCAATTTTAAGAGCCATCTACAGTACATAGTATACACATAGCAGTTTTTACAGCCACATCAACTTTAATAGACATCTACAGTACATAGTATACATATAGCAGTTTTCACGGTCAAATCAACTTTACCAGCTATCTATAGTACATAGTATACACATAGCAGTTTTCACGGTCACATTACCTTTACGAGCCATCTAAAGTACATAGTATACATATAGCAGTTTTTACGGTCACATCAACTTTACGAGCCATTTACTTTACATACTATACACATAGCAGTTTTCAAGGCAACATCAACTTTACGAGACATCTAAAGTACATAGTATACACTTAGCAGTTTTCACGGCTACATCAACTTTACAAGCCATCTACAGTATATAGTATACATATAGCAGTTTTCACATCCACATCACCTTTACGAGCTATCTAAAGTACATAGTATACACAAAGCAGTTTTCACGGTCACATCAGCTTTACGAGCCATCTACAGAACATAGTATACACATAGCGGTTTTCACGGTCACATCAACTTTACGAGACATCTACAGTACATAGTATACATATAGCAGTTTTCACGGTCACATCACCTTTACGAGCCATCTACAGTACATAGTATACACATAGCAGTTTTAACAGCCACATCAACTTTACGAGACATCTAAAGTACATAGTATACACATAGCGATTTTCAAGGTCACATCACATTTACGAAACATCTACAGTACATATTTAACACATAGCAGTTTTCACGCTCACATCAACTTTACGAGACATCTACAGTACATAGTATACACATAGCAGTTCTCACGGCCACATCAACTTTACGAGCCATCTACAGTACATAGTATACATATAGCAGTTTTCACGGTCACATCAACATTACGAGCCATTTACTTTACATAGTATACACATAGAGGTTTTAACGGCCACATCATCTTTACAAGACATCTTCAGTACATAGTTTACACACAGGAGTTTTCACGGTCAAATCATTTTTACGAGACATCTACAGTACATAGTATACACATAGCAGTTTTCACGGTCACATTAACTTTTCGAGCCATCTATAGTACATAGTATACACATAGCAGTTTTAACAGCCACATCAACTTTACGAGACATCTAAAGTACATAGTATACACAAAGCAGTTTTCACGGCCACATCAGCTTTACGAGCCATCTACAGTACATAGTATACATATAGCAGTTTTCACGGTCACATGAACTTTACGAGCCATTTACTTTACATAGTATACTCATAGCAGTTTTCACGGCCAAGTCAACTTTACGAGACATCTACAGTACAAAGTATACACATAGCAGTTTTCACGGCTACATCAACTTTACAAGCCATCTATAGTACATAGTATACACATAGCAATTTTACGGTCACATCAACTTTACGAGCCATTTACAGTACATAGTATACACATAGCAGTTTTTCACGGTCACATTAACTTTACGAGACATTTACAGTACATAGTATACACATAGCGATTTTCAAGGTCACATCACATTTACGAGACATCTACAGTACATATTTAAGACATAGCAGTTTTCACGCTCACATCAACTTTACGAGAGATTTACAGTACATAGTATACATATAGCAGTTTTCACGGTCACATCAACTTTACGAGCCATTTACTTTACATAGTATACATATAGAGGTTTTAACGGTCACATCAACTTTACGAGCCATTTACAGTACATAGTATACACAAAGCTGTTTTCACGGCCTTATCAACTTTTCGAGCCATTTACAGTACATAGTATACTCATAGCAGTTTTCACGGTCACATCACCTTTTCGTGCCATCTACAGTACATAGTATACACCTAGCAGTTTTCACTGCCACATCAACTTTTCGAGCCATCTAAAGTACATAGTATACACATAGCAGTTTTCACGGTACATAGTATACACATAGCAGTTTTCACGGTACATAGTATACACATAGCAGTTTTCTATGCCCAAACTCAAACTCTATCAACAAGCAAATATCGATTTCAAGTTTTGAAATAGTGATAGATTTCGATCTCTTTTTAAATTTTTTTACTATTGAAGTAAATTAAGTATTTGAACTTCTTGTTTTGGTTAGGATTCGTCTTATTATGATAATGCCGTTTTTTTAATCGCTAGTAGGATTAGCTTTCTCCATATATAATGAACCCCGGAATGACAATTTTGTCTGTTTTTAAGATTGGTATGAATTTTCAAAAGATTTTAATAATTTCAAGGAGATTTTCGTGACTTTTTCGTATATTTTTGCTCCTTGAAAATCATGAGGCTGCGGTAACCCTTTTATATTAAGTTAAAATAGTTTAATTTTATAAGTTCCACCTACAATTAGCGCGTGGCCGTTAAAAGTGCATGGCCCACTGTGGTCGCATAGGTTGCAGTGGCCTAAGGCCATTCTGCAGATACCTTCCTATAAGCTGTCTACCCAGGAACCTTTCTTTAACATGTCTACCCAGAAACCTTTCTTTAACATGTCTACCCACAAACCTTTCTTTAACATGTCTACCCACAAACCTTTCTTTAACATGTCTACCCAGAAACCTTTCTTTAACATGTCTACCCACAAACCTTTCTTTAACATGTTGTCACGTACACAGTGTCTATATTTAGCTCGTCAGCAACCTCGGGTAATTTCTCACGCGGAGATATGTTAATTAGTGTAACTTGGGCTGCATTTATTGGTTGCAATGAGCTGC
Organism: Biomphalaria pfeifferi; assembly: GCA_030265305.1. Taxonomy (NCBI): domain Eukaryota; kingdom Metazoa; phylum Mollusca; class Gastropoda; family Planorbidae; genus Biomphalaria; species Biomphalaria pfeifferi. The sequence continues at coordinate 194,671 of JASAOG010000123.1, read as the reverse complement.
GTTGGACACGTGACAGTGCTGGACCCGGGAAAAGTTCTGGTTTTATTAGGCAGTCATTGTATGGAACTCGGAAGTAAAACATCCACCAAAGCTTTGTATTAGAACTCAATTATATTATTGTGTAGATCTATCATTTTATTCAAGTACGTTGAACCATTGTAATTATTTGTGAATAGCTTTTTCAAGTTCTGAATTAAAGTAATTGTTTTAGACGAAGAGAAGTTTCTTCATTGAATACAGTAATATACTTAGATCGACTTAGCGATAGACAACTTCTAGATGATCAACTGGTAACATTTTGAATGATCGTATTATCAACTAGATCTGGCTACTTCTATACGATCATCTTATTAAAAGAAGATTTCAAGATCCTCGGCAATCACGATCATTGTTAGTGTGATGTAGACTAAGATAATCTTCAACGTGACATCTATCATAGATCTTGATATCTGACATCCACTAATTAATGATTGTAACATCTGGCACCTCCGACCTTTGATAAAGATCATGAAAAGATCATCAAAAAGATCATCAAAAAAATATTTTTTTTCAAGATCTAAGGACAAATTTTCAAAACTTCGTCAATTACAAAACTTCGATTTTCTTCAACTTGAGAATAGTTCTACTGTGTTCAAAGGTCAGTTTGGTTATCGATATTTTATCTTATCATAAATATAGATCTACGATCGAGTTTTCACTATAACTCTTGAGATCTAATATTATTATTTTGTATTGGCATTGGCAATAAGACCAATATCATTTAACTGGCACGATACATAAGCCCAGTAATATTTAGCTGGCATAACATAAGCCCAGTATTATTTAACTGACACAGTAGATAAGCCCAGTATCATTTAACTGGCATTAGTATTATAGATAAGCCCAGTAGCAATTACCTGGCACTATAATCTATCAAGTAGACATTTCGACTATTTGATATCAAGTCAATCGTACAAAACGACGACTTTAATACTACAAGTTCTACTAGATCTACAATCTCAAGAGAGAAAGTTCATAGCCTTGCACGGCTCAGCAATATTTCATTAACCTGATACGGTTGAATAAATCTACACTTCCTACAACGACTCCAGTAGTAGACATAATCCTACTGTTCAAGATTATTAGCCAGTGACGGCATAACTAACATTATTACATTCAAAAAGTACTATATTAATATTCAAGCTAATATATAATAAACCACAAGAACTATACAATGGATTCAAAGCCTAGAGATAGAACACAAAGAATGTTGCAATAGCTTGACACAGCGGGGTCATTGGCATTACCGCCACATGAAATACTGCCCTGGGTAAATCGTCAAATACATCAAGAAGAAGAAAAACAAAGACAAGAAGCTGAAAGACAAAGACAACTTGAAAGAGCAAAACTTGAATTTGAAAAACGAAAACTATACAAGTTGGAAGAAGAATGAAAAGGTTATCAATCTCAAATAGACGCAATTCATCGCAACATAACAAATCAGGATGAAAGAATGAGACTATGGAATATTATGGAATATTTTCACCAAGCAAAAGTAATGAGAATTGAATCAGAAGAAGATTTAGACGACGTCTCAAATGATATGGAAGTCAAAAAGAATAATGAAGACACAAAGTCACAAGACATAAAAGATACATGTTACATGAAACAAGAAGAAATAAAAGAAGATACAAATGAACATAAAACAGATTTACAATACATTGAACTTGACAGAAAACGGCAAGAAGAACTAAAACGAGAATTATTAGAATTGAAAAAATACTGAATTCAAAGCTGAACAAAAGAATGATGCAACATTAACAAGAATATACCAGGAATCTCCATTAGGATACCTTGAGGCATATTTTGAGGATGGATTTCTCAAGAAGACTTCTTTCCACAAATGCAATGTAATTAAACAAATATATGTACCAGAGAAGTACAGAAAACAAATAATTGAAGCAAAGCATGAGTTTCATTACACCAAACATATGAGTGTAACAAGTACTAAGAAGATAATTGCCAAAGAATATTATTGGCCTAGCATGACCAAAGATGTCAAGAAATATGTTAACAATTGTCCAGATTGTAAAAGAGACAATCTTAAAAAGAAGCAAAATCAAAAGCAATCTAAATCAATCAAAACAAAGAATAAACCAGACTTCAAAGTCAGAACTGACAGCAATGAATCTATACATCATGACTCAACTAAATCTACATGGACAGCACTGCCTACTACATGTCCATCCCTACCTATTACTACATGTCCACCCCTACCCACTACATGTCCATCCCTACCTGACAATACAAGCCCACCTCTACCCAGTACTTGTTCATCCTTAAACACTGATGATGACTTCATACATCAAGACTTGAACAAGACTGCATCTGCATCATTATCTACCAATACTATGGTATTCATTGAAAATTCCTGCTACAATCAAGACAAGTCTCATGAACCAGAAGCAGATAAAGAAACTTTTATTCAATCAACTTTGGCTATACCAGACAAAAGAAAAACTATTCAATCTGACTCTACCACTCATACAAGTATTCCTCATTTGAAAGAATGTGAGTCAACTAAAGAAGCCATTACAACCATGAACATTGAAAGTCAAAGAATAGTACATGAACACATGAGCACATGAACACATGAAATCAAGACATATTGCTCAAGGAGATAAAGTCAATTTACTGTTACCAGATTTGAGTAACAAGCTGTTCTACAAATGGCAAGGTCCTTTTCACATCACCAGAAAGATTTCCAACCTGCTTCATGAAATCAATGTCAACAAGGTTACCAAAGTATTTCATGTTCATATGTTTGAACATTACCATGAAACAGATGATGAAGACATCAAAGCAGAAGCTGAACATTTTACAAGTTTAGCAACTATTCCTGAAGAAGAAGAAGAAACGTCATCAACACCCATTCCTGAGATAGATGTTTCATTGCCAGCATCAAATTAAATTGACACTCCCAAGGTCATCACCCTGGATGACATAGCACTACAGAAAGTGAAGAACATAGCAGTGTTTACAGACCATGCAGATTTCTTTACCAGTGTTTCTGAAACATTTCCAGTACTGCAATTTGAAAGAAACTCAGAAAGCAACAACATTGACAACACCAAGTTTCATCCTCCATCCACTCAAAGAGCAACTTTTCTTCAGAAAGGAACAAATGAACTTCTTCAACATAGCTTTATGGATCGATTGAACTCAGACCTGTTCAGTCATTTCTCTATTGAACATTCTAACGCAAAGCATTCTGCTACCATTGTTCTACAGCGTCAACGTTCATCAACCAGAAAATTGAGTTTTGGTTTCGGACAGTTCTTATTTTCACCAAACTCAAACGCGGTTCAATCAGACATTATCTGTGTTATCAATATGACATGGAGACAACAGCTTCATAAACTGAAAGACCTCTTCTTCAAGTTTAGAAAACGGACATGCACAACCATGACGACAACTCAGAAGGGTTCCGAACTTCACACTTACATTCTACATATGTACTATAGCATATTTAGTGTCACTTGATCCATTATCATTCATACTCGTCAAGGAAGAACGATATTCAGTTGTACTTAATCAATTAATTAATTTGTCTACTCATTTTTTTCACAGGTGCACCAAGCAACCCATTGAGAAAGGTTCTCATCCAAGATATATTTTATCAATTACTTTATTTATTATGTTTCAGCATCTTTGCATATGACATGCATTAGTCATCTTAATTTTTATATCATGTGTATTTTATTTCAGGTCTAATATTATTGCATATATCCTATAATAATAGTACAGATACATGACATATAATTGAAAATTTTCATAGCTTCACACATATTGAGATTTGTATTACATTTAGTGTCATTATTTAGTAGATTGTCATGTACTATCAATCACTTTTCTGTCAATTTTTCATGTTATATATTTTTTCATGTACACATTTTCACATGAGTATTATTACCCAAATGAGCTACACATATACAGTTAACATTTATCTTGCATTATTTTATATGCATTTCTATTATCATACCTATGCTTAAGAAAGCGGGGGATAATATGTCACGTACACAGTGTCTATATTTAGCTCGTCAGCAACCTCGGGTAATTTCTCACGCGGAGATATGTTAATTAGTGTAACTTGGGCTGCATTTATTGGTTGCAATGAGCTGCGTTGGACACGTGACAGTGCTGGACCCGGGAAAAGTTCTGGTTTTATTAGGCAGTCATTGTATGGAACTCGGAAGTAAAACATCCACCAAAGCTTTGTATTAGAACTCAATTATATTATTGTGTAGATCTATCATTTTATTCAAGTACGTTGAACCATTGTAATTATTTGTGAATAGCTTTTTCAAGTTCTGAATTAAAGTAATTGTTTTAGACGAAGAGAAGTTTCTTCATTGAATACAGTAATATACTTAGATCGACTTAGCGATTGACAACTTCTAGATGATCAACTGGTAACATTTTGAATGATCGTATTATCAACTAGATATAGCTACTTCTATACGATCATCTTATTAAAAGAAGATTTCAAGATCCTCGGCAATCACGATCATTGTTAGTGTGATGTAGACTAAGATAATCTTCAACGTGACATCTATCATAGATCTTGATATCTGACATCCACTAATTAATGATTGTGACACATGTCTACCCAGAAACCTTTCTTTAACATGTCTAACCACAAACCTTTCTTTAACATGTCTACCCAGAAACCTTTCTTTAACATGTCTACCCACAATCCTTTCTTTAACATGTCTACCCACAAACATTTCTTTAACTTGTCTACCATAAAAATACCTGTTTTTAACAACATGTCTATGCTGACCATGTGTCTCAAAACTGCATTCTATATCAAGAGACACGAACAAGACACTGGCCCTAAATCACCCCAATAGAAAGAAAACTACACGGAGAGCTCCAAGATTTGGAAACCACTGCGTAGTTGTCATATATTGGTCTAGTCTCATATATTGATCAAGTCTCATATATTGGTCAAGTCTCATATATTGATCAAGTCTCATATATTGGTTAGTCTCATATATTGGTTAGTCTCATATATTGGTCAAGTCTCATATATTGGTTAGTCTCATATATTGGTCAAGTCTCATATATTGATCAAGTCTAATATATTGGTTAGTCTCATATATTGGTCAAGTCTCATATATTGGTTAGTCTCATATATTGATCAAGTCTCATATATTGGTCGTCATGTGAACACTATAAAAATGAAAGTAAGAAAGAAGAAGAAGAAAAACATGTCCCTAATCTCACATTCCTTTCTTCGTGTCTACCTCACATTCCTTTCTCCATGTCTACCTCACATTCCTTTCTCCATGTCTACCTCACATTCCTTTCTTCATGTCTACCTCACATTCCTTTTTCATGCCTACCTCACATTCCTTTCTCCATGTCTACCTCACATTCCTTTCTCCATATCTACCTCACATTTCTTTCTCCATGTCTACCTCACATTCTTTTCTTCATGTCTACCTCACATTCCTTTTTACATGTCTACCTCACATTCCTTTCTCCATGTCTACCTCAAATTCCTTTCTCCATGTCTACCTCACATTCCTTTCTCCATGTCTACCTCACATTCTTTTCTCCATGTCTACCTAACATTCTTTTCTCCATGTCTACCTCACATTTTTTTCTCCATGTCTACCTCACATTCCTTCTTCATGTCTTGCACTAATATGTCTACCCCATACCTTGCACTAAAATGTCTACCCCATACCTTGCATTAAAATGTCTACCCCATACTTTGCACTATTATGTCTACCCCATACCTTGCACTAATATGTCTACTCCATTCCTTGCACTAATATGTCTACCCCATACTTTGCACTAATATGTCTACCTCATACCTTGCACTAATATGTCTACCCACATACCTTGCACTAATATGTCTACCCCATACCTTGCACTAATATGTCTACTCACGTACCTCTCTCTAACATGTTTACCTACATACCTCTCTCTCTCTCTCTCTCTAACATGTTTACCTATATACCTCTCTCTCTCACATGTTTACCCACATACCTCTTTCTTTAACATGTCTACCCACATATCTGTCTCTCTAACATGTCTACCCACATACCTGTCTGTAACATGTCTACCCACATACCTCTCTCTCTAACATGTCTATGCACATACCTCATTCTCTAACATGTCTACTCACATACCTCTCTCTCTAAGACTAAGACTGCTTTATTGATCCTTACAAAATTTGTTGTGATTACAAGGACTTTTTTCTCATATAAAGACAACACAACAGAAAAATACACATAAATACTACAGACAACATAAAGAGTTCATTCAGCGACTACACACAGGTATCTTGGTGCATTTCATGTTCCTGATCAATGAGTGGAGGTGATAGAGTCTGACCGAGTGAGGTACGAACGAGTTTTTGTACCGCTCCGTACTTGTTTTGATTGACAGCAGTCGCCCACTTTGCGACGACATGACGTAGTTCTGATGGAGCGGGTGGCCGTTGTCTTCCAAGATTTTTTTGATTTTTCTTAGGCACTTTTGTTCAAAAAGTTCCTTTAAATGTGGTAATGTTGTGAGTGTAATTTTTGATGCTTTTTTAATGATGTTTTCTAGACGTCGAAACAGTTAAGATGAGGCGTTGCCTTGCCAACAACTTATTCCGTATGTTAGCAGATTTTGTATAGTCGCGCTGTAAAAGGTCTCAGGGATCTTCTTGTTTAGTTTAAAACTATTGAGTTTGTATAGAAAAAAGAGTCGCTGGGCTGTTTTCTTTGTCAAGTTCCAAGGTGTTCTTCCCATGAAAGCGTGTTGTTGATGATAACGCCTTGATATTTATATCCCTTTACTTGTTCTATAGATGTACTGTTTATTTGCAGTTCATGTATAGTTTATTTTTTCTTTCTAAAATCTATTACAAGTTCTTTAGTTTTTGTGACATTCAGTTCTAGAAAGTTGTCGGTGCACCAGTTTTTAAACTCTTCTATCGAGCTTCGATACTGAGTTTTGTCTCCTGAAATAAGACCGACTATGGCAGTATCATCAGCGAATTTAATGAGTTTAACTGAGTGAGTCATAGATGTTTCTTATGTCATTAGTGTAAAGAGTGTATAGTATAGGAGAAAGTACACAACCTTGTGGAGCACCCGTACATAGTACTCGAGTTGACGATTTGGTGTTGTTGACTTACTGGGGCCGTTGGGTTAAAAAGTTTAGAACCCATGCTTGTAAGTAAGGGCTTACATTTAAGTTACTCAGTTTGTTTATCATTAGATGTGGCTGTATGGTATTGAAAGCCGAGGAGAAATCTACGAAGAGGACTCGTGCATATGTTTTGGGTATATCGAGATGCTTATAAAGCTGGTCCAAGAGCAATAGAATGGCATCCTCAGTTCCTCTAGATGCTTTGTATGCAAATTGGTGAGGGTCTAGGCTGTTATTGACTTTTGCTACAAGTTCTTAAAGCATATATTTTTCAAAACATTTCATAACAATAGGTGTTAGTGCTACTGGACGGAAATTATTTAAGCAATCTATTTTTGGTTTCTTAGGCACTGGTATGATCTCTGAAGTTTTCCAGATGTGTTGAATTAGCACGTTTGCAACGAGTGGTTAAAGATGTGACAGAAGATAAAAGAGATTTGCTCCGCACATAGCTTGATCAGCTTGCCACTAATTTTGTCTGGTCCATAAGCTTTTGTTATGTCTACTCTTTTAAATAACAAAGTCACTTCATCCTCAGTTAAAAAATTGACGTAGGGCTCTTGTTTTCCTTTGGACAGAGGGTTGAAAAGTTCTTTTTGCAGATCAACAAAATCTTCTTTGTCAAAACGAGAATAAAAATAATTTAGATCGTTGGCGAATTTCTCCTCATCATCCACTGAAATTTGTTCTCGTTTTGAGGCGCAGCCTGCTATTTTCGTTAATCCCATTGTTTTGAGTTGTTCTTTGCAAAGAAATTCTCAATTTTTTCTTTGTATGTTTTTTTCCCTTCAATTATTGCTTTTCTCAGTTTATGTTTAGCATTTATAAACTCTTCGTTGCTAGCCTTATACTTTGTTTTCTTTTCAGTAATAAGGTGTTTGATTTTTTTGGTCATCCAAGGCTTATTGTTTCCATAGACTTGTATTGTTTTTGTTGGAATTGTTAACTCCTCGCAGAATGATAGATATGAGTTAACAGTTTCTGTTAGTTCGTTTGGGTCTGGACAGTTCTCAATAAAGATTTCCCAGTTAGTTTTCTCAATGCATCCTCGTAGTTTTTCTACAGCCTCTTCAGACCACATCTTGACCGTTTTTATAACTCTCTTTGTAGTTTTAAGAGTAGGTTTGTAATTTGGTATAAGATGGAATAATACATTGTCAGATTCTCCAAGTGGGAACAAACTTTTACATTTGTAAGCCTGCTAACATGTCTACCCATATACCTCTCTCTCTAACATGTCTACCCACATACCTCTTTCTTTAAAATGTCTACCCACATACCTCTTTCTTTGACATCTCTACCCACATACCTCTTTCTTTAAAATGTCTACCCACATACCTCTTTCTTTGACATGTCTACCCACATACCTCTTTCTTTAACATGTCTATGCACATACCTCTTTCTTTAAAATGTCTACCCACATACCTCTTTCTTTAACATGTCTACCCACATACCTCTTTCTTTAACATGTCTACCCACATACCTCTTTCTTTAACATGTCTATGCACATACCTCTTTCTTTAAAATGTCTACCTACATACCTCTTTCTTTAACATGTCTACCCACATACCTCTTTCTTTAACATGTCTACCCACATACCTCTTTCTTTAACATGTCTATCCACATACCTCTTTCTTAAACATGTCTATGCACATACCTCTTTCTCTAACATGTCTATGCACATACCTCTCTCTGTAATATGTCTACCCACATACCTCTCTCTCTCTAACATGTCTACCCACATACCTCTCTCTCTAACATGTCTACCCACATACCTCTCTCTCTAACATGTCTACCCACATACCTCTCTCTGTAGCATGTCTACCCACATACCTCTCTCTCTAACATGTCTACCCACATACCTCTCTCTGTAGCATGTCTACCCACATACCTCTCTCTCTAATATGTCTACCCACATACCTCTCTCTGTAGCATGTCTACCCACATACCTCTCTCTCTAACATGTCTACCCACATACCTCGAGTGCAAGAGTTGATACGGCGATATGGTTGTTAACGAAGAAATATTTGTACAGCCTGTGTTATGTGTTGCTAATTGTAGAGTATTGGCTGTGATTTAATGGACATTAAACTGTTACGTTACTTTGGAGTCCTGAGTTGTCAAGTTCTTTGAGTGTTTAGTGTTTTGTAGAGCAGTTTGCACAGAGCCTAGATAGTGAGAGTGGTTACAATAAATATAATCTTTGAATTTTTTGAAATGGAATGTCATGCAACTAAATACACAGGAAACTGTTGCCTCTCCGTTGCGCGAGGACTTAAGGGATCACGGGTGGCTTATGCGTCATAATTTCTCTCTCGATCTAATCCAAAGGAATGCTAACCCTAACCCCCAACCTCAGTTGCAGGGAAGGAACGTGATACTCCAAGTGGGGGGGGGGCTTCATCCCTCCTCGAGGCTGTCTACCGAAGCCTCAGTACCGCAAGGCAGCGGGGGTTTGAAGTTAGAGTACCCCTCTCCTAGATGAATTACCTTACTAGGCTGACGAGCCCCATCTGTCTGAAGCTCACCGTATTGAGGCGCCAAGTATACGCCTTCATCCCTTCCTCTGTTAGTAAGAGCAGTCCAAATATCTAAGCCACACGAGCAGGCCAGGTGCTGGACTTAGTTATCAGATGCTATTTGAGACGTAGGCCATTAAGAGTATGTTATAGACTATTTTAGAAGAAAAAAATGCTTTTAGATATTTCTATAAATGCTTTATATGTAGACTGCGGCCTTTTGGGGAAATACCCAAAATAAAATACAAAGTTTTGATAGAAAGCTTGTGGTTTTTCGCGAAAAGCTGTCCCAAAGTTTTAATTCTGTCAAAAACCGTTCTTAGTGAGCGCCTAGAAGGAAAACAGTTTGTGTAATCACAACAAATTTCCTTAAGGATCAATAAAGCAGTCTTAATTTTCATTCTCCACTAATGAAAACTCTTTTTGACTCCTCAGGGGGAGCTGCTGTTATTAAGTTATTAAATGATAGAAAACTGATGGCCTTGGAGGTGCTCAATTGTAAGGTAATTTTCCAAGTCTAATACCCTTCATTACCGCCCCCAAAAGTAGAATTACCAATTGTGTGTGTCTGTGGGTGGTCTATCTGTCCGTCCGTCCCTATTAGATCGCAAAAAGTAGAAAAGTTATGGAAAATCATATATCATAAAATTTTACATCTTGCAAAGTTCTGGTGCAATGGCTAATCTGCTATTCTACCGACGCGTTTTTATTTTAAATGAAATATGCAAGCCTTTTGTTCTTCTCGTAACACATTTTTAAAAAATATTTTTTTCTTTTTGCTTAGATTATTTTAAAAAATTGAACCATAATTGGAAGAAAACTTTTTTTTTTACCTGTGTGTATATATATAAATATATATAATTCTCATCTTCGCTCAACAGTTTGGACGAGAAGAAGACGTAAAGGAAAGATCAATCTTTTATTTCTGCGGATAGAGTTATCCCACGAACTTTACGAGCCTTGCGTGTAGCAAAGTCATACAGTGTATCATGAAAATTTTATTTCCTACATAGATCACGCTTAATAGCAAGAATAATGAAATGTCTCAATCTATCTTCGAGAATTGTTGACCTCAAGTAATTCTTCATTAGTTTGAGGCGCGAGAAGCTTCTTTCACCAGATTAAACAATTACGGCTAATGCATAATGCCGTTTTTATTTATCGTGCATAGGATTGGCGTTTTCCATATTGAATGACACCCCAAATTGACAAATTTGTCTCTATATTCCGTATATTTTAAGGACTTTTTTTTATCTTTTGCTGAAGAGAGAGGAGCCCCCACTTTGTGAGTACTGTGACTCTCGCCTCACCGTGGAACATATCCTCATTGATTGCCCCAGATACCAGGATATTAGGGGAATTTTTTTTAGAGCGCACAACTTTAAAACACTATTCGACAATGTTGACCCTGGGAAGGTACTGGGCTTTTTCCGGGAGTAAGGGTTGTCTACGAGGATCTGATTTATGAATTATGAACATATAATATTTACATAAGATTTTTACGAAATTATTACATTTTTACTTCCTTAACTATTTTAACTGTGAATAGACCTTGTTTTTAATTATTTAACTGTATGGAATTTAGCTATTGTAAAGGAGAGTAATCCTTAAAGGATTACGGGCACTGCATAGCCTAAATTGCGCCGATGTGCCAAAAACTCAAACTCAATTGGCATTTTCCATATTGAATGACACCCCAAAATGACATTATTTGTCTATATATTTCATGAGATTTGTATGAGTTTTCAAAAGAATTTTAATAATTTCGGGAGATTTCCAGGAGCTCTTGGTAAATCGACAGGAGGCCGCGGGAAATCTGTTATAAGTTATACAATGTTTTAATTTAATAATTTATACACCTAGAATTAGCGCGGGTCCTATGAAAGTGCGGGGCTCAATGCGATCTCAAAAGTGCAGAGCCCACTGCGGTCACCTAGGCCGGCCCTGCAAAATAGCGGCGTGTGCTACACCGCCGGTCGACTAGTATATTATTAGCCTTATATTACCCGCGGGTCTCAATGTGCGTGTCACTGATATAGTGCATTATATTAGTTTGTTGGAAGCGTGGTCGAGAGGCTGAGTACGCTTGAACTTGGCTTGGCTTAAGGAGGCTCGAGGCTCAACACCTGACTCGAGTAGAGCTGTGTTTACTGAGCACCTAAAGGCAACACGAAAACAAATGTCATTGGACCATAATGCTCTGAGCATGCTATAAGCATGAAAGTAGCGCTATATTAAAGCTATGATAATAATTAGAAACAATTAAATAAAATAATAATGTTATAAGTAAAGCGAATGAGTAAATGTAAAAATAGTATGAATAATGCTATTAAAATAGCTAATCGACTTAAATCCATTTTTGTTACAAAAAGATTTGCTTGCATATATATTGATATCAGTTTAAGATTGTATTTAAGGTTCAATAAGCTTATTAATTATTTTATGTTAGTATATTTAATATCACCCATATAGAGCCTCATTTGCCTGTCAAATCACAGTGTGTTTTTACTGCGCATGTAAGGCCTGCGCGACTCATGAATGGAACTACTAAAAATGTATGTCAACACGGCCTCGCAGCTACAGCGAAAGAATTTATGTAAAATTGCTTTAGAAAAATAAATTTGAATGTTAATTTGATTAAAATATGAAATGAATAGACAATATTTATTATGTTCATGTGTTAAAGTATAAAACTTTCTTTGCGAATATAAGTTCTATTATCTTAGAGTTGAATTAGACCTAGCAATAAAGTTGATTAGAGAGATTGTAACAGTTCGATCTTGTCTAATGAAAGAATGTACTTCAGTACTTCTAGCTTCGCAGATCTAAGGAACGAATTTATGTAAAAATGCTTTTGAAACACAAATTTGAAACTTAATTTTATTAATTGATGAAATCAATAGATTATTTTTTTTTAGTTTTCATGTGTCAAAGAAAAAACTATCTGTGCAAAGTGTAGTTCTTAAAATTAGATCTAGATCTAGATCCTCTCGATCTTTTCTCATGTAAACATGATAAACATGGCCTAGATCCATAAAATTGCAATACTTTCATAGAGTTGGGCATTTTTTTTTAGGGTCTTAAGTTTGTTTAAAGGCTACTTTACATACGTCACGGTTCCAGTTAGTACCCAGGGAACATTTATGCCAAGTTTTATCAAGATTGGTCAAACGGTTTTGAGTTCAATTCGTAACATACATAAATACATACGCCTTACTTTCTACTTTATATATATATACATATATATATATATATATATATATATTGCTGTAACTTGGCCAAATAAATCAACGACATTAGATGCATGTCTAAACTTTTATAAAATGTCTTTTGGAAATAGAAATCAATGTCATCAAGCGCGCTTTGCGGAAATTCCATATAGTTCAGGGGGTAGTGGGAGGCATGTCATAGTCTAAGGTAGGAATCTGACTATATATCTGATAGAGTCATGAAATAATCAAAACCTTTCTCGACAAACAATTCGGCTAGGATTAATACTATGCATGCTCCTCTAGTAAAATAAAAAGCCTCGTGTTTTTATCTCGTGCCAAGCGCCAAAATGAAACGTTCCAAACAAAATATTTGAAGTATTTTGTCCGAAACATTTGAATTTTGGCTCCGTGGTCATTTTCGTTGTGGTCCCTGCCTCACAAACCACCGGATTGGCCATGGGGAGTTGTGAAGTTGTTTAGGGGGTATAGGTCCCTAATGATAATCTTGATCAAACTTGGCATAAACGTTCCTTGGATACTAACGGGAAAACTAACATATGTAAAGTACCCCTTAAAACAAGCTTAAGACCGTCAAAGAGGGTAAGCCAGCTCTATAAAAGTATTAAAATTTCATGGATCATTTCATGTTTACATGAGACAAGATCGAAAGGTCATGCATGCGCAAAGCAGAAAATCAAGCGAAGGCAAAAGCTAAACCTTAGATCTAATTCTAGGATCTATTCTTCGCAAAGATAGTTTTTTTACTTAAACACACGAACATACAAAATAGAGTCCATTCATTTCATAAATAAAATGAATCTTCAAATTTGTATTTCAAAAACATTTTACATAGAGACCTTTTGATGTTCCCTAATGCTTCCACTTTATCCGTCTTGACGTACATTTAATGCATTCAGGATATTGTAAGTATCACGCATGCGCAAGACAAAACATCTCGCGAACGCTAAATCTAGATCTAATCCTCGAAAAAGTGTTGTTTTTTCCTTTAACATAAATTCGTTCGCTATGGCTGAGAAATGTGACTTTCCCCGTCTTGATATTGATTTCAATAGTCCCATTCATTGTTGGGCACACCTACATGATCTGTGTAAACACTTTATGATAAGACAGGCTACACAAAGCTCTGTATGGGTGGGGGGAGGATATTAAATATACGAACATAAAATACTTAAATAATAAGCTGATTAAGTTCTTGAAATCACCATTAAACTGATAGAGCTAGAATGTATATTAAAAGTAGATTATTTGACCTAATTTAAACAATTCAAATCTAATTCAAATCTAGGTCTACAACTTATACTTAGTTTTTATTTTTGATTTCATTTGGATGTAGTTCAAGTCAGTTCAAATTGTTTAGTCATTGAGTGACTTCTAGAGCCACATTCATAGTCATTGAGTGACTTCTAGAGCCACATTCATAGTCATTGAGTGACTTCTAGAGCCACATTCATAGTCATTGTGTGACTTCTAGAGCCACATTCATAGTCATTGAGTGACTAGGCTTCCAGAGCATTCATAGTCATTGAGTGACTAGGCTTCTAGAGCATTCATTGTCGTTGAGTGACCTACAGAGCATTCATAGTCATTGAGTGACTTCCACAGCATTCATAGTCATTGAATGACTACTACAGCTTTCATAGTCATTGAGTGACTAGGCTTCTAGAGCATTCATAGTCATTGAGTGACTAGGCTTCTAGAGCATTTATAGTAATTGAGTGACAAGGCTTCTAGAGCATTCATAGTCATTGAGTGAGTAGGCTTCTAGAGCATTCATATTCATTGAGTGACTAGGCTTCTAGAGCATTCATAGTCATTGAAAGACTAGGCTTCTAGAGCATTCATAGTCATTGAGTGACTAGGCTTCTAGAGCATTCATATTCATTGAGTGACTAGGCTTCTAGAGCATTAATAGTCATTGAATGACTAGGCTTCTATAGCATTAATAGTCATTAAGTGACTAGGCTTCTAGAGCATTCATAGTTATTGAGTGACTTATAGAGCCACATTCACAGTCATTTAGTGACTAGACTTCTAGAGCATTCATAGTCATTGAGTGACTAGACTTCTAGAGCATTCATAGTCGTTGAGTGACTAGGCTTGTAGAGCATTTATAGTAATTGAGTGACAAGGCTTCTAGAGCATTCATAGTCATTGAGTGACTAGGCTTCTAGAGCATTCATAGTCATTGAAAGACTAGGCTTCTAGAGCATTCATAGTCATTGAGTGACTAGGCTTCTAGAGCATTCATATTCATTGAGTGACTAGGCTTCTAGAGCATTAATAGTCATTGAATGACTAGGCTTCTATAGCATTAATAGTCATTAAGTGACTAGGCTTCTAGAGCATTCATAGTTATTGAGTGACTTATAGAGCCACATTCAAAGTCATTGAGTGACTAGACTTCTAGAGCATTCATAGTCATTGAATGACTAGGATTCTTGAGCATTCATAGTCATTGAGTGACTAGGCTTGTAGAGCATTCATAGTTATTGAGGGACTAGGCTTCTAGAGCCAAATTCATAGTCATTGAGTGACTAGGCTTCTAGAGCATTCATAGTCGTTGAGTGACTAAAGCATTTATAATCATTGAGTGACTAGGCTTCTAGAGCATTTATAATCATTGAGTGACTAGGCTTTTAGAGCATTCATAGTCATTGAGTGAGAACATATAAAAAAAGACTAACAGTCTCTTTCTATTTGATTGGAACATAGCCTCCTGGAAGACTGACCAACATTTTAGCCGCTGATTTAGGAGAGTTCACAGACCAGAGAGTCCTGGTGAAAGCAGACCTCAATCTAGATGTGGAGGAAAGTGGTCAAGTGCGAGACCCATTTCCACTTAGAGTCAGTATAATACATTTAGTGTGTTATTAGCACATCTAAAGCTTGTTTCTACTTCCCTAGCAACTGACTTTACCTCTGTAACCTAAAACTTGTTTCTACTTCCCTAGCAACTGACTTTACCTCTGTAAGCTATGGCTTATTTCTACTTCCCTAGCAACTGACTTTACCTCTGTAATCTAAAACTTGTTTCTACTTCCCTATCAACTGACTTTACCTCTGTAATCTAAAGCTTGTTTCTACTTTTCTAGCAACTGACTTTACCTCTGTAATGTAAAACTTGTTTCTACTTTTCTAGCAATTAATCCCGCTGATCAAATTTCTTCAAAGAAAAGGAGCTCGGTCTATTACATTGATTGGTTATCGAGGTGAAGCCAGTGGGGTACCAAATGAGAAGTATAGCCTGGCTCCATTGAAAGAAGCTCTGGAAACTGTCTTAGACCAGGTTGGACATCTTCTCATGGCATTGCATTTTAAAACTGATTCGTTTGAACATCGTTCTTGACTAGACCTCTCTATTCTATAATTATTGCATTTGAACGTTGTATTTATTTGGTTTGAACAGCCTGTGGTCTTCATCCCGGAAGGTGTCTCGGACGCCGCTGATATTGCAATCCGTAGTCAGGAACCCGGCAGAGTTCTTCTACTTGAAAATATCCGGTTTCACCCGGAAGAAATAGGAGTGAAAGAATTACCTGGAGGGTTAAAGATCAAGGTCTCTTATGATGCTCTCAACGACTTCCGGTATTTCTAACTTAAAGTTCATTAAGGTTCAGGTTCAATATGTGTACCGATCAAACATAAGCATAAAACTTTGTTAAGTACAAGACTATGTGTACCAATCTAACAATAGCCTAAGACTTTGTTAAGTACAAGACTATGTGTGCCAATCAAACAATAGCCTAAGACTTTGTTACGTACAAGACTATGTGTACCAATCAAACAGAAACATAATACTTTGTTAAGTACAAGACTATGTGTACTAATCAAACACAAACATACGACTTTGTTAAGTACAAGACTATGTGTACTAATCAAACACAAACATACGACTTGTTAAGTACAAGACTATGTGTACCAATCAAACACAAACATACGACTTTGTTAAGTACAAGACTATGTGTACCAATCAAACACAAACATACGACTTTGTTAAGTACAAGACTATGTGTACCAATCAAACACAAACATAAGACTTTGTTAAGGACTATTTTATTGTCTTTGGTAAAAATGTCCAAAAAGTGAAGTGATAACAAAAAGGGGAACCGGTTCAACATTTGGATTGTATTGCCATTTGTAGTTATTTTATATTTTAGTATTAATTAGGCGAAAGAGACTTTATGACTAAATTAAATTAAGTGACGTCGTTTTAACTGTGAATAGACCTTGTTTTTAATGATTTAACTGTATAGAATTTAGCACTTGTTCTATAAAGGGAGAGTGATCCTTAAAGGATTACGGGCACGACATGGCCTAAATTGTGTCGATGTGCCTAAACTCAAACTCTACTGGTCCAAGTAGAACCTTTTTAAATTAGCAGCAAGATCGATTCAAAAGGCTCTTTTAAATAAAACATTATAATACCTCTTCAACAGCGTGATTCTAGAATCTAGAGTGTACCCAGTTTTTACGGCAGTACAAACCCATTTCTCTCGAGTAATGTACACATCGTAATAGTGACGTTTTTTTGCTTAAAGAGCACAGGCCAGGTACAAGACGAGATGAGGAAATGGTTTAAGAACTACAAGCCCATTACAGACTCGTTAGAATTACTGCAGCTTTCCTTAAGCTGTGGTTGGGTGGGGGGGGGGGGGGGCAACCCTTGAGAAGAAGGCCGACGCGACGCTCTGACCAATTGGGAGAGGCTGAAAGCAATTCAAGTTATTTTAAAGGGGCATAATTAAAAAGTTGTCTGTTCATTGTAGTTATTATTCAAGTCTTGAAAATTAAACCAGTGAAATGACATTATCAATGTTTGAAAAGTTAAAACAGTGTAAGATAAAGACTCTCGTATCATCTACTAATAAGGATCTTTTCAAATGTTTACAGTTTTTTGTGTGAGGCGTCTGCAAAAAAAATCGATGAAAAACTTTTTGATGAAGACATTTCAATACATCTCTACTGATGAGATTCTTTTTGAATGGTCAGAATGGTCAAAATTCTTGTCAAAAATGGTCAAAATTCTTGTCAAAATAGTCAAATTTCTTGTCAAAATAGTCAACTGTCTCTCAAGTGTTTAACATCGTTTTGTTGACGACCTTTGTGTGACCAAAACTAAAAAGTTCAGGCTTCCTATTGAACATGAAGATGAACTTCAGACCTACGTGCTCTCTATGTACTACCGTGAACACACCGGCTCGTATATTGCCCCCCCCCCCCCCCCCCAATGTGCTGCCTCAGGCTTAATTTGAGCAACCTTTTTTGAACTAGTATAAATATTGCGCTCAGATCCCAAGAAAATATTTCGTTATCGGAACGTCTCAATCCGTTATACTTTAACATTGACATGGGCTCTTCTTACTACGGGAAGTAAAATACATTGAAGACACAACACACGCTTAGAACGAAGGAAAACGCTTGGAGGAACTAACGGCGCTTCAACAGGAGACACACCTTGCTGGGTGGATAGAGGAATCTGATGCTTCTCTAATACTATCTCCAGAAAGAACGTTTTTGGTTATACGAATCAGTCTAAAATTATGTACATAGCACTCTTTCTAAAAAAAAAAGTTTAGCGGGCCCGGGCGCCAACGGTAAAAGTCTCTCACACTTCTACTATGGCCCGTTCAGCTCTTCTTCACTGAATTTTAGTTGATCTGCAAACTTCTTTCTAGTAGAAAGTGTGCATGAAAGAATTAAGGAAAATGAGTTTCCGAAGCTCAGAAATGCTGAGAAATGCTTGGTGCCCGATAGGCCCTCAATAGGTGATCGCTCCCCGAGACCAATAGATGACTAAGGTAGAGGCAAACTTACATTTTCCCTTTTCGATGAAAGTAGTCACAGTTGAAATAAAACAGCATAATGTTATACCGTTTCCATCTGATGGTCTAACAAAGGAAACATGTTTGGGTGATTTAAATCAATATACATTGTAAAATAGGCAAAACTATTGAAAAAATGTCATAAATGATGGGATTTTCAAATAGAATGTGACTAATTTTACATTAGTGCAGAGACTGTTGAAAACAGGTAATCAGCTGATTGTATTGAATCAAGAGTTTCTATTGGGAAAAGTGGATAAAGTTGCTAACGGGGGGTGGGGGTGACACCCTGAGCTAACCACACCGACCCTAGTTACGCCACTGGTTAAAGTCAAGACTAATTGTAACATAAAATTTGGTTAAGGTCAGTTTTACCCAAACTATCTCCTTAACGGAACACTTTGTACATCCGTTGTATTGTAGCGGAACTAGGTGCACATCCGTTGTATTATAACGGGACACTTTGTAAATCCGTTGTATTGTAACGAACACTTTGTACATCCGTTGTATTGTAACGGAACACTTTGTACATCCGTTGTATTGTAACGGAACACTTTGTACATCCGTTGTATTGTAACGGAACACTTTGTACATCCGTTGTATTGTAGCGGAACTAGGTGCACATCCGTTGTATTGTAACGGAACACTTTGTACATCCGTTGTATTGTAACGGAACACTTTGTACATCCGTTGTATTGTAACGAACACTTTGTACATCCGTTGTATTGTAACGGAACACTTTGTACATCCGTTGTATTGTAACGGAACACTTTGTACATCCGTTGTATTATAGCGGAACTAGGTGCACATCCGTTGTATTGTAACGGAACACTTTGTACATCCGTTGTATTGTAACGAACACTTTGTACATCCGTTGTATTGTAACGGAACACTTTGTACATCCGTTGTATTGTAACGAACACTTTGTACATCCGTTGTATTGTAACGGAACACTTTGTACATCCGTTGTATTGTAGCGGAACTAGGTGCACATCCGTTGTATTGTAACGGAACACTTTGTACATCCGTTGTATTGTAACGGAACACTTTGTACATCCGTTGTATTGTAACGAACACTTTGTACATCCGTTGTATTGTAACGGAACACTTTGTACATCCGTTGTATTGTAACGGAACACTTTGTACATCCGTTGTATTATAGCGGAACTAAGTGCACATCCGTTGTATTGTAACGGAACACTTTGTACATTCGTTGTATTGTAACGGAACACTTTGCACATCCGTTGTATTGTAACGGAACACTTTGTACATCCGTTGTATTGTAACGGAACACTTTGTACATCCGTTGTATTGTAACGAACACTTTGTACATCCGTTGTATTGTAACGGAACACTTTGTACATCCGTTGTATTGTAACGGAACACTTTGTACATCCGTTGTATTATAGCGGAACTAGGTGCACATCCGTTGTATTGTAACGGAACACTTTGTACATCCGTTGTATTGTAACGAACACTTTGTACATCCGTTGTATTGTAACAGAACACTTTGTACATCCGTTGTATTGTAACGGAACACTTTGTACATCCGTTGTATTATAGCGGAACTAGGTGCACATCCGTTGTATTGTAACGGAACACTTTGTACATCCGTTGTATTGTAACGAACACTTTGTACATCCGTTGTATTGTAACGGAACACTTTGTACATCCGTTGTATTGTAGCGGAACTAGGTGCACATCCGTTGTATTGTAACGGAACACTTTGTACATCCGTTGTATTGTAACGGAACACTTTGTACATCCGTTGTATTGTAACGAACACTTTGTACATCCGTTGTATTGTAACGGAACACTTTGTACATCCGTTGTATTGTAACGGAACACTTTGTACATCCGTTGTATTATAGCGGAACTAAGTGCACATCCGTTGTATTGTAACGGAACACTTTGTACATTCGTTGTATTGTAACGGAACACTTTGCACATCCGTTGTATTGTAACGGAACACTTTGTACATCCGTTGTATTATAGCGAAACTAGGTGCACATCCGTTGTATTGTAACGGAACACTTTGTACATCCGTTGTATTGTAACGGAACACTTTGTACATCCGTTGTATTGTAACGGAACACTTTGTACATCCGTTGTATTGTAGCGGAACTAGGTGCACATCCGTTGTATTGTAACGGAACACTTTGTACATCCGTTGTATTGTAACGGAACACTTTGTACATCCGTTGTATTGTAACGAACACTTTGTACATCCGTTGTATTGTAACGGAACACTTTGTACATCCGTTGTATTGTAACGGAACACTTTGTACATCCGTTGTATTGTAACGGAACACTTTGTACATCCGTTGTATTGTAGCCGAACTAGGTGCACATCCGTTGTATTGTAACGGAACCCTTTGTACATCCGTTATATTGTAACGGAACACTTTACACATCCGTTGTATTGTAACGGAACACTTTGTACATCCGTTATATTGTAACGGAACACTTTGTACATCCGTTGTAATGTATCGGAACTAGGTGCGCATCCGTTGTATTGTAGCGCTATTCTTTGCTTACTTGTTATATTGGATTTTTTTCCTTTTTGTTTAAATTTTAAAAAAGCCAAACCATAATGTAACGAAAGCTTTTTTCATAAGTAGATATAGATATATATATATATATATATATATATATTAAAGATATATATTTAAAGATTTAATTTGATGATATTGTATCCTTGAAGAGCATATATCAGGCACGCTTGTTCAATTGTATTCTCTAATGTAGTGACAAGCCTGTTTCACTGCTTTGACTTTGTTTCATTTGCTTCACTCAAAGTGATTACATGAAACTGAAGTTTAAAAGAACCCACTAAAGATATTTGTTTAAATATTCTAGTACTCTTTGACCAGAAATCATTCAATGACTCATCTTTTATCTTTGTTTCAAATTGAAGACTCATACATACTGTCACAATGAAAGATTCTAATGACTTAGACTTAGACTTACGTCCTCCCGCGCCCTTCGGCGCATTGGGCGGCAAGCTGTCTCCATATAGATCTGTCACTGGCAATGTCTAAAGCCTCCTCTCACCTGGTGTCCACTGTTCTGAGGTCCTCCATGAAGGTGTGTCGCCAAGTAATACGAGGACGTCCCTGTTTGCGCTTTCCTCGTTTTGGCTTCCATGTTATCGCAACTCTTGGTTCGCGTAATTCATTTTGACGTAGAACATGTCCCGCAAACCTCATGCGACGCTCAGTCACAACCTCACCAAGTGTTCGACTCCCAGTTCGGCATAGGATTTCCTTGTTTGAGAGCCGATATGTGTAACTGACTCCCAAAATCCGTCTCAGCCATCTCTGTTGAGCCACATTAAGTATTTTCTCAATTTTGACAGATGACTTCCATGTCTCACATGCATATGTAGCAGTTGGAATGACGATTTTGTTGAGAAGGTGTATTTTTGTCTCGAGTCCAATGGCTTGGCTAGTCCAAATAGGCTGCAGCCTTTGGAAAATGCTCCCTGCCTTTCCTATTCGGCACGCTACATCATAGTAAGCATCTCCATCATTTGTTATGATGCTGCCAAGGTACGTGAACTTGTCCAGCTCTTCAAGCTTTGACTCGCCAAGTCTGACGGGGACAGCCTTTGCCTTATATCCCACTCACATAATTTTAGTCTTATCCAAGTTTATGCGGAGGCCAATTTTGGGTTTCTCTCTGTCTAGGCTCTACGTCATTTCTTGAATGCATTTATTTGTAGCCCCGAGTAGTGCAACATCATCAGCAAAGTCCAATTCATTCAATCGGAGTTGTTCATGCCTTGGAATACCAAAGGCAGTCTGGTTCATTGCTCTCCTCATTATGTAGTCGATGGCTAGGAGGAAAAGGAAGGGAGATAAGATGCACCCCTGTCTCACACCTGTCTCGATTGTAAAAAAAACTCTGTTGTTCTTTCTTCTGTTTTAATGCAGCAACTAGAGCGACTGTAAAGGTGTCGTAGGATCTGGACGAATTTTTTGGATACCGTATTCTCTTATTTTCCATAGTGATTCTCGGTGGTCACTATCAAACGCTTTTTTTAAAGTCCACGAAACTGATCGTTAGCCGTTGTTGGTACTCAAGACTTTGTTCTATGATATTTCGTAGAACGAAAATCTGCTCTGTACATGATCTGCCTCTTCGGAAACCTGCTTGTTCTTCTCTGAGCCTTTCATCAACACACTGTTGAAGCCGTCTCAACAAAACAGTGCTGAAAACTTTTCCCGGGACAGAGAGGAGAGTAGTGCCCCTCCAGTTGTTGCAGTCTGCCAAGTTGCCCTTTTTTGGAAGCTTTACAATCACTTCCTTTTGCCAGTCCTCGGGGACTTTTGAAGTTCGCCAACAGAGATTTAAGAGATCAGTCATTCTGTTAACAATACACTGTCCCCCATATTTTAGCATTTCTGCTGATATTATGTCTAGCCCTGGTGCTTTGTTATTCTTTAGCACTGCAATGGCCATGGTAACCTCCTCAGCAGTTATTGGGTCTGTCTGTCCTTGAATGTATAAGTTAGGTCTGGCGACAGTTGGTTAAGGGTCTCTTTAAAGTGCTCTACCCATCTTGCATTCTGTTCTTCTTTCGTTAACAAAGTTTTGCCTTGCTTGTCTTTTATTGGTGCCCCATGTTCACTCTTTGCACCAGTGAGATCTCGGACAATACGATGGAGGGTTTTTGTGTCATTTCTGCTTGCAGCTGCTTGTGCCTCTTGTCCCTTCTGCTCAATCCAGTCCCGTTTATCTCGCGACAACTTCTCTTTACTTTCAGATCTGCTTCCCTATAGGCTTCTTCCGCTAGGCTGCGATCCTGTGTTTCATTTTTCTGATCTCGTTTGGCCTCTTTCCTCTCATCTATCAATTTCCATGTTCTGTCTTGTATCCACCGTTCCTTGTATGAACCTCGCCTCCTTCCGATAACTTCTTCGCGCACCCAATAGTGGTATCTTTGAAGTTGGCCCACTCTTCTTCAAGGGTCAATATATCTGCAAGAGCCTCAAAGCGGTTCGTTAGTTTCAATTGGAACTGTGCTGCAGTATTGCCGTCTAAGCTTCTCTACATTAAATGGGCGGGGTCGTGTGGCTCGTTTTGGTTGGCGTTTCAATGGAAGCTTACATTTGCTTACAGTTTTTAATGATGTTATAGAATTTAATTACTTACCAAGAAGAACATTTTTCTTCGCATTTACTTTAGGAATTAATTCTCGTGCTGGCCTACTAGTTAATTATTCCAGTAGCTTGTAGGACATTCAGGCCTCCCTGAACTTAGTGTTTCGCGGAACATATTTTAGGAAACACTAGTTTAGAACAAATTTGAATATGCTGGTCCCATGGGAGCTCAAGAAAGTAAAAAGAAACTAGAACACACAAATTAAAAGATTAGACTGTACTCATTTGGCCAGACACCCCATTTCTAGAAACTCACTGTAGAACCAATCTTGAAGTCGTAGAAACTCACTGTAGAACCAGTCTTGAAGTCTTAGAATTTGTTTATTTTTAAAAGTAGAAACCAAAAATGGAATTTTCCTGTGGAACCGGAAGTTGGCGGAGTTTTTTTTCTTTTATCAAACAAATTCAGAAACAAACGAAACAATTTGGTTGGTCACTTTACATGGCATTCAAAATAAACAAATGTAAGATACTGCATCATACACAGTTATTTCAGGGTAAAACAGCTTTAAAATAAGATATTGCGTCATACACAGTTATTTAGGGTAAAACAGCTTTAAAATAAGATATTGCGTCATACACAGTTATTTCAGGGTAAAACAGCTTTAAAATAAGATATTGCGTCATACACAGTTATTTCAGGGTAAAACAGCTTTAAAATAAGATATTGCGTCATACACAGTTATTTCAGGGTAAAACAACTTTAAAATAAGATATTGCGTCATACACAGTTATTTCAGGGTAAAACAACTTTAAAATAAGATATTGCGTCATACACAGTTATTTCAGGGTAAAACAACTTTAAAATAAGATATTGCGTCATACACAGTTATTTCAGGGTAAAACAACTTTAAAATAAGATATTGCGTCATACACAGTTATTCAGGGTAAAACAGCTTTAAAATAAGATATTGCGTCATACACAGTTATTTCAGGGTAAAACAGCTTTAAAATAAGATATTGCGTCATACACAGTTATTTCAGGGTAAAATAGCTTTAAAATAAGATATTGCGTCATACACAGTTATTTCAGGGTAAAACAACTTTAAAATAAGATATTGCGTCATACACAGTTATTTCAGAGTAAAACAACTTTAAAATAAGATATTGCGTCATACACAGTTATTTCAGAGTAAAACAACTTTAAAATAAGATATTGCGTCATACACAGTTATTTCAGGGTAAAACAACTTTAAAATAAGATATTGCGTCATACACAGTTATTTCAGGGTAAAACAACTTTAAAAAGAACTGTTCTAACCAGGTCTTTGGTTTCATTATCAAAGTTACGACCAAAACAAAGACCTATAACTCTCAAAAAAAAAAAGGTATCTATTATGAAGATAGTACAAGGACCAATCCTTCAGCTAAAGACTATGGGTGCACAAATGAAGTGACTCTCTAAAAGTAGATTGATTTCAATCTCAGCTGACTTTGAACTCTGACCACTATTTGATTGGTTTGTTACACAGATTGTTATTAATTGTTCCGAGCACAACATGTGAATCAAACATGACAAATAGAACATGACAAATAAAACATGACAAATAAAACATGACCAATAGAACATGACAAACAGAACATGACAAAATACTGAGGGAAAAAAAACGACTCAACATTTAGTCTACAAACTACAGAGCGATTTGTTTCCTCCCAAAGAACTCAGTGAATGTTAGTCTTAAAAAAAGAAACATTTCTTACCCCCCCCCCCCCCGCCCCTTCCTACCTCCCATCGAGAAAGAATCGCTGGGTTATGTGAATGTAGAGATCTACTACACTTTATAATAGCCCAATGGTAGCCCTTTAGATCTAGACTTAGAATACAGTGGCGTAGCTATGAATTCGCCATCATTTGGGGGCCCAGAGGGCTTGACCTCTGTGGGGGCCCCTGCATCTTGTGTAATATTTAATAATTAATGTAAAGAAGGGCCCGAAGGAATTATCCAATTCCCCCCTCCCTCCCACTACCCTAGCTACGCCTCTGTTAGAAGACGATGCGCAAAATGTTCCTGAACAGTAATTGATTTCACTTTAAACACTATAATGTCTATGTGCGGATATACACGAAGATATAGACAAAGTTCAAGAGAAATATTTTCTAGTTCTGTCAACAAAGTTATTGCCATTTTCATCAACGAGCTACTAATTTTTTTGGCCATGATGAACATAAACTGTGGAAACTAGTCAAGAGAATATGGCATCCCAGGAAAATTCATCCAAATCCTAAGACACATATACAATCAATCAAGTTGCTGCATCAAAACAGAAGAAAAAACAACCGAGTTTTTAGCATCGAGACAGGTGTGAGACAGAGGTGCATCCTATCTCCCTTCATCTTCCTCCTAGCCTTCGACTACATAATGAGGAGAGCAATGAACCAGACTGCCTTTGGTATTCCATGGCGTGAACAAAACCGATTCACGGAGAGGCACCCAAAATTGGCCTCCGCATAAACTTGGATAAGACTAAAATTTTGCGAGTGATCTATAGTGCAAAGGGTCAGACTTGGCGAGTCCAAGCTTGAAAAGTTGACATACCTTGGGATGTCTACCATGATGTAGCATGCCAAATAGGAAAGGCAGGGAGCATTTTCCAATGGCTGCAGTCTATTTGGACTCGAGACAAAAATACACCTTCTCAACACAATCGTCATTCCAACAGCAACATGTGAGACATGGAAGTCATCTGTCAAAATTGAGAAAAGACTAAATGTGGCTCAACAATGGGAGTCAGTTACACAGATCGGGTCTTAAACTAGGAAATTCAATGCCAAACCGGGAGTCGAACACTTAGATTGTGATAGAGCGTCGCATGAGGTTAGCGTAACATGTTCTCCGACAAAATGAACTACGCATACCAAGAGTTGCGATGAAATGGAGGCCAATGCGAGAAGAGCGCAAACAGGGACGTCGTCTTATAGCTTGGCGCCGCATCTTCATGGAGGACTTCAGACAAGTGAACAGGAGGCTTCAGACATTGCCATCGACAGATCTTTGTGAAGACAGCTTGCAGCTCAATGCGCCGAACTGCGAGGGAGGACCTAAGTCTAAGTAAGTGAGAACATCAACTGTCCTATTTCTAGACAAATCTTTAAAGCCGTTTTCAAGGTTTTTGAACCCACCCACCAAGAAAATTTTATGATTGTTCGGGATAAGCACTCAGTAGACACAGCAAATATGTCCTATCTACAACTTAGAGAGTGATTATTTGTTTCTTAATAACTCATCAATGTGTTAAATAAAAAACAAACAAACAAATTTACACCCCCCACCATAAAAAATCCTGTATTGTACAAATTAACTGATTAGTTTTATCAAATAGTGGTAATTAATTAATCATGTTTGATTACAAAAATGAAATAAATATTGCCCGTATTAAAATATGACTGTACATGTGGATTTCTTCCCCTTAAACAATCTTGTTTGTTTTTTAAATGATCTATATATATAATTCTCTTCTTCCCTCAAGAGTTTTGTCGAGTTGTAAGGAGTAAAGGAAAGATCACTCTGCGACTAGTCCACGAGAAAACAAGAGGAGAGGGGGGGGGGAGTACACGTAGTCACAACATAGCGGGGGGGGGGGGGGGGACCGTTGCAATATCACTCTTTTTTTTTCTACCTCACGTTAAAAAAAAATGGGGGAGGGAATCTACTCTGTAGAAACTATCGAAGCGACAGAGCACGCGCAAGAGTTTGAACACAATGGAAAGATTACTCTTTTATTTTTGCGACTCGGACGGAGGGAGTTATCCTAGGTAATTTAAGAGCGAAAAAAAAAAGAATTTTCGTCTGTATATTTCAGGAGATAGGTATGAGTTTTCAAAAGATTTTAATAATTTCCGGATATTTCCAGGACTTTTTCGTATATTTTGCAATTTCAGGAAATTTCCAGGACCTCCTGACAGGAGGTCGCGAAAAATCTGTTATAAGTTATAAAATGGTTTAGTTTAATAATTTATACACCTAAAATTAGCGCGGGTCCTATAAAAGTGCGGGGCCCACTGCGGTCGCAAAGGTTGCAGTGGCCTACGGTTGGCCCTGCAAAATAGCGGCGTTTGCTACGCCACCGGTCGACTAGTTTATTTATTTTTGTTTTAATTGTTACTTTAGTTTTGTATTGGACCAAAACTCTATTGACAGAAACAAACTCAGCTCTCTGGGAGACGCATTTATCAATGAATCATTTATCAGCCTGTATGACGTTGACAGTTCAACAGTCGGACTAAAACACAAGACAAAGTTAGCAGGTTTGTTAAGTAAACATACGATAAAGTTGAGAGGTTAGTTAAGTAAACACAAGACAATGTTGAAAAGTTTGTTAATTGAACACAAGACAAAGTTGTTAAGTAAACATAAGACAATGTTGACAATTTGTTAAGTAAACATTCGACACAAATTTTAAAGTTATTTGTAACTAATCTGGTCTTTCAAGATTTTAAGATTTGCGTCAAGATTTGGTTTCAGTCAGGAGAAAAGTCAAAGCCCTGCACCCAATTACTCACCATCACTCTTCCAAATAACGGCAACTGTGTCAAAACTACTGTGCCTTCAGCCTTATAAATCATCCAGGCAAAATCCTGTTAAAATTATATTGAACCGGCTAAAACCAAAAGATGACAAAAATTATACAGAAGGCCAAGCGGGGTTTAGACAAGGTTCTTCGCAGCTCCACAGAACGAATCTTAAACCTCAGGATACTCTGTAAGAAATAATTTTAACACCTCTAAATCTTTTTCAAGTCTTTATTGACTTCAAGCAAGCTTTTAACAGAGTATGGCATGGGTCACTCTGGGTGACAATAGAAAAGTACAAAATTAAAAATAAAAACATAATTAAAGTCATCCAGAAATTCTACAAGAAGGTCACTTCAACTCTAACACTGGTGACCGGACAGTTGGAGTGAGGCAAGGCTAGACATTTAATTCCAAGTTGGAGTGAGGCAAGGCTGGGCATTTAATTCCAAGCTGGAGTTAGGCAATGCTGGGCATTTAATTCAAAGCTGGAGTAAGGCAATGCTGGGCATTTAATTCCAAGTTGGAGTGAGGCAAGGCTTGGAATTTAATTCCAAGTTGGAGTGAGGCCTGGCTGGGCATTCAATTCCAAGTTAGAGTGAGGCCAGACTTGGCATATAATTCCAAGTTGGAGTGACACATTTGATTTTAAGTTGAAGTGAGGCGAGACTAAGCATTTAATTCCAAGTTGGAGTGAGACAAGGCTGGACATTTAATTCCAAGTTGGAGTGAGACAAGGCTGGACATTTAATTTCAAGTTGGAGTAAGGCCAGGCTGGACATTTAATTCCAAGTTGGAGTGAGGCCAGGATGGACGTTTAATTCCAAGTTGGAGTGAGACCAGGCTAGACATTTAATTCCAAGTTGGAGTGAGACAAGGATGGAAATTTAATTCCAAGTTGGAGTGAGGCCTGGCTGGGCATTCAATTCCAAGTTAGAGTGAGGCCAGACTTGGCATATAATTCCAAGTTGGAGTGACACATTTGATTTTAAGTTGAAGTGAGGCGAGACTAAGCATTTAATTCCAAGTTGGAGTGAGACAAGGCTGGACATTTAATTCCAAGTTGGAGTGAGACAAGGCTGGACATTTAATTCCAAGTTGGAGTGAGACAAGGATGGACATTTAATTCCACGTTGGAGTAAGGCTAGGCTGGACATTTAATTCCAAGTTGGAGTGAGACCAGGCTGGACATTTGATTCCAAGTTGGAGTGAGACAAGGATGGACATTTAATTCCAAGTTTGAGTGAGACCAGGCTGGACATTAAATTCCAAGTTGGAGTGAGACAGGCTGGAGATTTAATTCCAAGTTGGAGGAGACAAGGATGGACATTTAATTCCAAGTTGGAGTGAGACCAGGCTGGACATTTAATTCCAAGTTGGAGTGAGACCAGGCTGGACATTTAATTCCAAGTTGGAGTGAGACAGGCTGGAGATTTAATTCCAAGTTGGAGTGAGACCAGGCTGGACATTTAATTCCAAGTTGGAGTGAGACCAGGCTGGACATTTAATTCCAAACCTTCTATCAACTCTGGTTCAAAGTTTGTACACGTTATTTCTATTACACCCAGACACCGAGCTGAAAGTGTGCACATTTACTCATACACCCAGATCAAGCTGAAAGTGTGCACATTTACTCATACACCCGGATCAAACTGAAAGTGTGCACATTTACTCATACACCCAGACACCAAGCTGAAAGTGGGCACATTTACTCATACACCCAGACGAAGCTGAAAGTGTGCACATTTATTCATACACCCAGACGAAGCTGAAAGTGGGCACATTTACTCATACACCCAGACACCAAGCTGAAAGTGGGCACATTTACTCATACGCCCAGACCAAGCTAAAAGTGTGCACATTTATTCATACACCCAGAGACCAAGCTGAAAGTGGGCACATTTACTCATACACCCAGACGAAGCTGAAAGTGGGCACATTTACTCATACACCCAGACGAAGCTGAAAGTGGGCACATTTACTCATACACCCAGACGAAGCTGAAAGTGGGCACATTTACTCATACACCCAGACGAAGCTGAAAGTGGGCACATTTACTCATACACCCAGACGAAGCTGAAAGTGGGCACATTTACTCATACACCCAGACGAAGCTGAAAGTGTGCACATTTACTCATACACCCAGACGAAGCTGAAAGTGTGCACATTTACTCATACACCCAGACGAAGCTGAAAGTGGGCACATTTACTCATACACCCAGACACCAAGCTGAAAGTGTGCACATTTATTCATACACCCAGACGAAGCTGAAAGTGCACATTTATTCATACACCCAGACGAAGCTGAAAGTGTGCACATTTATTCATACACCCAGAGACCAAGCTGAAAGTGGGTAGACCAAGCTAAAAGTGTGCACATTTATTCATACACCCAGAGACCAAGCTGAAAGTTTGCACATTTATTCATACACCCAGACCAAGCTGAAAGTGTGCACATTTATTCATCCAGAGACCAAGCTGAAAGTGTGCACATTTATTCATACACACAGAGACCAAGCTGAAAGTGGGCACATTTATTCATACGCTTAGAGACCAAGCTGAAAGTGTGCACATTTATTCATACACCCAGAGAGCAAGCTGAAAGTGTGCACATTTATTCATACACCCAGACACCAAGCTGAAAGTGGGCACATTTATCCATACACCCAGAACAAGCTGAAAGTGGGCACATTTATCCATAATCCCAGAACAAGCTGAAAGTGGGCACATTTATTCATACACCCAGACCAAGCTGAAAGTATGCACATTTATTCATACACCCAGACCAAGCTGAAAGTGCGCACATTTATACATACACCCAGAGACCAAGCTGAAAGTGTGCACATTTATTCATACACCCAGACCAAGCTGAAAGTGCGCACATTTATACATACACCCAGAGACCAAGCTGAAAGTGTGCACATTTATTCATACCCCTAGACCAAGCTGAAAGTAGGCACATTTATTTATACACCCAGAGACCAAACTGAAAGTGGGCCATTTATTCATACACCCAGACCAAAATGAAAGTGTGCACATTTATTCATACACCCAGAGAGCTAGCTGAAAGTGTGCACATTTATTCATACACTCAGAGACCAAGCTGAAAGTGGGTATTCCAAGCTGAAAGTGGGCAGACCAAGCTGAAAGGGGCATTCCAAGCTGAAAGTGGGCAGACCAAGCTGAAAGTGGGCACATTTATTGCTTTTACCAGACAAACAAGAATGAATTTAAAAAACAACAACAACAATCAGTTGATTAACTATTTGCTTAACAAGTGAAAGAAATCGTACTTGACTAATAATGTGATATAAGTTCAATTAATCCCCTTTATACTTTGTAGAGGGAAACGATGAAAACAAACAATAGATAACTATAAAACTTTTTATTTTGACAAGCACTTCCGTGGCGCAGAGGTTAGAGTGTTGGCTTGAGAAGGCTAAAGAGGCTTTAGCCCTCGAGTTCAATAAGAGGTAGTTCACCTTTTTTTTATAGATGCATTTGAAAAACAATCCCCCACAGATCTCTTTCTCCCCACTCCTTTCCAACTGGTCCAAACAAGTTTTAGAATAATAGCGAATTGAGACAGCTCAAAGCATGACATTTCGCTAAACAAAAACAATTGGTAAAAATATTTGTAATGGCATATTTATTCTTGTTAGTGTAGATCTATTACAAATTTAATGACATGACTGATCCAAACTAATTGATACAACTACACTTCATATAGACGTTTTGTTTTAAAGAATTTTTTGTTGCATGTTTACTGCCTCCGTTGTACTCTGTAGAACTATCAGCAATCGAAGACCTAGTTTCGATAGATTGTGCAAGTCATCTTTGGAGGATTAGGGTCATGACATGGCCTAAATTGTGCGATGTGACAAAAAAAATATCAAAGGATAATGGAGGATCCTCTCGATGGCTATGAAGGTACTGTAAGCCTTGGAGGAAGTAGAATTACTCACTTGCGCTTTGCAGACGACATAGATGAACTGACAGGGAGAGATGGATAGGCAAAGACAAGACTTCCGCAGCATAGGGTATGCAAATTATTTAAAAAAAAAAACAAGACAAATTTTGTCCACTAGCCAACAAGGCTTTACAAAGGACATCAGTAGTAGAGGTGAAAAGCTGACTAGTGTCAGTAGTTTTAAATACTTTGAAGCATTCGTCTCAGAGGAAGGAACCAAACTTGAGCTTCTTTCCATAGGCTTGCAAATCTTGGACGCTGACAAGAGGATCCTAATAATGGCATTGAGATGCTACAGAAAGATCCTAGGTATCACATTGAAAGACCTCATCACAAAGCAAGAGACTAGAAAGAGGATTAATACAGCACACAATAACCTGCTAACTACTGTCACAATGCCATATCAATAACCAAGAGACTAGATCGGACAGTACAATAACCTGCTTTTTACTGTCACAAGGCCATATCAGGGGTCCTTAGGGCTTGCAAAGATCCACCTTCAGAAAACAGTACACCAGGACAAAGAGGCTGACAGAGAAAGCCAATGGGAAGACAGCATGAAAGAATGGAGGACATGTCATTGAAAGAGATTCAAGTCAAAGGACAGTGCGTCTGAGAGTTACTCATCACCTCTCATTTCATTCATCCATAATCAAATGTTATCTGGTGGGCAATTATTGAAGCGAAAGTTACTAGTTTTGTATGCATAACATTCATTTATTGTTGCTCTAGCCTGCCGAATTGCGGAAAAAGGAAACTTTGAATCCAATAGTTAAACCAGGTTACTTCAAGCGCGGGCACGCTACTCTGCCTCATCGTGGCGCCCATGTGGACACGACTATTAGAGGAAGTGGTTAGGCTAAATGGGTAGCAACACAAGACTCCCGTGGGGGATGCCCACCGGTAGACGAGAGTCCACCCATTGCACGGGCGGGGTTGCAAAAGAGTCTCCACAAACCTGTCACACATCCATGCGCTGTTCCTCAAGGGACCGTTACACAAAATGGCGAGTCCCCCACGGTTAGCTTGGTATAACGAAGGAAAATGGCGGAGGCTCCCGGTGTTCTCGGCCTTCGGCCATGTGCAGCCAAGCATTCGTCGGGGGCCAAAGGCATCGGAAATAGCAATGCTTTACATAGGCATTGACTCGGGTCTCTCTCAAACAGAACTGTGTTCACACAGGTTGTTTTTTTTTACTGTTTGGCGTCCAAACAGGTTTTTTTTCAAACTTAGGGTTCGAAGAGCCTTCGGCTCAGCCCTTGGACATCAACAAGGTTACTTCAAGTCATTTAATAGTTAAACCAGTTACTTTGAGTCATCCAAGTTAAACCTGTAAGACCCAAAGTCAGGAATAACTTCAAACTAGACAATGTCAAGTAGACAATGTCAGTAAGACAGTATATCAATGTTTTGAATTCCCAACATCTTAATTCGTAGCGAGAAGCTGTCCAACGTTCAGTTGTTTTCAAGTTATAACTTGTCCAATGTTTTCTTTAAGTTATTACTTTTCCAATATTGTCTTCAAGTTATAACTTGCCCAATGTTTTCTTTAGGTTATAACTTGTCCAATGTTTTGTTTTCTTCAAGTTATAACTTGTTCAATGTTGTCTTCAAGTTGTAACTTGTCCATTGTTATATTCAAGTTATACTTGTCAAATGTTATATTCAAGTTCTAACTTGTCCAATGTTTTGTTTTCTTCAGGTCTCAACTTGAAGAAAGAGGTGATCCGCTATTTTGAGCTCCGAGATACTTTAGAACATCCTGTGCTGGCTATCATTGGGGGCAAAGACAGTGTGGCAAATGTCAGCAGGATCCAGAAAATGTTACATTTTGTGGATGTACTGATTCTGTGTGGGGGCGTGGCAAGTGCCTACTTCGCTTCGCAGGAAACTGTCAAGATTGGGAAAACTGCTGTCAATGAAGCCTGCTTGAAATACTTCCATAAGTACTAGCAACAACATAGGAGTAGGGCTTGGCAACCATAGCGCGCATGTAGAGTACTAACAACATAGGAGTAGGGCTTGGCAACCATAGCGCGCATGCAGAGTACTAATGAAGATAAACTCGCTGACATGACACTAACGTTAAACATATCATCCATTTTAGAGACGATTTTAGACAGTGAAAACCAAAACAACTGCCATTTGACTTTCTGGAGACATGGATAGGTCTGAACATGTATGACTATAAGCAGATATAGATATATAGGTCTGAACATGTATGACTATAAGCAGCTATAGATCTATAGGTCTGAACATGTATGACTATTAGCAGATATAGATATATAGGTCCGAACATGTATGACTATATGGTGACATAGATGTATAGGTGTGTGTGTGTATATATAAAAAAGAAGAAAGGAAATTAGTTTACATTTCCACCCTAAATCCCCAACTCCGAAAAAAGCATGGAGGTTAGTGCTAGGCGGCTCGCTTATAGTAAGATCTTAGTTCTGTCTGTAGGGTATGGGGGTCAGTGCTAGGCGGCTCGCTTATAGTGAGATCTTAGTTCTGTCTGTAGGGTATGGGGGTCAGTGCTAGACGGCTCGCTTATAGTGAGATCTTAGTTATGTCTGTAGGGTATGGGGGTCAGTGCTAGGCATGTCAGCAGAATCTAAAAGTTACTTCTTCTTGGATCTCAGCAGCTGTGGATGTTATTCACATAGTGAATCTTTAGTGGTTGACACGCACATTAACAAATAGCTTTTTCCATGGGCGCCCGAAGGGAGGTGCAAGGGGGTGCACTTTCACCCCCCTGGATTCTGAGTAGCCAAACTCTAGCCATTTTTTC
Organism: Biomphalaria pfeifferi; assembly: GCA_030265305.1. NCBI lineage: Eukaryota > Metazoa > Mollusca > Gastropoda > Planorbidae > Biomphalaria > Biomphalaria pfeifferi. Next base: position 159,467 of record JASAOG010000123.1, on the reverse strand, counting down.
GCAACACCAACTCAATTAACTTCTAAGTAGCACTGAACAAGTAGAAGTGCTTTCACTGGTTAATGTAGTAGTACATTAGCCTTGGCGTATCAGGAATTGATGACCAACCATGTACGTGTACGCCTCTGATATCTGAGTATCCACATTTTAGCCAATTTTTTAATATTTTGTAATGAAACACAACTTCCAGATTTGTTTTGTTTTTATTACATAGATGTATATTTAGTCAGAATCCGGGGGGGGGGGGGGTGTGCAAGTGCACCACTATGTATCCACCTGCGTGCGCCCATGCATTATTGAATCAAGAGTTTAATAAATGAATGTTCAAGAAAGTTTTGCGCATGTCTGCTAAGTCTAAATCTAAAGGACTGTCATTGGAACATTATAAAGTGTAGTACCTTAACAAGTAGTGCTTCCACTGATGTACAGCTGTAAAGATATGCTATTATTGTAACTAGAATGAGCCAATCTGTTGTTTATGTCCGACCATGTACAATTTATTCTAGGCTTGCAATTCTTTGCTCTATAAAGGATGTTTCATATTCTATAGCATGTAGTCGTGACGATTTGTTTTCATTTGCACATAGATTTAGTCAGTACTTTTTGTAAAAAAAATAGGTGCCGGTACTCAGTGATGGATTGCCTAACTTTTAACTACTAATAAATTAATAATAAACGTTAAAATACAAAAAAGTAATATTCAACAGTACATTCAAAAAGGTACGCCGTACCATTGAGTACAGACACACAAAAAAGCACTCGATTTAGTTATTTTGAATGCCACAAGGTCGAGTGTTAATGTATTACCGACTTGCGGTGGGTGTCAGCGCTAGATAAAACAGCAGGTGAAACACGTCCACCAGTTGAACAAAAGGAGAGATACAAGAAAGTTCTTCACATGCCAAGGAAAACGTTGATTTGGATCAACGGAGCAGCAAGAAACCAACAAAATACCTCATGAATTAACTGCATTTGCTGGGTATTTTAGTGAAGAAATCGTAGATATCTCTGGCACTGAGCAGACGTCTTTGAGTGTTCATTTTGTTGATTGCGATTGTATACGACTTCATTGGTTTAGCTCCTGTGGTTCAGAGAGACGCACTGCATGTGTCTAATGTCATTGTTCCGTCTAGATATGGACTAAATAGTCGGCCAAAGCTGCCCTGTGATGGCTAGCATTCTTTTTCGGTAACTGTCCCTTGCGATAGCGTTGGTGCTAAATTTACCTGTTTTGTGTGAGACAATGAACTGAAAAATACGAATCCATTCGAGATTTAAGTCTCAACTGAGAGATCTTTGACTGTTTGGCGGATCTGAAACTAACGACTGCAAGTGAAACCAAACAAACTGTACGTGTGTAGTAAATGCCTAGTAAATGTCTTTTCATTGTCAATTAATTAGTCATCTGTCCTTGAATCAGTTTCCTCGGTGTGGCAGTCTTTCCAACTTAACATAGTGGCCGCTCAACAGCACATCCTTAATGACATAATCAAAAACCAACTTGACCATCCTGAGGAACACGTCAGAGATGTCATCTTGAGGAAGGAGATACTGCTGGCACAAAAACTTGATACTGGATATTGAGTTGCTGCTGCTGAGAATTCGTAGTCGACAGACACACTGAGATTTTGGGAGTTATTACAGAACACAGCTTTACATTACATCTCATGATGCTTAAGTTTCTTCATTACGTCTCGCTTTTCGAGCAACAATTATGGTCAGTTCAACTTGTTTTGTCTTCGTCCTATAAGCTACAATGCAAAGAAGAATATCAGAACTGCACGATAAGCGTTCATCGCCAGCTTGTACATCGCGACGAAAAGCAATGCATTAGTAAAGTTATTGACAGTTTCGGCAGCCACAGTCAACGCTTGCATTTTTTGTTTGATCGAACGTAGGGAATCACGGTTCTCACCGATAAAGTTGACAATGTTGTACAGTAAATACTTTGTTCACGTTTTTAGTTTCTTATTCTTTTTATTTCATGAACTAGAAGTATTTACTGTGCACTTAATATCGATTAGGTATAAGGGGCCGAATAGGGGGCAGTTCTTTTCTTGAATTACATAACAAGAAAGTTGAGGCTACGACTTTGAGCCAGGGGTGGCAGCTTGCACCCCCCCTTGCAAAAAATACAGCGGTCGCCCATGGCTTTCACCTTGTTAGAAATAAAATAAAGAATTGATTTCATAGAAAACAAACTTTCTCTTAAAGTTGTGAATGGTAGCGCACAGAAAAAGAAAGAATGTATTCTAGTGAAGGCCTCGTGCCTATAAAACAGAAGGTATAGGATGAAGCAATGTGTAGGAGGGTATTCTGTGTTTGAACTGGTCTACTCAATAAAGCATTCATAAAAGGCTAACAAAGATTCTAATCATTCACCTTCGGCTCCGATAACTTTCCAATACTGAGGTTAAAGGTCATGTCTATAATTGGTTTCTTATTCTACTAGAAGCCAGTTAAGTTAAATACTGAGGTTAAAGGTCATGTCTACTTTACTAGCCCAGACCTCGTGCACAACGAAGGGGCATGAACTTGCGACCTTCATGACAATTCAAGCGCACACACTCAGAAATCAAAGTAGGGAAATAAAATCTAGTAGTAATTGGAAAAAAATGTACTTTTAATGTGAAAAGTGAAGCATATTTCCAATGAAATCTGAAGATCTGAATGAATCGCGGTGTATTGTGGTTGTGACTATATTTCTAGCAGGTTTCTTTTTGACGGTGCAAGGTTCATGTTGACCTTTTCTTCCCTCTCTAGATTGATCAAAAAGGCAAAAGTTTGTGGCATTCCCATTCATTTACCTGTGGACTTGGTGGTAGCAGAAAGTCTCCTGCCTCCCCCACCACCAGAGGTTACAGAGGAAGAAGTGACGGAAGAACCTGTCTCTGATCTACCAAAGACAGAGGTAGTGACTACCTCCCAGGGTGTACCTCAGACCTCAATGGTATGTGACATGGGTCCTGATACAATCCAAGAGTTCCAGCAACTTATCAGCAACGCCAAAACAATTATTTACATTGGTGATGCAGGAGCTTATGACTATGAACCTTTCAGCCAGGGAACCAAAGGTTGGTATTCAGTTTACTAACACATTTTTCATGTCAGTGTGACACAGAGGCCAGAGGGTGGGACAAACATCGGTGAGGTCATTGTAACAATGTAAAAAATGAATTATATTTACCTCAGAAAATAGTTACATTTAAAATATCTATAAGGATGCCACACTTAAATAGGCAATCGAGACATAAGGATGTAACGGTCAGGTCACAAAAAGGCGGGAAAAGAAAGGTGAAGGTGAAGCCTGGGCGTGAAAAACAAAAGATTCTAGAAGTTTGGGGAGATTATTTAAGTAGTTGAATGTGGTTATTTTTTAACTTTTTAGCTCGATGCTGCTAGTAAAGGTACACAGTTGATTAGTTTATTTGATTATTCGTAATATTATAGTATTCTGTCACTGTGTTTTGTAGTTCTTGTTTTAAGTTTAAGTTTCAAACATTTCAAATCTCCACTGACTCCTTGCATTGAATCTAAGTTGTGTTGGTCTTATAGCCAAGGCACCTCGGAATCAGAGGATATGAAAAAGTGACAACACAAGTCTATCTCTTTAAATAACATATCTATCTATCTCTCTCTCTTTCTATCAATCTGTGCATCATCCTATGTGTATCTATGTGGATGTGTATGTGTGACTCCAATTGTGTTTGTGAATGCGTTGTTTGTCGTCTCCAGGCCGCGACATTTTTGTCTATTTCTCCAGCACTTCTTACCAGCATTCAGACGGCTACCAACAATGGATCGACCTCAGTAGCTCTAGGTATGGACACGGGAGTCTGTCTGGGTCAACTGAATGCACTGGATACATTTACGTATTACAGTACAGGAGTGGAAACCTTCACTGAGATTATGTTAGGCAGATCGTTGCCTGGCCTTGCAGTGCTTTCTACTGCCTTAGTGAGTTAAACCTTTACTTTCTACACTTGCCTTAGTGAGTTAAACCTAACTTTCTACTCCTGTCTTTGTGAGTTAAACCTTTACTTTCTACTCCTGCCTTAGAATGTTAAACCTTACTTTCTACTCCTGTCTTAGTGAGTTAAACCTTTACTTTCTACTCCTGCCTTAGTGAGTTAAACCATACTTTCTACTGCCTTAGTGAGTTAAACCTTTACTTTCTACTCCTGTCTTATTTAGTTAAACTTTTACTTTCTACTCCTGCCTTAGTGAGTTAAACCTTTACTTTCTACTCCTGCCTTAGTGAGTTAAACCTTACTTTCTACTGCCTTAGTGAGTTAAACCTTTACTTTCTACTCCTGTCTTATTTAGTTAAACATTTACTTTCTACTCATGTCTTAGTGAGTTAAACCTTTACTTTCTACGCCTGTCTTAGTGAGTTAAACCTTACTTTCTACTGCCTTAGTGAGTTAAGCCTTTACTTTCTACTCCTGCCTTAGTGAGTTAAACCGTACTTTCTACTGCCTTAGTGAGTTAAACCTTTACTTTCTACTCCTGTCTTATTTAGCTAAACATTTACTTTCTACTCCTGTCTTAGTGAGTTAAACCTTTACTTTCTACGCCTATCTTAGTGAGTCAAACCTTACTTTCTACTGCCTTAGTGAGTTAAACCTTTACTTTCTACTCCTGTCTTAGTGAGTTAAACCTTTACTTTCTACTCCTGCCTTAGTGAGTTAAACCTTACTTTCTACTGCCCTAGTGAGTTAAACCTTTACTTTCTACTCCTGTCTTATTTAGTTAAACATTTACTTTCTACTCCTGTCTTAGTGAGTTAAACCTTTACTTTCTACGCCTGCCTTAGTGAGTTAAACCTTACTTTCTACTGCCTTAGTGAGTTAAACCTTTACTTTCTACTCCTGTCTTATTTAGTTAAACATTTACTTTCTACTCCTGTCTTAGTGAGTTAAACCTTACTTTCTACTGTCTTAGTGAGCTAAACCTTACTTTCTACTGCCTTATTTAGTTAAACATTTACTTTCTACTCCTGTCTTATTTAGTTAAACATTTACTTTCTACACCTGTCTTAGTGAGTTAAACCTTACTTTCTACTGTCTTAGTGAGTTAAACCTTACTTTCTACTGCCTTAGTGAGTTAAACCTTTACTTTCTACTCCTGTCTTATTTAGTTAAACATTTACTTTCTACTCCTGTCTTAGTGAGTTAAACCTTACTTTCTACTGCCTTAGTGAGTTAAACCTTACTTTCTACTGTCTTAGTGAGTTAAACCTTACTTTCTACTGCCTTAGTGAGTTAAACCTTTACTTTCTACTGGTTTGAACATTTTGTTTCACAATTTCACTTAGTTTAAAAAGTTTGAAAGAAGAAACTCGTTTCTATTTTTTTCCTTTTTGCTTCAAACATTTGGAGGTAGTCAATAGAGTTTAGAGTTATTAAACTTCTCCACCTGATAACTACACACGTCCACCTGACACAGCCAGCTGACACATCCAGCTGACACATCCACCTGACACATCCACTTGACACATCCACATAACACATCCACCTGACACATCTACCTGACACATCCACATAACACATCCACCTGACACATCCACCTGACACATCCACCTGACATATCCACCTGACACATCCACCTGACACTACTTATGGAAAGGAAAGAAATTCTTTCGAAGCATGAGACATGTCTTTGAAATTTACTAAAGCATTCCACTGTGTTCAACCTAAATAACTTTTGAATCCTTGTGTCTAGGTGTAGAGTTGTGTTTGTGAAAGAAATAACTTTTGAATCCTTGTGTTTAGGTGTAGAGTTGTGTTTGTAAAAGAAATAACTTTTGAATCCTTGTGTTTAGGTGTAGAGTTGTATTCATGAAAACTAATGCCTAGGTATTGTATTGACATTCAGGATAAGAAGTTGAAAAAGCTAAGAATAGACCAGATGGATCTTCGAGGTAAACGTGTCTTGATCAGGCTAGACCTGGATGTGCCAACATGTGAAGGTGTTGTCCTAGATACAGATAAGTTGGAAGAGGCATTACCCACCATTAGGTAAGAAAACAGTAGAGACATAGTGCATTGAACAGGGACTATAAGCTGAATAACGCCAAACTAGTAGCTAATAGCAAGAATTGTTAGCTAGCTCACACCTATCATGAATCTATTGCAAGAACTGTTAGCTAGATCACAACTATCATGAATCTATAGCAAGAACTGTTAGCTAGATCACACCTATCATGAATCTATAGCAAGAACTTTTAGCTAGATCACACCTATCATGAATCTATAGCAAGAGCTGTTAGCTAGATCACACCTATCATGAATCTAGGGCAAGAGCTGTTAGCTAGATCACACCTATCATGAATCTATAGCAAGAGCTGTTAGCTAGATCCCACCTATCATGAATCTATAGCAAGAGCTATTAGCTAGATCACACCTATCATGAACCTATAGCAAGAGCTGTTAGCTAGATCACACCTATCATGAATCTATAGCAAGAGCTGTTAGCTAGATCACACCTATCATGAATCTATAGCAAGAGCTGTTAGCTAGATCACACCTATCATAAATCTATAGCAAGAGCTTTTAGCTAGATCACACCTATCATGAATCTATGGCAAGAGCTGTTAGCTAGATCACACCTATCATGAATCTATAGCAAGAGCTGTTAGCTAGATCACAACTATCATGAACCTAAAGCAAGAGCTGTTAGCTAGATCCCAACAACATGAACCTAAGGCAAGAGCTGTTAGCTAGATCACACCTATCATGAACCTATGGCAAGAGCTGTTAGCTAGATCACACCTATCGTGAACCTATGGCAAGAGCTGTTAGCTAGATCACACCTATCGTGAACCTATGGCAAGAGCTGTTAGCTAGATCACACCTATCATGAACCTATGGCAAGAGCTGTTAGCTAGATCACACCTATCATGAATCTATAGCAATAGCTGTATCTCTTTTTTTTTCTGTATTCAACATTTTTTTTCATCGCTCAAGTCTTTCTTCGTTCTTTCTGTTCATTAACAAATCCTAAAGCTCAAACAAAAAGACGCGGGCGTATCTTGATTAGGGAGCTGCTATTAGATGATGATGCGACACTCATATTTCATTCACAAGAAAGCAGCTTCTTAAGAGTTTAGCCTTACAATAGGCCTCTCTAAGACCGAAATTCTGGCACAAGTCGCAGAAATACCTGAGATACACATTGGAAACCTCACCCTTACGGTTGTGTACAGTGGCGTAGCATCCATAGCGCGAGAGGGTTCAATGAACCCGGTCCCACAAACATTAGGGGTCCACAGCCTTGGCGGAGCAACTATGGCTCAAGGGGGTTCGTTGTAATTCTATTGGCGTGTAGCAGGGCTGTGTACTTTCTCCTACTCTATGAGCGAAAGCAGGGCTGTGTACTTTTTCCTACTCTATGGGCGTTAAGCAGGGCTGTGTACTTTCTCCTACTCTATGGGCGTGAAGCAGGACACAGTCGCTAATTATTCAATTTTCTTAAAGCTCAATCTGTTTCCTTTTTTTTTCTGTATTTAAAATGTTTTATAGCAACTTTTGTACTCTCCAAACTTATTTGCAAACATTTTCGTAGTGAAAAAAAGGAAAATGATATTGTTTCTGTAGCTGGAGAGACTATTGAAATAGTGCAAACCTTTAAATACCTTAGTACTATCCTAAACAATAAACTAAATTTTACTGCCAATACTTATTATATCAGCAAAAAAGGGCAGCAAAGATTACGATAACTAAGAAAACTGTCCTCGTTTAATGTTAACGAAAAGGCCTTGGCTATGTTTTATCACGCTCTAATCTGCAATATTTTAAGTATCACTGCAGTTGTTTGAGACAAACATCTATAAAAAAGCTAACAAGATCCTCGAAATAAAGAATCACCCTTTGTGTCAGGATTTTGTGATTTTACCATCACAAAAGAAATACAAGACACCGATGGCAAAGACAAACAGACACTCAACATTATTTTGTTCCCCTGGCAATCAAGTCATTAAATAGGAACAATCTGATATAAACTTTGACACATGTAAATTATGAGTGAGTCTGGTGTGAATGCACACTTCTTATAGTTATAATGTTTTTTGTTTGGTGTAATGCACAAATTGTAAGACAAATTTCCATATGGACAATAAAGATTATTATTATTATGTGGTCTACCACGTTAAGGGGACGTTTATTTACGGTGATCTTTAGGGCTGAGTAGGTTTTATTGGGTCACTTCTGGAACATGACTTCTGTTTTCCCGAGGTTTATAGATAGACCGAAAAAGATGGCAGCGTATGCGAATTCGTTGACCGCGATCTGGAGATCATGTTCATTGTGGGCTAGCAGAGCGCAATTTGTTGGCTTAGAAAAGCTCTGTTATGACCATTTCTTTTGTTTTTGTATGGGATTGTAGACGTCGAAGATTGAATAAATTGCCGTCTGAACGAAACCTGATGTCGATGCTTCGTGCAATCGCTGCCTCATTTGACCCAGCATTACGCCAAAGAAGATAGCCAATAGAGTAGGAGAAAGTACACAGTCCTGCTTCACATAGTTTCACGCGCTAGTTTCAGGTCTTTAATTTTTATAGCCTCTATCGGGTAATATCCCAACTACCCGTATTTTTGTGCAAAATTTTTTTCTCTATCAGGCACACTTAAAATTAAAGCATAATAATGTCAGTTTAATTTAAAATGAGAACTGAAAAATTAAAAGATATATAAGGAAAAAGGTACTTCCGGCCCAATTTATAATTCTAGTTTTAAATCAAAGAATCGAAACGCTTAAGCGCAACAAAGCCCATTGCCAATAATTAATGAACTAATTGTTGTTGTTTTAATGTGTTGTCATTAGAATATTTCAACTTGATCCGTGAATGGATGTAGAATGTGGAAATAACGTGTCCAAATATTGTACCAGACAGACAGAATGAGTTTGTAAATATAAATTACTTTGAAGCCGTTGTTTGCTTCTTCCAATAGAAAAGATCAGATGGGTATGACTAGTATGAGATGAAAGTCTGCGTACAAACTTTGTCACATCTTTCAGGTATGCCTTAAAGATGGGCGCCAAGAGTATTGTTTTATTAGGTCACAGAGGAGAACCAAATGGATTCAAGAACTATTACTTAAAGATGGAATCTTTGCTAGAAGAATTGAAACAGTTGCTTGAAGTAAGTACATTACACAAGACATTGCATAAGACACAAGACACTACACAAGACACTACACAAGACACTACACAAGGAAGTTAAACAATTCTAGTGACGTCCTCTTTGAAAATGTTGTTTATTTAACAAAGCTATTACCTTATAATCTCTAACTCAAACTTCAAGTTGTTTCTGAGTATTTGAGCCAGGCATAACTAAACTGTAATGGATGAATGTTTTACAATTGCAGCTGAAGGTCACTTATGTCGATCGACCTTGTAGTATGAAGGCCATGACCTTACTATCTGACCCTGAACCAGGAAGCGTGTTTCTCATGGAGAATCTGAAGTTTTACCCTGCAGAATATGGCAGAGATCCGGAGCCTAAAGAAAAACCTAAAGATGAAACTGAAGAAAACCCAACTCAGGACCCACCTGTCGCAGAAATTCAATCAAGAGGCAGGTCTAAAGAAATGTGTCTGTAGGATGGTCATGTCAACATCATTCTAGTGTTGGGATCAAAGTTATAGTGTAGACAGGGATATATCAGTATATTGTGTTGGGTATAATAGATCAGTTATAATGTAGACAGAGATATATCAGTTTATTGTGTTGGGTATATCAATACATTATGCTGGGTTTTTCAGTATATTGTGATGGTTATATTGGTACATTGTGATCGGTTAGGTTAGGGTTAGTACATTGTGATGGGTACATTGTAATGGGTATATTAGTGCAATGATGTTTTAATAGAGAGATTCGAAGTAAGAAGTGCTGTCATCATTATTATCTGTCCCTTGACGTTTGTCCCTGAGGTGCTGTGACAGTTCACGGACATATTCCCTTCACTTCTCAAGGTCCTAGCAGGCTATCAAGAGACGAGGTTCCAGTCTTGAAATGTTCTCCAGCCAACGGTTTGTTCGTTCTTTTAGTTCTTCGTGCTCCCTCCCCTGTACCTAGCAGGACCAGACCAGCTCCTCACAGTACTGAGGACCAGACCAGACCAGCTCCTCACAGTACTGAGGACCAGACCAGACCAGCTCCTCACAGTACTGAAGACCAGACCAGACCAGCTCCTCACAGTACTGAGGACCAGACCAGACCAGCTCCTCACAGTACTGAGGACCAGACCAGACCAGCTCCTCACAGTACTGAGGACCAGACCAGACCAGCTCCTCACAGTACTGAGGGCAGTGCCAGCCAGAGGGTTGATGAAACTGTGTTGGGATTGGTCAAGAAGTGATCTATATAGTTTTACTATTGATCAAGATGTGTGAACATTGAGCAGTGCAGTGTTACAGAGGGATGGAATGTTTTGTTGAGTGTCAATCAAATCAAAGGAGAGAAAGCCGTTAGTTAGTTCGTTACATTAGATCTTGAATTCTAATCAAACCAATGGTGTTATTCATCGAATGCCTAGATAACTGAATGGTGTTATTAAACGAATGCCTAGATAACTGAATGGTGTTATTAAACGAATGCCTAGATAACTGAATGGTGTTATTCAACGAATGCCTAGATAACTGAATGGTGTTATTCAACGAATGCCTAGATAACTGAATGGTGTTATTCATCGAATGCCTAGATAACTGAATGGTGTTATTCAACGAATGCCTAGATAACTGAATGGTGTTATTCAACGAATGCCTAGATAACTGAATGGTGTTATTCAACGAATGCCTAGATAACTGAATGGTGTTATTCAACGAATGCCTAGATAACTGAATGGTGTTATTCAACGAATGCCTAGATATCTGGGACTCTCGGGAAAACTTTTGCAAGGAAAATGTTTGTTTGTGTGTCACTGAAACATTATGAGGGTACGGATCACTATTTGGAACACGCACATGATTTGTTGAGTGTATGTTAGTGTACGGATCATGATTTCAAATGTTTAGTTTGTCGTGCTGTTCGACGTTAAGTATTTTAAAACATTTCAATAGAATCGAACAAAATACTAAAATTTCTTCCATTTTTTCCTCCTATAGAAGCGACTCAAGAGACGGACGAGGAGCCAGACGACGACGCCATCTTGTCAGTCAGTGATGGCGATGGTGGTCGTAACATTGATGCCGTGATGTTCCAGAAGATGGCGCTGAAGACTGTGGATGAATATCGCAATGAGATTGCTGCGTGTGGCGACGTCTTTATCAATGATGACGTCAAAGACGTAGAGGAGACTCTGACGTCACTAGAAGGTTTTGGCCTGGAGGAGAGAGCTGTGGGTTTTCTTCTCATTAAATTTCTGCTGGATGCAGACGACAATGCCTACAACTTACCTGGCGTGCTCAATTTGTCTCCTGCACCACCATCTTAAATGTAGCCTACAGAAACAAACCTTTTTGTAATATTGTAAAATCCATCCTTTTGTACAGCTCACAATGAACAGGGATAATGGAAAGTAAAGGATGTCATAATTGCTCTGTCTGGTGTATCAAAGGTTCTCTAAGAAATAAACTTGTCTTCTGCTAGTGATGTCTTTTGTGTCTTTTTTATACACACGCTCACACAGTTTTAACCATTTGGCTATCAAGCTGAGCCTATCCATCACTCTCAAAGAAACGGAGGTCATACTTCAGAAGGGGAACTAACCCAGCTACACAAATCAATTCTCCCGATTGTTGTTGACCACTTTACCAACCTGGGCAGCACAGCGATGCGTCACTGTCCAGAGAAATAGACAGCCGTCTAGCAAAGGTCATCTCAAACTGAGAGTGTGGCGGAATAGGTCTCTTCACCTGGCAACAAAAAGCAATGTTTCTAAAACCAGTGGTTCTCACCACACTTTTGAATGGTTTCGGGACCCGGGTGCTTTATCGAAGGCATTTAAGGCTCCTCTAACGCTTCCATCCATGGGGCCTTCGCTTCATAATGGGAGGACACACCATCTAGACACTTGATGAAATGTCACACACCACCTAGACACTTGATGAAATGTCACACACCACCTAGACACTTGATGAAATGTCCCACACCACCTAGACACTTGATGAAATGTCACACACCATCTAGACACTTGATGAAATGTCACACACCACCTAGACACTTGATGAAATGTCCCACACCACCTAGACACTTGATGAAAAGTCACACACCACCTACACACTTGATGAAATGTCACACACCACCTAGACACTTGCTACGAACCGGTTTTGACAGAATCGCAGCACAAAGATTGCTATTTACGAAAAAACAACAACCTAGCAGTCGTCAGGTTGCAAGTATGTTAGCACTATTTTCTAGTGAGCACCTATAGAAGGTCAAAGAGAAACTTGTGTAGGAAATGTCCTGCGGACCTGTACGACAGTTCACTTGATCAATAAGTCGTCAGGGCTGTTAAGTTATAGGGGTCCCAAACAGAGGACTCATTAGAACTAATGTTGGCCTTACCAAGTTTAAATAGCATTTTAATTTAAAGTTTGTTTTATTTGATGTAACTCATTTATTTTAATAAACCTAATGCTTTATTTTTTTCAATAATGTTTACACTTTGGGGATTCTATGATAACTTTTGATTTATTCTAACACCTAGATATTTGGAGTTTTGGGTACGTGTGTAGCTGGTTTACAGTGAGAATAAAAGATATGGTTCTTATTGCTTTAGCTTTTTTTGGTACTCTATACTCTATACAATTTAGTTTATTTATAAAGACAGTCTATGTTTATTGGACTTCTATACAGTCTATGTTTATTGGACCTATACAGTCTATTGGACCTATACAGTCTATTGGACCTATACAGTCTATTGGACCAATACAGTTTATTGGACCTACACAGTCTATTGGACCTATACAGTCTATTGGACCTATACAGTCTATTGGACCTATACAGTCTATTGTATCTATACAATCTAGTTTATTGGACTTCTATACAGTCTAGTTTATTGGACTTCTATACAGTGTATTGGACCTATACAGTCTATTGGACCTATACAGTCTATTGGACCTATACAGTCTATTGGACCTATACAGTCTATTGGACCTATACAGTCTATTGGACCTATACAATCTCTAGTTTATTGGTTTATTGGACTATCTCTTCTAATGACTCTGGCCTTTACAAATCACGGGGGGAGGTAATTCTCAAGTTTTGAAGAACGATCTAGTTTTCTCTACTAACCAAAAACAAATATTTAAAATGAAACAAAAAAATCCCTTGGAGTTGATGTATTAACAGATTTATTTTAATAGCCAAGTTTGAGCCTGTGTGCTTCGGATAAATGTTCAAAATATCGGCATGGAGAATCGATTACTCAATTTAGTATCGCTCTATACTTGGGCTCGTTTATTATGAGTAAAAAAAAAAGTTGCATCAAAGGCATCCTATCGATTTCGGTTATTATTGATTTGTCACCGATCCCTGCCTCCTAAATAATCAATCAGATTTGGTTCGATCTTGTCATCTGATACAATAAATTGAGTTTCCTGTTTAGTTAGAGAGTTGTTTTCTAGATGAATAGCCTATAATCTCTAGTCTAAAGTCGTATCGCTGAATTGATAAGTTAAACAAAATGTTTTATTAAATTGATGTATGGACTCAATGACATATCAACTCAACTTACAGACACATATATTTTCTGTAGGAAGCTCTGTGATCAAATTTCTGTGATTCAAATGTAACCTCAGTAAGTTCACAGTAACCTGTCATCTTGAAAGTAACACGGTAAGTTGTTCTTTTGTATAAGGACTCAAATCTAGTGACTAAACTATACACCTTTTCACACATTAACAAGCTCCCAGCTTGACATTCTCACAAATTGGCATGTTGACATGTTTACATATTGATATGACAACCGATTGCCAAAACACCAATTGACATGCTCAGAGATTGACATCAAATTAAAAGATAAATAACAAGATTACAAAAAATGTTTATCTCAGAAACTCAGAAGCGGCCCCCCATCCCAGGGAATTGTCAAGTCATAGTTTGTTTTGTCTGGAGCAATAAAAATTTCAAAGAATCATTTTCGCTTTATTTTGGATTTCAAAACAAACTGAAGGAATTACTCTCTATCAAGAGACTTGTAGAACTCATTGTTATATATCAGACAGTGATTTGCGATCCTCCTTTGGCCTTGATTGTCAATAGACAACTGAACAATGTTTTATCGATGATGAGATTTTTTGACTTCTATATTTATTTTTCTTGTTTAAAAGAATTAATCGGCTTTTCAATTTGCTTTTCTAGTTTCTTTTTCGATCTTTGACTTGACAGACGACATAAAATTATTTCATCATACAAGCGTCTCTTTAAAAAAAAATGTGTGATTTTGTGTGTTTAATGAATGCACGCCCCTGGGACTTTGTGTGTTTAATGAATGCACGCTACTGGGACTTTGTGTGTTTAATGAATGCACGCCACTGGGACTTTGTGTGTTTAATGAATGCACGCTACTGGCACTTTGTGTGTTTAATGAATGCACGCCACTGAGACTTTGTGTGTTTAATGAATGCACGCCCCTGGGACTTTGTGTGTTTAATGAATGCACGCTACTGGGACTTTGTGTGTTTAATGAATGCACGCCACTGAGACTTTGTGTATTTAATGAATTCTCGCCCCTAGGACTTTGTGTATTTAATGAATTCACGCCCCTAGGACTTTGTGTGTTTAATGAATGCACGCCACTGAGACTTTGTGTGTTTAATGAATGCACGCCCCTGGGACTTTGTGTGTTTAATGAATGCACGCCCCTGGGACTTTGTGTGTTTAATGAATGCACGCCACTGGGACTTTATGTGTTTAATGAATGCACGCCCCTTGGACTTTGTGTGTTTAATGAATTCACGCCCCTAGGACTTTGTGTGTTTAATGAATGCACGCCACTGAGACTTTGTGTGTTTAATGAATGCACGCCCCTGGGACTTTGTGTGTTTAATGAATGCACGCCCCTGGGACTTTGTGTGTTTAATGAATGCACGCTACTGGGACTTTGTGTGTTTAATGAATGCACGCCCCTGGGACTTTGTGTGTTTAATGAATGCACGCTACTGGGACTTTGTGTGTTTAATGAATGCACGCCACTGAGACTTTGTGTGTTTAATGAATGCACGCCCCTGGGACTTTGTGTGTTTAATGAATGCACGCTACTGGGACTTTGTGTGTTTAATGAATGCACGCCACTGGGACTTTGTGTGTTTAATGAATGCACGCCACTGAGACTTTGTGTATTTAATGAATGCACGCCCCTAGGACTTTGTGTGTTTAATGAATGCACGCCACTGAGACTTTGTGTGTTTAATGAATGCACGCCCCTGGGACTTTGTGTGTTTAATGAATGCACGCCACTGAAACTTTGTGTGTTTAATGAATGCACGCCACTGGGACTTTGTATGTTTAATGAATGCACGCCACTGGGACTTTGTGTGTTGAATGAATGCACGCCACTGGAACATTGTGTGTTTAATGAATGCACGCCACTGAGACTTTGTGTGTTTAATGAATGCACGCCCCTGGGACTTTGTGTGTTTAATGAATGCACGCCACTGGGACTTTGTGTTTTTAAGGAATGCACGCCCCTGCACGATCCACTTTTTTCTGGCCGTTACAAACACGTTGACAAGTTTCTGAGTTGAGATTCGAACTCAAACCCAATGGCATCACTAGGGGGTGCGAGCCGCACCGGGTGACACCCGATAGGGGGTGACACCCAAATGAAAAAAATGCACTTTTCTAAAAAACAAAAGGCCAAATTAAAAATGTGACAGAAGCAAGATTAAAAAGCATAAGAATGGTTGAATAAACTTATTTACTCTAATAGCAGAAGAAATGACCTTACCTAACGCAAAAATGATAGAATCAACATTTTGTAAAATTAACACCACCTCAACATCCCTGATTCGCAGTATTTACAGACCACCACATTCTAGTTTAGAATACATACAAGAACTATGTAATCAGGTAAACAACAAAACCTTAAGGACATAAATGAGCTTTTCATAGAAACTTTACACAACATGTGTTTAGATCAAATCATTAAAAACCAACTAGATTAAACAACCCATTAGATCTCTTCTTAACCAACAGACCTGGATTAGTAGTAAATTTAAATATTATCCCTGGTCTATCAGACCATAATATAAACAAAATGAACTAAAAGCAGTAGCCAATATAAAACTCAAAAGAAAAATCTTACTCTGGAACAAATGCAACCTAACACAACTACACCAAGCTGCATTAAACTTTTAACAAACATTCTTATCATTAAAAACTATTTTAAAAACATTATGGAAAATCACAAACCAACTACAGGCAGAAACAGTTTATAAAAAGTACATTAAAATTAAACACGTAACCCAAAAAGTGAGCCGACAGCTGCAGAGTGAATACATAAACTATGTAATATCTAAGGATAATAATAATAATAATGATAATTTTATTTATAAAGCGCTGTTTAACTAACAAAATGTAGGCTCAAGGCGCTGTAATAACATTACAAACACAAACACTACGGTTTAATTGACAATTAATCTAAAAAAAGTTTTAAACAGATGGAGGTCTTAATGTTCTTCTTAAAATGTTGTCTGTCTGAGATCAATGTGGAGTGAGTTCCAAACCTTTGGTCCGTGAACTGAAAAAGCCCGAAGACCGTATCTTTTGTGGGAGAAACGTGGCACTACTGAAAGCGTTGAATGCATTAAGCGCAGGGCTATCTGGGGGACATATGGAGTAATCAGTTCGCTAAGGTACAAGGGCATCTCATTGTTATATATACACTGATGACAAAGTGTGGCCACCATGTATTCGATTCTTTCACGGGAAGCCAATGGAGCGTGCGCAAGAGCGAAGTAGCAGAATCTTGTCTTGTTTTTCTAAGGATTATTCGTGCCGCATTGTTCTGAATACGTTGCAGCTTGGCTGTTTTGTCATCGGGTATACCTGCTAGCACGGCGTTGCAGTAGTCAAGGCGGGAGAGTATGAATGCCACAGCTAGCGTTGACTCCGTTGTTAAATATGGTAGGATCTGCCCTAATCTGCGCAGCTGCAGATAAAGACCCTTGCAGAGCTGACTTATGTGTGGGTCGAAAGATTCCGCACTATATGGACATTAGAAACCTGGCAGTTCGTGATAAAGAGAGAATCTGTGCTTTCAACTTTTGAGACATTGTTCCTAGTGTCAATCTTAATTATTTCTGTCTTGTCTTCGTTCATCTTGACCTTATTCTCAACCATCCAATCGCTCACCCTTGCAACGGTATCACTGAATTTCTCTGCCAGATGCGACACCTCTGAGGGTATTGAGGAATCGTATAACTGTGAGTCATAGGCAAAGAAATGGTATAGGATGCCGGTTGGCGGTATGACACCGCTGAGTGAATATGTATACATAGTGAACAGTACTGGGCCTAGAACTGATCCCTGGGGTACTCCGTACTTCAAGAGTAAGCTTGTTGATTCTCCCTCGTTAACAACACACATTTGGTGCGTTCAGTCAGGTAGGATCCAAGCCACTTTAGGTCGATTCCTGCTAAACCAAAAGTGGGAGAGAATCTGGCCATCATAATTTCATGGTCTAGTGTATCAAAGGCTGCGGACAGGTCCAGCATGGAAAGAATTGATATGTGGCTTATGTTGGAATTGTAAAGTAAGTCGTTTAGTACCCTGACCACTGCTGTCTCTGTGCTACGGCACCTTCTATATGCAGATTGAAATTCTTCCAAGAGACAGTACTGTTTAAGATGAGAAAGAATTTGCGCTAACACGATGCGCTCCAGAAGCTTTCTTTAATAAGAAAGGACGTGACAACAAAAACCTATGGTCATACATTAAGTCTAAAAAAATGGAAACAACAGGCATAAGGCATTAAAAGGAGAAGACAACTTAATACATACTGATAATGAAACTAAAGCTAACATCCTAAACAAATACTTTGCATCAGCATTCTCAGCACTAGGAGACAAAGACAGTTTACTCAAAGAACTAAACAATGAGCTAGCACCAGTGTTCAAAATATTTTTTTCGGTATCTCTTAACCAGGGCAGAATACAAAGAAGCTAATGTCACCCCTATTAAAAAGGGAGATAACTGATGTTATTGTTTTGTAAAGGGCCAATCTCTTATTCCTCAAGAATAAAACATTCCCTTAAAAAATAAATGTAATTTTTTTTTTTGCTTTGGTTAGGTGTTCTACGGTAATCGCAGTAATGCGGTTCACGCGATAATATTGTTATAACCCTGCCATGCACACCGCCATCCAAGATAGTGCATAGGGTGCTCACTATTAGTGACTAGTCTAGGAAGGATGTTGACATTAGAGAAGAAGAGAACGATTTCTACCCAAGTCTAGAGACGATATGGAGATGTTGTGCTCACCTTAAGTTATTACAATATGAAAATTACTTTTTAATTGTTGATTTAAATTATGTCTGAATCATATGAACACTAAACAGATTTTGTTTCTTTAAAAAAAAAGGTGTGTGTAAATAGAGTACTTCGTATAATAGAATGTACATACATTAACACTACAAATACAAAAAAAATTGACAAAAATTCTGCAACCGTTTTGCATAAATGTGTTCAGAATGTGATACATGGGTGCCTCCCTTAGTTAATATCCTCAAATGTTTGCTACTATTAATAGTGAATAGTTGTAAAAGTGGTGTATTTTATGAAAAAAAAAACAACTGCTTGCATAAGTGATTTAAAAAATTAGATTTTTCGATTTCAGAGAAGAAAAAAGTAGCCGTTGCATCAGAACTTTGAATGGACTAAAATATTATGATGTCGGATTTTCACTATCTTTTCTAGTTTACGATATCTAAACGGGAAGGACGGATGGTCGGACAGACAGTCGGACAGATAGGCCACACAAAACTAACAGCGTCTTTTCCCCTTTCGGATAGACACAAAGATAAAGGCACATTCCTCGTTCCATATGCTAGGACAAATTTTTACAAATGCTCCTTCTTCCCTAGTGCTATTAGAGCATGGAATGGGTTGCCTGAGCCAGCCAGGAAAACCAGTGACTTGGCAGAATTTAGGTCATTGGTTAATATGCGTAGGACGAAATCATCTTTTTTTTTTTGAAGTAACGTCTGTATTATATAAGATAAGATAAGATTTGTCCTAGCATATGGGACGAGGAGTGTGCCTTTATCTTTGTGTCTTTCAGAGTATTTTATTAAATTTTGTTTTTGTATTTGAAGATTATGGTTCAGTGTTTTATGTATAATTGCTACTTTACTTTTGAGTCTTCTGTCCTGAAGGCTTTCTAAATTTAGTGATTTTACTATAGGTGTTACTCTAGTCAAATGTAAATATTCATCTGTTAAGAATCTCACTGCTCTATTTTGTGTCTGTTCCAGTTTCTTAATGTTTTCTTGAGTTGAGGGGTCCCAAACGGAGGATGCATATTCTATTATTGGCCTAACCAAGGTTAAATATCATTTTAGTTTTATGTTCTTATTTGATTTATAGAAATTTCTTTTAATAAATCCTAATACTTTGTTTAATTTTTTTATAGTTTCATCAATATGTGGATTCCATGACAGTTTTTTCATTTATTATAACACCTAGGTATTTTGCGTTTTTAGTCTGTGTTACTGGTTCGCCATGAATAAATGGAATTAATTTGTTTTAGTTTTTTTGTTACTCTTAACAACTGACATTTTTCTGGGTGGAAAGACATGCTTTATGTCACGAGTTGAGTCTGACCTATTTCGACCAGTTTCTAGAAGCTCGTGTTCAAACCAGTGCAAGTGTTTAGCGTAAGCAAGTTAATTTTAGATATCCAATCGAAGAAAGAGGTTTAGGGAAAAAAATAGCACACGTCAGCTTCTAGAAGGTCAAAGTTACTAAAACAATTATCGGAGAAGGTTCCAGGATTCTGGAACGTACGATCAAAGAAAGTTTAAATTAAGGGAAAGTCAGTCAGACGGAGACGGGGTCCTCGCATAGTAGTAGTTCTTGTAGAGCGTTGGTCCTCACTCAGTTATAAGTTTTATGATATTAGCGGGTCCATTAAGTAAAGTTTTAGTAGTTGAAGTTGAAGTTATACTAAGTGAAGTTTAATGTATCATTTAAGTTTTATTTATGAAGTATCGAGTCAAGTTGTTATTGAATTAAGAAGTTAATTTGATGTGAAAGTTGAAGAAGTTATTAAAGAAGTTTGAAGAAAATACAGAAAGATGTTTCTTTCTTCATTTCATTGAATTGTCAAGTATTGATAATATAATCCCCGGCAAGTGTGATCGTCACTCTAATTTGATTCCCATTTCTGTAATTCATCTAATTCTCTTTGTAAAATATCTGTGTCTTGTGTTGTTTTTATTGTTCTATATATTATGCAATCGTCTGCAAATAATCCGACTTTTGTTTCTGAAGTAATGCAATTTGGTAAATCCTTTATATAAATTAAAAATAGTAATGGACCCAAGACTGTTCCTTGAGGTACACCTGAGTTTACTGTTATCGGTGTTGATTTAGAGCCATTTATTATTACAGTTTGTTCTCTCCCTATCAGAAAATCTTTAATCCACTTATGCAGTGGACCATTAATGCCAAAATATTTTAATTTTTTAATCTATGGTGGTGAACTTTGTCAAAAGCCTTAGAAAAATCTAGTAAGATAGCATCTATTTGTTCACTTATATCTAAACCTTAAGAAAAATCATCAATTAGTCCTATTAGTTGTGTTTCACATGATCTATATTTCCTAAAGCCATGTTGGTATGGTGTGAGGACATTTTGTTTGTCCAAGTGGTTTATGATGTTGCTACATATTATGTGTTCTAGGATTTTACATGTGATGCTGGTAAGTGATACTGGTCTGTAGTTTCCTGGGTCAGATTTTTCTCCTTTTTTAAATAGGGGGGTGACATTAGCTTCTTTCCAGTCCTTTGGTACTCTGCCCTGGTTAAGTGAAGCCTGAAAGAGTATTTTGAACACTGGGGCTAGCTCATTGCTTAGTTCTTTGAGTAATCTAGCTGGAATACCATCAGGTCCAGACGCTTTATTTGGTTTGGTGTTGGCTAATAGTTTTTGAATTCCATTTTCTTGTACTACTATATCTTCTATGTTGTCTACTTGGTTCAAATTCAGTAATATGTCTTTGTCTCCTGGGGCTGAGAATGCTGATGCAAAGTATTTGTTTAGGATGTTTGCTTTAGTTTCATTATCATTATGTATTATGTTATGTTCATCTTTTAATGGCGCTATGCCTGTTGTTTCCATTTTCTTAGACTTAATGTATGACCATAGGTTTTTGTTGTTATTTTTAGATATTACATTGTTGATGTATTCACTCTGCAGCTGTCTGCTTACTTTTTGGGTTAAGTGTTTAATTTTTATATACTTTTTGTAAACTCTTTCTGCCTTAGTTACTTTAAATTTTCTATATAAGTTTTCCTTCTGTTTACAAAGCTTCTTTAGTCTATTATTAAACCAGCACTTATTTATTTTGTTTAATGTGTATTTAGTTGGTATATGATTTTCTATAATGCTTTTAAGATGGTTTTTAATGAAATTCCAGAGGTCATCAACTGGTTGGTCAATGTCTTTTTCTAATAAGAATGTTTGTTGAAAGTTTAATGCAGCTTGGTGTAGTTGTGTTAGGTTACATTTATTCCAGAGTAAGATTTTTCTTTTGGGTTTTGAATTGGCTACTGCTTTTATCTGACTGTGTATTTTTATGATCTCATGGTCTGATAGTCCAGGGATAATATCATAATTAACTACTAATCCAGGTCTGTTGGTTAAGAAGAGATCTAATGTGTTGTTTAATCTAGTTGGCTTTTTAATGATTTGATCTAAACTTTGGTTGTGTAAAGTTTCTATGAAAAGCTCATTTATGTCCTTAAGGTTTTGGTGTTTATCTATGGTTGGTGTTCTCCGGTTTGTATCTGGTGGGCTGAAATCACCCATAATCCAAAAAACTGCAATTTTATTTGTCTCTTTAAGTGTAGTAATCTGATTACATATTTCCTGCATGTATTCTAAACTAGAATTTGGTGGTCTGTAAATGCTGCCTATTATTAGGGATGTTGAGGTGGTATTAATTTTACAAAATCTTGATTCTATATTTTTTTAGTTAGGTAAGGTAATTTCTTCTGCTATAAGAGTGTTTTTTATTGCTAGAAGAACTCCTCCATGATTATCGGCCCTATCTTTTCTAAAAATTTCATAATTACTATTGAAAATTTCTGCATTATAAATTACAGGATGTAGCCAAGTTTCTGTTCCTGCAATTATGTCTGGTTTCTCACATTCTAATAAAATTTCTAAGTCTGCTGTTTTGTTTCTAATGCTTTGAAAATTTATTACTAAGGTTTTAAGGTATTTTGGTATTACTTCTTTAGTAGGTTTGTTTAGTGAGGCTGTTGTATTAATTTTAGTAGATTTAGGTTTAACAGGAGTGGATCTGGCTAGTGGTTGGTGAGTTTGGTTTGGGATGGTGTTTAGGATATTGTATGGGTTAGAAGTGTCTGCATCAAAGGAATCAAACAGTCCTGATGTAAACTGAGGTAACCCACACGGTACACAGTGCCATGATGCGTCTTTGTTGCCTAAGGCATAACACACAGGTGTATTCATATGGAGACATGATGCATGGTACCATTCATGCAGGTGTCACATTGAATGGTTTTCTGTTTCATGGTGCATACTTTTTGCAGATGTTGCATCTATCATTAGATCTAGGCCCTGGATTTGACTCTACATCTCCTGCTATTAATATTAACAGTGATAGGTATTTATTTCTGCTGTGTCTGATTGAGAACTTCCATTTGTGATGGGTGATCTTCTTTAATGTTATGGATGTGTATGTTAGGTTATTTTTGAATTTGCATTGATCTAGAGTGTGATGATTGATTATGACTGTTTTTTTCCTTTTTAAGTTTAGTTTTGACTAAGGTAGATCTAGTTCTATGTTCAGCTAATGTGTATTTAGTAATTATTAGGATAAATAGCCAGAGCAATTTCATGATGACTGTTGTTGATTTTAGTTTTTAAAGGTCTAGTCTAAATCTAGTTTAAGGTTTACAATGCCTAAGTTAAGTGTAAGTCTAAAGTAAAAGCTAATATACAATGACAATTAAATCAAATCAAATGGTTTATTAAATTCAAAATATGGACCTAGACTAGATCTAATTCTAGATCAATATTTTTACGTGTATAACTAATTATATAGGATATTACTATTAGTTATAATTAGTAGCATTAGTAGATGATTAGTAGATCTAAAGCCTTAATTAAAGTCTAAGTCTAACACTAGACTGAGTAGATCTAAAATCTAAGGATATAATAATAAATATAGACTAGATCTAAATAATATTAAATATATAGATTCTAGATCTATCTTATTATATTTAGATCTTTATAAGGCTAATAAAAAAAAAGTATTAGTGAGACAAAATAGTCCTAAACTAAGAGTTGTTAATTTGGATTAATTAGTGGAAAAAATGCTGAATTAAGTTAAATATATTATTTAAAGATATTAGTCGAATAGCTTTTTTAACAATTTGGTTTGATTTTAATACAACAAAAGGAAAATTTTAACTCATCTCTGATAACAGTAAACAGGGAGCAGCCATCTTGTCAAGAGCGCGTAACTAATTCATCTTGGGATTGTGGAAATGTTATCCAGATATGACCCAGCACTGAAATAATAACTTATTAGATTGCAAGGCAGCGACGAAAAAAAATGTATTTTCCAACCTTGTACCAAAACTTAGGAAGTTTATACATGTTTTAGCAAACCACTTAAGGGATATACTTATTAAAGTATATATTAAAGACATAAATGTTGCAAGGTACCCTGGTATCTTGTATTACAGCACACCTAACATAGATCTCTGACGTTATAAGATCTATTAACAGTAGCACTGGTCGTGTTCAGATGACAGAAATGTTGTAGAGGATGTCTCTATAAAGTGGTGACTAAAAGCTGACAGTATCCGTTCTGATCATTTCAAACGCCTGGAAAGAGATAGGGCTTAACTTATTGATATGATGAGCTCAGGGACATGGGCTTAACTTATTGATATGATGAGCTCAGGGACATGGGCTTTTAACTAATTGATATAATGAGCTCAGGACATGGGCTTAACGTATTGATATGATGAGCTCAGGGACATGGGCTTAACTTATTGATATGATGAGCTCAGGGACATGGGCTTTTAACTAATTGATATAATGAGCTCAGGGCATGGGCTTAACGTATTGATATGATGAGCTCAGGGACATAAGCTTAACGTATGGATATGATGAGCTCAGGGCCAAGGGCTTAACTTATTGATATGATGAGCTCAGGGACATGGGCTTAACGTATGGATATGATGAGCTCAGGGACGGGCTTAACGTATTGATATGATGAGCTCAGGGACATGGGCTTAACGTATGGATATGATGAGCTCAGGGACATGGGCTTTTAACTAATTGATATAATGAGCTCAGGACATGGGCTTAACGTATTGATATGATGAGCTCAGGGACATAAGCTTAACGTATGGATATGATGAGCTCAGGGCCAAGGGCTTAACTTATTGATATGATGAGCTCAGGGACATGGGCTTAACGTATGGATATGATGAGCTCAGGGACATGGGCTTAACGTATTGATATGATGAGCTCAGGGACTTGGGCTTAACGAAGTGATATGATGAGCTCAGGGACATGGGCTTAACTTATTGATGAGCTCAGGGACATGGTATTGCAGCTATAATATCTGAAACTCATGAACAAGTGCAGGCAGCATGAAGAACAGAAATGAAACTTGAATGGATGTGTAAACCGTTTACTTAAGTTATGTGGTCTTAATTAGAAAATGCTTCTAACCTACATTTTGTTTTCTAGAAAATATTTTTTGTCTTTGCCGCTTTTACTAATCGATGACATATTTTAATTAATAATAAACAACTCGCTGGTGTGCTCATCGTTTTGCTGTTAGACCTGTGAAAGAACGATTCGATGAATGTGTGACTGCGAAAATCTTGGACGTCGCTCTGAAGATACTGTCGTGCGCATCTTGCTTAGTATTTTCTTTTGAGCACCATAAGGTTTTGTTAGTTTTAGTTTCTAAGGATGCGCTATATTGGTGTCATTGCTCTCTTGTTTTGCCTTGAGATGGTTTTCTTTCCCCCAGTATTAGGGACGCAGGCTTGGGACTCTGTTGGAGTCAAGCTTGTTTGTTGTTTGATATGACCCGTGTATCTAAGGCATTGAGTGTAAGGCTGTTTCGTGATTGAATTATGGCACCGAGTTGAAAGTGTGATATATTTCGTTGCATAATATGTATACGTTGTGTTTCCTTTGTAAATATTATTGACTTTTATTCATTACTCATGTCATCATATTTCATACATTCATTAAATTGTTAAAAGTACAACCTTGTTGTTAACTAATGTACATTAACTTACGTTATCATTAATATCGTTCAGGTCGAAGAACTGTTGGTATTGACTAAATGTTCAGTTTAGTAACTTTTATTCAATGTTTGTATTTTACATGCTATTGCGTTACTCTGTTCAGGTTGGGGATACGGGACCATAATATCATACCCTAGCTAATCTGAAATCCCACCCTGACAGATACTCATATGAGAGACCCAGCGCAAAGATAATTGCACTCTGTCTGTGAATCATCATTGGCCTCCTTCAGTCGTAGAACGACTATGGTTCATCTCGCTCACTTCCTCTTGTGGCTGTGGAGCCCTATTTTGGAGAGACACTCTCGTCCACAGATAGAGCAGGTTAAGGTGGCTTTTGCTTCGGTGGTAGAGCAGCTGGCCGTTTTTTGTCCGTTTTTCTTCCATGGCTGAGACCCATGTTCTTTCACTGTCCATAGCTTTCTTAGTCACTGTCTTTCTCCATCTGGTGCGGTCTAGAGCTATGTCTTCCCAATGGTCAGTATTGATGTTCACTGATTTGAGGTCCCGTTTTACATCTATATAACGAAGGTGGGGGCGACCAGTTTTTCTTGAGCCAGTCGCGAGTTGTCCGTAGAGGATGACTTTCGGGATGCGTTTGTCCTCCATCAGGCGAACATGTCCAAGCCAGCGCAAGCGGCGTTGTCTGAGGGCTGTAAAGATGCTGGGAATACTTGTTCGCGCAAGGATCTCAGTATTGCACACTTTTTCTTTCCATGTGATTTCCAAGATCCTACGGATACATCACAAATGGAATGAGTTAAGTTTTCTCTTTTGCTTTGCGTAGGTGGTCCATGATTCAGCAGTGCACTCATAACGCATGCCTTGTAGACTTCCATTTTGGTCACTGTAGTGAGCTTCTGGTTTTCCCAAACTCTTCGCCTGAGTCTAGCATTTTTAAATCTCCTCTTCTAGAGACAGGTCTGTGAATACATGCATACCTTTCATTGCTTGACTTTCTTGTTGGCAGATTTACTTCGGAAAAAATCAACACAACACAAGAGTGCCTTCAAATTCAAGTGTTAATTATTGGTAAAGTGGTGCCTAAGCTCGAGCACTTCAATAGTTTCTCTACGAAATGTGTGAGTAGTTAGCTCAAAATTTTGATATATTTTTTGTCAAAGCAAATTAGCATGTTATTGCAACAGAAAAAATAAGTCTTAACAAGGAGAATAATCTCAAGATGTAGGATTTGCTATTTAAATAGAGAACAAGATGCTAATACTGGAGTACATTGAGCTTTTGTATACTGAGCCAGACGATAAGAAATATGAACAGAAATACCAAAACTAGGCAGAAAATTTTGAAGGACTTCAACGAATCTGCGTAACTCTCTTGGACAGGTCAGTACGTTCCCTGCACAACTCTCTTGGACAGGTCAGTACGTCACTGCACAACTCTCTTGGACAGGTCAGTACGTTCACTGCACAACTCTCTTGGACTGGTCAGTACGTTTACTGCACAACTCTCTTGGACAGGTCAGTACGTTCACTGCACAACTCTCTTGGACAGGTCAGTACGTTCACTGCACAACTCTCTTGGACAGGTCAGTACGTTCCCTGCACAACTCTCTTGGACAGGTCAGTACGTCACTGCACAACTCTCTTGGACAGGTCAGTACGTTCACTGCACAACTTTCTTGGACAGGTCAGTACGTTCACTGCTCAACTCTCTTGGACTGGTCAGTACGTTCACTGCCTAACTCTCTTGGAAAGGTCAGTACGTTCACTGCCCAACTCTCTTGGACTGGTCAGTACGTTAAAACTCTCCTCCTTAGTGAAACTCTCTGTTTTCGATATTTCTTTTTTTTTCCTACTGCATCCTAAAAATCATGATGTCCTCACCTGCAAATCATGATGTCCTCACCTGCAAATTATGATGTCCTCACCTGCAAATCATGATGTCCTCACCTGCAAATCATGATGTCCTCACCTGCAAATTATGATGTCCTCACCTGCAAATCATGATGTCCTCACCTGCAAATCATGATGTCCTCACCTGCAAATCATGATGTCCTCACCTGCAAATCTGGACTACACCCATTCTTCCAGGCCCATAAAAAAAACTTTTGAATTCAATTATCTTGTACGTCTGATTGGTACACAGCAGCACACGCTCTTCTCTGTTCTCGTCGTCTTGAAGTCCAGCGCCACATCAGAGTACTATTCAACACAAGCAGTAGAAGACATGTTGATACCAGGGCGAAGGACTGTTGTAGATCCGGCTGGAGTGATCAGCAAGTTATTAGAGTCTGAGTTGTCTTGGCTCAAAAGAACGTCATTTGTGCTATCTGTGAATTGTATTAAGGACCTGGGACAGCACTGGGAAGTGTATCGGTGGTCTGTACTAGTATTTGGGTAGAAAAGGACTGGTGTCACTTGAGATAGGAAACTCTGGGACTTGAATAGCTGAAGAATCGTGATCTGTACTAGCTATTGTGGAGGTGCGATGGCTAAGCGCCAAAGCGCTTAGCTTCTGAACCGGGGGTCTTGGGTTCGAATCCTGGTGAAGACTGGGTTTTTTAATTTCGGGATCTTTGGTTGCCTCTGAGTCCACCCAGCTCATTAGTTGGGGAAAATAAAGGCGATTGGTCGTTGTGCTGGCCATATGATACTCTCGTTAACAGTAGGCCACAGAAACAGATAACCTTTACATCATCTGCCTTATAGACAACAAGGTCTGAAAGGGGAACTCTACTTTACTTTTACTAGCTAATGTGTCTAGACTTTCTTCAAGCTTTGACTCGCCAAGTCTGACGGGGGCACAACTCTTCAAGCTTTGAATCGGGGCACGACCCCTTCCCAATTTTAGTTTTATCCAATGTTATGAGGAGGCTAAGAATCAATTAATAAAACAACAACAACAATAACAACAAAACCCAACAATAAAGTATTGGTTATTAATTAAATTTAATTGAACTTCACTGACAAAATGGTATTGTCCCATTTATACTTTGTAGAGAGAAAGGTTTTAAACATATTCAATTCAATTTTCATAAGCACTCCTATGGCATAGTGGTTGGTGTATTAGCTTGAGGATGGTGAGGAGGCATGAGCCCTCGAGTTCAAACTCAGGTCGTTCACCTTTTTTTTAATAAATGCATTTTATAAAGCGATTACCCAAATATCTCTTTCCTCTCCCCATCCCTTTACCAACTGGTTCAGACAAGTGATAGGATCATAGCGCATTGAGACAAGTGATAGGATGATAGCGCATTGAGACAAGTGATGGGATCATAGTGCATTGAGACAAGTGATATGATCATAGCGCATTGAGACAAGTGATATGATCATAGCGCATTGAGACAAGTGATATGATCATAGCGCATTGAGACAAGTGATATGATCATAGTGCATTGAGACAAGTGATATGATCATAGTGCATTGAGACAAGTGATATGATCATAGCGCATTGAGACAAGTGATATGATCATAGTGCATTGAGACAAGTGATATGATCATAGCGCATTGAGACAAGTGATATGATCATAGCGCATTGAGACAAGTGATATGATCATAGCGCATTGAGACAAGTGATATGATCATAGCGCATTGAGACAAGTGATATGATCATAGCGCATTGAGACAAGTGATATGATCATAGTGCATTGAGACAAGTGATATGATCATAGTGCATTGAGACAAGTGATATGATCATAGTGCATTGAGACAAGTGATATGATCATAGTGCATTGAGACAAGTGATATGATCATAGCGCATTGAGACAAGTGATAGAGTCAGAGTCATTGAGACAAGTGATAGAGTCAGAGTCATTGAGACAAGTGATAGAGTCAGAGTCATTGAGACAAGTGATAGAGTCAGAGTCATTGAGACAAGTGATAGAGTCAGAGTCATTGAGACAAGTGATAGAGTCAGAGTCATTGAGACAAGTGATAGAGTCAGAGTCATTGAGACAAGTGATAGAGTCAGAGTCATTGAGACAAGTGATAGAGTCAGAGTCATTGAGACAAGTGATAGAGTCAGAGTCATTGAGACAAGTGACAGAGTCATTGAGACAAGTGATAGAGTCAGAGTCATTGAGACAAGTGATAGAGTCAGAGTCATTGAGACAAGTGATAGAGTCAGAGTCATTGAGACAAGTGATAGAGTCAGAGTCATTGAGACAAGTGATAGAGTCAGAGTCATTGAGACAAGTGATAGAGTCAGAGTCATTGAGACAAGTGATAGAGTCAGAGTCATTGAGACAAGTGACAGAGTCATTGAGACAAGTGATAGAGTCAGAGTCATTGAGACAAGTGATAGAGTCAGAGTCATTGAGACAAGTGATAGAGTCAGAGTCATTGAGACAAGTGATAGAGTCAGAGTCATTGAGACAAGTGATAGAGTCAGAGTCATTGAGACAAGTGATAGAGTCAGAGTCATTGAGACAAGTGATAGAGTCAGAGTCATTGAGACAAGTGATAGAGTCAGAGTCATTGAGACAAGTGATAGAGTCAGAGTCATTGAGACAAGTGACAGAGTCAGAGTCATTGAGACAAGTGACAGAGTCAGAGTCATTGAGACAAGTGACAGAGTCAGAGTCATTGAGACAAGTGACAGAGTCAGAGTCATTGAGACAAGTGATAGAGTCAGAGTCATTGAGACAAGTGACAGAGTCATTGAGACAAGTGATAGAGTCAGAGTCATTGAGACAAGTGATAGAGTCAGAGTCATTGAGACAAGTGATAGAGTCAGAGTCATTGAGACAAGTGATAGAGTCAGAGTCATTGAGACAAGTGATAGAGTCAGAGTCATTGAGACAAGTGATAGAGTCAGAGTCATTGAGACAAGTGATAGAGTCAGAGTCATTGAGACAAGTGACAGAGTCATTGAGACAAGTGATAGAGTCAGAGTCATTGAGACAAGTGATAGAGTCAGAGTCATTGAGACAAGTGATAGAGTCAGAGTCATTGAGACAAGTGATAGAGTCAGAGTCATTGAGACAAGTGATAGAGTCAGAGTCATTGAGACAAGTGATAGAGTCAGAGTCATTGAGACAAGTGATAGAGTCAGAGTCATTGAGACAAGTGACAGAGTCAGAGTCATTGAGACAAGTGACAGAGTCAGAGTCATTGAGACAAGTGACAGAGTCAGAGTCATTGAGACAAGTGACAGAGTCAGAGTCATTGAGACAAGTGATAGAGTCAGAGTCATTGAGACAAGTGATAGAGTCAGAGTCATTGAGACAAGTGACAGAGTCAGAGTCATTGAGACAAGTGACAGAGTCAGAGTCATTGAGACAAGTGACAGAGTCATTGAGACAAGTGACAGAGTCAGAGTCATTGAGACAAGTGATAGAGTCAGAGTCATTGAGACAAGTGACAGAGTCAGAGTCATTGAGACAAGTGACAGAGTCATTGAGACAAGTGACAGAGTCATTGAGACAAGTGACAGAGTCATTGAGACAAGTGACAGAGTCAGAGTCATTGAGACAAGTGATAGAGTCAGAGTCATTGAGACAAGTGACAGAGTCAGAGTCATTGAGACAAGTGACAGAGTCATTGAGACAAGTGACAGAGTCATTGAGACAAGTGACAGAGTCATTGAGACAAGTGACAGAGTCATTCAAACTTATCACAGCATTAATCGTTATTTATTATTATTTATTCATTTTATTTTAACTATTCCCCCCCCTATCCACAATTTCACCACCCGCCCCACATTTTCTTCTTCAGGCTAGATTTAGTTCACACCTTGGAGATAGCTAGACCGCGTCCTTTCACTTATCTCCCCTTGATCGGGGAAAGATAAACACACGGTCTCTTTGGTCTTACCCGCCGGATGTCTGACGGCCAGAGTTGACACCACCTTGGGTGGAATGCGAGTCAATCTTTCTTCCACCCCCCTCTTCCACGTTTCTCTTTGATCTAAGAGATTACTCCGGTCAACACGCCTCGTGACACTCCAAGGTGCGACTCTTGTGGGATTCACCAACGTGAGAAATTATCCTAAGCCTAGGACATTTCCTGTTTCCGCCCACTTCTTCCAGACCTTTAAAAGGTAGGATAAGTCGGGACATACGCTCTCATATTTCTCATTCCCGTTGATCAGTCGAGTCTGGACTATTTCATTCACTCTTACTCCTAGAGGAATACCTGGCGGTAAGCCGAACTTAATCACAGTTCCAATTAGTTACTTTGTGTATATTTCTCACTGGATATTATCATGTGTATTGTATTATTTCATTTATATTTAATTAGTGCAATGCCTAGACTATATATTACATGGACTGCCATCTCAGCGCACTAAGCCTATATATTTCAATAAATAAGTCCCGTTCCCCCAGGCGTCCTTGGTTGCATGACATATTGACTTCCGGTAGATTTTTTTACTATATAAAGAAACCATTCCCGAAGATTTTTAAATTTCTTAAACTGGCTTGACCAAAACGAGAAGACGACATATCCTGATTAGGGAACTTACGGTTGACGACGATGCAGCTCTCACTACCGTTCGCAATAATGATTACAAAGGCTAGTCAATACTTCGACAGCTGCGGATCAATAATTCAGTCTTACAATAAATCTCACCAAGGCTGAAAAAAGGGCATAAAAAGTCAACATCATCAAACTCCATTTGAGTGAGGGCTTGAGAGGCTCAAAACCTCTCTTGTAAAAGCCCTGAACAGAAACCCTGCTGTATTGCGTAGTGCATACATGTCACCATACAGGTCGAGAATTTTTGGTTTCCCTGACCTGTTGAGACGCATGCGGATCAACCAGTCTGGGCAGTCAAACAGAATATTGGGGCACCGTGAATCGAAATTTGGCCATAGCCGTGAGAAATGAGCCAACAGGACAGTGGCTTGGCCTGCACTGTGTTATAATAGGTTGCCATAAAACGTCACAGAATATACTGAAATGTGGGATTCATCCTTTTTTTATTTTATCATTCATTTATCATGTAGCCAAGATGCTGTTTTCTATGTCATCTAAGGCAAGTTAGCGCCTAAGCATGGTCTTGAAAGAATCTCCATGGGTCATATTTGTTACGTCGACCATCTTTTAGCTCACAAAAGAAAGACTTATTTTAGCATGTTCATTCACCATACGAAATGTGTGTACAGTGTGTATTTCTCACTGTCGTAAGTAGAAAACATAAACATGGCATATATACATATTTATGTATTGCATTAATCTATTAATGCTACGTTGCTGAATTGATCATTGATGCAACCAAGTACATCTTATTTTATTTCCTTTATCTCGGCTGACCGCCTTGATAATTTTACTAGCGCACTAATACTACGCTTAGAAAAGAGATATGAATTATCTCCCCTTTAGTCATTCTACCTTGATGAGAGTTGCGCCCCTTGAACGGACGCTCTCCCCATTCAAGCTCGCTCCATTGTTCTCGGCCGACGGTCGTATGTAAATAAACCTTCATGGTCGCTGACCACCATCCATTCCCCCCCCCCCTTTTTTTTTTCTCTTTCCAACTTGTGTTTACTTGAGATTATTATTTCCCCTTTTATGTACATTTTATATTGCTACTATCAGCCATCAGTTTTCCAAATCCCATTTGTCATCATCTCCCCATTGTGCTCAAAAGCAATTTTCCAATCTGACGAATGCACCTCAGTCGAGGGCATCGATAAGATCCATGAGAGACATGTCCTAATCTGTCTTTATTTATCCGCAGCCTCCCTCAGATGTCTGCCTATTTGTCTGGATCTATTGCCTATGTACTTAGTGCTTTTCAGCACTGCACTACTGCCTAGTTGGACCTACGTGGATCTACTCAAATCTACTACTTGGCGCTATCGGCTCTACTTGCCTGCCTATTCGACAGCCCACCTGTCAACTTATTAGGTACGACGTCCGTATAGACCCAGAGTCTGTGCGAGACGTGATAGCTACGCCAAACCCTCCGCAACTCACTGGACTTATCCTGTTAACGACGCTGCCCACGGCAGATCAGCTCTGCCCGCAGTACTCTTGTGCCCACGGTAGCCGGCCACCCGCCCTACTGTGCCCACTACAGATATCAGAACTTTGGATTGAGACTCCACAAGAAATGTATTACCGGCGTCCCTCTACCCCCTAGAGCGCCACCTACAGCTGCAGAACCTCAAGCTAGGACACAACCAGCTGTGACCCAAGCAGGACAACCAGCTAAGTTCAGAAGACAAAGTGACATACTCTCTTATTAAGTGCAAGAGTGATGATTAAACATAGTTTTGATTAGAGATAGATGCAAACCCTCACCCTTTTTATTCTTCTATGTAAATATTTATGTAAATAAATATTCTTCATTTTTAACTTTGTATCTCTCTTTCATTGCTTGTCTCGTTGCGTCTCTGCTCCCGATTTATATGCTGACGGGTTGGTGTCTGATAATTTTATAATAATCATCACCTAGACTTTAAACACACCAAACACACGTCACTTTCGCTAACCAGTCACAATCAAAGTGCATAGAGACAAGTGATAGGATCATAGCGCATTGAGACAAGTGATAGGATCATAGCACATTAAGACAAGTGCTAGGGTCATAGCACATTCAGAGAGTGATAGGGTCATAGCACATTAAGACAAGTGATAGGGTCATAGCACATTAAGACAAGTGATAGGGTCATAGCACATTAAGACAAGTGATAGAATCATAGCACATAAGGACAAGTGATAGGGTCATAGCACATTAAGACAAGTGATAGGGTCATAGCACATTAAGACAAGTGATAGGGTCACATCACATTAAGACAAGTGATAGGGTCATTGCTCATTAGGACAAGTGATAGGATCATAGCACATTAAGACAAGTGATAGGGTCATAGCACATTAAGACAAGTGATAGGGTCATAGCACATTGAGAAATTATTGCTAATGTAAAACAATTGGTAAACTTATTAGTACTCGGCACAGATTTAGTAATTTTTATTGCAGCGATGTCCGGTTCTTTGAGTGGGTTGCATCGTGTTGAAAAAATAAAGTATAATCTAGATATTATGATGTTATTGATTTGAATCAGAAGGATCTATATTTCTCGTCTAGGCTTAAAGTGAATGAATGGCAAACAATGAATGATTAAATGGCAAACAATGAATGAATGAAAGGCACACAATGAATGAATCAATGGCAAACAATGAATGAATGAAAGGCACACAATGAATGACTGAATGGCAAGCAACAAATGAATAGCAAACAATGAATGAATGAGTGGCAAATAACGAATGAATGAAAAACAACGAATGAATGAAAGGCACACAATGAATGACTGAATGGCAAGCAACAAATGAATGAATAGCAAACAATGAATGAATGAGTGGCAAACAACGAATGAATGAATGGTAAGCAATGAATGAATGAATGGCAAACAACGAATGAATGAATGGCAAACAATGAATGAATGAAAGGCACACAATGAATGACTGAATGGCAAGCAACAAATGAATGAATAGCAAACAATGAATGAATGAGTGGCAAACAACTAATGAATGAATGGCAAACAATGAATGAATGAATAGCAAACAACGAATGAATAGCAAACAATGAATGAATAAATGGCAAACAATGAATTACAGAATGGCAAGCAACAAATGAATAGCAAACAATGAATGAATGAGTGGCAAATAACGAATGAATGAATGTCAAACAATGAATGAAAAAAAGGCAAACAATGAATGAATGAATGGCATGTGGTATAGATCTAGAGGGACATGTAGTATAGATATAGGGGGACATGTAGTATAGATCTAAAGGGACATGTAGTATGGATATAGGGGGACATGTAGTATATACATATAGGGACATGTAGTATAGATCTAGATTGACATGTAGTATAGATCTAGATTGACATGTAGTATAGATCTAGATTGACATGTAGTATAGATCTAGAGATACATGTAGTATA
This sequence comes from Biomphalaria pfeifferi, assembly GCA_030265305.1. Taxonomy (NCBI): domain Eukaryota; kingdom Metazoa; phylum Mollusca; class Gastropoda; family Planorbidae; genus Biomphalaria; species Biomphalaria pfeifferi. Next base: position 124,139 of record JASAOG010000123.1, on the reverse strand, counting down.
GATCTAAAGGGACATGTAGTATATACCTATAGGGACATGTAGTATAGATCTAGAGATACATGTAGTATATATCTAAAGGAACATGTAGTATAGATCTAGAAAGGCCTTGCAGTACAGATTAGATCAAATTTACAGGCTGTTCTAGGTCAAGACTTCCCATTATGAAGACCTCTGCAGGAGTTCTTTTAACGTTTCAATAACGAGAGTCTCTATCAATACGAATAACGTGAACTTGTTTTCTACTTTGTTGAAATGTGCCACATTTTCAAGTACATTGTAGATAGGTACCTAACCATTTACAGCCCTAGATTCTTAAAATCGACCTTTTCTAAACCTAAATTTTTGAGTCTGTGCTCCAGTGTATGCTCTGTGAGTGTGTTGACAAATGGTTCCAGTAGACTAGTCCAACAGTTGATTGCAATGGTTCTCATTTAGGCAACAAACTTCTCAAGCGTCTTTGTAGTTTGTCTTTAACGTAGGTGCTTCCTAGGGTGTCGAGAACCATTGTTCTAGTCTTTATTATCAATGTCTCTAGATTACTTGTAGATATTAGTCATCATTTAAACGAACACTATCTCATCGCTCTACTAGCACCAGTCACACAGCAAAGGAAAGAATACTTACAACATTGTTTTCTTGCCTAGTAAGAAAGTTAATCTCGACTTATTTTTCTTCCAAATATTTGGAGTTGTCTGCCCTAAAGAAAATCTTACTTGTATGAGGTAAGTGCTTTCGTGGATCTCAGGAGATTTGATAGATCGCTAGAAAACATGAAGGCATTTTTTTTTCTAATTGTAAGCTATAAAACGTGTTGCCTTTTGACATTCACGAATATAAGTCTACTCTAGTTGCAATCAAGTCAAAGTATATAGTCTAGTTCTAATCAAGTCAAAGTATATAGTCTAGTTCTAATCAAGTAAAAGTATATGGTTTAGTTCTAATCAAGTCAAAGTATATAGTCTAGTTCTAATGAAGTCAAAGTATATAGTCTAGTTCTAATCAAATCAAAATCAATAGTCTAGTTCTAATCAAGTCAAAATATATATTTTAGTTCTAATCAAGCCAAAGTGTATAGTCTAGTTCTAAACAAGTCAAAGTATATAGTCTAGTTCTAAACAAGTCAAAGTATATAGTCTAGTTCTAAACAAATCAAAGTCAATAGTCTAGTTCTAATCAAGTCAAAATATATATTTTAGTTCTAATCAAGCCAAAGTGTATAGTCTAGTTCTAAACAAGTCAAAGTATATAGTCTAGTTCTAAACAAGTCAAAGTATATAGTCTAGTTCTAAACAAATCAAAGTCAAAAGTCTAGTTCTAAACTTCTAATAAAGCCAAATCCTGCATGTAGTCTTATTGTAAACTTCTAATTAGGTAAAATTCTGCCTAAATACAAGTCAAAGTAAAGTCAAAGTCTGCAGTTTAGTTCTAATTGCGTGAAGTTCTGTCTGTAGTGCTGAATACGAGCTGATTAAGTTTTAGATTACAACATGAACTCTCTCTCTCGATCTCATTTATATGTCTGTAGTCTGTATCCTTTGTGTCTATTAGTTTTGCTATGATTTATTGTTGGACCAGTCCTATTGGATTATTGTTGGACCAGTCTTGTAAAAATGTTTTACATGTTTCGGATGTTCCTTCAGAGTTGAAGACAGTTTACTTCCTAGTCCAAACCTCCCGCAGGACGACGGGGGATGGGAGCGGGCAGGGTTTGAACCCTCGACCGTCGATAAATCCGAACGACAGTCCAGTGCGCAAACCGCACGACCAGGCAGTCATCCTTATTGTCTTATTGGGTTATTGTTGGACCATTCCTATTGGGTTATTGTTGGACCATTCCTATTGGGTTATTGTTGGACCATTCCTATTGGGTTATTGTTGGACCAGTCCTATTGGGGTATTGTTGGACCAGTTCTATTGGGTTATTTTTGGACCAGCCCCATTCATTCAATCAACATCAAATTTTGCAGACAACCTAAAGCTTGATGACAACACATGAAACAATAAAAAAAATCAACTCATTAGTTCATCAATTAGTCGTAATTTAATCATTTTGTTATCCTAGAGAAAATGTACTCAGCTAAAGGAACATAAGCCTTATGTAGAGAATTAGGCTCTATTGAAATCGAAAGGTGCATAGTATAATAATTAGATAATAATGTTAAGATTATGTTAAGGACAGCATGTTTACTTATCAATGGTACAGAAAACTTTGTAATGAATTTGGTAATTAATATTTTCTGTAGATCTTCTATCAATCTCTGTAGATCGTCTATCAATATAAGTTTTAATTAGTCTTTTTTTCTTTTTTTGAGGGTAAAGCAACCGTATTTTTTTCAAATACTTGGTACGCCACCGAAATGAAGTTAAAACATTGAATGGTTAAAACAGAAAGAAGTTTTAAATGATAGGTTATAACAGAGAGAAAGTTACAATAAAGACTGGTCATAACAGATAGTTACACTAAGACAGGTTCTAACGGAGAGATAGTTACAAAGATGAAGTTATAACAGAAATGCAACGCGAAACATTGTTAAAAAAGTAACTCTTTTAAAAATGAGACCACAAAAAAGGCCAGCCCAGGAGTGTTTAGACCACAAATGGTGTTCCCTATTGTGCGACTGTCTGCTTGTTTCAATACAGTTTGTTTGCAAGGATAAGGTTTCAGAACGCCTCGATCGTTGAATTGATCTTATAGCTTATGAGGGTAAGGGAAGTTTTATTTTATAACTAGAGCATTGTCTCCCTTTTTCCCTTTAGTTTATAGTTCTCAAAATAGTCTAGGTATTTGTAAGGTGTTTATAACTGTAAGTAATGTCCTGGCTGTGTGTTTAACAATACGTGTCTGTTCTATAACAATTTGTGTCTGCTGTTAAACAATATGTATGTGTGTGTTAAATAATACGTGTGTGTTTGTGTTAAACAATACGTGTGTGTTTGTGTTAAACAATACGTGTGTGTTTGTGTTAAACAATACGTGTGTGTTTGTGTTAAACAATACGTGCGTACTTACTAATACGTATTTGTGTTTTGCAATACTTGTGATCATATTCTATTAGAGACTGTCAGCATGTATGTCATGCTAGTATGTATGTCATGTCAGCATGTATATCATGTATTGTATTTCAATGTGTGTCATGCCAGAATGTATGTCTACTTCTGACATTCTATAGTTTTATATTTCTACTGAAGTAATTATATAGTTCCGTAATTCTACTTTTGTGACTACTGCTGTAACTCTAAAGCTTTGTAATTCTACTTCAACAAGTCTACTTCAGTAATTCCACCACTGTAATTCTACTTTTGTAATTCTACATTTATAATTTTGCTTCTGTTATTTTCCTTTTGTGATTCTATTACTGTAATTCTAGAATTGTGTAATTCTACTTCTGTAATTTCTCTTTAGGTAATTCTACTTTTGTGATTCTAATACTGTAACTCTAGAATTCTGTAATTCTACTACAATAATTCTACTTTTGCTATTCTGCTTCTGTTATTCTAGTTCTGTGATTCTGTTATTTTAATTCTAGAGTTCTGTAATTCTAGAGTTTTGTAATCCACTTTGTAATTTCACTTTCTGTAATTCTACATCCGTAACTCTACTTTTGTGATTCTACTACTGCAATTCCAGAATTATATATATAAATGCGCGTGTGTGTATTGTTATACACAGAGTGAGGGTTTACAAGGGAAGTTTTAGAATTGGGAAAAAAATATATTTGACACATTTTTAAATATAACCAGCGAACAAGTTTAATGTAACATCCATGACCAGTGTAAAATAGGATAATATCAAATGACCTAGATATATTGTCCCAGCTTCACTATTCTATTAGATGGACAATAGCTGACCAAGTTAAGTGTGATATCTGACAAAGAATATCATGAGAAGTCCACCTGTCATAGCTATGGAATTCTGTGATCTACTGACATCAACAAGCGGCAAAGAATGTTGACAGACAGCTGACAGAATAGTAACTGAAACGACAGTCAAGTATGACATTAAAGCATGCTGACTAAAACAACTGTCAGGCTAGTCAATTAAAGTATGTTACCTCGATATTCTGTCAAGAAATGTCAAGACTGTCACGTGTTTCATTGTTACGGGTGACTACACTTAGTATGTGTATTAACTTTATATTCAAGGATAGACTAATTGAGCTATGTAGTATGCTTCAGAGATCTATTTCTTAATGCTGTGCTATAGAGATCTAGAAGTTAGTGCTTTGACATAGAAATCTAGATCTTAATGCTGTGCAATAGAGATCTAGATCTTAATGCTGTGCTATAGAGATCTAGATCTTAGTGTTGTGCTATAGAGATCTAGATCTTATTGCTGTGCTATAGAGATCTAGATCTTAGTACTGTGCTATAGAGATCTAAATCTTATTGCTGTGCTATAGAGATCTAGATCTTATTGCTGTGCTATAGAGATCTAGATCTTAGTACTGTGCTATAGAGATCTAGATCTTAGTGCTGTGCTATAGAGATCTAGTTCTTAGTGCTGTGCTATAGAGATCTAGATCTTAGTGCTGTGCTATAGAGATCTAGATCTTAGTGCTGTGCTATAGAGATCTAGTTCTTAGTGCTGTGCTATAGAGATCTAGATCTTAGTGTTGTGCTATAGAGATCTAGATCTTAGTGTTGTGCTATAGAGATCTAGATCTTAGTTCTGTATTATAGACAAATAGTATAGGATATGGGCAGCGATATTACTTAACTTTTTTTTCGTGGAAAATCTGTATGAACGCATGTGTGGTAAAAATAATATGAGATGGTAAGCTCTTATATTTTATTACCACTAGGTCTATATTGATTGTTTTCTAGATTGAAATGTATTTATTAAAATTGTTATACCTGTTAATATGCCATGTATTGAAATTGTTATACCAAGCTTCTAGCAATTCTTAGCTCTGTCTGCGCTCAAACATTTATTTCTCCCACACCAATCTCAAATCAAGTCTCAATTGTGCAAAATTATTTCTTGTACCTGAGATAACAAAAAACAGGGGAAATAGTAAATTCGTAATTAATTATTTTGTTTGGTATCAAGCAACGGAAAGAAATTGTACTTGATAGATGTGGTGAATTAGTGTCTTTTTATTTTGTGTATAGAATAGAATCAGTTCGTGGCTAAAAGATTTGAAACTAACACTACATTACTATTTTCATAAGCAGTTCGCTGTCACAGTGGTTAGTCTGTCAGAACCCTCGATTTCGAATTCAAGTCCTACAACTTTTAAAATTAAGTTTATAAAATGCATTTAAAAAGCGATCACAGTAACATTTGCCTCTCTTTCCCCACTGGTCCACATAAGTGCTAGATCTAGGTGCATAGAGAAAGATAAAGCATGAAATTAACACTTTTTGTAAAGTTTATTTTTGCTGGTTGTTCTGAAGTATAGAGGTCAAAGACTTCACGATTCAGAACGTAGGATGAGCATTACGATGCACACAATGCCAAAAAAAAAAACAAAAAAAAAACAACACAAGATTGCAAAGAGAGTTTTTGTTATCACACAAACTCAGAGGCGTCCCCCATCGAAATCACCAATAGACCATCAATATTTAAGCCATAGTCTTGTTGTAATCGTTTAAATTAATAAAAATATAAAAAAATAATTTGGCGTTTTATTTCCCATTAAAGCAAACAGGACAACACATCGTCTTGATAAGATTCTTCTAACTCTTCAGGAATAAGTAGAGTAGAGATCCTCCTGATCATCTAAAAAGTAGAGTAGAGATTTAACTGATCACCTAAAAAGTGAGTAGAGATTTAACTGATCACCTAAACAGTAGAGTAGAGATCCTACTGATCACCTAAAAAGTAGAGTAGAGATCCTACTGATCACCTAAAAAGTAGAGTAGAGATTTAACTAATCACCTAGAAAGTAGAGTAGAGATTTAACTGATCACCTAAAACGTAGGGTAGAGATTCAACTGATCACCTAAAAGGTTGAGTAGAGATTCAACTGATCACCTAAAAAGTAGAGTAGAGATCCTACTGATCACCTAAAAAGTAGAGTAGAGATCCTACTGATCACCTAAAAAGTAAAGTAGAGATTCAACTGATCACCTAAAAAGTAGAGTAGAGATCCTACAGATCAACTTAAAAGTAGAGTAGAGATTCAACTGATCACCTAAAAACAGAATGAAAACCTCCCAGACAGTGTCTGTGGCACCTGGTGCGGTAGCTCAGGGTGTTTTCCCTTTACATCAACTTTCTTCAAATATGTTCCAATAAACACTATTGCTAGTTAGTTCTTTTTGTTGAACAAATACAGTGAGCTGATTACCTACTATTATTGATTTTTACTCAAATGTAAAATGAGTGTCAATTCTATTATACAATCCCACTGTTTATGACATTTATTCAAATGTTATTGCAAATTTTACAATGATAATTAATTAAAATTAGAAACAGACTAAACATCACCTGAACAGGTTTCGTTTGTTATACTTTAAGACAGAAATGGTATAACGTTGTGCTTTGACATTTACACTTAAACTACCATCTAGACGTGTCTAGGCATGTTTGGGCATAGATCTAGAGATTTTAATAAGATTATCTTTTCCGATGTGTCTGCTTTTACCTGGATATATTTTTTTCAACTTGGTTGTCATCCCCTAAAATGGTTTCACCAGGTGCGACCGCACCGTTCGCACCCACCTAGTGACGCTACTGCTCTCAGATACGTACCTCTCCCCAACAATGTCGATTAATATATTGGAATAGACGGGCTAGGAATTTTTTTTTAAATTTGCCTGTACCATGCGAACAGGGCCGGTCCTATCAATTGCGGGGCCCTATGCGAAACGGATTGCGCGGGGCCCATTCTGGGTAGGGATAAGGATAATAAGTGCAAATTAAGGTTTTATATTAAAAAATAAATTCGTCTTTGCATTTTTATACATTCTTAACTAAGTACAAGATCACGATCAAATTAACTTTACTTTACGAGCCTTGTGTGTAGCGAAGTCATACAGTAGATCATCAAAATTCTGTTTCCTACATAGATAACGCTCAATAGCAAGAATTGCAACATTATTCAATCTCTCTTCATGAATTGTTGACCGTAAGTAATTCTTGATTAGTTAAAGACACGAAAAACTTCTTTCACAAGATGCCACAGTTACAGTTCTACTCTCAGCTGCAAGTAGTAAATTGCAGTGTTCACAATTCCGTTGAAGCATTTTATTCTGTAGCCATCTTCAGCTTTTCGATGTGTGAAGTTTTCCACTGATTTATCATACTGCCTTTTCCTTTAACTTTTGGCTGGAAAGATTGCAACAACATCCATGTTTCCAGGCAACTTCTTTTCGCTGTCACAAGAAGAAACAACAGGAAGAAACTTAAAACGTTCATACACAACCACAAGCTCTTTCACATTAACACTTTCTGAGAGATACCGATAACATCTGCTCGTGGTGACTTATGTCTGGAGTACAATCCAATATCACTGCATTCTGGATGTCTCGAAGGAAAGAATTCACAACAGCATCAGCTACTACAGTAATAAGTTCGTTTTGAATCTTCTTCCCCAAGTAACGTTCATGAATTTCTGCATTGGTAACACGTCGAAGTTGTTCCCCCATTACTGGATCAAACTTTGCGAGTAATTCTACTTGACCAAGAAATTCCCATTACTTGGCTCTTTAAGTCTTTCAATAGTCCATCTGAAAGCTAAATTGCGCTTCGCTAGAAATCGTACAATTGCAACTATTCCAACGTTTAGTCTCAGAATAAAGCATCTCTTGGCGAACTTTGTTAATCCCTGTTTTTTTTAAACTTAGTCTTACTCCAGCTTCACAGCAACTGGTCATGGCGTCTAAATGCCTTTGCGATTTTTCATGTTCTGCTAACCTTGTGGTACAGCTTTGCCACTGGTCAAACCAGTAGACGACAGTAGAAACAACAGATCTTGTCTGCTGACACAGAATATATCAGCCAAGGACGCAAAACACTTTCACCATTTCTCAGGTTTGGTTTGCAATGCACCTAAGAGAAATGTCTACCATCCTTAGTTTTCGGAAAATTCTCCAACGTAATCTCAGGTGGACCTTTTTGTAATAAATAGTCAATACAAGATCTTTCCATTTTTTTCTAGACACATAGCAGAATAATCCAGATTTCTCAATGAATCGACCACATTTAGCTCATTAACTATAACTACATGTTGATCAGTTATTACATTATTGTCTTCATTTCTTACAACATGTTGATGTTAGTGTTACATCGTTTTCTTCGTCTCTAACGACATTCGCACTATTATTATATTTTAATTTAAATATGAAAGCTGACCATTCTCTTTTTATTCGCGTAAGATTTGTGTTTTCCATATAACGATTTTGTCTAATTTTCGGGAGATTTTAAAAATTATTTCCACAACTTTTTCGTATATTTTGCATCATTATGCAATTACAGATATACTTAGCGCGGGGCCTATGAAAGCGCGGGGCCCACTGCGGCCGCATAGGTTGCAGTGGCTTAAGACCGGCCCTGCATGCGAACAGCATAGTGCACTATTACTCATTAGTAATCTTTCTATCTACTTTATAGGCCTAGACTATAGCTCTAGAATTTAGATATATCTAGAATCTAGAGCTAGAATAAATCTAGAATATATCTAGAATAGATCTAGATTTCTAGACTAGTTCTATATTTCAAGATATTTAGATCTAGAGCTAGAATCTAGACTAGGTCTAGACCTAGAATCTAGACTAGGTCTAGAGCTAGAATCTAGACCAGGTCTAGAGCTAGAATCTAGACCAGGTATGACCTAGAATCTAGACTAGGTCTAGAACTAGAATCTAAACTAGATCTAGAACTAGAATGTAAACTAGATCTAGACCTAGAATCTGGACTAGGTCTAGATCTCGAATCTAGACTAGGTCTAGATCAAGATCTAGATTTAAATCTAGAATCAAGGCTATATCTAGAATCTAGACTAGACCTAGAATCAAAATATATAATCTAGATCTAGAATAGAATTAGTAAGACTTTAAATTTTAAAATTACTAGACCTAGACTTAGGTCAATATTACGATCTAGTAGGCCTACTACTGGATAATGATGCACTATGCTGTTCGCATCACAGTCACTGCTTAATGTGTTTACATAATAAATAAATCTGCAGCCCTAAACTGTAAGAAGATAAACTATTTCCTTAATAATTTATAGACGTAAATTTTGTTCAAATTGTTTAATACGTTTAAATCTAAATCTATATCTACATTCAGCCCAGTGGCGTAGCAAGGTACTCATGGGCCCGGGTTCAAGAATATTTTGGTGGGCCCCCTCCTCACCCCCATAAGACAAATGGAGTGTGACAAAAAAATTAAGTAATCTGAATGTGTCAGTATACAAAAAAAAAAATTCCAACTCAAGGATTGTACTTTTTTTATAAGTAAAAATGTCATTATGTCTACTATACCAGTCTTGAAAGTCAATGTTTGTATGGTACAACTTTTTAACAAATTTAAACCATTTAAGGTGTTTTAAACGAAAATGTAAAACTATTAAACTTTAATTTTAAACTATCATCTTGTTCTTTGCCAATTATTGAACAGTAAATAGATCTAACATTTTCCTAACCTTGTAAGTAGCCAAGTCAGAAACTAGCGCCGCCATCTAGTTCTACACTTTTGGCTGTTTCTCGTTCACTGGACAGACTCTATCCAAGCCTGCCCCCCCCCCCCCCCCCCCGTGGCATAGATATTCTGATGTTTTGATCAATGTCGATAATGTCCTGCTGAACTATCAAGTCTTATCTGCATTTTGATATTTATGTTTTACACTAGGTAGTAGTAGGCTTATCAAATGGCCTTTTATTTTTCCGTAATCGTGTAGAGCAAAGAAAAACTGGATCACACTGCAGGCTCATTTTTACACTCTCAAAGTCATTTTTTCTAGATCTCCAGTTAAATTTCTGCTTTAAATTAGATCTTTTTGTTTCATATAGATCTTGTTGCTTTTAATTAGATCTTGTTGCTTTTAATTAGATCTTGTTGCTTTTCATTAGATCTGGTTGCTTTTAATTAGATCTTGTTGCTTTTCATTAGATCTGGTTGCTTTTAATTAGATCTTGTTGCTCAAAAATTTTCGACATAACGTTGATTGCTTTTACAATGTTGCCCTCGACACAACGCAGAACAATTGTAGTGAATGTTCTCCCCTAAGTGGCCCCCAACTGTCCAGACGTTCTTTGAGGAGCACAAAGTCTTTTGTCTGAGCATCTTTCATTAGTTCATCAACATTTATCTCAATCTCATTCCTTCATGACACAATGTAGGTACATTTTACTAAGTCTCCTATAAACTATACTCTCCCAATTGGATTCCAAAGGCGCCCTGTCAGATAAGACACACCACAAATACCAAGTCATAGAAATCTGCAATGTCTTGAACACAGCCTGAAGAAAACATTGAAGACCAAGACGTTGTGAACTTAGCAGTAGATACAGATAATCTATGACTGGTATAATTCATGAGCAGATACAGATAATCTATGACTGGTATAATTCATGAACATATACAGATAATCTATGAGTGGTATAAATCATGAAGATATACAGATAATCTATAAGTGGTATAATTCATGAACATATAAAGATAATCTATGACTGGTATAATTCATGAACAGACACAGATAATCTATGACTGGTATAATTCATGAACACATACAGGTAATCTATGACTGGTATAATTCATGAACATATACAGATAATCTATGACTGGTATAATTCATGAACACATACATATAATCTATGACTGGTATAATTCATGAAGATATACAGATAATCTTTGACGGGTATAATTCATGAAGATATACAAATAATCTATGACTGGTATAATTCATGAACAGATACAGATAATCTATGACTGGTATAATTCATGAACATATACAGATAGTCTATGACTGGTATAATTTATGTAGATATACAGATAATCTATTACTGGTATGATTCATGTAGATATACAGATATTATTATAGATCAAGATTCTAGTCAGAATCTGTAATCTATATATCATATAGATCTATATATATTCAAGTTGAATTTGAATCAAATACTTACTACTCTGTGGTATTTTACGTCTCGAGAGACGATCTTTTCCCTTTGCAACTTCTTGTGTGACTAAAGAGGCCAATCCTGGATACACAGCTGCGATCGCAGGTTGGGCATATGTGATCACCAGGCGCCGTTGCCATTTCACCCTGCTTCTGTTGTGTATGGCAACTGCTATCCGTGACCCTTCCTTTATGCTCTCTCTCCATGTGGATCTATACAGTCCACCTCTTCCCAGCTTCTAGTGTCGATTTTGAAGAGGTTCTTTTCACGTTAGCATACATTCGTATAACTTAAAAATGGGCGACCACCGGGTCTCCTGCCTTCTATTAGATCGCCATACATGGGCAACCTACTCATGGCAGGAAAAAAAATGTAGGTCGACTTCCACTAGACAATCTGTATGACTTACTATTGAATTGCAGCTATACTATAGAATCAGTTTATAGCTATCTACTAATAGAATATAGATCTACATTTCTAGATTAGAAATAGTCTAGTAGAACTAGAATATAAAATATCTTATATAATACAGACGTTACTTCAAAAAAGAAGATGATTATTTTACGATTACGATGATAATTAGAATTTACTCTAGGTATTCTAGGATCTAGAGTCTTAGACAGTCATTATTTTAGACTAGATTTAAGTCTAGTATATACTATAATCATTAGACATTATTATTAGTAGCCTATAATAGTAGTTTTATTATTAGACCTTGACGTTAAAAAGTAAATCTATAATAAGTAGAAGTAGTATAGTCAGTAGATCTAGATTTAGATAGTAGATCTACTGAGTCTGATCTAGACTAGCTATACAAGTTTACTATTTACTTGAATGTTTCACAATTAATCACATGTGCCCATGTGGTGACATGACTACGCCTATGCCCTACAGTTTGAAAGTATACGCAGAACCGTGAATGGCGTGGACTGTAATGAATAACCTGTTCCTGTTCACGCTGTTGTAAGTTTGTCTGCTGTGCTGTACGAGATGCGGAAACAATATGTTTCATTTAGTGTATGAACATAATACTACTAGTCTCATCTATACTACGTGTCTCTAGATCTACTATAATATTATTACCAACGCATTCATAAAGGCTATAGATCTGTCTGTTGTATTAGATTGTTATATATATATATATAGAGTGAGACTTGATCAATAGATCTAAATATACTAATAAAGAGATGTAAGTTAGATCTATACGCCTTAGAGATTTGTCAAAATTCTGATACTTCGTATGTAATAGTAAAACAGCCCCAACCTAAATAACTCGTAATTAGAAATCAAATACCTATTTTTATTGTAGTATATATAGGTCTGTGTTTTTATATTAAATAACTTTCGTAACCTCTTTTATAGAGAAATGACTTTTGAAATATCTTTTACTGAAAATTTGAGCTATTCGCGTCTGACACATATAGCCCATTACTGTTTCTTGCATTAATTTAGTGCAGTAAATATTAATTGCTGTCTTCATCACAGAGACATAATTCTAAACGCGTTATGTCTTTTCAATTCCAGAGTCTTGATTGAAGATACCATGACTGAATCCTTCAACCAATTTAAAGATGATTCCAGACCAGCATTTATCAGGCTTCCGTGTAAGTAAATAGAGACAGCCACTCATTGACTTCATATGTTTTAAAGATATGAGGAAAGAAAGACAAAGAAAAGTTTTCAGATTCAAATATGAAAGACAAAAGCAAAGAAAAAAGCCGGCCGCATACGTGGCATGGGGTGGGTTTGGTCAGTTGCAGATAGGCCTGCTTCTTCTCTCAGCTTTTTGTTGGTTCGGCGCTCTTACGCCATGGCCACTCTTCTTGGTTCAAAACTTGAAAGTCCGAGACTCACAGCTTCACGCCATGAGGAGAGATCGAGAGCTATGTGGTCGAAAGAGATGGAAAGAGTTTAACTTTTTGGTGTGTCGGGAATATAGGGTCCAGGACTCTGATGCATATAAGAGTGACGGGAGAACTACAGCACTATACACTTTCAGTTTTGTGGATATGCTGAGTCCTCTCCATTGCCACACCTGTTCTTGAAGTCCGCCAAAAGCAGCATTGGCACGAGCAACACAGAAGTCAACTATGCTAATTTCTGGCCATCTATGAGAATGTCTGGTTCTCTGACAGATTTGTTTGGAGGAGGGTTTTGGAGGATACTGTTGGATGAGGTTGTTGGAGGAGGTTGTTGGAGGTGGTTGTTGGTGGAGGTTGTTGGAGGAGGTTGTTGTTGGAGGTTGTTGGAGGAGGTTGTTGGTGGAGGTTGTTGGTGGAGGTTGTTGGAGGAGGTTGTTGGTGGAGGTTGTTGGAGGAGGTTGTCGGAGGAGGTTGTTGTGTTGAAACAGCCTGTAGACGAGAGAAAAGAGCAAGCAGGTGAGGCAGATCCTGTGCGGAGCAAATCTAGGAAATATCAAAGTCTCGAGTACCAACAACTAACAAACAGTTTCGTAGACTTGAAGAAAGAGTAGGAGTCCATCGTGAGTCACTTTATGGAAAACAGAGAATATGGCGTCCCAGAAAAAATTTGTCCAGACAATCAAGTTGCTGTATTCAAATAAAAGAAGGAAGAGTTAACATCAAGACAGATGTAAGACAGGTGTGAGACAGGAGTGAGACAGGTGTGAGACAGGTGTGAGACAGGAGTGAGTCTGGGGTGAGACAGGGTTAGACTAGAAATGTACTCAAAGAATCATGAACTAAAAGTGTGCTGAAAGAATCATGAACTAAAAGTGTGCTGAAAGAATCATGAACTAAAATCATGAGCTAGAAGTTTGCTGAAAGAATCATGAACTAAAAGTGTGCTGAAAGAATCAATAACTAAAAGTGTGCTGAAAAAATCATAAAACTAAAAGTGTGCTGAAAGAATCATGAACTAGAACTGTGCTGAAAGAATCATGAACTAGAAGTGTGCTGAAAGAATCATGAACTAAAAGTGTGCTGAAAGAATCATGAACTAAAAGTGTGCTGAAAGAATCAATAACTAGAAGTGTGCTGAAAAAATCATAAAACTAGAAGTGTGCTGAAAGAATCATGAACTAGAACTGTGCTGAAAGAATCATGAACTAGAAGTGTGCTGAGAGAATCATGAGCTAAAAGTGTGCTGAAAGAATCATGAACTAGAAGTGTGCCGAAAGAATCATGAACTAGAACTGTGCTGAAAGAATCATGAACTAGAAGTGTGCTGAGAGAATCATGAGCTAAAAGTGTGCTGAAAGAATCATGAACTAGAAGTGTGCTGAGAGAATCATGAGCTAAAAGTGTGCTGAAAGAATCATGAACTAGAAGTGTGCCGAAAGAATCATGAACTAGAAGTGTGCTGAAAGAATCATGAACTAGAAGTGTGCTGAAAGAATCATGAACTAGTAGTGTGCTCAAAGAATTATGAACTCAAACTGTCTACTATGTATGCTGAACTTAATTAGGACACTATCAATTAACTTTTGTCTACAACCAAACAAAATTCCTGTTATAACACACAGTCTTATAGTCACTATTAGTAACACATTTTTAGTGCAGCTTTTAAGTATAATTGTTATAACATTACATCAGTATAACATTTAAATATAACATCACATCAGTATAACACTTGAATATAACATCACATCTATATAACACTTGAATATAACATTACATCAGTATAACACTTGAATATAACATCACATCTATATAACACTTGAATATAACATTACATCAGTATAACACTTGAATATAACATCACATCTATGTAACACTTGAATATAACATCACATCAGTATAACATTTAAATATGACATCACATCATTATAAGACTTGAATATAACATCACATCAGTATAATATTTGAATATAACATTCTATCCTATTATTACTACAACATAGTCAACGTGTATGCCATTGTTTCAGTTTCTGTACATTTATTCATGCCATTTTCAATTGACAAAATATAACAACTTGAGATGGACCAATTTAAAATTGACAATTTATTCCACTTTAGCACTTGCACAAAGTTTTTTACGTGGGGTAACGCAGTGTAAAGACGTCTTACTATCATACGTACAGAATGATGCAGAGACTTACTTGACTTTGACCTTTGTGTCACCAAATCAATCAGGTTTAAAACCTAGAGATGCAGAGACTTACTTGACTTTGACCGATGCTGCAACAGAAAGACCAAGAAAATGTTTGTTGCGTATTTATGAAGGGAAGATTGTGCTGAAATAAAGAGTATTACGCTCCATAAGACTTTGAATCTTGAAAAATAACAACTGCATCTTTTAGCTACTCATTAAAATAAATAATATTACAAGCAATATACAAGCATTCTACTCCCGTGAGATGATCTTTTCCCTTTGCAACTTCATGTGTGACTGAAGAGGCCAATTCTTGATACACTGCTGCTGAGGTCAAAGGTCAGGGACGATATGTCATTACCTTTCTTTCTACTTCTCGTGTGTATGCCATCTACAATCAGAGATGTGGGGTGACCTCTCTAGTGTTGTGCGGTAAATATGTGAGTGCTGGGCTGCCCACACGCCAACACTCGCCTCTCCCCCATACTGACAGATTCAAAGGGAGGGAAAACCATCGCAATTTGGGGTCAGGTGGCTGCACGACATTACTAGACAGGAGTAGTCTTACCGCTGTCCATCAGCCTACCAAAACCGGATTTTCTGTTAGGGTTTTCTCCCTTAGCCTTAGACCTGACAGGAACACACAAACTAGGAAGTGCATCTATAAACCTAGAGCCAGGGGGCAGCAGGGCATGTCCGTATACCCACGGATCATGACTGCCTCCCATCTTGGGGCCAAACCAACTCTTGACTAGCTTAAGGCTTCACAGTCTCAGTTTCCTTCTTGATGGACTTGCTGTGATGAGTTTTTTTTTACTGATAAGGCAGACATACACATTGCTCCCATTTCACATGCTAGCCAGCGGTGACTACAACCAGCAACACTAAAAGCTTTACAAAGATTTGATCTCTTATGCCCAGAGTAAACATATTCCTTTTTTTTGACCACGTTTAATATGTTAGGTCTCTGTGACCACGTTAAATATTTTAGGACTCTGACCACGTTTAATATGTTAGGTCTCTGTGACCACGTTTAGTATGTTAGGTCTCAGTGACCAGGTTAAATATGTTTGGTTTCTGTGACCAGGTTAAATATGTTAGGTTTGTGTAACCACGTTTAATATGTTAGGTTTCTGTGACCAGGTTAAATATGTTAGGTTTCTGTCGCCAGGTTAAATATATTTGGTTTGTGTGACCAGGTTAAATATGTTAGGTTTGTTTGACCAGGTTAAGTATGTTAGGTTTGTGTGACCAGGTTAAATATGTTAGGTTTCTGTGGCCAGGTCAAATATGTTAGGTTTGTTTGACCAGGTTAAATTGGTTAGGTCTCTATGACCAGGTTAAATATGTTTGGTCTCACTGACAAGGTTAAATATGTTAGGTTTCTGTGACCAGGTTTAATATGTTAGGTTTCTGTGACAAGGTTAAGTATGTTAAATTTGTGTGACCAGGTTAAATATGTTAGATTTGTGTAAACAGGCTAAATATATTAGGTCTCTATAACCAGGTTAAATATGTTTGGTCTCACTGACCAGGTAAAAAATGTTAGGTTTCTGTGGCCAGGTTAAATATGTTAGGTTTCTGTGGCAAGGTTAAATTTGTTTGGTTTGTCTGACCAGGTTAAATATGTTAGATTTGTGTGACCAGGTAAAATATGTTAGATTTCTTTAGCAAGGTTAAATGTGTTAGGTTTGTGTGACCACGTTTAATATGTTAGGTTTCTGTGACCAGAATAAATATGTTAGGTTTCTGTGACCAGGTTAAATATGTTAGGTTTCTGTGGACAGGTTAAATATGTTTGGTTTGTGTGACCAAGTTAAATATGTTACGTTTCTGTGACCAGGTTAAATATCTTAGGTCTCTGTGACAAGGTTTAATATGTAAGGTTTGTGTGACCATGTTAAATATGTTAGATTTGTGTGACCAGGTTTAATATGTAAGGTTTGTGTGACTAGGTTAAATATGTTAGGTTTCTGTGGCCAGGTTATATATGTTAGGTTTATTTGACCAGGTTAAATTGGTTAGGTCTCTATGACCAGGTTAAATATGTTTGGTCTCACTGACAAGGTTAAATATGTTAGGTTTCTGTGACCAGGTTTAATATGTTAAGTTTCCGTGACAAGGTTAAATATGTTAGGTTTGTAGAACCAGGTTAAATATGTTAGGTTTGTGTGACCAGGATTAATATGTTAGGTTTCTGTGACCAGGTTAAATATGTTAGATTTGTGTGACCAGGTTAAATATCTTAGGTCTCTGTGACCAGGTTTAATATGTTAGGTCTGTGTGATCTGGTTAAATATCTTAGGTCTCTTTGACCAGGTTAAGTACGTTAGGTTTGTGTGATTGGTTAAATATTTATGTTTAGGTCTCTGTGACCAGGTTTAATACGTTAGGTTTCTGTGACAAGGTGAAATAGGTTAGATTTGTGTGACCAGGTTAAATATGTAAGGTCTCACTGACGAGGCTAAATATGTTAGGTATCTGTGGCCAGGTTAAATATGTTAGGTTTCTGTGGCAAAGTTAAATATCTTCGGTTTCTGTGGCCAGGTTAAATATGTTTGGTATGTGTGACCAGGTTAAATATGTTAGGTTTGTAGGACCAGGTTAAATATGTTAGGTTTGTGTGACCAGGATTAATATGTTAGGTTTCTGTGACCAGGTTAAATATGTTTGATTTGTGTGAGCAGTATAAATATGTTAGGTTTTATACGACCAGGTTTAATACGTTAGGTTTCTGTGACAAGGTGAAATAGGTTAGATTTGTGTGACCAGGTTAAATATGTAAGGTCTCACTGACCAGGCTAAATATGTTAGGTCTCTGTGGCCAGGTTAAAAATGTTAGGTTTCTGTGTCCAGGTTAAATATGTTAGGTTTGTGTGACCAGGTTAAATATGTTAGGTCTCTTTGAACAGGTTTAATATGTTAGGTTTGTATGACCAGGTTAAATATGTTAGATATGTGTGACCAGGTTAAATATGTTAGATTTTTGTGACCAGGTTAAAAATGTTAGATTTGTGTGTCCAGGTTTAATATTATAGATTTGTGTGACCAGGTTAAATATTTTAGGTTTCTGTGGCAAGGTGAAATATCTTTGGTTTCTGTGGCCAGGTTTAATATGTTAGGTTTGTGTGACTAGATTAAATATGTTAGGTTTGTGTGACCAGGATTAATATGTTAGGTTTCTGTGACAAGGTTAAGTATGTTAGATTTGTGTGAACAGGTTAAATATGTTAGATTTGTGTGACCAGGTTAAATAAATTAGGTCTCTATAACCAGGATAACTATGTTTGGTCTCACTGAACAGGTTACAATTTTAGGTTTCTGTGGCCAGGTTAAATATGTTAGGTTTCTGTGGCCAGGTTAAATATGTTAGGTTTCTGTTTCCAGGTTAAATATGTTTGGTTTGTGTGACCATTTTAAATATGTTAGGTGTCTTAGGCCAGGTTAATAAAGTTAGATTTGTGTGACCAGGTTAAATATGTTAGATTTGTGTGACCAGGTTAAATTTGTTAGGTTTCTGTGACCAGGCTAATATGTTAGGTTTCTGTGGCCAAATTAAATATGTTTGGTTTGTGTGACCAGGTTAAATATGCTAGGTCTCTGTGACCAGGTTAAATATGTTAGGTTTCTTTAACCAGGTTAGATATGTTAGGTTTGTGTGACCACGTTTAATATGTTAGGTTTCTGTGACCAGGTTAAATATGTTACGTTTCTGTGACGAGGTTATATTTTTTAGGTTTATGTGACCAGGTTAAGTATGTTAGGTTTGTGTGACCAGGTTTAATATGTTAAGTTTCTGTGGCCAGGTCAAATATCAATTTTTTTTGACCAGGTTAAATTGGTTAGGTCACTATGACCAGGTTAAATATGTTTCGTCTCACTGACAAGGTTAAATATGTTAGGTTTCTGTGACCAGGTTTAATATGTAAGGTTTCTGTGACAAGGTAAAGTATGTAAGATTTGTGTGACCATGTTAAATATGTTAGATTTGTATGACCAGCTTAAGTATATTAGTTCTTTATAAGCAGGTTAAATATGTTTGGTCTCACTGACCAGGTTAAAAAATGTTAGGTTTCTGTGGCCAGATAAAATATGTTAGGTTTCTGTGGCTGGATTAAATATGTTTGGTTTGTATGACCAGGTTAAATATGTCATTTCTGTGACCAGGTTAAATATGTTAGGTTTCTGTGACCAGGTTAAATATTTTAGGTATGTGTGACCAGGTTAATATGTTAGGTCTCTGTGACCAGGTTTAATATGTTAGGTTTCTGTGACAAGGTTAAATAGGTTAGATTTGAGTGACCAGGTTAAATATGCTGGATTTTTCTGACCAAGTTAAATATGTTAGGTCTCTTTGACCAGGTTTAATATGTTAGGTTTGTGTAACCAGGTTAAATATGTTAGGTTTCTTAGGCCAGGTTAAATATGTTAGGTTTCTTAGGCCAGGTTAAATATGTTAGGTCTCTGTGACCAGATTAAATATATTAGGTCTCTGTGAACAGGTTAAATATGTTAGATCTCTGTGACCAGGTAAAATATGTTATGTTTGTTTGACCATGTTAAATATGTTAAGTTTGTGTGACCAGAATAAATATGTTAGATTTGTGTGACCAGGTTAAATATGTTAGGTTTTTGTGACCAGGTTTAATATGTTAGGTTTCTGTGACAAGGTTAAATAGGTTACATTTGTGTGACTAGGCTAAATATGTTAGGTCTTACTGACCAGGCTAAATATGTTATGTTTCTGTGTTAAGAATAAATATGTTAGATTTGTGTGACCAGGTTTAATATGTTAGGTCTCTTTGGCCAGGCTAAATATGTTAGGTCTCACTCACCAAGCTAAATATGTTAGGTTTCTGTGACAAAGTTAAATATGTTAGGTTTGTGTGACCAGGTTAAATATGTTAGGTCTCTTTGAACAGGTTTAATATGTTAGGTTTGTATGACCAGGTTAAATATGTTAGATATGTGTGACCAGGTTAAATATGTTAGATTTTTGTGACCAGGTTAAAAATGTTAGGTTTGTGTGACAAGGTTAAATATTTATGTTTGTGTGACCAGGTTTAATATGTTAGGTTTCTGTGACAAAGTTAAATAAGTTAGATTTGTGTGACCAGGTTAAATATGTTGAATTTGTTTTACCAAGCTAAATATGTTAGGTCTCTTTGGCCAGGCTTAATATGTTAGGTCTCACTCACCAAGTTAAATATGTTAGGTTTCTGTGACAAAGTTAAATAGGTTAGATTTGTGTGACCAGGTTAAATATGTTAGGTCTCTGTGACCAGGTTAAATATGTTAGGTTTGTGTGACAAGGTTAAATATTTATGTTTGTGTGACCAGGTTTAATATGTTAGGTTTCTGTGACAAAGTTAAATAAGTTAGATTTGTGTGACCAGGTTAAATATGTTGAATTTGTTTTACCAAGCTAAATATGTTAGGTCTCTTTGGCCAGGCTTAATATGTTAGGTCTCACTCACCAAGTTAAATATGTTAGGTTTCTGTGACAAAGTTAAATAGGTTAGATTTGTGTGACCAGGTTAAATATGTTAGGTCTCTGTGACCAGGTTAAATATGTTAGGTTTGTGTGACAATGTTGAATATTTATGTTTGTGTGACCAGGTTTAATATGTTATATTTCTGTGACAAAGTTAAATAAGTTAGATTTGTGTGACCAGGTTAAATATGTTGATATTTTTTTACCAAGCTAAATATGTTAGGTTTCACGCACCAGGCTAAATATGTTAGGTTTCTTTGGCCAGGTTAAATTTTTTCGGTTTCAGTGACTAGGTTAAATATTTTAGGTATGTGTGACCAGGTTAAATATGTTAGGTCTATGTGACCAGGTTTAATATGTAAGGTTTTTGTGACAAGGTTAAATAGGTTAGATTTGTGTGAACAGGTTAAATATGCTAATATTTTGTGACCAAGTTAAATATGTTAGGTTTCTTTGACCAGGTTTAATATGTTAAATTTGTGTAACCAGGTTAATTATGTTAGGTTTCTTAGGCCAGGTTAAATATGTTAGATTTGTGTGACCAGGCTAAATATGTTAGGTCTCTGTGATTAGGTTATACATGTTATGTATTTTTAACCATGTTAAATATGTTAGGTCTCTGTGAGCAGATTAAATATATTAGGTCTCTGTGAACAGGTTTAATATGTTAGGTTTGTGTAATCAGGTTAAATATTTTAGATTTGTGTGACCAGGTTAAATATGTTTGATTTGTGTGACCAGGTTAAAAATGTTAGATTTGTTTGATCAGGTTAAATATTATACATTTGTGTGACCAGGTTAAATATGTTAGGTCTCTGTGATAAGGTTTAATTTGTTAGGTTTCTGTGACAAAGTTAAATAGGTTAGATTTCTTTGACCAGGTTAAATATATTAGTTCTCACTGACCACGCTAAATATGTTAGGTCTCACTGACCAGGCTAAATATGTTATTTTTCTGTGACAAGGTTAAATATGTTACATTTGTGTGACCAGGTTAATTATGTTAGGTCTCTTTGACCAGGCTAAATATGTTAGGTCTCACTGACCAGGCTAAATATGTTTCTTTGGCCAGGTTAAATATCTTCGGTTTCTGTGACCAGGTTAAATATTTTAGGTATGTGTGACCAGGTTAATATTTTAGGTCTATGTGACCAGGTTTAATATGTCAGGTTTCTGTGACAAGGTTAAATAGGTTAGATTCGAGTGACCAGGTTAAATATGTTAGATTTGTGCGACCAAGTAAAATATGTTAGGTCTCTTTGACCAGGTTTATAATGTTAGGTTTGTGTAACTAGGTTAAATATTTTAGATTTGTGTGACCATATTCAATATGTTAGATTTATGTGACCAGGTAAAAAATGTTAGATTTGTGTGACCAGGTTAAATATGTTAGATTTGTGTGACCATGTTAAATATGTTAGGTTTTTGTGACCAGGTTTAATATGTTAGGTTTGTGTGACAAGTTAAATAATTTAGATTTGTATGACCAGCTTAAATATGTTGAATTTGTTTTACCAAGCAAAATATTTTAGGTTTCATGCACCAGGCTAAATTTGTTAGGTTTCTTTGGCCAGGTTAAATTTCTTCGGTTTCTGTGACTAGGTTAAATATTTTAGGTATGTGTGACCAGGTTTAATATGTAAGGTTTTTGTGACAAGGTTAAATGGGTTAGATTTGTGTGACCAGGTTAAATATGCTGGATTTTTGTGACGAAGTTAAATATGTTAGGTCTCTTTGACCAGGTTTAATATGTTAGTTTTGTGTAACCAGGTTAAATATGTTAGGTTTCTTAGGCCAGGTTAAATATGTTAGATTTGTGTGACAAGGTTAAATATGTTAGGTCTCTGTGACCAGATTAAATATATTAGGTCTCTGTGAACAGATTAAATATGTTAGATCTCTGTGACCAGGTAAAATATGTTATGTTTGTTTGACCATGTTAAATATGTTAAGTTTGTGTGACCAGGTTAATTATGTTAGGTCTCTTTGACAAGGCTAAATATGTTAGGTCTCACTGACCAGGCTAAATATGTTTCTTTGGCCAGGTTAAATATCTTCGGTTTCTGTGACAAGGTTAAATATTTTAGGTATGTGTGACCAGGTTAATATTTTAGGTCTATGTGACCAGGTTTAATATGTCAGGTTTCTGTGACAAGGTTAAAAAGGTTAGATTCGAGTGACCAGGATAAATATGTTAGATTTTTGTGACCAAGTTAAATATGTTAGGTCTCACTGACCAGGCTAAATATGTTTCTTTGGCCAGGTTAAATATCTTCGGTTTCTGTGACCAGGTTAAATATTTTAGGTATGTGTGACCAGGTTAATATGTTAGGTCTCTGTGACCAGGTTTAATATGTCAGGTTTCTGTGACAAGGTTAAAAAGGTTAGATTCGAGTGACCAGGATAAATATGTTAGATTTTTGTGACCAAGTTAAATTAGTTAGGTCTCTTTGACCCAGTTTCTTAGGCCAGGTTAAATATGTTAGATTTGTGTGACCAGGTTAAATATGTTAGATATGTGTAACCAGGTTAAATATGTTTGGTCTCTTTGACCAGGTTAAATATGTTAGGTCTATTGGACCAGGTTTTATATGTTAGGTTTTTGTAACCAGGTTAAATATTTTTGATTTGTGTTACCAGGTACAATATGTTAGATTTGTTTGACCAGGTTAAAAATGTAAGATTTTTGTGACCAGGTTAACATGTTAGATTATTGTGTCCAAGTTAAATATTTTAGGTATGTGTGACCAGGTTTAATATGTTAGGTCTCTGTGACCAGGTTTAATACGTTAGGTTTCTGAGACAAGGTGAAATAGGTTAGATTTGTGTGACCAGGTTAAATATGTAAGGTCTCACTGACCAGGCTAAATATGTTAGGTCTCTGTGGCCAGGTTAAAAATGTTAGGTTTCTGTGGCCAGGTTAAATATGTTAAAATTCTGTGGCAAAGTTAAATATCTTCTGTTTCTGTGGCCAGGTTAAATATGTTTGGTTTGTGTGACCAGGTTAAATATGTTAGGTTTTGAGGATTGGGTTAAATATGTTAGGTTGGTGTGACCAGGTTAAATATGTTAGATTTGTGTGACCAGTTTAAATATCTTAGGTCTCTGTGACCAGGTTTAATATGTTAGGTTTGTGTGACCTGGTTAAATATCTAAGGTCTCTGTGACCAGGTTCAGTACGTTTGGTTTGTGTGACTTTGTTAAATATTTATGTTTAGGTCTCTGTGACCAGGTTTAATACGTTAGGTTTCTGTAACAAGGTGAAATAGTTTAGATTTGTGTGACCAGGTTAAATATTAAAGGTCTCACTGACCAGGCTAAAAATGTTAGGTCTCTGTGGCCAGGTTTAATATCTTAGGTTTTTGTGGCCAGGTTAAATATGTTTGGTTTCTGTGGCAAAGTTAAATATCTTTGGTTTCTGTGGCCAGGTTAAATATGTTTAGTTTGTGTGACCAGGTTAAGAATGTTAGGTCTCTTTGACCAGGTTTAATATGTTTGGTTTGTGTGACCTGGTTAAATATGTTAGATATGTGTGATCAGGTTAAATATGTTAGGTTTGTGTGACCAGATTAAATATGTTAGGTTTGTAGAACCAGGTTTAATATGTTAGGTTTGTGTGACCAGGATTAATATGTTAGGTTTCTGTGACAAGGTTAAGTATGTTAGATTTGTGTGAACAGGTTAAATATGTTAGATTTGTGTGACCAGGTTAAATAAATTAGGTCTCTATAACCAAGATAAATATGTTAGGTCTCTGTGGCCAGGTTAAAAATGTTAGGTTTCTGTGGCCAGGTTAAATATGTTAGGTTTCTGTGGCAAAGTTAAATATCTTCGGTTTCTGTGGCCAGGCTAAATATGTTAGGTTTGTGTGACCAGGTTAAATATGTTAGGTCTCTTTGAACAGGTTTAATATGTTAGGTTTGTATGACCAGGTTAAATATGTTAGATATGTGTGACCAGGTTAAAAATGTTAGATTTGTGTGTCCAGGTTTAATATTATAGATTTGTGTGACCAGGTTAAATATTTTAGGTTTCTGTGGCAAGGTGAATTATCTTTGGTTTCTGTGGCCAGGTTAAATATGTTAGGTTTGTGTGACCAGATTAAATATGTTAGGTTTGTGTGACCAGGATTAATATGTTAGGTTTCTGTGACAAGGTTAAGTATGTTAGATTTGTGTGAACAGGTTAAATATGTTAGATTTGTGTGACCAGGTTAAATAAATTAGGTCTCTAAAACCAGGATAACTATGTTTGGTCTCACTGAACAGGTTACAATTTTAGGTTTCTGTGACCAGGTTAAATATGTTAGGTTTCTGTGGCCAGGTTAAATATGTTAGGTTTCGGTGGCCAAATTAAATATGTTTGGTTTGTGTGACCAGGTTAAATATGCTAGGTTTCTTTGACCAGGTTAAATATGTTAGGTTTCTTTAATCAGGTTAAATATGTTAGGTTTGTGTGACCAGGTTTAATATGTTAGGTTTCTGTGGGCAGGTCAAATATGTATTTTTTTTGACCAGGTTAAATTGGTTAGGTCACTATGACCAGGTTAAATATGTTTCGTCTCACTGACAAGGTTAAATATGTTAGGTTTCTGTGACCAGGTTTAATATGTAAGGTTTCTGTGACAAGGTAAAGTATGTAAGATTTGTGTGACCATGTTAAATATGTTAGATTTGTATGACCAGTTTAAGTATATTAGTTCTTTATACGCAGGTTAAATATGTTTGGTCTCACTGACCAGGTTAAAAATGTTAGGTTTCTGTGGCCAGATAAAATATGTTAGGTTTCTGTAGCTGGATTAAATATGTTTGGTTTGTATGACCAGGTTAAATATGTCATTTCTGTGACCAGGTTAAATATGTTAGGTTTCTGTGACTAGGTTATATATGATAGGTCTCTGTGACTAGGTTTAATATGTTAGATTTCTGTGACAGGTTAAATATGTTAGGTTTGTGGGACCAGGTTAAATATGTTAGGTTTGTGTAACCAGGCTAAATATGTTAGGTTTCTTAGTCCAGGTTAAATATGTTAGATTTGTGTAACCAGGTTAAATATGTTAGGTCTCTGTGATTAGGTTATACATGTTATGTCTCTTTAACCATGTTAAATATGTTAGGTCTCTGTGACCAGATTAAATATATTAGGTCTCTGTGAACAGGTTAAATATGTTAGGTCTCTGTGACCAGGTAAAATATGTTATGTTTGTTTGACCTTGTTAAATATGTTAAGTTTGTGTGACCAGGTTAAATATGTTAGATTTTTGTGACCAGGTTAAATATGTTAGGTTTGTGTGACCAGGTTTAATATGTTAGGTTTCTGTGACAAGGTTAAATAGGTTAGATTTGTGTGACCAGGTTAAATATGTTAGATTTATGTGACCAGACTAAATATGTTAGGTCTCACTGACCAGGCTAAATATGTTATGTTTCTGTGTTAAGAATAAATATGTTAGATTTGTGTGACCAGGTTAAATATGTAAGGTCTCTTTGGCCAGGTTAAATATGTTAGGTCTCACTCACCAAGTTAAATATGTTAGGTTTCTGTGACAAAGTTAAATAGGTTAGATTTGTGTGACCAGGTTAAATATTTTAGGTATGTGTGACCAGGTTAAATAAATTAGGTCTCTATAACCAGGATAACTATGTTTGGTCTCACTGAACAGGTTACAATTTTAGGTTTCTGTGGCCAGGTTAAATATGTTAGTTTTCTGTGGCCAGGTTAAATATGTTAGGTTTCTGTTGCCAGGTTAAATATGTTTGGTTTGTGTGACCAGGTTAAATATGTTAGGTGTCTTAGGCCAGGTTAAATAAGTTAGATTTGTGTGACCATGTTAAATATGTTAGATTTGTGTGACCAGGTTAAATTTGTTAGGTTTCTGTGACCAGGCTAATATGTTAGGTTTCTGTGGCCAAATTAAATATGTTTGGTTTGTGTGACCAGGTTAAATATGCTAGGTTTCTGTGACCAGGTTAAATATGTTAGGTTTCTTTAACCAGGTTAAATATGTTAGGTTTGTGTGACCAGGTTAAATATGCTAGGTTTCTGTGACCAGGTTAAATATGTTAGGTTTCTTTAACCAGGTTAAATATGTTAGGTTTGTGTGACCAGGTTTAATATGTTAGGTTTCTGTGGGCAGGTCAAATATGTTGTTTTTTTGACCAGGTTAAATTGGTTAGGTCACTATGACCAGGTTAAATATATTTCGTCTCACTGACAAGGTTAAATTTGTTAGGTTTCTGTGACCAGGTTTAATATGTAAGGTTTCTGTGACAAGGTAAAGTATGTAAGATTTGTGTGACCATGTTAAATATGTTAGATTTGTATGACCAGTTTAAGTATATTAGTTCTTTATAATCAGGTTAAATATGTTTGGTCCCACTGACCAGGTTAAAAATGTTAGGTTTCTGTGGCCAGATAAAATATGTTAGGTTTCTGTGGCTGGATTAAATATGTTTGGTTTGTATGACCAGGTTAAATATGTCATTTCTGTGACCAGGTTAAATATGTTAGGTTTCTGTGACTAGGTTATATATGATAGGTTTCTGTGACTAGGTTTAATATGTTAGATTTCTGTGACAGGTTAAATATGTTAGGTTTGGGGGAACAGGTTAAATATGTTAGGTTTGTGTAACCAGGTTAAATATGTTAGGTTTCTTAGGCCAGGTTAAATATGTTAGATTTGTGTAACCAGGTTAAATATGTTAGGTCTCTGTGATTAGGTTATACATGTTATGTCTCTTTAACCATGTTAAATATGTTAGGTCTCTGTGACCAGATTAAATATATTAGGTCTCTGTGAACAGGTTAAATATGTTAGGTCTCTCTGACCAGGTAAAATATGTTATGTTTGTTTGACCTTGTTAAATATGTTAAGTTTGTGTGACCAGGTTAAATATGTTAGATTTGTGTGACCAGGTTAAATATGTTAGGTTTGTGTGACCAGGTTTAATATGTTAGGTTTCTGTGACAAGGTTAAATAGCTTAGATTTGTGTGACCAGGTTAAATATGTTAGATTTATGTGACCAGGCTAAATATGTTAGGTCTCACTGACCAGGCTAAATATGTTATGTTTCTGTGTTAAGAATAAATATGTTAGATTTGTGTGACCAGGTTAAATATGTTAGGTCTCTTTGGTCAGGCTAAATATGTTAGGTCTCACTCACCAAGTTAAATATGTTAGGTTTCTGTGACAAAGTTAAATAGGTTAGATTTGTGTGACCAGGTTAAATATTTTAGGTATGTGTGACCAGGTTAAATATGTTAGGTCTCTGTGACCAGGTTTAATATGTTAGGTTTCTGTGAAAAGGTTAAATAGGCTAGAGTTGAGTGACCAGGTTAAATATGTTTGGTCTCTTTGACCAGGTTAAATATGTTAGGTCTATTGGACCAGGTTTTATATGTTAGGTTTGTGTAACCAGGTTAAATGTTTTTGATTTGTGTGACCAGGTACAATATGTTAGATTTGTGCGACCAGGTTAAATATGTTAGATTTGTGTGACCAGGTTAAATATGTTAGGTCTCTGTGATTAGGTTATACATGTTATGTATTTTTAACCATGTTAAATATGTTAGGTCTCTGTGACCAGATTAAATATATTAGGTCTCTGTGAACAGGTTAAATATGTTAGATCTCTGTGACCAGGTAAAATATGTTATGTTTGTTTGACCATGTTAAATATGTTAAGTTTGTGTGACCAGGTTAAATATGTTAGATTTGTGTGACTAGTTTAAATATCTTAGGTCTCTTTGACCAGGTTTAATATGTTAGGTTTGTATGACCAGGTTAAATATGTAAGTTTGTGGGACTAGGTTAAATATGTTAGGTCTCTGTGACCAGGTTAAATATGTTAGGTTTCTGTGACAAGGTTAAATAGGTTAGATTTGTGTGACCAGGATAAATATGTTAGGTTTGTGTTACCAGGTTCAACGTGTTAGATTTGTGTGACCAGGTTAAATATGTTATGTCTCTTTGATTAGGTTATACATGTTATGTCTCTGTGACCAGGTTAAATATGTATGTTTGTGGGACTAGGTTAAATATGATAGGTTTGTGTGACCAGGTTGAATATGTTAGGTTTGTGTGAAAAGGTTAAATATTTATGTTTGTGTGACCAGGTTAAATATGTTAGGTCTCTGTGACCAGGTTTAATATGTTAGATTTCTGTGACAAGGTTAAATTTGTTAGATTTGTGTGACCAGGTTAAATATGTTAGATTTGTGTGACCAAATTAAATTTGTTATTTTTTTGTGACCAGGTTAACTATGTTAGATTAGTCTGACCAGGTTAAATATGTTAGGTTTGTGTGACCAGGTTAAATATGTTAGGTTTCTTTGGCCAGTTTAAGTATGTTAGGTCTGTCTGACTAGGTTAAATATGTTAAGTTTCACTGACCAGGTTTAATATTACAGGTTATTGTAACCGGTTAAATATGTTAGATTAGTGTGACCAGGTTCAATATGTTAGATTTGTGTGACCAGATTAATTATGTTGGGTCTCTTTGACCAGGTTAAATATGTTAGGTATGTGTGACCAGGTTAAATATGTTAGGTCTCTGTGACCAGGTTAAATATGTAATGTTTGAGTGATTAGGTTAAATATGTAAGATTTGTGTGACCAGGTTAATTATGTAAGATTTGTGTGACCAGGTTAAATTTTTAGATTTTTCTGACCAGGTTTAATATGTTAGGTTTGTGTAACTGGTTAAATACGTTAGATTTGTGTGACTAGGTTCAATATGTTATTTTTTGTGTGACCAGGTTAAATAGGTTAGATTTGTGTGACCAGGTTAAATATGTTAGATCTTTTTGACAAGGTTAAATAGGTTTGATTTGTGTGACCAGGTTATATATGTTAAATTTGTGTGACCAGGTTAAATATGTTAGGTATGTGTGACCAGGTTAAATATGTTAGGTTTCTGTGACAAGGTTAAATATGTTAGGTCTCGATGATTAGGTTATACATGTTATGTCTCTTTGACCATGTTAAATATGTTAGTTCTCTGTGACCAGGTTAAATATTTTAGGTCTCTGTGACCAGGTTAAATATGTTAGATTTGTATGACCAGGTTAAATATGTTAGATCTCTGTGACAAGGTTAAATAGGTTAGATTTGTGTGACCAGGTTAAATATGTTAAATTTGTGTGACCAGGTTAAATATGTTAGGTATGTGTGACCAGGTTAAATATTTTAGGTTTCTGTGACAAGGTTAAATATGTTAGGTCTCTGTGATTAGGTTATACATGTTATGTCTCTTTGACCATGTTAAATATGTTAGGTCTCTGTGACCAGGTTAAATATTTTAGGTCTCTGTGACCAGGTTAAATATGTTAGGTCTCTATGACCAGGTTAAATATGTTATGTTTGTGTGACCAGGTTAAATATGTTAGGTTTGATTGACCAGGTTAAATTGGTTAGGTTTCTGTTACGCCTATGCTATAAGTCAAGTGTTTTCTGTATTGAACGTGAGATGGAATTTACTTTTTCTCTATAGGTACACTAGGTATCTACCTTGATGCTCTTGACGCTCGTCCTGACAAAGACATCAATGTTGGTTCTCATCACGCTTTTATGATGGAGGTGATGGACCAAATGTTGCAACATTTTAAGACGTTGGATCTGTCTCAACTTAAAGGTAACTTGCTTGCAAGACGAGCTGCAGAAGGGATGATTCTAGAAGGGTTTCGATCAGGTAACTCATTTTTTTTGGTTCCTATTTTAAAAAGTGGCCCTTCAAAACCAAACACTTGTGCTTTCAAAAGTGCATCCAGCTAGCTTTGATAAAGTTATAGTCTATCAATCACAGATGTTAGAGTGTTTCTTTGCTGTGAAGTATAGTCTATCAATCACAATTATCATCGCAACATCATCAACTGTTCCTTAACTCTTGCAGTAGTTGTGTTGTGACTATTTGCCTCACCAAAGTCTTCCAATGTCCTGGTTTGCAGCTGTTCATAGTAGAACATCCAGCCAGCTTTTCTTTCATTTGCATTTCATCCAGTATGTTGACGCTTGGTGAAAACTGGCCTACATTGTAAAAAAAAAGATACACACTTTTAATCAATATTACAAAGAGAATTTGTGTTATCACACAAACTCAGATGCGGCCCCTATCGATTTCACCAATGGACCAAGAATATTCAAGCCATAGTCTTGTTTTTGATCGTTGAAAGTAATAACATTTAAAAATCATTGGGCACTAAAATAATAATAAAAAATAATTAATTTTTCTTTTTTAAAGTTTAAATCGTTCAAAATGAATTTAATTTTGTATCAAAGATAAGTACTTTTTTCATTACAAGTTGTTGTTTTTTACATATTCATTATGTCTAGTTCCCCTTTCAGACCTAGTGATCTATGGAGAAGATAATGTAAATGTCATCTGTTTCTATGGCCCACGGTTAACGAGGGTATCATGTGGCCAGCATAACAATCAACCACCTTTACTTTTCCCTAACTAATGTCAGGTACCCATTAGAGCTGAATGGCCTTAGAGGCGCCCTGAAGATCCCGAATGTAAAAATACCAGTCTTCAACGGAATTCGAAACCAAGACCTCATAGTTGGAAGCTAAGCGCTTTACCACTCAGCCCCCACTCCATTTAGCGTACACTTATGTTTTTTAAAAATAATATTAATTAATTTTATCCTAACATTAGAATATAATCAAATGTTCGATGTTTTAAAGAAAAACTAAAAAAAGATTTATTCTTCTTACAAAATTTGATAAATTGGCAACAAGAAAAAATATTCTTGACCTACTTTAGGTAGTGAGTTAGAAATGACTTGGTGACTTTTCCCACAGCAAATAAAAACTAATATCTCCTCCTCCATTTGTCATACAAACTAGATCTAGATCTAGAACCTAATCTAGAATATAGACTAGATCTAGAATCTTGATATAGAATCTACATCTAGACTAGAATTCGTAGGCCTATGACTTTATATGTTTAATCTTAAAATTACTAGACCTAGGCCAATGTAATGATCAGGAATAGTAGGCTTTTTGGTACTTGGCAATGGTGTACTTGACTGTGCTGCTCGTATCCTATACTATTGTGTACATAATATATAAATCTAAGCCTCTAAGCTGTCATTAGATAAGAAATTGCCTTAATAATTAAAACTGTGTTTAAATTATCAATACATTTATAATATATATATTGTAAATATATTTAGATTTGGGCTCTGTTTAGTTTTATTTAGACTGTCAAGTGCGTGCCACTATGAGGAGGATATGTCAAAACTGCACGCTATAAAAGTAGTTCGTTTTTTTTAAACTTACAACTAAAGCGAAGTTCGTATCAAAATTATTTGTTAAAAACAACATTTGAATCAATATTTCATTGAATAAGTTAGTTAATAAATGGAAAATATATTTTATAATAATAAAATGGATACTTTTGACATTGTGACCTTAGATGCAATTTTTTTGTACCAATGTGGGAATCTATGAATGAAGCTTGGGTAATTAATACAAATAGTATAGGATATGGGCAGCTTAATTTAACTTTTTTTTTCGTGGAAAATCTGTACGAACGCATGTGTGGTAAAAATAATATGAGATGTTAAGTTCTTAGGATCACACTTATATTTTATTACCACTAGGTCTATATTGATTGTTTTCACATTGAAATGTATTATTTAAAATTGTATACCAAGCTTATAGCAACTCTTAGCTCTGTTTCTTAGCTCTGTCTCTTAGTCTGTCTCTTAGCTTTGTCTCTTAGCTGTCTCTTAGCTCTGTCTCTTAGCTCTGTCTCTTAGCTCTGTCTCTTAGCTCTGTCTCTTAGCTCTGTCTCTTAGCTCTGCGCTCAAACGTTTATTTCTCACACACCAATCTCAAATCAAGTCTCAATTTTGCAAAATTATTTCTTGTACCTGAGAAAACAACAAAAAAAGGGAAATAGTAAATTAACTTTTCGTAATTAATTACTTTGTTTGGTATCAAGCAACGAAAGAAATTGTACTTGATAGATATGGTGAATTAGTGTCTTTTAATTTTGTGTATAGAATAGAATCAGTTCGTGGCTAAAAGATTTGAAACTAACACTACATCACTATTTTCAAAAGCAGTTCGCTGTCACAGTGGTTAGTCTGTCAGAACCTTCAAGTTCGAATTCAAGTCCTACAACTTTTGAAATTAAGTTTATAAAATGCATTTAAAAAGCGATCACAGTAACATTTACCTCTCTTTCCCCTCTGGTCCAGATAAGTGCTAGATCTAGGTGCTAGGATCAAAGTGCATAGAGAAAGATAAAAGCATGAAATTAACACTTTTTGTAAAGTTTATTTGCTGGTTGTTCTGAAGTATAGAGGTCAAAGACTTCACGATTCAGAACTTAGGATGAGCATTTCGATGCACAAAATGCAAAAAAAAAAACAAAAAAAAACAACAACACAAGATTACTAAGAGAGTTTTTGTTATCACACAAACTCAGAGGCGGCCCCCATCGAAATCACCAATGGACCAGCAATATTTAAACCATAGTCTTGTTGTAATCGTTTAAATTAATAAAATTATAAAAAATAATTTGGCGTTTTATTTCCCTTAAAAGCAAACAGGACAACACTTCGTCTTCTTCTAACTCTTCAGGAATAAGTAGAGTAGAGATCCAACTGATCACCTAAAAGGTAGAGTAGAGATTCAACTGATCACCTAAAAAGTATAGTAGAGATTTAACTGATCACCTAAAAAGTAGAGTAGAGATCCAACTGATCATCTAAAAGGTAGAGTAGATATTCAACTGATCACCTAAAACGCAGAGTAGAGATCCAACTGATCACCTAAAAAGTAGAGTAGAGATTCAACTGATCACCTAGAAAGTAGAGTAGAGATTCAACTGATCACCTAGAAAGTAGAGTAGAGGTCCAACTGATCACCTAAAAAGTAGAGTAGAGATTCAACTGATCACCTAAAAACAGAATGAAAACCTCCCAGACAGTGTCTGTGGCACCTGGTGCGGTAGCTCAGGGTGTTATCCCTCACATCAACTTTCTTCAAATATGTTCCAATAAACACTATTGCTAGTTAGTTCTTTTTTGTTGAACAAATACAGTGAAATGATTACCTACTATTATTGATTTTTACTCAAATGTAAAATGAGTGTCAATTCTATTATACAATCCCACTGTTTATGACATTTATTCAAACGTTATTGCAAATTTTACAATGATAATTAATTAAAATTAGAAACAGACTAAACATCACCTGAACAGGTTTCTTTTGTTATACTTTAAGACAGAAATGGTATAACGTTGTGCTTTGACATTTAAACGTACACTACCAACTACCCGTGTCTAGGCATGTTTGGGCATATATCTAGAGATTTTCCGATGTGTCTGTTTTTACCTTGATATAATTTTTTCAACTTGGTTGTCATCCCCTAAAATCGTTTCACCCGGTGCGACCGCACCCTTCGCACCCACCTAGTGACGCTACTGCTCTCAGATACGTACCTCTCCCCAACAATGTCGATTAATATATTGGAGTAGACGGGCTAGTAAATTTTAAAAAAAAATAGCCCATACAACTAACCGGTTTCCCTTCCGAACAGCATAGTGCACTATTACCCACTAGTAGGCCTACTAATCCTGATCATAATCACTCTAAGTACTTGATAGGTCTAGATTATAGCTCTAGAATTTAGAATATATCTAGAATATAGAGCTAGAATAGATTTATAATATATCTAGAATCTAGAGCTAGAATAGATTTATAATATATCTAGAATCTAGAGCTAGAATAGATTTATAATATATCTAGAATCTAGAGCTAGAATAAACATAGATTTCTGGACTAGTTCTAAATGTAGTCTAGATATTTAGGTCTAGACCTAGACCTAGAATCTAAATTAGGTATGATCTAGAATCTAAACTAGGTCTAGAACTAGAATCTAAACTAGGTCTAGACATACAATCTAAACTAGGTCTAGATCTCGAATCTCTGGCTGCCTGGTCGTGCGGTTTGCACGCTGGACTGTCGCTCGGATTTATCGATCGTCCCGGGTTCAAACCCTGCCCACTCCCATCCCCCGTCGTCCTTCGGGAGGTTTTGACTAGGAAGTAAACTATCTTCAACTCTGAAGGAACATCCGAAACATGTAAAACATTTTATAAACAAACATTTTTTTACTAGGTCTAGATCAAGATCTAAAACTAAATCTAGAATCAAGGCTATATCTAGAATCTAGACTAGATCTAGAATCAAGATATATAAGCTAGATCTAGAATAGAATTCGTATGACTTTAAATTTTAAAATTACTAGACTAATATGATCTAGTAGGCCTACTACTGGATAACAATACACTATGCTGTTTGAATCACATTCACTTCTTAATGTGATACTACTGTTTACATAATAAATAAATCTGCAGCCCTAAACTGTAAGAAGCTAAACTATTTCCTTAAAAATTTATAGATGTAAATTTTGTTTCAAATTGTATAATACGTGTCAATTTAAATCTAGATCTACATCTGTGGCCTCTATTGAGATTGTTGTCAGAGTGTGTCACGCCGCTATAAAAGTAGGTCGTTTTGTTTTTAACTTTCAACTAAAACGAAGTTCGCATTAAAATTCTTTTTCAAAACATTTCAATCAGTATTCTATTCCATGAGTTAGTTAATAAATGGAAAATCTATTTTATAATGTTCCATTCACACTTTTTCCATTGTGACCTTAGATGCAAAATTTTTGTACCAATGCGCGAATCTATAAATAAAGCTTGGTTTATTAATGCGGAAGTCATGTTAAAAGACTCACCTCCCCTGAAGGTTTTCATTTAAAAGTGGTGTATATTTTTTTTTGTGTGAAAAATCTGCTTGCGTAGATTAGATTAAATGGTTCACTTTCGGAAAAGGAAAAGTAGCCGTTGCATCAGAACTTTGAATGATGTAAAATATCCTGATGTCCGAATTTCATTTTCTCTTCTAGTTTCTGAGATCTAAACAGAACGAAAGAACAGACAGATCACACAAAACTAATAGCGTCTATTCCCCTTTCGGGGGCCGCTAAAAATCTGTATGTTATGAGCTTGACCCCTCCCCTTTTTTTTAATCACTGAGTTATGAAGTAGCAGTACAAAATCCTTTGTCCGCTAAATACACTCCACTATTACAAGATAACACATGATTGTTCACTTGCAGTAAATGCCAGCTTGTTTCTCACTAGGGAGCACAAAAGCTTGTGTGTCTGGCCAAAAAGGTTCTCACCAGGGACACAGAAGCTTGTGTGTCTGACCAACTAGGTTCTCACTAGGGACACAGAAGGTTCTTTTTTCATTGTTTATTACATTTCTATTTGAGTTACAGGTTGTGTCTTGGCTGTTACATTTCTCTTTGAGTTACAGGCTGTGTCTTGGCTATTACATTTCTCTTTGAGTTACAGGCTGTGTCTTGGCTGTAACATTTCTCTTGGAGTTACAGACTGTGTCTTGGCTGTAACATTTTTCTTTGAGTTACAGACTGTGTCTTGGCTGTAACATTTTTTTTGAGTTACAGGCTGTGTCTTGGCTGTTACATTTGACACATTGGACGCTGTGGACAACCTTTGGACACTCTACATTAAAGGAAAGCTGACACCGATCTTTCAGGATCTACTAGTGGACCAAGCGTTATTGAAGGCTACCAAGACAGTAAAGATCTCGCTCAGGTCGAAACTGTGGGAGGATGAGTATAAGTCGTGTTTAAACGAAATCATCACAAGATCCACAGTTAGACAAAGACTTTCCAGTTTTGGTAGGTTCATTAGGTTTTTAATCGTTAGATTGGTCAGGAAAAGTCAATTATGTGTTCTAATCTAGCTTTCGTATTTGATATGATTGATCTTGACTTAATTAAACTAGCAGAATATGGAGTGAAAAAATATAATTTCTTAAGATATTCAGATATTTATTGAGCTAGCCTGTAACCAACATACACATTTCTTAATTTAATATTCATACAAAATTTTTATGGATGGCACTAAACAAAGGAAGTAATTCAGTTCCATTACAGTAAAAAAAAACACACACCATTTTAATGTCTTCTAACTCACAATAAACTCTCACATCAATTGGTGGGGAATCCAATAATCTCTCACAACAACTGGTGGGCAATCAAATAATCCCTCACAACAACTGGTGGGCAATCAAATAATCCCTCACAACAAATGGTGAGCAATCAAATAATCTCTCACAACAATTGGTGGGGAATCAAATAATCTCTCACAACAACTGGTGGGCAATCAAATAATCCCTCACAACAACTGGTGGGCAATCAAATAATCCCTCACAACAAATGGTTAGCAATCAAATAATCTCTCACAACAACTGGTGGGCAATCAAATAATCCCTCACAACAACTGGTGGGCAATCAAATAATCCCTCACAACAAATGGTGAGCAATCAAATAATCTCTCACAACAATTGGTGGGGAATCAAATAATCTCTCACAACAAATGGTGGGGAATCAAATAATCTCTCACAACAACTGGTGGGCAATCAAATAATCTCTCACAACAATTGGTGGGGAATCCAATAATTTCTCACAACAATTGGTGGGGAATCAAATGATCTCTCACAACAACTGGTGGGGAATCAAATATCTCACAATAATTGGTGGGGAATCAAATAATCTCTAACAACAACTGTTGGGGAATCAAATAATCTCTCACAACAATTGGTGGGGAATCAAATAATCTCTCACAATAATTGGTGGAGAATTAAATAATCTCTCACAACAACTGGTGGGCAATCAAATAATCTCTCACAACAATTGGTGGGGAATCAAATAATCTCTCACAACAACTGGTGGGAAATCCAATAATCTCTCACAACAATTGGTGGGGAATCAAATAATCTCTCACAACAATTGGTGGCAATAAAATAATCTCTCACAACAACTGGTGGGGAATCCAAAAATTGTTGCAATAGGCCGTGATGAAACATGCTTCCAGTGGACGGAACACTTCCAATGTAAAGGTCAGTGAAGAGTCCAAGCTTTATCTCCCAACATTAGAAAGGAAGCCATGATATTGATATCTAGTCTCGTTTATTTATAGACATCGAAGTCTGAATGACTCATTGAAACTTGTACGCAGCATGATAAATCTCATCAAATGTATTTGACAAAGTGAGTCGCAATGGCTTGTGGATGATTCTGTCTCGACCCTCTGAAGCACATACATTGGCGTGTTGTGCCTCCTCATGTGGCTGGCGAGACCTATGTGAGAACGATTCTCTATAGAGAATGGTGTGGTGAAGATGGGTTGTGCGCTACCGCCAATACTCTTTGCATTATTCTTTGGAGCAAGGCTACATTAGAAAAAGACGCGACGGCTGGATGAGGGCCCACATCTACACCAGGTCTAGCACCCAATGTGGCGGCTCTTGGTCTCTTGCTCTTGAAGAGATCATTAGATTGCTACTTTTGAGCTGCGCGCTATGTGGACGATTGCGTTCTTCTTGCACACACAGCAAACAAGAGCTTCAACCTGCCGTCCATGAATTGCTGCTCTGTCCTGGTAGTGTGAACAGATGTATCTTTCCCCCCTCATTTTAACTCTCCCCTTACATAATTATGGCCCATGAATTAGCACGCCCACCCTCCCAGGCACAAACTTCTGACCGAGAATTGTAGTTTCACTTTTGTAACATTCCTGTCACCATTCTCAAAAATAATTTTACATACAATCATTGACTTCAGTGGCGGAGCTAGGGTGGGGGGGGGGGGCGGAGGAGGGGAGAATTTAAAAATTCCCCCTTGCCCCCACTGGAGTGGAGCCCCCAAATGAGTGTCTTTTACATTAAATATTACGAAAAATACAGGGGCCCCCAATGAGTTCAAGCCCCCCGGGCCCCCAAATGATGGAAAAGTCCTAGCTACGCCCCTGGCCTTATCTTTGATTTTGTAATTCAATAACAAAGTAGTTCATAAGTTCTGTTTTGTTTTTGGTGGAACTTTCATCAGCAGGTCCTACAGCTTGGCGCGAGTCTTCATTTTTGTAAACAGCGTAGACAATCCTTTATGCCCTATGAACCCGACATGCACAGAATATATGTTTCTTATGTAGAAAACTGTCATGCTTATTACGCATAATAAATATTAAAATTCAATATTTTAAAGGGGGGGGGGGAAGAAGTCTGGCCTCGAATATAATTATTAAGTAAGTAGAGTTCACAGGCCTATCATTAGAGTTGTAAAGACTCGGAATAGATTTATACATTCGCTTAACCAGGATTGTTTCATTAAGGTTATAAATGTCATAAAAATCTATTTTTAGTTGTTAAGAGAATAACAATCATTTTTACTAAAAAGTCGCCAGCTTCGTATTTACATGCACTTGATTTAGTTACTACTATAGTTTTCTTCATATAATGACTTCATGTCACTGTTTTGTTCTTGTTTCTAGAGAATGACTTCATGTCAATGTTTTGTTCCTTTTTCTAGAGAATAACTTTAGGTCAGCGTTTTGTTCTTGTTTCTAGAGATGACTTCATGTCAGTGTTTTCTTTTTCTAGAGAATGATTTCAGGTCAGTGTTTTGTTTCAATTTTTGGAGAATGACTTCAAGTCAATGTTTTGTTCTTGTTTCTAGACAATGACTTCAAGATGGTCTCTCGGATAAAGCAGTCGCAACAAAATATGCCAGGAATCATCGCCAAGGCCAGGGAACACGAAAGTCAATTCGAGCGCAACCTTGGAGAGTTTATGCTGACCTTAAAACGAACCCTCCCACCAAACATGACAGTCCTGAAAAACTTGAAAGAATTTTCAACTAACATCAGAGTAGCTAAAGGAATCAAGAAAACAGGCTTTGAGTCAGTAGATCAGTTCTTGAAAGCCTTGGAATTTTTTAGACAGTAAGTCATTTGAAAGATATTTGTGGATTAGTTTGTGCGAGACTGCTACTATATTCTGTGAAGCATTGATATTTTTCTAGCTGCTTGGTTTGATCCGCATTTTTTTCCTTCAAATGTGATAGGAAGGCTTGAAAAAAAAAGGGAATAAAGAACTTAAGAAATAATGTTGAGCCTTTGAATAAACTGAATCAGAACTTGTTATCATGACGATGATAGAACAAGATATTTCCCTTGGTCTCATTTCATTTGTCGTGTGTTACAATTGATCTAGCATAGAAAGTCACAGGCAAACGCTATCCACTTGTTAAAGAATGATAGACGCATTCAGACATTCATGTCTTGACATTCTTTATGTGACTGTTAATATTCCAACAATTTCTTTGATGTCTTGTCTTCAGGACATTTGCAGACATTGAGAAGCAGACAATCAATCCTTTGTGCCAAGTGAGAGCTGTCTGTGAACATGAGAAACAAGTGGAGTTCAAGAAACAGATCCGAGACTCCTGGGCCGAAATGACGTCACTGCTGAAGCAGGACTCTGATCTCAGTCAGGCCAAGTACAAAGACTGGGAAAGGAAAGTTTTAAAAATGGAGCACGCATTGTTTTTTGGCTTAATAAGTTTGGTACCTTTAAGTTTGGACCGATTGACTACCATTGATGTCAGCACTGATGAATACATCATGGCGTTTCCAGAGATGGCGGAGTAAATACCAACAAAAAGAGTTACATAACACGAGTGTGTGAGATGGAGGCTTTGTGAGATGGAGGCTGTGTGAGATGGAGACTTTGTGAGTTCTCCACAGCTGTGTGAGAAAGAGGTTGTGTGAATGAAAATACAAGATCAGGAAACTGATTCTTGGCGTATTTCTTTAGTATTAAACTAACAATAACAAAAATATAATGCATTTGAATATTTCAAAAGTAACATTCAGACTCTCAAGTATGTTTTAAATAACACATTTCTACAAGCATTTGATTTGGGAATTTCTTTGGGTTTTTTTTAGAATTGGTGTTTGTATAGCGCGTCTGTGATGCTGCAAGAATGTGCTCATCAATGAATAACTTGATCTACTTGGTCTGGGGTATCTGGTAAAAGGTTTCCCCTGCAGTCATTAGGCAGTTCATCAATGAATAACTTGATCTACTCTTGTCTAGGGTATCTGGTAAAAGGTTTCCCCTGCAGTCATTAGGCATTTCATCAATGAATAACTTGATCTACTCATGTCTGGGGTATCTGGTAAAAGGTTTCCCTGCAGTCATTAGGCAGTTCATCAATGAATAACTTGATCCTTGTTGCATTTTAAAAGCGCTTCTTGGAATGGCGTAGAAAAACAAGAAAAAGAGATAGGGAAAATGTGCGGGAAGAATAATGAGACCTTTCTTTTAAAACGTAAGTAAATAAAAACCAGAAGTATGGGAAAGATTTTCAATTCAATAAATCAACAAATAAATTTGAAACAAAAATCGTAAAAATTAATTTGGGCTACAGGGGACATAACTCGGCAAGTGTAAATAGACTTTCGCTGTCTATAATGTGACCAAAATGTATAAAATTGAAGTGACGAAAGAAGATTTTGTTCACATATCTATTTATTTGTATTTCTATGCGTAGAGTTTCGAAAAGAAACTCAAGGAGGTCACTTCCAGGGTCCCACGTGGATAATGTGAGAAACACTTCTCATTTGTCACAATAGTCTTTTAGACTTGAATATCGACCAGCCTTTCTTCATTTTATTTGCACTGCAATCTTCTTACAAGACGACATAATGCATTAAAGACCTAGGAAAAAATGAGTTTCTGCAATGCTGAAAACTCCTAAAGCCAGGGCTCCGCCCAGAACCTCGTTTTCAGCGCTCACACAGACCAATGGCTGAGATTCTGCAAATGTTTATTGTTTTAGACTAGATGAGCGGGACTATTAAAAGTATTAGACTGGCACAACTGTTTCCAAAACGTCTCAAAGACTTTCAAATGTGAGAAGGAAAAGAAGTTCCGTTCTCTGTTTTTAATTTGAATACATTTACATTTGAATCTTTGTACTAACTGTGTTGATCTGTGGCATTTGACATCTCGAGAGACGATCTTTTCCCTTTGCAACTTCTTGTGTGACTAAAGAGGCCAATCCTTGATACACAGCTGCGATCGCATTATGTAACTGTTGATAACGACATTTTAAAGCAAAATACAAACACATGTTTACACTCAATCAACGAATGTAGGTAGCTGACTGTAGTTTAGTTCAAGAAAAATTAACGATAGCTTTTATTGGGATTTGTGTGTGTGTGTGTGATTGGGTGACACCGATCCTAGTGAGACCACTGATTGGATGCATAAGCTACCACGAGTTCAGAGCCTTAAAAAGTGCACACACATCTGGGACATGATAAAATACTGCTGATGTGTTGTTTTCATCCCCCTGTTTCGGGTCTTCTTTAATAAGCACCTAAAGTGGTTTAGGTCCAAACTCTTGGTATTTTTGTCGAGAATTTGTTCTCTCTCAGTTAATGATGGCCAATGACTTTGACTTTCCTTTGTAGTTGTGACGATGACTAGATAGTTCTAGCATTACACTCCTTTGATTGGTTCCTACACTTTAGATTGATTTGTCCTAGGGCTGTAACATTTCCTCCTTTTTGTACCAAGTTTAGAGCAACTCCCTCTGTCTGTCTAGTAAATATTTTGTATACGTTAGTTCTACCGCACTCATTCTCTGATAAAGTTGAAAGTTTGCAAAGTTATTAAATGGTTTAGACAAAAAATGAATAAAAAAAAACAATAATTATTAGTAATGAATTATTTTGTTTGATACCAACAAGGGGATTTAATTCTTCGGTATTCACAAATATGGCTAAATTTGTAGTTTTCCCCCTTACATACGTGTTAACGCTTTTTCTCCCACACGCATTAAGGATTAAGTTCATACTTGAACACTTATTGATTGTAGCTAACAAAACATGAATCAATTACAATTAACCAATTAGTCAATTATTTATTGGCAATTGATTGTTTTGTTTGATATCAAATAATTGAAATAACGTCTACCTTATTAATAGATATAGTCTTAGATAAGCTGTGTGTAAGTGTGTGTGTGTTTTAAAAAGAGAATTGAATTTTTGAACACCTTATCCCCCCCCCCCCCCTAAAAACTAGTGCCGGATCAGGTTGAAACTTGAACCAATCATTTGTTGTATTTTACAAAACATAAACAAACAAAAAAAATAGCAATCATCTAATTAATTATTGATAATTAGTAAGTTAGTGTGGTATCGAAAAAAGGGAATTAAATGCTACTTATTGAGATATGTAGACTGTATATGTGGAGTTATTCCTCTTTTAACGTTTCGTACAGGTGTCTTCTCCCAGTTGCCATTCTCAAAGGAAATTGAAATTTTCAAAATATTTTATTTCATACTCGATGAGAATATAGGAACCAAGCAAAACATTTATTTCATACTCGATGAGAATATAGGAACCAAGCAAAACATTTATTTCATACTCGATGAGAATATAGGAACCAAGCAAAACATTTATTTCATACTCGATGAGAATATAGAAACCAAACATTCCTTTATTTTATACTCCATGAGAATATAGGAACCAAACAAAACATTTATTTCATACTCGATGAGAAAATAGGAACCAAGCAAAACATTTATTTCATACTCGATGAGAAAATAGGAACCAAACATTCCTTTATTTTATACTCGATGAGAATATAGGAACCAAACAAAACATTTATTTCATACTCGATGAGAATATAGAAACCAAACATTCCTTTATTTTATACTCGATGAGAATATAGGAACCAAGCAAAACATTTATTTCATACTCGATGAGAATATAGAAACCAAACATTCCTTTATTTTATACTCGATGAGAATATAGGAACCAAACAAAACATTTATTTCATACTCGATGAGAAAATAGGAACCAAACATTCCTTTATTTTATACTCGATGAGAATATAGGAACCAAACAAAACATTTATTTCATACTCGATGAGAATATAGAAACCAAACATTCCTTTATTTTATACTCGATGAGAATATAGGAACCAAGCAAAACATTTATTTCATACTCGATGAGAATATAGAAACCAAACATTCCTTTATTTTATACTCGATGAGAATATAGGAACCAAACAAAACATTTATTTCATACTCGATGAGAAAATAGGAACCAAACATTCCTTTATTTTATACTCCATGAGAATATAGGAACCAAGCAAAACATTTATTTCATACTCGATGAGAATATAGAAACCAAACATTCCTTTATTTTATACTCCATGAGAATATAGGAACCAAACAAAATATTTATTTCATACGCGATGAGAAAATAGGAACCAAGCAAAACATTTATTTCATACTCGTTAAGAATATAGGAACCAAACATTCATTTATTTTATATTCGATGAGATTATAGGAACCAAGCAAAACATTTATTTCATACTCGATGAGAATATAGGAATTAAGCAAAACATGAACCTAGTAGTTAGTGGTCATTAATTAATTTTGTTTTATAAAAAAAAACATATTCAAGACATATATGCTAGGGATTTTGTAGTTCTTCCCCTTAATAAGCTCTGTGTTTTTTTATTACTTTTTCTTTTTTTTGCATGTTTTGAACCTTCACTAAACGGGCCAACGCTCTGAGCCCGTGAAGTTTTGTATCTGTTAGCATCCTCCGGTTGATAGACCCATCAGTACACATGTTTGAATTCTAGATCTAGCACCTCTGTTAAGTTTGATGACAGCCCTAAGGCCAGAGCTATAGACACACCATGCAAACATTTCTTTAGACCAGCTGTGGCCCACATGCGGCCCGCCGACTGTTTTATGCGCCCGTGGACACCCACAGACATCAAGTGTGCACACCGATTATACATATAAAATTACAAATATATTATAAATAAAATAATAGTAAATATATCTTTATATAGATCTATATATATATATTATATAGCTGGTGACCCTTAGGCAGATTACTGCACACTGTGCTACAGCCTGAAACAAGGCGTTGTTTTGTAAAGTAGTTCTAAGAAGTAATGTAGTATTTTTTAAACCCTAACCTATGTAACATATCATTTAAGTTTTAGATCTAGATCTAGTAAT
Organism: Biomphalaria pfeifferi; assembly: GCA_030265305.1. NCBI lineage: Eukaryota > Metazoa > Mollusca > Gastropoda > Planorbidae > Biomphalaria > Biomphalaria pfeifferi. Next base: position 79,574 of record JASAOG010000123.1, on the reverse strand, counting down.
TGAGCATCAAAAATAAAAGTAGGCCTACTCTCGTCTCATAATTATTATTTTGCAATTTTTAGATATAAAATCTAGAAAGATCTATGTTATTAATCTATTTAAATGTACATAAGATGATTAAAATCATCAGACATGAATTATTTCGATCTAGGATTTTTGAAGCATTATCTCAATGGAAACTATCAGGAAATGGCTTTGTTTCATATATTTGCGTGAATATATAGTTCTGTGTTTAATAGCCCGTTCTAAAGAAAAATCCGAGAAATGATTTTGGATTATTTCTAAACTTTGAAAACTAAAGATCATTACTTTTCTAAGACAGAAAATATTGATTGAAGCGACTTCCCTTACAGCTTGAAAAAGAGTTACGTACATAAATATATATATATAGTTCTGTGAATCGATCAATCGCGGATTAGAATTTGTTTCCGATCTCCAGTATAGATATAATATAGATGTCAATAATCCCAACCATAAACTCTAAACGGGAAATTTGGGCCACAGGCCTTTCCGAGAAGTAAGACCTACTTGAACATTTGAGGACAAAACATTCCGATGTTCGGTACCACACAGTAGTATCTGCTGTTTTAGCATGGGACACTGGCGGATCCGGGGGGGGGGGGGGGGCTAAGGGGGCGATCGTCCCCCCCCCCCTCGGCCGATCCCCCCCCCCCCCTCCTGAAGAACGACGATACACAAATACTCGTCATCAATATTTCAGTTGACTTCGATCGATGGGTAGACCTGTCAATAGTGGATACCGACGTAATCAGCAAAAAGTTCGTTTCCGATGTCAAATTTGTGGTAGAAAAAATATGAAACCCTCTGAGTACACATCATAATGGACGCTGTGATGGAAGCTTACAATAATAATGTGAAAACATACGTCACGGAACGAGAGCCAAAGACCATCAGCAGCCTGATAACACAACTAAGACAGTATAAGGCTGCACACCCAATGGAAGTGTTAGCAAGAGAGAAACCAACTGCGGCATCAGCTTTTATGGTGAACAACGCTGCAAGAATGCGGACTCCAAGCCCTCTATAAAGAAGAGAGAGAACGCTGACAAGAGCCCTAAATATACAGAAAGAAGAGAGAAAGATGAACAAATGAGCCCAACATATAGATATCGAAGAGAGAAAGATGAACAAATGAGCCCAACATATAGATATCGAAGAGAGAAAGATGAACAAATGAGCCCAACATATAGATATCGAAGAGAGAAAGATGAAGAAATGAACCCAACATATAGATCTCGAAGAGAGAAAGATGAAGAAATGAGCCCAACATATAGATCTCGAAGAGAGAAAGATGAAGAAATGAGCCCAACATATAGATATCGAAGAGAGAAAGATGAACAAATGAGCCCAACATATAGATATCGAAGAGAGAAAGATGTAGAAATGAACCCAACATATAGATATCGAAGAGAGAAAGATGAAGAAATGAACCCAACATATAGATCTCGAAGAGAGAAAGATGAAGAAATGAACCCAACATATAGATATCGAAGAGAAAAAGATGAAGAAATGAGCCCAACATATAGATATCGAAGAGATAAAGATGAAGAAATGAACCCAACATATAGATCTCGAAGAGAGAAAGATGAACAAATGAGCCCAACATATAGATATCGAAGAGAGAAAGATGAAGAAATGAGCCCAACATATAGATATCGAAGAGAGAAAGATGAAGAAATGAGCCCAACATATAGATATCGAAGAGAGAAAGATGAAGAAATGAGCCCAACATATAGATATCGAAGAGAGAAAGATGTAGAAATGAACCCAACATATAGATCTCGAAGAGAGAAAGATGAAGAAATGAGCCCAACATATAGATCTCGAAGAGAGAAAGATGAACAAATGAGCCCATCATATAGATATCGAAGAGAGAAAGATGAACAAATGAGCCCAACATATAGATATCGAAGAGAGAAAGATGAACAAATGAGCCCAACATATAGATCTCGAAGAGAGAAAGATGAAGAAATGAGTCCAACATATCGATGAGAGAACGCAGATTAAAGCAGAACATACACATATAAGAAAGACACAGCTAAGAGCCCAACATATACATATACAAGAGAGAAAGATGAAAAAAAGAGCCCAACATATACCTACAAGGAACGAGAATACAGACGTAATCAGCAAAAAATTGTTTCCAACGTCAAATTTGTGGTAGAACAAACTACACTACAGAGACTTGCTTCTACAACCGACTCAATAAAGATCGAGAGATCGAGCGTTTGCTGCCAAACACGCTAATAAACTGCAGGTTTAAACCCAGGCTTGGTGGGAGAACAGAGGACCAACGTACTGTACGATACCGGTGCAACAGCAAAAAGTCGCAAAAGAATACGTCAACCCACACAAGTACACCGGAAGAAGACTATTGGTTACACTGGCCAAGTAACTACACATCTGGTAGCATGTATCAACATATACACACCGTTCATCAGTGGTTGGTATGGTATGGTACTAGATAATAAGCCAGACAACATTGGTCTTATCATTGGCTTTATCAAAGGCTATAAACCATGCACAGTAGAAGAATTGAACAAGTGGAAAGAAAACTACACACAGAAATGCTCCATGGTTACTACAAGAGCTCAGAAGAAAGCAGAAGAAGTGCTAAATACAAATGATAACATACAAGTTCCTTATAACAATGAAAATGAAAATACAGAAACAGAAAACAACATGACAAGTAATAATCAAGTAAACAACCCGAATGAAATCTCTACAGATTAAAACGGAACAATTTGTCAGTGAACAGAAAAATGATCCCGATCATAGATAGTGAAGCTCCACCAAGACAAGGTCTAATCAAGATAGGCGAAGATGGTGTCTATGTGAGAGAAATTTATCTGAAAGTAGGCAAGACACAACAATTGCTAATTCCAATGAAATATAGAGCAACAATTTTAAAGCTTGCACATGACACCCCGTTTGCCGGACATGTGGGAGTAAAGAGAACATAGAATAGAATTTTGAATAAATATTTTGGCCTAGAATTTCTCAAGAAGTCAAGACCTATATAAAATCTTGCCATATTTGCCAAATACATGGAGCAAAGGGAACATATATGTAAGCTCCAATACAAACAGCAAACCTAACTGAAATGCCATTTGAGAAGATAGCTGTAGATATTTATCCGTTGATATATATCCCTATGAAAAGAATTACTGACTCGTTGGCCACACTGTGAAAACTCTAATTTGACCGCTATAATTTTTCAAGTAAAAAATGGAATAAATTTTAATTTGGCAATAAAAATTGGAGTTAAAAAAAAAGATTACAGCTAAAAAAATAATTTTGTTATAAAATATTTCAGTTCATTCTAAGTTGTATGATGTTTTTTCTTGTTACTTTTTATTACCGCCCCCGAAAGGGGAAAAGACGCTATCAGTTTTGTGTGAAATGTATGCAAGCAGTTTTTTTTTACTAAAAATACACCACTTTTACAACTATTAAACACTCAAACACTTTAAGCTATTTGTTAAGGGAGACGACTGTTTTCTACTTTTATAATACATTTCTGCAAACAGTTGTAAATTTTTGTCAAAAATTTTTGCTTTTATATTTGTATTTCTAAGTTATGTAATTTCTGTTATACAAAGTACTATATTTACATACAAACAAATGTTTACAATTTTTTTTTAAAGAGAAAAAATTTATTTAGTATGCATTATAAGTTAGACATAATTTAAAACAAATAGGGATCTTGAAAATTGCAATTTTAGTCCATTTTGTTTTTTAAATGCTGAAATGCCGTTCTCTATTCTCTTTTTCTATGGAAATGTTTTTTTCTTGAGGATTTTACAGGGGTCGGCAACCTGCGGCTCGCGAGCCACTCTTTGGATGTTAAGCTGCGGCTCTTTAGTTCCATACTCAAACATCTGTTTAACCGAAAAAAAAATTTAACCGACTAAATAAAATGAGGTACCGTTTCAATCTCTTAGCGACTTGTACTTGATGTTCACAGCACCCCTTCCCATGTCTTCAAATGTAACATGTTTGCAGGTGGAATAACTCAACTTTCTTCTGCCTTATCAATGGTATAGAAACTTCTTGCGACATAAAAGACACGGCACAAGTTGGCTTTCTGTCAGGTTTATGTCTTCCGAAGGATTGCTAGCGCTCTCGTGACAAACTAGGAAGAAGATTTAGCGAATGCCGTACAAAAATGCCTTGAAGACAATAAGATCGATTGAAATAAACTCGTTTCAATAGCAACTGATGGAGCCAGAAGTAGGACAGGAAAAAATAACAGAGAATCTGAGAGTCTCTAAGTAATTCACACGTTACACTGCATACTCCAGCAAGAAGTGCTGGTCAATAGCACTCTACCATCGTCAGTTTAAAGAATTCTTAAACGAAATTTAGACTCATTATTCCGACCTTCTTCTTCCCAATAAAGTACGATGGCTTTCTATAGGTATAGTGTTAAAACTTCCAGCTTTGTATTTGAATGAAATAAATACATTCCTAAATGAGGATGGTATTAATCACCCTGAATTAGAGAACGACAAATGGTTGCAATAATGTTCCTTTATGATGGATATATCAGGACAGTAAATGGGATGAATCCAAACTACAAGAAAATGAAAACCCAGCCGCTGTTTTGGTAGAAGATAAGAGAGGTGGCTGAGCAGTAAAAAAGCTTGGCTTCCGAACCGGGGTCTCGAGTTAGAATCGTGGTGAAGATTGGGATTTTTAATCTCTGGATATTTTTAGCGTTTCTAAATCCACCCAGCTTTAATAATTACCTGACATTAGTTGGGGAAGGTAAATATGGTTGGTCGTTGTGCTGACACCGTCATTAACCCTGGTTCACAGAAAGAGATGACCTCTACATCATCTGCCCGAAAGATCGCAAGGTCTGAAAGGGGAACTTTACTTAATCGGAGCGATAAATGACGTCATTTTCACTTTCTAAAGCAATATCGCGATAAAACCTGTGCATCTGTTGACAGGAATTACTTCAGCACAGTTATTTTTTAAAAATTCAGATGGATTTGCTGAGAGATTTGAGCATTTCAAAACCATCAAAACCGCTCTAGCATTCATAGTAAATACCCTCAACACAAATAGTAACGAAAACCCTTATTGAGCCATTTGGAATTGATACTGGACTTTAAAAAGTAAAGCTTTCTGGAGTGGAGAATTTACAGATTTGAAAAGCATGTTGGAAGAGTTGGAGGTCCAGAAATGTATGCACGTAGCGCAACAAAAGTGGACAGCTTTCAAAGAAATGCCGCGAGATGAGGTACTCATATTCGACGCATGGAATTGTCTTCCAGATTGCTACAGTGAAGTGAAAAGATTGGCAATTGGAGTATTAACTATATTCGGATCGACATATGCGAGCAAGCGTTCTCTTGCATGAATAGCCAACTAAGAATTGAAAATTTGGATTCGTGTTTGAAACTAAAAAACAAGAAGTGATGAGCCAAATGTCTCCAAACTTTCTAAAACCAAAGCCATCGCTCCCATTGAATTTGGTGGCTCAATTGTTTTGTTATTGAAGTACATTTTAGTGGTGTATGTCAATGTTTCATTTTTTTAAGTTATTTACATTCATAATAAGTAATTATCTAATAATCCCATATATATATATTATCTAATTTGTTGTGTAAAACACTAGTCAAATATAGATAAGTAGATTTTTTTTCTTACGAATAAATAGATTCGTTTTTATTCATCCAAGAACTTTATTTATCCGAGTTGGCAAGGAAAAACTTTATGGCTCTTTAAAAACTTTGAAATTTAGTAAATTGTAATTTTTGGCTCTTCCGTATCAAAAGGTTGCCGACCCCTGGAATAAGAGATTGAGCCTTTTCAAAACAAATACATCATTATAATATTAAGCTTGTTTGTCGATGTGGAATATACACATGTATTTATCTGTGTCACTTGTTTGTCGATGTGGAATATACACATCAGTTAAGCCAAAGGATAAATACATGTGTATATTCCACATCGACAATAAGCGACACACATTAGTTTGTAATATCTGTTTCTAAATGCTGACCAACTTTAAATCATCACGTGACTGACTGGACGCTGCCAACAATACGGTGAAGAAAGGGGAACATGCTCCTCAAGAAGTTTGGTCCACTATGTTCGGTGTATAACTATTTCATTGGTTCAAGTGTTGTCAGCAACAATGAATGCTTATGCAACTTGATCCGAGATTTTAACTGGGAGAACCAACGTGTACACGCTACTCTCCAGACAGTGAATAGAAGCTTTGTGAGGAAGTCATTGAAACTCTAGCAAGAAGATGTCGCACTAAAGAAGACTATATCGAAAGTCTCATTAGAAATAATCCACTTCTCACTTTTTTTTTGTTATGTCGTTGTTTATTTGGTTTTCCAGAGGAGGTTTTATCAAAACATCATGTCAGTTTTGTCCCGAGCATGTCAGTTTTGTCCCGAGCATGTCAGTTTTGTCTCGAGCATGTCAGTTTTGTCCCGAGCATGTCAGTTTTGTCCCGAGCATGTCAGTTTTGTCTCGAGCATGTCAGTTTTGTCCCGAGCATGTCAGTTTTGTCCCGAGCATGTCAGTTTTGTCTCGAGCATGTCAGTTTTGTCCCGAGCATGTCAGTTTTGTCCCGAGCATGTCAGTTTTGTCTCGAGCATGTCAGTTTTGTCCCGAGCATGTCAGTTTTGTCCCGAGCATGTCAGTTTTGTCCCGAGCATGTCAGCTTTGTCCCGAGGAATGTTTTTTTAGAGTTGAAGGCAAGTTTTTGATCCAAATACTTTCTAGTTACAGTCCTTAAAATAGCCAAGAGCCTTTTCACGCATACGTCGGGTCTCTTTGAACTAGCAGACGTCACAATTATTTGAAAATGAAGTCAATACTAATTAAAAGCACCGATGTCAAGATTATTTGGAAGAACTGACGTCATGACTATTTGGAATGACAGACGTCAAGACTAATTAGAAGCGCTGACGTCACGACAAGGACGTCAGGAATGGCAAATACGTCATGTCATTGCAAGTTTCAGACACGTCATGAAGAGGAGATATTTGAGTTAGTTCTAAGGTATGCTTCGAAAAGACCACATGATCTATCTTGAGTTAGTTCTAAGGTATGCTTTGAAAAGACCACATGATCTATCTTGAGTTAGTTCTAAGGTATGCTTTGAAAAGACCACATGATCTATCTTGAGTTAGTTCTAAGGTATGCTTTGAAAAGACCACATGATCTATCTTGAGTTAGTTCTAAAGTATGCTTTGAAAAGACCACATGATCTATCTTGAGTTAGTTCTAAGGTATGCTTTGAAAAGACCACATGATCTATCATATTTTTTCTTCCTTATTCTATACTGACTTTATGACCATTGATAGTAATATTATTAAAGTGTATCCCATCATGTCGTTGTTTAAAAAGAATCTGACCAGGGAACAGAAAGTTGAATGCCCAGTAATCACCAAACACCATTCGAAGATTCTCGCCCCTAGAGCTGCTAATCTTAACGTCCACCTGCTTGGCTACTTCATACAATGTCATCCCCATGGAAACCAATGTGAACTGACCAATGCTGTAGATGACACTCATGGTTCCAAACACGGCCAGCATCTCGGCGTGGAAAGTCAGCAGCAGAAACTGCCAGGAAACTCTTCCAATGACAAACTTAAAAAGTGACCAAGGGAAAATGTAGTCCAACCAAGTGTACGCTTCAGACATGCTTCTAAGATAAGACAGGGTCATGTAGAAGCCTGCCAGGCCAGTGATGACCCCAAGGAAACAGAAGACTATAAAGTAACGTTGGTTGTAATGACCAACACATGTTCCTATCAGGAAGCAATGGTGGTCTCGTCTCAGTATACAAGTCTTGCAGGCTAGACAGTGATGGCTTCTTGGGGGCTTGTACCGCTGACACTCTGTGCAGAATCTCCATTCTAATCCATTGGAGTCTAGAGCTAGCTTATCCTGGCCATTGGTCTCGGAATAATTCGTCATCCATTCCCTAGGAATAGTATCTGGTCGATCATTTAAGTCGGGCAATCTGTTTGAGTAACATATTGAACACAGCCAGTTTGCTTGACCCATGGCAAATACGTAACAGACTAATACTTTCAGGTAGTACTGGCTCATAGGGTCACAGTTTGAGAATACGTGAGGTACTAAGTAGGTCAAGGTCATGTAGAGCTGTGTAATAGCCTGAAATTGAAATAGTATTCTGAACAAATACTTTGAGTTGGTGTCTGACGAAGACTTCTTCTGGTAGTGAGCTTTCAACTTTTGCATCAATGATACATTACGATCTTTGGACTCTTCTCTGTTGCCTCCCATTTCTAGTCTGGCACTTCTCAGAACTGTCGACAACGCAGAGTTGGGTGGTTTCTCTTTCATTGGACTGTCGTAAGGCTGAAAATAAAATAACAGTTATTAGCTTACTTAAAGTTCTAGGCATTGAATCATATCAACTGTTCATATCAACTGTTTCTAGGCATATATGACATGACAATTAAATCATATCAACTGTTTATATCAACTGTTTATATCAACTGTTCATATCAACTGTTCATATCAACAATTCATATCAACTGTTTCTAAGCCTGTATGACATGACAATTGAATCATATCAACTGTTCATATCAACTATTCATATTGTTACGAATGAACAGTGACAGGTAGAGGTCACTATGTGTGACCCCGGCGAGATGACACAGCACCGAGTGTTCTCTGGAATCTATGCGTGTAAACATAGACAGGATGTGACGTGCCCTCAGGTGTTGTTCCAGAGGACGAAGGGGGCAGTGTTACAAATGAACAGTGACAGGTAGAGGTCGCTACGTGTGATCTCGGCGAGATGACACTGCAGCAGGTGTTCTCTGGAATTGAAATGTATAAACAACGACAGGATGTGATGTTTCATCCTATGTTGTTCCAGAGGATACTAGCAGTGTTTTTGCAACAATGGACAAGCGATTAGGGACTCTATATAAATCAGAGAGTTGATGTGAAAAGAGTTAGTACAGTCGTCGTTACTGTTGTCTACTGTGCGAGACAGTAGAAGAGAGTGGACTTGAGCCGTTACGGTCGATACAGTCGATGTAAGACGTATATGCTACATGTTACAGTGACGAACTGTTATAATTAATATTCAATAAAGTTATATAAAGCTGAAAGTTGAGTCGTCAAGTTCTTTGCAGTGTTTTTATTTGTGTGCCTACTAGTACATTTAGCAAGAAGATTAGAAATACGTAACAATTGGTGTCAGAAGTGGGATGCTTTCTGGCTGAAATGTCTTCGAAGAAACTACTTAACCAGCTGTTGGTCAAAGAATTAAGGCAAGAACTTGGCGAGAGAGGTCTGCAGCTCAACGGTAACAATGAAACACTAACAGAACGCCTAAGACAGGGCCTTAGTGAGGAAGATCAAGATCCAGATGAATACATATTTGAATTAAACCAAGATATGACAGAGATCCTGAGTAACATGCAGGGCCAGATGGACTTAATGAAGGAGAGTCTCAAGAAAATAAACGCCATGAATGAAAAAGTAAATGAACAGAAGAGCTCTATGAACGAGAAGATTGACCAGAGAGTCAACACTGTGGAAAAATAAATGGAAGAGATAAGAACCCATGTCCAAGAACAACTGAGCAAGGAACGGGGTACTAGAACAAAAACATTAGTGCCCGAAATCTCTGGGAAGATAAAGCCGCCTGTGTTTGATGGATCCATCTGATGGACTGTTTACAAAAGACAGTTTGAGGCAGCGGCCAAGGTTAATAACTGGAACACTGAAGAAGAGAAAGCGACTGCTCTGGTGTTAGCTTTAAGAGGGAAGGCAGCAGAACTGCTCCAGTCAATAACAAATCAAAAAGCATGGAGCTCCGTTACGGAGACGAACATTTACAAGAAGTTTATAGAGTTCTGTTCAAAACCCGTCAACAACGCTCCGGTGAAACCTTGCAAGAGCTAGAGGCGGACATAGAACGTCTTGCTCATTTGGCAGCAGCACAAGACTTTCTGGACGTCGTTATCACTGATACATTCATTGATGCTATTCGAGATCCAGAACTGAAGAAGGCAATAAGAATCAGTGGTAAGCGCAAATCCAGTTAAGCCCTGGTCTACGCCCTCTCCTATGAAGCCGCAAAAGACGCCTCTAAGAATATCCATCATGGGCGTATGCTGGAAGTCCAAGAAGAAGATCTTACACAACTTCTCAGAAGGTTAACTGAAGTGCTAGAAGAACGCAGACCAAATAAGAAGTAAGAAGGACAGAATAGAACGTTGTTGGAATTGTGGAGAACTTGGCCATCTACAAAGGAACTTTGAAGAAGATTTCCCCGACAAACAGAGTATCAGCACAGACCGGAGACAGATGCAGGTGCTCATGGCTACCAGGGAAACTAACTTTCGCCGTTTTTATGGGGCAAAAATCGGCGATCAAGAACATGACCGCCCCTGCAACTATAATTCCAGTCGCTGTGTTAGGGAAGAATAAAAGTCTGTACATCAATGGTAAAATTGGATCTCGAAATTACCGTTTTCTTCTAGATACTGGTGCCTCACGTTCAGTAATTCGTCCAGACATTGTCAAAAAGAACGAAGTCAAGAAAGTGAACTCTTGCTCCTTGAAGACGGCCAGTGGAGTGATGATGCCTATACATGGACTGAGAAATATAAACTTCGAGCTCGGGCATCAGTCATTTATACATGAATTTCTGATCGCTAACATTACGGATGACTGTATTATTGGGCTCGATTTTATGCAGAAATGTGGATTCTCTCTGAACATAGGAGGTGGTACTTTGAAATGTGGAGATGTTGAGATTCCCTTGCTCGGGGATGAAGATGAAGAGAATGGTCAAATAAGAAGAATCCTTTTAACAGAAGATACAAGGTTGCCAGCTCAGTCTGGGGAAAGTTAGAGCATGGTCAAACTGCAACGATGACGGCGATAGTGGAAGGCGTTGAAAATGACAACAGCGAAATGGCAGTAGGAAAAACATTGGTCCTTGTCGGAAAAGATCAAAAGGTGCCCGTCAGAATTATGAACCTTGGCCTACAGGAGATACATCTAGAGAAAGACAGCGCCATCGCTTATGTAATACTCTTGACCTGATCGGAAACTGTAATAATGATATCACGATCGTTAATTCCACCAAACCTTTCAATCCACAAATTACCAAGCTCCTGACAGAAATGAAAGTGAATTTATCAGATGAGCAGTACAGCAAAGCGGAACAGTTGATCATGGAGTTTGCAGATATTCTGCCATCTGATGAAACAGACTGCGGAAGGATAAACATGGTACAACATCGAATAGACACTGGAAACACCAGACCGATTCGACAGCCACCACGTCGCTTGCCGCTAGCAAAGCAACAAGAAGCTATGGACATGAAAATGGCAATGACGCAGCAAGTGATCATTGAGCCCTCAAAGAGTCCTTGGTGTTCGCCTATTGTCTTAGTAAAGAAGAAGGATGGATCTATGCGATTTTGTGTAGATTACAGAGCTCTTAATGAAGTCACATATAAAGATACTTATCCACTTCCTAGAATCGACGATACTTTGGACACGCTTGCAGGGTCCCAGGTATTTTCTACTCTCGACCTAAAGAGTGGGTATTGGCAAGTTCAAATGCATCCCAATGATAGAGAGAAAACCGCCTTCTCTGCTGGCAACGGCCTCTGGCAATTTACTGTGCTGCCATTCGGTCTCTGCAACGCACCAGCCACCTTTGAACGATTGATGGAGAGGGTTTTACGAGGACTTCATTGGACCACATGCCTAGTTTACCTTGATGACATTATTGTCATTGGCAAAACGTTTGAAGAGCACATTGCAAATCTGAAGGAAGTATCTCAACAGATAAGAAGTGCGGGAATAAGACTCAGCCTAAATAAGTGTTCCTTATTCAGGAAAAACGTTAAGTACCTTGATCACATTGTGTCAAATGACGGAGTCAGCACTGACCCTGAACAAGTTGAGGCAGTGAAACGATGGCCTACGCCAATTAATATCCATGAGCTGAGAAGTTTCTTGGGACTCTGTACATACTACCGACGTTTCGTGACAAATTTCTCTAACATCTGTAAGGTACTTCATCAACTGACAGAACAAAAGAGGCCATTTATTTGGACATCTGAATGTCTAGAAGCTTTCTAGAGGCTGAAAAACACACTATCCTCATCACCAGTATTGGCCTACCCCATTCCAGGGAAGACATTCATACTCGACACAGATGCAAGCAACACTGGAATAGGTGCAGTCTTGTCCCAAAAGGTGGATGAAGCTAAACGAGTCATCGCTTACTTCAGTCGAAGCCTATCGAGAGCTGAAAGGAACTACTGTGTGACGAGACGTGAATTGCTGGCTGCTGTGGATGCAATAAAACATTTCCACAAGTACCTACAGAAATTTATCTTAAGGTCAGATCACGCAGCTCTGCAATGGTTGCTTTCGTTTAAGAGCCCTGAAGGTCAGGTAGCAAGGTGGATCGAACGTCTTCAAACCTATGAATTTGAAACTAAGCACCGAAAAGGGCAAATTCACCAAAATGCTGATGCACTGTCTCGACGACCCTGCAAATCAGAATGTAAGCACTGCAAGAAGGCTGAAGAAAAGGAGGTAGCTGTCAATTGTCATCGGCTCGGAGTAGATGTTTCCGGACCCTGGTGTGATAAAAGGATTCGAGAGGACCAAATGCAAGATGAAGATCTGGCTCCCATTCTTCTATGGAAAGAAGATGGACAACGGCCAGATTGGAAAGATATCTCTGAGAAGGGGGTAGCCACCAAGGCGTACTGGGCTCAGTGGGACTCTCTGACGTTGGTTAATGGTGTCATCAAAAGGGTTTGGGAATCTGCTGATGGAACATCCAATCGCCTTCAGCTGATGTTACCGAAGGTGAGAGTTGCTGAAGTACTGAAAGAGATGTATAATGGCGCTAGCGGATCTCATCTTGGTGTCAATAAGACTCTGGAAAAGGTTCGTCAGCGGTTCTACTGGTTCAGATATAGAGAGGATGTAGAGGAATGGTGTCGAAGGTGCGACATATGTGCGGCAGCAAAAGGCCCTCGACGCAAAACTAGGGGTCTTTTGCAACAGTATAATGTTGGTGTTTCATTCGAGAGGATCGCAATAGATGTAGCAGGCCCATTTCCTGAAATCAAGAAAGGAAACAAATACATCTTGGTAATCATTGACTATTTCAGCAAATGGCCAGAAGCTTATGCCATACCAAATCAAGAAGCTATCACAGTGGCCGAAACACTCGTGGATAACTGGATCAGTCGCTTTGGTGTACCTAATGAGTTGCACTCTTACCAGGGCAGGAACTTCGAGTCCAAAGTTTTTCAGATGTGCAAGACACTGGGCATCGAAAAGACTCACACGACAGCTCTCCATCCGCAATCTGATGGGATGGTGGAGCGATTCATCAGAACCCTAGAACAACATCTGTCCAAGGTTACTGATGATCGACAAGACGACTGGGACACCCATATCCCCATGTTCCTCATCTTTATACAGAGGATCCGTTCATAGCACCACAGGAAGATGTAATTTGGTCGTGAGCTTCGTCTACTACGTGACCTGTTATTTTGGGATTCCGAGAGATACGCCAGTGTCTTCAACTGAATATGTCACCAATCTCCGAAGACGATTGGAGAATGCTCATGTATTGGCCACATGCGGCTCTTTGGATAAGTTACTTTATTTTCAATGTTTAAAACAGTATCAAGATAAAATCAGTGAAACTCTTGACACGAATTACTTCAGCACAGTTATAAAAAGTCATCAAAGATGAATTTCTTGATAGATTTGAGCAGTTCAAAACCAACAAAACCATTCTAGCATTCCTAGTAAATCCTCTCAACACAAATAGTAAGGAAATCCACATTGATCCATTTGGAATTGATAATGGACCTCTAGAAATGCAATTGATCGATTTAAAAAGTAAAGCTTTGTAAAGTGGAAAATTTACAGAGTTGAAAAGCAAGTTGGAAGAGTTGAAGGTCTAGAAATGCATGTAACGCAACAAAAGTGGACAGCTTTAAAAGAAATGCCTCGAGTTTATTCGGCACATGGAATAGTCTTCCAGATTGCTACAGTGAGGTGACGAAGTTGGCCTTGGCAGTGCTGCGTATCTTTGAATGGACATATTCGTGCGAGCAAGCGTTCTCTTGTAGAAATAGAATGAAAAGTAAAGCAAGAAGCCGACTGACTAACAAATGAAAATTTAAGATTAGTATTTAAAACTAAAAACAATAAGTTCTGAGCCAAATTTATCCAATCTTTCTAAAACCATGCAAAGCCAATGCTCCCATTGAATTCGTTTACTCAATTGTTAGTTATTGAAATACAAGTTGGTATTGTAAGTAAATGTTTATCTTCTTTAGTTGTTACCGAAATAAAAATTATTATCTAACAATACCATATATATATATATTATCTAATTTGTTGTGTAAAACACTTATATAGGAATAAATAGACTCGTTTTTTTTTCATTAAACAATTGTGAGTACTCTTTATTGTTGGCAAGAACAAAATGTTGAGGCTCTTTATTGTTGGCAAGAACAAAATGTTGAGGCTCTTTATTGTTGGCAAGAACAAAATGTTGAGGCTCTTTAAAAACTTTAAAATTGTGTAAATCTGAAATTTTGGCTTTTCCGACTTAAAAGGTTGCCGACCCCTGACTAGACTTGAGTTTATTTTAAATTATTTCATATTTTAAATTAATACGTGACATGGATACATCTATCTATCTATCTATCTATCTATCTATCTATCTATCTATCTATCTATCTATCTATCTACCTATCTATCTATCTATCTATCTATCTACCTATCTATCTATCTATCTATCTACCTACATACCTATCTATCTACCTACCTACCTATCTATCTATCTATCTACCTACCTACCTCTATCTATCTACCTATCTATCTATCTATCTACCTACCTACCCAGCGGCGTAACTAGGGGGGGGGGGGAGAATTTTAAAATCCCCCCGGCCCCCACCTGGGGGGGGGGGCCCAAATGGGTGTCCGAAATTTATTTGTAAATACATAAATTAATATATTTGATTGACAAATAGTGTCAACGAGTGTCTTTTTTTCCTAACATTTATGGATTAAATTTATCACAAAGACTAAACCTATATCTAGGTCTATCAGTACGTTGACTTTGTTGACATTTTAAAAAATATTTTTTCCCACAGAGATCAAAGTTTTTTTTAAAGTTTTCCATTTTAAACTTTGTCGCTACGAATAAAACTGGATGATATACAGCGAATTCCAAGTATCTTGTTACCTTTACTAATAATAGATCTAAATGGCGAGTATTTTATGGCTACACTAATTAACCTTGAAGCAAAATTTACAGAATCGAGTATAACATCCAAAAGTTATTCTTAATATGCTAGAATAGTCCATTATTCGGGTTTGGCGTCTATAATTTAAGAATTAAACTTCACACTCGAGTTATAGCCCCTCTATTCATCTTTCCTCAATCCAATGGAAACTCTATTTTTATTTCCATCTAATCCTTTTGCTTTCGCACAAAACATAAACAACAAACAATGACGTAATATCATATAATATTAGCACATTTCCTTTTAAAGTTCTTAAGAGCGATATCTACTAGCAGGGTCGGCCCTAGCAAGCATTTGCGGGGCCCTATGCGAAACGGATCGCGCGGGGCCTAGACTGAGCATAATGTCAATATTATTTTTTTTGAATTAGAAAATAGGTCTACTTCCGTCTTTGCAATAAATTTTTATCCAATGAAAGCTCGCAATGTCACTTTTTATTTATAGGCACCCCAAAATGTCAATTTCGTCTATTCTTCAGGAGATTTGAATAAATTCAAAAAAAGTTCAGGACTTTATCGTATATTTTGCCTTTTCATGAGATTTCCTGGAGGCCCTAGAAAATCAGGAGGTCGCGTAAACCTTGTTATTTTATATACGTTATAATGGTTTAATTTAATAATGTACACTTAGAATTAGCGCGGGTCCCATGAAAGCGCGGGGCCCACTGCGACCGCATAGGCTGCAGTGGCCTAAAGCCGGCCCTGTTTACTAGGAACTTTAACAATTCGTCCACTTCTGGTTGTCTTGACTGGCACAAGTTCTCTAGACGTTGGTCTATAACTGTCTGTTTCGTTTGTTCCAACAGTTTGCAGTTCATTGTCTTCATCGGTATCATAGTACCCAGAGATGTCTTCATCGAAACTCTTATTCAAAAAGCGTTGATTTCTTCTGCATGTTTTTCCGTTTGTCTTTATGATGTAAAATCTGGGTGCTGAATGTTTTTTTATGACAACTGCTTTCTGCCATGTTTGACCTAGACGAACTCTCAGACAAGAATAATCTTTAGGTAGTCTTGCTTTTGCATTGCATTTCACTTTGCTTTTCATCTGTCGTTCGTTGAGTAATGTCTCTGCATTTTCAGCTACCGATGGTTTCAATATTTTGGGATCAGTTGGAATGATTCCCTGAGTCTTCTAATCGTCAGCAGTTATGATGGTGAATACGTCAGTCCACTTATCGGAGTATTTCTATACTCGAGCATAACGAGAAATGGATCTTTCCCACTTTTGTATGCTCTGAATCCTTTTGCTTGCGCAGAAAACATAAACAACCAACAATGACGTAATACCATATAATATTAGCACAGAATCTTCATGCAGTGGAAAATTAAGAATTTTTTTGCCTATCTAGAATTCTGATCAAAGCTCTTGCGCCCAATTACTATAGTTCAGAAGAAACTACAAAAGTCTGGACTGCATATACGGGAAGCTGATAAAGAAATCAGTACCCTTTCATGCTTTCTGCAAAATGATGAGAAACTGACAAAAACCCAATCCATCGAAAAAGCAAAAGAAGGTAGTGAATACTATGGATTCCCTGTAATCAAAACAACCAGAAGAAAGAAAAGACTTGATGGGAAGTTGAGTTCTAATGCAGGACTGTCAATAGAACTGCAATTCAAACGTGTTGGACAGAAGTGCTGGACAGATTTCAAAGGCTGGAAAGAAAATGGACACCTTTGGGTTTCTTCTTGAACCAAGACACCTGTTAGGTGAAGACCTGCTTATGACAAACTGTGCTACTTTTCCTGTTTGTATGATGAAATAAATGGCAAATCGCTTTTTCAATGATGTCATTGATGCACGAGCACATTTCATCAACAAAACAGTAATACAACCACCAATAGACATATTCAGGAAACAGGCTTCATATGGTAATTACGTGTGCTCAAACTTTGCCACCTCCTCCGAATACTGCGAACTCAGGCCACTTCCATTACGTCATGTGAGAGATCATTCTCAAAGCTCAAGTTCATCAAAAGCTATCTCAGGAGCACAATGACACAAGAAAGGCTTATCATGGCTTTAATGTCAGTGAAGTCACAAATACTAGAAAGTATCGATGTAGTTGATGTTATAGATGTCTTTGCTGCACAGAATGCACGACGTGAAGCGATATCAATTTAGATTTGTCACTTTTGCATTATTTAACTAATAAACAAAGGTATTATTCATTAAAAGAGTCTTAATTACTTTTTGTTAAGTTACTGATATACTGAACCAATTTGATTTGCGGCTTATATATTTTTGGGTACATTATCCCATGTCATATGTCGAATGTCAAAATGCAAGGGCCCCCAAAGAGGTCAATCCCCCAAATCCCTAGTTACGCCCCTGTACCTACATCTATCTATCTTGCTATCTATCTATCTACCTATCTATCTACCTACCTACCTCTATCTATCTATCTATCTATCTATCTATCTATCTATCTATCTATCTATCTATCTATCTATCTATCTACCTACCTACCTACCTCTATCTATCTATCTATCTATTTATCTATCTATCTATCTATATATCTACCTACCTACCTACCTCTATCTATCTACCTACCTATCTACCTACCTACCTATCTATCTACCTACCTACCTACCTATCTACCTATCTACCTGGATTATGTTTTGACTTGATGACGTTTTGGCACGTTCTCTCGCCCACTTCCCTTATTCTTGGATCAAGTTGAAAATGTGTCACATCATTAGTTATAGTCGATAACAAGAGACGAATCAATCCAAAATATAACA
This sequence comes from Biomphalaria pfeifferi, assembly GCA_030265305.1. Lineage (NCBI taxonomy): Eukaryota > Metazoa > Mollusca > Gastropoda > Planorbidae > Biomphalaria > Biomphalaria pfeifferi. Next base: position 61,475 of record JASAOG010000123.1, on the reverse strand, counting down.
ACCAATTAGTTAATTAGTTTGTTTTTTAGGCCTATAGCAGAAAGAGAGCTAAACTCTGTATTTTTCAGTTCATTGGTAGTAATTAGCGGTTATTTCCACTAAAATGAACTTTGATCTTAAAAATTATTCTTTTTCTATTGGTTCTTTTGTGGTAGGCTCAATTACACGCTCAGTTATAGCTTAGTTTGTTTTGCTGTAGGCTTAGTTATAACTAAGCTTGTTTTGAGGTAGACTTAGTTATAGCTTAGTTTTTTTAGTGGTAGGCTCAGTTATAGCCTTGTTTGTCTATAGGTAAATCAAACACTGGGTAACTTCAGCTGAAGTCTGTAGAGTTCATTGAAGTCTTTCTATGGTAAAGACACTCTAGAGTAAACTGGTCTTTCTATGAAGACAATCTAGGGTAAACTGAAGTCTTTTTATGTTAAAGACACTCTATTGTAAACTGAAGTCTTTCTCTAGTAAAGTAACTCTAGTCACAAAGCATGCATTTATGTGCGAAATGTCAGCTCAATTGGATACTGAAAAGTTGTCCAAAATCAATAAGTCACTAAAACAAAAGAGTGAGTTCTTAATAAGACTTGGATCAAAGTTTTAAAACTTCAGACGAACAACGATCAAAGTTACAATATGTCGACATCTATTTACTGTGTAACCTATATGAGATTATGTATGTGTCGACATCTATTTACTATGTCACCTTTATGAGATTATGTTATGTTGACATCTATTTAATCTGTCACCTATATGAGATTATGTATGGGTTGACATCTATTTACTGTGTCACCTATATCAGATTATGTATATGTCGACATCTATTTACTATGTCACCTATATGAGATTATGTTATGTTGACATCTATTTAATCTGTCACCTATATGAGATTATGTATGTGTTGACATCTATTTACTGTGTCACCTGTATCAGATTATGTCATGTAGACATCTATTTGCTGTGTCACCTATATGAGATTATGTTATGTTGACATCTATTTACTGTGTCACCTATATGAGATTATGTTACGTTAACATCTATTTACTGTGTCACCTATATGAGATTATGTTACGTTAACATCTATTTACTGTGTCACCTATATGAGATTATGTTATGTTGACATCTATTTACTGTGTCACCTATATCAGATTATGTATATGTAGACATCTATTTACTGTGTCACCTGTATCAGATTATGTCATGTAGACATCTATTTACTGTGTCACCTATATGAGATTATGTTATGTTGACATCTATTTACTGTGTCCCCTATATGAGATTATGTTATGTTGACATCTATTTACTGTGTCACCTATATGAGATTATGTTATGTTGACATCTATTTACTGTGTCACCTATATCAGATTATGTATATGTAGACATCTATTTACTGTGTCACCTATATGAAATTTTGTTATGTTGACATCTATTTACTGTGTCACCTATATGAGATTATGTTATGTTAACATCTATTTACTGTGTCACCTATATGAGATTATGTTATGTTGACATCTATTTACTGTGTCACCTATATGAGATTATGTTACGTTAACATCTATTTACTGTGTCACCTATATGAGATTATGTATGTGTTGACATCTATTTACTGTGTAACCTATATGAGATTATGTTATGTTGACAACTATTTACTATGTCACCTATATGAGATTATGCTATGTTGACATCTATTTACTGTATCACCTATATGAGATTATGTTATGTTGACATCTATTTACTATGTCACCTATATGAAATTTTGTTATGTTGACATCTATTTACTATGTCACCTATATCAGATTATGTATATGTTGACATCTATTTAATGTCACTTATATGGGTATGTAACATAAAGAGAAAGTATTGAAGCATCAGATAGGCTTTATCGAACGGATGTCTATTTGTGGGATTCTATGAAACTTGTAGGCTCTTGGGTTTCCCTAAGCTTATAGTTCATCATGAACCTTTGTTTTTTGTGCTAGAAGTGGCTAGTGTCAGCCTGAAACCCCAGAGTGGCCAAAAGTGGTCAGGTTTTGACCTGAGGCCTGTGACCTTCATTTGGTTTACACTGACGTGTGATTTCCCGGATTGGACAGTAGATTGTATATTTAGTTGTAATATATGACTAGTGGCGAGTAACTTTTGTTTATTGTGTATTGAGATGGCCATTTATTTACACATTTATTTTACTCATGTAAATAAACTTTGTATATATGTTTACCTGCGACTTTGTTAAGTCTTGTGTTGCATACATTAGTTTAATTATATTTAATAACCTAGGCAGTACAACTTTAAAGTTGATGGGGAGAGGGCGATTCTATTTATCACCAACACTCCCCGACATAGTATAGAATAAATATTTTTATTTAATCTAAAGTATTTACCTTAGTAGCCTAACTACTATCTTGTGATGTCTATATTATAAAATGACTCTTAATCCGGAGTCATTTTCTCCACACATTCTCATTTTTTTCTGTTTTGTCAGCTTTTATTTTGTATCATGAAAATGCAGTAAGAATAGTTGCTATTTTTTATAAAGTCACCGATAGCCCACAGCCTAAGGATAAAATATACGTTAAAAGTTTTTAAATATGTTCAAAATTAAGGTCGCTATTAAAGACTGCCTAATTTTCCGGTGCCTAATTTTCCGCCTTGTCAAAAAGTGCCTAATTATCCGGTGCCTAAATTTCCGGGTGTCTAAATATCTGGTGCCTAAATTTCCAGTGCCTAAATTTCCTAATTTCGTGATTCTGTATGATAACGTGTGTTGGAGTGTTCTGTGTCAAACTATTCACTAGTTTTGTGTTTCATATTGATTCTAGTTCTGTGTCAGTGTTTGTTCCGTATCAAGTGTGACTACTACACAGAGCCGGTCCTAACGATTGCGGGGCTCTATACGAAACGGATTACGCGGGGCCCAATCTGGTATAAGGCTAATAAGTGAAAATTGCATTTTATTCATTCTTTACAAAGTACAATACCTCCCTCGATCAAGTTAACTTTACGAGCCTTGCGTGTAGCGAAGTCCTACCATATATTCTCAAAATGTTGTTTCCTACATAGATCACGATCAAATGCAATAGCAAGTATTGCCAAACGGTTCAATCTATCTTCGTGAATTGTTGACCTCAAGTAATTGAATGACACCCCAATAGGACAATTTCGTCTATTTTTCAGGAGATTTCCATGAGCCCGTGGAAAATCAGGAGGCAGCGGGAAACCTGTACTGTAAGTTATAATGGTTTAATTTAATAATATTCACCTAGAATTAGCGCGTGGACTATGCAAGTGCGGGGCCCACCGCAGTCGCTTAGGTTGCAGTGGCCTAAGACCGGCCCTGCTACTATACACTCTCTCTTAGAATAGGACTATATCTAGATCTCTCTTTTAGACTAGATCTAGATCTAGACAGCAGTAGGCTACACTCTCTATTTTAGACTAGATCTAGACAGCAGTAGGCTACACTCTTAGAATAGGACAAGACAGCAGTAGGCTACAGTGACTCACCTGAAAGTGTCCATGAGTCTGTATAAAAGTAAAATTAGATCGTCCTACCAAGTCGGGATTCATATTGAACACACTCAAAATTCAATGGCACCATGAACGAAGTTTCGGATCAATCGGTCAGACAGAGATCGATAATTTGGACAGTGCCGGTGTAGTGTTATTTTATTAACCATTATATATTTTCAGTATAGTACATTCGTGTGTGTGTGTACATGTTCGACCAAGAAACAGAGAGATGCTTCCCCCCCCCCCCCCCGGCACAAATCATAGTTAAACGAAATAATTACATCTATATTAACAACAACAAAATGTAGGCTGACGATAATGAAGACCATGACGAGAATACTCTGCAAACACACACACATACACACACACACACACATATATATTATATATATATACATATATATATATATATATATATATATATATATATATATATTATGTTAAAATATTATGATAGAGTTAACAATTTCTATACACCGGGTAAGTCCGCGCCGTTAGCTTGAGTCAGTCCGGTAACCTGTGGCAACACACACACAACAGTTATACATGTGATAGGCCCTACTCTGTGTGTTCGCTGGATAGAGGTCAAAGGTTGCTGTCACAGATGATCTGCTAATCTTCAATGCATGAATGTGCTTCATATTACCCTCTTTGTATTGTTACAAGCAATGACACACGCATAGTTAGGTCTTGGTTGTCTATTTAGTCAAGTCTTTAAATCTACCCTTCTTAGACGGTGTCTGGAAAATTTAGGCACTGGATATTTAGGCACCGAATATTTAGACAACGGATATTTAGGCACCCGGAAATTTAGGAACCCGGATATTTAGGCACTGGAAATTTAGGCACCCGGATAATTAGGCACTTTTAGACAAGGCGGAAAATTAGGCACTCTTTAATTAGCGACCTTAATTTTGAAAATAATTAAAAAATGTTAACGTATATTTTATCCTTAAGCTCTGGACTATCGGTGACGTTATAATAAATATCAATTATAACGATTCTAACTTAAGAAAAGCTGACAAAATGAAAAAGAAATGATAATCATGAGAATGTGTGGAACAAATGAATGCCGAGTCATTATATAATATAGACATCACAGGATTCAGGGGAGGGGAGGTAGAGATGATTCTCCGCTCATTGCTTCACCTCCATCACCAACCCCTAAAGGTTGACTGGTGAGGTTTTTTAAATTGATGATTATGCAATTTGTGTAAATATTTAGTTACTAATGTAAATACTTTTGATTAAAAAGTATTATAAAATATTGTTATTATGCCGGGGAGTGTTGGCGATAATATAATCGCAATCGCCCTCTGCTTGTGGGAAAGGGAGGGGTCGGACTTTAAAAAATGGGATGGGCGGGGGGGGGGGGGGCACACACTCCCACTTAAGGGGAGTTAGATCAGGCCTTCCAAAACCTTTGGTAGACTTTGTCTCTGTGGCATTTTACGTCACGAGAGACGATCTTTTCCCTTTGCAAACTTCTTGTGTGACTAAAGAGGCCAATCCTTTATACACAGCTGCGATCGCAGGTTGGGCATATATAATCACCAGGCGCCGTTGCATTTTCACCCTTCTTTCTGCTTCTGTTGTGTATGACATCTGCAATCTTTGACCCTTCCTTTATGCTCTCTCTCCATGAGGATCTGTCCAGTGCCACCTCTTCCCAGTTGCCAGTGTCGATTTTGAAGAGCTTCATGTCGCGTTTGCATACATCCGTATAACGTAAAAGTGGGCGACCAGCGGCTCTCCTGCCTTCTATTAGATCGCCATACAGGATGTCCTGTGGAAGTCGACCTACTGGCATTCTACCAGCCAAGGCGTCTGCTGCTGATAACAGAGCGGATGTCCTGGCACCCTGCTCTTTGTAGCACTTTCTCATTGGTTATCTTATCTTGCCACCTTATTTTAAAGATCCGCCTTAGGCATCGGAGGTGGAAAACATTCAGCTTTTTTTCCTGCCATGAGTAGGTTGACCATGTTTCACTTTCGTACAGCAAGGTGCTCAACACACAGGTCCGGTAGACTAGGGCTTTAGTACTGCTAGTCAGCAATATATTGTCCCAGACTCTTTTCTGCAGCCGTGACATGGTGGCCATTGGTAGACTTATTTCTGTTATAATTATCATAATATTAATAACAGTAATAAAAATTTTAATATAAGAGAAATGCAGATAGTTTAAACTCATTGGGCAGTTTTGAAAGTTAGAGAAACCAGATTAATAAGATCTAGATCTATATCTATATACTTACTTGTCAAAGGCTGGTAGGTAAATAAAACAGTCCTCCTCAAAATGCTCAGAACATAGAGTAGTCTATTAGATCTACTGAGTAAGCAGTGAAGTGTGTTCCCTATCAGTTTTACAACCCATTTCTTGACACAGAGCTTTGTAGCTGGTCACCAGGAAAACGATGAAAACATTATTTTCCCTCTACCTTTTTTTTTTTGTTGTATTCGTCATTGTTACAGAGTCAAATGCACTAATCTATACACACAAGTGAATCGTTGATGGTTGTCACGTGACCGTACGTTTCCGCGAATGAGGTCCATTATGTGTGTGTGTTTGTGTGTGTGTTTAATAATGCGTGTGTATGAGAGTATTTTCTTTTTTTTTAAATTCGAACTTTTGTTTTTATATTTTGTTGATTGTGAAGAGGGGGGGGGGGGGAGTCATACCTTCGCATCAATCTATTTGGTTCATGATAGAGAAGGCGCGAGGTTGAATTGGATTTTCACAGCCCCACCCCTTCCTTTTCGAAAAGTGCGACCTCCTTCAAAAAGAAGCAAATTAAGTTTGAAGAGGAGAGGGCGGTTTTATTTGTCTTAGGGGCTACTATTTGCCTTAGAGGCTACTATTTGCCTTAGGGGCTACTATTTGCCTTAGAGGCTACTATTTGTCTGAGCTAAAGTGAATGGTCTTGTTTTAAATATTGTCATCAAGTAACAAAAGAATTTATTTTTATATGGAACTTATTGAGTCTTATTTCTTTGCATAAATAATTCTATTTTAAAAAACGATCTATGAATTCAGGCAACCTGCTCTAACAGCACTAGGGAATAGAAGGAACACATTCATGAATTAGCATGGAACTAAGGGAACACAAAAATGTGTTTCTACTAATCTTTGTTCTATGCATTGTGTTATTGCAATAAGAACACCTGACATTAGCGTTTTACACCGTGGTTGTTTTTCTGTTATTGTATTAAGGCCTGGTCAGACATAAAAACCATGGCATAAATTGATACCAAAATTTTTTAGCAAATTTATTTACTTAGAGCTAACTATAATTTACAAAACAAAGTCACTTATTTTAAAAACAAAGTTGATTGAAGTCTTATATAATCTAGTGAAATTTCATGTTGTGGCCAATTCCCTTTAAGAATTGTTCTAATGTTTTGTTGCTTCCCGTATAGTGTGTACACACACTTTGTTTGTCTTTTGTGTTGGTCAATAAAAACCTTTTTGTATTTCTTGAATGGCGAATTGCCAATAGCGTTTTTTGCAAATAATGCAGTAACTGCTGCCTATTCTTTTTTTAAAGTTTGAATTAAGTTCCAAATTGAAGGGTGTTGATAGCCCACTCAATGGGAACGTTTGATGTTCCATCCTACACCAATGTTGTTAGTTCTGGGCCACAAAAAATCGACTTTGATGTAGCTGGATAAAAACGTTTATAGCATCGGCATGATATTTCGCATGTCGCGAAAAAAACTTGATACATTTCGAACCCAGGAGTCTTTTAGGATCAACAGGTAGACCCAATTTCTTTTGTAAAGGAGCCTGATTCATAGTTTTATCATAAACTGTCAACATAAGCATCATATTAAGAACTTTAAAGATTTTCATCTGTTATAAGCCGAATAAGTATTCTGTTTGAGAACAGATGCAAAGAGACCAAATAGTGAAACGTTCAACTCTGCAGCTGCTGTTGTTTGTTCATAAACTCTTTTTTTTTTTTTTAACGTTCCAAACGTATTGCATCGTGAGAGTTCGAGCCATTTGGCAATGTCCAACCGTATATATATATATTATAGAAATATTATATTACATAAATTTACATATACATTGAATATATGCGTAGGCATAAGAAAAAATTAATTAACACAAAAAAAAACAACTTAAAGGAGGTAACACACCTATACACTCACACAACAAATCTTCCTAAAGGGGTTACCCATTAATAATATAAAAAGGGGTGTTGATAATAGAGATTACTTACTTAGACTTAGGTCCTCCCGCGCCGTTCGGCGCATTGGGCGGCAAGCTGTCTCCATAAAGATCTGTCACTGGCAATGTCTAAAGCCTCCTCCCACCTGGTGTCCACTGATCTGAGGTCCTCCATGAAGGTGTGTCGCCAAGTAATACGAGGACGTCCCTGTTTGCGCTTTCCTTGTTTTGGCTTCCATGTTATCGCAACTCTTGGTGTGCGTAATTCATTTTGACGTAGAACATGTCCCGCAAACCTCATGCGACGCTCAGTCACAACCTCACCAAGTGTTCGACTCCCAGTTCGGCATAGGATTTCCTTGTTTGAGACCCGATCTGTGTAACTGACTCCCAAAATCCGTCTCAGCCATCTTTGTTGAGCCACATTTAGTCTTTTCTCAATTTTGACAGATGACTTCCACGTCTCACATGCAGTTGGAATGACGATTGTGTTGAGAAGGTGTATTTTTGTCTCGAGTCCAATGGCTTGGCTAGTCCAAATTGGCTGCAGCCTTTGGAAAATGCTCCCTGCCTTTCCTATTCGGCACGCTACATCATGGTAAGCATCTCCATCATTTGTTATGATGCTGCCAAGGTACGTGAACTTGTCCAGCTCTTCAAGCTTTGACTCGCCAAGTCTGACGGGGACACCCTTTGCCTTATATCCCACTCGCATAATTTTAGTCTTATCCAAGTTTATGCGGAATAGAGATTAATGCAGTTATAAAAAAAATGAATACTACATTAGTTTATCAACATATTTAATCCCAATAAGTAACGCGAGCAAAGCCCTCCTCCTTATTCCAATACTCAATGTAAGGAGACAAGTTTCTCCAGACTTCCAATTTAGCACCTATGCTGTTCCATACCCTTGACCCCAGTGTGCAACCTTAAGATTCATTACGTAACTTTTACGACCAAGTTTACATCTACCTGCGGGAAACCCTCTCATTTAAGTGGGAGTGTGTGCCGCCGCCCCCCCCCATCCTGTCCATTTAAAAAAATACGACCCCTCCCTTTTCCACAAGCAGAGGGCGATTGCGATTAGACTTATCGCCAACCATCCCCGACATGATAATTTTTTAATCTTTTTAATCTAAAGCATTTACATTAATAACTAATAATAATAAGGCTAGTCTTCGAGTCCGACGATTAGTGAGGAATGCAGTATTTCCTGTGGCTGCGCAGTCTCAGCTGTGACCTACATATTTTGCCACATCCAGGGCAAGCATTAATAACTAAATATTTACACTAATACTCATCAATTTAAAAAACTCACCAGTCAACCTGTGATGTCTATATTATATAATGACTCAGGAGTCATTTTTTCCACACATTCTCATGATTGTCATTTTTTTTTCATTTTTTCAGCTTTTCTTTAGTTAGAATCGTTATAGTGGCTATTTATTATAACGTAACCGATAGCCCAGAGCCTAAGGATAAAATATACATCAACATTTTAAAATTATTTTTAATTACCTTCAAAATTAAGGTCCTTAATTAAAGAGTGCCTAATTTTCCGGTGCCTAATTTTCCGCCTTGTCAAAAAGTGCCTTATTATCCGGTGCTTAAATTTCTGGGTGCCTAAATTTCCGTAAATATGCGGTGCCTAAATATCCGGTGCCTAAATTTCCTAAATTCTTCTTAGACATAGGAAGCAACATTGCACTATTGGACTATTAGTGAATTGTCGGCACTTGAAATCTTCACCACTGTGTACATTTGGAATATTGCGAAGAAACTGCAGGCTGCGTGCCTATTTATTTCTTCAAACATGTTTTCTCTTGATTAGACTGGGACATCCTACTCAGCCTCACTTTGACACTTTTTGGCTCTTTATTTCTACGATGAAAATCCATAAATTTTTGTTTAGCCTTCTAGACCCTCTTACCACAGTCTTGTTAGCTCTTCAGAGATCTAGCACCTTTACCCTTTTTTTTTAATCACAAGGCAGACACTACCTACATTGTTTAGAGCACCACTTTTAGACCTAGAGGGAAAAAATGCACAGTGCATAGAAAATAGTGCAAGACCCCGAGGTAACCCTTGTTTAGGTGGGGGTGTTTTCCAGTCCTGTATGTTCGCCCCCCCCCCCCGCACTTAATTCCACACTCGGTCATATGCCTGTTGGAGATCAATAAAAACTGCGTGTCTTTACCACTAAAAGTGTTTTACCATCTCAGGGGGGGGGGGTACCTTGTCTAGCCCCAGAACTTTTTGATTTTGGCACTTTGCTATCGCTCTGTCCAGCTCAGCCCGACAAAAGGATGCATTGCACGTGTCCAGGTCTTCCAGCCTATCCGGCTCCCTCTCGAGCCTAAGACACAATGGACTTGCTTGTCTTCTTTTCGGACCTGCTCTCATGGAAGCAATACACTCTTTGAGTAGGTGGCCATGCGCACCGTATCTTTCTTCTCAACATTTCCAAGAAGACGCCAAGCTTTTGAGGTATCCCATAGGTCTAGCCCGGCTTCCTCCAGTAGTCCGACTTTACGCATTGGGCCCCCTCGATGTCCTTCCGCCACAATTGTTTGTACTTCCGCCGGATTTTGGGCGTGCCTTTCTTTTGAGCACAGTGTCTTGCTCTCCCCCCTGGCCCTGACTATTTGTGTTATCCCTGACTATTTGTGTTATCCCTGATTATTTGTGTTATCCCTGACTATTTGTTTTATCCCTATTTGTTTTATCCCTGACTTTTTGTTTTATCCCTGACTATTTGTTTTATCCCTGACTATTTGTTTTATCCCTGACTATTTGTGTTATCCCTGACTATTTGTGTTATCCCTGCCTATTTGTGTTATCCCTGACTATTTGTGTTATCCCTGACTATTTGTATTATCCCTGAGACCAGGAGACTCTATCCCGTGTGCCGGGATAGGTCCGCGGGATATGCCTCTTGGCCGCACCCAAAATGCCTGCAGTGATTTCGCGTAAATTAAGTCGACTTCATTCCCTCAACCGCGAGAGTTGGTGTAGCTTTCCTTTCTGGTTACACCTTAGCCTGTGAGCGGGCAATAGGATTGATCTCTATGGGTCTATGATCACATCCGTTGTCTTCGAGCATCTTACTTGAGGTTTTTCCTTCTAGATCAGCTGAAAGTTCAATCGGGTCTTGAGAGAGACCATTTGACAGTATGTACGAGGGTTGGTGGACATTTGTATGTGTTTCAAAGGTCATAGACTTTTATTGGCCCGAAGAATCTTTTTTGTAATAGCTCCACGCAGGAGACTTCGCGTTAACATCCCCGGCTAGGAAGGTTCTAGCAAAGTTAAAGACAAATTTGATGGCGAGCTCATTTTTATGTGGATTATAGCAGTTGATGACAGTGAGTTTTCTCCCAGCATATAAATGGCTCTTTCTATCTCAGCAGACAATGGATGCGCCGAGGTGATTAAATGGCTTTGGTTTCGTCTTCAGACGGGCAGAATCTTGTGTGATTGATCAAGCCAATTCTGGAGCTGTAGAGTTTGCCACAGTTTGTGCATGTATATGCATCTGGCTTAGGGCTACTGGACAGGGCAGCTTTCTTCTTTTTTCTCTTGACTAATGCAGCTTTCTTTCTTTTGCACTCGGCGAAGTTCGTACCAGCACGTAAGTCTATCTCCATCATGCCAAGTCTTGGGCTATCTCCCCCCACATGCTTTGCTCAGCTTATAGTATGTCTTTAGATCTCTCTCTCTCTCTCTCTCTCTCTGTATATATATATATGTATATATATATATATATATATATATATAAATATATATATATATATATGCATATATAATATATATATGTATATATGATATATATATATATATATATATATATATATATATATATATATATATATATATATATCATGAGAGATGACGTCAGTTCGCCCGTGAGTTTGAGGGTCAGGGTTACCGGTAATTAACATGCCGTTCCGTACGAAGGTTCTAATACCCAGGCACTCTGTGCATTTATAGACTGTGACGCCATATTTTGTTTGTTTTAGTTGATGATCTTGATGAGATCTATTTGTGACCTCTGAACCCTTCACAGGACGTTCATAGTCTGCTTGGTTGGCATCTTAGAACAACAGCTCTGGGCACTACAAGTGACCGCCAAAACCTCCCTTCCTTTGTGGCAGGCCTCGGCGAAGGCAATCAATGAGAAGGCGTGCAAACAGAGAGGTGTCCTAACTCATTAACTAGATCTAAAGGTGTGTAGACAGAGAGGTGTGTATTAACGCATTAACTAGAAAGAGATGTAAAGACAGAGGTGTGTCCTAACTCTAAGTTTAAAAGAAAAGCTTACCTCTAAGGGACCAGGGCAGAAACAGAGAGTATCAGTGAATGTGTTTTCTATCAGCTGTGAAGGACAAAAATAGATTTGTGAAGGGAACAGTTGAATGTTTTGTTTGCAAACTGAATGTCTGAATTAAGTTCCAGTTTTAGACATTCATCAATATTAGTCAACATCTATACGTAGATTCAAATTGTCAAATGATGAATAGCTGAGGAACTCATTTGAAATGAAGACAAGCTTTGCTTTCCCTAACCATCTCTCTGAGGAACTCATTTGAAATGAAGACAAGCTTTGCTTTCCCTAACCATCTCTCAGTCTGTAATAGACGGGGTAATGAGAAGAATAAATGCAGGAAACACAGGTCAAAGGACAGTAGATAGAAGAAGACTAGCATGCCACACAAGCCATCAAAGGACGGTTGGTAGGTCTGGATTGGAGAGTTGAGTTTAGAACGAAGCAAGGGTTACAACAGAAGTAAAGGTTTAAAAAACAATTTTAACAAATTTGGGCGATGAGAAAACATCAGAGTACAGTTTGACCTCGAGACATAGTTGGTCTGTCTAGGAGTCAAAAGAAAGAGAGACACTGACACATATATCTCTCTGTTCAATAAGTCTCTAGTCATGTTTTAGTACTCGGAGGTCAGAAGCACTGTCATTCTAAAATACATTCCGCATCTTCAACAGCAAATGTCAAAGTAACGATAGAGGTAAGCTCCAGACATTCACCAGCAACTGTCAAAGTGAAGTTGATCCAAGTTTGCTGTAAAGTTGATCCAATTTTTTGTTGTGAAGTTGATCTAAGTTTTGTTGTGAAGTTGATCTAAGTTTTGTTGTGAAGTTGATTTAAGTTTTGTTGTGAAGTTGATCTAAGTTTTGTTGTGAAGTTGATCTAAGTTTTGTTGTGAAGTTTATCTAAGTTTTGTTGTGAAGTTGATCTAAGTTTTTGTTGTGAAGTTGATCTAAGTTTTGTTGTGAAGTTGATCTAAGTTTTGTTGTGAGGTTGATCTAAGTTTTGTTGTGAAAATGAAACATTATTGGTTTGAAGTCTTTGCCTTTCATAAAATGAGTTTAAAACAACAAATCTTAGAGCTTTAAAACAAGAAGAGGAAGTGCATCAATGAGTTTATATCAGTCGTGTGATTGGGTGACCTCCCATGACATAGTAAAGTCTGTGCGATAGAAATATGTTTACACATTTTTTTGGTTTAGCTTATTAGCTTAACATAACAAACAAAATAACAAACAAAATAATTAATTACCTAATTTTTTAAATTAACTAATTGGTTAATTTTTTTTTATTCTTGTGTTGTTTTGGTAAAAGAAATAATTTTGCAAAATTTCAGCATAATCCGAGAATGGGTGTGGGAGAAATAACGTGTACAAACTTTTATCAGACAGACAGAAAGAGTGAGTTTTTAGAGGTTTTGTTTTAAAAAGACGCATACGGAAGCTCGAGAGATTCTGCTACAAACTAATACCTCCCATTTTTTTTTTCCAAAAAGTCTCTCTGGGTGTGCAGATTGTTTGTTAAAACTTTTTGTGTTTGTGTTGCTAAATCCAAGTATTTATGTGTGTGATAAAGTAACAACTCTCTCTCTCTCTCTGTCTCTCTCTCTCTCTCTATCTCTCTCTCTCTCTCTCTCTTGTCCTGTATCTTCATTAAATTGTCTCCTGAACTACCCCCCACTCCCCACCCCCGACACCTGTATTGTACCAGTAGGTAGAGCCTGTTAATTACCAAATAATGGAGGAGAGAAGTCATGTGATACTTTAAATTACAGTGCAGTGAGTGGCAGATGGTACTCAGCACTACGAGGATTGGACAATCCAGTGGTAAGTCCTAGTGACAAGGACGCAGTTTGTTATTTGCGTCGTGCTGTTTGACTTGGTGAAGACCCAACAGGTCAGTGATTGAGTTGTGAGGTCATTTCTCAGACAGAGATCAGTTGATTGAATTAGATTGTATAGATGTTTTTTTCTTTAAGTTT